>BSYR01000020.1:13350000-14752500 GCA_030270665.1 Hibiscus trionum | reverse complement strand
GGGTTTTAGGAGGGTTTAAAGGTTGGTTTTGGGGTTGCTATGTGTTGGAAATTGAGGGCTGATGTTAGTGTGATAGTTATGGGTTGTTTTGGGAGCATTTAAGTGTGTTAAAAAGGTTGAAATCAAGAGTTTTGGACTGTGCTAAAGGGCTGCTCTGGATTGAGGTTTTGGGAGTTGTTCTTAGCTTGAAATCTTGTGTTTTGTGCTTGAATAGTGTTTCGGGTTTGCTACTTTGATTTGTGAACTGATTTGAGGTTGTTTTTATTGTTTTGAGATTATTAGAAGCAAGCGTTTTTGTTGGTAAAGCCTCGGGAACGAATCTGGAATCGTTGGAAGCTTGATCGGCTAGTGTGTTGAGCTTGGAATAGTCGGTGAGTGGTTAAATGTTTTTAAATGTTGGTTCAAGCATGTGGACTAGGTTGGGCTTGGTAGACCCACCTAGAGTTGGGATTAGATTCGTAGTCTAATCCCAAGCTTTAGTTAGAGACTTTGGTTGAACTCTAATTGTGGTTTATGCCTCATGTTTACTTGTGATTATGGTGGTTATGTATATTGTGTTATACATGTATGTTGAGGCATGGTTTTGATGCATTGTTATATGCATGTGGTTTGTGCATGACGGTGAGTCATGGTGAGTACGTGCTAAGCACGAAAGTTGATATGAAATGATGTTGTGAAAGGTTGTGGATTGTGTTTAATATTGGCACTAGTATGCTTGGGCACAATGATCGATCATTTGGATGTTTAGTGTGGACACATGAGTCAAATACGCGCGTGGTCTTGGTGATGGTAGTCATCAATATAGAGTACGGGTTCGCCCGGAAATTCTTCTTATATATGTTAGTCGGTGATGAGTGTAATCCCATCGACGGGGCGTGAGGATGAGTGGAATCCCCTCCGCGTGAAACGGTGATGAGTGTAATCCCACCGTAAGGTAATGGTTGTGTTGGATGTGAGTTCCAACGGTTATCCACGTATTCGAGTCATAGCTAGGTGCCAATATGAAATGATATGTGTTGCCAATATGGATTGATATATGTGTTTGTTAATACATTGATATATGTATTTTCATGTGTTGAGCTTGTGACTTGTTGAGCATGGCATAATATTGAGTTTATGTTCATGCATTATTTATACTTTGGCTTATGTGGATCGAAGGTAAGATCATGCATTCTACCTTGGTTGTTGCTCGTGCTTGGACCCTACATTGTCGAGGTTTGTTTTATGAGCTTACCCTCACTAAGCTTTATGCTTACGCTCTCTTTTGTTCGACAATGCAGATCCGTAGTTCGTGGGTTGCTTGTGCAAGGAGAGGGCCTCCAAGTGTGTTTGTGGTGCTATCTTAGCTTTCAAGTATGGACTTTAAGTTATAAGGTGTAATAGTCAAGTAATGGGATATGTATTGTTGTCTTGAGCTTTTGGATGTGAGTTGTGGATGTGATGTGTTAGTATCATGTTTAGACTCCTTAATATGCTAATGTTGGTTTGGCTTTTGGATGCATTGTCTTGTTTGTAAACCATGTTTAAGTTGCTTACCATGTATGTTGGCCTTGTGCCTTTATGGATGCCTAAGTGTATGTTCTTGTTGAAGCGTGAATCTTGGATGCTATGTATGAATCCTATGTGGTTGTGTTGATCTCTTAATGTATGGCTTTTATATGTTCGATGTGTGTTAAGCATGTTCGTATAGGATGTCTTGTATCTAGAGCTAATGCTTGTGTGTTGTGGGAGGTTTTAGCTTGTGTTTGGGACAACCATATGCCCTAAACCAGCTAAAACCAATCTGCAGACAGAGGGCGTTTCGAAACGGTTGGTCTCGTTTCGGTACGGTCCATGTGTTTCAGGCCAGGCGTTTCGGTACGCTAAGGAATGTTTCGGTACGATTTTGCCACTGGAAATCTGAGATTTTGATGATAAATTGAGGTATCGAAACGGGTCTTGGCGTTTCGGAACGGTCTTTGTATCGTTGACCACGAGAAGTTGACCGTTGAAGGCGTTTCGATACGGTCCACCCTTGTTTCGAAACGGTCTCCTCGGTTTGACTTTGGCCAGTTGACCTAGTCAAGGCGTATCGAAACACCCTATGGGCGTTCCGATACGGCCTGCCGTTTAAGATTAAAATGGGCTGTTTTAAGTGGGTTGTTTGGTTGTTTACCTCATTGTTTATTCCGCTGTTGCTTTATACACATTGGAATTAATAATGCATCTAGATAAGATAATAATAATGAAAAAGTTTTCTTGGGTCGGTAACCGAAGTGGAGCCTTAACGGGTTTCGCCTTGGTTATCCCCGTGTAGCCCACTCGGATCGGTCAAGCATCCGGACCGGGATGAGGGGGTTCCAAAAATGGCTCATGTACTTGTAGGAAATGTGTACATACACAAATTGTTACCCGAAAAACATACTTTGGTACAAGTTTTGTAAGGATTTGTGTATATACACGTATTAGTACCCAATGTACACAAATTGGTACAAATTTGTAAGAGGAAAAGTTTTATACCTTATTTATTACACAGTTTCACGAAGGTTGAAAATGGCTCTTGTACTTGTAAGGAAATGTGTACATACACAAATTCTTACCCGTAAAGCCTACTTTGGTACAAGTTTTGTAAAGATTTGGGTATATACGCATATTAATAGCAAATGTACACAATTTGGGAAAAAATTGAATGAGAAAATGATATATACCATTTTTATTACATGTTTCACGAAGGTTGAAATGGCTCTTGTACATCTAAGGAAATGTGTACATACACAATATCTTACCGAAAAGCATACTTTGGTACAAGTTTTATTAGGATGAGTGTATATACGATTATTAGTAGCAAATATACACAAAATGGTACAACTTTGTAAGAGAAAATGGTGTATACCTTTTTTATTACACAAATTTCCATGGTTCCTCGAAATGTCTAATGTGTTTGTAAGGAAATGTGTACATACACAAATTCCTACCAAAAAGCATACTTTCGTACAAGTTTTTATAAGGGCATCGAAACCACCTATACGTGGTTTCGGTGCTGGTTTTGCAGAATGGGCAAAAGTTAAAGTCCTTTATGTGGCATCAAAACCGCGTATATAAGGTTTCGGTGCTGGTTGAGCAGGAATGGGGCGTATGTTAAATTTTGTTAGGGTGAGAATGGATATTGTTGTAAGGAATTGTGTACATACACAATTTACTTACATACACAATGATTTATGTATATACATAAATAAAAAATGGGAAAAAATTGATGACCTTGAAGGTGGCATCGAAACCACCATTTTGTGGTTTCGGTACTTGTTTGGCAGATACGAAAATATTTGAAGGACTTCAAGAAACCCCTTATTAGTTGAAAATTAACATTTGGTTTACGACAGAAGGATCATATGAAAATTAAAGATGAAGTATATTTAGGAAACAAATAAAATGTATTCCAAAGTTTTTCAAATACATATTGAAATTAAAAAAATTAAAGTAAAATAATGGCGCCTCCTCAATCCTCATCCCTGCCCAGGAGAACGACCTCCATGCCCTGTGCCACCCATGGCACTTGAACCAGCCTCTCGTTGGTGCTGACCAACCATCTCTGCATATGATCGCATCTCATATCTGACCCTATTGTTGCCTAATGAACAAAACATGTATGCATTAGTATGAGCAGAAGTTCATCTTGTATAAAAGAAGAAACTGATGATAGAGAAAACCTTGAGAATGGCGATTGAAGTTGTCTATGTCTTCTTTGGCAGACATATAACCATAAAGTTGGCGCTCTCTGCCTGGACCATACAAGAAGCCTTGACAATGTTCCCAAGCATTTCTATCGAAACCTTGGGCAGCAAACTGGTTATGCAGACGCTGAGCATCGAGATAACCTGTTGCCGTGCTCTCAAAAATTAGAAGGCTCATTCCACGATGGCCTTGAGGATCGTAAGATTGTCGAGCCCTAAGAATAGTATGGTAGGAACTGAAATAGTCACGAAGCTCTTGGTTTCCCATACCAATCCACTGAAGCAGAAAATGCAAGAGATTAGAAGTTATGCAATTGTAATATTCATGAAAACATAATTCAAATTTGTTATATAACTACCTTCCCATTTGCATCATCTTGATACAGCCTTGTGTTCATTATCATCACCATGGGTGGCCAGAGTATTTGGTGATCATCATCCTCGTCGTTTGCAGGCAGGGGGCAGACAATATTATCATCATTCGGATCATCTCTCAAACCACTCCATTGGCCATAAGCTTGACCATGAGGAATAGCCGAAATACCCCTTCTACGCAATTCCTCATCCAATAGCTCAACAAGTTGGCGATGGAGTTTGAGCTTTGGTCCGCCTTTGGTTTTGGCATGTGTCAATAGGAACTGAATGCCATTAAACCTGTGAGAGGCACCAGGACCTCCTTGACATGCTGGACAAAGTCATGTAGTAGAAGGTTCATTGATTGTGTTCATTGTATCGATGATCTCAAAAAACTTCTTGAACCATCTACTTCTTTTGAGTGTGTCATGGCTTTGTTCATCCTCCTCGTCAGAATCGAAATAGACATCATCCTCGCTGTTTGAGTCTGATTCGACTTCAAGTTTCCTCTTTGCGAATTGCTGAGGGTTGTGACTCGAAGCTCTGCTTGAACTCATTTTATCTGAAGAAATTGAAAAGGATTTGGCGAAGAACTGAATTTAGAGCGAAGGGTTGAGTTGAGTATAGTGAGTAGAAGATGTTGTAAAAAGTAAAGAGAAGAGTTGTTAATATATAGGGAAATTCAGTTGAGAGGGAAAGTGAAAAGTCTATGGAGGGAAACTGAGAGAGAAGGAAGGCACAATGTCTGTCTGTTCATTGAACTAGGTACATGAACATGAACCCCTTCATGTGATTCTAATGAAAAGACAAGAAACTAAAAAGACTGATTCGTTCTTGTTGGTATCGAAACCAGCTGTATACACGATGAAGATGAAATGGTTCATGTGATTCTAGTGAAAAGACAAGAAACTAAAAAGGTGATATCGTTCTGGGGGTATCGAAACCATCTTTATACATGATGAACAGGAAACGATTAATGTGATTATAGTGAAAAGACACAACACTGAAAAGGCAGATTCCTTTTACTGGATCGAAACCACCTTAAGGGGTTTCGGAACTATATACACTTAGTAGTAGCATAATGTACACAAATTGGTACAAGGTTGCAAGAGAAAACAGTATATACATTACTTTATTACACAGTTTCACGAAGGTTCAAGTTGTGTAACCCCCTAGACCCGCCTATGCGTTACAACGGATCCTAGAAAGTTACATTAGGGTCACAAGAGCGACGCACAGTAAAAATACACATAAAAACATTTTTTTCAAACACTTATTAAACTATAAAATCAACTTCTGTTTAAAATTCCATTTCGAGAAGTCATTTAAACACATAACAAAAATTTCAGTACGTATTTTATAGACACTGTCATAAAACAATACATGACATACATGCCCACTAACTATACAGTACCGTACTCCAAAGGCAACGCCGAGACAACTCTGAACACTGCTGTCAACCATTATACCATGATATATTCTTTTAACCTATGATGGTAAGAACAGCGTGAGCTTGGAAAAGCTCAGTAATACAGAACTACCAAAAGATGCTATAAGCTCATGCAGATGTATGGTAGGCATAACATTTTTATGATGTTCCATGTAGTAACAATATCCATCTTCTGTTCTACTATTTCGAGGTTGCATCATACTCGAGAATAACGATATTTGTTCTTTATTCAAACATCGTGAATTAGACGGGAATTATATAGGCTGATAACATACTGAGGTAGAAATAGAGAGTTTAGTATCTAGTGTGTTCTAACGGTGCAACGTTAATGCATGAAATGTAACAATGCAGTAAACCTTTTTATTTTAAAATACATTTGTTTCAAGTAGCTGTAAAGTTTATTTTAATTCTTTATTTACCCTCCAACCATACTCCAGTATATAGTTTTCCCCAGTGCGGTATCATATGCAGGCATTAACCCGAGCCCATTGGGCATGGGTACCATCCTAAGGATATACCTTAGAATACGGGCGGCCCTTGCCGAAGCATAGGAACCGAAAACGGGTGGACCTGGCCGAAGCCTAGGATTCGAAAACGGGCAGACATGGCCGAAGCCTAGGATCCGAAAACGAGCGGACCTAGCCGAAGCTTAGGATCCGAATACGGGCGGACTTACCAGTTGGATTAGGACTGAGCCGACGGTAACTCCATATCATGTCCCAAGTACCCCAGTGAATCAGATCATCAGTAGTTCATTAATCAATAACTGTATTTTTAGTAACACATTATCCATATAGCATGTTTGTCATATCGGGTGCATAGGCATATATCATAAATATAGTACGGTCATGCTTAATTTATAAAACATGTCATATTCATGTGAGTTCAAGTATGTCAATCATGTGCACGTGATCGGTATTATAACATGTAAATCAGTATGCAAAACAGTCGTGTAGCACACATGGAACACACTAGGTGGAATAGTTTATTTCCTTGGAGAAAATTGTCATTTACGGAAGAGAACACATTAAACTTTTGACAATTGAATGGATTTTTGAAACGAGGCCCCTATTAAAAGAGGGTTTTGTACTAACGGTTCAAACCATATATACATGAGATGATACATCAAGATCTTTGACAGTTTAGACATATCATGAGTGATTTAGTCATTTAAGCCTACAAGGGCATTATGCTCATTTTATCATACATGGGCATTTTGGTAATTTAAACCAACAAGGCATAAATAGTGGCTCGAGAATTCTATTTGCTCAACAGGTTTTCAACCAGGCATTCAGAGATTTCTATGTCAAGATCTTTCACGATATCAGATACATTCAGGGCTATTTTGATTATTTGGCCAACGAGGACATTTTGGTCATTTAACTATTAGGGGTGATTTTGTACTTTAGCCCATTAATAATGAAATGACGATTCACAATATTTAAGATTTCTAGAAGTTTATCAAGCCTCCAAAACCATTCGAACTAACATATTCCCAACCTTGCAGTACTAACCAAACCTTCTGATGTATGCACTTCACGGGTATCATTTCCAAATACTGTTTGTATAGTACATCTGAAAGGTTGCCTTCATATTCACCACATGACTTGCCAAGAAGTAGTCGAACTAATACTCTGTGCGGGAAGACTTCCATCCTTATATTAATATCAAGAGTGATTGACGTACATGAGTCATGCTTCAACCCTTGAGGGCATTTCAGTCATTTTCAGCTTTATTGGCATTTCTAGAATTTCATCAAAGGCAAATTTACTTATTTTAGTCAAGGGGGTATTTCAGTCATTCTGAAGCTCGGGATATCCATCATTTCTATTAATTGAACCATTTATAGTATTTCAATCATTTAAATACTCGTGGGTGTCTCATCCATTTTAGAAATTTCGGTACTCTCCAACCACTTTATTCATTTCAGACTCAAGGGTTTATCCATCCTTCAAGATAATTTGCAAACTTGGGTGTCCGAAGATACTTCAGCCTCCTTGGTCACTACGATTATTCCGATTAATTTAACCATAACAATATTTCCAAATTCAAGGAAACCTAACACCTTACAAGTCTCGAAAGTTTAAATCTTGTTATCATAATTTTCCAAGTAGTTCGAGGGTTTTAGATGAATCGGATTGTTTTACCATATCCAGTGTAGATTTCTAGATCGCTCCCAATTCCAAGGGTATTTTAGTCATTCTCATACATTAAGGGCATTTTCGTAATTTCACATCCAAATATTTTTAGCATTTAATCATTTGACATTAATAATCGGTTTTGGAGATTAGGTGCCTTATTACTTAATTTATTGAACTCCAGATCCTTACATTTGTTAACTTCCTCGTTCGAGCATTTCGATCTTATCTAGGTTATCATACTCAATTTCATATCTGATTTGACTTAAGCAGGTTAACCGCACTCTTTATCATATTCATGCATGCATTAACCGAATACCAACATGTTCATAGAGTATACTAGAGGTAGTAGTTTATTACCTTTAATACTTGTTATATCGGTCGACCGTGATACTCCGTTCGATCACTCTCGAACCCGAATGCGACGTCCTCAACATCTCGAATACAAGGAACTTTGAATACCTTCAATCACACAAATTCTAATTTCAGTCCTTATTCGAAATACTCATAACTGATTATTAAAAATACATAAGCAAACCCGAGTTCAAGGTCCAATTCAGAGGCTTTCAGTTTAAAATTTCACGAAACTGGCTTCAAAAACGGACTCATGACGTCGAAAATCATAAAATAGGACTTTTCAGAAAAAGTTGACTTTTTGGTCAAAGTCAACGCTGACGTCAGCAGTCAAAGTCAGCGCTGACGTCATGCTGACATCACTGGTTGACCGGGTTGACTCACTGGGTTGACTCGGATGAGTTAACTCACAGGGTTGACTTGGACGAGTTGACTCACTGGGTTAACTCGGTCAACGGGTCAAACTCGGGTCGGGATCGGGTCAACTCGGGTCGGGTTCAAGTTTACCAACAGGCTTATACTTGTTTGGTTTGGATCGGTTCGGGCAGCCTGATCGACAAGTCAGATCGGGCCTGGGCCGGCCGGTTCAACAACCACCGTCCAGGGCGGCCGGGAAACGCCCAAGACGGCGCGTGAAGCCCACGCGCAGCCCCTACTTGTCGGAATCGGACCGGAAAACACTCAAAACAATCCACAATTCATCCTTAAACTTGAATATCTTAAATTTTCACCGGAAAATATTACCGAAACTTGCCAAATCGAAATTTAACCCTTTAACCGATGAACTTCCGATGAGGCCTCAAACGGCGACGGTCGAACGATCCTCGACAGGGTTTTGTTCGCTGCAACCTGGAGATCACGATGGTGGCAGCCACTTCTCGAACCGGTGCCTACGGTGGCCGGAAACGACAAGGAACAGAGGCTCGAAAACCCTAGGTTAGATGAACCTAGAACCTTCGATTTGCGGCGATCGGGACGGCAGCTGCGCGAGTGGCTAAGGGCGTTTAGCTCGGGGCTTGACGGCGAGCACGGTAGGGGTTACGGTGACGGTCACCGGCGGCGGTCGAGGAGATCGGTGTTGGGTGGTCGATGGGGGAGATGGACGGTCGGGTCATTTTAGAACCTTCTAGGTTCTTTCTAGTCTTAAACATGAGGAAAATAATAATAAGGGTAGTTGGGGAGTCATCAAGCTTATTTATTTTTTTGTTCAGACTAATAAAACATGAATTAAAAGAAAGGTGGTGTAAGCTTTAGACAAGGGTTATTCCTAGCTCAACCGGTTAAGGCATAATACTTAGATTCACTTATTTCAGAAAAAGAGATTCGACATTGGAGTTTTAGCTCAGAAGAGTACGGTTATGCTAGGGGCATGCACAGACCAGACACCCTATGACAGACGTTCGACCGATCTACCCAGAATGACGCAACTCTAAGCTCTGATACCACTAAATGTAACCCCCTAGACCTGCCTATGCGTTACAACGGAGCCTAGAAAGTTACATTAGGGTCACAAGAGCGACCCACAATAAAAATACACATAAAAACATTTTTTTCAAACACTTATTAAACTATAAAATCAACTTCTGTTTAAAATGCCATTTCGAGAAGTCATTTAAACACATAACAAAAATTTCAGTACGTATTTTACAGACACTGTCATAAAACAATACATGGCATACGTGCCCACTAACTATACAATACCGTACTCCAAAGGCAACGCCGAGACAACTCCGAACACTGCTGTCAACCATTATACTATGATATATTCTTTTAACCTGCGATGGTAAGAACATCGTGAGCTTGGAAAAGCTCAGAAATACAGAACTACCAAAAGATGCTATAAGCTCATGTAGATGTATGGTAGGCATAACATTTTTATGATGTTCCATGTAGTAACAATATCCATTTTCTGTTCTACTATTTCGAGGTTGCATCATACTCGAGAATAACGATATTTGTTCTTTATTCAAACATCGTGAATTAGACGAGAATTATATAGGCTGATAACATATTGAGGTAGAAACAGAGAGTTTAGTGTCTAGTGTGTTCCAATGGTGCAACATTAATGCATGAAATGTAACAATGCAGTAAACCTTTTTATTTTAAAATACATTTGTTTCAAGTAGCCGTAAAGTTTATTTTAATTCTTTATTTACCCTCCAATCATAATCCAGTATATAGTTTTCCCCAGTGCGGTATCATGTGCAGGCATTAACCCGAGCCCATTGGGCATGGGTACCATCCTAAGGATATACCTTAGAATACGGGTGGCCCTTGCCGAAGCATAGGAACCGAAAACAGGCGGACCTGGCCGAAGCCTAGGACCTGAAAACGGGCGGACCTGGCCGAAGCCTAGGATCCGAAAACGGGCGGACCTAGCCGAAGCTTAGGATCCGAATACGGGCGGACCTAGCTGAAGCTTAGGATCCGAATACGGGCGGACTTACCAGTTAGATTAGGGCTGAGCCGACGGTAACTTCATATCATGTCCCAAGTACCCCAGTGAATCAGATCATCAGTAGTTCATTAATCAATAACTGTAATTTTAGTAACACATTATCCATATAGCATGTTTGTCATATCGGGTGCATAGGCATATATCAGAAATATAGTACGGTCATGCTTAATTTATAAAACATGTCATGTTCATGTGAGTTCAAGTATGTCAATCATGTGCACGTGATCGGTATTATAACATTTAAATCAGTATGCAAAATAGTCGTGTAGCACACATGGAACACACTAGGTGGAATAGTTTATTTCCTTGGAGAAAATTGTCATTTACGGAAGAGAACACATTAAACTTTTGACAATTGAACGGATTTTTGAAACGAGGCCCCTATTAAAAGAGGGTTTTGTACTAACGGTTCAAACCAGATATTCGGGAGATGATACATCAAGATCTTTGACAGTTTAGACATATCATGAGTGATTTAGTCATTTAAGCCTACAAGGGCATTATGGTCATTTTATTATACATGGGCATTTTGGTAATTTATACCAACAAGGCATAAATAGTGGCTTGGGAATTCTATTTGCTCAACAGGTTTTCAACCATGCATTCAGAGATTTCTATGTCAAGATCTTTCACGATATCAGATACATTTAGGGCTATTTTGATTACTTTGGCCAACGACGGCATTTTGGTCATTTAACTATCAGGGGTGTTTTTTTACTTTAGCCCATTAATAATGAAATGACGATTCACAATATTTAGGATTTCTAGAAGTTTATCAAGCCTCCAAAACCATTCGAACTAACATATTCCCAACCTTGCAGTACTAACCAAACCTTCTGATGTATGCACTTCACGGGTATCATTTCTAAATACTGTTTGTATCGTATATCTGAAAGGTTTCCTTCATATTCACCACAGGACTTGCCACGGAGTAGTCGAACTAATACTCTGTGCGGGAAGACTTCCATCCTT
Organism: Hibiscus trionum; assembly: GCA_030270665.1. Classification (NCBI taxonomy): domain Eukaryota; kingdom Viridiplantae; phylum Streptophyta; class Magnoliopsida; order Malvales; family Malvaceae; genus Hibiscus; species Hibiscus trionum. The sequence goes on along the minus strand of BSYR01000020.1, from coordinate 14,741,064 downwards.
ATATTCATATCAAGAGTGATTGACGTACATGAGTCATGCTTCAACCCTTGAGGGCATTTCAGTCATTTTCAGCTTTATTGGCATTTCTAGAATTTCATCAAAGGCAAATTTACTTATTTTAGTTAAGGGGGTATTTCAGTCATTCTGAAGCTCGGGATATCCATCATTTCTATTAATTGAACCATTTATAGTATTTCAATCATTTAAATACTCGTGGGTGTCTCATCCATTTTAGAAATTTCGGTACTCTCCAACCACTTTATTCATTTCAGACTCAAGGGTTTATCCATCCTTCAAGTTAATTTGCAAACTTGGGTGTCCGAAGATACTTCAGCCTCCTTGGTCACTACGATTATTCCGATTAATTTAACCATAACAATATTTCCAATACTTTTAGTCAATACAATCAATTTAGTATTTTGAGCCACTTGATTAATTCAGGGGTATGGATAGTTTCCCGTAAATCTATATTCGGAGATCCATTCCAAATTTAAAGAAACCTATCACCTTACAAGTCTCGAAATTTTAAATCTTGTTATCATAATTTTCCAAGTAGTTCGAGGGTTTTAGATGAATCAGATTGTTTTACCATATCCAGTGTAGATTTCTAGATCGTTCATAATTCCAAGGGTATTTTAGCCATTCTCATACATTAAGGGCATTTTTGTAATTCCAAATGTTTTAGCTGCCTTATTACTTAATTTATTGAACTCCAGATCCTTACATTTGTTAACTTCCTCGTTCGAGCATTTCGATCTTATCTAGGTTATCATACTCAATTTCATATCTGATTTGACTTAAGCAGGTTAACTGCACTCTTTATCATATTCATGCATGCATTAACCGAATACCAACATGTTCATAGAGCATACTAGAGGTAGTAGTGTATTACCTTTAATACTTGTTATATCGGTCGACCATGATACTCCGTTCGATTACTCTCGAACCCGAATGCGACGTCCTCAACATCCCGAATACAAGGAACTTTGAATACCTTCAATCACACAAATTCTAATTTCAGTCCTTATTCGAAATGCTCATAACTGATTATTAAAAATACATAAGCAAACTCGAGTTCAAGGTCCAATTTGGAGGCTTTCAGGTTAAAATTTCACGAAACGGGCTTCAAAAACGGACTCAGGACGTCGAAAAACATAAAAGAGGACTTTTCGAAAAAAGTTGACTTTTTGGTCAAAGTCAACGCTGACATCAGCGGTCAAAGTTAGCGCTGACGTCATGCTAACATCACTGGTTGACCGGGTTGACTCACTGGGTTGACTCGGGCGAGTTGACTCACTGGGTTGACTCAGATGAGTTGACTCACTGGGTTGACTCGGACGAGTTGACTCACTGGGTTAACTCGGTCAACGGGTCAAACTCGGGTCAGGTTCGGGTTTACCAACAGGCTCATACCGGTTTGGTTTGGATCGGTTCGGGCAGCCCGATCGACAAGTCAGACTGGGCCTGGGCCGGCCGGTTCAACTACCACCGTCCAGAGCGGCCGGGAAACGCCCAAGACGGTGCGTGAAGCCCACGCGCAGCCCCAACTTGTTGGAATCGGACCGGAAAACACTCAAAACAATCCACAATTCATCCTTAAACTTGAATATCTTAAATTTTCACCGAAAAATATTAACAAAACTTACCAAATAAAAATTTAACCCTTTAACCGACGAACCTCCGATGAGGCCTCAAACGGCGACGGTCGAACGATCCCCGACAGGGTTTTGTTCGCTGCAACCTGGAGATCACGATGGCGGCAGCCACTTCCCGAACCGGTGCCTACGGTGGCCGGAAACGACAAGGAACAAAGGCTCGAAAACCCTAGGTTAGATGAACCTAGAACCTTCGATTTGCGGCGATCGGGACGACAGCTGCGCGAGTGGCTAAGGGTGTTTGGCTCGGGGCTCGACGGCGACCACGGTAGGGGTTACGGTGATGGTCACCGGCGGGCGGTCGATGAGATCGGTGTTGGGTGGTCGATGGGGGAGATGGACGGTCGGGTCATTTTAGAACCTTCTAGCTTTTTTCTAGTCTCAAACATGGGGAAAATAATAATAAGGGTAGTTGGGGAGTCATCAAGCTTATTTATTTTTTTGTTCAGACTAATAAAACATGAATTAAAAGAAAAGTGGTGTAAGCTTTAGACAAGGGTTATTCCTAGCTCAACCGGTTAAGGCTTGGGTTTACTTACATAAGGTCAGGGGTTCAAACCCCATGTACAACCTTTATTCCCTTTTTATTTTTATTTATCCATTTTCATTTTCTTTACCTCATTTTCTTCTTCCCTTTTTTTCTCTTCTTTCTTTCTTCTTTTTTTATTAGGGGTGTTACAAGTTGGGTTATTTACTTGTAAGGAAATGTGTACATACAGAAATTGTTAACCAAAAGCATACTTTCGTACATGATTTAGAAGGGGGCATCGAAACCACCTATATGGGGTTTCAGCGCTTTTAGTTCCAGTAAAGGGCATCGAACCTAGCTCTATGGGGTTCCGGTGCCAGTTTGAACTACAGAAAAAGTTTCTAGCTTTTTGGTACAAGTTTTATAAAGTTTTGCGTATAGACATAAATTATTAGCAACTGTACACAAATTTTGTATCAGAGGCATCGAAACCAAATAGAGGTGGTTTCGGTGCTAATTTTGCAGTAGGCAGCATCGAACCCAACTTTATATAGTTTCGGTGCCGGTTTGACATGCTGAAAAAGTTTATACCTTTTGTATTACACGTAGTTCAGCAAGATTGAAAATGGCTCATGTAATTGTAAGGAAGTGTGTAGATACACAATTTCATACCATTAATTTTACTTTGCTCCAAGCTGTATAAGGTTTTGTGTATATACATAAAATAGTAGAAAATGTACAGAAATTGGTACAAATTTATAAGAGAATAAGGTATATACCTTTTTTAGTTCACAATTTCACCAAGGTTCAATATCGCGCATGTACTTGTAAGGATATGTGTACATACACAATTCATCGTGCGAGAGAAAGTGAAAAGTCTACGGAGGGAAACTGAGAGAGAAGATAGGCACAATGTCTGTTCATTGAACCAGGTACATGAACATGAACCCCTTCATGTGATTCTAGTGAAAAGACAAGAACTGAAAAGGCTGACTCGTTCTGGGGGGTATCGAAACCAGCTTTATACTTGGTGAACATGAAACGGTTCATGTGATTACAGTGAAAAGACACAACACTAAAAAGGCAGATTCTTTTTACTGAGATCGAAACCATCTTAAGGGGTTTTGGTACTTTATACACTTAGTAGTAACAAATGTACACAAATGGGGACATCGAGAAAAATGATATGTGGACATACACAATTTCATACCAAAAAGCACTTTTGTACTTGTTGTATAGGGGGCATCGAACCCACGCCTATGGGGTTTCGATGCTATCTTTTCCAACAGGGGGCATCGAACCCACACCTATGGGGTTTCGATGCGGGTGTGATATGCAGAAAAAGTTTATACCTTTTTTACGAGAAAAATGATATGTGGACATACACAATTTCATACCAAAAAGCATAATTTTTTACTTGTTGTATAAGGGGCATCGAAACGACATATATCGGGTTTCGGTGCTGGTTTGCCTGAATTGTCAAAAACATTGTCCTTTTCGGGGCATCGAAACCTCCTTTGGCCGGTTTCGGAACTGGCTTTCAAGAATGACCCCAAATTTTAAGTCCTTTAGGTGGCATCGAAACAACCTATATTGGGGTTTCGATGCTTGTTTACCAGGGATTGTTTACTTTTGTTAGGGTTCAAGCGAATAGTGTAGCGGATTTAAGGGTTTTTATACTTTTTAGAAATGTGTGTTGTTTGTGTACAAAACTGTAAATTGATCATATAATAAGGACAAAATTTTTACTATGAGATTTGTACATATTTAACATTGTATGTTGTATTTACCAAGGTGTTGGGCAATAATTGCCGGAGTGTTTGTAAATTCAACTCTCATTAGATACGACTCGATAGCTACAACCTCGGTTTGGGTTCTGCCATCATGCTGAAGGGTAGCATTTGCATAGAAGATCTTCACGAGGTTGTGATAAACATGGGGTTTAATATCGAGATATCTGATCCAACCCCATTCCACAAATAAAGGCCAAAAGTTGAATTGATATTCATGGGACATAAAAAAATCCAAGTCAATGGTTCGCTCCTTCCTAATCTTTTTCGCCCCGTACACTTCATGGTATCGCTGAAGACAATCGGGATCACGAAAACAATGGCTCAAAATATTTCGAGGTTGTGGCGCTTCCCTTTCATTTGAACGAATAGAACCACCTGTTTCAATCCGACCTCGTTTACCTTTACTGGGTTTGTTTTTAGGAGCCATTGAGGAGTTTTGGGCAAGAGATGCGAAAATTTGTGTAGAAATCGAAGAAGAACAAACGAACGATCTCAGGTTTCGAATATGCCTGAAAATCGAAGAACAGATAATAATATGCTTGAAAATTCTAGGGTTAGGGTTAGAAAATTGTGTTTTCGGAGATGAAGGAGGGAGGTTTTCATTTACATAACTTCTTTCCCGCTATTTAGTATTTCAAATCGGTTTCGAATCCCCACATGTGGTTTGAATGCTAATTTCCAAAAGGCTAACAAAGTTGTAGTCCTTTCTCTAGGGGTATCGAAACCAACGATCTCTGGTTTCGATGCTGGTTTGACAGACAGGCTATTTTGACTGCTCCTCAATGTGGTGTCGAAATCGGTAATGTGGTTTCGATGTTGGTTTGCCAGAGACGCCCAATTTCAGTCTTCTTCATTGAGGATCGATACCGAAAGTTGGGTTTCGATGTCGGTTTGCCAGAAACGCCCAATTTCAGTTTTCTTCATTGGGGATCGATACCGAAAGTTGGGCTTCGATGCCGGTTTGCCAGAGACACCCAATTTCAGTCTTTTTCATGGGGGCTCGAAACCCATAACTGGGTTTCGATGCTGGTTTGGCAGAAATGTCAAATTTTAGTGGATGTTGAATGGGGTATCGAAACCTCCGTAAAATGGTATCGAAACCCATTTCATGTTTTAGCATTTATTGTATTACCTGCCAGACCATCTGTCAAGTAATTGCAATTTAAAGTGGCAGCTGATAATAATGGTTTTCCACAACTACTTCTCCTGCTTCCATCCTTAGAGACAAGTAAGAAACGAAGGAAGAAACAACATATCGGTGTAGAGATTTTTTACATCTTCGGTGTCGAAACATGGCTGGTATAAGAGTGGAAGATACTCAAATTGGTGAACCAGATGAATGCACAACAAATCAAGTTGGTGCTTCAGAAAATTTTGTTGGTATGGTGTTTAACTCTCGTGACGAGGCGTGGAACTATTATCGGGTTTATGCAAAGAATAACGGGTTCAGTGTCAGTCGTGCAACAACTAGGCATGATGGTATGGGAAATGTACATACACAAGAGTTTTGTTGTTCACGGGGAGGACATCGCAGACCGAAAGTTCATGAGTCCGACCGGAAACGTGCGCAACGTGATATAACACGAATTGGTTGCAAGGCAAAGGTTATTGTCAAGTGTAGAGAAGAATCAAGGTGGGAGATATTAGTATGTCACAGTGAACATAATCACCCGTTGTGCCCACCTATAATGCAACCGTATCTTCGGTCGAGTAGAGAAGTTACTAAGGATGATGTACTTGAGGCACGAGCTTTGAAAAGTGTTGGCCTTAGAATGCCAGAAGTAATGAATTATTTCACGCAACAGTCGGGTGGTTTCCACAATGTTGGTTTCATTCGGAAAGACTTGTACAACTCCCTTCAAAAAGCGACAACGGATGAATATCGTGACGGTGATGTCAATGCTCTTCTTGTTTACTTTGACTTCAAGAAAGATCAAGATACATGATTGTACATGCAGTTCAACACTGACCAATCAGGAGGATTGCATAATATATTTTGGTCCGATTAGACATCCAGGTCCGACTACGTATGCTTCGGTGATGTCATTGCATTTGACACAATGTACAAGGGTAACATGTATGGCCGGCCTATAATGCCTATTGTTGGTGTTAATCACCACCATCAAACCATTGTCTTCGGTGTGGCAATTTTATCTGACGAGACTGTAGACACATTTGAGTGGGTACTTAGGGAGTTTTTGCAGGCAATGTCTAACAAAGCTCATGTGTCAGTCGTCACGGATGGTGATAGGGCCACGCATAGGGCTATAAAGACAGTGTTCCCATGTGCACAACATCGAATATGTTCGTGGCATCTTTCTCGAAATGCCCAGGCAAACGTATGTGATCCCAAATTTACATCCGCCTTTACACGGTGCATGTCCTCTTGGTGGACAATTGAGGAATTCGATCGCGAGTGGAGATCAGTTATGAAACATTTTAATGTGGAGCAGCATCAGTGGGTTGTGGAGAAGGATCACATGGTTGGTATGTGGGCACAAGCATATCTTACATGACATTTCTTCGCCAATGTTCGCTCCACACAACGCTGCGAATCTATGAATTCCGCCCTTAACATTATCCTCAAACATAAGAAGACATATCTAGAAGTTGTCTGTGCCATTGACAAGGGTATAAATGAGATGCGCATAACGAAGTTGAGCCAAGAATACAAAAATTCTTCCTCGAAGCCTTTCCCAATGACCAAATTGCATGACCTTGAAGGGAGTGCAGCTGACATCTTCACCCGGGCATCCTTTGAAATTGTTCAGGAGGAACTCAAATATGAGATACTGTATTGTGCTCTACATCCGACTTTTGAGATTGAAGGCGTGCAGACGTATCGTTTGACACAGTATAAGGATCTGGAAAAAATATATGAGGTTGTGCTTGATGTCACAACAAATAACGTTACATGGACTTGTCGGAAATTTGAGACGGTCGGACTTCCATGTCGCCATCAACTGCACGTTCTTAAGTTGGAAGACTTCTCCGAGCTCCCTAATTGTTTAATGCTACCGCGCTGGACAAAAAATGCTAAGCTCTCTGCTCCATCTTATCTTCACAGCGACATGCCTCCCGAATTAAAACAAATGTCTCGATTTGCTTCGCTACGCTCACTTTCATCGAGGTTGTGCTACCTTGCGTCTCAAACAGACGAAAGTTTCAAAAGCACAAAATATGAGTTACTCCGACTAACTGTTGAATTTGAGCAGTCCATAACCTTGAATGAGTCCTCATCACATAGGGTAAGCCAACAAAACGTTCGAGACCCGCAAAAGAAGGAAGCAAAACGGAAAAAGAAAATAAAACCTAATGCGTCTACAAAACGGAGGAATCAATGTTCATTCTGCAAAATAGAGGGACACAATAAGAACACATGTCCGGGACTGAAGCTTCAACTTCCAACGGGTACTGCAGGGACAAGTTCAACGTTCTTCAACGACGATGAAGACTTTCCTCCTGACCTAGACATGTCCCAACCCTATGCAAATGTGAGTCATTTCTACTTACGTATGTTGTATGGCAATACATGGAAAGTTAACACGAGTTTGCTATTGACTTCCACGTGATTCGGCGCATATTATTGGAATAACGAGTAGAATCCATGTTGATAACATATCTCCGACCACGACATCAAAGGTATTAATCAAGATTCCATCAAGTTCATTGACTTTTCGTTTATACTTTACCTACAAATTAATCGTGTTTCCAAATGACAATTTTTTATTTATTGTTATGCAGATTCCAAACGTGTACACACTAGATCCTCTTCAGACATACAAATTCACTTATATATGCTTCAAATAACTGTAAGTACAGCCAAACAATTATCTCACTCCAATATGCTTCAAATACTTGTACATACAACCAAATATATCCTCTACAGACATACGAAATCATGTGCATATGCTAACTTTATCCACTGAAATATATCATATAATGCAAAATTTCTGTACAAGCGTTCTAACACATTATGGCCCCAAAATTGCATAATATACATTCAAAATGTTTTTAGTTTACTCTTACATAACCTATTTATGCTTGCACCACATTTCTACTACACATACTTCTGTACATATACATACAAACATGGTTACGACCCATAAAAAAGTGGGTTCCTTTAGGTAATGCCACAAACAAACAGTCAAACATCCATTGTCATCCACTCACCTGTGCCTCCCCTGACATGTTCTTCACCAAAAAAATTGCATTAGATTACAATAATCAACAACACGTCCTAATGCATTCAATTACATAATAAACAATGCATAGCTTCCTAAACCCTTACCATTCTGGACGTTGAAAGGTGCCATGTTTTGGAACCTTTTGTTCATTTGCCTGGAAGTTAACCCATTGACCTACAGCAACATTGATAGACCTCTGCAAACGATTCTTATCATGACTGATAAGATCATACAAAAGAAATATCTGATCCCATTTTCCAACAGTCTAGTAAGACAAGTATAAACAAATTAAGCATTTATTAAAGACCATTTTTTCAGTATAGATGACCAAAGTAAGCAAAGTATAATGAAGATTATATGAACTTACCACTTTACATATAGGCTTATCATTCCAAAGTTGCATCCATTTGATGCAAAACATACCACAATTATCTCTGTTTGAATACAAATCCATGTTAACATAATACCACAAGTAATCATTTCAAAATTTGTTAAACAAAAATAACACAAAGTACTGTAATATAACAACTTTGTACCCATTATCCTGTTGTTTGACTTTTTCCACCATCACGCGCAGATCGCTCAACGGCCTTGATGGTGAGTCAAACACTTGGACAAACTTCTTATCTTTTAAACATTCTTTTAGACTATTTGTCTACATGCACAAACATTTTTATGTTTTTACATACTATGTCACATCTTAAACAATGAAAGAATAAAAGTTTGTAGTTCTCGCTTATTACCAGGTTCTTGGCCATAGACACTCTTGCAGCATTGGATCGGGTCGTTGGCAAGCTGTCGAGTAGCTTCACTTCACCAGCATCAAGATCGACGACACACATAAACCGATGAGTCTTGTTGTCATTCACGGGGATAAAGAGCTAAAACAAGAAACGATTTCCATTGTAATATACATATGACATGAAAGTGCATGGGATGTTTAATTTATTAATGCTTCTTCGTACCGCATTACAGTCCGTCAACCAGCTATACGGATTGAAAATATGACGCCAATAATCAGCAATTGTACCAGCATTTACCCCTTCCAGAAGCTGAGACTAGAATACATCATTTATTATTAACCATGCATCCTTACAAAACCACATCCATTTGTTCATAATAGACATACGATTCTTTAATATTAAACTTACACTCAATGTACACGGGATGTACCCTCTCCTTCTTTTAGATTGCTTCATTTTATCTTCATCAACAATTGTAAAACCAACGACATCTAAAACCTAAACCACAAACAAAACATATAGCATCTATCATACTAAATTTCTTCAAATATGCTACAAAATGCTTAAAAGGAATAGTCAAACCTACTAACCATTGAACCGACCCAACTTCCTATTCGTATCGTATCTGCATCGCTTACAGACAAATATGAGTGGCCAAAATCTACAATGACTTCACTGCACCCATACAAAAAACTTACAACTTATATTGAACAGAACAACATCATTGTAGCATACTTTCAGATTTAGATTTGCTTACCTTTCACGCAATGGCTTATTCCATATATAGTCGCAAGTGTTTTTCGTTGACGCGCCTACTCCATCTGGTACTTGCACGTACGCCAGTATCTACAATGCTTACACATTTGTTGTTCAATACTTAATAACACAAATAAGTACTGCACGTTCAACGAATTAAATTTTATTAGAAAACCTCAGTAATTATTGAACCCCTACAATTAGTTTGAATAACATACGAATTTCACCCATTATGCATAATCAAACACATCATATTATGTTCTAAACAAATCCTACTTAAACCAAACATTGTCCACATCAAACTTCCTTCAATGGCTGACTTTATTCATGTTCCGACTTCTGATTCCTACTCTTATTCCTTTGCCACTAACCTTTGCAGTAGCTACTGCTCTTGTCTTGCCCTACAAGTTAACACAAACAATATCAACAACAATAATCTCATACCTTAACTTGATGAAACATTGATCAAAATAACTTATAATGCTTATACTTCTTTCTTTATTTTCGGGACAGCAACAAATTCTTCATTCAACCACTCGACATCGCCGTCCATCATTGGGTCCTCGTCAATATCAAGTCCTTGGTTCGGATCATACTCTCTGACTTCCCCTTTGTCAACCACTTCTTCTTCTTCTTGAACAGCAACAACAAGTTCTCCATCAGATTTCCTCAACGACTTCTGTAATTCTATCATGTTGGCATTTAAATTCTTGCATTCCTCCTTCAATTCCCTTATACTCTCTTCGAATTCTTTTTCCTTCTCCACACGGGCTTGCAGACTATCTTTTATTCCACCCAACTCTAACAGTACAATCTGCAGCATCTCCATAACCACATCATTTCTTCCATTGTTTCGATCCCCTTCTTCCCCTTCCACATTCTCATCAACATACCCAAGTACCTGCAAACATCATCAGTAAATCATTTCATATAACCACAACATCCTATATAATACCAAATCGTTTAACCCACTTACCTTGGGTTTTTTGGATGCCTTTCTTCCTTGAGGCTGTTTACAATATTCCTTACTTCCTTCTTGTTGCCCCAAGCATGTATGCGACCGCGACCATCAGCGGCAACAACTCTTCTACTCGCGACTCCACTCCAAAAATCAAATAAACTCACCTACATTTATTATTAATCAAAACATTATAATAAAACTCAATAAACTCAATCACATGAAACAACTACTACATTCGAACAAAACATACTTTTAAACATATATTACCTCTAATATCGCGATGCATCCGATCATGTATGCCAACCCACCACGAACTTTCCACTTTTGTACTCCATCAAGTAACCTCTCATATGCATATTTTCACCAATTGAGATTTCCCTTCAACCCCTCTGGGCACAACAACCGCAATTGTTCCGAGGAAGGCATCAAGTTCGCATTTGGACTTATAAAAACACCAACAATGAAAAGAAGAACACGAGCTCTCAACTCGTCTCCCTTAAAAGCACCATTAATTATCTCCTCCTCAAGTTCCTTCACTGTGATATCCCTCCTTATCCTGTACTTCGATGCCATTTCTTTTGCATTAACATTTCTCGTTCCAATTTCAACATCGACTCCTTCATTCCTCAAACCCAAAACAGCCTCCACATCTTCCACCAACACTGGAATTTTATGTCCATCAAATTCCATCATCGAGCTCTGAACATCAAAATTCTCTACTAAAGTGCGACATAGGTCGCGATGAATTGCTCTCGGTTTCATTTCCATTAACGAACCAAACCCTAACTCATGAACAATACCCTCAATATTCAACTTCCTCATCTCTTCAAACACATCTGACAGCTTAATGAGGCTACATCTTGAAGATATCTCCTACAACATTTCATACAAACAATAATTACTTGACTGTTACACGAATGTACATTATGTTAGGACATTTTCATCTCTTTCTCCATAAATAATTTCAAAAATTCACTTACCTTTTTTGTCTTTTTCAGAAACTACAATTTCCTTCACATTGGAGGCTTTTCATTCAGCTAGAGCATGCTTCTGCTCCTCGAACATTTGTACATAAGGCTCTTTGTCATCTTGACTCATCTGCTTCCATCTCAAACCCAATGCTTTTCTTTCCTGTATCACTCTCACAATTAGTCCAATACAAATATCATGTACACTTAACAAATCATTACACAACACACTTACACTGTTGTTCATTTTCTTCTCCCCTCCAAACGTTTACATTCTCTTTTACTGTAAAACAAAATTACACTGTTAGCTTATGCAACTCATCTTTAATAAATTTGACAATTCTATATATATTCAACTTCAACTTACTAGAAATGGAAATATGATGTACATATCTTAGGTGCCTTAGCCTTAGCCTCCCCTTTATCAGACTTCTTCTTATGCTCCATTGTCTGCAATGTGTACCTAAAATAATCAAAGATGAAACGTTGAAAGGCAAAATTGATGACATTTCTTCAAAATCTGAACTTCACGACTAGGATTTTGCATATGAATTCCAAGGATTTGTTCTATTTCACCTCTTTACATTGACATATAAAGCTACATTTCAGTTTTAGCAAAGTATAAATACTTGCCAACTACTTATAAGAATATGTCCAAAAACCTAAATTTTCCTGCAAATACTACCTATGCTTAAATTTTCCATTCAAATGTAATGATATTTGGAGGTTTCTGTTTCGTTCTCAAGTTCGACAAATACTATCAACAAAGAAATATTGCTTTCAACCATGTGTAAAAAAACTCATTTCCCAAAATTACATACTACTTCAAATCACCTAATTGATCTTAAGAAACAATCACATTCTTCCAACACATTCAATACTAGAGATGTAGAGAATATGCAAACCACTTTTTTAACCAAAAACAAGAACCATCTCAGCCAACAATCATAACCATTACATGGATTTCAACTCAATCCTTCTTACAAATCCAATCTTCTCGACAATATTTCTTTCACATTTTCGTACCTTATCAACTACAATTAAAAGGAGGGAAAATTGAAGGAACTAGCACTAACTAACCTAAACATTCCTTCTTCCAATCCAATCTACTCTACATTTCTAACATTTATCACTCCCAACTGAAACATCACTGAATTATTTAACCTTATTTCTTTTGTTATTCAAGAAGAAAGTCAACGAATTATTCAAGCCTCTAAACTACTTAATAAATGTGTTCAACACTTCTTTTAACTATTGTTATCTTTGTTCATACTTTCTATTTCAATTTAATTGCTATTACTTGTTTATTGCAGCAGAACCCTAAACTGCCAATAACCATAAACCCTAAAAATTTCTTCTTCCAATCCAATCTCCTCTACAATATTCATTATAAAGTAAAAAGAAATTTTTATGGAAGAACATTCAAACGGTTTATACAAAAACCTTCATCATTTGCAATGTGGTTTCGCTCAAATAAAAAAACGAAAATAAAGGAAGCAAGAAGCAAGAACTAACCTCCAAAACGTGCTCAAACCCAATCTCCTCCAAAAATTTCCTTCAGATTTTCTTCTTTGGTTGATGGAAATAACGCCTTCGTCCTCTTGGTCTCGATACCCTAAGTTTTTGTTTTCCTTTTCCCGCTCCTCTTGTTATGTCAAATTATACCATCATAAAAGGATTACTGGTTCACCGGGTAACCATATATCTTTTTTTTTGTTTTTTTAATCCAACGGCTACATTGAACCCGGCTTCATCCAATGCTCTTTTTTCTTAGTTTGTATTTAATCGGTTTTTAAGCCGTTTATTTTTAAAAAAAAACCCAAAAAGTTGGGCCAACCTCACAAGCCAGACCAACGGGAATAGAGATAGGAATTTCATAATTATTCGAGGAAACCCTAAATCGAAGAGAAGAAGGGGAGACAAATTTAGGGATAAAGCGAAGGGGTCACGGGCAGGAAAACCTTAGAAATAGAAACTAATTGCTGAGCCGAAGGATGTGTCGTCTGCAAAGGCAGCAAAACCTTCGAAGAAGTGGGGATTGAAGAAGGCAATCCACTGCCGCTTCAACAAAGGTATGGTTTCGGATATATTGGTTTAGAAACTGAAATATAGGGTAATTCTGAAAGATTTGAGTCGGAGGAACTGTTCGAATTAGATTTCAACATCCGTGAAACCCTGGAATTGCCTTTGTCTAGCTTGTGGTTAAATGGCAAAGCAAGTGAAATCTGTGGGGAACTTGGATCGGATCAGTAGTTTGCCTGATCCTATTCTTTGTCACATTTTGTCTTTCCTTCCCACTAAAGATGCAGTTCGAACCTCTGTTGTTTCACCCAGGTGGAGATATATCTTTGATTCTATGCCTATCCTTGAGTTTCAAAATTGCTTATCTGATATCTCCTCCAGACTTGGTGCTGAAAACTTCAAGAGCTTTGTTGACAGGTTATTGTTTTTCCCCAATCATGTATCTTTAGAATGCTTTCGGCTGTATGAGAGTAGTTTACGGCATGATCATTATTCACACCTTAATGGACGCATTTATGGTTGGATATGTGCTGCATTGTGGCGTGGTGTTAAGGAAATTGATATACGGTATAAACTCTTGCCCGTGTTACCGACTTTTCTGTTTACTTCTCAGTCACTCATGACACTCAAATTGGATATTAATGCTTACATGAAGATACCAAGCAAGGTTTGTTTACCGAATCTGAAGTCTCTACATCTTAAAAACAAAGGATTTTTAGATGGTGGTTCAATTCATAGGCTAATTTCCGGTTGTCTGGCACTTGAAGACTTGGTTATGGATCTACCGAAGTTGCCTAAAAAAATCAGCGAGCTCAGTATCCATAGTCTTTCACTTAAGAGATTGACTTTGGACTTCTCATATAGTATGGTCATTGTTTTTCCTTTAGATTTCAATTACACATTCGTGATTAATACCCCGAATCTTGTCTATTTCAAATATGTTGGCCCGATAGCTGAAGGCTATTGTTTAATGAATTCTCTTGAAAAAGCTTATTTGAATCTTGAAAGCGGTACTACTGCTACTATTTCTAATCTTCTTCAAGGAATTTGCAATGCAAAGTGTCTACATTTAACCATTGAACAGCCTGAAATGGTTAGTAAATTTAATTATCCATCTTGCATATCATGGTTTTTCATTTTGAAAATTATACAAGAGTTTCATGTTTTCGTGTACAGCTTCGAGTGCCTCCTGAACCTGTTCTTGAATTTCACAAGCTTGTTGAACTTGAATTGAAAATTCATAAAGAATACCGTGACTGGCAAGGAACGTGGGTAGTTCAATTCCTCCGTTGTGCCCCTGATCTAGAGAGCCTTCGATTAGATTTGGTATGGAGTTCTAACCAAATACTTTCTCATCTAAATATTTACCGTATAAATCGTGTATTTAAATAATAATCGTAACACAACTGCTCTCTTTGCCATCGATATCTATTGTAATTGGCTGTGAAAATATTATTTTCTCGACAGTCGATTATTCATCTGCAAGGCAATTTAATTTTTTTGATCCAAATATGCTATTTTTTGCGGTTTTTAGCCAGTCCCGCATAGAGTATTCAAGCCTCTACCACTGCCAGAGGAAGTGCCTCCGTGTTTGTTATTTCAACTCAAGGAGATTAAAATCAGATACTTTGAAGGGAATAAACATATGTTTGAAATGATTAGATATTTCCTGAATCATGCAAGCGTTCTGGAGGCTCTTATAATTGGAATCGAAAAAGATGAAGAATTGAGTATCATGAAGAAGTTATTGGGGTTACCAAGGAATTCAAAGAAATGTCGAATTGTGGCTCTCTAATATGTTTAATGTTATGTACTTAGAACTCTCCGTTGTCAATACTGATTTGATTTCAATTAAGCCCTTTTTGTTGGGATCTAGTAGCAGTTGCTTCACATAATCGGACCATTCATTTGATTTCAATATGCAAGTGAGCATCTTAGAAAAATCTACATAAAAACAGAAATGCAAAAGTGAGAAAAGAAAGTTTCTGTGTACAATTTATTTAAGGGATAATGGCACCAATGCCCCCTGTACTTTGACAGAAACTTTAATGCGGTGTCTAAACTTTGGACGCGTTTAATGTGCCCTTGAACTTTACTTTCGTCATATAATATACTCCTCGATTATAACGCCGTTATATGGTGATGTGGCTTGACATGTGGACTAATAACAATATGCCACATGGCATTTTGGCTCAAAAAAACCATAAATGTTATTGACAAAAACCTTAAGGACCTCTCAATAATTTAACCGATATTTTACTTTAACAATATAATTATTTTTTTTATTTCTTTATTTGCTGAAATAAAAAATCAAATACCATGTTTGAAATTTCTCCCTTTTCATTATAACATATATTTATGAACAAATAAAAATAAATAAATTATTCACTAATAAAAATTTACATCAAATAATAAAATTGCGGCAAACATTAAGATAAGCTATAAGTTTTGAAGATTAAACTTAATGGATAAAAAAATTCAACAGAGTTGCTGAAAGACCATCACAACTAAGCAACTCGAACATTCAAAAAATTCTTAATAAAATATTAGCTTGAATCAACAAAGCTCAATTCGGATGGTGCAAGAAAAAAACTCATTTACCTTAAAAGATAACAATTGCTTTCTGAAAGTCGAAGTAGTGTGTGAAACACTAACAACAGAAAAAGATTAAAAAACATAACAAAAAGGAACGAAAAAAGATGAAGAAGAAAAAGAAACGACCATCTCGATTCATGGAGTTCGAGGTTGTTCTAGCTCAATTCGGACTGTGCAAAGTGAGAGAAGCTTATGGCAAAAAAATATACTCCAATAATGGATTGACCCAACGACAACACACAAAGATCCGACATTTAAAAAATTTAAGATTTGATTTCATTATATTTTGGGGTTTAGAGAAATCTAAAATGATAGAACAATAGAGAAGAAGTGCTTCAGGTTGGTGGCTGTTGTTACTGAACGGTAAAAGGAATCAACGACGGTTATGTCAGTAGCTGTGGAGAAGAAGACTATTTTTTTTTCTTTTCTTATTTTATGAGATAAAATGATCAAATTATTTAAAAGCCCATATGATCAACTTTTTTCTTGATTTTTTAAAATAAAAATTTCACGTGGCAACATAAGAACTTGCCACGTGGCCTATTACATCATCAGATAACGGTGTTAGTGTCGGAGGCATTTTAAATGATGGAAGTAAACTATAAAGAACATATTAAACACATCTAAAATTTGAGCACCAAATTAAAATTTTTGTCAAAGTAGAGAGGACATTAGTGTCCTTATCCCTTTATTTAATTGCGTCTTTCGCTTGTTAAAACTCCCCTTTGTCTTTACTGATTTGATTTTAACATATTTAACACAATAATCATTATGTCCACTCGCTTTAGTTTTCATGTAATGAGTATTCTTAGTCAACAGCCCATCAATAGAGAAAAAGAAATTATGATACATAACATAATTTAAACTTATTAAATTTAAGATTTAAAAGATGCATGTGTTTTGTCAAAGAGTTAAAAAATCTATAAACATATACTATTTTGTAATTACTTTTAGAATATTCAAAAAAATTTAAAAGGTTTAAATCAGGGTAAATTACCTGGGTGACCACCCAAGTATTGAGTCTGACATGTTTTAACCATCGGACTTCAAAGATTCAAAATTCGACCACCCAACTATTTAAATGGACCTATTTTGACCACCGGCCGTTGAAATCTAACGGAGAGGTGACATAGTTGTTAAAGTAAATTTGTATAATTACACACTTGGTCCTTGTTAGTTCTTTATTATATCAATTTAGTCCTAATTTTAATTTAAATAAATAAAATTAATTAACCAATCAAGTGACGACGCATGCCATCACCCGATTGGATAATTTAACCTAAATTTTATTCTATTTAATATTTAACATATTTATTTTCCTCCAATCAGATGGTGACACGTGTCACCATCCGGTGAAAGAAAAATTTGATAATAAGGAATGTGCTTGGTGTAGGGTTTGAACCCACAACATTTTGGGAAAACCCCAACACTTTACCACTACACCAACCCATTCTTTATAAAATAGATTGCGCCATTATATATATATGTTATAAAGCATTAAATGCTAGGGAATAAAAAAATAAAAATAGTTGCAAGGGGACTTGAACCGAAATTACTTGGGATGTGTAAAATAAAATTCAATTTAAAAAAAAAATAAATTTTTTAAAATGAATGTGAAAAAAATATTCAATTCAGTTTAAAAATATAAAAATTATAAATCTAATTTCATTTTAAATATTGCTTACTATACGTTAAATATATTTAAAATACGTTTATATTTAAATTAATTATTTGAACTGGTTAAGTAGTTTGTATGGTTTTATACATCTCAAGTGATTTAGGTTCGAGTCTTCTTACAAACATTTTTATTTCTTTATTCTCTATTTTACAAAGAATGTGTTGGTGTAGTGGTAAAGTCTTGGGATTTTACATAAAAGGTTGTGTTTTCAAACCCCACACCAAGCACATTTCTTATTATTGAATTTTTCTTTCACCTGATGGTGACACATGTCACCATCTAATTGGAGGAAAATAAATATATTAAATATTAAATTAATAAAATAAAAATTAGATTAAAATCACCTAATCGGGTGATGAAATGTTTCATCACCTGATTGGTTAATTAATTTTATTTATTTAAATTAAAATTAGGACTAAATTGATATAATAAAGAACTAACAAGGACCAAATGTATAATTATATAAAATTTACTTTAACGGCCACATCACCTCTCCGTTAAGATTTTAACGGCCGCTGGTTAAAATAGGTCCATTTAAATAGTTGGGTGGTCGAATTGTGAATTTTTGTAGTTCAGTGGTCAAACCAGGTTAGACTCAATAATTAGGTGGTCACCCAGGTAATTTACCTTTTAAATTACACGCTTTATAATTTAAAATTTATGGTTACAGTTTTTAGTTTTTATGGTTATAGATTTAAATTTTAAGATGGATTTTAAAATTAGAAATGAGGTTCAAAATAATTTTTTTCAAATGTGTATGCAAATGTAATTTTTCCCTTAACACACTAAACTAATTTTTTTTAGAATACACATTAAATTATATTTCTTTCCTCAAATGGGGATAAAGTTGCTCTCATTAGAGACTTTATAGATGCATTCATGAATTTTAGATTGTATAATATATAGTATAAGGTTTATGGTTTATGATGTAATTTTTTTACACATATTGTGCACCAAAATATATTACACAATTGGTTTATATTAATTATTGTGATGAGTCTATCATGTGCAACGAGCACCGCTAAACACCATTAAATTAATTAATAAAGATTAAAAATCTCAATGACTCAACATATAATTAATTTATTATTTAAAATAAAATTGACATTGAATTATTTTCCATTTATATAATATTTTTTTTATTTTTTAAATAATTGGATCAAATAGTGTTGAGTTGATCAAATAATTGCAAATGGCCAAGAGGGGGTGAATTGGCGATAAAAATTTCAAGGGTGAAAATTGGAAGAATAGAAAGTTGAAAACAAAGCAATTAGAGTGGTTCAAGTTCTCCAATGAACTCTACATCCACTACCTTAGCTCGCCTAAGGATTTTCAACCAATCCACTAATTAATTCTTTCCCTTTTCTTGGATGAGGAGGAAACCTTACAACTTTGATTAAGCTTTCTACCCAAAACTTAATCCATTCACTCTTACAAAGAAAGGTTTTTGGCGAACTTTACAAAAGTCTCTCTATGGATGATGTTTACCCAATTACAATCAAACACTCCCCGATCTCACAAATAAAAATTACAATGAAAATCACAATGGAGTTGGGTACAAAGATTTAACTCTAAAAAGAACAAGGTTTGGATTTGAGTGCTTTGATGTTGCTTGGAGGATCAATATTTGTTGTTGTAGCATTTGAGACTTGTTTTTATACCATTGCATTAATTTCTAGCCATTTGGGTGGTTGAGATCATCAATAGAGCCGTTAGGCTGTAATTTCCCACAATAAATGTTGCTCAACAACCTACCGTATTGGTACGGCTCGTGGGCGTATTAGTACTTGTCTCAAATAAGAAAGAGCCATTGTGACTGAAAAACAAGGCGTATCAATACGCTTGAAGGGCGTATCGGTACGATATTAAGGGGTTTATCGATACGATTAGACGTATCGATACGAATTTTGCTCACTGGAATATTGAGTTGAGTTTTGATAATAAAAAAAACGTATCGGTACGCTCCCTTAGCGTATCGATACCGTTCAACGGTTATTTAAAATTTTGGATTTCAATTAACTGACAAGACAATGTTCGAAAATTAAATACAAGGATTTTGCAAAGGTCAACATATCGTATCGATACGGTGACATGTCTTATCGGTACGTTATAGCAAAATATTATTTTAATATGAAAATTGTATCGATACGGTTTCGATGCGTATAGATATGATATAGCTTGAAGTCTTCCCCAGATGAATATCGTATCGATACGAGGTTAGACTGTATCGGTACGCTTTGAACAATTAAAATTTCATTGTTGAAAAACCGTATCAATATGCATAAGGGTATCAATACGCTTGGGCGTTTTGTTGAAGTTTGACTTGAAAACTCATGAAAAGACTTAGTGAAAATCGAACCTTTAAATATGTTGACTTGAAATAGTGTTTGGTTCAAAATGACTTGTCAAAATGTGAGTCTTTAAAAATACTTAAAAATTTATTGTTTTATAATTTAGTCCATAAGTTAAATTGTTATATCAAAATCAATTTTGATTTCACAAATAGTCAATTTAAAAAATAAAAAACTCTAACTTCTTTCTTTGCTATTCCGAATGTCGCCGCCGTTAGTCACCGTCTGTTGGCAAGATTGTCACCGTTACGCCTATGTCCTTGTGCGACCGCCATTCTCTACTGTTCGCGCAACCAATCCAGCGGGGAACAGGAAACCATACTTATGCTACATAGTTCATATTTGAATCGAGTTAGAGTTTACCGAATCTTATTTTTTCCCCAGATTTTTACTGAATTCTCAGCAAAATTTATTATTTTTTAGCGTGCTTTAATTTGGGATTTTGTTGTATTTTTTGTCTTTAATTATCGATGAGATCAAGAAAATTGAAGCATTGTTTAACAATTGTTTGATTCGACCAGATTTTATAAAGTTTCAATTTTTTGTTTTATTTTTTCTTCTGATCTGAGTTTTTGTTCTCAATTTTTTTTTTGTTAATGAAAGAAAGGCAAGAATTCAAGCATATTTATAAGTTTTGTCTGAAAAGCTTCCTTTGTAGTAGATCTCTAGGTGGTCATATGGGGTCTCATATGAATAATTCAGCTGAAACAGACGAGAAGTTTAAGTTCAACAACTAAAAGTTTGAACCCGATATTAATGGCGACTGTGTTCTCAGACAGAATTATCATTATTTAATAACATAATCTGCAAAGCCAAAAAAGATTCTTGGATTTCTAATTTGAGATCCAAAATCAAAAGAAGAACAACAAGGTACAAGGTTGTCCCTGCAAATCCATCTCCCATGTATGAGATGGAGCAAGAACAACAAGAAGAGTTCCTTTGAACTTGATCATGCTTTCTAGAGACGCCATAAATTTTATTATCACTGAATCTTGTGATTTAATTATTTAAAAAATATTATATATAGAGAGAAAATAATTTAATAATAATTTCATTTTAAATAAATTATATGTTGAGTCCTTGAAATTTTTAATTTTTATTAATTAATTTAATGATGTTCAACGCTAGTGGTATGTTCGTCGTACGTTGTAGAATTTTCCTAATAATTTTAGTAATATATATATATATATATTGATTAAGTAGAAAATATTACATTCCTACGTTGGAATTCGAGCACATAAAATAGGACAATACAAGAATCCTTACCTACTAAGTCAATAAGTGGGTATTATATTATAGGGTAAACTACATAAATAGTCCCCCGACTATGCTCTAATTATCTTTTGCATCCCCCAACTATTAGAAGTTACAAACTGGTCCCTTGACTTAAAAAAAATAACAAATTGATCCAGTGCCTTAAAAATTTAACGGCTGGTGACGTGGCCGTTAACAAAAATTGGCATAATAACACATTTAGTCCTCAACTTTTACACTGTGTTTAACTTTGCCCTAATTCTAAAAAAATGACCCTTAACATTTCAAAATTCTATTAATTTAATCCATTTTTTATCTCCACACAATCTTAAACAAGAACGGTCTTCTTTCTAAAACAAAAATCAAATTTTTATTTCTCCTATTTCTATATACTTGTCAAAGCTAGTTGTGTGTATTTGAACCAAAGGAGAAACAATCTCATCATTTTAACATTCTCATTTTCACCATCAAAATGAGACAGAGGTAGCCAAAGCCATTCAAAGCTCCAAAAGTATTTAACAAATTCTTCGGGTTTCCTTTCAATAGAGATTTATGAAACAATAATGGGTTTTTATTAAAAATTTGTTTTGCAGGTTGAAACAGGGAAGAAAACACTGATATTGCAAGGTACAAAGATGAGTGGCATATTGAATGGTGTTTTGAGTGAAGAAGGTTGGATGACTATGCACAGTAAATACATCCTTCTTTATAACAATTTTCGATTAATTAACCCATTTTTGTTGTTTCACAGATCAAAAATGTTAGCTCAGATGCAATAGAAGGTACAATTGGCAAGATATACATTCCTGATCAGAAGGTAAGACGAAAACTGATTTTTAAGCTTATAGATGCCAATCTGCACTTGCTTTCCCCCACAAGTATGTTATAGCCTTGAGGAAATCGAATGCTCTCTTTCCCCGCGCGTTGCACTAGCAGTCTTCTGAAGGGAAAACAAATGGAGTGGATAATGGAAGCTGATATTTTCACCCTATGCTGTTTCAACTATATAATCTATTAAAACTTGCTTTAGTTTTTAATGTTTGGATTTGTTACTTTTTGTTCAACCTTAAATTTTCATGGAAAAGAAATAAAATTTTGTGACAAACTGTTGTTCTATATTTGATATATAGGAAAACGGTGAAATTACCATCGAGATTTTACACATTTATGCCTAGCTTGGTTACCAGTGTAATAACACAAGGAAAAAGCACGTATTAATACAATCAAATTAGTGAAGCTTTTAATTATCTGAAATTGAATTCATCTAATTTGTTTGGATCTGGTCTGTTTATCAACTGTGAATGCGAAATGTCTAAAAAAGTTAAAATATGGTGAATACAGTAAATAAATTTCTCTGTAAGTAAATGTGTAAAAGAATTTAGGAAGCAGATATTTGGATAAACAAAACAACCTTGGGTATTCAACTAATATCTAAGCCGATTTGGATCTCCGATACTATTTGAAAGAAGTAATCAAGTGCCGTTGGATCTTTTCATACTCATATTGTCTCATTTGAAGACTAGTATCCAAATGCATGCAAAAACTTGTTAAAAGATCAAACCCGTTGATATTCGACACTCACTCGAGCGCAAAGTAACATAGTTGGCAACTAATTCAATCCAATATTCAAGCTAAATCAAGCAATGAGTAGATGTTGCAGCATTTTGTGACTAATACAGATATGGAAATATTCTCCAATGGAACAAGTCTGCAATGTTCGTCCCAAATGTCTTTGTACTTCTCTGCGCATCGGGCTTCGTCTCTCCTTTCCCTCCAGACCGGTTATGGTGGGGGTAATGGAACTTTGAATGGCTTTGGCTACCTCTGTCTCATTTTGATGGTGAAAATGAGAATGTTGAAACCATGAGATTGTTTCTCCTTTGGTTCAAATACACACAACTAGCTTTGACAAGTATATAGAAAGAGGAGAAATGAAAATTTGATTTTTGTTTTAGAAAGAAGATCGTTCTTGTTTAGGATTGTATGGAGAGAAAAATGGATTAAATTGATAGAATTTTGAAATGTTAAGGGTCATTTTTTTAGAATTAGGGCAAAGTTAAAGTGTAAAAGTTGAAGACTAAATGTGTTATTATGCCAATTTTTGTTAACTGCCACGTCACCAGCAGTTAAATTTTTAACGGCACTGGATCAATTTATTATTTTTTTTAAGTTAAGGGACCAGTTTGTAACTTCTGATAGTCAGAGGATGCAAAAAATAATTGGAGTATAGTCGGGGGACTATTTATGTAGTTTACCCTATATTATATTATATTATATTTCTAAAAATTATTTTTCAAAAGAATATTAAAATAGATCTATTCATTGGATGGAATCAAAATATTTCTTTCCTTTTTAATTTAAGCCATGATCAACTCATAAATATCAGATGGAAAACTGGAGGCAATAAACGATAAGTCATTTAATTATAGGTTTGATATCAAATATGTTATTTTTAAAGTAACAATTTAGCCATTCAATTATTTTGTGACAAATAACTCACCAAACCATTAAAATGAAATGGAAATGAAATACTTGATATAATAATAATTTTAGTCTTAAAACTTACACATTCTATTAATTTGATCATAATTCAAAATAATTCAATAAATTTAATCATTTATATTTAAAAAGTTCCATTAGTGAAGTGATTGTGCCTGCAAGGCATATGACAATGATAAGGTCATAATGGGTATGTTCCATTACTCTGTCAGTTTTCTAATAGTTAAGTGATTATGTATGTCCAGCTATCACATTTGTCGATTATCGAGCTGAGATATAGTAGCAAGTGCAACAAGTACTCAGAAGGTATAGCGTTAAATTTTTTAAATATAGATAGTTAAATTTATAGAATGTGTAAGTGTTACGGACAAAAAATATTATTATATCAAATCACACTTCAATTTTTAGCGACAAAATCACTTGTTTGTCATAAAATAATTAAATAACTAAATTATTATTAAAAATAACTTATTTCTCACTAAATTTATAATTAGACAGATGTATTTTATCATAAAAATAATAGAGAATCCCCCCCCCCCTTTTATAAATATTAGTGGGTATTTTTAACGGGCCATTTTCCTTTTAAAAAATAGAGAATCGTTTGTTTAAGCTTATAACAGGAACTGTGCGTTATAGTTAATAGAAAAGTTCACTTCGGCTTCAATGATTCCAAAACCCAATATGAACGTCCCCATGAATTCAATTAATTCAACTTACATGTATTTTATATATTGGAAGTGAAAATTAGAGATTTAAGATTATGATTTGAATTTGGTATTGTGAATAAGTAAATTGGTTTGAGAAAGTTTTATATTTGTTTACAATTCAAAAAATATAAATTTTATTTGGTGTTTTATTTTTCAAGACTTTGAAAGAATTTTTATAATTTTTGAGATTAATTATATTGATAAAAAAATTACAATGAAGATTATTAAAAATATTGTTTTATCATTTTTTATATTGTCATGTCAACAATTAGTAAACGAAGTTGATGGAGAGACTTATATTTCCAAATAGAAATAGGCTTAATAGGTGTCTAAACTATGTTTTTTTTTCCGTTATGTGCCTAAATTATATTAAAAATAAATAAAATTAATAAAACAAAATAAAAATATCTTAAAATTTTTAAATATTCCCAAAACAGTCCTTAAATCCCTAAACCTCCCAAATTCGACCACTCCCGCCGGCGGTGGCCGCGTTGCCAGCGACAAAATGAAGCGTCCTCCCCTCGACGAACAACCCGCACACCATCCGTCACCCCTCATGTCGTTGTTCGTCGCGAATTGTTTGAAAGAATCATTTGACAATTTCGTCGATTCGCACGGCGTCGATCAATTTCCGGCGACGAGATGGTGGGGGAAATGGTCGTGATGGTCTGGCAACCGATATGGTGGGCGACGACGTGGCGTTTGGCGGCGAAATCAGTCCAAATCGAGATTTAAGTTTTGGGGTTTAGGGGTTTTGGAATTTGGGCGCTATTTTGTAAAATCTAGAAAATTTAGAGATTTTTTAAAAATTAATTAACTTTATTTATTTTTAATATAATTTTGGATTTTTTGGAGGTGACACGTGGCATTTAACGGTAGAAATTAATGGCGAACCTTAAATGGGTCGCAGAATGAAACTTTAAGTCCCAATTTGGCCCGAATTTAGGCACCTAACTGAAAAAATGCATAGCTTGGGTACCTATTTGACGGTTAAGCCATACAAATAATATAAGGATTCAATGACATTAAAATTAAAGTATGATGACTAAATTTTAAAATTGTAAAAGACACTTGATATTATTTAAACACAAAAAATACTTAATATTTTTAGGGTAAACTACACTGGTAGTCACTGAACTTTTAGGACACTTTCACTTTGGACAATGAAATCGAAAATCTTTTATTACAGTCAGTAAACTTTTGGTTTGATTTCATTACATCCACTGCTGTTAGAAAATACAGACGTAACACGTTAAAAATCTTTTTCAACAAAAGAATCCCAATTTTCAAATTTACAACCGTCATAAAGGCTAAAATTTCGGTGAATGAAGACATCACATATCAATCCCAAGTCCCAATGGTGGGAAGGATTCGTTTGGCCAAAAAAGTTAATATAGTTTGATTTCAAGCTGATCTGACAGTTAACAATGAAAGATCAAAATATTAATTTTTAATTTCAATTGAGATTTTTAGTTCTGATTCACCAATGTTAATCGGTATATCAACTTGAAACTAAATCATGTTAAACTTTTGGCAAAACTATTTTTTCACACCGTTGGGATTGATTGATGATCGTTCCGTTAATTGAAATTTTATTCTTAACAATAACTATAAATTTAGAAACTATGGTTTTTTTTTTGGAGGAAGACTTTAACGTGTCACACGCCAACATTCTTTAACAGGGTTAACAACAGTGATCATAATAAAAGTAACTTAAAATTTTAGTGATTGTATTGAAAAATTTTCGATTCAAGTGATCAAAATGAATACACGCTAAAAACCTAAGTGATTAATAATATAGGCTTATTTGGGTGAAAAACCCCTTTTTAATAATTATATATACTTTTGGCTCCCTCCAAGGAATATTTGGAAAAATGACCCCAAAACTTGCCACGTAGTTGAACCTCGCGTTCTCTAGGAAGTGAGACGCAAACTCGAGTTCTGCATAGCGTGCGTTCCGTCTACGTGGCATCGTTGTTTGAAATAACAATTTTTTAGGAACTCGCGTTATACAGAACGCGAGGTCCCCGAGAATTTGAAAAGGCGGCTGAATATATCGCACAGAACTCGCGTTATGCAGAACGCGAGTTCTGTGCGAATCTGGGTTGAAAAAAAAGGGTGGGTAGGCCTGTTCGAGCCCAATTTTGGGCTTATAAATCGTATATTTTTAGCGAATATCAAGTTTGGGTTCGTAGTACTGGAAATTCTCTATTGTATGACACCAACAAGATCAATTTCTGTCCATTCTAAACTGGCTTAAAATGGCTTCCAAAACCCTATGCTATCATCCTTTTTTAAATGAAATTGCCTTTGAACAAAGGTCGATAGGCATGTTCGAGCAGAATTTCAGACGTATAAATTGTATATTTTTAGCAAACATCGAGTGTGGGTTTGTAGTACTGGAAATTCTCTATTATATGGCACCAACACGGTCAATTTTCGTCCATTCTACACTGACTTAAATTTGCTTCGAAAACGCTATCCTACCATATTTTTTTGAATGATTGAAAGTATAAGATGACCTATTTTATAAAATGAATTAGACTGATTTTATTGATCGATAGTTATGGGCGAACTCGCGTAAACAAATTACAATGAATTAATTAAGATGAGGGGCCGAGCGATTAGGACACTTGGTCTTTGAGTGTCCAGGATTTTTACATATACTACAATGCTTCTTTTGTCCAGTTTTTTCTCGATGTTCGACCATATCCTCGGCACAATTTATTCGTGTAGACCGTGGACGTCCTCTGTCTCTCAATAGTGCTGGATCTGGGCGTATGGTCAGTTCAGTGTCAACGGCATTCGGATCAACCTCATTTCTGATTGGAGGAAACTATTTTTAGTAAACCTTAAACACCGTTTAGAGTAAGTATACCGGATCAACCAGTTGCATGTAGTCTATCCGTTGGTTTGCGCAAGCAGCAATGGCGTGTGCGCACGGGTATTTGAATGTTTGGAATATTCCACACTCGCAAGTTCTTGCCCTGAGATCTACCACGTACGCGTTGTGCTGAATGCCTTCCAACCACATTGAATATTCTGAAACACGGAACTTGTGTCCTTCTCGCGAGAAGAGAGTTGCAGTCATCTGTCTTGATTGGTGCAATTGAGTTTGCAGTTTTGTGCGGAAATCTGGATGGACTATGTGTCCACCTACCATGTACTCAGTTGCTTGCCTTCCCAAGGTTGCAAATAGGGTAGCCAAACGACAGTAGGTCGCTCTCACAATGTAAGTGATAGGCAATTGCCGCACTCCCTTCAGTGATGAGTTCACTGCCTCATCCAAGTTGGTTGTCATGTGACCACATCGTTTACCCCCGTCATACGATCGAAGCCATTTTTCCCTCGAGATTTTTTCAAGGTAGTCTGCGCCAAATTTGTTTCTCGCTCTTAGTTCCTCGAACACCTCCTCCACCTCTTGTACGTAGTGCGAGTTGCCCAAGGGATGACAGTTGAATAGTTAATGGCGAACAACACATGCAAAGAGGTCGCAAATAAAACCAAACAGCAACTAATATAGTAAATGAAAATGATATAAAGGACGTACCCATTCTGAGAACCAGTTCACGTTCATCACGGTCCTTGAACTGTTGCAGGTAGTTTGCGACTATGTGCCGCAAGCAAAAACGGTGGTAAATGTATGGAGGCTGCCAATATTCACCCAAACGTTCTAGCGCCCACAAGAGCGTTGTGCCTCTGTCAGAAATAACACATACCCCATCGTCTCTTTCCCGTATTACAGGATCAAGGACATATCTTCGTAGGTTCCGAAGGAAGAACATCCAAGACTCTAGATCCTCATTCGGGACGATTGCGAATGCAACAGGAACTCATTCGGGACGATTGCGAATGCAACAGGAACGCATTTTCGATTCCGTTCAACCATGTGCCGTCGATTTGGACCATCGGTTTGCAGTGCTTGAATGCATTGATGCACTGCAGGAAAGTCCAAAATAACCGGTGAAATTGAGAAACACCTCAAACGACACGATCATTAGCGTATGCCGGAATCGTATCAAGTTTGACAACCATTTCCGGGATGTGTTTCTGCAGCATATTTAGCCACGGGCGCAACTCTTTGTAAGAATCATCCCATCGGCCAAACAGTTGTTCTACGGCCCGTTTCTTTGCATACCATGCTTTCCAATATTCAGGACAGTAGCCGGTGACACCTTCAGCTGCAGCCTGACATGTGGGGACCGACACCTTGGGATTTTCTTTGACTAGTGGCATAAAGATGTCGGCGAGGAACTTTGCATCGAGGTTCTTGTGATCTTAGCTTAGGCTACCAACAGAGCATGTATGGGGCCCTACAAGTTTTGTTATTCTCCAACGGTCGCATGCCTTCTTCAATTGGGATACACGAATTTTCCATTTACAACCGTGATTCTTTTGGGTGCAGTGCGCCTGTAGTATTTCGGTTGGGTTTTCTTCACCGTCGTCTCAATAGCCTGGCAAATGTTGTACTGCTTAATTGCGGCCACCGCCATTTCTTTTGTCAAGAACGTCATACCAATGGCCAGTTCACCATCAGAACAGTTGAGTTTGTCGTCAATTGTTTGGTCATGCAAAAATTTAGGAACGTCCATGGCATCCATATCAACCGTTATGAAGTGAGATGGTGGCTGGTACATAGAAATAGGTGTCGCTGATACAGGAAAGTTGGTTGCTGCCAGTTGTTCTTCAAAATATGCTGGTGGAATGATTAAGTCTTCTGGTATAACGGTCAAGTGTTTTGGTTCTTCATAGAATGGCCCCAACTCATCGTCGTTGGGCCCGAGTTCTCTAATCGGTTCTTCGTCAGAAGCATCCCTCGGGAGCTGGTATAGTACCACTTCGTCGATCGCTACCCTTATAGGCGAGCATGGTGGTCACCGATCGCGAGACCTCTCACGAGATCGCTCACGAACCACATTTCTAAGACCAAAATCAAGAGCACCAAAAGAATAATGTCTCCCCATAGATGGTTGAACGTACTCTGCGCTAGGGACATACGTTGAGTTTCGTCCAAATGAGGAATCATTGAAGCGTTTGAATGCTTCATGGTCGTGCGTAACGTAAGAAGACGATGCTCCCTCCCCTCCAAAACTATACGGATTGTATGGAGCGTACGTTGTATTTCTTTGCGTATCAAATTCATCGTTTGGGGGTTGGTTCAGGTCAAACCTGATACTAGCTACGCACGAATGTCTTGGCACAGCAGATGACGATGCACCGAACTCGTTGTCTTGGCACAGTATGTTAAAATCATTTCTTATACTTACGGTCGGGCTATCAACGTTGGCATTCAGATCGAAGTCGAAATTCGCCCGACCCCAGCTTAGTATTTTGATAGTAGGATTAGAATCCAAAAACGATGCATACAGCTCTAGGGGCTCACCCAATGAATACTCGAAGTGGGCAGCCAGCATCAACTCCACATTAGCACTGTCCGCAATACTGCATACAGACTACGTTAACGGATCTATAAATATTGGCACTTGATACTTCAAGTCGGACAAAGGTGGTTTTGGAAATGCGGGACATTGCTCTCCAGTTTCTTAACCAACTTCTTGTACGATAATCTCCTCGGAATCTTTAGCGTTACTGGATCTTCGCTCAGAAGATGACGCTGAGTTCGGGATCGACGTTTATCTTCCCATCGTAGTATACTAGAGTAGTAACTCCTCCTCATCTCACCATTTGAATATTTGTTCAAAGACTTGTGAAATTTTAAAACTTGAAAAATTTTGACGACTTGTTTTGGCTATTCAAACATATATTTAGGGTTTATGGTTCTGCTTCATATAAGGGGACACTTATGGCTTATTATTGGTACCAGAAATCACGGAGAATCCAGGTGTGTAAAGAAAATTATTGTACTGGGAGGAAGCTTTGTGAAACTCGTGTTCTACAGAACGCGAGATCCTGGCGATTCCATGATCTCGCTTTATGTATAACACAAGTATCTTCAAAACACGCGTTGTACAGAACGCGAGGTCCCTTTCACTCTGAGAAGGCAGAGATTCCGTCAGAGTTAATAATACTCATACTGTGTACTCGTGTTATGTTTGAATAATTGAGTACATGTTTGAATAATTGAGACAATTGGAGACTAGTAATGTAATTCGTTCGAATCATTTAACGATAAATGGAACGTGTTGAGAAAATATAATTGAATACAAATTCTACATAATGCGAGGTCCCTTGAACATTCATAAAGGATGAAAAAAGACGTCATATAACATAATTCGATTATGATTTAAGAACTTTATGGTTAATCTGAATCATCGTAGTCAGTTCACACGTCTGAACTTAAGTTTAGTTCTTCGATCAGCTGTTTTTTTCTTTGTCTACGCCTATACATAAAAAGATGCAGCGCGTCGGCAGCCGCATCAACATCTGGTGAAGACAGAGCTTGTTCATTGGTCAGAGCAGGTTATACGGGTGCAGACGTACTACCTTCGTCGGCGTTGACCTCATCAAACTTAATATTTAAATCGATGTATTTAGCTCCAACGGAATTGAGCTGGTCATACATGTTACGAACGTTTGTTTCGTTCATAAGCTTTAGAAAGTAGTGCGTTTCGTTTGCTGACGGTGTTGGGATTCGACATTCCAAGGAAGAAATTTGTTTGTCGGTGCGTTTACTAACATCGCTTGATGTCAACTGTAATAAATCTTTGAGTGACATTTTGCTGGTGATTGTTGATTCGAAATAAGTACCGAGAAAATAAAATATTGCGTGAAATTTTGCCATAAGAGGAGTAAAGATTAGTGTTGGGTGTTTTGGGAGAAATAGGAATGAGTAAATGATGGTGGAATTGGTGGGTATTTATAGTAAAGGAAAAACACCACATAAGTAAATTTAATTCGAATAAAAAATTTAATTCGCATTTCATTTAACAAAAATTTCAACAAGTCTTCCTATAGATATGTCAATCGGTCGATACAATATTTGCAAAAAGTCCAGAGTGAAAGAAGCGAACGCGATAATCATCATCTTCTCAAATGGTAGCAGCTTTGACTCGCATTAGCAAATGTAATCGGCACCGATCGCATTAGCAAAATAGGGCTGCATCTGCAACATGGTCGATCTGAATCCGCCCTCGCTTCTTTCAGTTTGGACTTTTTGCAGATGGTGAGGGCAAGCGACGAACTTCAGAAAAGAGTCGCCAAGAGTCTCTAGAAAAGTTTAAATGAAAACTTTCTAGGCACTTTTTGGCGGTAAATGGCAGACGACCACACGCTCCCGCATATTGCGATATGTTGGTAAGTATTCTTCAATCAACGTAACATGCAGGGGTCTGAACCCAGCGGAACACAAAATCATGACACAACTCCAACTATTATGAACCCAGCGGAACAGAAAATACATAAACAACTCCAACTTCAAAAACCCAGCAAAACACGAAATCATGAAACAACTTCACTGGTTACGAAAATCTATCGGCGTGCAAATATATAGACCAACCTCGCTTTCTGTATAAAGCGATTTTGACAGAAATCTAACATCACAATGAACTCGCATTCTGTATACCGCGAGTTTCAAAAGACCTCGCGTCCTACAAAACGAGAGTTTTCCACGTCAGCATATCCACGTCCATATATAAATAGCCAACTCTTGGGGAGGGAAGGACCACCCACCCATCAATTGTAAAATTTTTCGATTGCAGCTACTATTAGCAACATATCACGTATCTGGGAAGTTTATTTTGAAACTAATTTCCCGGATATTGTGATATGTTATTATTTGTAGTTGCATATATACGTCAGCATATTCACGTCAGCAATTTTCGATTGCAGCTATTATTGACAACATATCGCGTATCTGGGAAGTTTATTTTCAAACTAATTTCCCAGATATTGCGATATGTTGTTATTTGTAGTTGCATATATACGTCTTCTTGGGTTAACTATGCATAATTTTTTCATCGCTCTTGATCGACATCAACAAATCGCAATATCCGGGAATTCAGGAATCTGGAAGGCAAGCACGAGTTTTACCAAAAGTTAAATACGGGTCACTACGATGATCATCACCGTCAAAATAATTTGAAGATCTTTTAAGAAATGTTGGGTTCAATGTAACTACGATTTTATACATTAATTGTTATGAAATACTCAAATTCGTTCAATTGTAAAAAATATTATTATTTTTAATAAATAATAATAATAATAATAATAACATTTTATTTTAATACTAATATAAACTATTATTACTAATAATAATCTATTTACTACTACTACATTTATTTAATAATAATAATAATAATAATAATAATAATAATAATAATAATAATAATAAATTTATATTTATTAGAATATTAATAATAATAACTATAATTATATTTATTTAATAATAATAATAATAAATATATAATAATTAGAATATTAAATGACTTTCTCGTACGGGAAGTCATATTTTAAAAATCCCACGACCTCGTGTCCTGTAGAAAGCGAGTTCTTTAGAAACTCGCGTTATGCAGAACGCGAGGTCTTTCCTACCCGTTCAGTTCACGCGTCTGTTGTGTGACGCGTCTTTTCAATGAACCTCGCGTCCTGTGGAACGCGAGGTCTTAAGAAAATCGCGTTTCCCAGAACGTGAGGTTCATTAACCTCGCTTCCCAAAGGAGGCGAGCACCTCTATAAATTGGTGGCCCTACCCCGTATCAACCACGCACAGAACGCGATTTTTCTCTATTTTTTACTATACTTACTAAATTTTCTTTCGATATAATGGCGGGCTTACGAAACGACGCAAAACACTGCTCTAACTATTTTAGGACAACACCAGAGGTAATTTCTTTTTTTAATTTTTTTATTTTACACGCATTACCAACTATTTTATTTTTTGTTATTTTATTTTTAAAAGGGATACGAACGCTAGTTAATTTGTTACCTTAACCGTATCAACAACGCACCTGATCCCGTCATTAAGATGTAGGTTGATCGAGCTGGTTTTGGCCACGTAGCGAGGATCTTAGCGGGTGTGAAGTGTAACCCATCGTTGATTAGTGCACTAATAGAACGATGGAGGCTAGAGACGCACACTTTTCATTTCCCGTGTGGCGAGGCAACAATAACGCTGGAGGATGTTGCCTATCATTTAAGGTTGCCTACGGACGACAACCTTATTACGGGTATAGCGTTGGGTAATTGGCCAGAGGTATTTGCTCTACTAATGGGAGTGGAGCCCCAGTGGATGCGTGGGACGGTGGGAAAATAGCCCTATCTTATTTGGAGACTAAATTTGAAAACCCTTCCCCATGCAGATGACTATACATTCCAGATATTTTTTTTCATTTTTTTCACTAATTTATATATTTTTAGTATATTTCATTTTTTAAATATTTAATATCCATATTTTTTGCGCGTGCCCACATCTTGCGCATTATCGGCGGGATATTAATGCCAGACAAATCCCGCACCAAGGTGCACGTGATGTGGCTTTATTATCTTATCAATTTTGATGAAGCTAGTAAAAAATGTTGGGGAGTAGCTGTCTTGGCCTATCTTTTTAGAGAGCTCTACAGAAACGTAGACCAAGATAGAGCAGCAATTGGAGGATGTTGTTTACTCCTTCAGTCTTGGGCTTGATTTCGGATGCCTTTTTTAAGCCCGCGGCCTAGATAGCCCGCCCCCTACTTATTTCCGCTTTTTCGGAGGTATTATTCAATTTATTATATTTATTTTATTTTTAAATTACTATATTTAACATATTTTTTATTTTCCATTAATGATAGGTGGAGCGAAACACTGAACCACCAGGGCCTGCCGAAAAACCAAGAAGACTACAAGCTTGTTATGGATAACATGAGGCACGATCAGGTAATCCGAAAATTCATTTCAATTTTTCATAATATTTTTTTCCAAAAATATTTCATATGACCGTTAGAAACATGTAATCACTAATTTTGTCCGGGGTGTTAACCCGTTTTTATTTTTAGTAATAATGGGCTTTGTTTACCTGATTTAACTATATATAGTGATTAAAAACAAAAAATAATATTATTTAAGTGACATATATAGTATTATCTATTATTATATATAGTCATTATTATTACACTATTATCCATTTGAAAAAAATTAAACATTATTATATGTTATGCTATCCATTTATTGTTACTATTATTAGTGTTAACAGTATATTCATAGCACCGTTGCTATTATTATTAGTAGTATATATTATTATTATCATTATTATTACTAATATTATTATATGTCTATTATTAGTATTATTTCATACTATTATTTATTTATTTATTATTATTATTATTATTATTATTATTATTATTATTATTATTAACGAATCTGAAAATATAAAAAATAATAATGTAAATACATTTCAAATAAGAATAAGCTCAGTTAATTAATAAAGTACATTTACATTAAAACCAAAAAAGAAGCCCCAAAATATAAATATTAATTACAAAGCCCGTTTGGGCCCAACCTAACCAAAAAAACCCTAATCTGATAAGTCTCTTTGTTTCGCGCAGTCAATCCTCCACCGCCAGACCTAATCCAGATCTGACGGCCCATATCAAGCCTCGGATGAAAGCCCTAGGGTGCCCTAACCATTGCTCTGTGCCGCCAGCTCTCGAGCCGTTGGATCGAGATCACCATCAACGGCCAGGATCGAAGCAGAGAAGTCTCCAGAACCTCCATGCGCGACTCTCAGACTCTCATACGCGCGCGTGCACGACGCTCCTCTACCCGTATTGAGGCCACGTGCGTCGGTTCAGCTCCCGGTTCTGCCCACACGCGCGCCGTTCGATCGTCCAAATCCTCTCGAGATCCCAGCTTCCTCGCCACGTCTCTGGTCCCCTCGTACGAGAGCCCTCGCATGCAAACAAAAATGTCAGAAAAAATGCAACCAAATGCAAGAATTACAGAGAGGACAAACAAACGAAATGCAACGGATTTCAGAAGCAAACCAACAATTACAGAGGGGCACCAAATTATCAAAAACAACATCAACCAATGGGATGTTTTCCCCTTTTTTCTTCTAATTCAAATGTAATTTTTCGAGCTTATAAAAGCCGAAAACACACACTATATACCCCAAGTTTTCAAACTGGGAAATTTTCCAGAGAGCAATACAAGCAGAAACAAAGAATTTCAGAGGTATACCATTTCCATTTTCATTTCGAAGCAAAAAAAGTGCAAAGTTAGGGTTTATGGTTTTTTTACCTTTGCGACGTTTTGTATTCCCGGTGCATGTTCGTTTTCATTGCCGGTGACAAGCCTCTTGGTCTCTCCCGAGACCATGCATGGTGAATCGGTGGGGAAGTAGGTGTCGAAAAGGTTTTTTTTAAACTTTGTTTTGGTTTTCGATTTTAGAAAGATGAGGGAGAAGGGGTTTTTTTGGGTTTTGATTTCGTGAAACGAAAATGGGTGCTGTTTTTTGGGGTTTTATAAAAGGGGCGAAAGAAAAAGGGTTTTGAAGGTTTTTTTAGGGTTCCGACGTCGACTAACGGCGGCCGGAGCGACATGTGTTTCTCGGGCTTCGATAGAGAGCAAAGGGGAGGAAGAGAGGGTACGTTTAGGTCTAGGTTTTTCTAAAGGGCTGAAATGTTTTTTTTACTTGGTTTTTATAGTGTTTTTTTGTTTTAAAATTGGTTTAATCCGGTTTTAACCCCTCCGTGTCATTGTTATTACGCGCACAAGGGCTTCCGTCTTTTTAAACTACGCCTACAGTCCCTCAATATTTTCAAGTTCTCTCAATTTCGTCCTTATTTTCGTTTTAATCTGTTTTCGAATGGTTTAATCACCATCTCGGTCCCTTTAAGCTGATGCGATCTTTTAATTGAGTCTCTTTTTTGTGATTCAATGTTTTTAGTGGTTTTATTACTGTTTGGGTCCCTAGTGCCTGTCCCGATTTCATTTTCAGTCTTTTTTTAGTGTGGTGTTTTCATATTTCATGCATTTAATTTTTTTGCCTCATGTTTATATTTCTTTGATTTTGGGTCTGTTTTTTATGCATCATGTCATGTTAATACATGCTTAGCATATGTGATTGCCATGTTGATATATATTTGTCTTGACATCTTTTTTTATATAGTTTTTTTAAATGATATATAGTTTTAACTTTTAATATGTTGTATGCTCGGTTTTTAATGGGTGCATAGCTAGTTTTTATATTATTCGTATATATATGTGGCATGCGTATTTAATTGTCATTCATGTGACCCTTTAACGTTTAAAGTTGCATAATTATTAATTTTAATTATAAAAATGAGGTACTTATTAATTCGCGTATTCGGGTCGAGATATCTTAGCTTATTGGATATTCCCCGAATATTTGGATTAATTTGCATCGTCTAAAGGTAAAGTCATAAATAATTAAAACGACCAAGACCACGACATCATACTTTATCCGCTTGCATCATGCATAAAGGTGACGTACGAGATCCGAACCCTAAACTAACACGACAGTCAAACTTATATGATGTCGGTTTAGTCTTTGGTCTGGTGTACTGTCATCCTTTTTAATTAAATGCCTAATTAATTTGAAACCACCGATTTGATAAAGCTCGTATAATTAAAGTTTAATTTTCGATCAAAAACCCCTAATTAAACTCATTTTAAATTTCGAATAACTTCCATCAATTAAAAGCAAAAATTATTTTGGTACCGATTTCCGGGCGTGATGGGGGTGCTAACCCTTCCCCACACGTAACCAACTCCCGAACCCTTTTAAATGAATCTCTGGTTTAGTTTTTATGGTGTCCGGCCTACCTCAGTGGTCGGTGGCGACTCCAAATATTTTTTTAGGTTTTTTCCGATACTTGAAATTTTCAAAAGAAGTTCCCCTTTTTAATTAATTAAAAAAATTTGGGACCCTTCAAGGTTTGTCTCGGAAAAAAACCTTATCACAGCGTGGCGACTCCGCTGGGGACTAATTTTATTTTACAAAACAAAAAGAGAGTTAAGCCAAAAAATAACAATTGTTGCTTTTAATGAAGGAAATTTTTGAAAGTTATTTTGATTTTAATGAGGTGGTTTTTCTTTGAAAATATGACTTAAATTATACGAGCTTTGATTATTGGTGGCATTCGAATTAATTTTTCATTTAATTTCAAAGGAATCACCGACATGTGTTGCATCATGATCAGTAAGCTCTATACCCGAGCCTCGTCCCTTAAGTGGGAGCGAAACGCCCATACCCACGTGAGCATCCCTCCATGGGTCGGTAATTCACTTCCAGAATCCACGCCTTTGACATTGAGCAGCCCTCCACGTCACAAGGTTGTGCTTTCCCTCAAACTGAAACCAATTCGCAAGCTTGTAATGGGCCAGAATTGGGGTTCTTGTTACCTTAATAGGTGATAAGATAGGTCCGGGTACCCTTTCTTAGAACCGAACCCAGATGTGTGAGAATTTAAGAAGCCCACCCCTTTAGAGCCATGCAGATAACCGTAGAATTTGAATTCATGCTAATAGGTCTTGCATTGTTAATATGCTTTGGTGTGTTTTCCTTCGTTTATTATATTCGATATTCATTATTGTTGTTACTAATCCAGTTGCCTTTTTTTTGTCTTGTTTTGCTTAAATTATTTGTGCATATTCATCGCATTTTCATACGAAGTGTTGATTCGAGAACAATCTAAAGTTGAAAACTTTCATAACGGAAGAAAAGAGTCCATAGCGACGGAGTTTCCGGAACATGCTGATTTAGAGGGAGGGGACGAGCAAATTTATCGAAATTCGTACCCTATGTATTTATTTATTATCTCATTGTAAGAAGACTTAATCTCCATTGTGAAAAGTTGTTTAATAAAGATGTTCGTCAAATCAACACTTCTTTGCATTCGATTGTGTTTTTTTAATTTATTGCCTTTAATCATTTGTTTCTGTCATGCATGCAACACATTGCATGCATTAAATCATAAAGTCATGAGATTAATTGTTCGGGGTCATGACAGTATTCGTGACTATCGAAGATTCCGCATCCACACTTTAATCGCCATCAAAGGAAGTAAAAGGAGAAGAGTTTTGCTAAGTTGGAAGTCGATTTAAGGGGTCAGTTGGAGCGAGCTCAGCAAGAATTGAAGGACACCATCATCAAGTCCCAACAAGATATGATGAAAGAGATATCTCAGTTGCTACAAGCTAATCTAAGAGGAAAGGGTGATGTTTGGAACCCTAGTCAAGAGAGGGGAAACCCCTCGTATTCCCCCGGTTTTGTCACCGATACCTCTAAGCCCTTGCAAGGAGCGGCTACTCAAGGAGATGGGGCAACATCTCATCAGGCGGGCGCCTCTACCCATGCTCCATCAGGTCTGGTTTTTAATCATGTGGAGAATGTCAGGGATAGTGTCCCAAATTTGGATGAGATTGAGAATTTGAACTAGGTCAAGGTGGAGTTCTCGAAGCAACTAGAAGAGACACGGAAGGACCTCGAGGAGAAATTCTGAACAAAGGAGGAGGAAGAAGGGTTATACGGGATGAATGCTAGAGATCTTAGTTTGGTTCCAGACTTGGTAATTCCGCCTAAGTTCAAGACGCAAGAGTTTGAAAAGTTTGACGGGACAACTTGCCCTACTGCCCACATAACCATGTTTTGTAGAAATATGAAGGGTTTCATCGACAATGAGAAGTTGCTAATTCACTGCTTTTAAGATAGCTTAGCGGGGCCCGCGGTAAGGTGGTACAATCAGTTAACCCGTGCTCAGATTAGGTCATGGAAGGATTTGGCCAAGGCTTTCACAGATCAATATAAGCACATAATCAATATGGTCCCAAACTGACTTATGCTACAAGGTTTTGAGCAAATGCACAATGAGAGCCTTCGTGAATACGCCCAACGTTGGCGAGATGTGGCGGCACAAGTCCAGCCCTCACTCCGCGAAAATGAGATCTCCCCTATGTTTGTCGATACTTTGAAGGGAACCCTCTATGACCGCATGATAAGCAACCCTATCGGTAATTTCTCAGATATGGTTATGACCGGTGAACGTATCGAGGCAACTATCAAGAGTGGTAGAATCGATGGAGAGGAAAATGCTCGGAAGCAATTCAAGAAGAAAGATCATGAGGTGAACAACACCAGTACCTACGAGTCCCCTAAACATCTCACAATCTCACCGCCTCGAGCCGCAATCGGGAATGCGCAAAGCTCAAACCGAAGAGAAAGTAGAGCTCCCAAGAGGGAATAAAAGAAGATGTCTTTCACCCCTTTACCCATGCCATACAAAGAAGTGTACAAACACATATACGAGGCTGATCTGGTCCGTCCGTATCATGTTACTCCCTTCCAACCGCCTTACCCTCCATGGTATGATGAGAAAGCACATTGTGAGTACCACGGTGGAGTACCAGGGCACACGATAGAAAATTGCACGACGTTCAAGAAGCTCGTGCAAAACATGATCAACAACGGGGTCGTCGAATTAGAGGGGCCCAATGTGGCGGCCAACCCACTTCCAAAGCATGGAGAACGAGGCGTGAATGCCCTCGAAGAGGTAAATGCGAAGAAGGTAAGGATGGCAGTGTCAGAAATCAAGTCCCCTCTGAGTTGGGTGTACGAACAGTTGTGCATGTAGGGCTTTATTGAGAGTGGTACGAAGGGAGTATATGGTGGCCATGAATCATTTTGCGAGTACCATCAGACTGCATGGCATGAGATTCAGAGTTTCCCAGAATTTAAGCAGTTGGTTCAGAAACTGATGGACAATAAAGAGATTGAGTTCCTCGAGGAAGCTTAAGGGTTGCGATGAGTGGCCAGCCTAGCCGTGGTCAAGGGTTTTTATGCATCCGAGTTTGCTTGTTTTCATTTCATTGCATTTTAATCTTTTCCTTGAAGTAATGTGTGAAAATCAACTTTGCTACCCTTTGCCCGAAGGTAAGAAAGACCTATTTTGTAAGGGCCTAAGACTGCATGTTTAAATTTCAATGAAAGGATGCATTGTGTTTTGTGTTTCAATTATCTCTTCATTTTGTGTATATATATATTTGTCTATTGAGTCCTCGTATATCAATTGCACGAGGGACAATGACCTTGACCCAAAGGTTGATTTCGAGCAACCTTTGTCTAGCGAAAATCGGAAGATGTGAAGATGATGAATATGTGGCTTACACTCCCAGTTAATTTGGTCATCTATTGAGTACACATAGCATTAGGGTCTTCAGGAGAACAACCTGAAATCTTTCGTGCTAAAAAAATGGGGAAAAAGAAAAAGAAAAAGAGAAGAGAAAGAAAAAAGAAAAAAGAAAAAAGAAAAAAAGAAAAGAAAAAAAAAGAAAAAGAAAGAAAGAAAGAAGAAGAGAAAAGAAAAAAAAAATGATAAAAGCATAACAAAATCACTCCAATGTTTGTAGCCTGGTAATAGGCATTTTTGGATAAGAGTGTGGAATTTTTGGGGCACTCCGCTGTAGCAAAAGGACCAATAAGGTTGCTATGCACCATTCGAATCAAAAACTTTTGCTTCATGAGTGATGGTAATATTTTCAAATCATGACAATACCGAGTAGCTCGGGGTTTTGTTGTTTACTCCATCATTTATTTCGAGCCAAATAAATGTGATGAGTTGATTTCCCCAAAACCATAAAAAATGAGACAAAGCAATAATGATAAAGGCGAAGCCTACAGAGGATAATTCTAATTGATTAAAAAATTGAAATAACTCGGAGAGTATATTGCATTTCCAAACATCAGCTCAGCTTTCGAGGTCCCCTAGACACATGATGCTTGAGGCAATCCTTGGTAAGCCATAGTAGTGTCATTCGTGCACTTGATATTCAGGGTATTTAATCTAGCTTGATATATCCATAATTTGAAAAGAAAGTCTAGTTTTCGAAAACGCATCTCATTTTGAAATTAGAAGATGTAATCTAATTTTTTTAGTGGACACAAAAAAATATTATTTTCATTGCTTCAGGGATAAAGTTTAGAATGCAAGGTCATAAATACAAGTGATAGCTCATCGGCGGCCATGGTGAGGACAGTAGTAAGTTTCTACATACTACAGTTCAGGGCCCGAATTGAGTTTCTGTTGAAATGCTTCAGAAGACGAAAAATGGACCTTATTGAACTTTAGAGAAAAGTTCAGGGACTTGGGGGCAATTACCTTCCCTTAATGTTGTGATACGAGAAAAGTCGTAGAGATGAGTCAAGACAAAGAGAAAGGTTGAACACCCAGTTTGAATGGGGGGCAATGTTACGAAAAGGAGCACTACGAGAAGTGTTACGTTCAGTCTGACCAGTGAAATTCAACAGTCGTCTCCCAAGACGAGGCAAAAGATGGAGATTTGGCAAAGATGAGAAATCCAAAAGAGATTGAGAAGAAGAAGAAGGTTAGGATTGACCGATCCAAAGAGAGAAAGCGTCCGAGCAATTTTGATGTTATAATTCATGCATCATTTGTAGTTAGGCATCCTTGGGATTAGATGTAACCCCTCGTCCCGGTCTGGTCGGCTGACCGGTCCGAGTAGGCTACACGGGGAAAACCGATGTGAAACCCGTTAAGGTCCCACCTCAGTTAGCAACCCTAGAAAATTTCTTTTAATTATATCTTGTCTAAAGGCATATTATTTCCGAAGT
Organism: Hibiscus trionum; assembly: GCA_030270665.1. Lineage (NCBI taxonomy): Eukaryota > Viridiplantae > Streptophyta > Magnoliopsida > Malvales > Malvaceae > Hibiscus > Hibiscus trionum. The sequence continues at coordinate 14,698,899 of BSYR01000020.1, read as the reverse complement.
GATCACGACAGCGGAAAACATCAAGAAAGAAACACAACCGAACCCAAAACAACATGTCAAACAGTCCATTTTAAAGTCACAGAGCAGGCCGTATCGATACACCTGTCAAGGGTATCGATACACCTTGACCAAGTCAGCTGCCTTCAGTCAACGCAGGAAGACCGTATCGATACAGCCCTTGGGCGTATCGATACACCCTTCTCGGTCAACATCTCGCGGTCAACGAGACAAAACCGTACCGATACGCTAAGAGCCCGTACCGATACGCCAAAGACTCATGAAAATCTCAAAATTTTAGTGAGCTTTGGGCGTATCGATACACCCCCGAGTATCGGTACCCCTAGCCGATTTTGTGTCCCAAGGTGTAGGACCGTATCGATACGGCCCTTAGGCGTATCGATACGCCCTGCACTGCGAGACACCAAAATGCAGCAAAACAACACAAGGCTCAACACTAAATGCATTTTAAGACTTCCCTAGCCACATACAAGCATTCACACAACTTTACACAACCAATAACTACCATGTAGAACAATTTAGATGTACAACATGGCATTCACATAATGATAGATATTGCATAACAAGGCATACTTAAAAAGCCAAAAGGCACATGTCTTCACATAAGGTTTACATGCTCAACCAAAAGTAACATATAGCATCCAAGGCATAACCATTCGTCACAAGCATTCAACAAAACATAACATGGTTTACAAATCCGATACATAGCATAAACACCATTCAACAATATATGAGTCATATAACGCTCATACAAACACATAGCAGCCCCATTACTAAACTACTACTTTATTTACTAAACCATACTTGAGCAACTACAAATCTTGGAAATGCCCTTTCGCCTTGCTCCTTGCTAACTCCAAGCTACTGATCTGCATTGTCGAAAATGAGAGCGTAAGCTAGAAGTTTAGTGAGGATGCTCTAAAACCAAAAACAACGACAATGCAGGGTTCAAGCATATAATCCTTAACATCACACACAACATGCATAGGCATCATTATAGCAATCTAGTTTGCAACACAAGAGACAATAATTTGGCATCTTACTTCATATTAAGCTCTACAAGATAAAGCATTTATCTAAGCATCATAACTACATGAGCAAGTATATTGGCCACTATTAGTTTACTCGGATACGCGGATTACACTCAACAACAACTTTACCTCGGTAGGATTACACTCATCACCGGACCTCGCATGGATGGGATTCCACTCATCATCACATGCCCTACGGATGGGATTCCACTCATCATCACGTATAATATAAATAATTTTTGGTGGAATATTACATCACCGTACTCCTCCTTGATGACTTAACGCCACCAAGGCCACGCGCGAATTTGACTCAACCGTGTGCACACTAATCCTAATGATCGATCATTTATACCCGGTAAGTTAACTAGTGCCAATTATACCTTTAAACCACATCATACATCCATCATCACACACATCAATGTATACACATACATAATCAATTCATGCTTCACAAGATCAATATATGCATAAACATCTAAAGCTTATTAACACACAAGAAGTTAAGCTACCAACTTAACTTCCACCTTGGAATGGCCTACCAAGATCATTTCAAAACCTCCACTACACACACTTGAACCAATTTAAAAAAATTGAAAGATTCACTCACTACCCTTCCTTAGAAAACCAAGCAAAAGCCAACTCAAGCCTCCACAATTTCTGGAACCAATCCCGATCCTTCTCTGATGTTTCCTCTTGCTTGTAACCAATCAAAAGACAAGATATTACTCACCAAATCAATGCTAAACTCAGCCACAATCTCAAACCACAATCACAAGCCAAAACTTCATAGTTTCAAACTCAAACTAACCACAAAACTCACATTTTCGTACTCCCCAAATACCCAGCTGAAATCCACCATTTCCAACACCCAAATGACCTCTAAAGACTTCCAAAACACTCCCCTAACAACCCTATACCATCAGCCCTTCAACCCAACACAAAAACACACCAAAAATTCATGTTTTGACACTTTTAAAAATGCCCCCAAGACCCATTTCGGGATTTTTCTCAAAATCCTTCCATTTCGAAATTTGAGGTGTATTAAGGTGAGCTTAACTCAAAACCTAACTAAGCAAACCAAAAACAAGCTGAAAACCTATTAAAAATTCATACTTTCATCAAACTGGAAAAACAAAAATGGTGATGATTTTGAAATCTAAAACCATGGAAATGCTTAGGATGAATAGGAGAGTTCAAAAACGAAATTACCTTCAAAGGAGCTCTTGAATTGATGGAGAAAAGGAATGGAATAGTGATTTAGGGTTTTGGGAGGGGTTTGAGGGGTTTTTTCCACGTTAGAAGCACAACGGGAGGAAGATGACTTTTTTTTTATCTTTTTGTTTCAAAAAGTTTGTCTCCTTTTATTTTAACTTATTTACAAAAATGCCATTATGAAGATTTTAGGCTCAATTAAATTAAAACCAAGGCCTAATTAAATTAAACCGGTTTTGACGACTTGAACCCAACACACACACCGAACTCCTAACCCCAAAATACGGGTGTTACATTAGAGGCATGCTAACTCACATCATCATATTATTTTTGCCTATTTTTGACAAATATATTAAAGCTCTTCCAGTAAAAGGAAGCCTGCCTATCCGTTCGGGCATTTTGAGAATGGAACCCGCCTATCCGTTCGAGCATTTTGAGAATGGAAGCCCGTCTATCCGTTCAGGCGTGAGGAGAATGGAACTTTTATCTTTCAAAACCTGCTTATTCGTTCGGGTATGAGAAGAATGGAACCCGCCTATCTATTCAGGCATGAGGAGAATGGAACCCGCCTAACAGTTCAGGCACTTTGAGAATGGAACCCGCCTATCTGTTCGGGCATTTTGAGAATCGAACCCGCTTATCCGTTCGGGCATTTTGAGAATGAAACCTGCCTATCCGTTCGGGCATTTTGAGAATGGAACCCGCCTATCCGTTTAGGCATGTGGAGAATGGAACCCGCCTACCCATTCGGGCATTTTGAACGTAACCCGCCTATCCGTTCAGGCATGAGGAGAATGGAACACGTCTATCCGTTCGGGCACTTTGAGAACGGAGCTTTTATTTTTCACTAATTGTCTATATGTTCGGACCTCGAAGGGTTGAAGAATGTTGAAATGAGAAGAACAGCTTCAAGCCTTCGCGACCGTTACATTTTCCCGTACCGACATCCAAACCGCCAGTAGTTCAAGTGCATGGTGATTCGGGATCCAAACAGGGAAGTTTGACAAAATCAATGCTTATGGCCTTTGTTTTATTCTTGTTCTACAAGTATAAGTAAAAGGGGGCAGCTGTAATCACTAATTTTGTTCGGGGTGTCAACCCGTTTTTATTTTTAGTAATAATGGGCTTTGTTTACCTGATTTAACTATATATAATGATTAAAAACAAAAAATATTATAAATATTATTTAAGTGACATATATAGTATTATCTATTATTATATATAGTCATTATTATTACATTATTATCCATTTGAAAAAAATTAAACATTATTATATGTTATGTTATCCATTTATTGTTACTATTATTAGTGTTAACAGTATATTCATAGCACCGTTGCTATTATTATTATTAGTATATATTATTATTATCATTATTATTACTAATATTATTATCTGTCTATTATTATTATTAGTATTATTTCAAACTATTTATTATTATTAGTATTATTTCAAACTATTTATTATTATTATTATTATTATTATTATTATTATTATTATTATTATTATTATTATTATTATTATTATTATTAACGAAACTGAAAACAAAAAAATAATGTAAATACATTTCAAATAAGAATAAGCCCAGTTAATTAATAAAGTCCATTTACATTAAAACAAAAAAAAGAAGCCCAAAAAAATAAATATTAATTAAAAGGGCTCGTTTGGGCCCAACCTAACCAAAAAAACTCTAATCTGATAAGTCTTTTTGTTTCGCGCAGCCAATCCTCCACCGTCAGATCTAATCCAGATCTGACGGCCCAGATCAAGTCTCGGATGAAAGCCCTAGTGTAACCCCCTCGTCCCGGTCTGGTCGACTGACCAGTCTGAGTAGGCTACACGGGGAAAACTGATGTGAAACCCGTTAAGGTCCCACCTCGGTTAGCAACCCTAGAAAATTTCTTTTAATTATATCTTGTCTAAAGACATATTTATTTCCTAAGTGATCACGACAGCGGAAAACATCACGAGGTAAAAGCAACCAAGCCCAAACAAGATGTTAAACAGCCCATTTTAAACTCACACCACAAGCTGTATCGATACACCAGTCAAGGGTATCGACACGCCTTGACCAAGTCAACTGCCTTCAGTCAACTCAGGGAAACTGTATCGATATAGACCTTAGGCGTATCGATACACCCTCCTCGGTCAACATCTCGCGGTCAACGATACAAAACCGTACCGATACGCCTAGAGCCCGTACCGATACGCCAAAGACTCGTGAAAATCTCAGAATTCCAGTAAAGATTTGGCGTATCGATACACCCCCGAGTATCGGTACCCTTAGCCAATTCTGAGTCCCAGAGTGTAGGACCGTATCGATACGCCCTACACTGCAAGACTCCAAATTGCAGCAAAACGACACGAGACTCAACTCTAAATGCATTTTACGACTCTTCTAATCGCATACAACCAATTATACATCATCTAGCAACCAAGAACTAGCATGTAGAACAATCTAGGCGATCAACGAGGCATATCCAACAAGGCATTCACATAAAGATAGATACTGCATATCAAGACATACTTAGAAACTTAAAAGCCAAAAGGTACATGTCTTCACACTTAAGGTTTACATGCTCAACCAAAAACAACATATAACATAAACAACATTCAACATTTATGAGTCATACAACACTCATACAATCACATAGCAGCCCCATTGCTAAACTACTACTTTATTTACTAAACCATACTTGAGCAACTACAAAAGCTTGGAATGCCCCTTTCCTTGCTCTTTGCTAACTCCACGCTAATGATCTGCATTATCGAAAACGAGAGCATAAGCTAGAAGCTTAGTGAGGATGCTCTAAAACCAAAAACTACGACAATGAAGGGTTCAAGCATTTAATCCTTAACAACACACAAACATGCATAAGCATCAATGTAGCAAACTAGCTTGCAACACAAGAGACAATAATATGGCATCTTACTTCATATTAAGCTCAACAAGATAAAGCACTTATCTAAACAACAAAACCACAAGAGCAAGTATATTGGCCACTATTAGTTTACTCGGATACGCGGATTACACTCAACAACAACTTTACCTCGGTGGGATTACACTCATCACCGGACCTCGCATGGATGGGATTCCACTCATCATCACATGCCCTACGGATGGGATTCCACTCATCATCACGTATAATGTAAACATTTCCGGTGGAATATTACATCACCGTACTCTTCCTTGATGGCTTAACGTCACCAAGGCCACGCGCGAATTTGACTCAACCGTGTGCACACTAATCCTAATGATCGATCATTTATACCCGGTAAGTTAACTAGTGCCAATCATACTATCAAAACCACATCATAACAACCATCATTTATAGCACACATCCATCATCTCACACATCAATGTATATTCATACATAACCAAAGCATGCTTCACAAGATCATAATAAGCATAAACATTTAAAGCTTATAAACACACAAGAAGTTAAGCTACCAACTTAACTTCTACCTTGGAATGGCCTACCAAACACATCCCAAAACCTCAACTGCACACACTTGAACCAATTTTAAATAAATTTGAAAGTTTCACTCACCACCCTTCCTTAAGCAAACCAAGCAAAGCCACTCAAGCCTCCGAAATTTTCGGAACCGATCCCGAACCTTCTCTGATGTTTCCTCTTGCTTCTAACCAATCAAAATACAAGGTATTACTCAATCAAATCATTGCCAAACTCAGCCACAATCTCAACCCACAACCACAAGCCAAAACTTCATAATTTCAAACACAAACTAACTACAAAACTCATATTTTCGTACTCCCTTTATACCCAGCTAAATTCCACCATTTCCAACACCCAAATTTCCTCTAAAGACTTCCAAAACACTTTCATAACAACCTTATACCATCAGCCCTTCAACCCAACACAAAACCACACCAAAATTTCAAGTTTTGACACTTTCAAAAATGCCCCCAAGACCCATTTCGGGATTTTGACACATTTCGGGATTTTTGTCAAAATCCCTCCATTTCAAAATATGAGGTGTAATAAGGTGAGCTTAACTCAAAACTTAACTAAACAAACCAAAAACAAGTTGAAAACCCATTAAAGTTTCATACTTTCTTCAACCTTGAAAACTTGGGAAATTAAAAAGATGATTCATTTTGAAATCTATAACCATGGACATGCTTGGAATTAGGAGAAGAAATCAAAAACGAAGTTACCTTGCGAAAATCCCTTGAAATGGTGAAGCACCTTAATAGAATAGTGAACTTGGGAGGGGTTTGGGTTTTTGGTCGTGAGATGAAGAAGCAAAGAAGAAGGCTTTTTTTTTAAAGGCTCATCTCTTTTTCCTTGTTTTGAAACATTTACAAAAATGCCATTATGAGGATTTTAGGCTCATTTAAATTAAGCTAAGGTCTAATTAAATTAAACCGATTAGGACGACTCGATCCCAACACACACACCAAACTCCCAACCCCAAAACACGGGTGTTACAACTCTCCCCCACTTAATGATTTTCGTCCCCGAATTTACCTGACTGAAAGAGATAAGGAAACTGCCTTTCCATATCCTCCTTCCTCTCCCAAGTGGCCTCGTCCACCCCTGGACGTTGCCACCGCACTTTTACTAACTCAATCGATCTACCCTGCAACACCTTGCTGTTTGAAGCCAAGATCTCAACTGGTTCTTCATCATAAGTCAAATCCGGATTCAATTCAATCTCTTCTACAGGCATAACATGCGATGGATCTGACCTATACTTACGGAGCATCGAAACATGAAACACATCGTGTATTTTCTCTAGCTCGGATGTCAAACGCAACTGATAAGCAACTGGGCCAACCCTTCTCACAATCTCATACGGTCCTATGTACCTCGGACTCAACTTCCCTTTTCTGCCAAATCTCATTACTTTCTACCACGGAGACACTTTTAGGAATACCTTCTCACCCACTGAAAACTCAACTTCCTTCCTCTTGAAGTCGGCATAGGACTTCTGTCTATCCGAAGCTGCCTTCAAGCGATCACAAATCAATTTCACTTTATCGGTTGTCCCTTAAGCAAATCTGGCATAGGTAACAACTTCTGTCCCACTTCAGCCCAAAAAACTGGAGTTCTACACTTTCTACCATACAAGGCCTCATACGGAGCCATCTGAATGCTCGACTGAAAACTGTTATTGTAAGCAAACTCAACTAGAGGCAAGTGCTTCTCCCACGTACCCTGAAAATCAATGACGCAACAACGCAACATATCCTCTAAAATCCGTATAACCCTCTCTGACTGACCATCTGTCTGAGGATGATACGACGTGCTGAAATTCAAACGGGTACCCAAAGCTGCATGCAGACACTCCCAAAATCGAGCTGTAAACCTCGGATCTCTATCGGACACAATAGACTTCGGCACACCATGCAGTCTAACAATCTCACCAATGTACAGATCGGCCAATCTATCTAAGGTATAAATCGTATTGACTGCTAAGAAGTGGGCACACTTCGTGAAACGGTCTACTATAACCCAAACTGAGTTCTTCTTCGTAGGAGTCAAAGGCAAGCCCGAAACAAAATCTATGGTGATATTTTCCCATTTCCATTCCGGAATTTTCAACGGTTGCAACAAACCTGAGGGAACCTGATGTTCCGCCTTCACTCTCTGACACATCATACACTTACTCACAAAGTCGGCTACGTCTCTCTTCAAACCAACCCAAAAGTACTCATTCTTCAAATCTCGGTACATTTTCGTACTTCCAGGATGCATAGCAAACGGAATACTGTATGCTTCAGTCAAGATCGTATGTCTCAAGTCACTTTCTTCTGGAAAAACTATCCTATTTCTGAAACACAAGACCCCATCGGTACCGAAACTGTAGTCTGAAGGTCTACCCTCGGCTATGTCTTGCACGTGAGGTGCCAAAGATCTATCTAAGAGTTGTTTCTCCCTAATCAACTGACCTAGAGTAGGTCTAACTTGAAGCTCGGCCACCAAGCCACCATCTCCGGACAAGCTCAATCTAGTAAACATGGCTCACAAATCTACAGCTACCTTTCTACTCAAAGCATCGGCCACTACATTGGCCTTACCCGGATGGTACTCAATCGTAAGATCGTAGTCCTTTAGCAACTCTAACCACCTACGCTGTCTGAGATTCAATTCTCGTTGAGTCATGATGTACTTCAAACTCTTGTGATCTGTGTACACTGTGCACTTCTCACCGTACAAATAATGCCTCCAAATCTTCAGAGCAAACACAACTGCAGCTAACTCTATATCGTGGGTCGGATAGTTACGCTCGTGAATCTTCAACTGTCTTGAGGCATAAGCCACTACTCTCTTGTCTTGCATGAGAACACAACCTAGGCCTACGTAGGAAGCATCATTGTAAACTACATATTCCTTCCCTGACTCTGGCTGAATCAAGATCGGTGCTTGGGTCAAAGCTTCTTTCAGCTTCTCAAAGTCTCACTGTCTTGCATCTGACCACTCAAACTGAACACTCTTCTGAAGTAATTGTGTCAATGGAGCGACTAACTTCGAGAATCCTTCTACGAACCTTCTATAGTATCCAGCTAAGCCTAGAAAGCTACGAACCTCTGTTACTGACTTCGGTTGCTTCCACTCAACGATAGCTTCTATCTTCTTCGAATCAACTCTAATCTCATCGGCTGACACTACGTGCCCTAGGAAGACTACCTCTCGGATCCAGAATTCACACTTACTCAACTTTGCATACAACTGAATATCTAACAAAGTCTGCAAAACTAACCTCAAGTGTTGGTCGTGGTCTTCCTCGGTACGTGAATACACCAAGATGTCATCTATGAAGACAACTACAAACTAATCTAGGTACTGATGGAAGATCCTATTCATCATATCCATGAAAGCAGTTGGTGCGTTAGTCAACCCAAAAGGCATGACTAAGAACTCATAGTGACCATATCTAGTCCTAAAGGCCGTCTTCGGTACATCAACTTCTCTTACTTTTAGCTGGTAGTAACCAGATCTCAAGTCGATCTTCGAAAAGACTGATGCCCCTCTCAACTGGTCAAACAAGTCATCAATTCTCGGTAACGGATACTTGTTCTTCACTGTTAACTGATTCAACTGTCTATAATCTATACACATTCTCGTGCTTCCATCTTTCTTCTTTACAAACAAAACTGGAGCACGCCAAGGCGAAGAACTCGGTCGAATGAAGCCTCTATCTGTCAACTCTTGCAACTGAGTCTTCAACTCTTTCAGTTCTTTCGGTGCCATACGATACGGAGCAATCGAAACAGGAGCTGAATCTGAATAAGTCTCTCTAGCAAACTCCACCTCTCTATCAGGTGGTAAACCCGGCAACTCTTCCGAAAATACACTTGGAAAGTCACACACTGTCCGAATGTCTTGAGGTCTAACCTCACTCATGTTTGGATTCATCACATAGGCCAAATACGCCTCGCATCCCAACTCAACTAGCCTCTTAGCCTCTAAAACTGAAACTACATTTGATAAGAACTTCACGTTCTCACCTACCACCACTATCTCATAATCATCCGCGAGTCTCAAGGAAATCCTCGTAGTCTCAAAGTCTATCCTAGCTCTATGCTCAGAGAGCCAGTCCATACCCAAAATCATATCAAAGCCATAAAATGGTAGCTCCATCACATCCACTGGAAACACATGCCCCTGAACAATAAGCGGACATCTTATGTACATCTTTCTAACTACTACTGTATCCCCGAAGAAACTAGTAACACTAACTCCTACCTCTAATACCTCACAAGGAAATTTCAACAACTTTGCATGCTCACTCAGTATATAAGAATGTGTAGATCCGGAGTCAATCAAAGAAAGCAAACCCAAAGATTGTATCGAGAAGTTACCTGCAATCACATATGTGTCATGCTGACCCTCACGCTGAGCGTAAACTCTGGCCTGGCCTCTGCCCTCTGTCTGGACTGCAACTACATGCGTTATGTTCCTCTGGCCATCATTTCTCGGCTGGAGGTTACCTCTACCGTGCCCGCGGCCTCTTTGAAAGTCATTGGCTCTAGCAGGAGCCTGAGCCTGAACTGGTGCCTGCCCCACCTGATGTGGACAGTCACGCCTAATATGATCCCTAGCTCCACAGCTCCAACACGAGTGGAAATTCCCCCAAGAATCACCGGTGTGATTCCTCCCGCAACGAGCACACTCGGGCAAACGCCCACCAGCTCTCTAGCCCTGATGGCCCCTACCGTGGTTACCTCCACCACGTCTGTGGTCATAGTGATGCTCTTTGTCCTGATGCCTCTTGGCATCCCCTCTATCAAAGTCACTAGATCTCTTCCTAGAACTAGAACCACCAGATCGTTTGGTCAAGCCCAAACTGTGCTCTAAGTCCTTGGCTCTAGCGACCAAGACATCAAAATCTGTGTAGTCAGAAGCTAAAGTGTACCTCTTGATCTCTTCGTTCAACCCATAGAGGAAACGGTTACAACATTCCACTTCAGTAGGAACAAGCTCAGACGCATACTGCCTCAGCCTGACAAATCTGATCTCATAGTCTTTCACAGTCATACTCCCTTGAAGCAAAGCCATGAATTCCCTCTTCTTCTCATCGAGATAACGGGGACCCAGATATTTCTTACAGAAAGATGACTCGAAAAACTCCCAAGTGATCTCAGCCTCTGCCATACCCGTAGTGATGGTGACCCACCAAGTGTAGGCATCACCCTAAACCAGAGATACAACACACCCTAGCTTGTGTTCCCCGGTACATCCCATCTGTGCCAGAATACGACAAGGGTCCAACCGTGCTCAAGTATCTTCCTTTACAAAATTCTTTCAAATTAAGTAATAGTAGCAATGGGAACTCGACACTACACCAGACACAACAATCATGCTTCCAAACACCATACGGATGAACAAACAACAAGCATACATGGCAAAGCATACAACAAGACATAACAATTACTTAACACTTCAGGCTTACCTCACTTACCTGCCCGAGGTCTCGGTAACCTCAGGCTCTGATACCAACAAATGTAACCCCCTCGTCCCGGTCTGGTCGACGGACCAGTCCGAGTAGGCTACACGGGGAAAATCGATGTGAAACCCGTTAAGGTCCCACCTCGGTTAGCAACCCTAGAAAATTTCTTTTAATTATATCTTGTCTAAAGGCATATTTATTTCCTAAGTGATCACGACAGCAGAAAACATCACGATATAAGAGCAACCAAGCCCAAACAACATGTTAAACATCCCATTTTAAACTCACACCACAGGCCGTATCGATACACAATCAAGGGTATCGATACGCCTTGACCAAGTCAACTGCCTTCAGTCAACTCAGGGAAACTGTATCGATACAGACCTTGGGCGTATCGATACACCCTCATCGGTCAACGATACAAAATCGTACCGATGCGCCTAGAGCCCGTACCGATACGCCAAAGACTCGTGAAAATCTCAGAATTCCAGTAAAGATTTGGCATTTCGATACGCCCCCGAGTATCGGTACCCTTAGCCAATTCTGAGTCCCAGAGTGTATGACCGTATCGATACGACCCTTAGGCATATCGATACGCCATGCACTGCAAGACTCCAAATTGCAGCAAAACGACACGAGACTCAACTCTAAATGCATTTTACGACTCTCCTAATCGCATACAACCAATCATACATCATCTAGCAACCAAGAACTAGCATGTAGAACAATCTAGGCGATCAACGAGGCATATCCAACAAGGCATTCACATAAAGATAGATATTGCATATCAAGACATACTTAGAAACTTAAAAGCCAAAAGGTGCATGTCTTCACACTTAAGGTTTACATGCTCAACCAAAAACAACATATAACATAAACAACATTCAACATTTATGAGTCATACAACGCTCATACAATCACATAGCAGCCCCATTGCTAAACTACTACTTTATTTACTAAACCATACTTGAGCAACTACAAAAGCTTGGAATGCCCCTTTCCTTGCTCCTTGCTAACTTCACGCTAATGTTCTGCATTGTCGAAAACGAGAGCGTAAGCTAGAAGCTTAGTGAGGATGCTCTAAAACCAAAAACAACGACAATGCAGGGTTCAAGCATTTAATCCTTAACAACACACAAACATGCATAAGCATCAATGTCGCAAACTAGCTTGCAACACAAGAGACAATAATATGGCATCTTACTTCATATTAAGCTCAACAAGATAAAGCACTTATCTAAACAACATAACCACAAGATATGTACTTATGTTTCTAATGCATATGTACTTATGTTTCTAATATATTTATTCGAGATATTTGGTTTTTTTTAAATACTGTATTTTAATTTTCTTTATCTATTATAATTAAACTTTTAAAAGTTTATTTAATTTTAGTTTTTTATTACTTTTTATGCGATTACTAAACCAAAATTATCAATTGTTCTTCAAAGTCAATTTCATTCAAAAAGGGTGATAGCATAGGGTTTTGGAAGCCATTTTAAGCCAGTTTAGAATGGACGGAAATTGACATTGTGGGTGTCATACGATAGAGAATTTCAAATACTACGAACCCAAACTCGATGTTCGCTAAAAATATACGATTTATAAGCCCGAAATTGGGCTCGAACAGGCTTACCCACCCTTGTTTTTCAACCCAAATTCGCACAGAACTCGCGTTCTGCATAACGCGAGTTCTGTGCGATATATTCAGCCGCCTTTTCAAATTCTCGGGGACCTTGCGTTCTGTATAACGCGAGTTCCTGAAAAACTGTTATTTCAAACAACGATGCCACGTAGACGGAACGCGCATTCTGCATAACGCGAGTTCGCGTCTCGCTTCCCAGAGAACGCGAGATTCAACTACGTGGCAAGTTTGGGGGTCATTTTTCTAAATAATTCTTGGAGGGAGCCAAAAGTATATATAATTATTAAAAAGGGTTTTTCACCCCAAATAAGCCACTAATATAGTTTATCCTATTTTTTAATGGTAGGTCACTTGACCTACCATGCACAAAGGTGCATTTGCCTATGATTAGAATATAGTGCACTAGTTTGATTTTAAATAAAACAAACTTATACACACACTTACAAATTACGCTAATTGAACTTGAATCGTCTAAAAAAATATATTATCCTTTGTCGGTGGGAGTGTGACTCAAACTTAATATGTTACTTTTTAAGGGTAAACTACATAAATGACCACCATATTATTAGAAAAGTCGCAATTTGACCACTTTACATTTTTTCGAAGCAATCAAACTACCGTACTATTAAATTGGATGCAATTTGACCACCAGCCGTTAGAGGTTAATGGAAAAGTGATGTGGCGGTTAAAAATAAGGGTATAATTACACATTTGGTCCTCGTTACTTATACACTCTATTAATTTGGTCCTAATTTTAATTTAATAAAATAAATTAATTATTTAATTATTTGGTGACACGTGTCACCACCTTATAATTATTTGCTCTTTCACATTTTGTCTTTCCTTCCCACTAAATATGCAGTTCGAACCTCTGTTGTTTCACCCAGGTGGAAATATCTCTTTGTTTGTATGCCTACCTTTGACTTTCAATATTGCTTATCTAATTTTTACCCCTGACTTTTAAATTTACAATTTCATATTTCTTTACTTGATTCTTTGATCATTAGCGATTTTTTTAAATATTTTTAATCTCTTTTATTACGAAAAACTCCATTTACGGTGAGTTCTTAAATATTCTTTTTCAAGTATCTCAAGTGCCATGGGCACGACAAAAAAAAATGACTAATAAAATTGCAATTGATCCTATGTTACCTCAAAAGCGTATAGTACATAGGAAGAGACTATTTAATAAAATCGATGGTGAAGAAACACTAATATTTCTCGAATAATCATTTAGAATTGAATATTTTTTTATATTGTCGATCAAGCCATTATTTCTTTAGATAAGAAATTTGAACAATATCAATTATATAAAAATATTTTTGGCTTCTTGTTTCATTTTGATCAATTGTATGAAAATGCTCTTAACAAAGGTGAGTTGTCCGATGTTGATAGAAATGAATTATTTATAGAACAGAAATTACTTAGAGAACTTTTACCGAAGGAAAAAATGAGAACAATAGATTTATTAAAGTTTTTTTAAAACGTTTTAATTGCTTCCTAAATGCGACAATTGCTTATAGAATCTTATTAACTTCTATTCCTATTATTGTTACTTCTGCAGAGCAAAGTTTTTCAAAATTGAAGTTGTTGAAGTCATATTTACGGGCAACAATGTCGCAAGAAAGGTTAAATGGACTTGCTTTGATGGCAATTGAGAGTGGTCTTTTAGAAGAAGTTAATATTAAAAATGTTGTAGATAATTTTACTTCAAAACATGCAAAAAGAACGGCACTTTTTAAGTGAAAATGTTTTAAATGTTTATATGTAAACTTTTTTTTTCAAGAGAGTAATTAAGCAATTTTTTGTATTAAGATAATATTTAAAAAATTCTTACGAACTATAAATAAGTGCCCCATTTTAATAAATTACACAGGGCCCTCTAAATCTTTGAACCGTCCCTAGTACAAAATGTAAACATATAATAATAATAATAATAATAATAATAATAATAATAATAATAATAAATACTCCTGTAAAATAAAAATAGTTCGTCTCATATCAGTCCAATAAGTTGAGTTTTGACAAATATTGGTTTTGAATTAATTTTATGAGACGTATACCATAGTTGAGTGAAGCATGTATTATTATTTTACTACTATGAAATCACATCAAGTGATATTAAATAGGGTAAACTATTTGTGTGGCCACTTAATTATTGAGTCTAATTTATTTTGCCTAGCGAACTATAAAACTTTAAGATTTGGGCCGGCATGAAACTGATTTGAGCTTAAGAACTCTCCAACAAGAGATAGGACTTGAGGCGGCAACTAATAGGGAGGAAAATACAGAATTTTGCGGGACACAAACCCTGGATTCATATATTTTGGTGACTCCGGAGTTAGAAACCGTTGAAATTAGATTACGACATCCATAGCCCTTTAAACCCCCAAAAAAACCCTGGATTTTGTCAGTTTTTCTAGTTTAGGGTTTAATGGCCAAGCAAGTGAAATCTGTGGGTGAGTTAGATAGGATCAGTAGTTTGCCCGATCATATTCTTTGTCACATTCTTTCTTTCCTTCCCATTAAAGATGCAGTTAGAACCTCTGTTGTTTCAACCAGGTGGAGATATCTCTTTGCTTCTATGCCTACCCTTGACTTTCAATATTGCTTATCTAAAACCTACCCCAGACCTGTTGCTGAAAACTTCAAGAACTTTGTTGATAGACTATTGTTTTTTCCCAATCCTGTAACTTTAGAATGCTTTCGGCTCAATGAAAGTAGTTCACAGGATGATGATTATTTACGGCTTTATGGTTGGATTTGTGCTGCATTGTGGCGTGGCGTTAAGGAAATTGATATACGTTATGAAATCTTGCCCATGGTGTTGCCCACTTTTCTGTTTACTTCCCACTCACTAGTAACACTGAAATTGAATATTTATGACGACTATTATCATTATGACATGAAGGTTCCATGTAAGGTTTGTTTGCCGAATCTGAAGACTCTACATCTTAAAAACATTAGATTTCCAGATGGTGATTCAATTCATAGGCTAATTTCGGGTTGCCTGGCACTTGAAGACTTGGATATGTATCTACCAGAGTTGCCTAATAACATAAACAAGCTCAATATCCATAGTCTTTCACTCAAGAGATTGGCTTTGGATTTCTTAAATCTAATGAATGATTTTCTTATAGATTTTAGTTACACATTCGTGATTAATGCCCCGAATCTTGTCTATTTCGAATATGCTGGGTGTTTAGCTGAAGGCTATGATTTGAGTAGCATGAATTCTCTTGAAGAAGCTGATGTTACAGTCTATCAATTAGAGGATGAACCATCATATGATGTGAATCTTGAAAGCGGTGCTACTGCTACTGCTACTGCTACTATTCCTAATCTTCTCCAAGGAATTTGCAATGTAAAGTCTCTCAATTTAACCATCGTACAGCCTGAAACGGTTAGTAAATTTTAATTATCCATCTTGCATATCAATCTTTTTCATTTTGAAAATTACATAACAGTTTCAAGTTTCTGTGGCAGCTTATTCGAATGCCTCTCGAACCTGTGCTTGTATTTCACGAGCTAATTGAACTTAAATTGGAAATTCTTGATGATTATTGTTCCTGCCAAGGATCGTGGGTAATTCAGTTCCTCTGCTGTGCCCCTAATCTTGAGACCCTTCACATGGATTTGGTACGGAGTTCTAACCAAATACTTTTTCATCTAAATATTTACTGTATAAATTGCATATTTAAAACAAAACTGCACTTTTTGCCAACGATATCTATCGTAGTTGACTGTGAAAATATTATTATTTATCTGCAAGGCAATATAATTTGTTGATCAAAATATGGTATTTCTTTTTTGTGGTTTTAAGCCAGTCCCGCGTAGAGGATTGAAGCCTCTACCAGATGAAGTGCCTCCATGTTTGTTATTTCACCTCAAGAAGATCAAAATCAGATACTTTGAGAGAAATGAAGATATGTTTGAAATGATTAGTTATTTCTTAAACCATGCAAGCGTTCTGGAGGTGCTTATGATCGGAATCGACCAAGATAAAGAATTGAATTTGAGTAGCGTCATGAAGTTATTGGGGTTACCAAAGAATTCAAAGAGATGCCGTGTTGTGGCTTTCTAATGTTACGTACTTACAACTCTTCGTTGTCATTATTTGTTTTGATTTCGAGTAGGTAGCAGTTGCTTTACATAATCAGATCCTTCTTTTGTGTTTTCAGTTAGAATTTGGTGGACGGATATAACACTCCGGGTCAGGGACAATTTTGTATTTTTTATTTTGTCTATAACACTAACAGGTGTGGTCTTGAGAAATTGTCATTATATGTTTCGTGAATTTTTTTTATACCCAACTTTAATAAATCCTCGTAGGTTTCAATTAATCCCATTCAAAAACAATTACTATATTACTAGCTAAAATAAAACTTAAACATTTCAAGTTAAATTCTAGGCATTATCAAGTCTTTATAATATTTTATTTATTAAGATCCAATTTATATTTTACTCAAGATTTAATTGTTATATAAATTGTATGTCAAGTTCACTCAAATTTGTCCAGAATTTTATCATTCTAACGTAAACTATTAGCTAAATAGGAAAACAAATTAATTTGATATGAATGCAAATTTTTGAGGTTGAAACAAAAAGTAATGATGGTAGACAATATTACTCTAATAAATGCATTTTATTCTTTTAAGAATTATGATTATATTTTTTATGCTTATTTGAATTAATTTGAGACACGTATCTACGAAAAATTATTAGATGAGTCTGGCTTACCACGTCATCTATGGTCTTATCCAATAATATTTTTCCGTGTTAATTTTTTTAAGGTGAATCTTCATCTTTTTCATACATGTAATTAAAGAGTAGGTAGTTACTTGGAAGTTACACTAATATGGGTGTATATTATTTGATGGACCATAGATGACATGGTGAGTTAGGTCCATTTAATAATTTCTCTATATCTACAATATTTTATATCTCAATCTTTTATATATCAGTTTTATTGAAATACGCTATAAACAATAAGCTTTTAAATAATTTATTTTTTCTTAAACAATAAACTTCTAAATGACCAATTGGTTATGATCCCAATCCGGGTTCAATTTAAATTGCTCTAAACAAATCGAATTTGTAAATTTGTTTTTCATTTTCAACTTTAAAAGAAATTAAACTTGTATGTTGGTCAACCAAACATGATTCATGCACCTTAAATTAATAAAATATAAAACCTTAATTTAAAGAAAATAAAAATGACAATCTCTCCTTGCTAAGTAATAAATAAATAAATAAAATTTCTTTGTTTCGAATATTCATGTGAATTTCTTTGTGTGCATGTTTTTAAGCCAATCCGTTGTTTACCAAACCACCATTTACCCCAATTCTCGACATTATTAAATTTTTATAATTTTTGATATATTACTAGTTAAAATAAAACTCAGATGTCAAGTTAAATTTTAGATAGTATTAAATATTTATAATATTTTTTATGTTAAGTTCTAACTTATATTTTACTCAAGATTTTATCACTATATAAATTCGTATATCAAGTTCACTTAGATTCAGGGGTGGAACATAGGGGTGGGTTTTGGGGCGTAAGTCGTTGCCAAATTTTTTTAATAGTAATAAAATAATTTTTTTAGAAAAGAAAAATAAATTAGTTATATAATCCCTTTAATTTTTTAAATATCTTATTATGACCCTTTCAATTTTTTAAATTTTATTATAGTCCCCTCTTTATAAATTTTTAGTTCCACCCTACTTAGATTTATAAAATTTTTGAACATTCATGTGTAAATGATTAGCTAAATAAGAATACCTAAATTAATTTAATATGAAAAATAAAATTTTGAAGTTTGAGAAAAAATGATGGTAGACATTATACTCTAATAAATGCATTTTATTCTTTTTAAGATTGTGATTATATTTTAGGCTTAACACAACTTTTCCCCTAAAGTATACTTGATTTCTCAACTTGCCTCTTAAATTTCATTTTGCCCACTTTTTTCCTTAAACAATTCGTCGTTACTCATTTTATCTCATTCCGTTACCCTTTGCTGTTAAAAAAAATTTCAGCCAATAACATCATGTCACGTCATCAACTTATTGACTAAGTTAATCCGTCTGGTTTTATTTAAAGGGTAAATGACATGTCAAGTCTGTCAGATTTGTTTTTTGTTCAATTTAGTCACTGAAAAGTCTATTTTTACCTTAAATTGACCCCTATTTGTTTCTAATTTTTATAATTTAGTCCATTATTTGTTATTATTAATAATATTATTTTATTAAAATGTTAATATTTAATAAAAATAAATAAAATCAAATGTTTTAATACTAAATTAGTAGTTTTTTAGATTCGAATTCCAATTATATTCTAATTATTAATTCTAATTTCACTATATTTGAATTATAGTTTTTGAGTAAAATTCAAATTATATTCGAATCATGTTCGTATTATATTCGAATCATATTCAAATTATATTTGAATCATCTTCTAATTATATTCAAATTATTAATTCAAATTTTGCTATATTCGAAATATATTTTTTGAGCAAAATTCAAATTATATTAGAATTATATTTGAACCATGTCTATATGCTTGGAGGTCCCTTTTGTACTCCTCTTTGAGTTTGTAGTCGTTACTAGCCGTTGTGGTTGAATTGGAGCCGTTGGAGATTATTTCCCATATTAAATGCAGTTCTGGAGCCTTTCGTATCGATACGCGAGGACCCGTATCGGTACGCCCTTCTTTAGAAACTAGTCGTTGGGCTCTTGCCAGCCTAAGCGTATCGATACGCTTGAGAGCATATCGGTACGGTATGTCATTTAAAAGACCATTGGAAAATAGCCGTTGGGTTGTTAAAACAGAGATCGGTATGCTTAAGGGGCGTATCGAAACGATCCATTTCCGTATCGATACAGTCTCACCCGTATCGGTATGGGTTTTGGCAGAATCAAAACTTGGGCAAAAGGGTATCAATACGTGGTATACCGTATCGGTACGGGCTTGCTGAAAAGTCAAGTTTGACTATTAAAAAGCATGAAAAACTTTGCCAAAAACCTTTTAAAATACCTCAAACTTATTTTCAAGTTGTTTGAACTTAAAGACATATTTTAAATTCTTTTCAACTTTGTCCAAAACATTTTTCAATTATTATATCAAAACATTAGTTCTACAATGATTCTTAACTCTTTAATAATTTTGAGAGATTTAACAAACAAATTTAAAATTTTGAGAGGAAATTTAATTAAAAGTACTAAAATTTTTAAATTCTAATCAAAATCACTAATTGATCTAGTGACTAAGAATATTTATATTGTCCCATTTTATATGATTTCGAATCTCTACATGAGAATGTAAAATCTCTATATTTAATAAAAAAACGCAACACAGATGAATATAATAATTTCATTTTCTTGTAGTCGTACAACATTGGGTTATTTTAGAGTTGAATCTAATCAAATACTCCCTCTGTCCCACTAAAACTGTCACATGTTACAATTTTTGGGTCAAACTTTTTCAACTTTGACCTCTTATAATTTAAAATTTATTATTGATAAAAATATTAAAAAATATATTTTAAAAACCTTGAATCAAGTAGTTTTAATATATATTTATTATAAATTTTAATTAATTAAATTTTTTAAATAAATTATAGTCAAAGTTGAAAAAAATTGACTAGAAAAAAATCAACATGTGACAGTTTTAGTGGGACGGAGGGAGTATATTTTATGAAAAAATTATTATAATAAATAAATGGTTTAAATAACTTTTTCCCCTAAACTCTACTTGTTTTTTCAACTTGTTCCCAAAACTACGTTTTGCCCAATTTTGTTCTCTAATATTTTGCGACGTTACTCATATTACCCCTATCGTTAAAAAAATTATTTTGACCAATCAAAATGCGCCACGTTATTTTTTATTTATTTTTAAATTTTGATATGAAATAAAAATAAATATATTAAATACCCAAAACACCTTCGTTTCCCTACTTTCCTCCTTCTTACCTGACCCCCATTTCCCCTTCTTCATCGTTTCTGGTACGAGTTTTTCTCACCTCGGCTGAAGGAACTCAAAGTGGTGGACGTGCGGTGAACGGACGCTGGACGAACAACGAAACTAAAAAAATCATTCGAAATTACTGGTATTTTTTACCCTACAAACTCTTGGTCTTGCATATTTTCAACATTCTTGAACTGTGATGTCTAAAAATACTTTGAAATGATTGTTTTTACTTGTAATCTGATTGGATTCGGAAAGGGTTGCTGTGAAAATTCTGGAGTAAGGGTTTGAGATAGTGTAATGATTTATAGTCTTTGTTGATACAACTTAATGAACTGCAGTAAGCATTCATTACATTTACTACTATCGTACTACGTAAATGATCGAAAAACAGTTTGCTGTCGAAATTTAAATCCTTATGGCGAATAAGAAAAGGTGCTATTAAGCTTGCTGAAACTGATTTGATTAAACGGATGTTGTAGAAATGGAGAATGGAAATATTGAAATCAGTAGGTTGATTGGATGCTGCACCATTTTCTGTCTATGGTGCCTAGTATTTACTCGACGGTTCGTTATTTATTTGTAAGACAATTTAATTTCTTGATCCAAATATGCTATTTCTTTTGTGTGTGTTTTTAGCCAGTCCCGTATGAAAGATTCAATCTTCTAACATTGCCGGAAGGAGTGCTTTCATGTTTGTTATTTCAACTCAAGGAGATTAAAATCGATTACTTTTGAGGGAAATGAACCTATGTTTGAAATGATTAGATATTGTTTTGATTGTTACCAAGCTCGGAGCGTAGACGGAAAATACTTCCCTGTTATAGTAAGAACAAGGCTTGAAAACATTTGCATAGCAATGTAATCAGCTCCATGCATATTGCCTGCTAGCTCCGCCGGCCAAGTATTCAGTCGTTTATGTTCGTTATTTACCTCGGATTTATAAAAATGTTAGAGATACAAAGTCATTGAAATTTTTGGGACGGGTATAACACACCCCAAATCCTTGACTTGTCTCTCTTTCTACAAGTCCTTTCCCTCATAGTATGCACTACACTTGTGTCAGTCTCTCCTATGCATTGGTTCTCTGTTACTTTTTATTTTGAATATGCCGGTGTGATTATAATGTAGTGACTAAGGATAATAAGATAGACATGCATATTACCAAAAAAATATCTCATTCTCTACTAGATCAAATGATTGAACCCGTGGAATAGTCCCAATAGTTAATGATGATGTATTTCATCTAGGTGACTCAGGTTCGAACACCATTAACCTTTCTTGTTAAGAATTTAAACATTAGTTGAAAAAATAATAAATAGTCCTATAAAATAAAAATAGTTTTCAATATCAGTCTAATAAGTTGAGGTTTGACTAAGTGATTTTTTTTGACAAAAAAATCGGCTGAAGATATTATTATTCCAATAAAAAACTGACAGACATAAAGTTGCACTAAATAACCATAATGACAAAAAAGCAAAACTTAAAAGACGCAAAAAAAAAACACTCAGTTCGAAGAAAAAAAAACCAAAACATCACGCGAGAGAAACTCTCAGACATCTCTAAAGCCAGTTACAGAAACGCACTCCTCAAGCTCCCTTCACCACGATGAAGCATCCAATCAATACTAATGGAAATCCAACATTAGGAGGTGGGGCAACAAGTGTAGAACAAAAGCCACAAAACAATTTGCTGAAAAAGCACACTCACGGCGGTTCGCAGAACCTTCTGTCCGACGCAACCAGAGAGGACGTGCAATCAGGGACTTCTTTTACCCAAAAAATCTCTGGCGTTGAACCAGTCGATGCCCGAGCCACCGCATGTGCCACCCTGTTACCAGCACAAGGAACAAAACCAAACTCACATGCATCCAGATGTCGGGCTCTGCTCTTCACCTCCCAGGTCAGGGCACTAATCTCCGATAGATCTGGTGCTGGATCTTTTAATCTTTTAATTACTGCTAATGAATCGCCTTCGATGATCATTTGCCGAAATCCAAGGTCTATTGCAAACTCAATGGCGTGCCGAGCCGCAAAAGCCTCCGCGACAAAGCAATTCGGAACATTCAGCACCCGTCGGCAACATGCACCCATAACTGCCCCTGAACTGTCACGTACAACCACACCAGAGTGGGACTCCTGAGATACAGCTAAATAACGCGCGTCAAAGTTCGATTTGACCCAGCCCTCTGGTGGAGGATCCCACCGAGCTACTTCCACAACTGGGAGAGAGTGGTATGTCGATGCTAAAGAGTCCAACTCCAAGCAGTAAAATCTAACAAAGGTAAAGACCTCCTCCTTCGTTTAAGCTATTCCTTCATGTAATTTTTTGTTCCTGAAAAACCATAAAGCCCAAATAGTTACTAGAACTTCTTTGTGCTTTGCCCGCGAAATGTTTGTAAATATTCATGATAACCAATCATAGATGCTAGATAGATCAATCTGCAATGGCCACTCATAACTCAGATACTGCCATACAAGCTTCGGCAAAGTACAATCTCTAATAACGTGAATCCCCGTCTCACATTGTGATGGGCAGTTAGGACACTTAGAGTCGTTTAGGACTCTCTTTGTGCAAAGATTTTGTCTGGTAGGCACATAATTCATAACAAATCGTCAGACTTGGATTTTAATTTTATCAGGACAAGTTATAGCCCACAAATGTTTAAAAAACTTTCGCACAGACCGGTCACTAGCAAAGTTCTGGATTAGTAACTTATAACCACTTCTAACAGAGTAGGTTCTGGTATGCTCATCCGACCACACAACCATATCATCTTGCATAAAACAGGAAGTAGGAATACTTACAATTTTTTATGCCTCTTCTTCAGAAAAGATGGATTGAATAAGATCTATATTCCACGATCTAGAGTTACCAATAAAGAGGTCCTTAACCCAAGTAACAGAATTAGTCACCGGGGATTCTATAAGCTTTGGTGGTGACTCTGGCTACCAAAACTCATTTCAGATTTTTGTGGAAACCCCTGAGCCAACTTTTCATCTCAGCCCTTGAAGCAACAACCCTTTCGCACTCCAAATGCTACGCCAAATTAGGGAAGGATTAGAGCCTAATTGCGAACCTAAGAAGTCCGTAGAACGAAATTATTTTACTTTCAACACACGACTAACAAGACTTGTAGGTTTAGAAATAAGCCTCCACCCCTGCTTTGATAAATCACGTTTTAAAATACACGGAAGCCCAATCCTCCATCCTTTTTTAAAATACATAACTTCTCCCATGTGCACCAATGGATGTCACGTTTTTGCTTGAATTTCTGCCACCAAAATCTAGCCATGAATGTCTGCAAATCATTACAAGTGATTTTTGGCAATAGAAAAACATTCATGGCAAATAACGGAATTGCTTGCAAGACACTTTTATAAACACCACCTTACCCCCTGTGAAAGAGATCTATTGCTCCAATTAGACGTGCGTTTACATGTTTTATCTTTTAAATCGGTAAAATCTCGGGCTCGGTTACGGCCTACCAACAAAGGCAAGCCCAAATACTTCTTAATACTACTACTCTACCCAACACCAAATATTGATTTCACCACATGCTGATCCGCGTCATCAGTATTTGAACTAAAAAATAAACCCGACTTAGCAAGATTAATCTGTTGACCCGAACATCTAGAATAAGTCTCCAGTGCAGCCTTTATCGAACTAGCATCACATCTGTTTGCCATCCCAAACACTAGACTATCATCAGCAAAAAACAAATGTGTGAGTGATGGGGCGTACCTGTTAACTCTAACCCCCGTTAGCTGCCTTCTACTTAAGGCTTGATGGAGCAAAGAAGAAAGCCCCTCCGCGCACACAAGATAAAGATAAGGGCTAAGAGGGTCACCCTGACGCAAACCCCGAGACGGTCTAAAAGAGGTACCCACTCATCCATTAAGAACCACCGAATAAGACATGATAGAAATACACCTAGAAACATAGCTAACCCACGTTGCACAGAAACCCATACGCGACAACATAGCATTCACAAAACTCCATTCAACTCTGTCATAAGCCTTGCTCATATCCAGCTTAAGAGCAAAAAAGCCAATCTTTCCCACCCGTTTTTGCTTAAAAGAGTGAAGCGCCTCATACGCTACAATTATGTTATCTGTGATCAATCGTCCCGGAACAAACGCACTCTGCGCTTCGTCAATGCACAAGGAGAGGACAGCCTGAAAGCAATTAACAAGCACTTTCGCAACCAGCTTATAAATGACATTACATAAGCTTATTGGTCTGAAGTTTACCATCAAACTCAGATTCTGAACTTTCAGAATAAGCACGATATTGGTTTGGTTTACATCCTCCATTGGACAGACCCCATTCAAGAGATCCAAGCAAAATACCGAAACATCATGGCCAACGACATGCCAAAATTTCTGATAAAAAATGGCCCAAGCTTATCAGCACCCGCAGCCTTTAGCGGGTTCATTGATTTCAAAGCAAGGACGACCTCACTAGGAGAAAAGTCTACATAGTTCAGTATTCATGGTTTCAGTAATACACGGCACTATCCCTTCCAAAATTTCGGACAAGATATTTTGTCCTTGAGAACAGAACAAGTTCCCAAAATAATCTCGCGCTATATTCGCAAGATCCTCATCAGCATCACGGCGGACATTATTTTCATCAAGAAGGGATAGAATTTTATTACGACGCTTCCTTTGAGATACGAAACGATGAAAAAACGTTGTGTTCCAATCCCCATTTTTAAGCCAGTTACTACGGGATCTCTGTTCCCAGTACAATTCAGCTTTATCATACTCCATGTTGAGCTCTAGACGAGCATCAACAATTTCCCCTAAGATCTCATCTGATGGATCTTTATCAAGTAAATCCTCTAGCTTTACCTGGAGGCGAGATATCAAAAACTTATTTTCCTTACGAAGCCTTGTAGCCCACTTGTCAAGTCCCACAGCCATATCCTTCAAACGCGCAGGGATAGTACCCACCGATGAACCCCACAGGCATTTAACCTCTTCTTCACAAGACTCCTCCATCAACCAAGCAGCTTCAAATCTGAAATGCCATAACCCTGGCACAGCCACCTCTGTTTCTGTGTCTAACAATAATGGACAATGATCAGAAAAAGTGTGGAGCTAATGGGAAAGTGAAAAACTTGGGAACATCTCCCACCACTCGCTATTTGCAACCCCAAGATCCAATCTCTCTCGCATAAACGTTGCACGAGTTGTCCCTTTACTCCAAGTATACCATCGCCCAGTAAAACCAATATCTGACAAGGAACAATCCTCAAGCATGCGACGAAAGCCCTCAATTTGCCTCTCACTTCTTAACCGACCACCCATTTTCTCATCGGAGGTAAGAATTTCGTTGAAATCTCCGATAACAAGCCAAGGGAGAGCTGGTGTATCATTCAGCCCCCTTAATAAATCCCAGGCTGCATTACGAAATCTCTCTTCGGGGGCTCCATAGAAGCCAGTTACTCGCCAACACAACCCATTGCTTTCCGTGATAATGGCATCAATATATCTCTCCGAAAACGATCGAACAGTAACCACGCACTCTGCTTTCCAGGCCAACGTCAGCCCACCACTACGGCCCTGCGAACTAACATCAATCCCATTAGAAAAACCACACAACCTATGTACCCTAGCCATCTTATTCGAACCCAATTTAGTCTCCATCAAAAACACAACCGACGGGTTAACATCTCTCAACATACGTCAGAGACGTCAAACTGTCCGAGGTTTCCCCAAACCACGGACATTCCAGCTTAGAAGCCTCATTGTACCCAGCTGGCCTGGACTGTCAGACCTGCCAATAAACGAACATCGCCCTCACTTGAATCACTAGGCACAGAAACTCGTGAGGAAATCGTATTAACCCTTTGCCGCTTAGGGCCCTCCATGTGCTCCAAAATATTATCTTTAGCAACAGTAGTCATTTTCTGATCAAAACCATGGCCCATAGAAATAATAGGCCCATCAGAAAAACCCAGGCCACCAAGGCCCGTAGAAGGTCCATCACCCAGATTTTGTAATTTCGACTTGCCTTTTAGACTTAAATTAAGATCCAAAAATTGTGCGGATCTTAACTCCACATTTTGCGGAGAGGATCGAGTCTCATCCTGATCATTGCTAGAATTTAGCGCAGAATTTGATCCAGAAACGCCACTAATTACTCCATTGTCCTTTCTCAACCAGGGGCTAAACACCGGAATACCACGCCTTGCCGGAGCACAGAGAGATGCATCCCACTCACACTTCATCACCGCCTCTCCCGACTAAAACCTCACCAGACAGAAACTCTCACCATGCCCAAGCCTACCACACAAAAAGCAGAAAAGTTTTAATTTTTCATATTGAAATCGAACATAAGAAGCGACACCATTGAGCATCGCAACTTTCTTCCTTCGCTTCAGAGGACAACAGATATCAATCTACACCCTAATGCGCATCATTCCCTTGTACTCCAATGCAACCATGGACGTATCTTGTTCTATGAAAACACCAATAAAATTACCCAACTGGACTGCTACATGCGTGGACATAAACCCAGTCGGGACATCGCTTACCAAGACCCAAAAATCAACTAAAAAAAGAGGAACACACAACGACTCCTCCCCCGCACAAATCCGGTGAAGCACCAACAAATGGTTATTAAAGTACCATGGACCACCAGATTCAATTCCATCCGCATCGATCGAATGATAAAATTTGAAAAGATAGCGACCATCACCGATATCAGATATGGAAATCCCACCAGTCGAATGCCATACGTTAGACAAGGTCGTTCGCATCGATTGAAAGTTCACCACACTCGTGGTCAAGAAAGAGCCCACAAAGCAATGCTCATAAGAGATCACAGGATCCACTCGCACATTCTCCACTATTAGGTGCTCATCCTCCCTCTCCAAAATTGAGAGACCGGCTAAATCTGCTTCCACTCCCGCCATTAGCGAATCAAACCTAGAGATACAAAGGCGAAACCAGCAAGAAAAAAGCAAGAAGAAAAAAACAAGAAAAAATGTGCCACACAAGAGCAGAGAAAAATTCTTTATATATAAAGTTTTTTGTTGAGTGTGTAAAAGTTCTATTATTTACCCCCTATTTAACCCATATTTCTGCTGCATTCAAGCATAATTCATTGCATTTAGGTTAGATTACAGTTAGACATCACAAATATATTAAATGGCACAATTTCTACTAAAATTGGTTGCTTTTGCAGGTTGCTGCTGTAGCAGATGGAGAAGCAGGCGCTGGGCAGTGATACAGAAAAGCTGGAACTGGATAAGCAGACGAGGAGGATGATGTTGCCATGGCCGCCGCCGTGACAACCAAGGACGACAGCAGTTCTGAGGAGAAGAAGCAAAGTGGGCCTCGACAGAAAGAGAAAATTAAGCCCGTCTGTCGTGGAATACTCTCATATTTTTCCAAGCCCTAGATCGGAATGAAGGCCAAGCCCAAAGTTCAAGGAAGGAAACTCCAAGCAAGAAGGAAGGACGAATTAAAGACTTATGCTCTGAAGATTTAGTCTTTAATAGAGTTGTACTTTAATTTAAACTTGTATTCTTGCCATATTAGAAAACTTGAACCCAAGGCCTATAAAAAGGCATGTAATTCGACCTAGGAGAGGAGATCATCTATCTCTAGCCTTCTTCCCAAAACCCTAGCCGTTTTCCCCTTCTCAACATGTTCTAAACTTCCCTTAGGGCCACGGGTTGATTTGTAAAGTAGTTGCAATGATTGCTTTTGTTTTAGGATTTTCTGTTCAATAAAATAAACTTCAAGTTCTCTTATTCTGGTTTTCAACATCTTGCAAGAGTATCGGGATAGCATTGTGAGATTATCTATTTACTTAATATCGGGAGAGTTAAGTATACGAAAGGAATAAGTGCGGGTTCTCTAGTTTATAGTTGAACTATCTCGGACCTAGGGACAGGACGAGGTTAAGTGGCTAAAGAAGAATTCAACAACATCGGTGTTCATCCTTCGATTCACGCCGGGAGGTATCATCAAAGACGTGTTCATCGACAGACTTGGACCTAGGGATAGGCCAAGGCACAGCAGGGATTCTTGCCAAGCTTGAAGTACAGAGTTGTGTGATCGCTGCCGCGACGGGTGCTGCCGCGACAGAGACGACGACAGAACAGATTTTCCTAAACTTAGCAACACCTACACTACTGAGCAATTCAATAACAGCCCATTCTCTCTATCTTGATTATTTTAATCCTATTTTCCAGTTCTATTTATTATTTTCGTGACAACATATTAAACTATTCTTTTTACTCTCGTGCAGTAATTCAAGGTGAAGCTATTGGCCTAGTCCCTGTGGAGACGATATCTGATACTTCCGTATCACTTTACTACTTGCGTCGTGTACACTTGCACTACATTGCGATAGACACTTTTACACGCAACAAGTTTTTGGCGCCGTTGTCGGGGACTGGCAACATAACTTTACCCAACCTTTTACTACATTTGCTTTATTTTTCTGTTTTACTTGGATTGTTCAACCAATACCTTTCATAAGGTCTTTTGTTTGCGTATGCGCAGGTCTCAACGGGAGAAGGAACCTGAGTACCAGTTAGATCCTGAACCCAAACGAACATTCAATCTCAAGAAAAGAGTTCGTTACCTCGTTGAAAGGAACGAAAAATCAGAGGAACAACTCGAAGCAATGGTGAACGAAAGACGTGAAGAAAGAAGGGACAACCAAGGGAATCTCCAGGATAATAACAATCCTGTCGGAGATGGAGGGATCGATCCACCTGTCGTCGATCCTCCTGTTGCTGCCGCACGCCAGTCATGCCGAGACTACATGCTCAATGATCATGTAGAACTAGAAACCACCCTGCCATATGTAGATGTTGACAACTTTGAACTGAAACCTGTTATGTTCAGCATGATCAACAACGCTGACCAATTTAGTGGTGCTGCTACAGAGGATGCTAGGGAGCATCTGAAAACGTTCCAGGAAATCTGTGGTTCGTTTAGACTACCAGGAGTTAATCCGGAGATACTGAGGCTTCGGTTATTTCCTCATTCATTGAGGGACAGGGCAAAGACTTGGTGGAATAAACTAACGTCGGGTTCAATTAGAACTTGGGCAGATATAACTCGTGAATTTTTGTCTCGTTTTAATCCTTCACACTTATTTGAGCGATTACGTAATGAAATTGCTACTTTTCAACAGGAAGATGACGAGCCAATGCACGAAGCCTGGGACAGATTTACCACTCTTCTAAGAAACTGCCCGATGCATGGATTCCCCGTTTGGAACCAGGTAACAAAATTTTATAATGCTGACAATTTACAAACTCGTATTAGAATTGATTCAGCAGCAAATGGATTACTACTGGACAAAGACCCAGATGAGGCAATGGCAGTATTGAAAAATTTGGCGAGGAATGAGGAACAGTTTCCGACAGCAAGAAGAGGGGGTAAACGGGTCCTAGCTGTAAAGGATTATGAGGCCGACAGCTCATTGAAATCACATGTGGCATATCTCACTAAGGCAATGAAAAAGCTCTTGAACGAAGATTCACAGCCTGTATACTCTGCTGAAGATGTATGCGAAATTTGTGAAGGAAATCACAGTTCGGAGGAATGTCCAATACAGTTAGAAGAGGGGAAGTATGTTGAGAACTACAATAAGCAAAATTATAACTCCAACAATTACAATCCCAACTGGAGAAAGGATCCCAAGTTCTCTTGGAGCAATCCTAATAATGCTCTGAATTCTCAAGCACAGAATACACAAAACCAGGGAGGACCTAGATTGCTGACTCGACAGCAACCGCAGCAGCAGCAACAACAACCACCAGCTGCCAAAAATAGTATACTGGAACAGACTTTGGCTACATTTATGTCTCAAACAGGAACCTACATTGAGAACATGAATCACTTTGTCAAGAAGATGGAAACATTCATGGATAAAATAGAGATGTGGATGACCAATCATGAAGCTACTCTGAAATCGTTGGAGACACAGATGGGTCAGGTTTCCTAGCATATTAAACCGAGGCAGAATGAAGGATTTCCTAGCGATACTGAAAACACTAGACAACCCACACATGAGCAGTGCAAAGCCATCACTACTAGAAGTGGGAAGAAACTACCAGGGACAAAGAAGGAAGCTGAATCAGTTAAGAAACCAGCCTTGGAATCACCTGTCGATGAAGCTGCCCCGACAGGTAACAAACAGCCTGTTGTCGATGAGCTTGTCACGACAGTAGAAGGGACATAGGAGAAAGATGATGAACCTAAACCTCCTCAGATCCGTATGCATTGGGAAGGACGTATTGCTGATTATCGTCCCTCACCTCATTTTCCCCAACGGTTACAGAAATTGAAACAAGAATCACAGCTTAAAAAGATTTATGATATTTTTAAGCAGGTTCATATCAACATTCCGCTGTTAGATGCCGTTAGGGAAATGCTCGGTTATGCCAAATTTCTCAAGGATGCAATGTCGAAGAAATCCAGACTTAGGGAATTTGAAACAGTTAAGATGAGAGAAGGATGCATGAGTATTCTACACAAGCATCCACCCCAGAAGAAGAAGGATCTTGGGAGCTTCATCATACCATGCGTAATCGGAGACAAATTTGTGGGTAAGGCACTTTGTGATCTTGGTGCTAGTATAAATTTAATGCCTAAATCTGTTTTTTAGAAATTAGGTATTGGAAAAGCTCGGCCCACAACAGTAATTCTGCAGCTGGCAGACCGCTCTTACGTTCATCCGGAAGGAAAAATTGAAGATATTCTGGTAAGGGTGGATAAGTTTATTTTTCCTGCTGACTTTCTTGTCTTAGATTGTGAAGCAGATGAAAACGCACCAATCATCCTGGGGCGACCCTTCTTAGCCACGGGAAGATCACTGATTGATGTGGAAAAAGGAGAACTCACCATGAGAGTAAACGATCAAGAAATCAAGTTGAATGTTCTCCAAGCAATGAGGCATGCTGATGCAGAAGAAGAATGCAAGGCTATCACTGAAGTTACCCTTGACCAACCCTGCATCAGGTCGGGCTGCCACGACATCAAAATTGGTCACTGCCTCGACAGCCACTTAGAAGACTGTCATGACAGCACTGACGACAGCAACTCCTCAGAATCTGATACATCTGATACTGAAGATCAAGAGGAGGTAAATTGGATAGGCAATCGTCCAGGTAAGTTATTCGAGCCTTTAAACTATACCTCGGATAACCATGTAATTCAAAAGCCATCAACTGTTGAGCCCCCTGTTATAGATCTTAAGCCCCTGTCAGGGCAGCTAAAATATGTTTTTCTTGGTTTAAATGATACGTTGCCCGTAATCATCTCTTCCAAGTTGATGCAGGAACATGAACATCAGTTAATAAGGATGTTGCATCAGTACAAGAAGGCTATTGGATGGACGATAGCTGATATCCAAGGCATTAGTACGGCATTATGTATGCATAAAATTCTTTTAGAGGATGATCATAAGCCGACTATTGATGTACAAAGATGTCTGAACCATGCTATGTAAGAAGTGGTGCGTAAATAAATAATCAAATGGCTAGATGCTGGAATAATCTACGCCATCTCGGATAGCAAATGGGTGAGCCCGGTGTAGTGCGTTCCAAAGAAAGGAGGAATGACTGTGGTAACCAATGAAGACAACGAGTTAATCCCATCCAGGACTGTGACCGGTTGGAGGGTTTGTATGGACTACCGGAAGCTTAACAAAGCTACCCGGAATGACCACTTTCCTTTACCCTTTATTGATCAAATGCTTGATAGATTAGCGGGTAAACCTTACTATTGTTTTCTTGATGGTTACCCAGGTTACAATCAACTAGCCATCGCACCGGAAGATCAAGAAAAGACGACGTTCACATGCCCTTACGGAACTTACGCTTTTAGAAGAATGCCTTTTGGACTCTATAATGCACCAGCCACCTTTCAAAGGTGCATGATGGCAATATTCTCCGATATGGTGGAGGATTTCCTAGAAATGTTCATGGATGACTTTTAAGTCTTTGGAGACAACTTTGAAAGCTGCCTAGGCAACCTACAGAAGGTGCTCGAGAGATGTGAAAAAGTAAACTTGGTTTTGAACTGGGAAAAGTGTCACTTCATGGTGGATAAAGGGATAGTCCTTGGCCATAAAATTAGCTGCCGTGGCATAGAAGTCGACAGAGCTAAGATAGAAGTGATCGAAAAGCTGCCGCCACCCACCACAGTCAAGGGAATCAGAAGTTTCTTAGGACATGCTGGTTTTTACCAAAGGTTCATCGCGAACTTTTCGAAGATCACCAAGCCCTTATGCCATCTTTTGGAGTAGAACCGTCCCTTCGAATTCAACGCTGAATGTACTGAGGCATTCAAGGTTCTAAAAAGAAAAGCTGGCAACAAACCCAATAGTACAGCCACCAAATTGGACACTGTCGTTTGAGATCATGTGTGATGCTAGTGACTATACTGTCGGTAGGGGTGTTCATTTCGGATATTCGATCCGATCCGATCCGAAAATTTGGATATCCGAAAAATTCGGATCACCTAAATAGCGATCAGTATCCGATCTGAAAAAATAGGATATCCGAAAATTCAGATCGGATACTCGGATATCCGAATATCCGAAATTTATGATTTTATTTGATTATTTTTTTAATTTAATGGTTCTATCGATGAAAAATTTAGGTTTTCGAATATAAAAATTAATAAATTATTGAATATAACATGTAACCCCCTTAACCCGGCCTAGACGGTTGACCCGAATTAAGAAAGTCACACGGGGAAAACCAAAGTCAACCCGAAAGTCAACCTTGATTAACGACCCTTTTTTTTCTTTTTAAACTTGTCTAGATGCATATTAATCCTTAGATATGATCATACAACAGCATACTCAAAGATCATAAACATCAGAGATCAAACAGGGACCCAATTGAACAATTTACAACTTTAGGGACCAAATTGTAAATTCTGATAATTATAAGGACTTAACCCAAATTAAAGTTACCAACTTGAAATTAATCAGGTTTCATGCTTCTCTGTGAAAAATCAGCTCAAAAGGATTTCCCAAACTCATACAATTGCACAAACAAGATTCAGGACCAAAATGCAAACAATTCAAAACACATAACTGCCACTGTCAGCCCCCAACGGTCAACCGTTCCGAAACGGAGGACAGCCCGTTTCGAAACGCGGGGCCGTTCCGCAACGGGTATCGAAACGGGGGTCGGGCAGTAGCCTTTCCGTTTCGGAACAGTCCCTCCCGTTTCGGACGCCTGGGCTTGTTTAAGGCACCCGTTCCGAAATGGTAGGTGCTGTTCCGAAACACCCTGCACAGATTGCCCCAAAATGCATACTTAAACATGCAATTGACCAACCAATCATGCTCCAACAGCCACCAAACTTTGCCAACATGCAATTCAACATATAAGAGACATACTTGCAACATCAATTCATCAAAGCATCAACATATATGAAAAGCCCCAAATCTATAGGCATGCTTCCTACACAAGCAACCATTCAAGCATAAACTTTCAATTCAAGCATATAGTGGTCAACCACAAAAACCAGCATTCTCAACAACATTCAACATACTTAGGGAGTTCAAAACATCTCCCAAAACATACACATAGGTCCCCCATTGCCAAATTACCGAAAGCTAAATGTACTTAAGAAAACCTTACATACTTTGAGCTTTACTTCCACTTGAATGCTTGCCTTCCCCTCTTCCCTCAAAGTACTTTAATGTTCTGCATCATTGATTTGAGAAAACAAAGAGAGCGTAAGCAAAAGCTTAGTGAGGAATGCTCAACAAAACCATCCAATAATGCATTTATAAAACACTTTATAAATCATGCTTCAAGTCATCATTTACACATGCTCAAAAGCATACTTAAACATGCATCTCATGCATCATATCACAACATGTCATATTGGCCACAAGTGATAAGTTCCATTTCTTTAAAAACAAGTTCATCAACTTTCACCCCAAGGACTTTTAAACACCTTGGCCCCAAGGACTTTTAAACACCTTGGCCTATGGACTTTTAAACACCATAGAAAGGACCACACAAGGACTTTTAACCACCTTTGTGTCCGTATCAAGTTTCACCCCAAGGACTTTTAAACACCTTGGCCCCAAGGACTTTTAAACACCTTGGCCATGGACTTTTAAACACCATGATATAAATTACCTCAAGGACTTTTAAACACCTTGACCCCAAGGACTTTTAAACACCTTGGAAAGGATCACACAAGGACTTTTAAACACCTTTGTGTCCATAACAAGAATCATCCAAGGACTTTTAACCACCTTGATGTTCTTAAGTAAACAAGGCTCACTCAAGGACTTTTAACCACCTTAGTGACCTTAACCTTTTCAAAACATCACTTGCCAATATACATCATTATCATCAATATATCCACTGTTTTAAAGCATTAAACCAAGCCATATTCATCATGCATTTACAAGCATCAAACCACATTTAATCAATGTTCAAAAACAAGGAACTCTTACCTTGAGCTTCCTTCAACATATGGCTTACAAAAACAGCATTAACCATGCTAAATCATGCTTTCAAAACAGAGTTTAAAACATGCAATAGACCACATTGCACAACAATCAAATCATGGCCACCACTAGAGAGTATTTCCGAAAACTTACACTTGAGCTTAGCAAAGTTGTTTAGACTTAAACTAAGCTCCCAAGACATTGGTTTCAAAGCCGAAAACCCAATTTCACTCACCGATTCCACTTCGCCTCTTGCCGAAGCACCAAATCAAGCTTCCGGATCACCACCACTTGGATCCAAAGATGACTCCCCTGTTTTAACACATTAAAACAGTAGATTAATGCATCATCATGCATTAATAGCTTCAATGAAAGCACCTAAACTCGCTGCTCTCATCCACACTCCATTTTCGGCCACCAAACACAACCGAAAATGCATCCAAACCACTTCTCAACAAAGCCCAGCCATTAACCATCAAAACCTAACATCCTTTAACATCATTTAACATCTAAAGAGAACCTAACAACATCCTTATACCTCCAGCAACACCAGATCCACAAGATCACCTCAAAAACAATCAAGAATCACAAGCTAAACTTAGGAAATTCAACCTATCCGGGATTGCATTAATCAAAACCCAATTCCTCATCAAAACAACATTCATTTATCATCAATTTAACATCCTAAAACACTGCTTTAACAGATCCAACGAAAATTCATCAAAAATCACCAAATCTTGCATTTTAAGCCAAGATCCATTTCACAACTTCAAAAACCATTTATAAAACATCAATTAAGGATTGAGAACTTAGGAATTTCAGTAAAGAACTGATAGTTTAGAGGAGAATGACGTTCTTACCTCCAAACTTGAGTTTCTCCTCTTTTTGGAATCAAAAACCTTGATGAATCAAGTAGCAAATGATGAGGTTTTGTAGATATGATGATTAGGAATCAAAAGAGAGTTGAAAGGAGAGGTTTAGGTGAGAAAATCAGAAACAATTCTCTGGAAAGAAAGTGTTTGGGTTGAGAGAAAATGAAAAGTTAGTTACAAATAGCCAAAATGGCTTTCCCTCCTCTTTCCTTATGTTTTAAAATCAGAATAAAGCCTTAAAATATCTTAGAAAATTTGGAGAAACTACTTTTGGAATAATAGCTCCTTAAAGATTCAAAGTTTCAACCCTTTCAAAAACAGTCACAAAACTTTCAAAAATTACATTTTGGTCACTAGCCAAAATGTCACCCTTCCAAAACTCATTTTCCAAAATTGATTTCACAGTTCACTTAATTATATTAAAAGATGATTTTAGAACATTTTTCCATATTTTTAATGCAACCCGAACTAGGCTTTCCTAAATTCTCTCTCTTAGATTCGAACAGCACTTTGACCAAACCGGTCAACGCCCAAAACTTCTAAGCCCAAAACCGGGGCGTTACAACTCTCCCCCCCTTAAGAAATTTCGTCCCCGAAATTTACCTGAAGGAAAGAGATAAGGAAACTGCTTCAGCATGTCTTCCTTCCGCTCCCACGTGGCTTCCTCAACACCTCGATGCTTCCACAGCACCTTCACCAACTCAATGGTCTTGCCACGAAGAACCTTGCTATCCGAATCCAGAACCTTCACCGGTTCCTCATCATAGGTCAAATCCGGATTCAAAACCACCTCCTCCACAGGCATCACATGCGAAGGATCAGATCTATACTTCCGGAGCATAGAAACATGGAACACATCATGAATCTTCTCCAACTCCTGAGGTAACCTCAACCGATACGCAACAGGACCCACACGCTCAACCACCTCATATGGTCCAATGTACCTAGGGCTCAACTTACCCTTCCGGCCAAACCTCATCACCTTTTTCCAAGGCGAAACCTTCAGAAACACACGGTCACCCACCGCATACTCTATCTCCTTACGCTTCAAATCCGCGTAAGACTTTTGCCGATCAGAAGTTGCCTTCAAACGCTCACAAATGAGCTTTACCTTCTCTATGGTCCCTTTCAACAAAGCCGGCATCGAAACCAACTTTTGACCAGTTTCAGCCCAACAAAGAGGAGTCCTACACTTCCTCCCGTACAAGGCCTCATAAGGTGCCATCTGTATACTTGCCTGATAACTATTGTTATAAGCAAACTCAACCAAAGGCAGATGCTTCTCCCAAGAACCTTGGAACTCAATCACGCAACACCTCAACATATCCTCCAAAATCTGGATAACACGCTCAGACTGACCATCCGACTGAGGATGATAGGATGTACTGAAATGTAACCTTGTACCCAGAGCTTGATGCAAACACTGCCAGAACCGCGATGTGAACCTCGGATCCCTATCCGACACAATCAACTTTGGTACACCATGCAGCCGCACAATCTCAGCAATGTACAGCTCTGCCAACCTATCCAAAGAAAACGTGGTATGCACAGGCAAGAAATGCGCACACTTCGTTAGGCGATCCACAATCACCCACACCGAATTCTTCTTCGATGGAGACAAAGGTAAACCAGATACAAAATTCATGGTAACCCTTTCCCACTTCCATTCAGGGATTTTCAACGGTTGCAAAAACCCTGAAGGAAACTGATGCTCAGCCTTAACTCGCTGACACACCAAACACTTGCTAACAAACTCCGCCACATCTTTCTTCAAACCCACCCAATAGTACTCATCACGAAGATCACGGTACATCTTAGTACTACCAGGGTGCATAGCAAAAGGACTACTATGACCTTCAGTCAGAATAGCACGCCTCAACTCAGCATCAGCAGGCACTACTATCCGACTCCCAAAACACAACACACCATCATCATTAAAGCAGAAATCCGAAGGTCTACCCTCCGCGATATCCTGAACATGCGGCACCAAGGAATCATCCAGCAACTACTTATCCTTGATCAACTGAACCAATGATGGTTTCACTTGCAACTCAGCAACAAGACCACCATCTTGCGATATGCTCAAACTAGCAAACATAGCCCTCAGCTCAACAGCTACTTTCCTGCTCAAGGCATCCGCAACAACATTAGCTTTTCCAGGATGATACTCAATCGTTAGATCATAATCCTTGAGCAACTCCAACCAACGCCGCTGCCTAAGATTCAACTCCTTCTGAGACATCAGATACCTCAAACTCTTGTGATCTGTGTACACAGTACACTTCTCACCATACAGATAATGTCTCCAGATCTTCAGAGCAAAAACCACTGCAGCCAGCTCAATATCATGCGTAGGGTAATTGCGCTCATGCACTTTCAACTGCCGCGATGCATAAGCCACCACCTTACCCTCCTGCATCAGCACACACCCCAAACCAACATAGGATGCATCACTGTATACCACAAACTCTTTCCCTGATTCAGGCTGAACCAAAATAGGAGCTTGCGTCAAATCCGCCTTAAGCTTCTCAAAAGCCTGCTGTCTCGCTTCCGTCCACTCATACTTAACATCCTTTTGCAACAGCTTCGTCAAAGGAGCAGCAATCTTGGAAAAACCATCCACAAACCTTCGGTAGTATCCCACCAAACCAAGGAAACTACGAACCTCATGAACAGACTTAGAAACTTTCCAATTCATCACCGCCTCAATCTTCTGAGGATCAACACGAATCCCCTCAGCTGAGACCACATGCCCAAGGAACACCACCTCCCTAAGCCAGAACTCACACTTGCTCAGCTTAGCATAAAGCTGATTCTCCAACAAAGCTTGCAAAACAATCCTTAAATGCTCTTCATGCTCCTCCTCAGTACGCGAGTACACGAGGATATCATCAATGAACACCACAACGAACTTGTCCAGGTATTCATGAAACACACGATTCATCATGTCCATGAAAGCAGCAGGAGCATTTGTCAAACCAAACGGCATCACAAGGAACTCATAATGCCCATACCTTGTCCTGAAAGCTGTCTTAGGCACATCCACATCCTTCACCTTCAACTGATAATACCCTGACCTCAAGTCAATCTTAGAGAACACAGCAGCTCCCCGAAATTGATCAAAGAGATCATCAATCCTCGGCAAAGGATATCGATTCTTGATAGTCAACTTGTTCAGCTGACGGTAATCAATGCACATTCTCATAGTGCCATCCTTCTTCTTCACGAACAAGACCGGTGCTCCCCAAGGTGACACACTCGGTCGGATGAAACCACGATCAAGCAACTCTTGCAACTCCGTCTTCAGATCCTTCAGCTCCTTAGGTGCCATTCTATAGGGAGTAATGGACACAGGAGTTGTATTCTCATACAGCTCAATTCCAAACTCCACCTCGCGGTTAGGAGGTAAACCAGGCAACTCCTCAGGAAAAACACCAGGAAACTCATTCACCACTCTGATATCTTGCACCCTCAACTCTTTAGAGCTAGGATTCATCACAAAAGCTAGATAGGCTTCGCAACCTTGCCTCAGCATCCTGCTCGCCTCCAAGGTAGACACCACAATGGCAAGAAACTTCACATTCTCACCAACCACAACAACTTCATAATCATCCGCAAGCTTAAGCGAAACTCGCTTGTTTTCACAATCCACAACAGCGCGATGCTCAGCAAGCCAATCCATACCAAGGATTACATCAAAACCATAAAAGGGCAACTCCATAAGATCAACATGAAAAACATGTTCTTGAACAACCAAGGGACACCTTCTATAAAGCTTTCGAGTCACAACAGTCTCACCAAAAGAACTAGTGACACGAACACCAACATCCAAGGACTCAACAGGCAAACCAAGCAATTCAGCATGCTCACGCAAAATGTATGAATGCGTAGATCCAGAATCTATCAAAGAAAGCAATGACAAGGATTGCAAAGTAAAGGTACCTGCAATCACATTCGCATCGTTCCTTCCCTCACGCTGAGCATACACCCTCGCTTGGCCTCCACCTTCAGGCTGAATAGCCACAACATGGGCCACTCCACGACCACCTTCCTCTCTCCTCTGGAAATTACCACGGCCGCGCCCACGACCTCTCTGCGGTGCAGCAACAACAGGTGCACGCACCTGATCACCAGCCAACCTAGGACAATCTCGCCTCAAATGGTCCGCGGATCCACAATTCCAGCACCCATTACCAGCTGCCGCAACAGGAGCTTTCACCTCTCTCACAGCACGAGGACAGTCACGCTTCATGTGACCACGTGAACCACAGATCCTACAAGCACTCGGATCAGCTCTAGCATTGCCTCCTCTAGCAGGTGCACCACCGCCTCTCTTAGCTGAAGACTGATACTTCTGATCACGTCCCCTCTTGTTCCGTCCACCTCCGGAACTATACTCAGCAGCTCGCTTGCCAGCACCCTTAGCAGATAAACTCAGGTTCATCTCAACGTCCTTGGCTCGACCCACCAACACATCAAAATCATCATACTTGGCGGCCAGCAAATACATCTTCACATCCGTCTCTAAGCCATAACGGAACCTCTCGCACCTTGCCCACTCATCAGGTACCAGCTCAGGTGCATACTGACTGAGTCGCACAAACTGCACTTCATACTCAGCCACACTCATGCTCCCTTGGGTAAGAGACATGAATTCACGCTTCTTCTCATCAAGATATCTCACACCAAGATACCTTCTCTTGAACACATTCTGAAAGAATGTCCAAGTCACATCAGCTTCTATCATCCCAGCTATGGTGGTCGTCCACCACGTATACGCATCCTTCTGCAGCAAGGACACAACACAGCCAAGCTTCTGCACATCAGTGCAACTCATCTGACCCAAGATTCGCTTGGTACTCTCTAGCCAAGCTTCAGAACTCTCAGCAGACATACCCCTGAACTCAGTCCCACCAAGACTGCGCAGACGCTCCAAAGGTAGTCTAACTCCAGCATCTTCCTGATGCCCTGCTCCACGAGCCCCAGCTACTGCTGCTTGAAAAGCACCAGCAATAGCTTGCACTAACATTGTCATATCAGGCATAGCTTGCCCCTGACCAGCCTCAGGTCCAGCAGCTCCAGCACCAGCTGCAGCCCCAGCTTCCTCAGCCCCAGCACCACCACCACCAGGTGGAGGAGGAGGTAACACCGCACTACCCGTGTTTTCCTCATTCTCGTTCTCATTAGGAGCCGTAGCTCGCACATTACCTCGTAACTCTCTACGTGGTGCCATACTTTTACCATGCAATCACAATACAAATAAAACGAAGTCAGGCCCAGCAAGGTAAGCAATCCAAGTATTCAAGCTCAATTTCATTCAAAATCAACACCATTTCATTAGCTTTTATTTGGCAATGGGTACCCACAACATGCTACACCACAGCATACATCTCAATTGCAACATACATGCAATTCACTCAACATGCTTCCACTCAACAAGCATACAAAGCATACATACTTCAATCATGCACACATTCATTCCCAATTACTCGAGAACTCAGCTCTAATACCACCAAATGTAACCCCCTTAACCCGGCCTAGACGGTTGACCTGAATTAAGAAAGTCACACGGGGAAAACCAAAGTCAACCCGAAAGTCAACCTTTATTAACGACCCTTTTTTTTCTTTTTAAACTTGTCTAGATGCATATTAATCCTTAGATATGATCATACAACAGCATACTCAAAGATCATAAACATCAGAGATCAAACAGGGACCCAATTGAACAATTTACAACTTTAGGGACCAAATT
Organism: Hibiscus trionum; assembly: GCA_030270665.1. Classification (NCBI taxonomy): domain Eukaryota; kingdom Viridiplantae; phylum Streptophyta; class Magnoliopsida; order Malvales; family Malvaceae; genus Hibiscus; species Hibiscus trionum. The sequence goes on along the minus strand of BSYR01000020.1, from coordinate 14,657,023 downwards.
GTAAATTCTGATAATTATAAGGACTTAACCCAAATTAAAGTTACCAACTTGAAATTAATCAGGTTTCATGCTTCTCTGTGAAAAATCAGCTCAAAAGGACTTCCCAAACTCATACAATTGCACAAACAAGATTCAGGACCAAAATGCAAACAATTCAAAACGCATAACTGCCACTGTCAGCCCCCAACGGTCAACCGTTCCGAAACGGAGGACAGCCCGTTTCGAAACGCGGGGCCGTTCCGCAACGGGTACCGAAACGGGGGTCGGGCAGTAGCCTTTCCGTTTCGGAACGGTCCCTCCCTTTTCGGACGCCTGGGCTTGTTTAAGGCACCCGTTCCGAAACGGTAGGTGCTGTTCCGAAACACCCTGCACAGATTGCCCCAAAATGCATACTTAAACATGCAATTGACCAACCAATCATGCTCCAACAGCCACCAAACTTTGCCAACATGCAATTCAACATATAAGAGACATACTTGCAACATCAATTCATCAAAGCATCAACATATATGAAAAGCCCCAAATCTATAGGCATGCTTCCTACACAAGCAACCATTCAAGCATAAACTTTCAATTCAAGCATATAGTGGTCAACCACAAAAACCAGCATTCTCAACAACATTCAACATACTTAGGGAGTTCAAAACATCTCCCAAAACATACACATAGGTCCCCCATTGCCAAATTACCGAAAGCTAAATGTACTTAAGAAAACCTTACATACTTTGAGCTTTACTTCCACTTGAATGCTTGCCTTCCCCTCTTCCCTCAAAGTACTTTAATGTTCTGCATCATTGATTTGAGAAAACAAAGAGAGCGTAAGCAAAAGCTTAGTGAGGAATGCTCAACAAAACCATCCAATAATGCATTTATAAAACACTTTATAAATCATGCTTCAAGTCATCATTTACACATGCTCAAAAGCATACTTAAACATGCATCTCATGCATCATATCACAACATGTCATATTGGCCACAAGTGATAAGTTCCATTTCTTTAAAAACAAGTTCATCAACTTTCACCCCAAGGACTTTTAAACACCTTGGCCCCAATGACTTTTAAACACCTTGGCCTATGGACTTTTAAACACCATAGAAAGGACCACACAAGGACTTTTAACCACCTTTGTGTCCGTATCAAGTTTCACCCCAAGGACTTTTAAACACCTTGGCCCCAAGGACTTTTAAACACCTTGGCCATGGACTTTTAAACACCATGATATAAATTACCTCAAGGACTTTTAAACACCTTGACCCCAAGGACTTTTAAACACCTTGGAAAGGATCACACAAGGACTTTTAAACACCTTTGTGTCCATAACAAGAATCATCCAAGGACTTTTAACCACCTTGATGTTCTTAAGTAAACAAGGCTCACTCAAGGACTTTTAACCACCTTAGTGACCTTAACCTTTTCAAAACATCACTTGCCAATATACATCATTATCATCAATATATCCACTGTTTTAAAGCATTAAACCAAGCCATATTCATCATGCATTTACAAGCATCAAACCACATTTAATCAATGTTCAAAAACAAGGAACTCTTACCTTGAGCTTCCTTCAACATATGGCTTACAAAAACAGCATTAACCATGCTAAATCATGCTTTCAAAACAGAGTTTAAAACATGCAATAGACCACATTGCACAACAATCAAATCATGGCCACCACTAGAGAGTATTTCCGAAAACTTACACTTGAGCTTAGCAAAGTTGTTTAGACTTAAACTAAGCTCCCAAGACATTGGTTTCAAAGCCGAAAACCCAATTTCACTCACCGATTCCACTTCGCCTCTTGCCGAAGCACCAAATCAAGCTTCCGGATCACCACCACTTGGATCCAAAGATGACTCCCCTGTTTTAACACATTAAAACAGTAGATTAATGCATCATCATGCATTAATAGCTTCAATGAAAGCACCTAAACTCGCTGCTCTCATCCACACTCCATTTTCGGCCACCAAACACAACCGAAAATGCATCCAAACCACTTCTCAACAAAGCCCAGCCATTAACCATCAAAACCTAACATCCTTTAACATCATTTAACATCTAAAGAGAACCTAACAACATCCTTATACCTCAAGCAACACCAGATCCACAAGATCACCTCAAAAACAATCAAGAATCACAAGCTAAACTTAGGAAATTCAACCTATCCGGGATTGCATTAATCAAAACCCAATTCCTCATCAAAACAACATTCATTTATCATCAATTTAACATCCTAAAACACTGCTTTAACAGATCCAACGAAAATTCATCAAAAATCACCAAATCTTGCATTTTAAGCCAAGATCCATTTCACAACTTCAAAAACCATTTATAAAACATCAATTAAGGATTGAGAACTTAGGAATTTCAGTAAAGAACTGATAGTTTAGAGGAGAATGACGTTCTTACCTCCAAACTTGAGTTTCTCCTCTTTTTGGAATCAAAAACCTTGATGAATCAAGTAGCAAATGATGAGGTTTTGTAGATATGATGATTAGGAATCAAAAGAGAGTTGAAAGGAGAGGTTTAGGTGAGAAAATCAGAAACAATTCTCTGGAAAGAAAGTGTTTGGGTTGAGAGAAAATGAAAAGTTAGTTACAAATAGCCAAAATGGCTTTCCCTCCTCTTTCCTTATGTTTTAAAATCAGAATAAAGCCTTAAAATATCTTAGAAAATTTGGAGAAACTACTTTTGGAATAATAGCTCCTTAAAGATTCAAAGTTTCAACCCTTTCAAAAACAGTCACAAAACTTTCAAAAATTACATTTTGGTCACTAGCCAAAATGTCACCCTTCCAAAACTCATTTTCCAAAATTGATTTCACAGTTCACTTAATTATATTAAAAGATGATTTTAGAACATTTTTCCATATTTTTAATGCAACCCGAACTAGGCTTTCCTAAATTCTCTCTCTTAGATTCGAACAGCACTTTGACCAAACCGGTCAACGCCCAAAACTTCTAAGCCCAAAACCGGGGCGTTACAACTCTCCCCCCTTAAGAAATTTCGTCCCCGAAATTTACCTGAAGGAAAGAGATAAGGAAACTGCTTCAGCATGTCTTCCTTCCGCTCCCACGTGGCTTCCTCAACACCTCGATGCTTCCACAGCACCTTCACCAACTCAATGGTCTTGCCACGAAGAACCTTGCTATCCGAATCCAGAACCTTCACCGGTTCCTCATCATAGGTCAAATCCGGATTCAAAACCACCTCCTCCACAGGCATCACATGCGAAGGATCAGATCTATACTTCCGGAGCATAGAAACATGGAACACATCATGAATCTTCTCCAACTCCTGAGGTAACCTCAACCGATACGCAACAGGACCCACACGCTCAACCACCTCATATGGTCCAATGTACCTAGGGCTCAACTTACCCTTCCGGCCAAACCTCATCACCTTTTTCCAAGGCGAAACCTTCAGAAACACACGGTCACCCACCGCATACTCTATCTCCTTACGCTTCAAATCCGCGTAAGACTTTTGCCGATCAGAAGCTGCCTTCAAACGCTCACAAATGAGCTTTACCTTCTCTGTGGTCCCTTTCAACAAAGCCGGCATCGAAACCAACTTTTGACCAGTTTCAGCCCAACAAAGAGGAGTCCTACACTTCCTCCCGTACAAGGCCTCATAAGGTGCCATCTGTATACTTGCCTGATAACTATTGTTATAAGCAAACTCAACCAAAGGCAGATGCTTCTCCCAAGAACCTTGGAACTCAATCACGCAACACCTCAACATATCCTCCAAAATCTGGATAACACGCTCAGACTGACCATCCGACTGAGGATGATAGGATGTACTGAAATGTAACCTTGTACCCAGAGCTTGATGCAAACACTGCCAGAACCGCGATGTGAACCTCGGATCCCTATCCGACACAATCGACTTTGGTACACCATGCAGCCGCACAATCTCAGCAATGTACAGCTCTGCCAACCTATCCAAAGAAAACGTGGTATGCACAGGCAAGAAATGCGCACACTTCGTTAGGCGATCCACAATCACCCACACCGAATTCTTCTTCGATGGAGACAAAGGTAAACCAGATACAAAATCCATGGTAACCCTTTCCCACTTCCATTCAGGGATTTTCAACGGTTGCAAAAACCCTGAAGGAAACTGATGCTCAGCCTTAACTCGCTGACACACCAAACACTTGCTAACAAACTCCGCCACATCTTTCTTCAAACCCACCCAATAGTACTCATCACGAAGATCACGGTACATCTTAGTACTACCAGGGTGCATAGCAAAAGGACTACTATGACCTTCAGTCAGAATAGCACGCCTCAACTCAGCATCAGCAGGCACTACTATCCGACTCCCAAAACACAACACACCATCATCATTAAAGCAGAAATCCGAAGGTCTACCCTCCGCGATATCCTGAACATGCGGCACCAAGGAATCATCCAGCAACTGCTTATCCTTGATCAACTGAACCAATGATGGTTTCACTTGCAACTCAGCAACAAGACCACCATCTTGCGATATGCTCAAACTAGCAAACATAGCCCTCAGCTCAACAGCTACTTTCCTGCTCAAGGCATCCGCAACAACATTAGCTTTTCCAGGATGATACTCAATCGTCAGATCATAATCCTTGAGCAACTCCAACCAACGCCGCTGCCTAAGATTCAACTCCTTCTGAGACATCAGATACCTCAAACTCTTGTGATCTGTGTACACAGTACACTTCTCACCATACAGATAATGTCTCCAGATCTTCAGAGCAAAAACCACTGCAGCCAGCTCAATATCATGCGTAGGGTAATTGCGCTCATGCACTTTCAACTGCCGCGATGCATAAGCCACCACCTTACCCTCCTGCATCAGCACACACCCCAAACCAACATAGGATGCATCACTGTATACCACAAACTCTTTCCCTGATTCAGGCTGAACCAAAATAGGAGCTTGCGTCAAATCCGCCTTAAGCTTCTCAAAAGCCTGTTGTCTCGCTTCCGTCCACTCATACTTAACATCCTTTTGCAACAGCTTCGTCAAAGGAGCAGCAATCTTGGAAAAACCATCCACAAACCTTCGGTAGTATCCCACCAAACCAAGGAAACTACGAACCTCATGAACAGACTTAGAAACTTTCCAATTCATCACCGCCTCAATCTTCTGAGGATCAACACGAATCCCCTCAGCTGAGACCACATGCCCAAGGAACACCACCTCCCTAAGCCAGAACTCACACTTGCTCAGCTTAGCATAAAGCTGATTCTCCAACAAAGCTTGCAAAACAATCCTTAAATGCTCTTCATGCTCCTCCTCAGTACGCGAGTACACGAGGATATCATCAATGAACACCACAACGAACTTGTCCAGGTATTCATGAAACACACGATTCATCATGTCCATGAAAGCAGCAGGAGCATTTGTCAAACCAAACGGCATCACAAGGAACTCATAATGCCCATACCTTGTCCTGAAAGCTGTCTTAGGCACATCCACATCCTTCACCTTCAACTGATAATACCCTGACCTCAAGTCAATCTTAGAGAACACAGCAGCTCCCCGAAATTGATCAAAGAGATCATCAATCCTCGGCAAAGGATATCGATTCTTGATAGTCAACTTGTTCAGCTGACGGTAATCAATGCACATTCTCATAGTGCCATCCTTCTTCTTCACGAACAAGACCGGTGCTCCCCAAGGTGACACACTCGGCCGGATGAAACCACGATCAAGCAACTCTTGCAACTCCGTCTTCAGATCCTTCAGCTCCTTAGGTGCCATTCTATAGGGAGTAATGGACACAGGAGTTGTATTCTCATACAGCTCAATTCCAAACTCCACCTCGCGGTTAGGAGGTAAACCAGGCAACTCCTCAGGAAAAACACCAGGAAACTCATTCACCACTCTGATATCTTGCACCCTCAACTCTTTAGAGCTAGGATTCATCACAAAAGCTAGATAGGCTTCGCAACCTTGCCTCAGCATCCTGCTCGCCTCCAAGGTAGACACCATAATGGCAAGAAACTTCACATTCTCACCAACCACAACAACTTCATAATCATCCGCAAGCTTAAGCGAAACTCGCTTGTTTTCACAATCCACAACAGCGCGATGCTCAGCAAGCCAATCCATACCAAGGATTACATCAAAACCATAAAAGGGCAACTCCATAAGATCAACATGAAAAACATGTTCTTGAACAACCAAGGGACACCTTCTATAAAGCTTTCGAGTCACAACAGTCTCACCAAAAGAACTAGTGACACGAACACCAACATCCAAGGACTCAACAGGCAAACCAAGCAATTCAGCATGCTCACGCAAAATGTATGAATGCGTAGATCCAGAATCTATCAAAGAAAGCAATGACAAGGATTGCAAAGTAAAGGTACCTGCAATCACATTCGCATCGTTCCTTCCCTCACGCTGAGCATACACCCTCGCTTGGCCTCCACCTTCAGGCTGAATAGCCACAACATGGGCCACTCCACGACCACCTTCCTCTCTCCTCTGGAAATTACCACGGCCGCGCCCACGACCTCTCTGCGGTGCAGCAACAACAGGTGCACGCACCTGATCACCAGCCAACCTAGGACAATCTCGCCTCAAATGGTCCGCGGATCCACAATTCCAGCACCCATTACCAGCTGCCGCAACAGGAGCTTTCACCTCTCTCACAGCACGAGGACAGTCACGCTTCATGTGACCACGTGAACCACAGATCCTACAAGCACTCGGATCAGCTCTAGCATTGCCTCCTCTAGCAGGTGCACCACCGCCTCTCTTAGCTGAAGACTGATACTTCTGATCACGTCCCCTCTTGTTCCGTCCACCTCCGGAACTATACTCAGCAGCTCGCTTGCCAGCACCCTTAGCAGATAAACTCAGGTTCATCTCAACGTCCTTGGCTCGGCCCACCAACACATCAAAATCATCATACTCGGCGGCCAGCAAATACATCTTCACATCCGTCTCTAAGCCATAACGGAACCTCTCGCACCTTGCCCACTCATCAGGTACCAGCTCAGGTGCATACTGACTGAGTCGCACAAACTGCACTTCATACTCAGCCACACTCATGCTCCCTTGGGTAAGAGACATGAATTCACGCTTCTTCTCATCAAGATATCTCACACCAAGATACCTTCTCTTGAACACATTCTGAAAGAATGTCCAAGTCACATCAGCTTCTATCATCCCAGCTATGGTGGTCGTCCACCACGTATACGCATCCTTCTGCAGCAAGGACACAACACAGCCAAGCTTCTGCACATCAGTGCAACTCATCTGACCCAAGATTCGCTTGGTACTCTCTAGCCAAGCTTCAGAACTCTCAGCAGACATACCCCTGAACTCAGTCCCACCAAGACTGCGCAGACGCTCCAAAGGTAGTCTAACTCCAGCATCTTCCTGATGCCCTGCTCCACGAGCCCCAGCTACTGCTGCTTGAAAAGCACCAGCAATAGCTTGCACTAACATTGTCATATCAGGCATAGCTTGCCCCTGACCAGCCTCAGGTCCAGCAGCTCCAGCACCAGCTGCAGCCCCAGCTTCCTCAGCCCCAGCACCACCACCACCAGGTGGAGGAGGAGGTAACACCGCACTACCCGTGTTTTCCTCATTCTCGTTCTCATTAGGAGCCGTAGCTCGCACATTACCTCGTAACTCTCTACGTGGTGCCATACTTTTACCATGCAATCACAATACAAATAAAACGAAGTCAGGCCCAGCAAGGTAAGCAATCCAAGTATTCAAGCTCAATTTCATTCAAAATCAACACCATTTCATTAGCTTTTATTTGGCAATGGGTACCCACAACATGCTACACCACAGCATACATCTCAATTGCAACATACATGCAATTCACTCAACATGCTTCCACTCAACAAGCATACAAAGCATACATACTTCAATCATGCACACATTCATTCCCAATTACTCGAGAACTCAGCTCTGATACCACCAAATGTAACCCCCTTAACCCGGCCTAGACGGTTGACCTGAATTAAGAAAGTCACACGGGGAAAACCAAAGTCAACCCAAAAGTCAACCTTGATTAACGACCCTTTTTTTTTCTTTTTAAACTTGTCTAGATGCATATTAATCCTTAGATATGATCATACAACAGCATACTCAAAGATCATAAACATCAGAGATCAAACAGGGACCCAATTGAACAATTTACAACTTTAGGGACCAAATTGTAAATTCTGATAATTATAAGGACTTAACCCAAATTAAAGTTACCAACTTGAAATTAATCAGGTTTCATGCTTCTCTGTGAAAAATCAGCTCAAAAGGACTTCCCAAACTCATACAATTGCACAAACAAGATTCAGGACCAAAATGCAAACAATTCAAAACGCATAACTGCCACTGTCAGCCCCCAACGGTCAACCGTTCCGAAACGGAGGACAGCCCGTTTCGAAACGCGGGGCCGTTCCGCAACGGGTACCGAAACGGGGGTCGGGCAGTAGCCTTTCCGTTTCGGAACGGTCCCTCCCTTTTCGGACGCCTGGGCTTGTTTAAGGCACCCGTTCCGAAACGGTAGGTGCTGTTCCGAAACACCCTGCACAGATTGCCCCAAAATGCATACTTAAACATGCAATTGACCAACCAATCATGATCCAACAGCCACCAAACTTTGCCAACATGCAATTCAACATATAAGAGACATACTTGCAACATCAATTCATCAAAGCATCAACATATATGAAAAGCCCCAAATCTATAGGCATGCTTCCTACACAAGCAACCATTCAAGCATAAACTTTCAATTCAAGCATATAGTGGTCAACCACAAAAACCAGCATTCTCAACAACATTCAACATACTTAGGGAGTTCAAAACATCTCCCAAAACATACACATAGGTCCCCCATTGCCAAATTACCGAAAGCTAAATGTACTTAAGAAAACCTTACATACTTTGAGCTTTACTTCCACTTGAATGCTTGCCTTCCCCTCTTCCCTCAAAGTACTTTAATGTTCTGCATCATTGATTTGAGAAAACAAAGAGAGCGTAAGCAAAAGCTTAGTGAGGAATGCTCAACAAAACCATCCAATAATGCATTTATAAAACACTTTATAAATCATGCTTCAAGTCATCATTTACACATGCTCAAAAGCATACTTAAACATGCATCTCATGCATCATATCACAACATGTCATATTGGCCACAAGTGATAAGTTCCATTTCTTTAAAAACAAGTTCATCAACTTTCACCCCAAGGACTTTTAAACACCTTGGCCCCAAGGACTTTTAAACACCTTGGCCTATGGACTTTTAAACACCATAGAAAGGACCACACAAGGACTTTTAACCACCTTTGTGTCCGTATCAAGTTTCACCCCAAGGACTTTTAAACACCTTGGCCCCAAGGACTTTTAAACACCTTGGCCATGGACTTTTAAACACCATGATATAAATTACCTCAAGGACTTTTAAACACCTTGACCCCAAGGACTTTTAAACACCTTGGAAAGGATCACACAAGGACTTTTAAACACCTTTGTGTCCATAACAAGAATCATCCAAGGACTTTTAACCACCTTGATGTTCTTAAGTAAACAAGGCTCACTCAAGGACTTTTAACCACCTTAGTGACCTTAACCTTTTCAAAACATCACTTGCCAATATACATCATTATCATCAATATATCCACTGTTTTAAAGCATTAAACCAAGCCATATTCATCATGCATTTACAAGCATCAAACCACATTTAATCAATGTTCAAAAACAAGGAACTCTTACCTTGAGCTTCCTTCAACATATGGCTTACAAAAACAACATTAACCATGCTAAATCATGCTTTCAAAACAGAGTTTAAAACATGCAATAGACCACATTGCACAACAATCAAATCATGGCCACCACTAGAGAGTATTTCCGAAAACTTACACTTGAGCTTAGCAAAGTTGTTTAGACTTAAACTAAGCTCCCAAGACATTGGTTTCAAAGCCGAAAACCCAATTTCACTCACCGATTCCACTTCGCCTCTTGCCGAAGCACCAAATCAAGCTTCCGGATCACCACCACTTGGATCCAAAGATGACTCCCCTGTTTTAACACATTAAAACAGTAGATTAATGCATCATCATGCATTAATAGCTTCAATGAAAGCACCTAAACTCGCTGCTCTCATCCACACTCCATTTTCGGCCACCAAACACAACCGAAAATGCATCCAAACCACTTCTCAACAAAGCCCAGCCATTAACCATCAAAACCTAACATCCTTTAACATCATTTAACATCTAAAGAGAACCTAACAACATCCTTATACCTCCAGCAACACCAGATCCACAAGATCACCTCAAAAACAATCAAGAATCACAAGCTAAACTTAGGAAATTCAACCTATCCGGGATTGCATTAATCAAAACCCAATTCCTCATCAAAACAACATTCATTTATCATCAATTTAACATCCTAAAACACTGCTTTAACAGATCCAACGAAAATTCATCAAAAATCACCAAATCTTGCATTTTAAGCCAAGATCCATTTCACAACTTCAAAAACCATTTATAAAACATCAATTAAGGATTGAGAACTTAGGAATTTCAGTAAAGAACTGATAGTTTAGAGGAGAATGACGTTCTTACCTCCAAACTTGAGTTTCTCCTCTTTTTGGAATCAAAAACCTTGATGAATCAAGTAGCAAATGATGAGGTTTTGTAGATATGATGATTAGGAATCAAAAGAGAGTTGAAAGGAGAGGTTTAGGTGAGAAAATCAGAAACAATTCTCTGGAAAGAAAGTGTTTGGGTTGAGAGAAAATGAAAAGTTAGTTACAAATAGCCAAAATGGCTTTCCCTCCTCTTTCCTTATGTTTTAAAATCAGAATAAAGCCTTAAAATATCTTAGAAAATCTGGAGAAACTACTTTTGGAATAATAGCTCCTTAAAGATTCAAAGTTTCAACCCTTTCGAAAACAGTCACAAAACTTTCAAAAATTACATTTTGGTCACTAGCCAAAATGTCACCCTTCCAAAACTCATTTTCCAAAATTGATTTCACAGTTCACTTAATTATATTAAAAGATGATTTTAGAACATTTTTCCATATTTTTAATGCAACCCGAACTAGGCTTTCCTAAATTCTCTCTCTTAGATTCGAACAGCACTTTGACCAAACCGGTCAACGCCCAAAACTTCTAAGCCCAAAACCGGGGCGTTACATAACAATATTTGTATCCATGGAAATTTAAAATTTTCATATATAACAAGTAAAAATATCGAATATAATAAGATTTATACCTATAAAAAATTGAATTTTTGGATATCGGATAATCAGATATCTGATCCGAATGTAAAACCACTATCCGTATCCGATCCGAAATTTTCGGATATCCGATCTGAATTATCCGAAAAATAAAAAACGGATCGGATATCCGAAATTTCGAATCGGATCAACGGATAGTCGGATCAGATTTTTTTGAACACCCCTAGCTGTCGGGGCAGCACTTGGGTAGAGGAAAGACAAACTTTTTCATGTCATATACTATGCCAGCAAAACACTGAACGACGCCCAAGTGAACTACACCACCATAAAGAAGGAATTATTAGCTGTGGTATTCTCCATTGACAAGTTTTGTTCTTATATACTTGGAACGAAGGTTATAGTCCACACAGACCACTCTACATTGAAGTATCTATTCACGAAAAATGATGCAAAGCCTCGACTGATACGTTGGATTCTGCTACTGCAAGAGTTCGACCTTGAAATCAAGGACAAAAGGGGGACAGAGAATCAAGTTGCAGATCACTTGTCAAGGTTGGAGAAGGGAAAGAGTCTACCGGCAGATGAGACAAACATATTGGAGACCTTTCCTGATGAGCAGCTGTTTGCTGCCACAATCACTACCGCGACAGCCATGGCGGCAGGTAAGTCTTCTGAGCTCCCCTGGTACGCTGATTTCGTTAATTTTTTAGTTAGCGGAATAATTCCTCCTGACCTTAATTATCAAGCTAGGAAGAGGTTCCAAAATGATGTTAAGCATTATTATTGGGACGAACCTCTTCTGTTCAAAATTTGTGCAGATCAAGTTATAAGGAGATGTGTACCACATGATGAACAGGAAGATATACTTCATCACTTCCATGCTTCACAGTATGGAGGACACTTGGGAGGCAACAAAACTGCTGCCAAGGTTTTGCAGTCAGGATTCTATTGGCCGTCACTATATAAAGATGCTCAAATATTCTACAAGAGTTGTGACAAGTGTCAACGGACGGGAAACATCTCAATGAGACACGAGATGCCGCTGCAGAACATTCTTGAAGTCGAGATCTTCGACGTTTGGGGGATCGATTTTATGGGACCATTCCCATCTTCACGTGGGAATTTGTATATCCTCCTGGCAGTAGATTATGTGTCCAAGTGGGTTGAAGCAATCGCCACTCAAAAAATGATGCCAAGACGGTTCAAAGGTTTTTACATAAAAACATTTTTTCCAGATTCGGCATCCCTAAGGCGATCATCAGTGATGAAGGGAGGCATTTTGACAATAGGGTTATAGTTGCTTCCTTGAAAAAGTATGGTGTCAAGCATCGGATTGCAACAGCATACCACCCTCAGACCAATGGACAGGCTGAAATATCCAACAGGGAGGTAAAGAACATTCTTGAAAAGATGGTAAAGCCAACTCGGAAAGACTGGTCTCTACACCTCAATGATGCATTATGGGCCTACAGGACATCGTTCAAAACTCCATTGGGAATGTCTCCTTATCGGCTAATTTACGGGAAAACGTGTCATTTACCTATCGAGATAGAGCACAGAGCATACTAGGCAATCAAAGCAGTTAATATGGACTTGGAAAAAGCATGGCTGAAAAGGCTACTTGATCTGAACGAAATTGAAGAAATTCGAACAATGGCCTATGACAACGCAAGAATCTACAAGGATAAGACCAAGAAGTGGCATGACAAGAAGTTGTTGCCACGACAGTTCTGCCCAGGGCAGCTTGTGTTGCTTTTTAACTCTAGGTTGAAACTCTTCCCAGGGAAGCTGAAATCTAGATGGTCTGGCCCATTCCAAGTAGTGCAGGTTTTTCCCCATGGTGCCATCACGATCAGATCTTTAAAAGAAGGGCGCCAATTCAAAGTCAATGGACAGCGATTGAAGCATTATCAGGGGACTGAAGCCCCAAGAATGCATGAATTGGTTACCTTAGGAGATGCCCCACCTAGCATCCCTAATTTAACCTAAATTTTATTTTTTTTTTATTTTTATTATTTATTATTTATATATTAGGAAATTAGATTTATTTTATTTTTAGGAAATAACGTCTTTATTTTTATTGTTTTTAGGACATGAAGGAGACAAGAAGAAAAAGAGAAGTGAAGTCAGCCCACCATCCTTCCATCAGCCCAAAAAGCCCAACTTTGGAGCCTGTCGTTACAGCTGTCGCGATAGACGCGGAAAATACAGCATGTCGACACGCTGTCGCGACAGACACGGAAACACGTAACAGATGCGCAGCAGACACGGAAATGCGTGACAGACGCGTCAGAAACCGCGTAACAGCTGGCCCCATTATTCGCGCCTGCCGTTACAGCTCCAACGGGCAGCAAACTCTTCCCTATATAAACCCCATTTTACTATTCATTTTTCACTCACTTCTACTCTTCTTACTTGTACTCTCTAGACTTTTTACTTGCTTTCATTTTTTTTCTTACACAATCCTTGCAACCATGTCTTCTAGAAACACCCGTAGAAGTGCTGCTTCAGGCTCTACCCCGGCAGCATCAACCCCACGATCCTTCCAGATACGTGACATGTGGGAGGAGAAGGGCTTAATTTACACTTCAAAGGAGGGAAATCTGGGACTACATCCGTTCATCGCTAGGAAAATCAAGGCTCTGCAGTGGCAGATATTTGCAGAACAACTAGAAGAGATGAACGTTTCTCTTGTCTGAGATTTTTATGCTCCCATCAGCCGTAGAAATGCGACAGCAGTCACCGTTAGAGGGAGAGAGGTGCCCTTCGAGTCAGAATATATCAACACTCTATACGGATTTTATGTGGGCAGCAACGAGGATGGTCACCAGCAATTCCTTGATAACTTAGAACCTGCTGCCTACGTGGCTGTCATGGCAAAGCTCACAGATGAAGGTACTCAGTGGAACACAAATCCTAAGAACCTGAGGACGGTGAAGAGAACTCAACTCCTTCCGGAGGCCAAACTGTGGAACGCTTTCATCAAAAAGCAAATCATGTCATCCTCGCACAATACCACTGTCGACCAACCCAGGTTATCCCTCATTCATTCTATTCTACATGAGCGGCCTATTAATGTTGGCAGTTACACCCGGGAAAGTATTTTGGAGTGTGCACACCGGCCGACAGGACCACTCTACCTCCCATATCTCATCACAGCCCTCTGCCGCGGCCATCATGTCCCAGAAGCTGCCACCGATTTAAGAGTCCAAGGGAAGGGCTGGACTGAGAAAAATATACTCAACCTGATGGAACTTACTGCTGCCACCCCGCTGTCATCTTTCAACCCCACTGCCACGGCAGCAGAGACGACAGAATTGACAGACACTGAACCTGCTGCCACGGAAACCAGGCAGCCCACAGCAGCAGCAGCTCCGGCCGACACCTCCTCCCAGATCCTTGCTGCCACACAGAAGATGGAGGAACGACAGCTCGGCCTCATGAGCTTTATCAGGGACTTCACTACAGCTACGGTACAATTTATTCAAACTTCTCTTAATTTCCCTGATGTTGTATTCCCCACCTTCCCACCCCAATATTTTGTTGCCACCACCCCTGCCCATACCCCTACACCTGCTGCCACACCCAAGACACCTTCTGCAGCATCTACACCGACACCTGCCACGACAGCTGCAGGCAGCAATCGCGTAGCTGATACCCCTGCCCGAGGAACCAAGAGAAGAATGCCCTCGGAAGAACTCGATGCATTCATAGCTGGTTTCTCATCTTCCTCAATTTGGGAGGAATCGGACAATGAACCCTCTGTTAAGAGGAATTTATCCAAAGAGTTCACACCGATAAAGCGGCAGAAGACAGTGGCAGATAAGAACAAGAAGGATAGCGGCAGTATCAGCGGGAGCAGCAGTGACAGTAGCAGCAGCAGCTCGGAGGTACAGGTAGTGGAGAAACCCCCTCACATCTCCCCTACCCTTATTCAACCTCTAAGGGAGGCCAAAATGAATAACACATCCGCCTCCCCCATCCGCCAGCCAGTTAAGAAGGCCTCTGCCCGCCGACAGATCCGACTTAGCAGCAGCAGCGACGACAGCGCATAAAATTTAAGTTTCTTACCTTATTTTGTTGTCTGCCTTTATATATTTTGTGATGTACTTTTCTTTTCTTTTTATTGTCATTTGCATTGAGGGCAATGCAACCCTTGAGTTTGGGGGTGGCATCCCTCCATTAATGGGAGTCTTATTTAGTTTTAAAATTGTGTCTTTTACTTAGTTTATTTTTGCTAAAAAGGATTTTGGCTTAAGTCTTTGAACTGAACTTACCTGCCGTGACAGCTCTGTCGTGGCAGTGCCTTTAGGATAGTTTTAGGAGCAGTTTTAGAGCCTTTCTATAGTTCTGAAACTTAAACACTATTTGTGACTGTTATATTGCCTAGAACTCTACTAGTAAACTAGAATAGGAAGCTTAGCACTTGAATAGCCCCTAGAGGTGCCTAACACTGGCTCTAGGAAAAGAAGTTTAGCAAAATAGACTCAATACCTAGAGGTGCCCGAAACCGGCTCTAGGAAGTTAGCTAGAGGTGCCCGAAACCGGCTCTAGTCAAACTTAAGCTTAAAAAAATAAAATCGAGTCTAAACAAAAAAATTAAAGGAGCATAAGAAGTGCCTTCAAAAAGATAAATTTTGGCATAAAAATTCAAGTTAGAGGCTGAAATATTCTAGTGAAACTAAGGGAGTCTTGGCATATAATTGTTCACAAGCATGCACACACTGCACGAAGACTATAACAAGATTCCGGACGAATCCTAAATTATCCGACAAGGTGTTACTCACAATAGAGAATGAATGGAAGGTAAGGAAAGTTCAATGTTTTAAGCCAAAACAAAAATATTTATTTTTCTTTTAGGTCTAAATTGCTTGAGGGCAAGCAAAAACTTGATTTGGGGGTGTGTTGAGTGTGTAAAAGTTCTATTATTTACCCCCTATTTAACCCATATTTTTGCTGCATTCAAGCATAATTCATTGTATTTAGGTTAGATTACAGTTAGACATCACAAATATATTAAATGACACAGTTTCTACTGAAATTGGTTGCTTTTGCAGGTTGATGCTGTAGCAGATGGAGAAGCAGGCGCTGGGCAGTGATACAGAAAAGCTGGAACTGGATAAGCAGACGAGGAGGACGATGCTGCCATGGCCGCCGCCGTGACAGCCAAGGACGATAGCAGTTCTGAGGAGAAGAAGCAAAGTGGACCTCGACAGAAAGAGAAAATTAAGCCCGTCTGTCGTGAAATACTCTCATATTTTTCCAAGCCCTAGATCAGAATGAAGGCCAAGCCCAAAGTTCAAGGAAGGAAACTCCAAGCAAGAAGGAAAGACGAATTAAAGACTTATGCTCTGAAGATTTAGTCTTTAATAGAGTTGTACTTTAATTTAAACTTGTATTCTTTCCATATTAGAAAACTTGAACCCAAGGCCTATAAAAAGGCATGTAATTCGACCTAGGAGAGGAGATCATCTATCTCTAGCCTTCTTCCCAAAACCCTAGTCGTTTTCTCCTTCTCAACATATTCTAAACTTCCCTTAGGGTCACAGGTTGATTTGTAAAGTAGTTGCAAGGATTGCTTTTGTTTTAGGATTTTCTGTTCAATAAAATAAACTTCAAGTTCTCTTATTTTGGTTTTCAACATCTTGCAAGAGTATCGGGAGAGCATTTTGAGATTTTATATTTACTTTATATCGGGAGAGTTAAGTATACGAAAGGAATAAGTGTGGGTTCTCTAGTTTATAGTTGAACTATCTCGGACCTAGGGATAGGACGAGGTTAAGTGGCTAAAGAAGAATTCAACAACATTGGTGTTCATCCTTCGATTCACGCCGGGAGGTATCATCAAAGATGTGTTCATCGACAGACTTGGACCTAGGGATAGGCCAATGCACAGCAGGGATTCTTGCCAAGCTTGAAGTACAGAGTTGTGTGATCGCTACCGCGACTGTCAACAGACCGCTGTCGCGACGGGTGCTGCCGCGACAGGGACGACGACAGAACATATTTTCCTAGACTTAGCAACACCTACACTACTGAGCAATTCAATACCATCCCATTCTCTCTATCTTGATTATTTTAATTCTATTTTCCAGTTCTCTTTATTATTTTCGTGACAACATATTAAACTATTCTTTTTACTCTCGTGTAGTAATTCAAGGTGAAGCTATTGGCCCAGTCCATGTGGAGACGATATCCGATACTTCCGTATCACTTTACTACTTGCGTCGTGTACACTTGCACTACATTGCGATAGACACTTTTACACGCAACATTTTTCGTGTGTCATTCTACCAAGACATTTCCGTAACGAGGCGAGACAGAAATCATTTTAGTGATGTAATAATTTTTTTTATAAAACTATATGAAATATTTTTTTCTGGTGTGTCATTCTACCAAGACATTTCAAGTTGTTTATCGTCAATTAACTAACAGTTTTTATCCTTAGAGGAGTCATTTTGACCCAAAATAAAACGTTAAAGGTTAAACTGTATCAAAAAAAGATGTTAGACTTGATAGACTCGATTTCCTCCAACCAATTTAGCTAGCCAAGTGGTGGAGAAGTTGGATTTTTGGGTGATTGATTTGTGGAAGCCAAAAATAAATGACACGATGAATTTATAGTGGTTCGGCCTTCGAACAAGCACCTACATCCACTACCTTAGCTCTCATTAAGTATTTCTCAATCAATTCACTAATTGATTCGTCCCCTTTTCTAGGCTTAAGAGGAAACTATTACACACTCAAAGCTTTCTAGACCAAAGCTTGAGTAAACCCTCTTTACAAGAGATGAATAAAAGCAAACTAAAATCCCTCTAATATGTATTTGTTTGCACTCTTAAGCTCACTCACTCAATCCCAAAAATTTGAGCAAAATTGACAATTTTGGTTCACAAGTGTTGTCTATTACAATAAATGTACAATTAAGCTTTAAGACAATTTCTCCATCATAATGTTGTTGACAATTAAAGCATTAACCTTTTCTTGATGCTTAAAGGTTCCTTTTATACTTCCAATAGTCGTTGAGGACCATTGGGATTGAATTAGAGCCATTGGAGCCTTTATTTCCCACCATAAATGTAGTTCTGGTAATGTTTGTTTCGATATACAGGTAGTTGTATCGAAACACCCTTCTTTAGAACTAGACGTTGGAGTCTGATGCAGTGTGCCGTATCGAAACATGTTAGGGCCATATTAGAACGCCCGTATCGAAACGTGTAATGTCGTATCGAAACAACCTGCAATTCAAATAGTCGTTGGGAAATAGTCATTGGGGGTTTTAGCCGTTGGGGTGTCTGCCACGTAGGCATATCGAAACACCAAAGGGTGTTTCGAAACAACATCTTTCGAATCAAAACAAGTAAGTCATGTATCGAAACGGGTTTTGGCAGTTTAAAAACGTATCGATACAGATTATGCATGTATCGAAACGGGTACATTAAAAACAGTGATTTGGCTACTTAAAAACGTTTCAAACATTGCAAAACCTTTTTAAACATCTTCAAACTTATTTTCAAGTTGTTTTTGACTTAGAGAATATTTTAAATTCTTTTCAATTAAGTCTAAAACATTTTTCAATTGTTATATCAAAACATATATTTCTACAAAAGATTAAGAGCAAAAGTAACAATTTAATCAAACGTTAAAGATATTTTTTACCATTATGTCTATTATAATCACACCAAATAATAAAAAATGTTAATTTAAATTTTTGTGCAACTAACCCTTTTCAATTTTAAGGAAAAGAATCAACAAATTTTGACCAAGAATTAAAATAAGTTATTCGTTTGGTCGGCACATTTGAAGCAATTAGGGTTATTGGATATGACACCAAATACCAACCTTTCGGCCCTTGAAAGTTGAACCCGTAAAATAAAATTAATAAGGCTTAATAGTAAAAAAAAAATCTACATATACTTATTTTTTCAGTTTGGTGTCTAACATTTTTTTTGCTATTTTAAGGCTTAATGCTTCATTTTGTAATTTAGTTTGGATTTTTTCGTCAATGGCCATTAAAAACGTGACATGTGGCATATTTTGATAATTTATTTAATTTTTATTTTTCTAAAAATCAGAAAAATTTTAATTTTATAAAAAAACTCAAATCTCTAATTTCTCTAAAACCTCCAAAGATCCCTAAATTTCCCCCTTCCACCACTGATTCAACCACCACCGGCTACCCTTGCCTTCATCGGGCCCTTACTACCGAATCCCTCATCATCCCACCGTCGAAAATAGGCGAATGAATCGGCGATTACTTCGTCAAAGAACATCCAACAATGAAGAAAAAGAGACAGGTTGGGCTTCTAATCGACGGCTAGAGGGTGGAGGATGTTGAACGGTGAAGTACACAACGCTTGGGGGTGAACAGTGAACCGCCGGCGTGTGTGGGATGCCGGACGGCGAAGGAGATGTGATTTGAGGATTTGGTTGAAAGAAATTAAAACTTTGAGGTTTTTTAAGAAGTTTATATTTTTAAAGAAATTCAGAAATTAAATAAATAGATAAAATAGGTCACATGACATGCTTTTATTGGATAACGAAAAAAAAAATTAACGGCCGTCGACGGAAAAACTCAAACTGAGTTACGGAATGAAACGTTAGGCCCTCAAAGTGGCCCCAGAAAAGGTTAGGCACCAAACTGAATATATATATAGAGGTTGAGTCCCTTTTTTGACTATTAAGCCAATTAATAATTATTATTGAATTATATTTCAATACATAATATGTGTAAAAGAATTACACAATATTTTTTTAAAATTTAAATGTACGACCCTACGATCGTATACTTTAATTATAAACTTTAAATTATAAAGTCAACATAAACATCTAACCCCTCGATCTTTTGAATATGTATAGACACAAATTTGTGTATCAAAAATTTTCTCTTTATTATTTGATTTAATATTAGTCTAAAAATAAATTTTGTAATTACTATTAAGACAACACAAATATAGTATTTTTTAAAAAGATAATTATATTGTTTTTTTACATTTTAAAACACAAATGAATATAAGAACTTCAATCTCTATTAAGAAAAAGAATTAAGACTTTACAAATAAAGTTCGAGGTTTATCATCTCATTGTTGTTAATTTTTATGAATATGGTTACAATTACATATTTCTGTTTCTAATGTACCTATAATTTAGCATCAGGTGGACTGTTAGCCAATGTATCATCTTACGAGAATAGAATATGATGTGGACCGTAAATCAATTGGAGGGTATATTAAAGTATTTGCTTCAAGGATTAACCCTAGGATTATGTCTGTTTTTTGAGTTTGAAAAGGTGCAAATTTTCAATCTCCTGTAGTCGTATGATCCTTTTATTATTTCAGAGTTGAATCAGGTCAAATATATTTATGATTTATCAGATATTTATAAAAGAATTATTTAAAAAATTAAAATTAACAATAATAATAGATGAATAATAAAAGTTTTTAATATTTTATTTAAGACTATATATAAATAAAAATTATTTTAAATAATAATTGTTATATTTAAAAATAAAAATGTTTCTACCATTTTTAATTAAATTGATGTATTTAGTTAATTCGATTAGAATTTTATATGTAGTATAGATAGACAAAAAATTTCTCTATTTATCTCTTTCTATGCCTAACACTAAAAATTTAAATTCTAAATCTAAAATTGTAAACCTTAAAAGTTAAAAAATACACAAAGTTGATAATTTTTTGAAAGATTTCTTCGAAAAGATTTCATTAACTCCTCATTTATGTTTAATAGACATTGTTGTTGCGAGAATTCTTAATTCATGAGTTGTAGGAAGGGACTTATGTCATCACAAACAGAGACAAAAACATGTGTTAGATTTCAAGCCAGTGTTAAAGAATATAAGTTGACTTATTATACTCCTTAATATGAAGTCAAAGATACTCCTAATTTCCTAAACAACAACCTTAAACATTAATCATAAAACCTAAACTTATTTTTTAATATAAAAGTAAATACCAAAAAAGTTTAGATATTTTTATTTAATATAGATGGATGAGTACATAAAGGATGAGTCTAGCACGTGCGACGAATATCGATGAACACCACTAATGATGAACACCGATGAACACCATTAAATTAATCAATAAAGATTTAAAATTTCAAGGACTCATCTTACAATTAAAAATTATTTAAAAAAAATCAATTAAATTATTTTTTTATATATTAAAATTTTATTTTTTAATAAGGGTAAACTATATATTTAGTACATCACCTATTTCTGTATTTCTATTGAACCCTCATTATTTAAATATTATTTAATTTGACCCTATTCTTTATAAAAAATAACTTAACCCTTAACCCTTAACCTAAAACCCTAAACTATTAAACCTTAAACCCTTAAACTCTTAAACCTATACCCTAAACCATATACCATTAAAAATAATTTCATCATTATCAATTCAATGAATTGTTGAATTCTCTTAGAATAATTCACCATTATAGATCATGCCTAACAACCTCCCAAGGACTGAACTTCTGCTAAAAAAATCCTAGTAAAAACAGAAACATCAGTATATATTCCAGGGCATCTATGCAACTTCAATGTGCGATAAGCTGAACCAACCTCAAGCCAATCTTCCGTAATTTTCTATTGTCCTTGTTTAGTGATCCGCTGTTTGAAAATCCCATATTTATACCTTAAACCGTATCCCCAAGCAGGCAAATTCAACGTTGTCATGGAATCGAGAAAACAAGAAGCAAGTCTTCCCAAACCACCATTTCCAAGTGCAGCATCTTTTTCCTGCAAATCCAGTCATCAAAACAATACAATTTAATAGGTAAAGTGGGTTTCTTCCGTTAATCCTCACATAATTATTGATATAAAATTGTCTAAAAAGGCAGTAATTAACAAAATAAATATGGCTAAATTGATTTACGAATTACCTGCTCAACAATTTCTTCGAGTTCATGTCTCAACTTCTTCAAAGCCTCGGCGTAAGCATTTTCAATGCCGAGATTCCCAATCGCATTAGTCAAAGCTCGTCCTTGAAGAAATTTCATTGAGAAGTAATAAATTTGTTTTGGCTTAGCTCTGCCAAAGTGCCATTTAGTGTCCTCCCATTGCTTCACACACACACAAATCCATAATCAGAGAAAAAGTAGTAAATATAATTAATTTAATTAAATTTTTTAAGAGAATTTAACAATTCATTGAATTAAATTGAATCGATGATGGTGAAATTATTTTTATTTGTATATGGTTTAGGGTATAGGTTTAAGAGTTTAAGGGTTTAAGGTTTAATAGTTTAGGGTTTTAGGTTGAGGGTTAAGGGTTAAGTTATTTTTTATAAAGAATATGGTCAAATTAAAATAATATTTAAATAATAAGGGTTCAATAGAAATACGAAAATAGATGAGGTACTAAATATATAGTTTACCCTTATTAGAAAAATAAAATTTTAATATATGAAAATAATTTAATTAAATTTTTTAAAATAATTATTAATTATATAATGAGTCCTTGAAATTTTAAATATTTATTAATTAATTTAATAGTGTTCATCGTTAGTGGCGTAGAATTTTCCGTACATAAATATTATCTCTCACAGAATCCAACTTTTCCCAGTGAACCCAACCAATTTAATACTAAATAAATAAGAGCTGTGGGATTTCACATGAAATAAATGAAAGAGTTTGGTTTGATCTAAAAAAATTAGAGTGGGATTTCAGAGTATTTTTGTTTCATAGCTTCTACTCCTTAGCTTCCAAAAAGATCTTTTCAGAACATTCAGAAGAATAAGAAATCCTTTGATTTTCTTTATTCATCTTAGAGAAAAGAAAAGTCGTGCAAATTCTTCAACTTTCACTTGTCTTTTGTTTTATAATAAGTTGATCAGCTTTTGAACAAACACCCAGTTTCAATTTTTCTCTCAAATAATTGATCTCGATCCAAGATTTGAAAAACAAAAATGAGTTTGAGCATAAAGCAATCAGCTTTAGCTACATGCAAGGATCTCTCAAATTCTTTTGTTCACAGGAGATCACAGTCAACGAATTGCAGATCTTCATTTTCACCAGCTTTGATTCTCAAGAACGATCTCAAAAGAACCAATCTCTCGGTGTCAAAGCCATTGCATGTCTCGTGTTTTGAGATTATCGGTAAGGAGAAAAGGCCGGCGATCCAATGCAAGGCGTATGAAGCTGACAAGTCACAGCCTATTGAGGCAGCTGCTGAAGTGAACACCGAAGCCGCGAAAAGGGTGAAAATTGGGATTTATTTTGCGACTTGGTGGGCTTTGAATGTTGTTTTCAATATCTATAACAAGAAGGTTTTGAATGCTTACCCTTACCCTTGGCTGACTTCAACTTTGTCCCTTGCCTGTGGTTCTTTGATGATGTTGATTTCATGGGCTACGAGAATTGCTGAGGCCCCCAAAACAGATTTTGAGTTTTGGAAGACTTTGTTTCCGGTGAGTATTTTTTTCCTTTTGTGTTTGGTTGGTGAGAAAGTGAGAGAAAATGACAGAGACGAGAAAGTCGTTTGTTTTAGTATTTCTGATCATTTTTTTATAGGATCATGTGTTTTTATTTGGACGGTATGAGGAAAATGTTAAAATGAACATATGGTTTTTGTTTCAATTTGTCTGATTGCAGAGAAAATGAAGGAAATGAAAAGGAAACTAAAATTTGGTATTATCTGTCTTATCTTATATTTAATGAAGAAAATATTGATGAAAGAGCAAAACAAAATTAGAATTTGATGTGTTTTTTTTTTGTGTTTGCAAAATTAAAATTAAGATCTTCAAAGTTACAATTTTTATTGATCTTCTTTTCTTTGTTTTCTTCTAGGTTGCTGTGGCGCATACAATTGGACATGTAGCAGCAACTGTGAGTATGTCTAAGGTTGCAGTTTCATTCACCCACATAATCAAGAGTGGTGAGCCAGCTTTCAGTGTCCTGGTTTCGAGCCTCTTGCTCGGAGAGACCTTTCCTCCGGCGGTTTACCTGTCCCTTGTTCCGATCATTGGCGGTTGCGCTCTTGCTGCTGTAACCGAACTCAATTTCAATATGACCGGTAAAATAAAAAATTAATCTCTCTTTATGGATATTGAATTGTTACTTCTATGTTTTAATACTCTATATGTGTACTTTATGAGGCCAATATCCCATTATTTGACCGGTAAAATTTTTGGTGTGACCAAAAAAAATTTCGAGATGTGGCCACCATCATTCTGCTTCATATGTTTTTTCCAGTGTGTTTTAGTTACCATGGTCTTGTTTTCAGCTGGTAATGTCGGATTAGTATTTCGGATATTTATGCTGCTTGAGGATTCAAACTGAGGTTGAGACTTGAGATTGTGATTTTAATCAATTTGCTTTTAAGGGTTATGATTAGAGTATGGACTTGGGTTGTTCTCTGTTTATTTCAGGTTTTATGGGAGCTATGATATCGAACTTGGCATTTGTCTTCCGTAATATATTCTCCAAGAAAGGCATGAAAGGGAAATCCGTTAGCGGGATGAACTACTATGCTTGTCTATCTATGTTGTCTCTTGTGATACTCACACCTTTTGCGATTGCCGTAGAAGGACCGCAGATGTGGGCTGCAGGATGGGAAAAGGCCTTATCGGAAATCGGACCACAGTTCATCTGGTAATTTACACGACAGTACTAAATCTCAATTCCTTGTTCTGTTTCCTTCCACTCAATGTTTTCTGCATTTATTTGTTCGACTCTGGTTGATGCTTTGAAGGCGTTCGATAAACTTATTGGTACTTCTCGCACTGTGTATTTGTGAAAATGAATAACTTAGATGCCCTATCAATGTAACAATAAAAAAGATATTGGAATTCAAACCTCTTAATATATATCTTTATCCGAGACTCACACCCGAGTCTTGGTACCACAATGTTTGTCTTCAAATTGAAAACTACGTTGGTTCTCTTCTTCTATAAGTTTTGAGCCTCTAGATCCTTTTCATGTACATGAAATCTAACTGTGTTGATTTATAATATTTTTACTTCTTCCTGTTTGCTAACAAAATTTTCATGGATGTTATCGTATTTGATAGGTGGGTGGCGGCCCAGAGTATTTTCTATCATCTCTACAATCAAGTCTCATACATGTCCCTTGATCAGATCTCTCCCTTAACATTTAGCGTCGGTAACACCATGAAACGTATTTCCGTTATAGTCTCGTCCATCATCATCTTCCACACACCTGTCCAACCCATCAATGCTCTCGGAGCTGCCATCGCCGTCCTTGGAACCTTCTTGTATTCTCAGGTTAGTGTTGTTAATAACTTCTTTAACAACTCTACAAACTTTTGACTGCTAGGCTTGTTGGACTGTTATTGATTGTTTGTAGCATATCATAGCAAGTATTGCATGTGTCAAATTCAGATATTTTGGAGCTCTAGCAACTGAAAATTTATTTATTAATGGTCGGTCTATGCTATTGATCTAATTTTCAAATATCTTCGGGTTTAGTGTTTTTGTTTGGTTTGTTGGACCATCATTTTATCACCTAAATCTACTCGGTGCCTCCAACAAGATTTTGGTGGTTTGAACTTTGATGCATCTTTTGAATCCATGATAGTTGAGGGCATATGATTTACCAATTCTATTACCGGGACGGACTGGTACTGGCTGCCAATATGACAGTTGACATCTTTAGGTGGTAGGTGTTTCAATGAACCAGTTGAACTATCTAGACCCATATCTACCTAACCAAAGGCGTCTAATGGGATCATTGGTGGTTTATTCCCTGTGCGCTAGTCAAAGATGCTTTTGGACATATTCCATTGTTTCATTCTAAATAATATGAGAATATGCTTGGTTTCTTCTCCTAAATACACAACTCTCTCATTCTTAATTACCAGTATCTTATACCGAGACGATTGGTTCCCGCTACCCCTAATCACTTGCGACCCCTTTTGCAGGCAAAAGCATGAGAACTGGGGCCTATGATTTTCGAATGATGAAAGGGAGAACGGTATTTGGAAGCTCGGAATAGTTAATGATAAGCTTAGCGTGTTTCGGGATCGCTGGATTTTGGGGTACCAGCTTGTCATATTGTAGATAATCTATAATAGTGGTGATTATAAATAATGTAAATACAGTGGATTTAGGCATGTTTCTTTATCTATATTCGAATGTGGCTGCTAGGCATCCGTTTGAATAAACAAGAGTTTAATGTTGTGAGCCTTGGCCCTTGTGTATGTCCAGCAGACATGAACAATGTATTTCTTCATCAACTTATGGTGTTATTTTTAGTAATTGTTTTGAGGATACGATCTTCATGTTTCGACATTCGAGTTCGAAAAGGAACGGAGGGTTGGGTGCCTAGATGCTTAGCTTGGGGTCTAAAAAGCTACAAGTCAATTTAAACCTAAATGACATGTGAGCTTGTCCCATTGAAAATAGAAAAGGTCTCTCACATGACCATGCCTCTTCATGGCTTGAAAGGATAAGTTCTGTTGCTTCCTGCACCATCCCTAGTGGACTCCAAAGAGCTCTCACTACTGGGTTTAATAAAATTCTTTTTTTTTAAAAAAAAAAATCAAATTTAATGATTCAAAGTTAATAAAAAATCGGATCAAACTTCAATCTTGATTTAAAAAAAGAAGAATATATTATATAGTAGCTTGAGGTTCAATGCACCAGAATTTCAGAGTATGCTAGGAATGTATAATTTTCATGAGAGGTAAATCTCAAAGATTAATGTTCGAGGGTCTCAACTCGAACAAGATTGTCAGTTGTTCAACGAGCATGCACGTTGATGGCACAATATGAGTAAGTAAATTGTATAATTCTGATATGACCGGGCCGCAGCAATCAACATTATAAGATGGTGAAAGATGGTCGAAATCATTTTGATGCCGTTCATTCTTGTGAATGATTTCCGTGTTATGTTTAATTATTATTGGTAAAGAAAAGTGTGCAACTTTGATATTGGCCGTCCATAAGAATAAAAATATCTTGAGGCAGAATAATATAGATTCAGAAATTTCTGATTTCGTTGCCCAGCAACCCCACACCTCGTGACTCACCAAACACTAGGTGGGCACTGGGCACGGTCCCTTTCTTTTCCATTTGTATATAAATATATTGGTCTCGTATTCAGTTATCGAATATATATTTTTAATTGTTTTATTTCAAGATTATATACAAGTACAAAACAACAGTAATTATAGATAAAAGATATAGTTTTATTCTCCATATTTTATCATAACTTAGAAAAATGATTTCCCATCTCTAAACTTTGTTCATACAAATGTTTCACAAAGTAATACAGATACAGGAACACTGAAAAAGAAGACTGTGAAAGCATGGCTGTAAAAGATGGGGCAGCCATTTATTCGACACGAAAAAAGCATAGTAATTACACCTGCAAATACTTGATCGCTGTATGAACATCTTTATCGCCTCTGCCACTGCAGTTAAGCACGACTTTGGTACCTTTTGGTAGAGTTGGGCACAGCTTCTCCAAATAGGCCAGTGCATGAGATGTCTCCAAAGCTGGGATTATGCCCTCCAGTCGAGACAATCTCTTGAAAGCTGCATATCCCAAGTTATTTAGTAACAAAATGACAACAAAGAGAGATAAAAAGTAGAATGAAATTGGTACGAAATAGTACTTTCGATGAAAAAAGCAGACTGAAAATACAGATATAATTAATTGATAAAAGCACAAGATTGCAAGGAAGCAGATCCATTGCATTCATGGATTTTTGTAAAGATATCCAAGCATGCATAAGTCAGAGGAACCAAAGAAGTGGACAATATCTGTTGCAAATGTTTAGATGTGCAAATTTAGCCGATTCATTACAAAAAGACAACGGATTATATATGCAATATCTTAGGTGTGCAGATCTGTATGATATGAGAGAGATGCAAGAGAAACATTTCCTCCTTCAAGAACATTTTATGTATAAGGTTATCAGTCAAAACGATTTTGAAGGAGAGTGGTAAATCAACAGCCCACGATGGAGCACGGAAATAAACCATAGAGAGACATAAGTGGAGATTCCTTATTCATTGGATTATTAAAGTACCAAGGTGAAAATTAGGCAAACAAAAACTGAAAGCTCCAGAATATGCTCTACTTCTCATGGAACTTTAAGGTCCTATAGATAAAGCTTTAAACTTTCAAGTAACAGGAAAGAAATATAGCCTTTTAAGGTTTAAGATGCCATTAAAAAAAGTCGAAAGGAATGTTGTGCCTCTACAAATAATCTTTTTTTTAGAAGACCAAACAACAGGAAGTAATCACAATCAGAGACGACAGGATGAAGCATCGAAAACAACTGGACTGTAGTTTCATACCTTCCAATGCTTCTTCATCTGTGACACTGTGGTACTCAGCTCGCCCTACATCTTTCAAAAAGCTGTGCTCGGGTCCAACTCCGGGATAATCCAAGCTGTATAGCCACAACAAAAAGTTTCAAAGTCATTCAAAGCATAATAAAGCAAGACACATGAAAAGAACAAATTCATTATAAAATAAATCTTCACCCTGCGCTAATGGAATGAGGTTCGACTATTTGCCCATCTTCATCCTGCAATAAGTAGCTCATAGCTCCATGCAAAACTCCCACTTCTCCCTTGGTCAAAGTAGCAGCATGCTTGCCACTATCCAAACCAAAACCAGCAGCCTCTACGCCAATCAACCTAACATCCTTGTCATCAACAAACTCATGGAAAAGTCCCATAGCATTTGAACCTCCACCAACACATGCAACCAACACATCCGGTTTCCCTCCCCATTTTTCCAGCGCTTGTTTTCTTGTTTCTTTACCAATCACTGCATGGAACTCTCTCACCATCATAGGATATGGATGTGGACCAGCAACAGATCCCAAAATATAATGAGTTGTCTCCACATTAGTCACCCAATCCCGGATAGCTTCCGAAGTAGCATCTTTTAGTGTTGCAGTACCCGAGTGAACTGCTCTGACCTATATGATAAAAAAACACAATTTCAAATAACTGGCCAATCCAAAGAAAAGGTGATACAGAACCTATATTCTAACAATGTATGATATATGGTGTCTCATTCACCTCTGCACCAAGAAGCCGCATTCTGAAAACATTAAGCGCTTGCCTTTCCATATCTTGAGCACCCATGTAAATAATGCACTGCAATCCAAACCGTGCACACACAGTAGCTGTGGCCACACCATGCTGACCAGCCCCAGTTTCAGCAATAATCCGCTTCTTGCCCAGACGTTTAGCAAGCAATGCCTGCGCAACTGCGTTATTGATCTTATGAGCACCAGTATGGTTAAGATCCTCCCTCTTTAGGAAGATATCCGGCCCTTCACCATTAGGACGCTTGTAATGCTCGGATAACCGCTCCGCAAAATAAAGTGGACTTTCCCTGCCAACATAGTCTTTCAAAATCCCAGCTAGTTCTTCCTGCGAATCATAAACATTATTCCTCAAAACCACCACTTACAGTACCAAATAAAAATTCTTTCAAAGGGATTTTCCTTATTATTATTTCAAAGCTTAAAATTTAGAAGCTCTCGTTACTTACCACTTATCCTCTCTGTTTTTTACCAAAAAATCATATTATTATTTTTTAAAAATAAATTACGAAAGAAAGTAAAAACTTGCTTAAAGCCAACTAGGCTACAAAGTAATGTCAATTCAAATATAATGAATATTATTCTTAATCATTCAAAAAAGAGAAATTAATTCTTCAAAAAAATTAGAACAAAAATGACTTGTTAGCAATCATTTTTCAAATTCTAGAAATGTAATCAACGGTTAAAGAAAAGCCAATAAATTTCATTCTTTTTAATCGAAGCCATATTAAAAAAAAATCATCATTTTAGTCATAACAGATTCATTGGGGAAAAAAACAAATGCATTTTTTATTTAAATTCCAATTAACAAACACACAGACAAAGGCTTGACTCAACTATTCCATATATGTACTCATAATTACATACGAATAGAAATGTGCATAAATATATGGCGGAGACATTGCGAAAATAACCTGAAATTTGCCATCTTTAGAGAGGGCATGGAAAGCCGTTTCCAGCTCAGAAAGGGCAGACATTAGGGTCTCGGGAACGTATTTCCCACCAAATTTCCCAAACCGACCGAACGAGTCAGGTCGTTTCCATCCGTTCGAGTCCGAATCCATGGAAACGGGAGCAGCTGGGACCGGTTCTCTAATCATCGTACAAGAAATGGAAAACTTTTTCACAGGCGATGTCAGAGGCTCAGCTCCGTTGGAATTGACAGGCAACTTCGAGGAGGAAGAAACGCAAGAGGAAGAGGAAAGGGGATTGCGCAGGCAAATAGTGGCGGTGCTAGCGGCGGCGGCGGCCATAGTCGAGAGAATTCCAATTGAAGGGGATTATTTGGGTGGACTGATTTGCGCTTGGGGAAAGTCGGGACAAGGATCTAAAGAGAAAGTAGTGGGCCCAGCTAATATAAAACAATTGGAAAGAATTGGTAGGAGATGACGTGGCACATTACTGTCTTACCAAAGTCTTCAATCTTCATAATTGGAAAATTAGTTTTGGGAACGAAAAAGGAAAATGTTTTTAGTGAATTGCACCACAAGTCTCTAAATTATGACATTTATTTTAAATTGGTCTTTAAATTTTGAATGTTTATTTTTTTAAACTATAATTTTTATTTTAAATTGGTCCCACACTTTTTAAATATTTAATTTCATCCTCAAATCTTCTCATGACAAATACCAGTTTTATTAACATAAGATAGGATTAACATATATTGATAATTGTTGGATGAACTAGAATGTTTAAAAAGTTTGAGGGCTAATTTAGAATAAAAGTCATAGTTTGACGGTAAAACCAGAATACTCAAAAATTTGGAGACAAATTTAGAATGAAGTTCATAGTTTGAGAATGAAATTAAAATGTATAAAAAAATTAAAGACCAATTTAGAAATAAATGTAATAGTTTAGGGGCGTACGGTGTAATTATTATTTTTAAAATAAACTTCCTTTTCTTTTCTACTTTCTAATCTATTGTTTTTGTACGGGTAAAATACATATATTACCCTATGAAGTTGTTTATTTTCTCATTTTCCTTAACCATTTTTTATCAATTTGTTTTAAACAATTTTCAGTTACGAAAAAAATGGCAAGGCATTAGTTTGCCATGTCATCTCTTTCCAAAATCTTTTTCATTGTTTTATCTAGATAAAACCAGACATTATATTTAAAAAAAAATATTACGGAATTTGGTTTTGGTGGAAAATTATTTAGTAAATTGGGATGATTTTTATATTACCATACAGATCAAATTGGAAGAGAACCATTATAGAACCAAAATGATTTTTTTTAATAAACATAAACTTAATTTTGAATCTTAAAAATAAATAAAAATATTTTAAAACATGATACAATTTAAAAATAAAATTTATTTTATTTTAATCTTAAAAAACATAATTTGAATATATGACACACTTTAAAAAAATATAAACTTTTGCTCATCCCCTTGTGTCCTGGTGGTAAAGGTAGATGTTCATCATCCCTTGGGACCTGAGTTCAAGCACCAGTAATGCATGTTGTGTCATCTGTGTGTCGTCTTTGAAAAGACTAAAAAAGTTGAACAGATGCTACCCTTGCATCGCACCAGCATATTCAAAAAAAATATATAAACTTTTTTGAAACCTAAAAATATATATATAAAAATGAAAATATGATAAGACTTTAAATTTTGGTCTCAATCTAGGTAAACAAAAGAAATGTAATTAAGGTCGGAATATGATTTAAACCATGTTCAAACAACAACAACAACAAAACATATATTATTTGAATGTGTCTGTCACGTTCGACGAGCACTGATTAGCACTACTAACGACGAGCACTGATGAGCACCATTAATTTAATTTATAAAGATTAAAAATCTAAAAGACTCATTGTATAATTATAAATTATTTAAAAATTAAAAGATAAATTAATTAAAATATATTATTTTATTCTTAATTTTCTTTTAAACATAGATCAAAATACCTATCTACTCTTAAATTATAAAACTCTAATTTTTGTTCATTTAAAATTCAAACCGCCCCGCTGTCACTGCTGCCACCACCGCCGCTGTTGTTTTGAATCCGTTGGACGATTGATGTTTCGTTAATTTGTGAATCCGGTTTCATCCATTATTTTTTTCTCCCGTTTTGAATCTGTGGGGAACGGCAAGGATCCGGACACAAATAGTATAGTTATTTACATCTTTAGGTATTAATGAAATCTAACCAACGACGGCCGCTTTTAATAAATGGTATTAATGAAATCTAATAGGGTCGGATGAATTCTCCCGTTTGTGATAAGATTTGCAGTTCAATCATAACTCTAAAACTCGATTAGATTTTATTAATTTGTGAATCCTACATCGGATGCCCTAATAGGGTAGGATGAATTCTCGCCGCCGATCGTAATCCTAAAATGTTGTTTATCGGTAGAGAACGGCGGCCATGCAAGAGACAACGGCAGCGGCGACGACAGTAACAACGATGGCGGTTTAAATTTTAAATGAATAAAAATTAAAATTTTGTAATTTAGGGGTAGATAAGTATTTTGATATATATTTTAAAAAATTAAAAATAAAATAATATATTTTAATTAATTTATCTTTTAATTTTTAAATATTTTATAAATATACGTTAGTTTTTAAAATTTTAAATCTTTATTAATTTATTACTCGTCGTTAATGATGCTTGTGGGTGCTCGTCGAGCGCTTTAGAATTTTTCATATTATATTTGGACTTTTTCCATCCATATATTAAATTCGTATAAATAATAATAATATATTTATATAAAAAATAAAATTTTAAATTCGTATAATTATTGGGCTTTATATTGGATATTGGTTATTACTTTTTGGGTCTTTAATTTCTCAATGGGCTTCCCCTCTCTTTCTCTCTTTTATCGTTCCTAAACCCTTATCAAATCGGAATCTGCAGTTCTGTTTCCCGTGTTCTGCATCTGTTCTTGAAATCTTGCTACGATTTAGCATCGAACAGTTTTCTTTTTCCTCGTAAGCAACTTCTTGCCTTTTATTTTCCTTTAAAAACTTAATCTTTATCTTTTCTTTTTCCTTTCTTTCATGAACCCAAGGGTCGAAGCATTTGTTCTTTTTTTTTTCCAATTTGGTTGGAAAATATGTTCTAATTGCTATTATTTTGGAAGGAACTATTGTTTTTATAAATGTTTTGATATTTCCCGTTCTGGGTATTCTTTGTTTTCCCTGTTTTTGCTCATTTCATATAGGGTGATTGGTGGTGCTTCAGTGTTCTAACTTTTACAGTTCTGTTAACTTCTATTAATTTGCAATGCTATGTAACCGAGTTTTATTTTATTATTTTTGGTCTTTAGAACCATATTTGTGCCTACTTGTTAAGGTTAGCTGACGCTTAAATTATTGTCTTAGGCTTATGTTGTAATTTGTTGGAGTAATTTAATTATGCTATGCTGTATTGCAATGGTTGAAGTTGAAACTATGTTCAAATTGTTCTACACTTCCTAGGTGATGCTACTTTTTGGTCTTAACTAAAAACTAAGCTTGTGGTTTCTTGTGTTCTTTTTCCATTAGGTGCCCCAATGAAAAATAATCAAAGTTTTTAGAATTATTGACTTGATTGAAGGAAAGGACATTAGAAACCATTTAAAGCTTCTTCTTTTCTTCCTTAATTGTATATGGCATCAATGGTTATAATTTATTCTCAATTGCTGAATCTGTGTTACATATTTCAGACTTGTGTTGGCAGACTTTCACTGGCAACAGAATGGGACGCAATTCGTCCAACCATTCCGAGTCTCCAGTTAGGAGGCGAGGGTCTCCTCATAGGAGGAGTCCATCTTATAGAGAAAGATCACCTGGAAGACACAAGAGTTCGCATAAAGGAATCTCCCCTACTAGAGAAAAGTCTCCTTCTCGGCACAGGAAGTCTCACAGGGATCATTCTCTGGAAAGGGAGAAACGTTCTGGCCATACAAAGTCTCCAAAACATCCAAGCTCTCGGTCTCCTTCTCCCAGGACAAAGAGGCTGAGGAGAGCACAGGATGAACAGGAGGTTGAGAAAGTGAAGGAGAGGGAGTATGAGAGAAATCATATTAGGGGTAGTGAGAAGAGTACCCACAAGGATAGACCTTCAGGGAAGGAAAAGACTTCTGAGAGGGAAAGGGGCTCGGAGAGAGAAATGGGGAGTGACAGAAAGGATAGACGTTCGGGAAGAGATGATATTGATAGCAAGTCTAGCAGAGGAAGACATGAACGGTCCGTTTCTCCATCTGATCGCCACCACAGGAGCAGGCATAGATCTCACTCACCTGAGTCAAATTCAAGAGCTCGGGATGAGGTGTCCCCTTATATCCACTTTATTTCTT
The DNA here is from genome assembly GCA_030270665.1 of Hibiscus trionum. Classification (NCBI taxonomy): domain Eukaryota; kingdom Viridiplantae; phylum Streptophyta; class Magnoliopsida; order Malvales; family Malvaceae; genus Hibiscus; species Hibiscus trionum. The sequence goes on along the minus strand of BSYR01000020.1, from coordinate 14,622,497 downwards.
GCTTGTTTAGCTTATTTCTGTTTACAATTTCTATTTTCCATTATGTGGAGCTGCATTTTCACATTCTCATGCTAACATACACAATAAACACAGACGAGTATATACATTTTTCAGTTATGACATGTTTGCTGTTTTTCTTCATCTTGAACTGATATCTAATGGTTTATTGTCAAAAACGTCATTTCAGGTGCCTAACTCAAGAGGTGCTGAGCACAGGTACACTGCTTCTTAAGTTTAAGCCTCTTCTTTTAACCTTCAGCCATGATATTTCTTAACATATGGAAATTGTGTTATTTGCAAGTTTGATTTATGCCATTTGTTTGAAGCCCTCTTGGCTCCTCTCTTAATTGTTAGTATTATTATTATTACTCTTTTTTGTATGGGGAGGGGGATTTTGATGTCAAAGAATTACCAAATCTAAAAGTTAAATGCTATTGTATGAGGTCTTTTTTAAAAAAAAAATTAATGTATACTTGGCCCTGAGCTTTCATTATATTTTAATGATCTATTAGTTCCTTTGCTTTTTAGATGATGATAGTTGCCACGTGACATGACTTAATATCTTCCTCCTATGGGTTTTTGGGAAAAATATGTTGTTGATTTTACTTGTTTTTATGTTTCTAGTTTATTATTATGGTTATGCTTGACTGCTTGTTATGCTGACTCTTTCATTTTCTTAAAGTATCCTTGTCCAGAACCCATGTATGTGGGAAAACTTGGAATGAATTGAACCTATCCATTTAGGAAGCATATTCATACCCTTATAGCAACATATCTGTCACACACCTAAGCCTGAGTAATATGGCTTTTGTTTCATTCTTGTAAGTTCTAAAATAGTCTAACAATAGATTTTATTCTGTTCCTAAGCAGGGATGATGAAGATGATTCTGTTGCTAAGATGAAGGCAGCTGAGGAAGCCTTGGAAACAAAACAAAAGGTAACAAGTTACTTGTCTGCTAGCTTTCTTTTATTTGTCATGTTTTATAATTTTGTGAAATTGCTTCTTAACTATCTAGATATCCTGTGGTTGTATTGTATTTATACTGCATGTCAGCACCATATATTTCTTAACTAGTTAGATAAATCTTATGTCTGGTGTTTAATATATATTTTCTTTACTGTTGTTGTAACTTGCAGCAAAAACCTACGTTTGAGCTATCAGGAAAGCTTGCAGCAGAAACCAACAGAGTTAGAGGTGTGACTCTGCTATTCAATGAACCCCCTGATGCTCGAAAACCTGATATAAGATGGCGCCTCTATGTATTCAAAGCTGGTGAAGTACTCAATGGTTAGTCCAAGATAGTGTCCTTATGTCAAATGTTCTCTTCCTATGATTTTTTTGATACAGTTTCCCCTTCTTATCACGCTAAATTTTTTTTCATGCTTTTACCTTTGAATAATATTTGTGTCTGATAATCATCAGGCTATGTAGAATTGATACAAAATTAATATATCATTTGTTAGCTTATTTCCATGCATTTGATGGAGGTGAGCTGTACTTCTGAGTTTGACCTTATGGTTTTAAATTTGTCTTTTCAATATCACATATCATCGCAGTCGTCAAGAAAAACTTTTACACGTTAAGGGATGTATGATTTATGCTTAACTTTTTCTATTTCATTGGAATCTGGAGATTAGAGCTTGTTCTCATTATATTGGCAATTCATTTAGGTTAAAAAGTTGACGACGGTTCAAGAAAGCATGGAACTTATCCCCCTGATTTTGGTTCGTTTTCTAATTCATCTTGTTGGCAGAGCCCCTTTATATACATCGCCAAAGCTGTTACCTTTTTGGGAGGGAAAGGCGAGTAGCTGATGTACCCACAGACCATCCATCCTGCAGCAAGCAACATGCTGTCATTCAATTCCGGTATATTTTTTCTTAGCAATTCTATTCTCCGCATTTGTTCAGAACATTATTTAACTGAATGTTTCTTCTTTATCAGACAAGTAGAGAAAGAGCAACCTGATGGTACAATAACCAAGCAAGTAAGGTACGGTTAAGCTGATTTGGAATTTTACTTTTGTTAGCTATGATTAATCGTGATGAATTCTTGTCTTATTCTATTTTGCTTTTGCCGTGTAGGCCTTATGTAATGGACCTTGGAAGCACTAATAAAACTTTCATTAATGTGAGTAATTCATCTCAATATCTTTATTAATTGAACAGAAACTTGATTGGATTCTTATAATTTCATCTAAGCTTTCTTATTGCGTTTGCAGGACAATCCAATTGAACCCCAACGTTATTATGAACTTTTTGAGAAAGACACCATTAAATTTGGTAACAGTAGGTAGGACACTCATCAATATCCCGCATTTACGTTTTAGTTGCATAATAGGAATGGAAGTAATATAGAACAACACGTAAGGGAGTATGCATGCTATGGAGATTGGAGAGGTATTAGTAACAGTTCCACCAAGCTACCATGATATTGGATGATAAAAAGTTTTCCTGTTTTGGTCATTCTCCGGTTGTCACACTGCATTTTGCTGCTGCTATTATTGTTTTTGTCATCGTTATGAAGTCTATGCCGAAAGAGCCTCCTATCTTATCCTTGGGACAAATTAGTTATAATCTGTTTGGTTTTATGATGAAATAATTCGATTGTCATCTTGTCTGTTGTAGTAGGGAAATCGCATGTGCTTAAATATCTCTGTTTTTGTGTGTTGCTATTGGTAGCCTTTTAAATCATTTGGTTCGGCTTTTGCAGCCGAGAGTATGTTCTACTGCACGAGAACTCCAACCAGTGAGACGCACACGTACAATTAGACTACCCCTAAGTCTGTCTCATCAACATGCTCTAGAGGTGAGATTATATTTGTTATCGACATCCTTATCACCACAAAATACTAAGAACGGTATCGATGTATTCGGTTTTCCGCATTTGAGGATGAAGAGGTTTCTTGTAGAACTTAGATGGTTGGGTTGAATCTAGTTCGAACTCGTGTATGCCAATGTTCTCTTCAAAGTAACCATTGTTGTTTGTACTTCTTTTCATGGTTCATGGTGTTTTGTCAATGCCTTTTATTGAAAATGAAAATGAAATTGTTGGTGTTCATCATAATATGGCACAAGAATGATAACTTTCCGATATTTTAACATAATTACAAGGAAATGTTCTAAAAAAGCAAATGAATACACTTAGAGAAATTCTCATATTAATCAGAGTTACTTTGCTAACCTTGAATTATGTGATGCAACCTACCAATTTGCAGGAATAATTGTAGATTAATCTGTGGACGGCTACTTTACCTAACTTCTATTTTGTTTTTTATTTACTCGTGCTTTTACTTTTTGCACACAGTGATCATTTCTAATAGTGGACCATATTTATCGACCGAACCTTTCGTTTGATAGGTAGTGTTTGTTTCATAGGTTTAGAGTTTAAGATATAATATTCCATATATATATATATATATATATAAATATAGGAAAATATTTTGATACACAAGATTGTGTAAACTAAAGTTTATACAAGCTTTTCAATTTTATAGTCTAGGGGTATATGTTAAGGTTTTTGGTTTAGGGATTATTTTTGTAGCTTAAATATGTAAAAAAAAATTACTCAACTCTTTATATTTAAGCTATAAAATCTAAAACTTAAATCTCTAGCACTAACACCTTGAAACTTAAACTCCTACCATAAACCTTAAATTATACATTCTAAATCACAACTTAAACTTTTAAATCTTAAAATTGAAAGGCTTGTATAAATTTAGTACACAAGCTTGTGTATCAAAGTAATTTTCTTATATTTAAACGAAAAAATTTAAAACCTACAAACTTAATTTTAAATCTTAAACCCTAAACTCTACAATCAAAATCTCTACTTAAACCCTAAAATTGAAGTTTACACAAACTTGTCTATCAAGATATTTCTATATATAAATACTTTATAATGAATGAAAAATCCCAATGAACTTACTTTTTTACTAAAAAGCCTATAATATAATTTCATTTACATATTCTTTAAGTTGCTTGAAAACCAAGTGAAATCATTCCAAGTACAGTCAGCAACATGAATGCTCTCTCTCTTTCTCTGTATATATTATTAATAAATAACATTTTAGAAAGACAAAGCAGATTCCCCTGTTTTTTTATGTGGAGGCAGTAGGAAAATGAATTGAAACATGTTTACTTAAATAAGTGAGTCTGAAGCATCAGATATCAGCTACGTTTGAAACTGTGAACTTGGAAAAGTAAAGCAATGAAAAGAAAAAGAAGCTAACAATCAAAGACTAAGTTTAGTGATTGTATGATCAATTTACTGCTACTGATTGAACAAACTTTTCTTTCTCTTGTTCTTGTTCTTATTCTCTCTCTCTCTTATATATAGATATCAGTGGGAAAAGAAATAAGTTATTTGACCCCACTTTCATGCTTTTTTTTTAGTATTTGTGCCCAATACTTGTGTTTAATATTCATCTTAAATTCTCGTATTCGACGCATTTCTAACAACATAAAAGTTCAAAAAATTTTGAACATGCTCGTATTCAACACTTACATCTGAGTTCAAATAACGTAGAATTTTAGAAGTCGATAATCGGCTCCCCAATGGTCAAGTTTCTCTCAATTGTCCATGGCAAGTTGAAGAGTTTAGCCATGATGAACTTAAAGATCTTATTGACATTGATATTATGTGTAGCACTTGAGAAGAAAAGGGTTGCATTCATTGCCCTGGCATATGCTCTTGCCTGTTTGATAAAAAAAAATTCAAACTCAAGTTTGATTACTGTTAAATATAAAAAAAATGATTTAACATCAAGCTGTTAATTGCTATGTGAAGGAAGTTTCATTGTCCCAAGTAATTAACTTTCCAATTTGCTTTACTTTAAGGCCCCTTGTGTTTCAATCTTGATTGAGATTGAAAAGGAAAAGTTGTCACAAATGCCAAATGGCTGAGAATTGAAAAGGAAGACTCAGACATCCCTTTTTAAAACTTATAATTTTTTTAGTAGGAGGGGTAATATATCCTAAACAAGTTCAGAAATTTGAATACGTTGTGAATGTAGCAATTGGGTTGGGAATATCACCCCATAATAATCTTCTATAGTACTCGATTCATATTAGTCGATCAATAGATTAAACATTTCCTTTCTAAAACCTATTACTTTTTTAGATTAAGGATGGATATCAAATATGAATTTATATTTATAAAGACATTTAATATCCTTAATTGGTCTAGTGGCCAAAAATACACATATTACTCCATCTTGTATGAGTTCGAATCTCGGTACTAGAATGTAATGCCCCTCTCTAGTTAATAAAAAAACATTTAATTTCATCTAAAGTTTTCTCATCATTCAAAAACGTGTTTGACAAATTAGTTAAAAAGAAGATTAAGTGCAACATGGTTCTATGTCTTGGTCAATATTTCCAACAAATAAATATGAAAAAGAAAAACTTGAGTACTATACCTGAGTCACAATAGTCCATTGCAAATCAGGTGGAAGACCGACAAAATCATCAAATTTTGTTCCTATCAATATTGGAATTGCTGTCTGCAAGATATTGTGGGGGAGAAAATGAATAGATATAATATTAACTAGAAACTAAACTCAAAATGTAATTTAATCAGTTTATGTAATATCAAAATCTGGTTGTCACTCTGCATACACTTGTATCTTCAAATTACAGATATCCACTAATTAGCTAAATTAGCTAAATGACCAAAGATATCCATATTATTTAATTTTGCATGATTTCGAATATCAACATTTATCTTAAAAATATAATATTTATCTACTTAATCAAAAAATTCGAATCGCATATATCCTTTCAAATGTCTATAACACCTTCCCTTGCCTACTTCCTAGAAGATTCATTTAATTATAAAAAAAAAGGGAGAAACTTTGAAGCTGGTATAAAGAACAGACAAAAGCATCATGAAATTTAAGGGCTCCACTTCATAGAACCCTTCACTGGTATACAGGCAACCTATTAATAGGAGCACGAATTCCATGGTCCTGAGCACTGAACTTGCCATTAATCACTCTTTATTATTTTCCAGTAAAGCCTGAATTTGACATCAATCTAATGACTTTTCCTTGTTAAATTGAATTCAGCCACTCCCCCACATTCATTTACAAATGCACTGTTTCTTTCCTACATTGTCAACTATTAGGCTTGAAATTGCATACTAATCACACATCAGTAACATTTCCAGTTTCAAGAATCAATACCACTTTCTCAGGTGTGGAAAATTTTGGCCAAACACCTAATTCTAACAACTCCAAAAAGGAAAAAAAAAGAAAAAGAAAATCTATCAGAAAACACTGGTTTTAGACTTTTAGTACCTGATTCCACTTCCTTGCTTGACTATACCATCCGATTACACTGCAAAATCCAAGCAAAAAGATTGTAAACACTGTAAAACTATCAGATTCAGAATCTTTTTTATGAAGTTGCTAACCTGTTAAGGGTGCATCGGCTTGTTAGATCAAACATAAACAAAATTGCTACGGCATTTTTACAAGCAATTGGAAGGTGATCAAGTGAGTTACTATCACCTGCAACCAAAATAATCAGATGAGAAAAAAGAATGGAAAAAGAAAAGGAAAAGTCAATTTAACAGCAGAAGAACAAAGCTTGAAGTTCAAAAAACAAATTTATTGGTTAAAATTTTTACCTCCTACATCCCATATGCTGAAAGCAATCTTGGCACCTTGAACAAATGATGTTTTGTTAACTAAATTTAATCCAGCCATTTGTAAGATTTTCTCTTGTTCATCCCCAACATATTTGATCTTCAAAAATGCAAAAAGAAACCATTAAAAACCAGTTATTTTAAGTGAAATTTCATTAAAGAAATCAAAGAACCGAAAGAACTAAAACCATGTTCTTACCAGAAAGCTGGTTTTTCCAATTTGACAGTCACCTAACAAACTGATCTTCAAGCTAACCAAATCGGAATCCGCTTCATACCCATTACATATCATCGGAGGATGATCCACCGGCAAGGCCTTATGGTCGTCGACCACCACAACTTCCACCGGAGACGAAGACGATGAATCCGGGTGAGTCAATCTCCTATATTGAACAGGCCTTCCTATAGAACAAACAACAACTTTATCCCACATGAAGCTGAAAAATCTTCGAAAAATCGATACCCTTTCTAGTATACTCCACTTAATGTTGAAATGAACAGTTTTCCTACAAAGCTGCGTCATTTTTCATGAATGATTCCGGTCATGGAATTGGAAGTTTGGTTGTTGTTTTAACGTTGTATTTTGTGTTTCTTTTAGCTTATGCTTTCGTCTCTTTAACTAACCAAGAACAAAAGCTGTATATTTGTAATGCAATTGGAACAACGGTTGATATTTTTTTTTAAATAATTATGGGTTAACCGATTAATCTGAATAAAATGATAATCTGAAACAAAGTTTTTAATTTAATTTATTATTCGACTAATCTATAACGAATACTATAAAATTTAAAATCATTTTCAATCTTACTTAAAAGAATAACTACTTTTAGATGATTGTCCAAGAACAAAAGCCATATATTTGTAATGCATTTAATTATTTTATTATTATTTTGTATAAAAAATAAATGTTGTAACAAAAAGGTTATTTTATCATCTTGTATCAAAAAAATATTTTTATCATTTAATTTAAATTTTGTAATCATCACTACTTAAGATAATTAAAATAATAAGATATTATTTATTAAAAAGTTTAAATAGTATAGATTAACATAAAATTATATTTCTAGATAAATATGAAGTATAATTCAATATTTATCAGATTTTATCTATTATTTTTTGTTTAATTTTGTTATAGTAGTAAAAATACATTGATAAATGATAATAATTGGAAGAAATATTTAATGTGTAAACATGTTATCTATTGGAGATATTTTTTTATTCGCTAAAGAAAATTTTCTAATTTTAATGTTGTAAGTGGTTGGTTTTGGCTCAAGAAATAATTTAAAATAATAAAACGTTCCTTATACATGAATTTTAATTACTATTATTATTATTTTCTAGAAAATAAATTTGAATTATTTAAATTATAAAAGATGTAATTTAATATTATCGAGATTTATCTATTAAAATGTTTTATTTAGTTTTAATGGCATAACAAAATATCGATAATGTCTCATAAAAATATCAAAAGTATAAAATATCTACCAAACATGAATTTTATTGATATTATATAAATGCCGTTTTAAATTAATCGGTTCAAATAAAATGATTTTTAACTTTAATACGCGTCTCCCTAAATTTATAATTTTTAAGAAATTGTTTTTAATTGATTCAAAAGTTTATTTTAACTCACTTTTATATTACTACATATAAATTATAGATTATAGATAGAAAAATTTACGATGGGCGATGCACACCGCTACTCATCACTAACGCAATACAGCACACCGCTGCCTATTATTAAATTTTTAATAATTTTTAAATTATAATTAAAAATTTTAAAGATTCGACTTGTAATTAAAATTATTTATAATACAAAAATATAAAAAATTCCAATCCAAATATAACTTTTTAAAAATTATTGTGAGTGATTTGAAGTTTTAATCCTGTACTCATTAAATCGCAGTTAAGTAAAGGAGCAATCATATAAATTCCCTTTTATTTTTTATAAATTTCCTTTTAATTTGTTCAAAAATCATGGATTTTTATTTCTCATAAATAACAAATATATAGTTAAAAATGGTGGGAAATCATGGATTTTATTCCTAGAAATGACAAATATGGAAGACAAAATCGTGGATTGATGAAGACAAAACGCCAACCAGCCATCTGCATATTTATTTAGGGGTTTAGGTTATTAAACCACTGTCTAAATTCTTATTATTATTTTTATAATCAAGTTGAATTTAATTCAATTTAAAATCTTATTTTATATTTAAAATAATATAAAAAATTAATGTATTAATATCAATATTTATTCTATAAGTAAATTTAAATAAACATATTTTTAATATTAAGATTAAATATAATTTAATCTAATAATTTAGATTCATACAAATTAAATGGTTAGATAAAACAGAACATGGACATAATATATAAGTAGTTGTTGGCAGGTAAAATTAAAAATAATAATTGATATGTGCATATAATCAATTAACTTCAAATAATCATAAAGTTTAATATTTTGATTGGTTGATCTAAATCAACCCAATCAAATTTTATAAACCTTTAGGGATTAAAGCAAAAGCTGCAAATACCTGCACAATTACTTATGAACTCCACATTGTCACTCTTTAACATATTCTCTAGTAATTATTTGTAATAATATATATTCGACCATGAATCGTAAAATAAACATGAAAATATATCAATTATTTGATATAGGTTGATGGCATTCATTCTTCATCTACATTCTTACCTATCATATAGCCTAGTAGCCTACTGTTTTCTTCCATTAAAAGGTGCTATTATTATATGCACCCACCATAAGTAATATCGTTTTCATTTTCTTTGTTTGAGAATTTTATTCAGTTTTTTGCACTCATTAGTATTGTTTAGTTAATATGATTTCATATAAACTGTCTCCATACTGTAATGTTAATTATATGATTTATGTTAAAGCAATTATATTTGGTCGATTAGTTAAGCTGTTCATCTTTGTTCCCCACATCTCTTAAATTATGAGTTCGAGATCCACTAGGAGCACCCCATTCCTTCCTCTAGAGTCTTCCCCCTCCCATCTAGATAAGATTAAGATTAAAATTTGTGAAAAAAAATATGATTTATGCTTTGTTTGACGAACAGAGTTTTAAGTTAAATTTAGAGGATTGATTGGTGCTGATAAGACGACGATGTTCTTTTCAAAGAATGTTCCCATTGGCACTAGAGCGTTAATTTCTGGTAGTTTTGAGTTTAAAAAAGTGGATGATCTTGGTTAACATACAAATCAGTTAATGTAATTAACTAATTAAATCAAATAATACAATTCACTATCAATTATTAATCAATACAATTTGCTATCAACCATCTACCCATTGTGGCATTGTCAAACAAAACATTAGTTAACATACTTTTTAACCCATAAAATATGACAATAGTATATTTGTGATATATGTATATATATCCAGTTAAACAATGTAAAAGTTTTAATATTTATACGTTTTTGGATCGTTGTATGGGTAAAACGAATGAATATGATTAAAAGATATGCGAAGATTATCACTTAGGAAAAAAAAGGTAAGGAGTTAATCTCACTCATCCAACGATTTAAAAAACGTGTAAAACTTAGAATTTTACATTGTGTGTAAGTGGATGAACCCATGAGTCCATAACTTTATGTTAGGAGAACGTACCATAAAATTTTAGAGGGCGAAAATAAATTTTTAGTAAAATAATACATAAAAAAATTTAAATCATATACAAACTTTAAAATTTTAAGAGAGAACGATCGCTCCCTTCAACTTTAGAAGGGAACTACCGCCCTCTTCAACCTCTCTTGACTCATCCCTATATATATCAGTTAATAGATTAACTTAATTTTCAATATTATGAATTTAGAACTCACAAAAATCCAAAATATTCTAAGAAATGACGTTTCAAAAGTATCAAAATTTGCTGACGAGACAATTGAAGGTCATGGGTCCACATTAGAACATGGAAATTATATTTTATTTAATTAATATTAATTTTGTGAAGAAATGCCTCAGATCACAGTGGACACTTGGACTAGAAAAACTACCTAACCCGACTTAAATAAACTAATTTATTTGCAGTAAATGCAGTCGAGTAAGACCTGCAAAGCCAAAAACAAACTATAATTATTAAATTAATTAAAAAACCTAAGTTTGATCTTATCCTTCTCTTTGTTTCTTAATGATGCTGTTAACATTTTAGATTGAGAAAAAAAAAATATTAATTATACCTAAAACTATGTATATGATTATTAGGTTTTTTATTTTCGAATTTTTTAATTGGGAATAAAAGTTTTTTTTTATTGGATTAAGACACACATGTTGACACATGTAAAAATGTAGAAATGGCTCTCCATTTCAATGATGGTTGACACTAGGGCTGAGGGAAAATATCGACCAAACTGAACTATAATATTTAGACGGGAAATAATTCACAAGCTTAAAAATTGTAATTATTGTTGTGAATAAAATAACAAGAACAAAGAGCAAAAATGAAAGAATAAAGAGCTGAGAGAAAGAGGGAGATTTGTATTATTCTCAAAAATAGAATTGTATACAATGCCTTCAGTAAATCATCTATTTATAGGCATAAGAAGTACATAATACATTAAACTCTAATTAATGTAGATAATATTCCTAATAATAAATAAATCAAACTCCTTTAATAAAGTTCTAATCATGATAGACATCCACATAAATAAATATTCATAACACTCCCCCTTGGATGTCTATGAAGATAATGTGCTTCGTTAAAACCTTACTAAGATAAAAACCCATTGGGAAAAAAAATTCTTTAGTGAAGGAAAAATAGTACACACATCTTTGATACGCATAACATGTTGCCTCATTAAAAACCTTACCAGGAAAATTCATTGGGACAAAACCTCGGTTAAGGGAAAAAGAGTGCAACGCGTATTTTACTCCCCATCATGAAAACATCACAGAAGATCTTTGAATCTTCATAATTTAATCTTGAATATTATTTTTCTAAAGATCGTGAGGGATGAAACTTTGGAGTAATATGTTTCATGATGTATCCACTTTCAAACTGAGATATACATCTTGCATTATCTTCACACAAGATAGCTTTTATCATATCTTGTAAAAGTAAATCCACATATCTTTTGGATACGTTGAGTCAATGGTCTTAGCCAAACACATTTTTTGGCTTACCTCGTGCACAACAATTATTTCTACAAGATTTAAGGAGGCATCGACGAATGTTTGAAGATCTAAAGGTAATGATCTTTGTATATCCATGGATATTTCTTGACCAACTAATATATGGTGCTTCAAGACCAATAAAAGATATAATTATCTTTATTCACACCCAACAATCTTACAATAGATATGTTTTATCCATATTGAATCTTCTTTAAAGATTCTTTCAACTTATGTCCATTCATAGACAAAAATACATATTTAAGTACTCGATCTTTAGGCCGAGACAAAACCACATCTCAAGATTCTTTTTCTCAAATACTTTCATTAAATACTTTGAAAACTCTTCATGAGTTTCCAATTTGAAGCTCTTTAGGAGTGCTAATGAATCTTGATCCAAACTCATTTATAACATACATAAGGAAATATGATCATTCTTATAGTATTTCCTCAATTAGTACCCACTAAGGGGATTATACCAAAATATGAATATTCAAGAGGACATATCTAAATAAATTTCTTCAGAAATTTCCAAATGCTTCTAGCATTTTAAATCCTTTAAGGATAAATATGAATCCACAAATAATTAGACGCATGTAAAATTTTTCATAACTGCCAAAGTAATTGCATCCACCATGAAGTAATTAAAACTTTTCATAAATCATAGTTCAAGTCGTATTTACGACTACTTATTTGTGCCTCACTTGCATTATACCTTTAGGTGTTTAGACTACTGGTCCAAATACTTCTATTTTAGAAGTTCAAAGCGTCTTTCAACATCGGCCAATTCAATATCTATACTTCTGGATAGATTTTATACAAGATCCTCGATTTCTTTCTTTACTTCTATAGAAGTATTTTATGTAAAATTGTTTGTAAAATCGTTGTCGACAACTTTCTAATTTTCTAGTTTCATTCTCGTAATGACATAACTCATCGAGATCTCTTCAAGATTTCAATCTTTATTTCAGGTACCTGAAACTCTTATAGAGTTTTATTATTTGTTATGTCTTGGGTCTCTTCAGGAGCACCCGCCTCCAATATATGACCATCTCATATTACTTTCTATTTACGAGAATTTTGATTATTGGAACCATTTCAACTATCATGCTTCAGGCATGATTTACATTCTCTCGCTCTAACATGTAATTTAAACTTAGAGCATTTCAGCTGGTATATGAGACTTAATTACTCTCATTGGGTCAGTAAATATGTCTGGCAGTTGACATGTAATAACATGAATTATCTTATGAACTCCTAGTTCATATACGAGGATCTAGATAACGATAATTCATTTTCCTCTACCCAGCTGATTATTATCTCCCCCTGATGTTGAGAAAAATCATGTCATAAATCATAAAATGGGAGACTCGTACTCAATATATATTCTCAACCCTTTTTATTTACCCATTTTGTGCGTTGTGGTGGTGCAATTCATATCGCACATTTAAAAATCATAAAATGGGAAATGTATGGTTTCTGATCAAAAACCAATCATAACGGGGAGTTTATTATAACTCGTTGACTTGATGCGTATAAGTGTTGCTATATGGAAACACCATATAAATAATAACTCTTTTGTTCTCATAGTTTAACTATTAAATAAGAGGCATCCAATTGAAATTTTGCTAAACTATATTTTTCATAATCAATAGGCTTTGTAACAACTGATATAGCCTAAAATATAAACCCACTAGCTTTTCAAGACGAATAGTCTAACTGCATAATCTGAATCTTTTATAATCAATCTCACAAACTTCTGGTTGTAAGTCGATAAAACAATGTAGATGCATCTACTAAAATCATATAAAACTTTCCACATCTGTGGATATATGGGCCCATATTTCGTTCAGATATGCAAGACATACAGTCTTAACTTCAGTACAAGAACTTTAAGTTCTAATTCTTTTGGTAAGTGGGATCATCTATATCCTTTGAGAACAAACAACACAAAAACTTCAAGTTCTTTTAGTAAGTGGAATTTAATCAATTCCTTTAAGCAACACAAGAACTTCACGTTCTTTAATAAGTGGAATTTAATCCATTCCTTTGAGAACAAGCACCACAAGAACTACAGGTTCTTTTAATACACGTGCATGTAAATTTCAATAATTTCTGCACCATTATTGATCAGGATGGTCTAACCGATCATGCCAACTATATATATATGTGTATATATCTCTGAATTTGTAAACTCCTTGTTTACCATAACATGTAATTCAATCTCACTCGTACATGTCTAGTACGACCATCAAAATTGTTCCTTTAAATATGAATATATTTAGCTCTTTCGGAGCTTTCAATTGAAATTATCTTTTGGTAGCAATATATAGCTCTCCTAGGGCTTTCAACTGACTTTTTGGCTACCAGAACTTATATTCATATTGGCTTATTTCAAATGCCATTTGATAACATATGTTATCTATAATTCCCAAAGGGATAGTTTGCGAACTCATATTGCTCTCTTTATGACTTTGACGAGTATAACGCAATGTGAATATGGAATAAAGTTCCATTTGATAATAACATATTTGCTCAACCAGAGCCTTTTGTGATATTAGTACTTCCGGATATAGTACTCACATTATTCCCTTGCATTTTAATCGAGAAATGCATAATTGTGCACTTTTCAAAATGTGATTTGTTTCATTTACTTCAGGTAATGAAAATATGTACTTTGTATCATTCACTTCGAGGAATGAAAAATATAAAATATAGCACATCATATCAAGTCGATTATCTACCAGAGATAAACTTTCAAGTGCTCTTCCGAAATATTGATATTTTAGTACTTTGAGAAATACTACTCATATTTCCCCTTACATTTAAATGGGAAAAATATTTCTTATGATTAAGTACAATATGAGTACTTGCATTATATGCTAGGCATAAATAGCCACAATTCTAGGCATAAATAGCCACAATTCATTGTATATTTTATTCCGGAAGTAATCATATTCTTCAAATAATAAATTAACATAAAGCGTAAATAAATAATATATGAAATAAATAAACATAAAGCAAACTAACATAAATAAATAATAAATAAAACGAATTAACATAAAATAAATAAAAAACACAATTATTCCTGTTAAAGGTTACAAGGGAAATAAAATAAATGGTAAATTATTCCCTTCAAGGGTTATGAGAAAATTAACAATATCCAATTGAGTTGGACCAATAACGCCATAATTATTTTCGCCATAAACAAATTTTGTTTATATTTTATTTCATTTATCATTCATGATTATGGATAAAGTCCATAATACTTTGGCGTTTAACAAGTACGAAACCAATGGTTTATAACATCACATTGGTAAAAGGATTTCACTTCCTTAGAATGATCTTTATCACTCTTGTCATCCTTATAAATTTGCTACCAGCGGGTAGAAGTATTCTTAAAACGACTATATTTTTCATGTGTATATTCATAGCCTCGACCACGACCACAACTTTTAATGTGATTTTTTTATTCCTTCCATAATATAATCTCACATTCACTTCAGAGAATGGAGTAGAGCCAGTGGGCCTTTAAAACCTTTTTCACATATCCTTATCACAGAGAACAAAGATTTAATCCTCGTACGCGGCATTGTTAAACCTGTCCACAAGGTCCTTTAAAAACCTCCTTTGAGACCAGTAGCCTCGCAGAACGGGATGTCCAGCCAATTATACTTGGATTATATCGAAATTATGTCTCTAATTGAATAATGATTTACCATGTTTGCATTCACTTCAGGGAATGAAACAGTTCCAATAATTGCATGGAATAAACATCATGCTTGCATTCACTTCAGGGAATGCCCCATCATTGATAATCGCATGGAATAAATATCATGCTTTGCATTCACTTCAGGGAATGCCTCCCATAAAACCTTTTAGATCAAGACGAATTTCGTAACTTGAAATTGGGAGAAGTCTATGGTCGAGTTTTTCGACGAAGAAAAAATATTGCTTTCGAGCAAATATACACTTTATAATAATCTTCTTGTAAATTCAAAAGCATCATGATTTATCGCACTTTAAAATTGCATTTTAAAAGATAAAAATAAAAATAGAGTTTACCGATATTGAATTTCGTCTCAAAGACAATGATGACGTAGCAAATGAACCAATGCATCTTCTCATAATCTTTTTTTACGCCATGTCTCTTTCCAACTCATTTGAATACATGTAAAACTCAAAACACGGTTAAAAGCATCGACTTTTATCAATAGAATAAAAAATTATTTGAGACTAGACCAAAAAGTATAAAAGTAGTCATAGATCAAGTTGAATAAACATAACTATAAGTGATGTGATCAAATTATAAACAACCATAGTTAAAATCAAACGACATTTTGATGAATGTATAAACACATCAAAGTAACGTATTCCTTTTGCCTTTGATTCACATACAAAGTAATTGATACAAATAATAAAGTTATTTTATATCTCAAATTTATTCATATAAATTACCATAACAATAATAATAATGATAAAACAAATATATAACAACCACATGGCAACACAATCATTGAATTGAATCAATTATAAATTAGAATGGAATAATAAAAACTTTGAATAAAACTAATATACTGTGTAATAAAATGTTCCAACTTGTGCTCCCAATAGCATTTAGCCGAAATCCTTGAGGGCTTTAATTCAGTTTGCTTTATCAATCCATCTAATGAAGTACGACGATAATTTTTATTTTCGTTAATTCAAGAGTTACTTCAAGTATGAATAAAATAATAATAAATTAAAATAATAACCAAATAATAGATATGAATATACTAACTTTTGGAGAATGATAAATCAATCATTATATTAGTATATAAATAAGTAAAACATACCATACTTTTCAAGGTAAGCTGAATATATGATAGATGTAGTCACCAATATCAAATTGAAATTCTTTTCGAGAACCACCAACAATAATCACAGTAATTAAGCGAGCGAGATCGTGCTGATAACGTGTTGTGAATAAAATAACAAGAACAAAGAGCAAGAATGGAAGAATAAAGAGCTGAGAGAAAGAGGGAGATTTGTATTATTCTCAAAAATAGGATTGTATATAATGCCTTCAGTAAATCATCTATTTATAGGCATAAGAAGTACATAATACATTAAACTCTAATTAATGTAGATAATATTCCTAATAATAAATAAATCAAACTCCTTTGATAAAGTTCTAATCATGATAGACATCCAGATAAATAAATATTCATAACAATTATTTAAATATTTAATTTTTTAAATCAAAAACTCGGTTTAACTCATAAACAACCATACCATCTTATTTTACTCATAAAAATGTTTAAATTGGAACTGATAATTACAATTTGTAAGTTTTATATTTCATTATATTATTAAAAATAGAGTTTTGCTATATACAGTCCTAAGCGTTGTATATAAAAACTACTAAATTCTTATCATTAGTTGTTATTTTATTTTTCAATAGAATCTATTAGAATATAATTAATTACATTCTTAAAATATTAAACATCATTGATTCGGGGTGTTTAATATAATTAATAATTATGTAAAAAGATTTAGGTGTTTAGGATTTCTAATCTTAGTGTTTAGGGTTTTAGTGTTATATCTTTATGGTGTTTAGGGTTTAGGGTTTATAGCTTATAGTTAAGGTTTAGGGTTTAGGGTTATGATTAGAGTTTAGTATTTGTAGCCTATAGGATTTGAGTTTATGATTTAAGGTTTAAGGGTTAGAGTTAGGGTTTATGATGTTCTGATTTAATTATATTAAACACAACTAATGATTTGTTTATTTTTTAGGAATGTAATTAATTGCATTCTAATAGATTCTTTTAAAAAGTAAAATAACAATTAATGACAGAAATCTAGTAGTTTTTATACACATCCCTTAGGGTTGTGTATAACAAAACCCCTAAAAATATATTTAATTTGAGTTCGAGCTATTTTGAGTCGGATTAATTTTAAGTTCTAATTAAACATATTTAAATCATTGATTTTTTTATGATCAAATCGAAATTAAATTTAAATCAATATTTTTTTTAGATTTAATGGGTAAGAGTTGTTGATAGGATGGCAAAATAGGAGCATGAAGGTGAGGTGGGACTGTGTGTATCTTACCCCACCCCTTGTTAGTTAGTGCTTATGTTTCGGGGATGGAATTTACCCGCCCAATATCCTATGTAATTGTATTGAAATAAAGCCTTTCTTATTTTATTACTACTACTACTAATAAAATTTTTACATTTAGTTGGGCCTGAAAGAAGTTGTTGAAGTTGAGAGTTGTTTTTCCTCGATTAGATGATGTGCGAGAAAAGTTTCAAGTAAAAGTTGTTTGGGATGTAATTCGTCCTAAACGAGAAAAAGTGGTATGTGCAAAATATGTTTGGGGAAGTCCTTGTATTCCCCGACATTCCTTCATTGCATGGTTAGTGGTGTAAGATAAATTGCCTACTAAATGTAGAATGTTGTCTTGGGGAGGTCAACTAGACCCGAGCTGCCTACTGTGTACTGAAAGCGGAAATTTTAGAGACCATTTGTTTGCTACTTGCGGGTTTTCGAAATTAGTTTGGGAAGATATTTTTCAAAAATGTGCCTTGGGGCCTCAATGTAATTCATGGCAGGAGGTGATAGAGTTGCTGCAAAAACATGGAAGAAGGAAATCTTTGTTAGTTGTGGTGCTTCGGTTGGCTTAGGGGATTTTTTTTACTATGTGTGGCAAGCAAGAAACAACATATTGCATGGTAATCATCCGCAACGGGTTGAAGCTATTTTCTCAAGAATTCATAATGATGTGAATATACTATTGATAAGTTATACTAAATTCTATAGTTCTTTCCCCTTGTTAATAGATAGATGAGGAATTAATTTGTAATTACCTTTCTTTTATTATTGGGGTGTAAAGGTGGTGACTTTCTTGACTGCGTTCGAATAGAGGATCTTTAGATAAATAAAGCTTACTTATCCAAAAAAATTCAATCGATAATATAAGACAATTCGATCCAAATATCATTTATATTTCTGAATGCTTGGTTAGAACAACACGAGTATATAAATAGAATGGTGAAGGAATGGCAACGCTTTGATGTTGGTGGGAGAGGGTGGGTGAGCTGCCCTTAATGCTTAAGTTACGTGAGTGGTGTAATTTTCTTCGTCACTGGAACAAGTCTGAGTTCAGTAGTATAGAGGATATGATCACGAAAACCATGAATTTGATAAAGAACTTAGATGAGAAGACGTGCAACGATGATGGACTGGGTGAAAATGCCTTTGATCGGCGACAGTTGCAAGCTGAGTTGTGGAAGTTGTATCAATTTAGAGAGTCTATTTGGCGGAAAAAATCATGTTCATTATGGTTGAAGAAGGGTGATCAGAATACTCAATTCTTTCAGCGGCCAGTGAAGATCTGGGTTATGAGTAATAATATTAATGGTCTTCGCTTTAAGGGTTGTTTGATCACGAAGTTGGATCAACCAAAACGACATGTGTTTATCGCGATTCGTAGTCATTTTACTCAAACAAGGGTGGTAGGGTCTTTTGAGGTAGAGGTATCGTTGTGGAGTCTAAATTTTGAGCAACAACAATCTTTGGAGATTGATTTTTCTGAGGAAGATGTTCGAACAACTAATTGGGTGTTGTGATGGCGCGAAAGCTTCGGGGCTTGATGGTTTTACCTTTAAATTTTATAAAAAGGGTGGGATTTTGTTAAAAAAAGATGTGATGGCTTTGTTTGATTCATTTTACCAGATAACTTGCTTGCCGAAGGGATTAAATTTGGCGTTTGTGGTACTCATACAGAAAAAGCTTCATCCGATGGACATCGGTGACTTTCGGCCAATTTGTTTATTAAATTCCGCGTATAAGATTGTCGTGAAGGTGCTGACAGCTCATTTTCAATCTATCTTGGGGGATTTAATTACTGACATGCAATCAGTTTTTATCCAAAATCGCCAAATTGTTGATGGTATATTACTAACTAAGTGGGATCATCTTGAAAATAAACTTCACGAAGGCTTATGATTGCATAAATTGGACGTTTTTGGATCAGATTTTAGCTAAGATGGGCTGCGGGGATCGATGAAGAGAGTGGATGAAGGAGTGTGTGTGACCGACTTAGTTGTCTATTTCGTAGCGTGGTATACGCCCGTGAGATCTTTTGTCACCGCTATTGTTTGTTGTGGTGGCAGAGGTGCTTCATCAATATCTTATCATGACCAAGGCACAGAGACTGATCAATGGGGTTAAAGTCGCTGCGAACTTTTTGATTTCGCACCTACAATTTGCGGATGATACCATTTTGTTTATTAGTGGTGATGTGGTGGGGGCGTGCAATATTAAACGCATCTTAACTTGTTTTTTAGTATTGTTCAGGCCTCAAAAGTAACTATGCTAAGTCACGCCTTTATGCCATGGAAATGGACGAGGGAATTGCGATTGAGATGACCACGGTAATGGGTTGTGAAACACGAGATTTTCCATTTATTTATCTTGGTATGAAGGTTGGGATGAATCCAAGATGTCTGAAGGTATGAGAGCTGGTGGTACAACGTGTACGGTCTTTGTTTGGCAGGTTGGAATAGAGGTCCTTTGTCCTTTACAACACGGCTGACTCTTATTAATTTAGTATTATCCTCGCTCTCACTTTATTACATGGGCGTTTATGCTATTTCGAAAGGGATAATCGCTATGATTGATCGCATATGTCGATTTTTTTATGGGGAGATTATGATTTAAAGCGTAAGATGAGCCGCATAAATTGGCGGACAACATGTCGACCAAAGTTATTATGGGGCTGAGAGTAATTGATTTGAAGCTAAAAAAACTTGGCGTTGCTAGCTAAATGGGCATGGCATAATGCGACGAATAGGGACTCACTTTGGAGATCGCTTATTGTAGCAAAGTATATAGAACATAGTTTTTGGTGGTGTTTAATGTGGTCGGGAAACGCAATATGTCTATTTGTTAGGCTTGATATGCTCGACTTTCTTCAACCGTTATGGATTGCCAAGTGGTGGAGAAGTTGGATTTTTGGGTGATGGAGGTGTGGAAGCTAAAAGATAAAAGACACAATAATTTAAAGTGGTTCGGCCTTCTAACAAGCACCTACATCCACTACCTTAGCTTCCCACTAAGGAATTCACAACCAATTTACTAATTGATTTGTCCCCTTTTCTAGGCTTAGGAGGAAACCCTTACAACGATCAAAGCTTTCTAGCCTAAAGCTTAATCAAACCCTCTCTATAAGAGATAAAGATAAGCAAACTAAAATCTCTCTTACAAGGTTGATTTTTGCAACTCTAAACACTCACCCAATCCTAAACACTTGAGCAAATTTGACAATTTAGGCTCATAAGTGTTGTCTATACAAAGAATGGAAAAGTTAAGCTCTAAAGACAATTTGACATCATATGGTTGTTGACAATTGAAGCATTAACCTTTCCTTGATGCTTGGAGGTCCCTTTTATACTCTCAATTGAGTTTATAGTCGTTGGTGACCATTGAGATTGATTTGGAGCCGTTAGAGCATTTATTTCCTTCATTAATTGTAGTCCTAGAGTTGTCCGTATCAAAACACGAGAGGCCGTATCGGAATGTCCTTCTTTAGAACTAGCCGTTGAAGCCTAATGCAGCACCTCGTACGAAACGCCTCTAGTCATATCGAAACGTTCTTGAGAAGTACCGAAACGGTTATAAACTGTTTTGGTACAGATGACCGTTGAGCTGCATTCAAATAACCGTTGGGAAAATATGATCGTTAGGTGTATCGAAAAATCAATGGGGTGTTTCGAAGCAGAAACCCTTCGTATCGAAACGATCAAGCCTTGTTTCGTACGCATTTTGGTAGTTTCAAAACGTATCAATACAGATTGCCCCTGTATCGAAACAAGTACCTTAAAAACACTGGTTTGGCTACTTAAAAATGTTTCAAACATTGTCGAAACCTTTTAAACATCCTCAAACTTATTTTCAAGTTTTTTTTACTTGGATGATATTTTAATTTTTTTCAATTAAGTCAAAAACATTTTCAGTTATTATATCAAAACATACATTTCTACAATCTCACCCTTTTAATATAATAAAATCAACTTGAAAATTTGTTTGGGATTCTCCCCCTTAGTATTTAAAAAATTTGAATAAGAGATTTAAAAAATTAGATAAAGTTAAAGGTCCCCCTTATTCTATTGAAAAATCAATTTTTCAAACCAACTCCCCTTTTTGTTATATCAAAAAGATTTTAAAAGACATTAAGCTCAAAATAACTTAGGGTGTTAAAAAATTTGACATAATTAAAATTTTTGGTTTTAAAATTGGCTCCCCTTACTCAAAACATCAAATATTGATAGTCCAACAATATGATAATCTAGTTGTAAAGAAAAAAAGTAATCTAATTACAACAAAAACAACTAGAATTTTTACCAACACTTGAACTTCAAAGGAGGATGTGAAGCATTCCTTACTCAAATTTTCTTCCTTGTGTGTATGGAGCTCCCCCTCACATTTGGACTTGTTGATCACTCTCCATCACACCTAACATAAGACAATCAAGTAATTTTTGGTATCCAAATTGCTTTGGATCCATAGACGTTAGTAGCACAAAATTTAGTCCCCTTAGGAATCTATTTTTCAATTTCATCCTTTTTAGTTGAAGTGGTTAGTTCTTTTAGGACTCAAACACTTCTAAAACATTTTCCATTTACAAATCTAGGGGCACTAGATTGTCTAACATAAAAGTTTGATTTTCCAAAACTATTTTTTCAAGTTCTTTGGAAATCAAATCCTTTTCCCCTTGAACTTTATGAAGCAAATTTTGTAAATAAACACATTTTTGCTCAAACTCATTGAATTTTGCTTCAAGTTCAATTTTGGTTTTAGAAATCAAATCATTTTGAATCTTCAAATTTGAAACAATTTTCTTGTTTTTCAAAATGTGATTTTTAAACTCTAAAACCAAATCATCATAGGCATCTTATAATTCATCAAAAGAATATGAACATGAGGTAGATGAATTAGAAGTTACCCTTGAATCTTCTTCGATGGCCATAAGACAAAGGTTGGCTTGTTCATCGTCGGTGGGGTCTTCATCACTCTATGTAGCCACATATGCATTCTTTTTATGGCTTGAAGTGTTTGCCCTCTTCTTCTTCATTGATTCACATTCGAATTCTTTCATTGCTTTCTTCATGAATGGGGCACACTTCTTGAAGAGATAAGCTATCTCTTCTTCTTCATCCTCCTCTTCGCTTGTATCAACATGGTTGCATTTGGAGGATTTGAGAGTAATGGCATTGGCGTTGATGCCAAGCTCCATGATTTTATTCTTCCCCATCTTATTTATCTCTTCCCTCTTCTTCTCCTCTTCTTTTCATTTCTTCATAATTTCATGAGTGAAAAGAGACCCCATGAGTTCATAAAGCTTTAAAGTCTTGAGATTCTTGGCTTTGATGATGGCGGTCTTCTTTGAGTCCCATGACTCGGGAAGAGAATAGAGAAGCTTTTCGGACAAGCTTATTTTTCGGAATGATTTCTCCATAGCCTGAGTCCATTTGTGATTGTGGAGAATCTATCGAATATCTTTATGATGTCTTCATCCGGTTCCATCTTGAAGTTCTCATACTCGTGGTTGAGGAGGCCGGTCTTTATCTCCTTTGCTTCGTTCGTTCCCTCGTATATAACTTCAAGCTTGTCCCATACTTCCTTGGCATCTTCGCAAGAGGGCATCTTCTCATAGATGTTAGGGCTAAATGCACAAAAGAGGATGTATAAAGCCTTGTAGTTTAGCTCTATCTTCTTGCGATCATCTGCACTTCATTCCACCTTACTTCGTTGCGGCAAGAACGGACCATCTTCAACTATGTCCCAAAACTTGTAATCCTTGGATTTGATGAAAAACATCATTCTTGTCTTCCAATAGGCATAGTTGGTTCTGTCGAAGAATGGCAGCTTGTCTATGGATTGCGTCATTTTATCAGTTGATTGAATTCTTGTATCGAGCTTCTCGAATCGCCTCAATAGGATGATAATCCCTTCGATTGAGCCTCACCATGATATTAATTTTTAGGCTTGATAAGCTCGATTTCCTTCAACCGTTGTGGATTGCCAAGTGGTGGAGAAGTTAGATTTTTGGGCGATTGAGGTGTGGAAGCTAAAAGATAAAAGACACAATAATTTAAAGTGGTTCGACCTTCTAACAAGAACCTACATCCACTACCTTAGCTTCCCACGAAGGATTTCACAACCAATTTACTAATTGATTCATCCCCTTTTCTAGGCTTAGAAGGAAACCCTTACAACGATCAAAGCTTTCTAGCCCAAAGCTTGATCAAACCCTCTCTACAAGAGATAAAGATAAACTAAAATCCCTCTTACAAGATTGATGTTTGCAACTCTAAGCACTCACCCAATCCTAAACACTTGAGCAAATTTGACAATTTAGACTCACAAGTGTTGTCTATACAAAGAATGGAAAAATTAATCTCTAAAGACAATTTGACATCATATGGTTGTTGACAATTGAAGCATTAACCTTTCCTTGATGCTTGAAGGTCCATTTTATACTCCCAATTGAGTTTATAGCCGTTGGTGACCGTTGGGATTGATTTGGAGCCGTTAGAGACGTTATTTCCCTCATTAATTTCAATTCTAGAGCTGTCCATATCGGAACATCCTTCTTCAGAACTAGCCGTTGAAGCCTGATGTAGCACCCCATATTGAAACGCCTCTAGTCGTATCGAAACGTTCTTGAGAAGTATCAAAATGGTTATAAAGTGTTTCAGTATAGATGACTGTTGAGCTGCATTCAAATAACCGTTGGGAAAATATGATCGTTGGGGAGGTTTTGACTGTTAGGTGTATCGAAACATCAATGGGGTGTTTCGAAACAGAAGCCCTTCATATCAAAACGGTCAAGCCCTGTTTCGGTACGCATTTTGGCAATTTCAAAACGTATCGATACATATTGTCCATGTATCGAAACAGGTACCTTAAAAACACTGGTTTAGCTACTAAAAATGTTTCAAACATTGTCAAAACCTTTTAAACATCCTCAAACTTATTTTCAAGTTGTTTTTGACTTAGAGAGTGTTTTAAATTCTTTTCAATTAAGTCCAAAATATTTTTCAATTATTATATAAAAACATATATTTCTACACTATTGTTTGGAAATAAATCGTCGATGTGCAAGATAATGAGCATGTAGTGCGATATATAGGCGCAAATTCCTTTTGTTGGCAAGTGGGGGAAGGCTCAAGAGTTCTCTTTTGGCACGATTTGTGGTGCTCGTCCAAACCATTGTGCTTAGTATTTTCGCGCTTTTATCAAATTGCTCGGGTCGAGTGGCCGTTGGTGGCTTAATATGCACGAGGAGTGTCATTGGCGCATGATGATTGGCCTTTATTTTCTAGTCAGCAGCTACATAGTTTTGAATTAGACATGCTGGTTGAGTTGAAGGTTGTGGCAAACTCATGTGTGATGGCTATGGGGCGTGAAGATATGTTGATATGGTGTCTGAATACGTAAGGGAAGTTCTCAATTAAGGAATTTATGCGGTTGATGACATTGGTTGGGTTAGAAAGTGAGGCTTTCGAGGCTTTTGTGATATGGAGAATGGTTGTCCCTCTCAAGGTGCGATGCTTCTTGTGGTTGTGTGGCTGCGAAGGTTGCCTACCTTGAGTATGTTACGCTCTCGAGGGGTTCCTTTACAAGGCGTGTCCGGCGATTGTGTTTGGTGCGATGTCAGTGAGGATGAGCAGGATCATATGCTATTTTTTTTTCACGTTATAGTTGAGCTTTGAGATTCTTTCCTCTAATGGTGGAATGTAGTTTTGGTTCGGCTAAACACTTTGGTTGTGTTTTTAGAGCATGCTTTCCATGGGTGTTTTATGGGTTTAGAGTGGCAATGGTGGCTTGCGAGTTGCGCAACGTTATTGTGGTCGATATGGCTTACACGGAATGACATTATGTTTAACCAAAGGAGGATCAACATTAATGAGATTTATTTTTTAGTGAACCTTCAAACGCTTTATTGGCTCAAAGCTTCTAATGAGAAGGTTATGGTCTTCGAAGCATAGTGTGTAGGAGTGTTCGCGGATTTGTGTATCACATGTGTCAGCAAGTGCGATACGACTGAGTGTTGAGTGGTGCCCTCCATTGGCTGGTATGTTAAAATTTAATGTGGATGGGTTGGCATGGGGGAAGCCGAGGCCAAGCGAGTTGTGGGGAAGTGTTACGTGATTTGTGTGGGAAGGTTTTGGCGCTATTTTCGGGCCCTTTGAGAGAGTTGGATTCAAATGAGGCGGAGAATTGGGCTATTGATTACGCGTTGGAGTTGCTAGCTGTGAAACCAAAATTGATTTTGATATAACATATAAACTTAAGGACCAATTTGTAAAACAATAAATTTTTAAGTACTCTTTAAAGTCTCACAATTGACAAGTATTTCAAACAAAATAATATTTCAAGACAAGCTCTTAAATATATGAAAATTTTCTAAGTCTTTTCCTATGATTTTCAAGCCAAACTATAAAAAAACGCCTAGGCGTATCGATACCATTAGTCGTATCGATACGGGCTTTTGCCACTGGAATTTTAATGGACTTAGTGTACCGATACGATATTACCCCGTATCAATACGATATTCATCTGGGAAACTCTTTCAATGAAACCGTACCGATACGCTTTGCAACCGTATCGATACGATAAGCCTATCTTTGAAAAATCTTTGCATTTAGTTTTTCGACCGTTACTTTTCAGTTGGTTGGTTTCCTAATTTTTAAAAGACCGTTATACCGTACCGATACGCTTGGTATGCGTATCGATACGCTCTTTAAGAAAACCAAACTTGGGATTCCAGTGAGCAAATACCGTATCGATACGGCCCTCCGTACCGATACGCCCCTTAAAACCGTACCGGTACGCCTTCTATGCGTATCGATACGCTCTGTTTTTAGTCACAACGGCTCTTTCCTCTTTGATGCAGGTATCGATACGCCCTCTACGAGTACCGATACGGTAGGCTGCAGAGCTGCATTTATTGCGGGAAAAATGCTCCTAACGGCTCTATTGATGATCCCAACTACCCAAACGACTAGAATTCAATGCAAGGGTATAAAAACAAGTTTCAATTGACCAAGCAACAACTATTGAACCTACAAGCAACATCAAAGCATAAAATCCAAACCCTAGTGCTCTTCATAGTCAAATTCTTGTACCCAACTCTTGTGATCTTATTGTAATCTTGTATTGTGAGTTTGTGGAGTTTGAAATTGTATTTGGGTAAACATTTATCCTTTGAGAGGAACTTTGAGAGTTTACCAAATTCATCTCTTTGTAAAAGTGAGTGGATTAAGCTTTGGGTAGAAAGCTTAATCAATTTGTAAGGTTACCTCCTCATCCAAGAAAAGGGGAAGAATTCAAGTAGTGAATTGGTTGAAAATCCTTAGTGGGAACTAAGGTAATGAATGTAGAGTTCATTTGGAGAACTTGAACCACTCTAACCACTTGTGTGATCAACTCAACAATTGGTATCAGAGCTACAATCATTGGAAGGATTACAACCCTCTTGAGTCGATTCTAGGAGAGTTTGATCAACAACTTGTCAAGCAATGTAATCCACCTCCAACTCCAACCTCTATGAGTCCCAATCTACTACCAAGCCACCATTCTTCAATGGGGATAACTACCCATATTGAAAGAATAGGATGAGGCTCTTCATCAAGTCTACCGACTATATAGTGTGGGATGTAGTTGAAGAAGGTCCATACATTCCCATAAAGAGAGATAGTGAAGCAAGACTTGTCCCAAAGGTGAAAGCCGAAATGACGGAAGATGAACGAAGAATGATGCAAGTGAATGATAAAGCTCTTCATGTCATCTTTTGTGCACTTGGTCTGGATATCTACTCCAAGGTGTCTTCGATCGAGAATGCCAAGGAGGTTTGGGACACCCTCGAGATAACATATGATGGAACTAGTGATGTCAAGGAAACAAAAATTGGGCTACTCAATCTAAGCTACAAAAATTTCAAGATGGATCCCGATGAGAGTGTTTCCAAGATGTTTGATCGATTCTCGGTCATTGTCAACGGATTGAAGGGTTTCGGTGAGATCATCCCCGAAGACAAACTAGTGAGGAAATTGTTGTACTCTCTTCCGGAATCATGAGATAGCAAGAGAACGACTATTATTGAAGCTCGAGATTTGAAGACTCTCAAGCTTGATGCTCTTGTTGGATCTCTACTCACCTATGAGATCATGAGAAAGGGAAGAGAAGAAGAAAAGAAAATGGAAGAGAATAAAGTTGAGAAGAAGAAAGTTGGAATCGCTCTTAAAGCTTCATATCATGAAAGCGATTCAAGTGAAGATGAAGATGAGGAGATGGCCATGTTGGCCAAACGATTCACTCGGTTTATGAAGTCCAATCGTGGAAGAAAGTTCATTAGAAAAGGAGACTTCAAGAGCAAGAGTAAGGAAGAGGAGAAGGACCAAATAACTTGCTATGAATGCAAAAAGCCCGGCCATATCCGTTCTGAATGTCCTCAATTGAAGAGGAAGAGCTTTGGGAAGAAGAACAAGCTCAAAGCTCAAGTAGCAACTTGGAGTGACGATGAGTCATCCGAGGAGGAGGAGGAAGTGGTAAATCTTTGTCTCATGGCCATTGATGATGAACCAAAGGTAAATCCTAACTCATCTAATTTTGATTTTACCTTTGATGAGCTTCAAGATGCTTACGATGAATTGCAAGAGGTTTACGATAAGTTAGTTGGAAAATATAAAGAATCCATTTTGAGAAACAAGAAAAACATTTTCGATTTGAAAAATCAAAATGAAACATTTTCAAGAACTAACTCCGAATTGGAAAAGAAGGTTTTGTTTTTAGTAAATCTTTCAAATGATCTTAAAACGAAAAATCTTGAACTTGAAAAACTTCTTTCCGATTTTCAAGATTATCACACAAAGGAAATGGATAATCTTAAAACATCAATTGCTATTGGGAAAAATCATTTTGAAAAAGGAAATTCTTCTAAATCCCAATATGTAAAAAGAAAACCTTTTATTCCTAAACAAAGAAATTTTCATAAGCAATTTAGAGGTCAAAAGGTTAGAAGTGTTTGGGTTCCTAAGGAACTTATTATTTCTAATAATATGAATGGTATTGCTTCTTGAATTCCTAAGGGAACCAAAATTTTGAAGGCTAATACACATGGACCCAAAATGATTTGGGTACAAAAAATCAAGGCCTAATTTCTTTGTTTGTAGTGGGAGCATTGCTACAAGGCCAAAGCTTCAAGCCAAAATTCATGGTACCTTGATAGTGGATGCTCAAGACATATGACCGGTGACAAGAGTAGATTCGTGGAACTAAAGCCAAAAAGTGGTGGAGTGGTAACTTTCGGTGACAACTCCAAAGGCCACATTGAAGGAATAGGCTCCATTGGTAATCACTCTTCTATTTTCATTGAAAATGTTTTGTATGTCAACGGTCTTAAACATAATTTATTGAGCATTAGTCAACTATGTGATAAGGGTTTTAATGTTTTATTTGATAAAAGTGGTTGCAAAATTGTGAACATTAAAACAAATCAACTAATGCTCATAGGACATAGAATAAGCAATATCTACATGGTGCATTTAGATGACATCCAATCATCTCATACATGCTTAGTTGCACATGATGAACATGACTCATGGCTTTGGCATAGAAAATTAGGACATGCTAGCATGAGTGTCTTAGAGAAATTAATTTCCCTTAATCTAGTTAGAGGTTTACCCAAACTTAAGTTTTCTAATGATAAAATTTGTGATGCATGTTCAAAGGGTAAACAACATAGAACTTCATTTAAATCCATTAATGATGTCTCTACTAGTAGATGTTTACAATTGATTCATATGGATCTTTTTGGGCCTATTAGAACAATGAGCTTGGGTGGTAAATCATATGCCTTTGTGCTTGTAGATGACTATTCTAGGTTTACTTGGGTTCTATTCTTAAGTACAAAAGATGAGGCTTTAGAAAAATTCATCACATTTTCTAAAATAACTCAAAATGATCTTGAACTTAAAATTTCTCACATTAGAAGTGATCATGGAACCGAATTTCAAACTCTAGGTTTTGATGAGTTTTTAAATAAAAATGGGATTAGCCATAATTTTTCCGCACCTCACACTCCTCAACAAAATGGGGTAGTTGAGAGGACAAATCGAACTTTAGAAGAAATGGCTAGAACCATGCTTTGCGAAAATAATTTACCTAAATATTTTTGGGCGGAAGCCACAAATACCACTTGCTATATTATAAATCGAGTAATAATTAGGCCAATTTTGAAGAAAACACCTTATGAGATTTTAAAATCTAAGAAGCCTAACATTAGCTATTTTCACCCTTTTGGTTGCAAGTGTTTTGTCTTGAATAATGGTAAAGAAAACTTAGGTAAGTTTGATGCTAAAAGTGATGAAGCTATTCTCTTAGGGTACTCTTTAAACTCTAAAGCCTATCGTGTATTTAACAAAAGAACTCTAGTAGTTGAAGAGTCTATACATGTTGTTTTCGATGATAACCTCCTTCCGAGGAAGGAATCTTGTGATGATGATGATGTAGGAATTCTTGATGCCATTGATGGAGGACAAACATCAAAGGTGGATGAAATTCCAACTAAAGATGAGGATGCACAAGATCCACCTCTTGAAGCCTTGAAGGACTTGGCTCTTGAGGAAAAGGATGTATCTTACCCAAGGGAGTTCAACTATGTCAAAGGTGGTGAAATCTTGGGTGATCCATCCAAGGGGGTAACTACTAGATCCTCTCTCAAATTAATGAACCATGTTGCATTTCTTTCATGCGTTGAGCCTAAAAATATTAAAGAAGCTTTAAAAGATGAATTTTGGATTTTGGCCATGCAAGAGGAATTAAATCAATTTGAGAGAAGTAAAGTTTGGACATTAGTTGAAAGGCCTAGTAATCAATCTACTATAGGAACTAAATGGGTGTTTAGGAATAAATTAAATGAAAGAGGTAATATAGTGAGAAACAAGGCTAGGCTTGTTGCTCAAGGCTATACCCAAGAAGAGGGAATTGATTTTGATGAGACATATGCACCCGTAGCTAGGATGGAAGTCATTAGGATGCTTTTAGCATTTGCATGTTATAATGATTTCAAGCTTTTTCAAATGGATGTGAAAAGTGCCTTTTTAAACGATTTTATAAATGAAGAAGTGTATGTTGAACAATTCGAGTTTTGAGGATTCAAAATTTCCAAACCATGTGTTTAAACTAACAAAAGCTCTTTATGGTTTAAAACAAGCTCCTAGAGCTTGGTATGAGAGACTTTCAAATTTCTTAATTGAAAATGGTTTTGAAAAAGGAAAGGTGGACACTACACTATTCATAAAAAGATATAACAATGACATCTTAGTAGTACAAATCTATATTGATGATATCATTTTTGGTTTTACTAATGAATGTTATTGTAAAGAATTTTCTAAGCTAATGCAAGGTGAGTTCGAGATGAGCATGATGGGGGAGCTCTCATTCTTTTTGGGACTCCAAATCAAACAAAGGAAAGATGACACCTTCATAAATCAAGCTAAGTACGTGAATGATATGCTCAAAAAGTTCGGCTTGGAGAATGCAAAACCTCAAGCCACACCTATGAGCTCTTCCATAAAGCTTGACAAAGATGAAGGAGGTAAGTGTGTTGATTCTAAGATTTATAGATCCATGATAGGTTCTTTTCTTTACCATACCGCAAGTAGACCGGATATCATGTTTAGTGTTTGCTTGTGTGCTAGGTTTCAAGCTAGTCCTAGAGAATCACACTTAGTTGCCATTAAGAGAATTTTTAGATACCTTAGAGACACACCTAACTTAGGCCTTTGGTATCCTAAAGATTCCTCCTTTAGCCTTCATGCTTATTCGGATGCAGATTATGGGGGATGTAAGATAGATAGGAAAAGTACTTCCGGGACATGCCAATTCTTAGGTAGTATGCTCGTATCTTGGTTATCTAAGAAACAAAATAGCGTAGCCTTATCTACCACCGAAGCGGAGTACATATACTTAGGGAGTTGTTGTGCTCAAGTCCTTTGGATGAAGCAACAACTCTTAGATTATGGTGTTAAAATAGAAATCATACCCCTTAGGTGTGACAACACTAGTGCCATTTGTCTCACTAAGAATCTTATTCAACACTCTAGAACCAAACACATAGAAATTAGAAATCATTTCATTAGAGATCATGTGTTGAAAAATAATGTTGTTATAGAGTATGTTGACACCTTGAACCAATTAGCGGATATATTCACAAAGCCTTTAGATAAAGAGCGCTTTTGGACCCTTAGGAGAGAGTTAGGTTTAACTAGTCTTTCTTGACCCCTTCTAGGTCCCAAAATGTCAAAATTTTGCTTGAAATTGTTTGTGATTCATGCTTGTGTTAATTTTGTTCTTTTTGCTTCCATACATGTTGCTAGAGGGAGTATGCATTAAGTTTAGCCATTAAAAATTGTTCATAGGACATTTACATGCATTTAGGGACGTTTCAAGTTAGATTTTTGCACTTAAATCTGTCAAAAATGCCTTATCTGGTAAAGGCGTTGTTGAGTGTGTAAAAGTTCTATTATTTACCCCCTATTTAACCCATATTTTAGCTGCATTCAAGCATTATTCATTGCATTTAGGTCAGTTTACAGTTAAACATCACATATATATTAAAAGGCACAATTTCTACTGAAATTGGTTGTTTTTTCAGGTTGCTGCTGTAGCTAGGGGTGTTCAAAAAAATCCGATCCGATTGATCCGATCCGATTATCCGTTGATCCGATCCGAAATTTAGGATATCCGATCTGTTTTTTATTTTTCGGATAATTCGGATCGGATATCCGAAAATTTCGGAACGGATACGGATAGTGGTTTTACATTCGGATCGGATATCCGATTATCCGATATCCGAAAATTCAATTTTTTATAGGTATAAATCTTATCATATTCGATATTTTTACTTGTTATATATGAAAAATTGAAATTTCTTGATACAAATATTGTTATATTCAATAATTTATTAATTTTTATATTCGAAAACCTAAAATTTTCATGGATAGAACCATTAAATTAAAATAATAATCAAATAAATTCATAAATTTCGGATAATCGGATATCCGAGTATCCGATCCGAAAATTCGGATATCTGGATTTTCGGATATCCGGTTTTTTCGGATCGGATACGGATCGCTATTTATGTGATCCGAATTTTTCGGATATCCGAATTTTCGGATCGGATCGGATCGAATATCCGAAATGAACACCCCTAGCTGTAGCAGACGGAAAGGGCAGGCGCTGGTCAGTGAAACAGAAGAGCTGGAACTGGACAAGCAGTCAAGGAGGACGATGCTGCCATGGTTGCCGCTGACAGCAAAGGACGACAGCAGTTTTGAGGAGAAGAAGCAAAATGGACCTCGACAGATAGAGAAAATTCAGCCCGTCTGTCGTGTGAAATCACCATATTTTTCCAAGCTCCAGATCGAAAGGAATGTCAAGCCCAAAGTTCAAGGAGAGAAAATCCCAAGAAAGAAGGATGTTTTACCTTAGCATATATATCCACCTTGTTCGCATATTCTTTTACCTTAGCATGCAAACTAATCTCAACTAATAAATCAATTATTCATATTAATAACACTACTTTAGTCTTAATAAATCATATATATCCTATAATTACATGCAACTTCATAATTTAATCCATATTCTTTTACCTTAGCATGCAAACCTTATATTTTCCACCTTGTTCGCATTGGTCACTATACAATTTGACCGAATTCTACTTATTCATTTACTCACATTTCAATTTGGTCCTTTATGAACCAATTTTCAATTCGAATGTTAAGTAAATTAATCTAATAATTCACTTGATTATTTAATTAGACCTCTATTCTTCTAGGCTAATTTTTAGGATGTTACATTTCTCCCCCCCTTAAGAAAAGAATTCGTCCCCGAATTCTTACCTGAATCGAACAATTGAGGTTATTGGTTTCGCATCGTTTCCTCAGGTTCCCATGTTGCCTCTTCCATCTTGTGATTTCTCCACAAGACTTTAACAAGTGCAACATTTTTGTTCCGAAGTCTTTTAATTTCCCTATCCAGAATCTGAACCGGTTCCTCTTCATAGGACAAATTAGGATTCAGCTCTACTTCTTCCGGTTATAAGATATGAGAGGGATCGGATCTATACTTTCTGAGCATTGACACATGGAAAACATTGTGGATTTTATCGAATTCACTAGGAAGTGCAAGTCGATAAGCCACTGGGCCAATTCTTTCAGTGATTTCAAAAGGTCCAATAAAGCGAGGACTGAGCTTTCCCCTCTTTCCGAACCGAAATACTTTCTTCCATGGAGAGACTTTAAGAAAGACTTTGTCTCCCACATTATGCTGAATATCTCTTCGTTTCAGATCAGCATAGGCTTTCTGTCTATCGAAGGCTTGCTTTAGACGAGAATGAATGATTTGGACTTTCTCTTCTGTTTCTCTGAGCAATTGGGGTCCCAAAACTTTATTTTCACCAAGTTCGGACCAACACAAAGGTGTTCTGCATTTTCTGTCATACAAAGCTTCAAAAGGAGCCATCTGAATAGACGACTGATAGCTATTGTTGTAGGTAAATTCAACTAAGGGTAGGGATTTCTCCCAATTCTTCCTAAAGTCAATAATGCAAGCTCTAAGCATATCTTCGAGAATTTGAATTACTCGTTCGGACTGACCATCACTTTGCGGATGGAAAGCTGTACTTAAATTCAATTTAGTACCCATAGCTCTTTGCAACGTTTTCCAAAATCTGGAAGTAAATCTTGGATCACGATCAGAGACAATGAAGATAGGAATTCTATGTAGCCGGATTATTTCCTGAATGTACAGATTGGCCAAAGTCTCCAAACTGTAATTGATACGAATAGGAATGAAATGTGCCGATTTGGTGAATCGGTCAACAATCACCCAAATAGCATCATATTTTCTGGGAGAACAAGGAAGACCAGTCACGAAGTCCATAGTAATTCGTTCCCATTTCCACTGTGGCAGTACAAGTGGTTGGAGTAGTCCGGTGGGAACTCTATGTTCGGCTTTGACTTTCTGACAGTTGAGACATTTGGATACGAAATCATTGATTGCCGCTTTTATACCAGACCACCAATACAAAGATTTGAGATCTTTATACATCTTAACCGATCCAGGGTGGACCGAGAAAGAACTCTGGTGTGCTTCTTCCAGAAGATCTCTTTTCAGACTTTCATCATTTGGAACACAGATTCTATCTTTGAAGTAAAGGAGACCATTTGTATGAATACGGAATCCTTCACCAGATTTTGTATCCAGCTTGGAAACAATATCCTGAAGTTCTGGATCAGCTTTCTGAAGATTTTCAATCCTTGAGATTAGACTGGATTGAATTCGAAGTTCGGACAGAAATCCTTGCTTCTGATATACTCGAAGATGAGCATTGATAGTAGTTGGAGATACAAGAATAAATACCACTTTCTAATCAAACTCTTATTACAGACATGTTAAATTTATTTATTTAAGTTCAGGGATTAGAAATTTTTACCCAATGTCGGCTTACGACTCAGGGCGTCTGCAACCACAATGGCTTTTCCTGGATGATAGTCAATGACTAAATCATAGTCTTTCAACAACTCCATCCATCTGCGTTGTCTCAAATTCAGATCTTTTTGAGTTAGGAGATACTTTAGGCTCTTGTGATCGGTGAACAGATAACATTTCTCACCGTACAAATAGTGTCTCCATATTTTGAGAGCAAACACAATTGCAGCAAGTTCGAGATCATGCGTTGGATAGTTCAATTCATGAGATTTCAATTGGCGTGATGCATAAGCAATCACATTATCACCTTGCATTAGAACACATCCAAGACCCGCATGTGAAGCATCACTGTACACAGTATAATCTTTGCCCGGTTCTGGTTGGATCAAAACTGGGGCATGAGTCAAGGCTGTTTTAAGTTGGTCAAAGCTTCTCTGTTGCTTGTCAGACCATTCAAATGGTTGGTCTTTACGAAGAAGTTTAGTCAAAGGTAAGGCTATAGAAGAAAACCCTTTGACAAACCTTCTGTAATAACCAGCAAGACCAAGGAAACTCCGTATTTCACTGACATTTCTGGGAGGTCGCCAATCCATGATTGACTGAATTTTCTTCGGATCAACTTTAATTCCTTCTGCAGAAATTACGTGACCAAGGAAAGATACTTCCGATAACCAGAACTCGCACTTGGAAAATTTTGCGAATAACTGGCGTTCTCGGAGAGTTTGCAAAACAATGCGGAGATGATCATCATGTTCTTCTTTGTTACGAGAATAGATCAAAATGTCATCATGGAAGACGACGACAAATTTATCAAGATAGGGCTTGAACACTCTGTTCATGAGATCCATAAATGCCGCCGGAGCATTGGTCAATCCGAAAGGCATTACCAGAAATTCATAGTGGCCATAACGAGTTCGGAAGGCTGTTTTGGACACATCCTCCTCTTTGACTCTCATTTGATAGTATCCAGATCGCAGATCAATCTTTGAGAATACCGAGGCATCCCTAAGTTGATCAAACAGATCTTCTATTCTTGGGAGCGGATATCGGTTCTTGATTGTGATCTTGTTCAATTGACGGTAGTCAATGCAAAGACGCATTGCTCCATCTTTATTCTTTACAAATAGAACAGGTGCACCCCAAGGAGAAGTGCTGGGTCGAATGAAACCCTTGTCCTGAAGTTCTTGAAGTTGCTTTTGCAATTCTTTTAACTCAAGAGGTGCCATCCTGTACGGAGTGATAGACACCGGATTTGAGCCAGGCTGTACTTCAATCCCGAATTCAACTTCTCTAGTCGGAGGGAGACCAGGTAGTTCCTCGGGAAATACATCAATGAATTCAGAAACAACAGGCATTTCAGACATTCCAAATTCAATTTGATCTCGTAAGACCATGGATGCAAAAATGGAATTGGGCTTTTTATCAATTAGGAGTATGGATTCTTTTCCTAAACCCTGAAGATACAATCTTTTATTTTGACAATCTACCCAAGCCTCGTTGTTACTTAACCAATCTAAACCCAGAATTAGATCGAACTCACAGGAGGGTAATATGTAGAGATCAATAAGGAATGGTAAATTGCTAATATGCAATGAACAATTTCTACATATTAGGTTTATGTTCGAAGTTCCTCCTAAAGGGTTTGAAACTATCAGACTTGTTTTCACATTTTCAGGTTCTAATTTCAATCTTTTTACAACAGATAGACATGTGAATGAATGAGTGGATCCCGAATCTATTAAGGCATAAACAGGGTGTGAGTTTAGCTCAACAATACCTGCAATGACTTCAGGAGACTCTTCGTCATCTCTACCACGAATGTGGTAAACTCTAGCAGGTGCTCGAGATTCCTGATGGGTAGCATTAGAATGAGTACCCTTGCCTTTCTTCTGATAACTCGGCTGGGCTGACTTGGCATTCCTATTCCGATTAGAAGATGTCGGACTAGGAACTGCAGTGTTACGAGCTGGCATAGATTCATGCTTTTGAGGACAGTCTTTGATGTAGTGATCATCACCACCACAAGCATAACAAAGGTTTGCTTGAAGTCTGCACTGACCTCGATGTGGTTTCTGACAGAACTTGCAAGGAGACATCTTTTCAGAATTTCCCGTACTATTAACAGACATAGTAGGTACTGAGGATATGATCACTGTAGCTGGTTTAGAAGTGTAATTTCTCCTCGGAGCAGAAGTGAAATTAGAAGACCCTTCTTTCTGAAATTTGGGCTTCTTGAACTGCCATTGAGACTTGTCGTCTCGTTTCTGCTTTTTATCAGGCTTGTTGCCCCCTTTTCGCTTTTCAGCAGCTTTCATTCTAGCTTCGGTTGCAATAGCCCGATTAACAAGATTCTGGAAATCATTGATTCCCAAAGCAGTGAAGATTGGACTCAATTCATCATTCAT
Organism: Hibiscus trionum; assembly: GCA_030270665.1. NCBI lineage: Eukaryota > Viridiplantae > Streptophyta > Magnoliopsida > Malvales > Malvaceae > Hibiscus > Hibiscus trionum. The sequence goes on along the minus strand of BSYR01000020.1, from coordinate 14,584,764 downwards.
GCCTTCAATGAACATTCGGCATTTATCAGCTTCAATTTTGATGTATTCTGCACCGTACTTGTAATACTTGCAAAAATCTGCAACGTACTGCTCAATAGGACGGTTGGCTTGTTTAAGGTGCAAGAATATCTTTCTTCTTTCAGCTAAGTATTGTTCACTGATGTACTTCTTTTTGAACTCTTCGAGGAAGAATTCCCATGTCACCAATTCAGTCGGAACAGTAAGAGTAGTGGTTTCCCACCAATTCATAGCCTCATCAGCTAACAGAGCCACAGCACACTCCAGTTTGTGGTCATCGGAGCACTGTAATTGTCTGGTTACCACCTTGGTGGTGTTTTCAAGCCAGTACTCTGCATCTTCTGGTCTTTCTTCATTAGCACCAGTAAAGGTATAAGCTCGATGCTGAGAAATCTTATCTATCGGAGCTCTGCTAGGTGCAGTAGGGACAGAAACAGCAGGTTGTTCTTGTTTCAGATTTGTCAGAAGTTGATTGAACATCTCCTTCATGCTGAGGAGACATTCTCTTTGAGCAGACTGAACCATAGGATTTTCAGGTGGAGGTTGTTCTGTGTCATGAACAGGTTCTTTATCAGATTGCTCAATATTCTGAACGGGTTCAGTGACTTGAGCAGGCTTTTTGGCAATTTGCTCAGAAGTCTGAGCAGGCTCTTTGTTTCTCTCCTTTCTCGGAGTTTCAGTTTGAGTAGGAGAATTGTCACCCAATCTCACACTTTCACCTTCGCTAGAAGATTCGTGCGAGCTCCCATTCTTTGGGCCTTTTGGGTCCGTCATATTCTATCATTCAGTCAAATAACAAAAGATCAGAAAACTCAGTACATATATCTTGCCATACAATACATGGGTGGCAACCCTAAACAATGCAGATGTATGCAGACTCGATTAAAATTTTTAGGACTTAACCTAAAAAGCTCTGATTACCACTTTATATAACACCCCTCACCCCGGATTAGGGGCAAGGAGCGTTATAACAGAATTCGTATTAGGCACAGCGGAAGGGGTTTAGCTTATCAAATTCGTGTAACATTTTTTTATATCGAATACAACAAGTATTCTTAGCTATCATATACGCAAGCAAAACACATGCATAGCAATCTTATCAAAAATAATACAATTATTATATTAAGTTCGATTCATCCTTTATCGATTCAAGGTGAACTCATACCCTTCGAATATCAACTCTCAAACTATAATTCAATCAATCAAATACCCGATTGCAAACAAGGTAAATTATACTATAGGAATCATACATCAATTTATTAACTAAACCTCATTCGAATGAAACAAATCAAGATCCTAATCCATCCGAAAATCATTTAATTCATCCAATTGGTGATACATTTACAACTTTAAATTCATTCGAATGACACATCAACTTCATTTAGTTTATACGTTATCCAACTATTAGTTCCCCAAATTGATCATTTTACTATCAACAATATACTCCATTTCAATCCCATACAGGTAACCGAAACATTCATCATATATATATCTATTGCATCATATCCGATTCATACATCCATAGAGTTTAGTTTCCCTTTTTACAAAATAACAGGGGTATCAAACGGCTAAACCTAACGGTTGCCTATACAAAAAGTGCCTATCAACAAAAAGAATCAAGCCCTAACATATATATACGGGCGATCTATACTCCAACATTTACCCCCTTACATACATAACAAAATATAGGGAAACATTTATAAGTTTATACAGAACCAAAGTAGTAGTTCATGAACCTAACCATTAAACCAAATTGCACTAACATGCTGAACGCTAAGCCACCCATCATAAGTACAACGAAGATAGGGAATATCATGCTTAAGCTTCGTACGGTAAGGTTTCGGGTAGAGGTCAACGATGTTAGCACCTGAAATTTAGGGGAAGGCAGGAAGGTTCGAGTGGTAAGTACATTTCGTACTTAGTGAGGAAACCCTATTCTATCCGGTTTCCAAATAAACATTGTGATCAAACAAATTAAATTCCACTTTGCACATTATTCCATTCGAATGAACCAAGCAAAATAAGCAACAACATTATCAATGTCATGTATCAATCATCCGAATATGTGCACAAAGAAGCCAAGTAATTCCATTCGAATACATGTCACTAATTTAACACTACTCATGATTAATTTCACATACAAGCCATGAAACCTAAATTAACTTCCAGAAATCAAATTATTACAATTCAAATTTCATAGCATATCAAGAATAGCATAATCATAATTTCAACATTTCATTCGAATGCTTCCATAATCAATTTCACCAATTTACTTCTAATTTCATGAATTAATTCCCAAATTTCATATTTCATTCTTCAATAGTTCATTTAGTCAATTAGCAAATGCCTTGGATAGTATAGTTTGATAGGTAATCAAGTCACATATAACAGAGGTTGTGAATCAAATTCACCATGTTAAGGTACCACGTACCAATTCGTATCACATATAACATATCATAATGTCCGCAGACATTAAACAAGAAGGTACACTTACGTACCACAATATCGAGTACACTAACGTACCGATTTTTTTCTTATTGAGCTCAGACTCTAGGCTAGCCGTACTACCTAAACAGAATGTACACACCAAGGGCTTTGCAATTAAGTCTTTAATTTAATCAGATACATAATCAATCGAATTTTCAGAACTTCTTAATTAATCCTTTCGATTAATTGCTTATGGTTCCAATTCCATTAACATATTAGCATACACGATCATGTAACCATTTACATGCTCAATTCGCATACTTCAAATCAATTCTCATATAATTCCATGCTCATATCACATAAATTAGAATCACATTTCATAGTTCAACACTCCATTGAACATATCAAGCTTAATCATACATGGAATAGTCATCATATAGTCATATCTCATAATTCAATGTTATGATACCCACACATAATTAATATCACAACAACCAAAAATCAGCATTGCTAAGTTCATATAGAGCAACACAATTAACAGATGATCAATTTCAGAATCAAGCATATCAATCACCAATTCAAATTTAATCTCATACACATCAAAATCATATAACACAAGTACCAAATCCAAATTTCCATTATTCCTTCTTCCCTTACTAAAATCGAATAGTAATTAGTCAAATTGCATGCTTATTATAACTTAAAATCAGAATAAGGTAGTTGGAACTCTAATTCCAACTCTAAAGATTCGTTTCACTCACAATTCGCCGAGCTAATTCGGAATCCGTATGCCTTTCGCCCGATCCGTAGCCGATCCCGGAGTAACCTCTTCTTCTACCCTTTCACTTCTAAGATCTAAGGCATTCAGGCCAAACAAATAACAAATTTTCAGAATGCAACTCATGCAATTAAAGACTGAATTTTTCATTTTATTCAAAACAGTCCCTGAATTATTTGGTCCAATTCGACTAGTTTCAATTTTTCCTAATTCCTTCAATTAACTCTTTAATCCTTCAAATTGACCACCAGAATTACTAAATTTCGAATCTTTCAGTTTATGACTCGACTTAACAACACTTCATATGTTTCAATTTTGCCAATTTTACAAATTCCAATTCCAATTTTCACATTTTTCCAATTAAACTCATTTCTGACCACCTAGATTGATTCACTTCGTTTTCCTTGTATACAGCTCCAAATCAGACGCCGTTTGTTTCTAAATTCAGTTTACATATCCAATTTTAACATATCAAAAATTCAGATCAAAACACTTAGTATATTAATTTCTACAAATTTTCAAAGTTCAATGTCCAGCTCGAATTAATGCTGGACAGTTTTGCATGCTACTACATTTTACACTTCCAGATTTTAACACAGCCCTTAAGAACTTGTTTTATCATTTTTCTAAGATTCTACACATTTTAAAGTGAGACATATCAAAAATTTAGATCCAAACTCCTATCATAGGATTTTCTATAATTTTTCAAGAGTGCATGTTATGAATCTTACAAATCTGTTAACACACTTTGCATGCATGTTATTAATGTTTTATGACTCTTAATCCTTAAGGATTCATATACATTTCTATATTTCCAGCAACCATGCTCAAGAACATCAGATTTATGAATTTCTAGACACCTTAGAACACATGATTTACTAAACCTTTTACCATAATCGAATTGAGAAGAGGATGACCTACTTACTTCCGATTTTTCCTTGATTTTTCTAAGAGATTAACACCAACATGCAAGCTCTTCTTCTTCTCCATCGAGTTCTAAATTTCTCTCAAGTTCTATATGATGTTTTGAGTGTGTGAAAGAGCAAGTGAAACTTAGTGGTTTGGTTTAGGGTGGCCGGCTAAGAAATGAGAAAGTGGGGAGCAAATTAATTGAGATATGACTTTCATGTCATATCTCAACTAATCTCCCTAATTATTCATATTAATAACACTACTTTAGTCTTAATAAATCATATATATCCTATAATTACATGCAACTTCATAATTTAATCCATATTCTTTTACCTTAGCATGCAAACCTTATATTTTCCACCTTGTTCGCATTGGTCACTATACAATTTGACCGAATTCTACTTATTCATTTACTCACATTTCAATTTGGTCCTTTATGAACCAATTTTCAATTCGAATGTTAAGTAAATTAATCTAATAATTCACTTGATTATTTAATTAGACCTCTATTCTTCTAGGCTAATTTTTAGGATGTTACATTTCTCCCCCCCTTAAGAAAAGAATTCGTCCCCGAATTCTTACCTGAATCGAACAATTGAGGTTATTGGTTTCGCATCGTTTCCTCAGGTTCCCATGTTGCCTCTTCCATCTTGTGATTTCTCCACAAGACTTTAACAAGTGCAACATTTTTGTTCCGAAGTCTTTTAATTTCCCTATCCAGAATCTGAACCGGTTCCTCTTCATAGGACAAATTAGGATTCAGCTCTACTTCTTCCGGTTATAAGATATGAGAGGGATCGGATCTATACTTTCTGAGCATTGACACATGGAAAACATTGTGGATTTTATCGAATTCACTAGGAAGTGCAAGTCGATAAGCCACTGGGCCAATTCTTTCAGTGATTTCAAAAGGTCCAATAAAGCGAGGACTGAGCTTTCCCCTCTTTCCGAACCGAAATACTTTCTTCCATGGAGAGACTTTAAGAAAGACTTTGTCTCCCACATTATGCTGAATATCTCTTCGTTTCAGATCAGCATAGGCTTTCTGTCTATCGAAGGCTTGCTTTAGACGAGAATGAATGATTTGGACTTTCTCTTCTGTTTCTCTGAGCAATTGGGGTCCCAAAACTTTATTTTCACCAAGTTCGGACCAACACAAAGGTGTTCTGCATTTTCTGTCATACAAAGCTTCAAAAGGAGCCATCTGAATAGACGACTGATAGCTATTGTTGTAGGTAAATTCAACTAAGGGTAGGGATTTCTCCCAATTCTTCCTAAAGTCAATAATGCAAGCTCTAAGCATATCTTCGAGAATTTGAATTACTCGTTCGGACTGACCATCACTTTGCGGATGGAAAGCTGTACTTAAATTCAATTTAGTACCCATAGCTCTTTGCAACGTTTTCCAAAATCTGGAAGTAAATCTTGGATCACGATCAGAGACAATGAAGATAGGAATTCTATGTAGCCGGATTATTTCCTGAATGTACAGATTGGCCAAAGTCTCCAAACTGTAATTGATACGAATAGGAATGAAATGTGCCGATTTGGTGAATCGGTCAACAATCACCCAAATAGCATCATATTTTCTGGGAGAACAAGGAAGACCAGTCACGAAGTCCATAGTAATTCGTTCCCATTTCCACTGTGGCAGTACAAGTGGTTGGAGTAGTCCGGTGGGAACTCTATGTTCGGCTTTGACTTTCTGACAGTTGAGACATTTGGATACGAAATCATTGATTGCCGCTTTTATACCAGACCACCAATACAAAGATTTGAGATCTTTATACATCTTAACCGATCCAGGGTGGACCGAGAAAGAACTCTGGTGTGCTTCTTCTAGAAGATCTCTTTTCAGACTTTCATCATTTGGAACACAGATTCTATCTTTGAAGTAAAGGAGACCATTTGTATGAATACGGAATCCTTCACCAGATTTTGTATCCAGCTTGGAAACAATATCCTGAAGTTCTGGATCAGCTTTCTGAAGATTTTCAATCCTTGAGATTAGACTGGATTGAATTCGAAGTTCGGACAGAAATCCTTGCTTCTGATATACTCGAAGATGAGCATTGATAGTAGTTGGAGATACAAGAATAAATACCACTTTCTAATCAAACTCTTATTACAGACATGTTAAATTTATTTATTTAAGTTCAGGGATTAGAAATTTTTACCCAATGTCGGCTTACGACTCAGGGCGTCTGCAACCACAATGGCTTTTCCTGGATGATAGTCAATGACTAAATCATAGTCTTTCAACAACTCCATCCATCTGCGTTGTCTCAAATTCAGATCTTTTTGAGTTAGGAGATACTTTAGGCTCTTGTGATCGGTGAACAGATAACATTTCTCACCGTACAAATAGTGTCTCCATATTTTGAGAGCAAACACAATTGCAGCAAGTTCAAGATCATGCGTTGGATAGTTCAATTCATGAGATTTCAATTGGCGTGATGCATAAGCAATCACATTATCACCTTGCATTAGAACACATCCAAGACCCGCATGTGAAGCATCACTGTACACAGTATAATCTTTGCCCGGTTCTGGTTGGATCAAAACTGGGGCATGAGTCAAGGCTGTTTTAAGTTGGTCAAAGCTTCTCTGTTGCTTGTCAGACCATTCAAATGGTTGGTCTTTACGAAGAAGTTTAGTCAAAGGTAAGGCTATAGAAGAAAACCCTTTGACAAACCTTCTGTAATAACCAGCAAGACCAAGGAAACTCCGTATTTCACTGACATTTCTGGGAGGTCGCCAATCCATGATTGACTGAATTTTCTTCGGATCAACTTTAATTCCTTCTGCAGAAATTACGTGACCAAGGAAAGATACTTCCGATAACCAGAACTCGCACTTGGAAAATTTTGCGAATAACTGGCGTTCTCGGAGAGTTTGCAAAACAATGCGGAGATGATCATCATGTTCTTCTTTGTTACGAGAATAGATCAAAATGTCATCATGGAAGACGACGACAAATTTATCAAGATAGGGCTTGAACACTCTGTTCATGAGATCCATAAATGCCGCCGGAGCATTGGTCAATCCGAAAGGCATTACCAGAAATTCATAGTGGCCATAACGAGTTCGGAAGGCTGTTTTGGACACATCCTCCTCTTTGACTCTCATTTGATAGTATCCAGATCGCAGATCAATCTTTGAGAATACCGAGGCATCCCTAAGTTGATCAAACAGATCTTCTATTCTTGGGAGCGGATATCGGTTCTTGATTGTGATCTTGTTCAATTGACGGTAGTCAATGCAAAGACGCATTGCTCCATCTTTATTCTTTACAAATAGAACAGGTGCACCCCAAGGAGAAGTGCTGGGTCGAATGAAACCCTTGTCCTGAAGTTCTTGAAGTTGCTTTTGCAATTCTTTTAACTCAAGAGGTGCCATCCTGTACGGAGTGATAGACACCGGATTTGAGCCAGGCTGTACTTCAATCCCGAATTCAACTTCTCTAGTCGGAGGGAGACCAGGTAGTTCCTCGGGAAATACATCAATGAATTCAGAAACAACAGGCATTTCAGACATTCCAAATTCAATTTGATCTCGTAAGACCATGGATGCAAAAATGGAATTGGGCTTTTTATCAATTAGGAGTATGGATTCTTTTCCTAAACCCTGAAGATACAATCTTTTATTTTGACAATCTACCCAAGCCTCGTTGTTACTTAACCAATCTAAACCCAGAATTAGATCGAACTCACAGGAGGGTAATATGTAGAGATCAATAAGGAATGGTAAATTGCTAATATGCAATGAACAATTTCTACATATTAGGTTTATGTTCGAAGTTCCTCCTAAAGGGTTTGAAACTATCAGACTTGTTTTCACATTTTCAGGTTCTAATTTCAATCTTTTTACAACAGATAGACATGTGAATGAATGAGTGGATCCCGAATCTATTAAGGCATAAACAGGGTGTGAGTTTAGCTCAACAATACCTGCAATGACTTCAGGAGACTCTTCGTCATCTCTACCACGAATGTGGTAAACTCTAGCAGGTGCTCGAGATTCCTGATGGGTAGCATTAGAATGAGTACCCTTGCCTTTCTTCTGATAACTCGGCTGGGCTGACTTGGCATTCCTATTCCGATTAGAAGATGTCGGACTAGGAACTGCAGTGTTACGAGCTGGCATAGATTCATGCTTTTGAGGACAGTCTTTGATGTAGTGATCATCACCACCACAAGCATAACAAAGGTTTGCTTGAAGTCTGCACTGACCTCGATGTGGTTTCTGACAGAACTTGCAAGGAGACATCTTTTCAGAATTTCCCGTACTATTAACAGACATAGTAGGTACTGAGGATATGATCACTGTAGCTGGTTTAGAAGTGTAATTTCTCCTCGGAGCAGAAGTGAAATTAGAAGACCCTTCTTTCTGAAATTTGGGCTTCTTGAACTGCCATTGAGACTTGTCGTCTCGTTTCTGCTTTTTATCAGGCTTGTTGCCCCCTTTTCGCTTTTCAGCAGCTTTCATTCTAGCTTCGGTTGCAATAGCCCGATTAACAAGATTCTGGAAATCATTGATTCCCAAAGCAGTGAAGATTGGACTCAATTCATCATTCATGCCTTCAATGAACATTCGGCATTTATCAGCTTCAATTTTGATGTATTCTGCACCGTACTTGTAATACTTGCAAAAATCTGCAACGTACTGCTCAATAGGACGGTTGGCTTGTTTAAGGTGCAAGAATATCTTTCTTCTTTCAGCTAAGTATTGTTCACTGATGTACTTCTTTTTGAACTCTTCGAGGAAGAATTCCCATGTCACCAATTCAGTCGGAACAGTAAGAGTAGTGGTTTCCCACCAATTCATAGCCTCATCAGCTAACAGAGCCACAGCACACTCCAGTTTGTGGTCATCGGAGCACTGTAATTGTCTGGTTACCACCTTGGTGGTGTTTTCAAGCCAGTACTCTGCATCTTCTGGTCTTTCTTCATTAGCACCAGTAAAGGTATAAGCTCGATGCTGAGAAATCTTATCTATCGGAGCTCTGCTAGGTGCAGTAGGGACAGAAACAGCAGGTTGTTCTTGTTTCAGATTTGTCAGAAGTTGATTGAACATCTCCTTCATGCTGAGGAGACATTCTCTTTGAGCAGACTGAACCATAGGATTTTCAGGTGGAGGTTGTTCTGTGTCATGAACAGGTTCTTTATCAGATTGCTCAATATTCTGAACGGGTTCAGTGACTTGAGCAGGCTTTTTGGCAATTTGCTCAGAAGTCTGAGCAGGCTCTTTGTTTCTCTCCTTTCTCGGAGTTTCAGTTTGAGTAGGAGAATTGTCACCCAATCTCACACTTTCACCTTCGCTAGAAGATTCGTGCGAGCTCCCATTCTTTGGGCCTTTTGGGTCCGTCATATTCTATCATTCAGTCAAATAACAAAAGATCAGAAAACTCAGTACATATATCTTGTCATACAATACATGGGTGGCAACCCTAAACAATGCAGATGTATGCAGACTCGATTAAAATTTTTAGGACTTAACCTAAAAAGCTCTGATTACCACTTTATATAACACCCCTCACCCCGGATTAGGGGCAAGGAGCGTTATAACAGAATTCGTATTAGGCACAGCGGAAGGGGTTTAGCTTATCAAATTCGTGTAACATTTTTTTATATCGAATACAACAAGTATTCTTAGCTATCATATACGCAAGCAAAACACATGCATAGCAATCTTATCAAAAATAATACAATTATTATATTAAGTTCGATTCATCCTTTATCGATTCAAGGTGAACTCATACCCTTCGAATATCAACTCTCAAACTATAATTCAATCAATCAAATACCCGATTGCAAACAAGGTAAATTATACTATAGGAATCATACATCAATTTATTAACTAAACCTCATTCGAATGAAACAAATCAAGATCCTAATCCATCCGAAAATCATTTAATTCATCCAATTGGTGATACATTTACAACTTTAAATTCATTCGAATGACACATCAACTTCATTTAGTTTATACGTTATCCAACTATTAGTTCCCCAAATTGATCATTTTACTATCAACAATATACTCCATTTCAATCCCATACAGGTAACCGAAACATTCATCATATATATATCTATTGCATCATATCCGATTCATACATCCATAGAGTTTAGTTTCCCTTTTTACAAAATAACAGGGGTATCAAACGGCTAAACCTAACGGTTGCCTATACAAAAAGTGCCTATCAACAAAAAGAATCAAGCCCTAACATATATATACGGGCGATCTATACTCCAACATTTACCCCCTTACATACATAACAAAATATAGGGAAACATTTATAAGTTTATACAGAACCAAAGTAGTAGTTCATGAACCTAACCATTAAACCAAATTGCACTAACATGCTGAACGCTAAGCCACCCATCATAAGTACAACGAAGATAGGGAATATCATGCTTAAGCTTCGTACGGTAAGGTTTCGGGTAGAGGTCAACGATGTTAGCACCTGAAATTTAGGGGAAGGCAGGAAGGTTCGAGTGGTAAGTACATTTCGTACTTAGTGAGGAAACCCTATTCTATCCGGTTTCCAAATAAACATTGTGATCAAACAAATTAAATTCCACTTTGCACATTATTCCATTCGAATGAACCAAGCAAAATAAGGAACAACATTATCAATGTCATGTATCAATCATCCGAATATGTGCACAAAGAAGCCAGGTAATTCCATTCGAATACATGTCACTAATTTAACACTACTCATGATTCAATTTCACAAACAAGCCATGAAACCTAAATTAACTTCCAGAAATCAAATTATCACAATTCAAATTTCATAGCATATCAAGAATAGCATAATCATAATTTCAACATTTCATTCGAATGCTTCCATAATCAATTTCACCAATTTACTTCTAATTTCATGAATTAATTCCCAAATTTCATATTTCATTCTTCAATTGTTCATTTAGTCAATTAGCAAATGCCTTGGATAGTATAGTTTGATAGGTAATCAAGTCACATATAACATAGGTTGTGAACCAAATTCACCATGTTAAGGTACCACGTACCAATTCGTATCACATATAACATATCATAATGTCCGCAGACATTAAACAAGAAGGTACACTTACGTACCACAATATCGAGTACACTAACGTACCGATTTTTTTCTTATTGAGCTCAGACTCTAGGCTAGCCGTACTACCTAAACAGACTGTACACACCAAGGGCTTTGCAATTAAGTCTTTAATTTAATCAGATACATAATCAATCGAATTTTCAGAACTTCTTAATTAATCCTTTGAATTAATTGCTTATGGTTCCAATTCCATTAACATATTAGCATACACGATCATGTAACCATTTACATGCTCAATTCGCATACTTCAAATCAATTCTCATATAATTCCATGCTCATATCACATAAATTAGAATCACATTTCATAGTTCAACACTCCATTGAACATATCAAGCTTAATCATACATGGAATAGTCATCATATAGTCATATCTCATAATTCAATGTTATGATACCCACACATAATTAATATCACAACAACCAAAAATCAGCATTGCTAAGTTCATATAGAGCAACACAATTAACAGATGATCAATTTCAGAATCAAGCATATCAATCACCAATTCAAATTTAATCTCATACACATCAAAATCATATAACACAAGTATCAAATCCAAATTTCCATTATTCCTTCTTCCCTTACTAAAATCGAATAGTAATTAGTCAAATTGCATGCTTATTATAACTTAAAATCAGAATAAGGTAGTTGAAACTCTAATTCCAACTCTAAAGATTCGTTTCACTCACAATTTGCCGAGCTAATTCGGAATCCGTATGCCTTTCGCCCGATCCGTAGCCGATCCCGGAGTAACCTCTTCTTCTACCCTTTCACTTCTAAGATCTAAGGCATTCAGGCCAAACAAATAACAAATTTTCAGAATGCAACTCATGCAATTAAAGACTGAATTTTTCATTTTATTCAAAACAGTCCCTGAATTATTTGGTCCAATTCGACTAGTTTCAATTTTTCCTAATTCCTTCAATTAACTCTTTAATCCTTCAAATTGACCACCAGAATTACTAAATTTCGAATCTTTCAGTTTATGACTCGACTTAACAACACTTCATATGTTTCAATTTTGCCAATTTTACAAATTCCAATTCCAATTTTCACATTTTTCCAATTAAACTCATTTCTGACCACCTAGATTGATTCACTTCGTTTTCCTTGTATACAGCTCCAAATCAGACGCCGTTTGTTTCTAAATTCAGTTTACATATCCAATTTTAACATATCAAAAATTTAGATCAAAACACTTAGTAGATTATTTTCTACAAATTTTAAAAGTTCACTGTCCAGCTCGAATTAATGCTGGACAGTTTTGCATGCTACTACATTTTACACTTCCAGATTTTAACACAGCCCTTAAGAACTTGTTTTATCATTTTTCTAAGATTCTACACATTTTAAAGTGAGACATATCAAAAATTCAGATCCAAACTCCTATCATAGGATTTTCTATAATTTTTCAAGAGTGCATGTTATGAATCTTACAAATCTGTTAACACACTTTGCATGCATGTTATTAATGTTTTATGACTCTTAATCCTTAAGGATTCATATACATTTCTATATTTCCAGCAACCATGCTCAAGAACATCAGATTTATGAATTTCTAGACACCTTAGAACACATGATTTACTAAACCTTTTACCATAATCGAATTGAGAAGAGGATGACCTACTTACTTCCGATTTTTCCTTGATTTTTCTAAGAGATTAACACCAACATGCAAGCTCTTCTTCTTCTCCACCGAGTTCTCAATTTCTCTCAAGTTCTATATGATGTTTTGAGTGTGTGAAAGAGCAAGTGAAACTTAGTGGTTTGGTTTAGGGTGGCCGGCTAAGAAATGAGAAAGTGGGGAGCAAATTAATTGGGATATGACATTCATGTCATATCTCAACTAATCTCCCTAATTATTCATATTAATAACACTACTTTAGTCTTAATAAATCATATATATCCTATAATTACATACAACTTCATGATTTAATCCATATTCTTTTACCTTAGCATGCAAACCTTATATTTTCCACCTTGTTCGAATTGGTCACTATACAATTTGACCGAATTCTACTTATTCATTTACTCACATTTTAATTTAGTCCATTATGAACCAATTTTCAATTCGAATGTTAAGTAAATTAATCAAATAATTCACTTGATTATTTAATTAGACCTCTATTCTTCTAGGCTAATTTTTAGGATGTTACAACCTTTTCTTTTACTGCACTTTTTGTTTTTCTTTTTATTTTTCTGTTCTTCTTTGGTTTGTTGAAACTCTCGCTTTTCACAAGGTTCCTTGTTTATGCGCAGATCGAAACGAGGTGAAGATCCTGAGTATCCATTAGATCTGGAAATCGAACGTTCATTCAATCTTAGGAACCGACTTCGTCACGTACTAGCCAGGAACGAATACCTTGAGGAACAGTTAGAGACAATGGCACACCAAGGAAACAACCCTCTTGCTGGAGATGGAGCTGTTATACCGCCTGTCGGCGACCCGCCTGCCGCTGCCGGACGACGGTCATGTCGTGACTACATGCTGAATGATCATGTAGAACTAGAAACCACGCTGCCGGATATAGAAGTTGACAACTTTGAGCTAAAACCTATTATGTTTAGTATGATCAACAATGCCGGTCAATTCAGTGGTGCTGTTACAGAGGATGCTAGGGAGCATCTAAAAACGTTCCAGGAAATCTGTGGTTCGTTTAGACTACCAGGAGTTAATCCGGAGATACTGAGGCTTCGGTTATTTCCCCATTCATTGAGGGACAGAGCAAAGACTTTGCGGAATAAACTTACGCTGGGTTCAATTAGAACTTGGGCAGATTTTTCTCGTGAATTTTTATCTGGTTTTAATCCTTCACATTTATCTGAGCGATTACGTAACGAAATCGCTACTTTTCAACATGAAGATGAAGAGCCAATGCACGAGGCCTGGGACAGATTCACCACTCTTCTACGGAACTGCCCTATGCATGGATTCCCCGTCTGGAACCAGGTAACAAAGTTTTATAATGCTGCCAACTTACAAACTCGCATTCGAATTGATTCAGCAGCAAACGGATTACTACTGGACAAAGACCCGGATGAGGCAATGCAAGTATTGAAAAATCTAGCCAAGAATGATGAGCAGTTTCCGACAGCAAGAAGAGGGGGTAAACGGGTCCTAGCTGTTAAGGATTATGAGGCCGACAGCATGATGAAATCACAGGTGGCATACCTTACTAAGGAAATGTTGAGTTGTGTGGGGCTCGATTCGTTCAACCGATGTTGCTCACCAAGTGGTGGAGAGGTGGATTTTTGGGTGGAAGGGTTGTGGAAGCTAAATTGAAATGTGACACAATGATTTATAGTGGTTCAACCTTCTAACCAAGGTCTACATCCACTACCTTAGCTCCCCACTAAGGATTTCCCAATCAATCCACTATTGATTCGTCCCCTTTTCTAGGCTTAGGAGGTAACCCTTACAAACGATCAAGCTTCTACCCAAAGCCTTGATCAAAACCCTCTTTCACAAAGAGATAAACAAAGCAAACTTAAAACCCTCTAATAGGTGTTTATTTGCACACTTAAGCACTCACCCAAAACCTAAAACACTTGAGCAAATTTGACAATTTTGGCTCACTAGTGTTTGTCTATACAAGAATTGACAATTTAGGCATTAAGACAATATTTGATCATTTGATGTTTGACAATATGAGCATTAGCCTTCTTTTGATGCTTGGAGGTCCCTTTTATACTCCCAAATGAGTTTGTAGCCGTTACTAGCCGTTGGGATCATATTGGAGCCGTTGAGGACTTTAATTCCCACCATAAATGCAGTTCTGCAACTCCCCGTTTCGAAATGCTCGAAGCCGTTTCGAAACACTCTCAATGTAGAAAGAGTCGTTGCAGTCTGTCAGGGTACCCGTTTCGGAACACCCCCTTGCCGTTTCGAAACGCGTATCGAAACGCTATAGACCCGTATCGAAACGCCTGCATTTAAAAGTTAGTTGGGAAAATAGCTGTTGGGGTTTATGACCGTTATGGTCAATGCCACGTAGGCGTATCGAAAAGGCCTAGCCCGTTTCGAAACGCTGGGCAAAAAATCCTATCCAGGGAAAGCCCATTTCGAAACAAGTTTCGAAACGTTTTTGCTACTGGAGCCCCCTGTTTCGAAACGCCCTAAGGTGTTTCGAAACACCTGGACAGGTTTGAGAAATTTGGCTTTGAAACACATTACAAACCCTTTTAAAAACTTCCCTAAACATAATTTCAAGTTGTTTGGACTTTGTAAATGTTTTAAATACTTTTTAAATCAGTCCAAAACATTTTTCAATTATTATATCAAAACATTAATTCTACAATCTCCCCCTTTTTGATATAATAAAACTCACTTGAAAAATTGTTTGGGATTCTCCCCCTTTAACTTTAAAAATGTGAATAAGAGATTTAAGATATGAAATTAAATATAGCTCCCCCTTATTCAATTGAAAATTCAATTTTTCAAACCCCTTTTCTCCCCCTTTTTGTTATATCAAAAAGAATTTAAAACATTAAGTTCAAAATAACAATAGAGGTAAAAATTTTGACAAAATAAGAATTTGGCTTAAAAATGGCTCCCCCTTACTCAAGGCATCATCAAAATTGTTAGTCCATCATATATGATCATCTAGTTGACATGAATAAAAATAAAACAAATAAACACTAAAGCAACTAGATTTTTTACCAACACTTGAACCCAAGGGAGGATGTGAAGCCTTCCTTCTTCAAGTGTTCTTCCTTGTGTGCATGGAGCTCCCCCTCAATGTTTGACTTGTTGAATCTCCATCACACCTAGCAATAGACAATCAAGTAATTTTTGGTATCCAAATTGCTTTGGATCCATGAACATTAGTAGCACAAATTTTAGTCCCCTTTGGAATCCATTTTTCAATGTCATCCTTTTTAATTGAAGTACTAAGTCCTTTTGGGACCCAAATACTTCTAAAACATTTTCCTTTAATAAATCTAGGGGCACTAGATTGTCTAACATAGAAATTTGATTTTCCAAAATTGGTTTTCTTTTCTAGCTCTTTGGAAATCAAATCATTTTCTTCTTGAACTTTTTGAAGCAGTTTTTGTAAATCAAAACATTTTAACTCAAACTCTTCAAGTTTTGCTTCAAGTTCAAGTTTGGTTTTAGAAAGCAAATCATTTTGAATTTTTAACTTTGAAATCAATTTGTTGTTTTTCAAAATGTGTCTTTTAAAATCAAAAACCAAATCATCATAGGCATCTTGTAATTCATCAAAAGAATAAGAACATGAAGTAGATGAATTAGAAGTTACCCTTGAATCTTCTTCGATGGCCATAAGGCAAATGTTGGCTTGTTCATCGTCGGTGGAGTCCTCATCACTCCAAGTAGCCACATGTGCCTTCTTCTTATGGCTTGAAGTGCTTGCCCTCTCCTTTCTTTTAGGTTCTCGTTCAAGCTCTCTCAAGGCTTTCTTCATGAACGAGGCACACTTCTTGAAGATATGAACTATCTCTTCATCTTCATCCTCCTCTTCACTTGAGTAGACATGATGGCAAGTGGAGGATTTGAGAGCCATGGCACTTGCATTGATGCCAAGCCCTTTGATTTTCTTCTCTCCCATATCTCTAATTTCTTCCCTCTTCTTCTCATCCTCTTTGTTCTTCTTCATGATTTGATGAGTAAGGAGTGACCCCATGAGTTCATCAAACTTCAAAGTCTTCAAATTTTTGGCTTCGATGATGGCGGTCCTCTTTGAGTCCCATGACTCGGGAAGTGAGTAGATGAGCTTTCGGACAAGCTTTTCTTCCGGGATGGCTTCTCCATAACCTTTAAGACCATTGGTGATGGTGGAGAATCTATCAAACATCTTCTCGATGTTCTCTTCCGGATCCATCTTGAAGTTCTCATACTCTAAGGTTAGGAGCCCAATTTTGGTCTCCTTGACTTCATCGGTTACCTCGTATGTGACTTCAAGCTTGTTCCATACCTCCTTGGCACTCTCACAAGAAGACATCTTCTCATAGATGGAAGGGCCAAAAGCACAAAACAAGATGTGCAAGGCTTTGCAATTAAGCTCCATCTTCTTGCGATCGTCAGCACTCCATTCTGCTTTGCTTCTTTGAGGCACGAACGGACCATCTTCAACTATATCCCATAGCTTGTAATCTCTAGATTTGATGAAGAACTTCATCTTTGTCTTCCAATGGGCATAGTGGGTTCCGTCAAAGAAAGGCGGTTTGTCGATAGATTGTGCCATTTGAGCCGGTTGATGAAAAAGTGATCGAGCTTGCCGGATCTTCTCAATAGGATGTGAATCCTCCTCAATTGAGCCAAGCTCTGATACCAATTGTTGAGTTGTGTGGGGCTCGATTCGTTCAACCGATGTTGCTCACCAAGTGGTGGAGAGGTGGATTTTTGGGTGGAAGGGTTGTGGAAGCTAAATTGAAATGTGACACAATGATTTATAGTGGTTCAACCTTCTAACCAATGTCTACATCCACTACCTTAGCTCCCCACTAAGGATTTCTCAATCAATCCACTATTGATTCGTCCCCTTTTCTAGGCTTAGGAGGTAACCCTTACAAACGATCAAGCTTCTACCCAAAGCCTTGATCAAAACCCTCTTTCACAAAGAGATAAACAAAGCAAACTTAAAACCCTCTAATAGGTGTTTGTTTGCACACTTAAGCACTCACCCAAAACCTAAAACACTTGAGCAAATTTGACAATTTTGGCTCACTAGTGTTTGTCTATACAAGAATTGACAATTTAGGCACTAAGACAATATTTGATCATTTGATGTTTGACAATATGAGCATTAGCCTTCTCTTGATGCTTGAAGGTCCCTTTTATACTCCCAAATGAGTTTGTAGCCGTTACTAGCCGTTGGGATCATATTGGAGCCGTTGAGGACTTTAATTCCCACCATAAATGCAGTTCTGCAGCTCTCCGTTTCGAAACGCTTGAAGCCGTTTCGAAACACTCTCAATGTAGAAATAGCCGTTGCAGTCTGTCAGGGTACCCGTTTCGGAACACCCCCTTGCCGTTTCGAAACGCGTATCGAAACGCTATAGACCCGTATCGAAACGCCTGCATTTAAAAGTTAGTTGGGAAAATAGCCATTGGGGTTTATGACCGTTATGGTCAATGCCACGTAAGCGTATCGAAACGGCCTAGCCCGTTTCGAAATGCTGGGCAAAAAATCCTATCTAGGGAAAGCCCGTTTCGAAACAAGTTTCGAAACGTTTTTGCTACTGGAGCCCCCCTGTTTCGAAACGCCCTAAGGTGTTTCGAAACACCTGGACAGGTTTGAGAAATTTGGCTTTGAAACACATTACAAACCCTTTTAAAAACTCCCCTAAACATAATTTCAAGTTGTTTGGACTTTGTAAATGTTTTAAATACTTTTTAAATCAGTCCAAAACATTTTTCAATTATTATATCAAAACATTAATTCTACATGCAATGAAAAAGCTCTTGAACGATGATGCACAACATGGATTTGCTGTCGAAGAGGTATGTGACATTTGTGAAGGAAATCACAGTTCGGAAAAATGTCCAATACAGTTAGAAGAGGGAAAGTATGTTGGAAATTACAACAAGCCGAATTACAACTCCAACAACTATAATCCCAACTGGAGAAAGGATCCCAAGTTTTCTTGGAGTAATCCTAATAATGCCCTGAATCCTCAAGCACACAATAATCAGAATCAGGGAGGACCTAGATTGCTGACTCGACAGCAATTGCAGCCGCAGCAGCAGCAACAACAGCCACCAGCTGCCACGAACAGTATACTGGAACAGACTCTAGCTACGTTTATGTCTCAAACAGGAACTTATATTGAGAACATGAACCAGTTTGTCAAGAAGACGGAGACATTCATGGATAAAACAGAGATGCGGATGACAAATCATGAAGCTACTCTGAAATCATTGGAGACACAAATGGGTCAGGTTTCCCAGCATATCAACCCAAGGCAGACTGGAGGATTTCCTAGCAATACTAAAAATGCTAGACAGCCCACATATGAGCAGTGTAAAGCCATTACTACAAGGAGTTGGAAGAAACTACCAGGGACAGAGAAAGAAGCTGAAACAGTCAAGAAACCAGCCTTGGACAGACCTGCCGAGGAAGCTGCCCTGATAGGTAACAAACAGCCTGCTGCCGATGAGCCTGTCACGACAGCAGAAGCAACAGAGGAGAAAGATGATGAACCAAAACCTCCTCAGATTCGTATGCAGTGGGAAGGACGTATTGCTGATTATCGTCCCCCACCTCCTTTTCCTCAACGGTTACAGCAAGCGAAGCAAGAATCTCAGCTCAAAAATATTTATGATATTTTTAAGTAGGTTCATATTAATATTTCGCTGTTAGATGCTGTGAGGGAGATGCCCGGTTACGCCAAATTTCTCAAGGGTGTCATGTCAAAGAAATCTAAACTTAGGGAATTTGAAACGGTTAAGATGACAGAATGATGCATGAGTATTCTTCATAGGCAGCCACCCTAGAAAAAGAATGATCCGGGGAGCTTCATCATACCTTGTGTAATCGAAGATAAATATGTGGGTAAGGCACTTTGTGATCTTGGTGCTAGTATTAATTTAATGCCAAAATCTGTTTTTCAGAAATTAGGTATTGGAAAAGCTCGGCCCACGACAGTAATTCTGCCGCTGGCAGACTGCTCTTATGTTCATCCGGAAGGAAAAATCGAAGATATTCTGGTAAGAGTGGATAAATTTATTTTTTCTGCTGACTTTCTTGTGTTAGATTGTGAAGCAGATGAAAATGCACCAATCATCCTGGGGCGACCCTTCTTAGCCACAGGAAGATCACTGATTGATGCGGAGAAATGAGAACTCACCATGAGAGTGAACGATCAAGAAATAAAGTTGAATGTTCTCCAAGCTATGAAGCATGCTGATGCAGATGAGGAATGCAAGGTTATCACTGAAGTTACCCTTGACCAACCCTGCATCAGGTCGGGCTGTCACGAGATAGAAATTGGTCACTGCCTCGGCAGCCACTTACAGGACTGTCACGACAGCACCGTAGACAGCAACTCCCCTGAATCCAACACATCTGATACTGAAGATCAGGAGGAGGTAAACTGGATAGGCAATCGTCCAGGTAAGTTATTCGAACCTTTAAATTATACTTCGGATAACCATGCAATCCAAAAGCCATCTACTGTTGAGCCTCCTGTTTTGGAACTGAAGCCCCTGCCAGGGCAGCTAAAATATGCTTTTCTTGGTTCAAATGATATGTTGCCCGTAATCATCTCTTCCAAGTTGATGCAGGAACAGGAACAGCAGCTAATAGGGATGCTACAGCAGCACAAAAGGGCAATTGGATGGACGATAGCTGATATTCACGATATTAGTCCGGCATTATGTATGCATAAAATCCTTCTAGATGATGATCATAAGCCAACTATAGATGCTCAAAGGCGGCTGAACCATGCTATGAAAGAGGTGGTGCGAAAAGAGATAATCAAATGGTTAGATGCTGGTATAATTTTCGCCATCTCGGACAGCAAATGGGTGAGCCCGGTGCAATGTGTCCCCAAGAAAGGAGGAATGACCGTGGTGACCAACAAAAACAATGAGTTAATCCCAACCAGGACTGTGACCGGTTGGAGGGTTTGTATGGACTATCGGAAGCTTAACAAAGCTACCCGAAAGGACCACTTTCCTTTACCCTTTATTGATCAAATGCTTGATAGTTTAGCGGGTAAACCTTACTATTGTTTTCTTGATGGTTATTCAGGTTATAATCAAATAGCTATCGCACCGGAAGATCAAGAAAAGACGACTTTTACATGCCCATACGGAACGTATGCTTTTAAGAGGATGTCTTTTGGACTATGCAATGCACTCGCCACCTTCCAAAGGTGCATGATGGCCATATTCTCCGATATGGTGGAGGACTTCCTTGAAATTTTTACGGATGATTTTTCAGTCTTTGGGGACGATTTTGAGAGCTGCCTAGGCAATCTACAAAAGGTACTTGAAAGATGTGATAAAGCAAACCTAGTCTTGAATTGGGAAAAATGCCACTTCATGGTGGATGAAGGGATAGTCCTTGGCCATAAGATTAGCTGCCGTGGCATAGAAGTCGACAGGGCCAAAATAGAAGTGATCGAAAAGCTGCCACCGCCGACCACAGTCAAGGGTATTAGAAGTTTCTTGGGACATGCTGGTTTTTATCGGATATTCATTGCAAATTTCTCAAAAATCACCAAGCCCCTATGCCATCTTTTGGAGCAGAACCGACCCTTTGACTTTAATGATGAATGTACTGAAGCATTCAAGGTTCTGAAGGAAAAGGTAGTAACAACCCCAATAGTACAGCCACCAGACTGGACACAACCATTTGAGATCATGTGTGATGCTAGTGACTATACTGTCGGGGCAGCACTTGGGCAGCGGAGAGACAAAATCTTTCATGTCATATACTATGCCAGCAAGACACTGAATGACGCCCAAGTAAACTACACCACCACAGAGAAAGAGTTACTAGCTGTGGTTTTCTCCATTGACAAGTTTCATTCTTACATACTTGGAACAAAGGTAATAGTGCATACAGACCATTCTGCCCTGAAGTATCTGTTCGCGAAAAAGGATGCAAAGCCTCGATTGATACGGTGGATCTTACTATTGCAAGAATTCGACCTTGAAATCAAGGACAAAAAAGGAACAGAAAATCAGGTGGCAGATCACTTGTCAAGGTTGGAGAAGGGACAGAGTCTACCAACAGATGAGACAAACATACTGGAGACCTTCCCAGACGAGCAGCTCTTTGCTGCCGCAATCACTGCCGTGACAGCCATGGCGGCAGGTAAGTACTCTGAACTTCTTTGGTATGCAGATTTCGTTAATTTCTTAGTTAGCGGAATAATTCCTTCTAACCTTAATTATCAAGCCAGGAAGAGATTCCAAAATGATGTTAAGCATTATTATTGGGACGAACCTCTTCTTTTCAAAATCTGTGCAGATTAGGTTATAAGGAGATGTGTACCACAGGAGGAGCAGAAAGACATACTTCATCACTGCCATGCTTCACAGTATGGAGGTCACTTAGGAGGCAACAAAACTGCTGCCAAGGTGCTGCAGTCAGGGTTTTATTGGCCGTCACTGTATAAAGATGCTCAAATCTTCTACAAGAGTTGTGACAGGTGCCAAAGGACAGGAAACATCTCAAGGAGAAACGAGATGCCACTGCAGAACATTCTAGAAGTCGAGATCTTCGACGTTTGGGGGATTGATTTTATGGGACCATTCCCATCTTCATGTGGGAATCTATACATCCTCCTGGCAGTAGATTATGTCTCTAAGTGGGTTGAAGCTATCGCCACTCAAAAGAATGATGCCAAGACAGTTCAAAGATTTTTACACAAGAACATTTTTTCTAGGTTTGGCATCCCTAAGGCGATTATCAGTGATGAAGGGAGACATTTTGACAACAGGGTTATTGCTGCTGCCTTGAAGAGATACGGTGTCAAGCATCGGATCGCGACAACATATCACCCACAGACCAATGGACAAGCCGAAATTTCTAACAGGGAAGTTAAGAACATTCTTGAGAAGATGGTTAAGCCAACTAGGAAGGATTGGTCTTTACTCCTCAATGACGCATTATGGGCTTATAGGACAGCTTTCAAAACTCCATTGGGCATGTCTCCGTACCGATTGATGTATGGGAAAACATGTCATCTACCTGTCGAGATAGAGCACAGAGCATACTGGGCGATCAAGGCAGTGAATATGGACTTGGACAGGGCAGGGCAGAAAAGGCTGTTAGATCTAAACGAAATTGAAGAAATTCGGACAATGGCCTACGATAATGCAAGAATCTACAAGGATAAAACTAAGAAGTGGCATGACAAGAAGCTGCTGCCACGACAGTTCTGCCCAGGGCAGCTTGTATTGTTGTTCAATTCTAGACTGAAACTTTTCCCAGGGAAACTGAAGTCTAGATGGTCGGGCCCATTCCAAGTCGTACAGGTTTTTCCCCATGGTGCCATAACAATCCGATCTTTAAAAGACGGGCACCAATTCAAAGTCAACGGACAACGCCTAAAGCATTATCAGGGGACTGAAGCCCCAAGAATGCAGGAAGTGGTTACCTTAGGAGATGCCCCACCTGTCATCCCTAATTTAACCTAAATTTTATATTTTTATTTTATTATTATTAGGAAATAAAATTTAGGAAATAAGATTTATTTTATTTGAATAATGTTTTTATTTTTCTGTTTTTAGGAAATAAATGAGTCAAGAAGAACAGAAGAAGTGAACTCAGCCCACCATCCATCCATCAGCCCAACAAAGCCCACATGTTGAAGCCTGTCGTTACAGCTGCCGCGACAGATGCGGAAAATACAGGCTGTCATCACGCTGTCACGACAGACGCGGAAACACGTCACAGACGCGTAATAGACGCGGCAACGTGTGTCAGACACGCTAACATACAACAGCTAGCCCCGTTATTCGCGCCTGCCGTTACAGTTTCAACGGGCAGTAAATTCCTCTCTATATAACCCCGTTTCATTTTCATTTTCACTCACTTCTGCCTTACTTACTTACTCTCCCTCTTTAGTTTCATTTACTTTCATTTGCTTTTCACAACCCTTGCACAAATATGTCTTCCAGGAAAACCCGACGAAATGCTGCCTCCAGTTCCACACTGGCAACAACCCCCCCCCCACGTTCCTTTGCTAGCAGAGACATGTGGGAAGAGAGAGGTTTTATCTACACACCAATGGAGGAAAATCTGGGCCACAAGCCATTCATAGCCCTGAATATCAGAGCTTTACAGTGGCAAACCTTTGCGGAATAGCCGGAGGAAATGAATGTCACGCTGGTTCGAGAATTTTATGCTGCCATCAGCAGCAGGACAGCGACAGCGGTGTTCGTTCGAGGGAAAGAAGTGCCGTTTGAAGCAGAGTACATTAATACCTTATACGACTTCTACATCGGCATCAATGACGACGCCCACCAGCAATTCCTCAATACATTAGACATTGCTGCTTATGACGCTGTCATGGCAGAGTTGACCAGTGCTGGGACTCAATGGAACACCAGTCGGAAGAATCCAAGGATAGTGAAAAGGACCCAGCTGCTGCCGAAGGCAAAGTTATGGAATGCCTTCATAAAGAAGAGGATCATGCCGTCATCCCACAACACCACCGTCGACCAACCAAGGTTAGCGTTGATACACTCTATTCTACATGAACGACCCATTAATGTGGGCAGCTTTATTCGAGAAAGTATTTTGGAGTGTGCGCATAGACCGACGGGTCCCCTCTACCTTCCATACCTCATCACCTCGCTCTGTCGCGGCCATAATGTCCCAGAAGTGCGCACTGATTTGATAGAAGAAGGAAGAGGTTGGACTGAAAAGAACATCCTCAGCCTGATGGAGCTGACTGTTGCTACCCCTCTGTCGTCATTCGACCCTGCTGCCGCCACAGCCGATACGACAGAGCCGCCACATACTGAACCAACTGCCGCAACAGCTGCCTCGACAGACTCATCCGTCCAGATATTAGCTGCCATTCAGAAGCTGGAGGAACGACAGCTTGGCTTAATGACCTTCATCAGGGATTTTGCTGCCTCTACGGTAACCTTTATACAAAATTCTTTAAATTTCCCTGATGTTGTCTTCCCCATATTTCCTGCACATTACTTTACTGTCACTACACCTGCCCACACCCCCACACCTGCGGCCACACCACAAACACCTCCTGCAGCATCTACACCCACACCTGCCACGACAGCCGCTGGCAGCAACCCTGCAGCAGAGACTTCTGCCCGTGGGACAAAGAGAAAAACGGTGACGGAAGAACTTGACGCCTTCATTGTCGGTCTATCGTCCTCTTCCGTGTGGGCTGCCAGCGACAATGAACCTTCCATCAAGAAGAATCTCTCGAAGAAGTTTTCACCGGTCAAAAGGCAGAAGCGAATGGCAGACAAAGGTAATATGCCAAAAGCCAGCGGCAGCAACAATGACGGCAGCAGCCACAGCAGCAGCAGCGATGAGGAAAGCAGCGAAAGTTTTGATATCCAGGTTGTGGAGCAACCCCATCACATCTCCCCGACCAGGATCCAGCCACCACGGGAAGCCAAAGCAAAGAACACATCTGCCTCCCCCGTGCCCCAGCCAGCTCCGAAAGCTAGAGCCCGCCGCCAGATCAGACTCAGCAGCAGCAGCGAAGACAGCGAATAAAATTTAAGTTTCTTATCTTATTATTGTTGTCTGCTATATATTTTGTGATGTACTGTTTTTATTTTATTTTTTTCTGTCATTTTGCATTGAGGGCAATGCAACCCTTGAGTTTGGGGGTGGCATCCCTCCATCAATGGAGTCTAATTTAGTTTTAATGGTGTCTTTTACTTAGTTTATTTTTGTTAAAAAAACAACAAAACAAAAATATAAAAATAACAGTTTGGCTTAAGCCTTTGAACTTCACTTACCTGCCACGACATATGCTGTCGTGACAGTGCCTTTAGGATATTTTAGGATTTGTTTAGAGCCCTGCTATGATTCTACCTTGTAAAACACTCTTTGTGACTCTTAGGTTTTCTAGATTTCTTTAGTACACTGGAATAGGAATGATTACCCACTTGAAACTGCCCCTAGAGGTGCCTATCACTAGCTCTAGGAAGATAAGAAAGAAAGAAAAAATATTCAGACTCAATAGCTTGCAAAACTGCCTTGCACTTATTTTAGGAGATTTCTTTTAAGCTAATATCAGAAAAAACTAAAGGAGCCCAAGAATTGCCTCCAGAAAAGATGCAGTTAAATAAAGAGTCAAAAACTAAAGGAGCCTAAGAATTGCCTCCAGAAAAGAATTGAATTGGCATAAACTTCAAGTTGTAGTCATAACTATCCTGGTATACTAAGGTAGTCTAGATGCTTAAGTGTTCACAAAAGCCGCACACACTCCACAAGAATTATAGCATGGTTCCGAGTAAGTCCAGAAAAATCCAACAAGGTGCTACTCATGGTGGAATACAAATGGTAGGCAAGGAAAAGTTCATTGTTTTAAGCCAAACGAAAACATTATTTTTCTTTTTTTAGGTCTAAATTGCTTGAGGGCAAGCAAAAACTTGAGTTTGGGGGTGTGTTGAGTGTGTAAAAGTTCTATTATTTACCCCCTATTTAACCCATATTTCTGCTGCATTCAAGCATTATTCATTGCATTTAGGTCAGTTTACAGTTAAACATCACATATATATTAAAAGGCACAGTTTCTACTGAAATTGGTTGTTTTTGTAGGTTACTGTTGTAGCAGACGGAAAGGGCAGGCGCTGGGCAGTGAAACAGAAGAGCTGGAACTGGACAAGCAGTCAAGGAGGACGATGCTGCCATGGTTGCCGCCGTGACAGCAAAGGACGACAGCAGTTTTGAGGAGAAGAAGCAAAGTAGACCTCGACAGATAGAGAAAATTCAGCTCGTCTGTCGTGTGAAATCACCATATTTTTCCAAGCCCCGGATCGAAAGGAATGTCAAGCCCAAAGTTCAAGGAGAGAAAATCCCAAGAAAGAAGGAGGACGACTTAAAGATAGATTCTCTAAAGATTTAGTCTTTATTAGAGTTGTACTTTAATTTAAAGTTGTAATCCTTGCTAAATTAGAAAACTTAGACCCAAAGCCTATATAAGGGCATGTATTTCAACTTAGGGAGGATATTCACTATTTTCTAGCCTTCTTCTCAAACCCTAGTCGTTTTCCTTCCCTCAACATGTTCTAAATCCCCCTTAGGGCCACGGGTTGTTTTGTAAAGTAGTTGCAAGGGTTGTTTTGTTTTAGGAATTTTCAGTTCAATAAAATAAACTTCAAGTTCTCTTATTTTGGTTATTAATCTCTTGCAAGAGCATCGGGAGAGCATTGTGAGGTTATCAATTTACTTAGCATCGGAAGAGTTAAGTATACAAAAGGAATAAGAGCAAGTTCTCTAGTTTATAGTTGAACTATCTCGGACCTAGGGATAGGACGAGGTTAAGTGGCTAAAGAAGAATTCAACAACATCGGTGTTCATTCTTCGATTCACGCCGGGAGGTATCATCAAAGACGTGATCATCGACAGACTTGGACCTAGGGATAGGCCAAGGCACATCAGGGATTCTTGCCAAACTTGAAGTACTAAGTTGATTGTTTGCTGCCGCGACAACCATGAACCAACGGACTGCTGCCGCGATAGGTGCTGCCGCGACAGGGACGACGACAGCACTGGATTTCTTAGATTTAGCAATACCTGCACTACTGAGCAATTCAATACCAGCCCATTCTCTCTATCTTGATTTCTCTACTCTTTTATTTAAGTTCTCTTTATTATTTCGTGACAACTTTCTCAATTATTTTCTTTACTTTCGTGCAGTGGTTCAAGGTGAAGCTATTAGCCCAGTCCCTGTGGAGACGATATTCGATATTTCGTATCACTTTACTACTTGCGTCGTGTATACTTGCACTACAATTGCGATAGACTATTTTACACGCAACAGGCGTATCGATACGACTGAAGCGTATCGATACGGGTTCATAACTGGGAAAACTTTGAAGCTGAACAAGTATCGATACGACCACACGTATCGATACGGTTAAGTCAAGGGAAATAGTCAAAGCCAAGTCGTACCGATACGGTCTCGCGTATCGATACGGTAGTAACAACGAATAAAAAAATAGGGTTAAAAGGTATCGATACACGTGTATAGCGTATCGATACGACCTCGACGGAGAGGCTATTTAGGGCTGCATCTTTCAAAAATCTTTAAAAACAAAAACTCCTCTTTTCTCTTCAAAACCATAGCCGCAATACCCTATAAACCCCCCCCCCCTCAATCCTTCAATTTTTACCATCAAACTTAAAAATTCTTTGAGGGTTTTTAATCTCCACATCAAGGCTAAGCTTTGTCAACAAATCTTGTGTATTCACATCAACTCATTCATCCAATCTAAAGTTCAAGGTATAAAACTCTTCTTTTTTTATTTTCTTTGTTTTTCGTTTGATTTTTATAATTTTTTCAACTTAATTTTTGTACAAAACATGTTTTATATTGTGGGTTTCAACTATTTCATAAAAAATTTCAAAAATCAATTTTTTTTTCATTCGAATATATTTTCTTTTCGTATTTTTTTAATCTTTTTTTTAACAATTTTTTTCTCAAATTTGTATGTATCTTTTTAAAATTAAATTTCTTTTTACAATTACCTTGAATTATTAGAATTTATTGGATTGAATAGGATATTAATTGCATACATATTTGAATCGTTTTTGATGTGTTTTCAGGGTTATGACACCATCGAAAAAGAGAACTAAGCGTTATCTTTCTACTTCCGATCCTAGTGAGGATACCGATGGTAACCCTAAACCTAATCTCCCTTATATTATCCAATTAAGTTTTCCCGATGATGCCGATATAGCTCGGTACAAACTATTTCAAAGCATGAGCATTAGGGAAGAACGTGTTGTGTTAGTCCCATTCTTAAGTTCTGCCCGTTTTAAATTCCAATACCTCCCTTTAATTAAGCAATGAAAGTTCTTAACTTTTTTGAGCATTCCTCCTATTCTATATAGGAATCTAGTCACCGTATTCTTTTCCAATGCTTTATGTGTTCATGATGAAGCTAGGGAGAATGTCATTGCTATTGAATCTTCTGTTATGGGCAAAACCTTTACAATTGATCAAAAAACTTTATGTAATGTCTTTAGTTTTGAAAACATTGACATTGATGATGAGAGATCTTTAGGTATGGGTCCTTTAGGCTCAGTCAAAGTTTTAAATGCTCATGACCGTATCCTTCATCTTCTTGTCTCTTGGTTTTTTCGTCCATCGGGAGGGAAATTTTCTACTATTCGTCAATTCGATGACTTTTGGCTTAGGTGCTTTAGGGATGGTCAACGTCCAAACCTTTGTCAAATTATGTTTGTCGACCTTGTCTATCTAGTCCAACACTGTCACACCAAACAAATCACATCTTTTTACTACTCTACGGCTTTGAGTTATCTTTTTCATTCCCTTGACATTGATTGTTCCCATGACTATCCCGAAACCCTTAGCCTACCCATAGATGAGCGTTCTCTAGCTTGTGCCGGTTTCTCTTATGTTGATAATGAATGGGTTCGTAACCCTCAAGCTCCTCCACAAGATGCTCCGGTCGATGCTTCTCGTGCTTCTTCGAGCTCTCACCGTGCTCCGATTGATTCCTCTTCCATGGGCACTTTAATGACTTTCCTCAATGAGAAGTTCACTTCCATGGAAGTCGAGTTTACCGCTATGGACACTAGATTTACCTCTTTGGAAGATCAAGTCAAAGGTATGGAGAAGAAAATGGAAACCATGGCATCTCGCCAAAACTCCATGGATATCTCTCTTACCGCCTTCCATGGTGCTTGGCTTAACCAAAACAGAAGGAATCAACCCTCTCAAGATGATGAAGATGAAGAGGACGAGGACGACAATGATGATGAGGCAGACGAGTAGTTTATGCATATCATCTTATGACATTTAGTCTTTTCTTTTATGTTATTGCACTTTTATTTTAGGATATAAGTTTATGCCTATTATCTATGTCTTAGGATTTAAGTTTGGATTATTATGTTTGCTTTGAAGTTTATGCATTTGAACTATTATGTTTACTTTGAAGTTTATGCATTTGAACTATTATATTTGCTTTGAGTTTAATGAATTAATTGTTGCTATTATCCTTGTGTTTATATTTGATCTAACAAAAAGGGGGAGAAGGATTATAGAGTCAATTTCTTATTTTTGAAAATCTATCTTAAATTAGGGGGAGAAAGCTTTTCAAAGTTTCAAAAACTTAAAAATTTATTTGTGGTTTTGTTATATCAAAAAGGGGGAGATTGTGAAACCAAAATTGATTTTGATATAACATATAAACTTAAGGACCAATTTGCAAAACAATAAATTTTTAAGTACTCTTTAAAGTCTCACAATTGACAAGTATTTTAAACAAAATAATATTTCAAGACAAGCTCTTAAATATATGAAAATTTTCTAAGTCTTTTCCTATGATTTTCAAGCCAAACTATACAAAAATGCTCAGGTGTATCGATACCCTTAGGCGTATCGATACGGGCTTTTGCCACTGGAATTTTAATGGACAGCGTACCGATACGGTATTACCCCGTATCGATATGATATTCATCTGGGCAACTCTTTCAATGAAACCGTACCGATACGCTTTGCAACCGTATCGATACGATAAGCCTATCTTTGAAAAATCTTTGCATTTAATTTTTCGACCGTTACTTGTCAGTTGGTTGGTTTCCCAATTTTTAAAAGACCGTTATACCGTACCGATACGCTTGGTAAGCGTATCGATACACTCTTTAAGAAAACCAAACTTGGGATTCCAGTGAGGAAATACCGTATCGATACGGCCCTTCGTACCGATACGCCCCTTAAAACCGTACCGGTACGCCTTGTATGCGTATCGATACGCTCTGTTTTCAATCACAACGGCTCTTTCCTCTTTGATGCAGGTATCGATACGCCCTCTACGAGTACCGATACGGTAGGCTGCAGAGCTGCATTTATTGCGGGGAAAATGCTCCTAACGGCTCTATTGATGATCCCAACTACCCAAACGGCTAGAATTCAATGCAAGGGTATAAAAACAAGCTTCGATTCACCAAGCAACAACTATTGAACCTACAAGCAACATCAAAGCATAAAATCCAAACCCTAGTGTTCTTCATAGTCAAATTCTTGTACCCAACTCTTGTGATCTTATTGTAATCTTGTATTGTGAGTTTTGGGAGTTTGAAATTGTATTTGGGTAAACATTTATCCTTTGAGAGGAACTTTGAGAGTTTACCAAATTCATCTCTTTGTAAAAGTGAGTGGATTAAGCTTTGGGTAGAAAGCTTAATTAATTTGTAAGATTACCTCCTCATCCAAGAAAAGGGGAAGAATTCAAGTAGTAAATTGGTTGAAAATCCTTAGTGAGAACTAAGGTAGTGGATGTAGAGTTCATTTGGAGAACTTGAACCACTCTAACCACTTGTGTGATCAACTCAACACTAGCACATTCCCAATGGTGTTCAGGGCCTTTGATCGTTTATTGAATCTGATTCCATTGCTATTTTTCCTTGGGTGTTGAATTAGTCTTGACGTCTGTGGCAATTGTGGGGTGTTTTTCGTCGCATTGATGAGGTGTGTCGACTTTTACCTTGTATATGTTTTCACAATGTGCTATGGGAAGCGAATAGTGTGTCAGATGTTTTAGCTAAGGGTGGAGTGAATCGTACATCTTGGCTCTATACACGTGGTGGTTTCATGTGTTATGTTATTTTTATATCATCGTGTTGTACTCTTTTTCTCCATTCTATGTTAGAGTTTTTTTAAATGAGGCACACTAGGATATTCTTTTGTATGATTTGTTTCGTCAATAAAATCATACGATTCTAATTAAAAAATTGTATTGAAGATGTGAAATTCAAATTTACAAAATTTTAAAGATTCTTTTTACAAAGAATAAGATAATCAGTATTATATTTAACGCATTAGTTTACGATGTTTGGTTTGGTGGTTGATGCTCATTGTAAGAACTTATATTTATGAAATTTGAGTTTTTATCGATGCTAGTTTATAATATCAAACATTATTCCCTAACATTATTTGATTTTAATAAAGCGTTCGTATCGTTTTTCTTAATAAGTATTTCATTGGGATTAATTTCATTATATTGAAATTTTTGTGATGAATTTCTTATGTAATAACTTGTATATCAATGAAGTTTTTTTTTTTTTGAACAAAACACACACATAAAAACCTTCTCGTGAATTGTCCATATAAACAAAAGATAAGAATCAAATGAAATCTGAGTTGATGGATATTTATTTGTGAATTAATATTTGATACATTGTATAATGAAAAAAAAAATCACTACTCAAGAATAAAACTTGATACGTACATCTATTAAAAAAATCTTAATAAGTACATCAGGTTTCTCGACATTTATGTCTATGTTATTTTTTTTCCGAATATTCAATTTAAAATACTACTTTTTTAACAAAATTTAAAAAGTGTAGCTAAGAATTTAAAATACTACTTTTTTAACAAAATTTAACAAGTGTTGCTAAGAATTTAAAATACTGTTCTTAGCAACACTTGTTTGAGAATAGAATTCGAGTTTGCATCGGAGTTAAAGATCGGCTTATGCCTTATAGCAATAGCATGCATATACAAAAATTAGCCTAATGCGGAGCCCAAAACTTTCAAACAGTGTTAATCACGTGCATGACACGTGATATCAACATCTCTTATAAAACCCCCCAAAACTGGCGGGAATGTCACCCTTCTCAAATCCCAGACCCCCTAAATCCCTCCATTTCTTATCACTCTCTCCTCACTCCAAAACGACACCGAATCATGAACAAGGGCGGCAACCCAAGGAAGAGGCCGCCGCCGCCGTCTTCACACCAGCCATCCCCGGCAACGAAGCACCAAGCGACTGCTCCGACGCCTCCGCCACCTTCGGGGGAAGAAGATTTCGTGGACGAAGATGTGTTTCTTGACGAAACCCTTATGGGGGAAGAAGACGTGGAATCCCTAATTCTGCGCGACTTACAGGAGCGTGAAGCTCTCGCTTCTCGTATTTCCAAGTGGGTGCGCCCTCCACTCTCCGATGCCTACATTTCCCAGTCTCGTAGCATTGGTAAGTTTAAAAACCGAACATTTTGCTGTAAAATTTTGGTTTTATGGTTGTTTTGTAAAATTTAGAGCTGTTTATTCTTTCTGTGGTGCTTTAGTTTTCCAGCAATTGGAGATTGATTATGTGATTGGAGAGAGTCATAAAGGCTTGCTGCCTGATTCTTCTGGTCCAGCTGCCATTATCAGAATTTTCGGGGTAACTGGAGAAGGTAGTTTTGTGAAATTTTTTTAAGTGATATTTAGCTGCTAAGAATACTAAAGGCATTAATATTATTGACTATATCTGTTATTACTTTTAAAGGAATCCCAATTTGTAAATTTTATGTCAATCTGATTAATTGCTTATATCGGCCACTTATAGGACACAGCGTTTGTTGTCTTGTTCATGGATTTGAGCCGTATTTCTACATAAGCTGCCCACCAGGAATGGGTCCCGATGATATCTCCCATTTTCATCAAACCCTTGAGGTATTTGGTTTTACCACTTCCTCAGGTTACACATTCACCTCCTGTGAATGGCTTCTTAATTGTTTCAGCTACATGATTCCAGGCTAGGATGAAGGAGAAGAACAAAAACAGCAAAGTACCAAAGTTTGTTCGACGTATTGAATTGGTTCAGAAAAGGAGTATTATGTATTACCAACAACAAAAGTCTCAACCTTTTCTCAAGATTGTAGTGGCACTGCCAACTATGGTTGCTAGCTGTCGTGGTAAAATTCCTGATTCTTTTGTATGATATGTATTCTGTTTGAGTTTCCTTCACTGAATGAAATACATTGCTGTAGTTGAAACTATTTTTAACTTGTTTTTTTTTTCTCTTGACGCCAATGATTTGCAGGCATTCTTGATAGAGGCATACAAATTGATGGCCTTGGTATGAAGAGCTTCATGACATATGAAAGCAATGTTCTTTTTGCGCTGCGTTTCATGATAGATTGCAACATTGTTGGTGGTAATTGGATTGAGATACCGGCTGGTAAATATAAGAAGACAGCGAGGAATATGTCCTACAGCCAATTGGAGTTTGATTGCTTGTAACCTCTTCTTTGGTCTATTAAGAGAATTTCAACTGTTTCATTGTTGTGTCTATCCTCCTGGTTTAATTCTCTTCCCTTATTGTTCTTAGGTATTCAGATTTGATTAGCCATGCCCCTGAGGGGGAATTCTCAAAGATGGCTCCATTTCGCATATTGAGTTTTGATATAGAGTGTGCTGGTCGCAAAGGTCATTTTCCGGAGCCTACTCATGATCCTGTAATTCAGGTCTTGTTCCTCTGTTCAAGTCACCCTTTCTATTTGGGGGAAAATGTTATTAACTATTATGTTTGTTCTTTGTATCCTGACTTCATGTTGATGAAGGATTGATTTAATACTATTTGATCGTTTTCTTTCACTAGTTCTAAATGATTTTTTTGTTTCTTTCTAGATAGCAAATCTAGTTACTTTGCAAGGAGAAGATCAGCCATTCATTCGTAATGTTATGACCCTCAAGTCATGCTCCCCAATAGTTGGTGTTGATGTGATGTCTTTTGATACAGAAAAAGAAGTCTTTCTTGCTTGGAGGGTACTGGTTTTGTTCTTAAAACTTCTTTGTTTTACTTTAATACTTAGGCATAAAAAAAGTATCCATTTGTGCATATTACTAAACTCCTCAGTAAGTGTTTTTTCTTCTTCTTATCTTGTTCAAAACATGTTCTAATCCTTTTAAGAGATTCATTAAGGAACTTCCCGGTTCACCCTTGTTCTACCTTTATGTTGTCTTCTTCTATTCCATTTGTTAAAATAATTTGTATTGAATTGAGAAACTGGCAGAAATACGAAAATCTGAATACACATGCTTTCTCAAGCCAAATATAAGGCTTCCTTTTCTGCAATTTACCAAAGTTCCCTACAAAAATAATCAAAACATTATCAGTAATCCTAATTTACGTCCAGCAACCTACTTCTAAGTCTCAGTGACTGAATCTTAATCAAAACCGGTTCCTTGAAGGCCATTGGCAATCTCACATTAGTTCACATGAAATGAAAATCTTTCTTTCACTGCACCTTTTTTTAATAAGAAGGTTTTGCTTGCAGGAGTTTATTCGTGAAGTGGACCCTGATATTATAATTGGATATAACATTTGCAAGTTTGATTTGCCATATCTTATTGAGGTAAATGAAAAACTAACTTCTGTTTTATTCTCCACGGATGTTGCTGCAGCAAAGGTTTCTATTTAGTTCATTATGTTGGGTTTCCTTTTATTTGTATAGGATTTGTGTGATTGGATCTTCTGACATTTGATTTCTGGTTACCAGAGAGCACAAACGTTGGGAATAGCAGAGTTTCCCATACTTGGCCGCATCAGGAATAGTAGGGTTCGTGTAAAAGATACAACATTCTCTTCAAGGTAAAGTATCTGTGTTGTTATTCTTATAATTGTTGCTGTAGGCTCTAGTTGACCTTATTTTCTGCCTTTTTTATACTATCTTATTACTTCAGACTGCAATTGCAAATAATATGATAATCTCGCTGAAACTAGAAAACATGGTTGACATACTTATAAATTGACTCGTACTCTTCTCCTTGCCTTCTTCTTCTTCTTTATTTATTTATTTTTGAAGATATCGATTTTCTCCTTTCAAATTAGAATTTCTAGTTACTGCATACTTGGTGCGAACCAATCTTGTATTAGTTTTCTTTTAGCTTCTTCAATCTACATCGAAATTCACTCTTCACTAATTTTTGGAGTGAGGTTATAGCAAAGGAAAGTTATTTTATCTGTAACTTCAACGGTTGATTCAAAGCTTTTAACAGAGCTGTTGTCATTATGTTTCATAATATTTCTGTCATAGCATAAATAACTATTGTGGGTTTTCCTCCAGTGTCCGTTTCTGGGTTTCTGGTTGATTTAAGAATTAAGAGTTGCTTAACAGGTATATTTTCTGGTTATTGATGCTGGCTTGTTTTACAGACAGTATGGAACTAGGGAGAGCAAAGAAGTTACTGTGGAGGGGAGAGTTCAGTTTGATTTGCTCCAGGTTTTATGCATGAAGCTTTTCACTTCACGAGTCTAATTTATATCTGAGAGTTCAAATGATTCATATTGACAAATTTTTACATTTTGTTTCTTTTGTTGTAGGCTATGCAACGGGATTACAAACTAAGTTCGTATTCATTGAATTCAGTTTCAGCGCACTTTCTTTCTGAACAAGTTAGATTTTCTCTTCTAAGATTATGACCTGCTTCCATAATCATGTCTTAATAGTTAAAATATGCTGTTAGATTTCTTCTAGTGGGTTCTAGGGTTAATTTAATAAGGATTTTTCTGCAGACGTGTTTACCTTTCAACATTTGTTGTTTCTTTTGTTTTTCACTCTTCTCTGAAAGTTGAACTCAAGTTTAGTGCTTTCTTTGCTTTTGCGCAGAAAGAGGATGTTCACCATTCAATAATATCAGATCTTCAGAATGGGAATGCTGAGACCAGGAGGCGTCTTGCTGTGTATTGTTTGAAGGTGTATAGTTGGTTTCGGTCTAACTTGCAAAACTTGAGTGCACAAATAATTATGGTTGCAGCAGATTCTATTGACTTTTCAGGTCCCATCAGGAATTGAGAGGCTAAAAGGAACTTGATTCCACCTTGTCCTTATTATTGAATATAATTGTTTGCTTGACTTCCACTTTGATTGATGATTGTTAGTGATTGAAATGAAGTCTTTGTCTCTTTGTCTTGATGTGTTATTAAATTCATTAATTGCCCGAGTCTCTTGAGGCATTTGTGATAATAGCTCCCCCTCCCATCTAGTTGGTTTCACAAAAATAGCTGTCATCTAGTATTTATGTGAACAGCTTGTTTGGCGTCTTTTGCACCATGCTTTTGCATTTTTTCATTTTTGGTACAAGGGAGGCAATGCCTAGGGGATAGGGGAAGGGAAACTACCATGGGCATCAAACCCCAGCCTTCTAGAAGTCTACCTTCTAAGCGAGGTGGTTGAACCATTTGGGGCTAAAGTACATTTACAATTATGACTGAATCAGTACTCTTTCTTGTATGGTTGCAGGACGCTTACCTTCCCCAGAGGCTTTTGGATAAACTAATGTACATTTACAATTATGTTGAGATGGCTCGTGTCACAGGTGTGCCCATCTCTTTTCTTCTTTCTAGAGGACAAAGCATCAAGGTTTGTAGAACTTTTAAGTTTCAGTAGACGAATTAAATGATCAATAGATCAAATTAAAATCTTTATTGATTTTTCCAGGTACTTTCTCAACTCCTTAGGAAGTCTAAGCAGAAGAACCTTGTTATTCCAAATGCCAAACAGGCAGGATCTGAACAGGGAACATATGAAGGTGCAACTGTAAGTTCATTCCCAAATTTCTTATCCTGCTAGTTGTTTGCTATCTAAAACTACAGCTACCTCAAAAGGATTCAACTGACATCTATATCATGTTGATGAACTTTGTTTCAGGTGTTGGAAGCAAAGG
Source organism: Hibiscus trionum (assembly GCA_030270665.1). Taxonomy (NCBI): domain Eukaryota; kingdom Viridiplantae; phylum Streptophyta; class Magnoliopsida; order Malvales; family Malvaceae; genus Hibiscus; species Hibiscus trionum. The sequence continues at coordinate 14,547,442 of BSYR01000020.1, read as the reverse complement.
CAGGATTCTATGAAAAGCCAATTGCAACACTGGATTTTGCATCTTTGTATCCATCAATTATGATGGCATATAATTTATGCTATTGCACACTGGTAATTCTTTGAAATTTTTGTTTTTACTGTCTTGTTCAGTTGTTATTTTATGTTATTTTTATTTGTGTTCCATTTACTTGGATCAATAATTTATGTTGTGGGAGTTTTGGGAAAATTCTGATCTTGGAGGGTCTTTGTGAAGGTAACTCCTGAAGATGTTCGTAAACTCAACCTCCCACCAGAATGTGTTAACAGAACTCCATCCGGTGAAACATTTGTTAAACCAAATCTGCAGAAGGTTGTACTATTTCTTCTATAAATAAGTTAACTTTAGAGGTTTTATTTTATTTCTTGTTGATGAATACCAAATTTTTAACTGATTAGAAGAATGAAATTATTCAGGGGATACTTCCAGAAATATTGGAAGAGTTGTTAACTGCTCGTAAACGAGCAAAAGCTGATTTGAAGGTGATTACGATAGTTTTATTTTACTTGTACAGTTCTGCTTCCTGTTGCTATTGGTTCTATATTGTGTTATCAAAATACAAACTCTCTTCTATTTGATTGCTTCTTTGCCCCCATTCTTCATATTAATCTAGGAAGCAAAGGATCCACTTGAGAAAGCTGTTTTAGATGGCAGACAGCTGGCCTTGAAGGTATGATCGTCACTTTTTTTCTCCTAATCCATTTTCAAATGGTAATTATTGCATTCAGGAGTATAATTAAATGTTTCCTTATTTGCTTTTGTATGATTTATTATTTGTTTCAGGTGAGTGCGAATTCTGTATACGGATTTACAGGAGCTACTGTTGGTCAGTTGCCATGTTTAGAGATTTCTTCAAGTGTTACAAGCTATGGTACAATAAAATGATCTTATTAACAGCATTGCTGGAAAATTTTCCTTCTCTATAATAATTTAAAATCCATTATTCCAGTTTTGTTTGATCTAACATGTTGATTACCTTGTGAAGGTCGACAAATGATTGAGCATACCAAGAAGCTTGTTGAAGATAAATTTACAGTGCTAGGAGGCTATGAACACAATGCTGAGGTAAGTCATCCCAAAAGCTTTGGTTATAATGTTTACTTTGAAGGCTTACATGTAATGTCACGAACTTGATGCAATATACTAATGAAATGAACTGAGATGGGGTTAAGCATTTGATTGAAGGTTTCCTGGAATCTCATGGGTTTCTTTTTATTTTTTAAGTTTCTGATGTATTCATAACATGGATCCTATTTCCTCTCCTATGTCATCTATTTCAGCTTTCCAAAGTTAAGGCTGCTTTGTCTTACCCACTTTTTGGAAGTTTCACTTTCTCTCCTTGGCAAGGGGATTAGAATAAAACAATATTTGGGCCTGCATGTGTGTACTTATTGTTGCTTGATGGTCTTGCTTCATATTATTGTTTTTGTAGGTTAGTACGTGTAAGTATGGGAATATATTATGTATCTTGTACTTATGGAAAGTTACTTATAGTAGAATATCTTTAGAGATCATATCTAGGGTAGTATCTTGTAAAGTAACTATAGAATCTTTAGTTACCTAGAATACTAAGTCAGTCTTTTGTATATATATTTCTACTCTTCTATGAATAAAATTAAGAGAGAATTTCATACAATTCTACATGGTATCAGACTATCAGTTTAGGTCGATCCTTTCCTTTTATTCTTTTTCCTTCTTCGATCGATTTTCTTTCTTCTCGATGGACCAAGAAAACTCGGAAGTTAGTTCTCAAACCATCCCTTGTTCTTCTGATTTCACTTTGTCCGATGCCTCTCTTTCCCCTATCATATCCTATAAACTCAATGGCAACAACTACCTTCCTTGGTCTCAATCAGTTAGGCTATATATCACTGGAAGAAGAAAAGCTTCCTATCTCTCGGACTCAGAATCTATTCCTGATTCGTCTGATCCTGCCTATTCCAATTGGTTGAGTGAAAACACTATGATTATGTCTTGGTTAATTAACTCCATGGTTCCCGAAATTTGAGAAAATTTCATGCTTTACAAAACTGCAGCTGAGATCTGGAGTGCGGCTCGCGATACCTACTCGAGTGTTGATAACACCTGTGAATTGTTTGGTGATGAAAATCAGATCAAGGATCTTAGACAAGGAGAGATGACGGTTGCTCAGTACTTTGGAGTTCTCACTAAGTGCTGGCAATAGCTCAATCTATATGAAGCAAATGAATGGAAATGCAATGATGATATCAGCTTCTACAACAAGCTTAAGAATCAAAGGAGGCTTTTTCAATTTCTGTCTGGTTTGAATGGTGAATTTGATAGTACCAAGGGCAGAATCTTGGCTACTAAGCCTCTTCCATTGGTTCAGGAGGCATTTTCAGAAGTTAGGAGGGAGGAAAGTAGACGCTCTTTGATGGTGCCACAAGTGGTTCAAGCAGATGCCTCTGCTCTTCTTACACATTCCACCTCTGGAAGTGTGCAGAAAAAGGGCAGACCTTGGTGTACCCACTGCAAAAGGGCAGGTCATGTGTTGGAAACTTGTTGGAAGCTGCATGGGAAACCAACATATTGGAAACCCTCTCCATCTAGATTTCATAAGGTAGCTAACATTGTTTCTACTGAGACTTCGACCAGTAGCTTTAGCAAACAACAAATTGAGGAACTCCAACACCTCTTTAGTCGCCTCTCCTCTACCACTCCATCAACAGCCTTGACAGCCATTGAAGGTAAAATTTCCCCCTTGCACTCTGTCCATTCCTCTCAATGGATAGTCGATTCTGGTGCCTCTGACCATATGACAGGGAATCCCAAGCTATTTCAGTCTTTCTCCAGCAACAGTTTTCCTTGCTCCATTAAAATTGTAGATGGTTCTCTCTCTAAAGTACTAGGAAGAGGTTCAGTTCGAATCATTGACAAAATAGTTCTTCCTAATGTGCTCTATGTTCCTAATTTAACTTGCAATTTGTTGTGTCAGTGCATTGGTTAAAGATGTTAACTGTGATGTTAAGTTTAGAGTTGATGGTTGTGTTTTTCAGGAACAGAGCTCGAAAGTGGTGATTGGCAATGCTAGGTTGTGTAATGGGCTCTATATCCTTGATGCTTTACTTGATTTCAGTTCTTCTTGCTCCAGTGGCCTTCATTCCTAGGGGTGGGTAAAAATACCCGACACGATGACATGATCTTAAAAATACCGGGTAATTCTCTAAAAAAAATTGCTCGATCGGGCCGGGTACTTGACCCGAGAATTTTTCCGGGACACGGGCCAGGATTTTTAAGTTACCGGGTACTCGACCCGACCCGATAATATTTAATATATATTTTTTATATTTTCAATTATATTTTTGTTTTAAGTTTTTTAATATTTTTACTCTAAAATTAAATTTAAATCCCTAAATTCTTTTTATGTTTGTATTATATACTTTTAAGTTTTAAGTTTAAATTTTTTAAAAATATTTGTGTTTAATATGTGATTTTTTTTAAATTTTAGAATTAAAAAAATATAAAAAATAGGCGGGTACCCGGTACTCGATTACCCGGGTACTCGTAACTCGGGTACCCGGATGAGATGGGTCGGGACACGGGCCGAAGATTGAGGTACCCGGATGAATTGGGTACCTGAAAAACCGGGTACTCGAAACCCGGGTACCAAACAATTCCCACCCCTATTTTATTGATAAATACCTCTGTTTTATCTTCTAGTTTACTTTCCAATGATGTGCTGCTGTGGCATTTTAGGTTGGGACATCCCAATTTTCATTACCTTAAAAAGTTGTTTCCCAAGCTATTTATCAATAAAAATCCTTCTTCTTTTACATGTGATGTGTGTCAAATGGCTAAACATACTTGACAGACTTATGTTTCTTCACCCTTTAAACCTACTTCACCCTTTTCAACTATACATAGTGACATTTGGGGCCCTTCTAAGGTTAAGAGTCTTTTCGGATCTTGATGGTTTGTGTCCTTCATAGATGATTACTCTAGGATCACTTGGACATTCTTAATGAAAGAAAAATCTGATATTGAACACATATTTTAAGAATTTTTATGCCATGATCCAAACTCAGTTTGCTACCCCATTTAAAATTGTAAGGAGTGATAATGGGAGTATCTTAGCAAGTCTCTTCGGTACTTTTTTAGGGAAAAAGGCATTTTTCATCTTACTTGTGTCAACACACCTCAGCAAAATGATGTTGCTGAAAGAAAAAATAGACATCTTCTAGAAGTCACTCGATCTCTCTTATTTTCTGCTAATGCTCCTAAGTATCTTTGGGATGCTCTTCTTACAGCAACCTACCTCATCAATAGGATGCCCAGCAAAACTCTAGGGTTTAAGATTCCTTCCCAAATACTTGAGCAACATTTTCCTCACTTTAAACCTTTCTTCACTGACCTTCCTCTTCGAGTTTTTGGATGCACAACCTTTGTCCATGTGCACAACCAACATCGAGGCAAACTTGATCCTAGGTCCTTAAGATGTGTCTTTCTAGGGTACTCATCCACTCAGAAGGGTTACAAATGTTACTCTCCCACTACTCGAATTTTTTTTTCTTTTTTGATGTTACTTTTTTCGAACATCGACCCAATTTTGACAGGACTGCTATTCAGGGGGAGACTTACAGGGAATTTTAGTCCTTGTGTGATCTACAACCTTTTCCTCTCTTGCCTATCCTTGAGTTTCACCAGTACTTCAACACAACCAACACAATCTTCAAAACAGCCTGGTCCCTCGAATGAAGTTGTGGTTGCTGTCCCTAATAATCTAGTAGATACACCTTCCCCACAACAGCTTAGTCCTTTGCAAAGTTCCAGTTCTCATACAACACCTCCTCCAACTCTTAAAGCCATATCACATTTATCCCCAGATTTTTTGACTCCTCAAATTGCAGACAAACAACTTAGTGTTTATACCAGAAAGAAAAGAACTCTCCTTGAGGCTATTATTCAACCTAATACTTGCCAAGAGCTAATTTTGAGTCCTACTACTGTCGAAACAGGAGGTAATGATATTACTCAAGACTACTACTATTGCTTTAGATGATTTTCCCATTGCTATTAGAAATGGAGTAAGGAAATGCACTGTTCATCCCATTAATAGATTTGTGGCCTATGGAAAATTGTTATCTGGTTTTAAAGCTTTTACAATTAGTCTTGACAGTGTACAAATCCCCAAGTCAATAGAAGAAGCTCTCGAAAGTCCTGAGTAGAGGAAGGCAATAGAAGAAGAGATCAAGGCACTGCAAAAGAACAATACTTGTAGCCTAACTAATCTACCAGAAGGGAAGAAAGCTGTTGGGTGCAAATGGGTGTTTACAGTGAAGTATCACTCAGATGGAAGTGTTGACATATACAAGGCGAGGCTTGTAGCTAAGGGATTTACTCAATCGTATGGAGTGGACTATCAAGAAACTTTTGCACCAGTGGCCAAGTTAAACACCATCAAAGTATTACTTTCAATTGCCGTTAATAAAGACTGGAAGTTGCACCAACTGAACATTAAGAATGCATTTCTTAATGGAAACCTTGAGGAGGAAGTATACATGGAGGTTCCACCAGGTTTGAAGGAAAAATCAACAAAGATGACAGCATACAAGTTAAATAAATCCTTGTATGAATTAAAGCAATCCCCTAGAGCTTGGTTTGATCGATTTGCTAGGGCTATGGTTCAGAATGGATTCCAGCAAAGTCAGGCAGACCATACCTTGTTCAAAATGGTAGGACCAAATGGTAAGATAACCCTTCTAATAGTTTATGTTGATGACATAATTATTACTGGGGATTTTGTGGAAGAGATAGAGAAACTGAAGATTGCTCTCGCAGAGGAGTTCGAAACAAAGGACTTGGGGAGTCTTTGATACTTCTTGGGAATGGAGGTAGCAAGGTCTAATGAAGGGTAAGTTATTAACCAGAGGAAATACATTCTGGATTTACTAACAGAAACTTGAATGCTTGAGTGCAAGCCAGCTGAGACTCCAATGGAACCAGGCTTGAAATTCAACAAAGATGGAATGGGAAATCCTGTGAACAAAGAGTCTTATCAAAGGCTGGTAGTAAAACTGATTTATTTATCACTTACTCGACCTGACCTAGCATATGCAGTGAGTATAGTGAGCCAACATATGAGTGATCCTCGAGAAGAGCATATGGAGGCAGTAATCAGGATTGTACTTAAAATTTACACCAGGATTTGGGCTTATTTTCAGGAAAAGCCAAGACAGAACAATTAAAATCTACACAGACTCAAGCTGGGCAGGTGAATTTACAGATAGAAGATCTGTAAGTGGCTATTGTACTTTTGTATGGGGTAACTTAGTCACTTGGAGAAGCAAAAAACAGGCTGTGATATCTAGAAGCAGTGTAGAAGCAGAGTTTAGAGCCATGGCTCTTGGTATATGTGAGGGAATATGGATTAAAAAGCTTATTACTGGATGAAAAAGCAGAGTTTGAAGTTCACAGTGATAGTCAATCCGCAATGAGCATAGCAAGGAATCCAGTTCAGCATGACAGAACGAAACATATTGAAATAGATAGACATTTTATTTATGAAAAGGTCAACAGTGGGACTGTGAAGCTCAACTACATTCCTACCACGAGTCAAATTGCTGATGTTTTCACCAAGGCACTTCCAAGAGTGACCTTTGATGGTTTTTTTATCTAAACTGGGTGTATATAACATATACACACCAGTTTGAGGGGGAGTGTAGGTTAGTACGTGTAAGTATGGAAATATATTATGTATCTTGTACTTATGGAAAGTTACTTATAGTAGAATATCTTTAGAGATCATATCTAGGGTAGTATCTTGTAAGGTAACTATAGAATCTTTAGTTACCTAGAATACTAAGTCAGTCTTTTGTATATATATTTTTACTCTTCTATGAATAAAATTAAGAGAGAATTTCATACAATTCTACAGTTTTGAATATCGTGGCAGAAATTGTATTAACAATAATATTTCATAATCAGGTTATTTATGGGGACACGGATTCAGTGATGGTACAATTTGGTGTGTCTGACGTAGAAGCAGCAATGAACTTGGGGAGAGAAGCTGCAGAACATATCAGTGGGACTTTTACAAAAGTAAGACTTGTTTTTAGTAAATAGTGTCTCATTTTTTAAATTGAAGTACGCCTGGGCTGGCCAAGTGTCCTGCAACTGTCCGAGCTTTAATTTGTTACACTTGATTAAAAATTCTGGTCAGCTGTATCTTGAACTTTGATGTAAACGTGGAGGTTACCTTTCAGACCATGGATGCTACAAATATCATTCACTGAAACAGCAAATTATCATTTGAAATTTAATTTTTATGCTTTTGTCAACCTCCATTTTACTTATTGTTTTTTTTCCTCTTTCTATACCGGCTTGATGTTTTTAGCCCATCAAACTAGAGTTCGAGAAGGTTTATTATCCCTATCTATTGATTAGCAAGAAAAGATATGCTGGTTTATTTTGGACAAATCCACAAAAGCATGACAAAATGGACACTAAAGGTAAACAAGATATTTCTCAATCGTGTGAGCTTCTGGAAGTTGATTGAATTTTAATGCTGATTCATCTTTCATCATGAACAGGCATTGAAACTGTTCGAAGAGACAACTGTTTATTGGTCAAAAACCTTGTAAATGAATGCCTGCACAAAATATTGATTGATAGAGATATTCCTGGTGCAGTCCAGTATGTCAAGAACACCATTTCAGATCTTCTCATGAATCGAATGGATTTGTCACTTTTGGTTATTACTAAGGTGAGAAAATCCTTTATTCCACGTTTGATGGTGCTTTAGTCATTGTGAAGTTTTTGTAATGCTTGGTGTAAATCTGTGTCGGTCTTTATTTTAGCTTTATTCCTGCTCCTACGTACAGGGTCTGACAAAAACTGGAGATGATTATGAGGTAAAAGCTGCTCACGTTGAACTTGCTGAACGAATGCGCAAGGTTTGTATTATGCTTTTTCTTGTTATATTTCAGCATGCCACTGTACGATATATGTTTGAGGAACCTCATTATAATACTTAGATATGATGGTGGCATTGTTTTCTGGGTGACTTGTATTTAATTTCTTTAGATACTTTGTTTAACAGTCAAATATTGCAGCCACTTAATGTAAATTTTATGCTGAGTTTGCATGTTATAGTTTATTGCTAGATAATTGTTAGATGTAATAACGACTGGTCCTATTTTTCATTTTCTAAATGAGATAACGTGCTGTTGCCTTTACTAAATTCCAGTAGTAGTGGCTTCTTTGTAAGGCCACCCATTTGATGTCTTATGTAAATGCCTGATTGGTTTTAGAGCATTAGAATGAACTTTTTGTCTATAATTGACAGCGAGATGCTGCTACTGCTCCAAATGTCGGGGATCGGGTGCCTTATGTAATTATAAAAGCTGCAAAAGGTGCCAAGGTAATCTTGTTGATGATATTTTTCATTAAAAAAACTCGTTTCTGTTGCAAATGATTGTATTATTAATATCCTTGTATCAAATGCTGGCTATGAATTCAGGCTTATGAGAGGTCAGAGGACCCAATCTATGTGCTAGAAAATAACATCCCCATAGATCCTCAATATTACCTTGAAAATCAAATTAGCAAGGTTAGTTTAATGGTCTAATAGTTTCCATTTCAGTTTATAACAAACTCTTGCCTTGTTTTAACAATTCTATTAATGTAACAGCCACTTTTAAGAATTTTTGAGCCCATTTTAAAGAATGCGAGCAAGGAACTTCTCCATGGAAGTCACACAAGATCCATTTCCATATCAACTCCGTCAAACAGTGGAATAATGAAATTTGCAAAGAAGCAACTTAGTTGTATTGGCTGCAAAGCACTAATTAGGTATGAATCTACTTGCTTGTATGTTTTATATATGATGTATTAGTAACTTTTAGCATTTTCTGGAAAGAAATTGAGGATTCTTCATTACATGATCTTTGCTCTGTACTATTTCTTAAGATAATCAAGGGGTCTCTATTCTCATGACTTGGTGCTTTAAGTCAGGTTTTCTATGCTATCTTCATTGAATTCCTGAATGCTCGGAAATATTGCATCTTCTGAAAGGTAGAAATAGATTATGCTTTAAATGTTGAAATGCGTTCTAACAGTCTTTCCCTTTGATTTTTCCATAGAATGATTCTAGGTTAGTTTGGCTTCATTGTTTTCATCTCAACACATGCACACATATTTCCTCTCTGAAACTTAATTGAACCGAGAACAGCCTTCGGAGAGGTCTGCAAAGACAAAATGAGTATTTGTAGATGCATAGGTGTAAAAATTTGTAGAATTATCAGCAAGAACTTTATAGAGGCCACCCACGTATTGATTACTGCACATGCATGGTATATCTTTCACATATAAATAGCATTTGTGTTTTACCCTCAGCAATGCAGACCAAACACTCTGTTCACACTGCAAGGGAAGAGAGGCAGAACTTTACTATAAAACAGTTTCTCAAGGTCTGTTCATCTTCCCTTACTGTTTTTCTGATGCAAAGTAACAATTTTTAGCACTGGAGCAACCAAAGGTCTATTGACGATATGTTGTATGAAATAACTGCAGTGTCGGAACTAGAGGAGCTTTTTGGGAAGCTATGGACACAGTGCCAAGAGTGTCAAGGCTCTCTTCACCAGGATGTGCTCTGCACTAGGTTTCACTCCTTTCTCTTTGTGACTTGTGATGAATAATGTTAATTCCGTTTTAGTTAGACTCCCCCCCTGGGGGTTTGCAATGCTTATATACAAATACGAACTTAGAACCATGCAGATTATGTGCTTTATTTGGAAAAAGGAAGGGAAGGGACAGGTTGCTTAGACCAAGTGTGATGGCATTATTGCTTTTTCCTTCCTTATTTTAGTTCTTAACTATGTTTTATCAATGTTTGCAGTCGAGATTGTCCTATATTTTACCGGAGGAAGAAAGCACAGAAAGATATGGCAGAAGCTAAGCGGCAGTTGGACCGGTGGAACTTTTAAGTCTTTTCGGTTTTCAGCTGTCCAGTAAATGCATTTTCTGCCATCAACGAGTCTTTGAAAAATGTTCTATACCAAAGTTGGTAAGAAACCAGGCGGAGCTTCTCTTTTATAGAAACCGAGGAAGATGAAAACTCTGGACATCAAAGCTGTTGGAGTTGAGATTCTTGAATATTCCATGGAAGCTTCTGTTCCTCGAGGGCATTTATACTTTTGCAGGTTTTGGCTTGTAAAATGTTTGAGCAACGTAAGCATTTAGTGACCCATGTAATGCTAATATATGCTATATCCACCATCTTTTTCGTATTCCAGTACATAAAAATTTCTACTTCGGTCAGTAGGCAATACTGTTACGTATATTCCCTTACATAATACTGATGCGCATTTACTCACCAGGGATTCAGGGAACATCAAACATTATTAAATGTCAATCTTAGAAATAAATACTATGTATATTCATATATATTAAAAAAAGGGAGAACCCCAAATTTGGATAAAAATTTTCTGTTTTTTTTCAGTACTTTTTTTATGCTCTAAACACTAAAAAAATTAAACTTTAAACTTTAAACCCTATATTCTATTTCAAATTTTTTAAACACTAAACCTATTTTTTAATGTGGGGTATAAATAGAGGTATTGAAAATGGTAGGTCATTTTTATTCTCTAAATTTGAGGTAATATGCCTTCATGGAACCTTCCATGCAATAATAGTAGTTAACTTGAGCTTTTCTAGTTCATACTTAAATAACATGTCCAACAAATCTTACTATTTATATATAGAATTAGTGTGCTGTATAAATTAAGCTAACAAGGAACCCATGTTCTTTTATTGTAAATCAAAGCTTTGGATCTTTCTCAAAATTTTCAAGAGCTATTTTAAAGACAAGCGTGCAAGGAATACAAACTTAAAGAGGCAATTCACCAAAGGAATGCATGTTTCAACCATTTCAGACAAAAAAAAAAAAAGAAGGGAAAAAAACTTGAAATAACTACCTAGCAAATCTCAACGGTTATATATGTGAAAAAAATCCACTCTGTTGATGGTAAATCATAAATATGAATATAATATACGTTAAAAATTGTTATTTAAACAGATTTTGAGTTCGAAGTTTTATGTGTGCAGAAAATCTCAACCAGAAGACTCACACACTAAAACTAGATGTGCGGCGTAAATCGGTCCGAATTAGACAAATCAATCTCTAATAACTAGGGTGCAACCAAAAAAATATTATTTACATACAAAATTTGATAAGTATTACTAGTATTTTATTTATAACGGAAGCTAATAACCGGCCAACATTGACCTTACAAAAATTGACCAATCAACGGTTATGATCTTCTTATCAAACATCACCTCAAACTCTCCAAAAACAAAAGTAAAACGTTCTCCCTATCAAATTTAAATTCTTGAATGCTCCTTTTTATCCTCTTTTTCACCAAATCTTGGAAAAAGAAAATAAATAAAAAATCAAAATCCCATCTTTGTTTTTCTTCACGCTCTTCAGATCTCAGCTTTGTCATTGTCTTCGCTCAAAATTCTCTCCTTGAATTTTCAAATCTCTTTTTCATCAGTTTTTCTTTCAATGTATGCAAAATCCCATCTTTTGTCCCTTTTCATTTCGTGGAACAATCTTCAAAACCATTCTTTGTAACCCCATCTCCTCAAAGTTCCTTCTTTTTCTTCTTGTTTAGTCTGTAAAATCCCATCTTTTCCCCCCTTTGTTCAATCTTTGAAACCTCATTTCTTTTAGAACCTTTTTTTATTCTCACATTTGAAAATGAGTAATTCTCAAGCACCCAAATCAACAAAACCTTCAAAGGTTTCAACTTTACCTCCTCCTTCAAACCCTCTTAAACCCTCAGTTTCTTCCCACCTTGCAATGGTAGAACTAAAGCAAAGGATTTTAACCTCACTTTCCAAACTCTCTGATCGAGATACTTACCAAATTGCTGTTGAAGATCTTGAAAAGACCATCCAATCTCTTTCCCCTGACTCCCTCCCCATGTTCCTCAATTGCCTTTTTGATTCCTCAAATGATCCAAAACAAGCTGTAAAGAAAGAATCATTGAGGTTACTTTCAGTGCTATGTTGTTGCCATGGTGAATTGGCAGCTTCCCATTTGACTAAAATCATTGCCCACATTGTTAAAAGGCTGAAAGATGCCGACTCTGGGGTGAAAGATGCTTGTCGCGATTCGATAGGGGTGCTTTCAGGGCAGTATTTGAAAGGGGAGAGTGGAGGGAATATGGTGGGATTGTTTGTTAAGCCATTGTTTGAAGCAATGGGAGAGCAGAACAAAGGGGTACAATCTGGTGCGGCAACGTGTACGGCTAAGATGGTGGAATGTGCTTCTGATCCTCCTTTGGCTGCTTTTCAGAAATTGTGTCCAAGGATCTGCAAGCTGTTGAATAATCAGAATTTTTTGGCTAAGGCTTCTCTTTTGTCAGTAGTGGGGAGTTTGTCACAGGTTTGTGTGTTGCTGTTGTTTTTAGCTTGATTCTAACCATTTACATTGTTTAATTCATGGGGATATTGATGATTAATATTGTTAGTTGTGTGAATGTTAAATATCAGCTTAAATGAAAATCTCTTAGTTTCTTAGTTGCTTACTTTGTGCTTGTTAATCTGGCTGGTATTGTACATCTTTTTTACATTTGATCGTGCAAATTAGGTTGCTAGGTGGAGAATAGACATAGAAAATTCCACAAATAGGAACAAATTGAGGTTCTGAAATAATTATGCTGACCTTGTTGCAGGTGGGAGCAATTCCACCTCAAAGCTTGGAAGCTTTGCTGCTAAGCATCCACGAATGCCTTGGGAGCACAGATTGGGCGACACGGAAGGCAGCTGCTGATGCTTTAAGTTCCTTGGCACTGCATTCAAGCAACTTGATTGCAGATAGAGCGACTCCAACAATAAAAGTACTCGAGGGTAGCCGCTTTGATAGGGTAGCTTTCTAGAGCCATTTCTCTTTCGTATAATTCTTTTTCCCCTAAAAGAAAAGTATGGTTTGATTATTTAATTTTGATGCTTTTGAACATGATTGGTCGAAGACCATCTACTTTCTTTCCTTCCTTCTTTTCATGAGCTGATCTGGTCTTGAACATTCTGTTGTAATGTTTAATCATTTGTTAAACAGATGAAACCTGTGAGAGATAGCATGACTGAAGCATTGCAATTATGGAAGAAAATTGCTGGAGAAGGGGAAGACGGAGCTGCAGATGACCAGAAAGCCTTGTCTCGTGGTAAGCATGTTAGTTATGTGCTTTTAGGTTTTACGGGTTGTCCTTCTGATGTGTAGACTATTTCTCTTATTGGACTAAATCTGTTTCAATTATTGCTGTAGATGGTGACAATGTTCAATCAGATGAATCATCCGAAAAGAATGGCTCTAAAAATCCAAGTGCGGGTGATAAAAATACACTTGCTTCAGATTCTGTTTCCGAAGGCAAAGGTGGAAGTATTATTGACAAAGCAGTTGTAATTTTAAAGAAGAAAGCATCTGCATTACCAGACAGAGAGTTGAATCCTGAATTCTTTCAGAAACTTGAAACAAGGGGTTCTGATGATTTGCCAGTTGAAGTAGTTATTCCCCGTAGATATCTTAATTCTTCAAACTTGAAGAGTGAGGAAGAGCCAAAAACAAACAATCCAGACACAAAAAGGAGGTTGAGTGGCGTGGGAAGCAGCCAGCCAGATGATTTTCATGCATCTTCCAGCAGCAAAAACCGTAACATAGAGAGAGGAGCTTCTGGTGGCTGGGATAAACGGCCTGAAGAGAAGGTAAATGGAAACAACCTAAGAAAAAGAGCAACTGATGCTGATGACAGGATAGATGTAAATCAAAGAGAGCCATCTGGAAATCGTTTGGGTTTCTCGAAAGTGGATGAACAGTCTGAAGGGTCCTTTATTAGCAACAAAGGAAGTTGGTTAGCTATCCAGAGGCAGTTAGTGCAGCTCGAGAGACAGCAAGCGCATCTCATGAACATGTTGCAGGTATTTCTCAATTAAGCATTTATATATGCTTCCAGAAAGTATTCTTTTGATTCCTTGTTATGTTGCAGGATTTTATGGGTGGTTCTCATGATAGCATGGTAACTTTGGAGAACAGAGTTAGGGGTCTTGAGAGAATTGTTGAAGACATGGCTAGGGATTTGTCGTTATCATCAGGCGGGAGAGGTGGTAACTTTAAGTCAGCATTTGAAGGATCTTATAACAGACCATTAGGGAAGTATAATGGTTTTTCCGACTATGGTTCCAAGTTCAGTGGGCGGATTCCACTTGTTGAAAGATTTGACCAATCTGATGGAATTGCTCCAGGTGTGAGGGGGAGGGGACCTTGGAGATCTGAAAAGCCCGATGATTGGGATTTCCCTGCCTTTGGTGCTTCCAGAAACGGGCAAGCTGCATCAAGAAGAGCCCCAGCTAGCAGTAACCGGGATAGTAGATCACCCAAATCGGATCACGAGAGTGATCGGTTTGGTGGCAGGAGAGGTTGGGATAAAGGTCCTGGGCCTGTGAGACTTGGTGAAGGGCCTTCTGCTCGTAGTGTCTGGCAAGCGTCAAAGGATGAAGCTACCTTGGAAGCAATTCGTGTTGCTGGGGAGGACGGTGTACAATCTCAATCAGGACGTGTTCCTGAATTGGCTGCTGAAGCTGTCGGTGATGATATTGTTGGACCGGAACGAGATCCTGTCTGGACTTCTTGGAGCAATGCAATGCATGCCATTCAAGTAGGTGATATGGATTCTGCCTATGCCGAAGTTCTTGCTACAGGGGATGATCTCTTGCTTATAAAGCTAATGGATAGATCAGGCCCTATGGTTGACCAACTATCAAATGAGATAGCAAATGAAGCCTTGCAGGCTATTGTGCAATTCCTTATGGAGCAAGATTTGTTTGATATCTGTCTATCCTGGATTCAACAGGTATGGGTTCTTCATCTTTGATCTCTTTACTTCAAAGCTGCTATATTTAGACATTTTTCTTTTTGTAAGTTCCCTATTTTTTGTTCCCCCTATAAATTTTCAGCTGGTCGAAGTGGCGTCAGAAAACGGACCTGATGCGTTGGGTATTCCCATGGAGTTGAAGAAAGAGCTTCTGTTGAATTTACATGAGGCAGCTTCCACGATGGATCCACCGGAGAATTGGGAAGGTGCAGCACCTGATCAACTTATATTACAATTGGCATTGGCCTGGAAAATTGAGCTGCAACAGTTTGATAAGTAAATCTACTGATTTGGGTTTCGGAATCATGTGTTGTGCTTGCAATATATTACTCCTGTTCGGTATGTTTATATTACATGTAGTGAATGTTAAGTGAAAGAAGAAAAAAAACCAAATAGCTAGGTTGGACTAGTGCTATAAAATGTTGATTGATTCGAAGCCAGCTTATGGCTACTCGTACATTTCTGTTTGTCACTTATGATAATGGCCTCTGATGTAAATGTAAATTGTAAGTGTATGGCTATTTGCATACGCTGGAAATTTGCGGAAAACCCAAACATCTAATTAATTTCTGTCTTGAAGTAATCTTTAACCATAAGTTTCATATAGCCAAGATCAAGCTCTCTAGGAAATTGAGAGACCTCACTGCAACATGAAGCAGTGGAGAAAATTTCATTGAGGAACCTTTCTTTTCTTTTGATTTTGATCCAATAGAGAGAGCCCTTGGTTTTCAACCCAAATCTTGATTGAGGAACTTGATTTATATGAAATTAAATGAAGATTATAAAGCTTTATATAATGTAACTAATTATGGAAGCTGAAGTATGCATTCCAAATACTACCTGTGCAAATTAACCATGTTTAAAGTCATATACATCTGTGTATACACACACCAATCCAATCTTCTATGCAGCTGTCCTTTGGTTGGATTTGTTCCAAGCTTCTGTGCTGCTTTTAGCTCAGAAACTACTCTTTCGATCCTGGCAACCTGAGCTTCAAGTCTGGTAGCTATCATGTCAACTTCCATAAAAGTACTGCTTCCACCATTGTTGCTGATGCTATCTTTACTACACGGCCAAAACTCGAAATTCGTTCTCAATTCTCTCCCCACTCTTGCTGGTCCTTCATTATGGTCTTCACTATTCTGTTGGTTTCAGGGAGAATGTATCTTTACAGATTTTACATTATCTGCCCCTGAAGACAAGAGACCTTGAGCCTTAGCTGTAGAGCAATTATCATGACCGATTCAAAAGCTTGAGGTTCAAGTTCATCAACTGAAGGATCAGGTTTTACCGTAATAAATTTGACAGGGAAACCAGGAGGGATGCTGGCCTGATTCTCTCCCTTTCTTGCTTTCACCCATGGAATTCACTTTGGTTCCCCAACCTGTTTGAGAAACACATTGAACAAAGAAAAATCGAACATTAAGCTAATTAGACCTTCTATAATCAGTCAACAATCAGTAACACCAAAAATACTATAATTAGTTTTTTTTTAATCTATGCCAAACCAAAAAAAAAAACAAATCAAAATACAAATTTATCCAAAAAAAAAACAAATCAAAATATATTGCAGACAGGTTGATACATGGGAATCAACCCAAAAAGCCCAAGCTTTGTTTGAGTTTATCCAACCAGCGATGCTTCATTAGCTAATTTTGGCAGCAGCCAAGCACAATTGAGCAACCTCTGTTTCACCATGAGCAAAGGGTGTCCATTTGTAGGACAAATACTATAAAATAAATCTCCAGTTAAAACATGTATTCCCTCAGCATGGATTTATCATCAACCGATCAGGCACTACTTTTAACAATGCATATCCATCATCATTAGGATGCAAAACACTAGGAACACAACCAGCAAGCCTCATTGCTAACAAGGAAACCAGACCCTTGCCATTGCAAAACCATCTAGGCCATGATTGATAGCACAATATTAAAAGATAAAACTACATACAGTATGCGTATCTAATTTAACAAAAAAAAAGGGTGTTCAAGGACGAACAATATAAAAAGTTTTCCTTTTTTGCATCCCTCAGTATTGTGTATTTATCGTCAAGCAATCATCGATCGATCAGTCACTACTTTTAACAATGCATATCATCATCATCGGGATGCAGAATAGTAAAACCAGAAGCCTTGAAAAAAAAAATTAAAACTTTGAATTCACCAACAAGAAAAGAAGAGAATTTCCAAAACACAAACGAAAAAGAAGAAGAAAAAACCATCTATCGGATTTGGAGAATTCTTACTTAAAAATGAAAAAAAATACAGAATTTCAAGCCTGTTTATGAACTTGGAAAAAAGATTAGTGATCTAGAGGCAGAGTCCTAGTTAATTTATAGGACGAGATGACAAGTGGGAATTGCCTAGTTTGTCCTCCATGTATGATAAAATTACAATAGATAAAGCTTTAGATATTTTCTGATGCAATGGGCTGGTTATGGGTTTTGAGCCCAAGAAAGAAAAGTTTTCTTTCCCAAATGGCAAAGATTATATATTTAATATTCTATATGCTTTTTGTTACAGTTTGGTTAGCTCAGCTGAAAGTCTTCGACAAAAACACATACCATGGAATCAAAGAACAATAATCTGGTTCTGGGTTTTGTTCTCTTAGCTAGGGATGTAAAAACAGGTCAACAGTTGGGTTTCAGGTCGGGCTCTGTCAGGTCGGGTCAAATCGGTTACAGGTCATTTCGGGTCATTTTTTATTTTGACTCGATTCGGTTCGGGTTCGGGTTCATTTCGGGTCGGGTTCATTTCAGGTCGGGTTCAATTCAGGCCGGGTTCATTTCAGGTCGGGTTCATTTCAGGTCGGTTCATTTCAGGTCGGGCCAAAACGGTTAATTGACAGGTTGATTTCAGGTCGGTTTCGTTTCAGGTCGGGTTCATTTCAGGTCGGGTTCGTTTCAGGTCGGGTTCATTTCAGGTCGGGTTCGTTTCAGGTCGGGTTCATTTCAGGTCGGTTTCGTTTCAGGTCGGGTTCGTTTCAGGTCGGGTTCGTTTCAGGTCGGTTTCGTTTCAGGTCGGGTTCTTTTCAGGTCGGTTTTGTTTCAGGTCGGGTTCATTTCAGGTCGGTTTTGTTTCAGGTCGGGTTTATTTCAGGTCGGGTTCCTTCGAGTTTATGGTTTATTGTGTTATGTGTATTATATATATTGACGTATTATGATTTTTATTTTTACGGTTTAGGGTTTACGGATTATGGTTTAGAGTTTAGGGTTTAGGGTTAGGGGATTACGTATATGTGATATATATATATAGTTGGGGCTATTGGATTTATTTTTAGGGTTTAGGGTTTGGGGTTTGGGGTTTACTGATCTTAAATTAATACAAACATGCCTATATTAATTATATATATATATTGATGGATTATGATTTTTAGGGTTTATTGTTTAGGGTTTATGGTTTAGGGTTTACTGATCTTAAATTAATACAAACATGCCTACATTAATTATATATATATTGATGGATTATGATTTTTAGGGTTTAGGGTTTAGGGTTTACTAATCTTAAATTAATACAAATATGCCTACATTGATTATATATATATTGATGGATTATGGTTTTTAGGGTTTAGGGTTTACTGATCTTAAATTAATACAAACATGCCTACATGTATTATATATATATTAATGGATTATGGTTTTTAGGGTTTATGGTTTAGGGTTTAGGGTTTATTGTTCATAAAATGATACGTACATACGTACATGTAATATATATATATTGATGGATTATGGTTTTTGTTTTTAGTGTTTAGTGTTTAGCGTTTAGGGTTTAGGGTTTAGGGTTTAGTGGTTAGTGCTTTAGGGATTATTATTATTATTATTATTATTATTATTATTATTATTATATACTTAAATACAATTATTATTATTATATATTTACTATGCTTATTATTATTAGTTATTATTATTATTATTAGTTTTTTTTATTATTATTATTATTATTATTATTATTATTATTATGATTAATAATAATAATAATAATATTATTATTATTACTATTATTATTATTATATATTTACTATGCTTATTATTATTATTAGTTTTATTATTATTATTATTATTATTATTATTATTATTATTATTATGATTATGATTATTATTATTATTATTATTATTATTATTATTTGTAATTAAATGTATATAGTTTAGGGTTTATGATTATGGACTATGGTTCATTGATTAAATATTAGGGTTTGGTGTTTAAACCCCTAATGTCTAATTATCGACCCTAAGCATTAAACCTTAAAGCATAAGTAATTAACCCCTAACCACTAAACCCCCGATCTAGGATTACGGACTGTGAGCTATAGATTAAATATTAGGGTTTTATGGTTTAGAGGGTAGTGGTTATTGTTTAGGGTTTAAGATTAGGGACTATGGTTCATTGATTAAATATTAGGGTTTGGTGTTTAAACCCCTAATGTCTAATTCTAAACCCTAAGCATTAAACCCTAAAGCATAAGTAATTAACCCTAACCACTAAACCCTCGATCTAGGATTACGGACTATGAGCTATTAGCTATAGATTAAATATTAGGGTTTTATGGTTTAGAGGGTAGTGGTTATTGTTTAGGGTTTAAGATTAGGGACTATGGTTCATTGATTAAATATTAGGGTTTGGTGTTTAAACCCCTAATGTCTAATTATCGACCCTAAGCATTAAACCCTAAAGCATAAGTAATTAACCCTAACCACTAAACCCCCGATCTAGGATTACGGAATATGAGCTATAGATTAAATATTAGGGTTTTATGGTTTAGAGAGTAGTGGTTATTGTTTAGGGTTTAGGATTAGGGACTATGGTTCATTGATTAAAAATTGAGGTTTGGTGTTTAAACCCCTAATGTCTAATTATCGACCCTAAGCACTAAACCCCTAACCTAGGATTAAGGACTATGAGTTATATATTAAAGATTAGGGTTTTACGGTTTAGAGAGTAGTAGTTATTGTAACACCCCAAAATTCTCCTAATTCGGAAATTTAAAATTTGGAAACCCTAAAATTTGGGAATTTTTATTCTTGAAACCTTAATTTGATTAAGGGATTAATTTGATTAGATTCAGAATTTGAGGTTTAATTTCAGAAATTTGTGGGGTCGATTTATAATGCGGGTAAAGTTTTGGTATCGTTTTATAAACCCTAAAAGGCTTAATGACCTTTTATGTGATTTACCCTTTGGCAAGGGTATTTATACCCCATTATAACACCCAAAACCCTATTCAGCTTCCATTGGAAATCTATCAGCCGCTCTCTCTCACCCCACACTCTCTCGATAGCACCCATCTCCCGCACCATCTCCGGCGAACTTCGATAAAGCTCCGTTCACCGGCCTATAGTCTTCCGTAGCTCACACGGTCACTTCCGTCGAGACCGTCTTAAACCCACGATCAAACCCCACCCACCGGACCAACCTTATCAGTCGTCGTTTGGTCGAAAACGGTAGAAAACCGTTCAGCTTTCCTGTTGCTCGTCTCCATCGTTTCTCGCTCCGCCGTCCGCTCCTCTTCCTTCCTCCGTTCGTGTGTGTGGGTAAGCTTGAAATTCGAGTTTTGGTTTTCTTCTACATCGGCCGTTGAGTTCGGAAACGAGGAAGAATTAGCACTTTGTACATTTGAGTCTCCTTTCCAGTTATACTTTCAGTTCTAGGATAGCTAATGAAATGTAATTATTTTGAATCTGATATTGATGCAATTGTTGTCATGGATTAGAACTATGGGTTAATGTTTGCTTTTAAACCACCTAATGTTCTATGTTTGATCTTGCTGTTTGTGGTTTTGTGGCACACACTTTCTCCCAAAACAATTCTCGTTTTATGTGTGCATACACTTTCTTTGATCTTGTGAGAAATTGCAATATGAACCTTAATTGTTTTGAATGTCAATTCTTGTGATTTTATCCAGGATATTGAACTATCAAAGGAGATAAATGAATCATTCAGGCAATCATCCCAAGCCAGGATAAAACTTCCATCAGGAATTGAGATGAGTGTACATGTATTAACGACTGGGTAAATCATATTTAACCATTATTTTAATCAAATAATAGCTGCTTAAACAATTAGTCTATTCTCAAGGTATTTGATTCTATTTTGTTTGTTGAGCTGGGCAGGTACTGGCCAACATATCCACCTATGGATGTTAGGCTTCCTCATGAGTTGAATGTCTATCAGGTTTGCTGCAGGCTTTGTGACGAAATGTTTACTTTTATAGACACCATGAAGTTTTTATCTAGAAGTTATCCAACGCTTTTCTTCTACTTGGCCTAACAGGACATCTTTAAGGAGTTCTATTTGAGTAAGTACAGTGGGAGGCGTCTAATGTGGCAAAATTCATTGGGTCATTGTGTGCTGAAAGTAGATTTCCCCAAAGGCAAAAAGGAGCTGGCAGTTTCTTTATTTCAGGTATGTTTTGGTGTCCCGTGAGCAATTTTTCTCCTGTTGTAATGGTTTATCTCTTCTGTAATCTCTCTTCAAGCAAACGGGTTTAACTTTTTTTTCTTTTAACCTCTAGACTGTAGTTCTGATGTTGTTCAACGATGCGCAAAAGCTTAGCTTTCTAGACATTAAGGAATCCACTGGCATAGAGGACAAGGAATTGAGGAGGACCTTGCAGT
This sequence comes from Hibiscus trionum, assembly GCA_030270665.1. Taxonomy (NCBI): domain Eukaryota; kingdom Viridiplantae; phylum Streptophyta; class Magnoliopsida; order Malvales; family Malvaceae; genus Hibiscus; species Hibiscus trionum. The sequence goes on along the minus strand of BSYR01000020.1, from coordinate 14,525,920 downwards.
CCCTTGCATGTGGGAAAGTAAGAGTCCTGCAAAAGGTATAGCCATTATATTATTGCATTTACCATTACAATATCTTTTTTCTGCTGGCAAAGTAGGTGGTAATATCTTTCCTTTCTTCATTCATTGTTTGAATTTGTGTGCTGCAGTTGCCGAAAGGGAGGGATGTCGAAGATGATGATTCTTTCATTTTCAATGAAGGATTTACTGCTCCTCTCTATCGTTTAAAGGTACATCTATTTGCATACTTAACTTATGGTGGCTAAATAACATTTGTAAGAACAACTAAACTACTGTCATTCTCATCTCTATGCTATTCCACTAAATTACCATAAAAAGGTTTGTAAATGAATCCGACTTCAGTGATTGACACTTACACGATAAAGCATCGAGCTGATTTTCTTTTTGAAATGCAGGTAAATGCAATCCAGATGAAAGAGACAGTGGAGGAGAATACAAGCACCACCGAGAGAGCATTTCAAGACCGTCAATATCAGGTTTGACTTTGCTTCACTCTCACATTCTATTCCCTTTTCTCTGTCCTCCATCGATTTCTATTGTATATTTTTCATTATTTGTTCAATTACTTAATTTTACTGAACCTGTCTTCTTCTTTTTTTGCACAGTTGTCATACTTGTTCCAACAAGAGAACTGACTCTTCAGACATCACAAGTCTGCAAGGAGCTTGGGAAGCATTTACAAATTCAAGTCATGGTCACAACTGGAGGTACCAGTCTCAAGGATGATATCATGCGACTGTATCAACCAGTCCATTTACTGGTTGGAACTCCTGGGAGAATTCTTGACTCCTGGGACAATAATGTGCATGCTATGCCATGCTATGTATATTTGGGATATGATCTAATCTTTCTCTGCTGTTTGATTCTTTAACAAGTAAATCCATGTTTTGTAGCTGATAGTTTGAAGTATTTTCTATTACTGTTTTGCTAGAAAATAACTAATTTGAACTCAACGTTGCTGGCTTTATTTTTTTAACATTTTGAGCAACACAAATTACGGTCTTATGATCAGTTCTTGATGCATGTGCTGAATAAGGTTTTACTCTTCATAAGCATTATGTGATAGTCATCTTGAAGAATAATCTTCTAATGATGTATTTGTACAAATAAGCGACCGTACAGAAACTAAAAAAAAAGGGTTAGCGGAAAAATTAAAGATGTTTTTATATATTCACTGTTAATTATAATGTTTTAAACAACTTAACTTAATTAAGTCATTTAAGTATGTTAAGTTAATAAAAAAATTTAGTCATCTTATGTTAATTAAGTATACAGATTTAGTTTAATAATCTTTATTCATTTAACTAAATTTAATTAAGTATAAAAATTTAATTTAATAATGGTTATTCATTCAACTTAAGTAAATTAAGTATAATAATTTATCTTTGAAGTTACTTTAAAATAAAAGTTAAGTTAAATAGAAAGATAATTTGATTTAATACTGTTTAATTATTTAACTTAAAATGAATGCAAGTTAATTAAACTTATTTTTAATCTTAAGTTAAATTAGCATTAATTTATTCATATAATAAAAAATTTAAGTCATCTTATTTTAATTAAGAATACAGATTTAATTTAATAATCTTTATTCATTTAACTTAATTTAATTAAGTATAAAAATTTAATTTAATAATGGTTATTCATTCCACTTAAATTAATTAAGTATAATAATTTATCTTTGACGTTATTTTAAAATAAAAGTTAAGTTAATTAGAAAGACAATTTATTAATACTTAGACATTATTATTAATTCAATTTATCTTTTAATTGAAGTTAAGTTAGTTAATTTATTAATACTTAACATTATTATTAATTTTAAAATTTATCAATAATTGACAATATTTTATATTCATTAAATATAACTTCTTCAAATGTCAGATAATTATCATTATCAGCAAATCAAATAATAGTATTAGTTCAGGTTAATATCAGTTCAGGTCAAGAACAGTTCAGGTCAATATCAGTTCAGGTCAATATCAGTTCAGGTCAATAACAGTTCAGGTTCAAAACAGGTCGGGTTCAAAACAGGTCGGGTTCAAAACAGGTCGGGTCCAAACAGGTCGGGTTGAATCGGTTATCTGGCAGGTTAGTCTCGGGTTCGGGTTCGTTTCGGTCGGGTGCAGGTCGGGTTCGGTTACTACAGTAACAGGTCAAATTCGGGTTCGGGTTCACTTCGGTCGGGTGCAGTTCGGGTTCGGTTTCTACAGTTACAGGTCAAATTCGGATTCGGGTTCGTTTCGGTCGGGTGCAGGTCGGGTTCGGTCTTTAAATTTTCGGGTTAAACCAGGTTCTGACTCGATCGGGTTTCAGGCAGGTTACCAGGTCGGGTCAGTTTTTCACACCCCTACTCTTAGCTGTCTTTTTAATCTCAGGTGTCAAATCTTGGACTGGTGAAATTCATGGCAGGGTTGTCTGTGATGTTTGTGCTGATTCTTCTATTGGTCCTGAAGATCATGTTTTAGAAGGTTCCTCTTTTTCTCTTCAATTTTCTCTCTTTCATTTATAATCGTTAACCATGGTTGTTTAGTAGGTAAAATCATGTTTTTTATCTGAATTTTGAAGTGGGGTTTGTGTTGGAATTATGATTCTTAATGTGTCGGTGGGGTTTCAGTTTCTGTGTAAAGATGAAAGTTTGTCACTTCTTTGGTTAATTAGTGCTTATATGATTATGAAATTGAATGATTTAGTTGAATTTGGATTAAATCATGTGATGCCTGGCCTTGTCTATAAACTGTCTTGGATTGATTCGGTTTGTGCTAAGATTGAACAAAGAAAATAAAACAAAATTACCTTTTTATGGTGTGTGATTGGTTCACTGTATTTTACTTTTGTGTAAATTGCTTCTATGACAGGAGCTTGTTCGGTAGATTTTACGGCTAATATAGTGTTAGAAATTATCTCTGGGCTGACTCTTGACTCCTGTTTGTGCAAGGAATTTGGTTAATATGTTTAAAATGTCCAATTGTTTGATATTGATTGTTTTCATCTGAGGCTGTGATGGCTGTTAGCTTTCTTCTTACTTTGTTCTTTAATTTACTGCAATTTGTGAAGGGCGGATTTAGGGTTCCGGTGTTGTAAAGATCGTATTGTGACCAATTCATCCTGGTCCAAACAATTCGTGCTTGCTTGATAAATTAACTGATGGCTAATTATATTGGAAACAGCAATTATAGTGTCGGAAGGGGCTTCTGAGCTGACTGTTGTATTCTGAATGCTTTTTGTATAGGGCTTATTCTCTGAAAAGTCTGTGCTAGGAATTCTGTTAAGGGCTTAAAATGTTAAATTGTGTGATGTTTATGAACTTTGGTTTCGATTTTTCTTCTTCGACTGTGATGACTGTCATGTTAGATTTTCTTTTTCTACCATGTCACCAACTCATCCTGGTCAATCAAAGAATGAATGGTAATTGAAACTTTCTCGTAGATCAAAAAGGGTGTCCGTACATTTTATGAACAAGTCCTTGTTCATTTCCATAATCAAGAAAAAGCTGTTCTAAATCAATATAGCTGGTCATATTCTAGTGATTGTAGACCGAGTCTTTAGTGCTGCACCATTAGACAAGAGGAAACTTTGTGATCTTGAAGAACCGAAGATGTTCGATATTTTTTTCTTAAGTGGTCTGCGGTCACACCAAAATGCATTCTTTTATGCATTGCATTCCGCTTCCACACTTTTAACACTTTAATATTGCCATTGCCGGTGAGGACTGGATGATATCCCTGTTCATCTTTAAAGTTGTACAATGCCGTTGATGCTTATTTGGTTCGTTCATCTAGTCAGTTCATCTGGTGAATTTCTGACTACTTTAACCGTACAAAGTTGGCGGTCATAACTAAGATTTCCAACAGGGTAGAAACTTCATCAATGAGAACTTGATCGGTTTATCTTATATTTACAAACCACAAATTTGTTTCGGTGCAGGTGCTGAGGTTGCTATTCTTTGCATCACAAAATCTAGGGAAGTAGTAAACTATCAGGCTTTTACAAACACTAAGGGGTTATACACCGTGGCTGAAACGATGCCGGAGAGTGACCGTTGGGATGCATGCTTGGCACGACCTATCAGTAGTTTCCATGATCACTGCAACCATCTCGGGAACAACTGCACCGGAATCAAGTTCACCTATAACCGTCCATCGGGTCATTTTCACTCTATCCGGCCTTTTGTCTATCGACCCTCCACCGCCCCCACATACTGCATTTAATCCGTTGATTGATTTCTGTGCTAGAGTTGCCAGTCATGAATGTCTCACACGGAAGCAAATGGAATTTATGATCTTTAACTTACAGATTATCTTCTGCTTCTTAGTGATACATTTTTGTACAGGATGTAAGCGGATCAAATATCTGTATTTATTTGAATTCGATTATAGATATCAATTTCATGATGTATGAATTTATTCTCTTATATACACTAATCTTAATAATTTTATTTTTATTAATCACGAAAAATATATTTATAAAAAAATAAAAACATTTAGATGGTGAATTGCTGGAGAAGGAAGGGGGAAAGAGCTAAGGGCTGCCCTTTTATTACCGGAACTATTCTTTAGATTCATCTTGATAATTTTATTTTAAAAATACATCAAATTCTTTGAAAAAAATTGAATATGTTAAGCTAATTCCGAGGTTGTATGGATCACTGAAGTATATGATTCGAAACTTTTTTTTTGTCCTTCCGGACTCCGGTTCCGACTCGCATACTTAAGTATCGTCTCGAACTCGAGACTTATTTAAGAGATTCCAAATTGCACTTTATTAGTTTGAAATTAATTTTTTTAAAGGGGAGGTTTGATCTCGAAAAGTCAAAGTCAAACCCAAAGATGAATGAAAGATCTTGACTGGTGCTGAGGGCGGGACTGGAGCTTACGTGGCGAGACTTGGTTGGACCATATACGTGTTCACTACTGTATTCCATAACTGAAAATACGCCCCAACAAAACGACTTTTGATGATCCGGAAACAAAACAAAGCGAGGGAGAGAAATTCCAAGCTTTTTTTGTTTTTCTTTTTCCTCCAGATTTGTTGATTTGTTTTTTGGAAGATGATAGGATGGATAAAGCAGCTCAAAACGGCATTTGGTTTGGCGTTTCTGTGGCTTGTTTGTTTGATTTACTACACCCAGGTTCCCCAATTCTCTCTTCTTCTTTTTCCCTCATTTTGTTTGATCCATAGGAAATAGGGATGCTAATAAATATGTGGAATTCCATTGCTTTGGGTTTCTGGATTTTTGTTGATTTCATATTGGGTTTTATTGAAAACTAAGAATTTACTTTTTTTTTATTTGTTTTTTTAGATTGTTGGTGCTAGAACTTTGGATTTCGATACGAATTTGTAAATGAAAGTTTGGGTTAATATTTTAGCCTTTTTTAAAAGCAATAATTTTGTTAAGGGAACATAGAACTTCCCTGAATTATGTTTCATTGATGTGAATTTTGATAAATGAGATCTTTGTCAAGTGTCGAACTTCATAATTGGGAGCTTTTTTACACCCCTGAAATTGGGTCGACAAGTCTAAATGAGTTTTAGTTTAGTGGAAAGATCACCATTTTTATCTGCTAATATGAATATTAGGAATGATTCAAGGTTTCCCTGAAGTATCTGTTGCATAAGCTAGCAATCTCTTATTTTTGTTTCGAGTTTCGGATGGTTCCTATCTCTATGCTCTTGCAATTCCTATTTATGTTCCCTTTTGCCCCCTTTTACCTTGCTTTGAGTTTGGATTTAAAGTTTAACTTCTTGTTGTATGAGTGCAGGGTTTCAGATCATTCGTATGGACATCGATTTCTTACCAGCTGAAGGATAAGCTTAAGTTGTCACCTTCGGCTTCCCAATTTGTGTTTTCAGTGTCATTTTTCCCATGGAGCATAAAGCCTGTATACGGGTACGCTTCACTGTTGTGCTTGGTGTTCATGTTGTTGTGGAAAGACACAAGTGTGGTAGTTTTTTTTAAACAAAAAGAAACACATTGAAGTTCCAAAGAATTTGGATAATACAATTCAGAATTTTCTGGTAAACCAATCTTTGGTATGAATGTATAGGCATAGCAAAAGAATGTTTTGAGGGAAAATAGGAACATGATTGGTAATGGCCTGATGGCCATCACATTCACATATGTTGTAAAGGAAGCTATTTGGCTGACGAATATATGCTGACAAGAAAATTGCCCTTCTAGCATTATAGTATCTCTTGATTGTTTGTTGAAGCCTTACTCTGCTTCTACGCGCAGGATTTTGTCTGACTGCATTCCAATCAAAGGGAAAAAAAGGATCCCATACTTGCTGATTGCCACTGTAATGTCTCTTGGGTCGTGGCTTATTCTGGGCATAAATGCCTCCATAAGGAGTTCCATGTGGCTCCTCATGATCTTATTAACACTGCAAAACCTAGGTTCTGCAATGGCGGATGTTGTGATTGATGCAATGATCGCCGAGGCTGTAAGATTTGAGAAGTACGTTCTTCTATCGAAATTACTTTCCGATGCTGTTTGATTGATCCATCTATGTTTTCTGCAACCAATTGCATGTTTGGTTTTCCTTCCGAAGAATAAACAACTTACAAAGTTGAACTAATTTTGATCAGGGCCTCATTTTCCGGAGACCTTCAATCATTATCATGGTTATCAATGGCTTTTGGTGGAGTGTGTGGGAGTTTGCTGGGAGGATATGCATTGAACAACTTAGAGATAGAAATTATTTTTCTTCTGTTCTCTGTACTTCCAGCCCTACAGTTGTTTTCATGTGGTTTGGTTAAAGAGTACTCTACGGGCTGTGACGATTTTTTTGAAATCTCTAATTCAAGTGATTCCCATCATTTGAATGGGAATGCTAACTATTTGGATGAAGACATTTCTTTGGAAAGGAAATCCTATGTTGGTGCCAGAAAAAGAAAGAAGAACAAAAAGAAGAGTAAAAAGACCCAACTTATGCGCAGAAAAGCACAGATTCAAAGTCCGGGGACGGACGAGTCTCTGCCATTGCTATGGTTCCAGTCTCTGAAAGATGCCACTTACAGTTTGTGCCGTGCTTTTAAACAGCCAATCATTTTAAGGTAAATATTAACTTACTTTCTGGTACCAAAGATTAAACGTACTGTTATGAAATGCTTTGCATTTTCAAGGCAACTACATGAAACGATCGCCCGAAAAATGGCTGATGGTATAGAATAGTCCCGCTTGATGGTTGTTGTTATCCTAGTAGGCACTGTTGTTTGATATTGTTTCGAGTTCTACTTCATAGATGCTTTTTCCCTTCAAATTAAGTTTTTCTTGGTTTAATTTGCCACTTGGAACTCCAGACCCATGGCTTGGTTTTTCCTTGCACACGTCACTGTTCCGAACCTTTCAACAGTCATGTTCTACTACCAGACCGAGTTCTTGAAGATGGAAGCATCTTTTTTGGGGACTGTACGAGTTATTGGATGGTTAGGACTCATGCTAGGGACGTTTACGTATAATCGGTACTTGAAGAAAATGAAGTTACGAAGAATTCTTGCGTAAGTACTTGGTAGTTTAGCTTAATTCATTTAGAAAAATACCTTTTGTTCTTGAAAATAATGTGATCGAGTTGTATCTCTTACTCCGGAAAAAAAAAATGCAGGTTTGCTCATTTCGGTCTGGCTTTCTTGAATCTCTTTGACATTATTTTGGTGTCTCGAACTAATGTTCAATTCGGAGTATCAGACAAGGCCTTGGTTCTTTGCGGATCTGCACTTTCCGATGCCGTCAACCAATTCAAGTATGTGTGTATTTGGACAATTCATCATTATCATACATGGAATTCTTCATCTGTTCTCGGTTTAGTTTAAACATTCTTTCTTCCTCCAACCTTTCTGCACCAATCTTACATCGTTTACATCCTGTGATTGCATGCAAATGCAGGTTAATGCCATTCTTGATCTTGTCCGGACAGCTTTGCCCACCGGGAATCGAAGGAACACTATTTGCACTCTTTATGTCAATAAACAACCTCGGTTCCACTGTAGGATCATTTGTAGGTGCCGGGTTGGCATCGATCTTGAACATCTCTTCGGGATCTTTCGACAACCTTCTTTTGGGCATCGTTATTCAACTCGTCTGCACTTTCATTCCCGTTACACTCCTGTTCTTGATACCGAAGGAGGCTACAGGGATAGCATCGTAACTCATCTTAAGATGTTTCAAACGGACAACGGTAGCTAGCAACCGAGTCAGACTCGACTAGATAGCATCCTAACCATTACAATCATCTTCATCAACATAGTCACTTAAATGCGGATAGCTATACACAGAAATGAATAGCAATGGGTACATTTTGAGTCATGATTCTTGCTTTACATCATATATCACCATTCTGATATTAGATTCAACAAGCATTGTTAAACAGATTTTGGTTGATTGATTAGTTACACAGTGAATGTAACGATCGTAAGAAAGGGTCGACGATCCAGTTTTTGCCTTAACAGAGTGCATTTTCTTCTGATTTTAATCCGAGTACATAAATTCTCGATTATTATAGCCGGGTTCTGATTCTAGGACATTCACATTGGTACATTATCCTGATCTCTCATTAAATTTGAGATGAGAAATAGATCAACTGGCTACCTTTTTCCCAACTCGATAACTCCGATCTCGCATTAAAAACTTACATGAATAATAGATCAGCTCACTACCTTTTTTTCCCAATTCAATCAATCAAGTAAAAAAAAAAAAGACAATTGATTGCAAGGATATACTGAAACCGTTAGTCCGGCACAGGGTGCCTACATCATAAAGTAGCCAACTACATAGACAATCAGGGAAATTTTTCGGCACACACATAGGGAACCAAATTATCTTATGCGAAACGACTTCAACTAACCTAGTTGAAAAGTTACATATAAGCATTAAGTGGGAACTTGAAATGGAAATGGCCTGTATGCTCAATTTCACAAAGAGGATGAGCAATTTACTAACTGAAACCATGACTACGATATACACACACCAAACTGTTTAGCAAGAATTTAGCTGCAATCTAGCGACACTGGTCGCGTAGTCTAGGGAGAAAAGAGAATTTTCCTTGATTCGTAAGTCTTTTCTTCTAGACATCCAGAACCGATGAGAGAGTTTAACCAAACCTGATCAGATCTCACTGGTTCATCATCATCATTCCGGTGCCAGCTCCAAAATGCGTGGGTTGAATTCACTATCTTGAGCTCACCGTGACCAAAGCTCGCTTCACGGAACACTGACCACTCAGGTGTCGGGTGTACATACCTGTAAGTATATTTAATAAGAAATAACATTCCACTATTCTTTGCTTGAAGTTTCACTAATCATTCAAGGTAAGCTCAATTTTATGCTCAAATCATTTGAACAAACAAGATAAAAGCATGTCGTTTGGTTTGAACATCTGGAATCTAAATTTTAAGCAATTTGATCTCCGGAAATAAAAATTCTACAGAAGAAGACATACTTTTGAGCTAAACCTTCTCTGTTGCCTCCATCTCCGATAGTAATATGAACAGCACCACAAGGATCTGATTTTCCCTTGTTAACACGTTTCTGTCAAGTAGAGAACAAGACGTCATATATCCATACAAAAATAAGAAACAGAGCTAGACAGGTATTGACATACGGAGCGCTCGTAAGCATGCACATGACCAGTAAGTACTAAATCAACACCAGCAGCATAAAGCAGCGGTTCCATGGCTGCCATCATCCCATCCCCTTCACCTTGATGAGCATAGTTACTATTGTACCAAGGCACATGGAACAACACAACTAACCAGGGTGTCTTTTTCCGGTCCACCTTCGAAAGATCAGCCTGCATATTTAAAAAGACGAGAAGTTTAGATTTCATCATAATCATGATAGATTTGCATCCTATATTCATATTCAACCATTAGAGGATAGGAAGAACCTACTTTCAACCAGCTATATTGATCTGAGAGCTCATCATAATCCGTATATGAACCAAGCATGACAACATGGACCCCAGCAACTTCAAAAGAATAATAAAGATTCGAGGCCGATTCGCTTTCCTCAAAAGGCATTTTCCATCTCGCATTATAGGATGCAAATGCATCTGTGAAAAAGGGTATCTTCTCCTTTTCGTGGTTGCCTTGTGTTACCATCCATGGTCTGGCACTCGCAAGTGGCTGTACCAGCTCACCAAAGGTGTCCCAGCGATGTTGCAAGCAATCGGCATACGAAAGGTCCCCGGGAAGCAGATGTACATCATAGATGCATTTGTCAATGTGGTCTAATGTTGATTTAGTCCAGCCAGTTTGACCTAAATCCCCAGCCACAGCAAAAGTAACAGGAAATTGTCCGGGAGGGGTCTTGAGCTGAAATTCAGGACCTTGTCCTCCACACCGATAGAAATAAACAGTATCATGCTCCAGAGGCCCAATGACAGTGTGATGTATCTTTCCAGAGCTATAAAATAGGTAATTATAAGAGGTGGCCTCTCCTTGAGACGATAAGGTGTATTCTCCGGGTGATGTTCCGTATTCAACAATAGAAGGAGCAGATTTACCATCAGTGACCCATGAGATTCGCATGTGATTTTCTCCTGCCAATGATAGGTGTACCTGCAACACATGTCCATCAAGCACAAAGCATTTCAACTAAATCGCAACACGAAGGTCTTGAAAGAATTAACAGGAAGTTAAATCGTGCACAAGAATATTTTTGTCCATACAAAGACAACAGTATCAACTAGAATAAAATACAATCATAACAGTAAACACATATCCATTCTCTCTTCATTGGTGAATTCCAACCTTCACTCCACACAAAAAGACAGTAACCGGTAGTAAGACAGTCCGAGCAAAATCTTCTTGTTGTAAAAGTTAGTTTGATCGCAATTATAGATGCATGTATTATGATTTCGAACAAATCATTCGTTTTTCTCATTAAGAAGGATAAAAATTTGGTTTGATCCATGAATATGTAGCACTAAAACCTTAAACCGGCACTCTTCTGTTTCAGATAATACTTCCTCAAAATTTTCAGGGAAAGTTTCAAAGCCTAATCATAGACATCTATCATGATAAATTGCTTAAATTTACAAATTTACCATGCAGGTCCAATCAACTCCAGAAACAACCAAATCCGTCAGCTTGAATTTCAAGTTTTACAGGCAGCAGAAATACAAAATCCATAAATTAAATTGGCAATAAAACAGACAAATCAAGGCAATCAAAATCTAAGCAGCTTCAAGTAAATCCATTTCTACAAACATAAATCCCCACTCAAACATAAACACCAAACCCAAAACTTCCACAACTATATATATAAAGATTTTTCATTTCAACAAAAAGGAACCCAGAAATGCAAAAATCAAGAAAGACCCAGATCATATCAAATCAAGAAAAATAAAAAAAAAATAAAAATTGAATCTGAAAGAAAAAAACAGAAGATAAAATTAAGAAAGTTACCTGCTGAGGCAAAGAAGGGTGCTTTGGGTTCCATGGAAACTGCAGATTTTTACGAGGCTGAGGTCTAACGTAATCAGTTCTAACAGCAGGTAATGAGATTGACAGAAGAACACATAGTAGTAACATAGAAATCGTTGTTTTTGTTTCCATTTCTTTTTTTTTTTTTTCTATACAAAAATCTCTTTCCTTGTGAAACACTGAACTGAAGAAAACATTGATACTTTGTCTTCACTTCGTCCATAAATCAAGGGAAAGGGTCTCTTTTGCAAATGACTGTTTTAGCCTTGTTAAGCCGATAATAATGTTCTGTTAGGAAAGTGGCACTCTTGTCCTATTCAAGAAAAACACCGCCTTCTTTTTAGAATATTCCAATTTCGTTTGTGTTCAAGATAATGTTCACATGTAGCAGATTATCTTCTTTTATTCATAATTTTTAAACTATCCTATTTTTTTTATTAATCACTTGTTTTCGATCCATTAGTCGATTAGTTTAGATCAAATTTTACAGAAGTGTATTATGAGGTGATTTTTTCAATTTAATTTTTTCTGTTCAGAATGTCAAGATTCGAACTTCTGACTTTACTTAAAAGATTTAGTATCTCATCCCGCTATATAAAATACCAAATTTCATCTGGGGACGGCATCAAAGAGGGAAGGCACCTTGGTTAGCTATCACAGAGTCTTTGAAATGGTATATAAAAAAAACATTTGAAGTGGTAATTTATGTTTCTAAAATATTATAAAATTCTATAATAATAAAAGTATATTAACCTTTTAAAATATCTTTGAAATGGAATTATGAAATTAAATTTTAAAGTCGAATTCAAATACTAAGATGTAAAAAATAATCCTGTCTTTATTTCCTTTGAGCATAAGAAACTTTTAAAAAGAAACAAAAGGAAAAAGAAAACATTGAAATTTGAATTTGCTGCAGATTACGAGAAAAAGACAGTAGAGAAAAAACAAATAAAATAGTTCGTTGAATATCCGTTGCTAAAACGAGATAAGGTGTTAGATTTTTTAAATAATATTAAAAATTTAAATATCAGCGTTATAATAAATAAAATTGGGCTAGAAAAATCATCTCATAATAAATTTTTACAAAATTCGATTTAAATTAGTCGATTAATAACTTAAATATTAATGTTAAACAAAAAAAAGTTAATAAGAGAAATTGTTGCACAGTTTCCTATGTGGATGTTTGGATGGGCGCTTGGAGGCATAAAATTTCGATTCAACGAAATTTTTGACCTCGAACGCCGTGCCCACGTGTTTAGATCTAAAAATTTAAAAGGGTAAACTACACAGAATGCCACTCAACTTTATCCTTTGACTCGAACATATCACTGAACTATAATTTGATACTATTATACCACTAAACTTAGCTTTTGGCTTCAATGTAAGCACTCGGCCGTTAACTTATAACGGGTCGTTAAATCCAGAACGGCGTCGTTTTAGTTTCGTTGTTTTGAAGCCTAAGATAGGCCAAAACGACGTCGTTTTGTTAATAAAAAAAATAAGAAAACATTTCATTTTGGGAAGCTTGAACCAAAAACCTTTAAGATGAAAGGCTTATACCAAACCACCAAGCCAACATAAATACTTGATATTATTCTAACGAAAATAATATATAAATAATACTGCAGTTGAACTTAATTTCATTTATCTCATGATATAATTTTATAATATTTATAATATAATTTCATAAATATATTAATTTTATAAATAAATATTATTTATAATTTATATTTTAATAGATATAATATATATAATTAACCTAAACTCTAAATCAAATATTAATTAAAATACCAAACTCGAAACCCTAAAAACTACAAAATACAAACCCTAAATCATACATTAAATAAAACCACAAACCCTAAATCATATATTAACTAAAACCATAAACCATATATAAAATAAATCCCAAACCCTAAACAATAAATCCTAAACCCTAAACATAATTAAATCATAAATCTCAAACCCAAAATCTTAAAATTAAAATATTATTTATAATATATATTAGGATTTGTAATATAGGGTTTAGGTTTAGGGTTTAGTTACATATATTATTTAAGGGGTTAGTTTAGGATTTATTTTTGTATATGGTTTAATGTTTGGGTTTAGGGTTTAATTATATATATTATATCTATTCAAATATATATATATATATTATAAATAATATTTATTTATAAATTTAATATATGTATATATGGTTTAGGGTTTAGGGTTTATTTATATATATGGTTTAGGGTTTGGAGTTTTAATTAATATATAGTTTAGAGTTTGGGTTTTGGGGTTTAATTATATATATTATATCTATTAAAAATATATATAAATTATAAATAATATTTATTTATAAAGTTAATATATTTATAAAATTATATTATAAATATTATAAAATTACATAATGAGATAAATGAAATTAAGTTCAACTGCAGTATTATTTATATATTATTTTCGTTAGAATAATAGCAAGTATTTAAGTTGGTTTGGTGGTTTGGTATAAGTTTTTCATTTTAAAGGTCTTGGGTTCAAGCTTCCCAAAATGAAATGTTCTCTTATTTTTTTATTAACAAAACGACATCGTTTTGGCTTATCTTAGGCTTCAAAACAACGAAACTAAAATGACGTCGTTTTGAATTTAACAGCCCGCTATAAGTTAACGGTCGAGTGCTTACATTGAAGCCAAAAGCTATGTTTAGTGGTATAATAGTATCAAATTATAGTTCAGTGGTATGTTCGAGTCAAAGAGTAAAGTTGAGTGGTATTCCATGTAGTTTACCCAATTTAAAATTAATTTTGGATCTTAAAACATGATTCTGAGAGAAGTAAAGTAAAAGTAGTTTTTTGCGTTTCGGGGTGATTTTTACACTATATTTTTATACAATCATAATTTTTAAGAAAAAAAGTTCAAAACATAAATTACGTTACTTTAAAATCAATTTTACAGAAAATCAATTATATAAAATCACGTTGATCCAAAATCAATTCTACCACCGCAAAATAAAACACACACATTTTTTAGTTGGTTATATCAAGTGGTTGTAGTCCTAACTTAAAATCTGCTCATTCGGTATATAATCCATAATTAGGTAAGAAAACACAAACTATTATTATTAGGATTGTATTTTGATATATAATGGGTAAATAAATATATATATATATATATATATATATATATATATATTTATTCAAATGAGACAATTTAAAAATTAAAATTTTAACTTCAGACTCTTAGTCTTAAGCACTACATTCCAAATCAATAAATTTTAAATTCTAAACTATACTTTTAAACTCTAAAATTAATAAAATTATGTAAACTTTAATGTACATAATTTGTGCATTGAATTTTTTCTCACATTATTAATCTAACATTAATTTACACTTCTTAAAACCACATTCATCATTCAGAAAAAAAAACATCCAGATTCCAGGTCCATTAAACCAATTAACCTCAACCTACCTAGGCCCAAGCCCAACACTAGCTTCCCCCTACTAAAATTGTCCAGCCCAATACTCACCCACTACACACGTGTCATCTCTATTTCAGAATCTCCTCCTTCAAAGCGCACCCCCTCCCCCGAAATAAAATTTCGATTTCTCCTCTAGGGTTTCCTCTTCTCTCAAAGATCTCCCAAATTTCCTCTTTGTTTATCAACTATGATGCAGCAGCCGCCTTCAATGTCAGCCGACCAGTCTCAAAGCCAGCAGTATCAGCAACAACAGCAGTCGCAGCAGTGGATGATGATGTCTCAACAACAACAGGCCGGTCAGCCGGTACCTCCTCCTTCAGGTTGGAATCCGCAACATGTCCCTTCTCCCGCTCAGATGCAGCAGTACCCAGCCGGTTCCGCGGCCACCAGCTCCGGAGAGATTCGATCTCTCTGGATCGGTGACCTTCAGCCGTGGATGGACGAGAATTACCTCATCAACATCTTCGCTCAAACCGGAGAGGTAATTAAGTTCTATAAAAGGCCGTTCGTTACATATTAAAAAAAAGAATGATGTTTAATTAAATGAACGCATGTGTTATAGTCTAACATTACTGGAACAAGTTAATTTTCGAAAGTATTGTTTCTTTCTGCATTTAAATGGATTTAATTTCGTTTCGTTCAAGGTAATCAAAAGCCAAGTAGTGAAAGTCATAACTAAACAAAGTTTCTTTTTAGGTTGTTTCAGCTAAGGTAATTAGGAATAAGCAGACTTCTTTACCAGAGGGATATGGGTTTATAGAGTTTGTGTCTCATGCGGCAGCTGAGAGGGTTTTGCAATCATACAATGGGGTGCAAATGCCAAGTTCTGAGCAGAACTTTAGATTGAATTGGGCGTCGCTTGGGTATGGGGAAAAGAGGCAAGAAGAGGGATCTGACTACACAATCTTTGTTGGGGATTTAGCTGCGGATGTTTCGGATTACTTGTTACAGGAGACTTTTAAAGTTGTTTACCCATCTGTTAAGGGTGCTAAAGTGGTTACTGATAGGACTACAGGACGGTCTAAAGGTTATGGCTTTGTGAGGTTTGCGGATGAAACTGAGCAGATTCGTGCTATGACAGAAATGAATGGCATTTATTGCTCAACAAGGGCAATGCGGGTTGGACCAGCTGCTAATAAGAAACCAGTCACTGGTCAGCAGTATCAGAAAGGTACTCATCTTGTGGTTTATTTGATGTCCACTTTTTATCTTGATTGCCATATGAAGTTTGCTTGGTTGTATGTGTGATTTATTTCAGTTTTTTATGCTAGATTGCTTGACTTAACTAGTTAAATACTATTTGATTATTATGTTTAGTTTTTGGGTTTTCGTTATCTGAGTCGGAACTGTAACAATTCCTTATCATTTGAACCCTTTCCGCTCTGCACTTGAAGATTGGTGGAATTTATACAGTCATTTCCTTCCAGTTTCCTTTTGAACTTGGGCCCGTTTAATTATATTAAAACATGCTAAAACTTATATAAAACTCATGTTGTCTTAAAGCAGGACACCAAGAGGCTCTCATTTTGGAGGGCCTGGAACTGATATCAGCTGAAATGATTCCACTTTAATGCGTGGCCTCATTTTAGGTCAGTTACTTTGTTTACGTCATAAGTTTCATTTTCTCGTGGCAGTATTTTGCTACATTCGCAAATTACTTTTCCAGTTCCTTATTAAGTATTCCAGTCAAGTTCAATTTGTTTCAGTTTCCCAACATGTTTCCTTTAAATTCAAATCTCTTTACATTTTTTTTTCAACTCCAGAAGCTTTGATTTTATTTCATGATGGTTTAGCCTCCTTGATACTTGCATATGTTTGCACTTACCTTTTGTTTCCTTTAAACTTAAGCTTTAATACTCAAAACTAGCTAAATCAGCCATGTTAAAGTTGCTATGCTTGTTATCTCGCCTCATTCTGTTGATCAACCTTGGGGCAAGTTTTGTTCTAATGCATTTCAAATCCGTGCTTCTGTTTTTCAAATTATATTAACCTTTCGGCCCCCATTCTATTGCTGTGTTGCATGCAAGTAAAAAGTGAGTCTGGAAAGAAACCCAGAACTTATTTAACCTCAATGGGAGTGGATCACTTGCCCTTTGTTACATCATGAGGTTGTAGCCTTGTAGGTCACTTTACGTTTAGAAGAATTTACTGTTTTTAAATTTGTAAACTTCATCTTGCCATTTTGTTGTTAATAACATGCACTTTATAGGTTTCTTTGCTTACAGAGAATGTAAAAATATATTCTACTTGAAAGTAATCTTTGAAGTTGAACTTCTACTCAATTCAATTTAAGAACCAGCAACTCCTCCTGCTCCCCTCCCCCTCCCCTTCCAAAAATTGATGAAAGAAAAAGGAAATGCTTTATGTCTACTGAGGAGAAAAGATGAGTCCATGTCAATTTTCCTTTTCCCTTTTTTCACCCTAGAAGACCTCTACTGGTTTCCTGGGTTTAGTGTAATAATGATTTTTTTGCTATTAAATTCATTTAGTTTGATACTTTTGGTTGTGGCTAGTAAAGGAAAAGGATTAAAGGTAAGCTTTGATGTAACTCAATTGATGTTTATTGTTGCAAGTGTAATTGCGGACTGATATTAGCTGGTGGGCTTACATTTTGTTCTGTTCATGCCATAAATGGAATTATTTGAACTGCTTATTTATATCCATAAGCTTATGCTATAATAATGCTTTGTTCTTTTGAAAAATGTTTATTTTCAGTTTAGAGAAGCAGTAGTTCAATAATGTGAATTTATTATCTGATGTCTGTTAACAGGTTCGGGTTTTCATAGTTAACATGAAAATATTTACTTTTAGTAGATGTATTGAATTAGTTAAGCTTATGCCATACTAATGCACGACTTTTCACTTTGTTTCATAAATATCTTATTATCATCTATTCTATGGTAGTTTACATATATTTTTGATTCGCAGCTACTTACCAGAATACACAAGGAAATCCTGATGAGAATGATCCAAATAATACCACAGTGGGTATTGTTTTAATTGTTTTAATTTTATTATACTCATTTCTGGATTTGGACAGCTGAAATCTTACAAGCTTAAATGCAGATATTTGTTGGCGGTTTGGATCCCAGTGTTTCTGAAGACCAATTAAAACAAATATTTAGCCAGTTGGGTGAGGTAGTTCATGTAAAAATTCCTGCCAACAAGAATTGTGGTTTTGTTCAATATGGTAACAGGTAACTGGTAAATACTTTCATGCATTTTTGGTATTTTAAATATTGTTTCATAGTATTAATGTATTCTTTCAATATGATGTACTTCAGGACTAGTGCAGAGCAAGCTTTATCTGTTTTGAATGGTACCATTTTAGGAGGAAGAAATGTTCGACTTTCATGGGGACGTAGTCCTTCAAGCAAACAGGTTTTGTATTTAAAACCATTAGGTTCTATAATTAAAGCTATGCTAATGTGTTTCTGCAAACTATATTAAAGCTCATTTAGTCTGATAAACTAAGAGGGCAATGTATTGGAGTTTTCAGGCTCAACCTGATCAAGCTCAATGGAATGGTGGATACTATGGATATGCTCAAGGATATGAAGCATACGGATACGCACCTCCTCCACAAGATCCTAACATGTATTACGGGGGCTATCCCGGATATGGGAATTACCAGCAGCCTGGGGCTTACCAACAACCACAGCAGGTAAATGTTATTTTATGAATTATTTATACTTATAGTTCTATGTATTCCTGGCTTCCTGCTCTTAGAGAAAGCTGGAAGATAGCAAGCATTCTGAATTTCATATTTAGCACTATTACTTTTGCTTGCATGAAGGGGAAGAAATGAGGAGGAAATGAAAATATTGTCTATCTGTTGTATATTGCATGGAACTTGATTTATTAAATGCCAACTACGATTGCCATTCAGAAACTGGTTTATTATCAATTTCTGCTAAGGCTTACATTTGTGTTTAATTTTTCAGTAAGTCGCGTGGTTGCTGTACTATGGGGATGAAACTCAGTCGCATTGTTGGTTTGATCCAACATGTTATATGGGTGTGGATTTTCATTGTTTGCTGTACAATTTGAGGTTTTCGCTTTCTGGAGTGCCGTATGTCGCTGTCCTATTCTTCTTTTTGCTGCCCTTGGTTTCTTTTATTTCCCATTTCTTAGCCTATCCTTCCTCTCTGTGATATTGAGGGGTTTTTTTTGTTATTCTGTTTCTCTTTCACCAGTCCTATGGACAAATCTGTTGAAATTTACAGTGTTAAGTTACTATAGTTGTTTGGATTATGGTTTTTACTGATTATAAACTATTATGCTCTTATTTGTCTACTTGGTTCTCGATTTCATGTGTTAATCAACATGATGTTTAAATTGTCCGCACTTCATAAATCATACGTTCTTCCTACTGTAACACCCCAAATTCTGATATGGTTTAAACTGGTTATCTTAATTTACCTATGTATGGCTTATAATTATTACTTGATTTGGACTTCAAAACTTTAAATATCTTTATGGGAAGTTTTTGGTATGGAATGTGACCTTGCGGAATTAGACTTAACGGATAAGCCGGTTTAAGGGTTTATACCTACTTTCCTTTTTGGCCAAATTTGGTTATGGTGAAGAAAAGGATCAGTTGTATCTGAACTAACAAGCTTTTGCTCACGTTTTGAATTGCTCTACCGTCTTCTTTTAAATGTTTTCACAACTTCTCTTAAACTATTCGATTTTTATGTAGGAAGAAAATGATAAGTAGAAAACTTTAGATTAGTACAACCATGAAAATATTAAAAGTCTATTTTTATAGTTACGAATTAAATTGATAAAATGTGTAGACATGGATAATTTAAAGGATTAATATGCTATACATTGGCGGTGGAAATTGAAAGTTTAAGTGCTTTAGTTTTAGGGTATAGGGAGTTAGTCTATGGTATAGAGTTTAGGGGTTTAGGTGTAGGGGTAGAATTTAGGGATAGTTGTTTTAGTTTAAGGTTTAGGGTTTAGTTTTTAGGGTAATATGATGAAGATTTAGGTTTTAACTTATAAACCCAAATTATAATCCTAAATCTTAAATTGAAACAAATATCTCTAAATTTTAACCTCTACACCTAAACCCTTAAACCCTATACTTTAAATTAACTCCCTATACCCTAAAATTAAAATTAAGACGCCTGTGTATAGAATATTTATCCTAATTTAAATATCATTGGGAGCGTGAGTAATATGATTAAAAAACAATTTAGTCAATTGATGAATTTTAATTTAATTAATAATTTAGTGATTGTACATGTAGGGCTTGTTCCTTCGGTTTTAATTTTCTTGTCATATGTTAAAAATATATAAAATGTGGGATGTAAAATGTTTTAAATGATAAGTTTATCATTAAAAAATTAATTTTTCTTTTTGTTGGAAAATCAAAAAGGTTAAAAAAATAAATGTGTTTTATAAAAGTTGTTGAATTTTTTAAAGTGATAATTTAAATAAGAACTTTTAAAATATAAAAGTGAGTTTTATCGAAACAAAGAAAGTAATACTTTTCAAGAGCGTTACGAGATTAAAAAAAATTATGTTAAAGTTAATACAAAATAAATAGTTGTTCAAGTCGAATGTGTTTTATAATTCGATTTTGAGAACTGTTTTTCAGAGTACGCTTGGTTTTAGAGAATACAAATCATTTTTATTTTCACTTTTTTTAAAAACAGAATTGGAAAAAATGTGTGGTTGTAAATTTTGAAAATAATTTTTAAAAATAAAAATAAGTAAAATTTTAAAAATATAAAAAACGTTTTCATATTTTTATTGAAAATATTTTAAAAAAGTGGTAAAAGATGAAAACAAAAAATTTTAAATTTCAACTCTATTTTAATTTAAGTTTAAATCCTTCTAATGTTAATTTAAAATTTTGATTTATTTACTTATATTTTATTATTTATTATAATAATATTTTTTAATAACTATAGCTTAATTTAATTATTAATAAATAATTATTTTTTATTTTAAAAAACTAGAAACTAATTTTCACTGTTTTCATGTTTTCATTTCTATTAACCAGTATTTTCTATTTTTAAAAAAAAATTAAATTAAAAATTATTTTATAAAAAATAAAAAACAAAAAAATATTTTTTAAACCAAAGGGACCCTTAAATTTCTAACTTAATTTTTTAAAGTACTATTAAACAAAATTATTCATTTGTCTTCATTCATATCACTATTTTTTATATTTTTAAAAAGAATACTAGAATAAATATATTTTTTCCATTTAAAATCATTTTAAAAAACACTTTCTCACTGTAATTTTAAAAAGTACAAATAAAATAAAAATGTCACCTAAATCTAATGGAAATTCTTTCATCCATAAATTAAGAATCTAAACATTAAAATAAAAAAAACAAATGAAATAAATCCCACTGGATACAAAATACTCATCTACTGCAGTTCTTCCAAAACTACTTTGCAGGATTTTCAGATAACTATGAACTTCGGTTATTAAAACCACAATCTTTTGCCACCTTCCGACTCACCATGCTCAACTGCCAGTACAGCAACTGATGGCTTGACACTCTGACCTGCCATGCTCAATTACCGGTACAACAATCGATGGCTCGATACTCCGACCTGATTTATACAACAAAGCAAGACCTCTATGGTGATTACCTCACTGGACACAAGAACAAGAAAATGAGATCCAACTCCAAGATTGAAATATCTAGATAGAGCTCAGAATTGCATGCTGTACACCATGGTCGTTCATAAAAAAGGAAGCCACGTACATTTAACAAGAAACTGATGTTTCCCTGTATACTAAGTTATGACAAAGCTCATAAACTGCCTTGATCCTACAAGGTCAAAGGAAAATCCGATGCAGCCTACTGTAACTTTTAAGGTTAACCCTCCAGGGAAGTCTAGCTCCTATACCTTTTTTAGGATTGAAAACATTTTACACAGTCTATTTGATTCAACTAAAACACTCTACAACATTTGCAACACTGAAACTTATTACTGCTTGTTGGAATCATGTCTTTCTTGATCTCCGAGCTCCGTTTCTTCAGAACCAATGGCTGGCAGTTCGATCCGAGATACTTGGTTTTCCCTCATGTTTTCTTGAACAGCCTTCAAAATAAGTTCAGTATGTTAGTGTCTATCTCAAACATCAAGGGTGCATAATAGATTAGCCGATACAGAGATAAAACTCATATACCTGCAACAGTTCGGTCATCTTGCCAGTTCTGAAATTTTCCAAAGGTTTGAGCACAGAAGAAGAAAGAGCGGGTTGTACGGCTTGTAGTGGTTCGATAGAGAGTGGCTGATCATCTTCCATTTCATGTCCGAAATCTTTGACCAACAAATTACCATCTTGAACTTCCGGTGGTTGTGGGGGGACTTTAACTCTTTTCATGACTTCAGTTAATAGTTTCTCAAAGGGCATGCCAGTCATCGACTCAGGGTCTTTATCCTGTAGGCCTTCAGTTGGGAGTTGACCATATGGAACAGTTTCACTTTGTATGCCTTTCGGCACGGTATGGTTACTACTTTGATGTTGAGTACGAAATATTTGGTTTTCAACTGTTGGCATCGGACTCACGGGCTTTTCCTCTGCCGTATCGGCAGCTCCAGATACTTGTTTGCCTTTAGAGGCTGCCAAATGAGGAGGTTGGCTTAATTGTTGGCTGGCAACTTTGCCATTTGATAAACTAGCAGGTTGAAGCAAAACAGGAACCACCGTGCCCCTGGATAATAGTGGAGAAACATATTGTGTTGCCCCTGACTGCACATGCTTGCTTTTAACGGCTCCAATATTCGAAGCCCGGGCTCGTGGCACCTGGATGGCGAGAGCTGGTCCATTGACTTGATGAGCCGCTCCATTCCTCTCACGTGAGAAGGGAATCTCGTTTCTTCTAATCATTTGGAGATTTGGAGCCACATCATTCTCAGCTGAAACAGGAACATAATGACCAGGCTTGAAAACCACACCCCTTAAAGTTGTGTCAGAGTCACCAACCCTAACAGTAAGCAAATATCCGGCATCAAATGCTGAATCGATAACACCACTAACAGCCTGACCAACCATTACATCATCACCGACTGGATTCACTTGATGTGATCGGTTTCCATTCAGCGCTTTAAATCCAGGTGGGATACGGGTATTCTCTGCGCACTTCGGGTTCTGATTCCATAGAGTCTGAGCATCCTGCCCCAGATTTAGACTATGTTTTGGATGTTTCCTCGGCCGACCACGTTTGCGCTTCAGCAGAACACCTCGTGATGCATCAGGGTTATTCTCTCGGTCATTGTCTTGATTCATCATACTGTTTGCTTGCAAAGAAATTGCCTTGTCCATGAATCTTACCACTGTTTCCTTCCTGGAAGACAAAAAGGCAGCTATAACCAACACAGAAAAAGGCAAATATTCAACATTTCAACTTCATAAAAACTCAAGCAAGAGTGCTGCCTTCTCAATAACACTGCAGGTTCATATTAAGGTCATGTCAGACACCTATATTATTCCGTTCTTCAATTTTCTTGAAATGTCCATCTCAGAAGCTTGTATTTGACACCCAAACTCAAGTCCGAATAGGACACATTCAGAGTAGAGAAGTATTTTACCATTTAGTAGCAGATTACAGTCAACAAATTGTAAATTTATAATTTACCAAATCCACATGACTGATCTATTCTTCGGAAAAAGAGAAATAAAAACAAAAAAATCTCGAAGTTATTAGTCAAACTGCAACGTTTGCTGATACACTCAAAAAATAACTCATTGAACTCCAAACTCTTAACAAATAAGCAGTACGAATAGCAAGGTTGACAATCAATCATCTTAACTCCGGATTAAATAGGCAGTCACAACTCACAATCATGTATCTAGTCAAAATAGGCAATGTGCATATCAATAATAGTATAATACTCATGCAAAGAACCATGACCCAAAACCATAGCCAATTAGCCATCATATAGGTTAGCTAATTACAAAAGGAGGAAAAGTCTAGAAAAAAGGCCAAGAAATAGTGACCGATTTGTTTGTGTTCCAATGGCAAAAAAATGCCTCTAAGCTCTCCCAAAATGGAAAAGACATCTTCAAATTCCATAAAAACATTAAACTTTACCTCGACTATTATTGGGATTACTAAACACTAAATTCAACAAGTTCTAAACTTTTCTAACAAATTGAACTTTTGCGTAAAAAGGGCATTTGATTTTGATAAAAACAACACGATATCGATATCCCATCACCCTTCAATCCATTGAAGACTAAAGCTAAACCTCACTAACATGTTTCTTTCCAGGATTTATGAACACCTCAAACAGAAAAAAAAAACCTCATTTCATGCATGCAATCTGTTAGATAATATACACAACAATTTACTTATAAAACAACTCATTATTGCAAAATAATAAATAATAATAAAAGCAAAAAAAAACACTTTATTAAAGCGCTGAAAGAAACCCCATTGAAACGTAATAAATAAAGATACCATAAATTACTATTAAGAAAAGCGAGAAGAGTAGACCTATTCACAGCATTTCCATCAACTTCAAGCATAAGGAAAATCCTGCAACAAGCATAATAAATTCAAGCTTTAGTCAATCAGACATGGAAAAGTCGAAACCCCAGACAGAAAGGGGCAAATCCTTAAATTCCGTACAGAGTAACATGAAATTAGGGATTAGAAGAAAACGGCTGACCTTTTTTGACGGTGTCTTTTACTTCTGTTTTTTTGGGTTTTTGCTTCTCTTAAGAAAAAATTAAAACTTTGATTAAAGATAAATCATTTTTAGGAAAAACCTGGTCTTTGTTTTATTTTATTTTTTTCCTCAATTTTTTTGTTATTTTGGTAGTGAGGAAAGATAACGTGACTGCGCATATGAAGGGACTGTGAAAAAGAGCAATGAGAAAATGCCAAGTGTACAGATGTTTGTAGCGTGGCTAATTATTGACACTTGTGAGGGAAAAATTATATTATGGGTAATTCCCACCACCTCATCAATGGGACCAACCACTAAAAACCACCTACTTCACCATAATTTTTTCATGTCATTTTTTCCAACCAATGAATCTTTACTAAAGTTTTTCCATGTCATTTTAAAAACTGTTTTTTAGAAGTTATTTTATTATTAAATTAATGACATGGATAAAAATGATGAAGTGAGTGGTTTTTAGTGGTTGGTCCCATGGATGACGTGGTGGGAATTACCCATAATATAATTTCTCCTTGTGAGGCGGATTGACACATAGGTTAAAGTGGGTCCCTTAAGGGGTTGTTGACAAAATTGGGGGTAATTGAGTAAAATATTGATTTTTAATTAATTTGAAAAATGTATTGTTTTTACCGGTTTTTAATTTTTTATTAAATAAAAAGATATTATATTTATATATCAAGATTTAAACTCATATAAAATGACACAATATATATATTTTTAGTCACTAGGTCAATTAAATATTCATGAATGCGAAGGTTCATGTAACGTGAAAGTGTAAAGTAGTTTTGGGTAGTTCGAAATTGCTCTACATCCATATATGATATTAGATTTCTTTTTTTTAACCGAAATATATGATATTAGATTGAATGAGTTTGTCACGCTCGATGAGCACTGATGAGCACCACTAACGATTTACACCGATGAACACTATAAATTTAATTTACAAAAGATTAAAAATCTAAAGGACTCACTGCATAATTATAAATTATTTAAAAATTTAAAGGTAAATTATTTAAAATAAATTATTATATTTTCAATTTTTTTTAAACATAATTAAATCAAATATCGGTCCCTAAATTAAAAAAAAAACTATAAATACGTTTTCAACTTGAATTTCGAGTCGCCGCCGCCTGCCACCAGCGAGTTAGTCGCCGTTCCCCTTAATTTCATTGCCGCCAGCCTTCACAGTCGTGGTGCTTGTCGGTTTATAGGTCGTTCGGTGCTTGTCGGTTTATACCTGCGGATCTTAATTCTTCTGAACTTGATCTCTAAATTTTATAGTCGTGATGCTCATATTCTAATTTAGAGATCTAATTTGCATGCCAAACGAGTATAAACCGATTCGAGCAATGGAGCTGATCTATTACCACGACTATGAAATTAAGGGGAATGGTGATCGACAGCATGTGGCTAACAGCGGCGGCGGCTTAAAATTCAAGTTGAAATTTTTTAGAGTTATTAATTTAAGGGTTAGTATTTCATTTAATTATGTTTTAAAAAAATTAAAAATAT
The DNA here is from genome assembly GCA_030270665.1 of Hibiscus trionum. Lineage (NCBI taxonomy): Eukaryota > Viridiplantae > Streptophyta > Magnoliopsida > Malvales > Malvaceae > Hibiscus > Hibiscus trionum. Next base: position 14,499,851 of record BSYR01000020.1, on the reverse strand, counting down.
AATAATTTATTTTAAATAATTTACCTTTAAATTTTAAATAATTTATAATTATGCGTTGAGTCCTTTAGATTTTTATCTTTATAAATTAAATTAATGATGCTCATCGATGCTCGTCGTTAATAATGCTTATCGATGCTCGTCGAACGTCGTAGAATTTTTATATTAGATTTTGATATTTATAAGAGGTGTTCATATTATAACATTTCAAAACCTATAGACGTAGAGTTATTATATTTTTTAGTTCTACCTTTTCTGGTAACAGTTCTACTTTATTTTTGTTTATTACTTATAAACATAAAGTGAGATAACTATACGAAGTTAGATCGGAGACAAAGTTAAAATTAAATATTGAGGTAAAAATTTATTAAATTTTTAAATTTAAAATTTGAGAGGAACAAATATCTTATTCGATTAATATTTAAACTAAAAAAATCTAAATACTGTTATATCAGAAATTTTGTGAAGCACAGCAGCCCCTCTAAGCCAATATATACCTTTTGTCCCTGAATTCGACATTCATCGGTGTCGATATCTGAAATGTTACAATGTGAATAATATTGATTCTTATGAGCGTTTATGTCCAAAATTAAATTTATTAGTAAAACAATCTTGAGCTATTTAAAATTTAGAATTTAAAAATTTTATACTATTCAAATATCAACACTTACAATATCGAGATGCAATTTAAAAACACGTAATCAATTACTGTTTGTTGTTGTAGTGGTGAGTCATTAAATTCCTTAAAACACTCTTAAATTTTAAATTCAAATATTATAAATAGTACAAATTAAATTTGAAAAGTCATCTTTATAATAAAATTGTGGGATACTAAATTTTAGTGTTAAAAAAAAATGCTTGCGAAACCAAAAGTAAAACATAAACGGTACAAGTGAAAGACTTGTCAAGGAGAATGTCGAAATGGAACGGGCCTCTCAACTTCTATTACATGGCCCGACCATGCATGATTTACCAACTTTTGTGTACTAAAAAGTAGTAACCCTATCTCTATCAATATGGAATGAATGGGACATAATCCATATTGCTCTCACCTAATATTTCATTTCTTCGGGGACGAATCTTGACAATTGAGTTAAATGAGTCTATTTAATATTTTTAAAAAAATTATTTAATGAGAAATTTTAAAAGTTTCAACATGAATTTAATTAAAAATATTTAAATTATAATAATAATTCTTATTTTTTAATGAACCAAAATTTAGAGGCTAAAACCCCTCACATGCTCTCTCATAAGGGTTTGTCCCTGATTCTTTTGATATTTGATTGTTAGGGTTGAGATGGGAGACATATGCAAGATTTTATGTTAAGGAGTAGAAATTATAAAGAATTATATTAGATATTTAGGGTGCAAAATCATAAAATTTTAAAAAATACAAACTTAAATCATTGTTAAAAATTCAAATAACAAAATATATATATATATACGAGTTTAAAATTTTCAAGATGTACGACTGTTCCCTCTAACACTCCGCAGTCCATCTGAGATAATGAATGGGATTGGTGGATCAACTATTCCACTACAAAGTTTTGGTCAATGTATACTACCCTAATACGTCCCTCGTAGGTAGGATGTTTAAAATCGACCTAATGGGTATTCAGTGGCTCAATAAATTTAATATCAGTACTATATTATTATTATGTTTCATCTTTTTTCTAAATTTTTTTAATTTACATTATGAACTTATTGCTCCACCGGATACCCATTAGACCGGTTTTTGAACACTTCTACTCGTAAGTCGTAACTAAAAGAGGAAGAAAACTAAAATTCAATAGGTTTCGAGAGGAAATTATAATAGGGCCCAGTGAGTATCCACAAAATTCCAAATGAGACCCCCACTTATTGAAGGGTGAAGGCCCATATTTTCATGTCTGGCCTTGGGTGTCCACAAATCTTTGTCTATTGTACCTAACCCAATAATACAAGAGTTTTACTTAAATATTACTATGAGACAACTCCTAAATATAATTCAATTTTAGTGTTAATTACTTTTGCTTACTTAGCTTTAGATCTTACTCTTTGAAGTATCTAGGATAAATATTAAAACTATATATTAATCTTAATTAAATGTGTTTTTATAAATCAAAACTTCACGTATACAATTACACAAAAAAATATAATATTCTATTTAAAAAGGGTATAATATTATTTAATTTCCTTCCGGCTCGAACACCAAGCCAAGGCATGTGGTGTACAATTCGTCTGATTCTAAAGAGTAATAAAAAAATACAAAACAATATTTTCTATAAAAAAGTACAAAAAGTTTATTTGATTATTATTATTTCAAAATATTATTTTTAATTATTTACTCATATTTCAATCCATTTCATATTTAGCCTTTTTACGTGTTCATGTTTTTTTCCTTAAAAACTATGTAACTTTCAAACTTTAAAAATGACTTTTGTAAATATTTTGATACATTGTACATGTATTGATGTGTTTATGTTATTTTTATATTATAATAAATTTTATACAGCTTATCATAATTATTTAGTTTAATTTTTTTATATAATTGCTTTATGTCTCATTTTCTCATATTTATCACTTTATTTCAAAATTTGTTTTTTATATTATAATATATTTTATACCTTATCATAATTATTTAATTTTAATGGAGGTGTGTAGTGTCTTGCCCCCAACCCTTAATTTTGGCTTCATCATTATTCATATCAATGGCAAATGTACGATGTCGGCCCTAATAGGAAGCAACTCCATACCCAGTTTTAGAAAAATAAATTTTAATTTAGTGTTATTTAAAAAAATCAATTTAATGTATAAAGGATAGAAGAATATGTATGAAAAAAAAATTGAATCTCAGTTTTAAATTTTTGGATCTGTCACTAATTCATATTACGTCCGCATTATTTTTTGTGTATCGAAAGTATGAATTTAAATACATTTTTACGTGTTGAATATTTGTTTGTTTTAATTTAACATGTTTTAAATTTAATGGAATACGATACGATTTGTTTTCTTAAATTAATTATCAATTCGGAATTAACATATTTTTAGTATTTAATCTAACTCATTTTAAACTTATTTTCATGAAAATCCTGTTATTTTAGTTTATTACTGTGTATAAAATACAATGTAAATGTATTTTTTAAAACGCATCGGGTGATGCGTCTTTTTCTTCGTTTCAGATACAACCAAAGAAGAAAACTCAAAATCAAACGCACTGTCTTAATCCTTTCATAGCTCAGTTTGTTTGTTTTTTTCACAACTCACTTTCAATTTCATACACTTCACTGGAAGATAAACGAAAATTTTCACAAGCTAAAGTTAAAAAAACAAACTATTTCGTGTTGTTGTTTTTTTTTGTAAAGTTGGATTTTTCTTGTTGGTTTTGGAATGTTGTTGGAAGAGGTTTTGAGCTTGGGAGTGATGAAGGTAACAGGGAAAATGAGTTTACCGGCGACATTTGCGCGAAGGAATCCGCCTGCCGCGGATCTCAAACCGGCAAGGAAGTGGACGACACGTAATACAAGGTGGAAGAGGGTCGGTGCAGCGGTAGTTGGGAGGGGGAGCAGGGCGGAGACTCCGTTGTTGAAATGGAAGACGGAGGAAGGGGAGAGAGGGAGTGGTAAAAGCGGTGGAGCTGAGAAGGAGGATGGTGGCCGACGGAGGAAAGGAGCTTCAACTGTGTCAGCGAGGAAGCTTGCAGCTGGATTGTGGCGGTTGCAGTTGCCTGAGACAGTGACGTCCGGTGGCGGTGATCAGTTGGCGTTCAAGGTGAGAGATACTTAACGTTTTTTGGGTCAATGTTGTGGTTTTGTAGAGATTTTGTTTAGATAGTTTTCTAGTTAAGCAATTGGATATTTGCTGCTTATTTGTTTAGGTAATGCTAATTACTTGTCCATTTTTTAAAAGAAAAACTCTTTACAATGCTTTAGATTTTGCCTGCATGCCAAGAAAATGAAGCTAATTTCTAATTTCCAAAATTAACGACTGGTATGATTTTGTACTAAAAATTTATGTTGTCCGGACTCTTCACTTATTTTAAGGTTGAACCTTTAATTCAATTTTCAAACTCTGCAATGGAGGGTGCAACAAAATGGGATCCCGTTTGTTTTGATACAAAAGATGAGGTACGGCGAATTTACGACCGCATGCGGCGTGTTAACCGGCAAGTAAGTGCAGTATCAGTTGTTTCTCCCCTTGAAGCTGAGCTAGAGAAGGCTCGAGTTCGCATTGAGGAGCTTGAAACTAAGTGCCGGTCCTCGAAGAAGAAACTCGAGCACTTCTCAAGAAAACTTAGCGAGGAGAAGGCTGCATGGAAGAGCAGAGAGCATGAGAAAATGCGAGCATTTGTCGATGGTGTGAAAGCTGATTTGAATCGAGAGAAGAAGAACCGCAAGTGGCTCGAAATTGTCCATTCCAAATTGGCGAATGAGTTGGCTGCTGCTAAGTTTTCAGCAAAGCAAAATATACAGGACTATGAAAAGGAAAGAAAGGACAGAGAACTGGTTGAAGAAGTATGTGATGAGCTTGCTAAGGAAATTGGGAAAGACAGGGCTGAAGTGGAAGCATTAAAGAGAGATTTGATGAAGGTTCGAGAAGAAGTCGACGAGGAAAGAAAGATGTTGCAGATGGCTGAGGTCTGGCGTGAAGAACGTGTTCAGATGAAGCTCATTGATGCAAAGGTAGCACTTGAAGAAAAGTACTCACAGATGAACAAGCTTGTAGCAGATTTAGATAATTTTCTAAGGTCGAGGCTCGGAACTTTGGATGTCAAAGAGATTAGAGAAGCCGAATCCTTTAGACATGCTGCCTCAGTTAATGTTCAAGAAACCAATGAGTTTACATACGAGCCTTCAAACCCTGATGACAGTTTGACTGTTTTCGAAGATGTAGCGTTAGCTGAGGCCAATGGAAGGGAAACTGAACCTTGCATTAGCCTTGGCCTTGCATCAAAAGTTCATATGGTGAGTTCTGAAACGAACATGACGAAAAAAACCAGCAGTCTGAGACATTCCAATGTGTATGTTGACGAGATAGAAGAAGACGAGAGTGGTTGGGAAACTGTCAGCCATCTTGAGGATCAGGGCTCAAGTTATTCACCGGAGGGAAGTGCTGCATCTGCAAACAAGTATCACCGAGACAGCAATTTCTCAGGGAGTGGAACTGAATGGGAAGAGAATGCACATGGAGATACCCCAATCACACAAATTAGCGAAGTTTGTTACTTGCCTGCGAGATATTCGAAGAAGGTTTCTTCCATAACGAGGCTTTGGAGATCAGTCCCAAATAATGGAGAAAACTACAAGATAATCTCGGTAGAAGGAACAAATATCAGACTTTCATATGGAAGGAAGTGTAATGGGGTTGTCATGTCCCCTGATCAAGGGTCAGGTAAAGGTGAGTTCAGTCCCTCGGACTTGGTGGGACAAGGGAGTTCACCTGACTCGGGTCATCCACACATAACGAAAGGGTGCATTGAATGGCCTCGTGGCACACAGAAGAAGAGTTTGAAGGCAAGAATGGAAAGTCAGAAGGTCCATTTGCAGCAAGTCCTTGAGCAGAAGATTTAGAAGTAAATGGTGATTTCAACTGCCAAAGCATATTCATCAGTAGTCCGAGAGTTCGGCTTCATCCCTTATTCTGATATCTTTCGACAATGCTGTTAAGAAACCGTTGGAATTTGGAGTCATCTCTTTTCATCTGTAGCTGTAATTCCGCATGGAAGTGTGGTCAATTGTGCTTGTAAAAAAGAAAGCAAGGTATGCCCAAACCATTAGATTCATCCCAAACCTACAAGGATGCTGACTGTTGGAAGTTTGTAATGTCAGCACATCTGATCTTTTTATGTGTTCAATAACACATTTGTTGAACATAATAAACCTTAACACGATTCATTACGCTCCATGAACAATGTGGATCGTATCATTCAATTTTTCTCTAATGGAGCTCTAATCTTATGATTGTACATTCAAAGACCAGATGCTTAGATGATAAAAATGCATGCTCTCCGCCAATTGTACTTAAAGGTTTGATGCAATCCCTCTGAATCCTGTTGCAGACCTTTGTATCTTCATGGCTCAAGATGCTTCGGGTTTCGATGCATCGTTGTTGTTTGATGCACCGTTTCGCAGATGTTCGAGAAAATCCATCACCACATTATCAGTCCAAGGAGCTCCAAAGGGTGCCTCATCACCGGCAACCCATCCTAAATGACCACCCTGGGGTGTTACTATCAACATGCAGTTCGGATTTTCCTTAAACATAAAGAAACCACATGGATGGAGAAACATTAGCATCCTTGCCGATTAAAACATTTAGTAAATGGTAGGATATGGCTCACAAGATTACCCAAACTTACCTTGATATCTTCGTGAGGAGTTGCCTCGATGGGAGCAATCGGATCATTTGCAGCCTGCAAAACACCATTAATGAACCAAGTTTTTGAAGAACAATAGATGCTAAATTCAATCTTTTAACGTTAAAACTTTTAAAACCAAATCCAATCACAGTACGAACATCTCATAAAATTACCTGGATGCAAAGCAAAGGAATCCGAACATGTTGAACGACATGACAGCTGCATGAATTCGAGTAATATTCATCCACTGATTTGTATCCCAATGATACTGCAAGGTGCAACTCTTGTAGTTAATTTTTTGTTGGAAAAATTTGATAATTTTGGAGCTTTGAATAAGAAATTGATTCAAATGTTGTTGAGGAAAATGTGGAACCAATTGTTGGTTCGTAAATGTGCAGACGTGCACGACGTGGGTAACGCAAATGTCTGAACCGGTCTAGTCCTTCGTGGGCTTGCAGATATTTTGACCCAAATTTAAAATGAATTTTCTTCAAATAAAAGCATAAATTTGCCAAATTTTATCTTGGAATTAAAAGGGTAAATATTAGAAGTTACCTTTAATTCAAATAATAATTTTGGAAATTGCTTTATAGGAGAATCAATTGATTCTCAATATTGAATGCTCCATTAGGTCAAAATTTCCACTTATACCCTCATGACACTCCTATAAATAAGGAGTAAACCTTCTAAGTTTTACACAACTCAAAACCACAGAAAATTTTTATTGTTTTACTCTGTGGATTTTACAAGTGGTTTTCGGTGATAGGCGAAGGCAGGGTCAGTTCGTGATCTCCACAGTAGTGCAACTGTGGTTGATCTTATGTTGTTGTATCCTGGGAGACAGACGACCAATGAACTCGAGCACCATAGGAGTGGCCGAAAATCTGTCTTAAGGAAACTGCGTTTGTGCAGGCCTCAACATGTTTCTTTTGGTTTCAAATCGGTTTGATTTATATATTGTTGTATTGTTCTTAATTTTGTATTGTTCGTTTAAATAATATTATTTATCTTATTATTTATTCTTAGATTAACGCCTATTTTCTAACAATCTTAAGACAGATTCTCAGTTTTAATCCAAGACGAACAGATTATTGTATCTAAAGCAATGATTCACACGATGAAGAAATTTTCGCGCATAGAAAAAGTGAATGCCCAAAGACAAGAAACGTTGAGATCACCAATACCACGGATTCAACACGATGCAAGCGGTATTTCTTGAGATAGAACATTTGAATATTCGATTAGTAAGGTAATATTCCATATTAAATTTTGACTTTTAATATGGTATGATTTATGTCATAATTATACTTTTTTTATGACATTGTTAAGGTAATAATGAAATATTCCTTAAACATTTTTTGACATTAATATTAAATAATAAATATGGCATTCAATATGAAAATATGGTAACTTTATAACCTTATATGCCAACCCTTCTTGGAATGGAAATAAAAATTTTAAATATATATTTGTATGTATTGTTAAGATAAAGTTTTAAATTTGGTAATATTTTTGGTAATATTTTTATGATAGTGTTACCTTATAACGTGGACATTTTAAATATGACATGTATATAAATTATACTTTGTTACATTTTTTGTCTTAATTGTGATCTTTTGTATTTTTGAAAATTATGTGGATTTTATTTTGTACTAACAATTTCTTTTGAGAAATTTTATAGAGACGAACAGAATATTCAGGTGAAATCGTGATTTGTTGTGGAAACAAAGATCTCGTAAATAATTCGTTTCAGAAATTAATTTCTGCCATTTTAACGGATTTACGTGATCTTTCCAAAACAAGAATAAATAAAAAAATTAAAGGATCACTTCCTTTGATTTTGTTGCCTTGATATCTTTGGTTTGGGTTTTAGTGCTACTAATCCCAATATTTAACAAAAGATATATGAGAAATAAATCACTGAATTTATTTCTTCGTTAGAATCTTGTGTTGATTCTAATTTTGGAAAAGGAAGATAAATCATTGGATTTATTTTCAAGAGAATCTTGTATGATTCTAACGTTGTAAGGAAAATAAATCATTGAATTTATTTCCGTAAGAATCAAGTATGATTCAATTTTTGTAAAAGGAAATAAATCATTAAATTTATTTCTATGCTAGAATCATGCGTTGATTCTAACTTGTTAAGAAATATAAATCATCAAATTTATTTCCGTAAAAATCAAATATGATTAAATTTGTGTAAAAGGAAATAAATTATTAAATTTATTTTCTGTACTAGAATCGTGTGTTGATTCTAACTTGTTAAGGGAAATAAATCGTTGGATTTAATTTCGTGAGAATCTAGAATGATTCAACCTTGAAATAAATTGGTGAATTTATTTTGAAAAAAAAAATAACTCAAATTTATTATCAAGTATGATTTTATTTTGGAAATAAATTGGTGAATTTATTTCGGAAAGTAACATTGGTTACCAAATTTAGAGCGCTGATTCTGACTGAGGTCTCGAATCAAAGCTTAGAAGAACTTGATTCTCTGTGTCAAAATTAAATTCTTAAAGCCTATTCTGATGCATGCTATGAAGTGCACAGTGTTTAAAAATGGCTAAAGAATCGAGAGGGTCGTTGGACCATAAATGGAAGATTCCAAATTGTTGTGAATCAAAGGTAGTGATTCTGATTGATCATCCATGCTTGGAATGGTTTCAAGAATAAAATCCATAAACGGTGATTGAAAGAAAATTTAAAAATGTATGTCTAGGATTGGTTCTTTGAGAGACTTGGTATTTAAGCGTGCCTAGTGCACCACCTCTCTTTCATAAGTTACCTACCTGGTGCATTGTTTATTATTGTTCTTTCTATTAATACCGTGCGAACTTTTGTTTGGGGTTTAGTTTACTAAATCTCCGTCGTCTAACAAAAGTTAGAAATTATGTTTCTGTTTCTGGTTTTAGTCTTTGACTAAATTCCTAACGTTTAACAGATTCATAATTCTTGGTTCTGGATTGTGTCTACGTGACACAATGGAAAAATCAGTGAAATTTATTGGAAAGAATTTCATACATGGCAACAAAAGATGTTACATAATTGACCATGATAAACCTAGTTAAATATCTGAAGGATGATCCTCCTATTATTAGAGAGGATAAGGTAAATATTCTTACCACCTTCAAATGTTACTAAGGTAAATATTGCTAAGATAAATATTATCATGGCAAACGTAGTAGAAATCAAAAACGACTTCAAACCGTAAATTGAACGGTGTGTTCTAGAAGCAAAATTTTATGGAAAAAAATGCTTCAATTGCCATAAGATGAGGAACAAGTCTTTGGACTATAGACTTTCAAACGAGGGCTATGTTATTGCCATAACAATTGATATGACAACATATTGGCTGAAGGAATATGTTTATTACCTTCATTGATGATAGCACAAAAATAATGTAAAGATGAAGCTATAGTGAAAATTGTTCTCTATGAGCATGGTGTTGAATCCCAAACTTAATTAAAGGTTTAAGATGAGGAGAAGCTCTATATGAGTAACATCGGTACTATAATGTGCCTAATATGTGGGGGAAGCTGTTCTATAAGCTAATTACCTTTTAAACAAGATTCCCCGTAATTAAAGAGACTAGAGACCATATAAGTTATGAAAGGTAATTAAACCTTCCTACAACTACTTGAAAATGTGGGGGTGTCTTGCAAAAGTAATGACCCATTACTAAAGCAACTGAGAATAGATTTCTAAAAATTGTGGATTGTATTTTTATTGGCTATATAGAACATAGCAATGTATATCGATTTCTTGTGTATGAATCGAAGAACCCTGAGATTCACAAGCATACGATAATGGAAGATGTATTCCCTTGTAAAGCTAGGGAAGTTGGTCAAAGTTCAATGAAACGAACTTCGAAGATTATCGATAAAGATGACTCAAATGATCAACAATGGTTTGAGCTTGAAATAGAGCCGCAAAGAAGTAAATGAGCAAGGGTAGAAAAATTCTTTGGATCATTTTTCTAAAATTTATGTTAGAGGTTGAATCTCAAACGTATAATGATATTATACATTCATCTGAAAGCATCTTATGGAAGGATGTCATTAAGAGTGAAATTGATTCCATCATGCAAAACCATACATGGGAATTAGTGGATCTTTCTCTGTAAATTAAACCACTAAGTTTTGAATGAATTTTCAAACGGAAAATGAAAGTAGATGGAACAATTGATAAGTAGAAGGCCAGATTGGTAATAAAAGGTTACCAAATGCCTTGACTATTTCGATACATAATCTCATGTATCAAGGATAACCTCCATAAGTATTGTTGAGTGGATCACACGAATGATAATAACCAAGAGGGGGGGTGAATTGGAATTTTAACGATGTTGTAACGGAAATTGCAACTTAAAAATATTGACACGAAAATTTAGAGTGGTTCAAGTTCACCAACCGAACTCTACATCCACTACCTTAGTCTCACCAAGGATTTCCAACAATTTCCACTAAATTGTTCGTCCCCTTTTTCCAGGACAAGGAGGCAACCTTTACAATTTCGGTTAATTTTTCTACCCAAAAATTAACCCAATCCTCACACAATAGAACAAAGAAATTTGGTGGCTAATAAGGTATCTCTCAATACAAATGATAGCCCGATATCAAGCACTCAACCCAATTGAACAAAATATAAATGAAGGATACAATTGGGGTTTCTAGATAAAAATGGGATTTCAACACAAATGCTTGTATTTGATGAAAGGATGTATGCTTGTAGCTTAATTGATGATTGCTGGAGCTTCTTGGGGTCTTTTTATAGCCTCTTGAAGTTTTCTAGCCGTTGTGGGTGATGGGCTGAAAATTAGAGCCGTTGGGGTGTTTTTCTCACAACTTTTCAGCTTCCAGACGCCTACCGTTTCGGAACGGGGTCACCTGTTTCGGAACGGATTTCAAATAATATAGCCGTTGGAGCGTCTACGAGAGCCCGTTTCGAAACGCCTAGTGGCCGTTTCGGAACGGTTATGCCACTGCCAAAGGGGTGTTTCGAAACGGCTTAGCCCGTTTCGGAACATGTTTGCCACTGTCAAAGGGGTGTTTCGAAACGGCCTAAGCCCGTTTCGGAACGCCCTGTTTATTTTCAAAATTTAGTTTATAGCCGTTGCCCTGGTTCGTTTAAATGAAGAACAGTTTCGAAACGAGTCATACCGTTTCGAAACGCCTTGACCCGTTCCGATACCCGTTTCGGAACAGGTGCACATCGAACTGAAAGTGTTTCGAAACGCCCTTGGCCGTTTCGAAACGGGGCTTGAAAATTCCCTGTTTTGGCTTTGAAATACTTAAAAAATATTTGGTAAGTCTTTGGTTTTAGCTATGAAGTGGTCTTTAACAAGATGTAGGAAATTTTAAGGACTTTAAAATTTGTTTTGATATTTTTCATTTTAGTCCTTAGTTTTTTTAGTTATATCAAAATTAAAGCATATGTTTCACAATCTCCCCCTTTTTGATATAACAAAACCAAAGTTAGAATTTTTTTAAGAATTTTGAAAGTTTTGAAGATATTCTAACTCCCCCTTAATTTAAGATAGGTTTTGAAATTTAAAACTTGTGACTTTTGAAATCAAGGATCAAAACCTTAAGACAAATTTAAAAATTTGAAAATTAAAAGTTTGAAAAATTTTGGTGGCATGGCATGATGGCATGGCAATTCTCTTAAATATCTTCTCCCCCTTTTTGTTAGATCAAAAAGAAACAAGCTCATAAAGAAGATTAGTACCAATAAGCAATAATAATCAATCATAATTAATATCATCAAAATATTCAAAGCATAAATAATAAGTTCATAATCAAATCCCAAAATAAAAGATCATAAGCATAGGTTCTAAAATATAAAGATGCAAACTTAATCATAAATGCATAACTAATATGATAAAACTTCCTAAGCCTCGTCATCCGAATCATCATCATCATCCTTGGCTTGCGAACGATGAAACTTCGTCCATTGCCCATAAAGTGTAGAGAAGGAAAGATCAAGGTTGGCATGCGAAGTTGAAAGAGTATGAAGACCATCTTCAACGTTCTTCAACCGATTGCCCATAGATTCAAAGCTTGAAGCAATGCGAGTGTCCATAGTATCAAGTCTAGAATCTAAGGCATTGAATCGCTGGGTAAGGAGAGTAGTGAGAGCATCAGTGTTTCCCACTTGATCTTGAGGCTGAGGAGCAACAGGAGGAGGAACCGCTTCCCTATCAACCCTTTCCCAAATACCATTCTCATAAGTGAATCCTGACTTGCGAAGAGAGGATTCTCCAATCTTTGTCTTGCGAGGTTCCGGGAAGTCATAGGTACAGTCAATATTGAGATGATGGAAGAGGAAACTCAAAACAACTCCATAGGTGAACGAAATTAACTCATTTGTGTCAATAAGCTTAATGTTATTGACAATCTCGGCAAAAATAATTTTAGGGACATTTGGGCGTTCACCCCTACGGAAACACTCTAGCCAAAAGTGATCTTTTTCTCGAATGTGGGAGTATTTCCCCCCGGATGGTCGAATAAACCAAGAAACAATGAGATGAAGCACACGATCATGCACATCTAAATTTAGAGCTTTCCCGGTAAAAGTGCCAAAATGGCGTTCATCTTCAAGACCCTCATTTTTGAGTTTAAGGGCAGACTCCAAAAGAGCAATATTGATAACAAACTTCTTTCCCAATAAAGATGACTCAATTCCTACTATCTCGGTTTTGGTTTCATCGTAAAGAAAACGAGCATTAGAGTAGAAAAGGAGTACCATGTTTTTGTAGCAAATATCTTCGATGCTCAAGAAGAAAAGAAGATCCCACTCATCCAAACGACCAAGATACCGAAAGAGGAATCGCTCGGAATTAAGGAATTCTACATCAATAACTCTTTCCTTACGAACTGCAAAGTCCTTGACATAAGCAAAACGAGCACGCTGGTCTGGAGTTCTAAGAGTTTTTTGAAAGAGCTGAGTGATATTTGGACGAATGCTCGATTCACCGGATTGAACGGCTTTGCGCTTTTTGTTCGATTGATCCGCCATCTAAAATATTAAGCAAGAGTTTTAAAATTGAGTGTATGCATTGATAATTAAAATCAATCCAATAGGAAATCCCACTTAGGTTTTTGAAAAACAAAATTAAAAAAAATACGGTTAAAAAATTTTATATTCGAATCAAAAATTTTGAGATTTTGAAATTTTTTTACAAGATTCGAATAACCCACAACTAAAAACATACAATGTATACAAAAATAAATTTTTCTATCCTATGATTCGAACATAATTTGAAAAAGAAGAAAAATAAGAAAAATTACCTTAGTTTGGGATTTTGGATGATTTGAGTGAAATCTTTGCACAAGATTGATGAAGCTTGCTTAGATATATGTTTTAGAGCAAAACCCCTCACAATTTTGTGAAAAACAAAGGGTTTGAGAGGGTATTTATAGAAGGGGGTCGGTTAGGGTTTTTAGGGTTTTAAGAGTTTGATAAATATTAGAATTTTGAACTTTTAGAAGCCCTAAATAGGGCTGTCCGCGAGTCCGTTTCGGAACGGTCATGACCGTTTCGGAACGGGGCGGCTAGGGTTTGACCCTTCTTAAAACCTTTGACATATCGTTTCGAAACGGGGATGACCGTTTCGAAACACGTTTGACCCGTATCGGAACGCGTTCCGATACACCTTTACATCGAACCGAAAACGTTTCGAAACGCCTGGGGCCGTTTCGAAACGCCCTTCTCTCAGGACAAAATTTAAGGCACCCGTATCGGAACGGGTTAACCCGTTTCGATACACCTGGGCCTGGAAGTGCAGATGAGGCTCTAAAATGCAGAAAAAATAATTTTTTAAGAGGCCAAACATGCATATATGATATGAATGAGCAGGCAAACATATTTAGGCATAAACATACTCCCCCTAACTATATGCATGGAAGAAATTGGGAGTCTAAACATATAAACATGATATTTCACAAAATCAAGCATATTTAAGTTTTAAAAGAGGTCCTAAAGGTCAAGATAGGCTAGTTAGGCCCAATTCTCTCCTAAGGGACCAAAAACGCTCTTTATCTAATGGTTTTGTGAAAATGTCCGCTAATTGATTTAAGGTGTCTACATACTCTATAGCCACATCTTTCTTAAGGACATGATCTCTAATGAAATGATGCCTTATTTCTATATGTTTGGTTCTAGAGTGTTGGATGGGATTTTTTGTTAAACATATTGCACTTGTATTATCACATTTAAGGGGTATGGTTTCTATTTTTACACCATAATCTAAGAGTTGTTGTTTCATCCAAAGGACTTGAGCACAACAACTTCCTAAGGATATGTACTCGGCTTCGGTGGTAGATAAAGCTACACTATTTTGTTTCTTAGAGAACCAAGATATGAGCATACTACCTAAGAATTGACAAGTTCCCGAAGTACTTTTCCTATCGATTTTGCAACCCCCATAATCCGCATCCGAGTAAGCATGTAGGTTGAAGGTAGAGACTCTAGGATACCAAAGGCCTAAACAAGGAGTGTCTCTAAGGTATCTAAAGATTCTCTTAACGGCTATAAGGTGAGACTCTCTAGGACTAGCTTGAAACCTAGCACACAAGCAAACACTAAACAGTATATCCGGTCTACTTGCGGTAAGGTAAAGCAAAGATCCAATCATAGAGCGATAAAGCTTAGAGTCAACACACTTACCTCCTTCATCTTTGTCAAGCTTTGTAGATGAGCTCATAGGAGTGGCTTGAGGCTTTGTGTTCTCCAAGCCAAACTTGTTGAGCATATCCTTTATGTATTTTGCTTGATTTATGAAGGTGCCATCCTTCATTTGTTTGATTTGGAGTCCCAAAAAGAATGAGAGCTCCCCCATCATGCTCATCTCAAATTCACCTTGCATTAACTTAGCAAATTCTTGACAATGACATTCATTAGTAGATCCAAATATAATATCATCAACATAAATTTGAACTACTAAAATGTCATTTTTATACATTTTTATAAAGAGTGTAGTGTCCACCTTACCTTTTTCAAATCCTTTTTCAATCAAAAAATTTGAAAGCCTTTCATACCAAGCTCTAGGAGCTTGTTTTAAACCATAAAGTGCTTTTGTAAGTTTGAAAACATGATTTGGAAATTTTGAGTCTTCAAAACCCGGTGGTTGTTCTACGTACACTTCTTCATTTATAAAACCATTTAAAAATGCGCTTTTAACGTCCATTTGAAAAAGCTTGAAATTATGATAACATGCATATGCAAGCAACATCCTAATGGCTTCCATTCTAGCTACGGGTGCATAGGTTTCATCAAAATCTATTCCCTCCTCTTGAGTGTAACCTTGTGCTACAAGTCTAGCTTTATTTCTTACAATGTTACCACTCTCATCTAGTTTGTTCCTAAATACCCATTTAGTTCCTATTGTAGATTGATTACTAGGCCTATCAACTAATGTCCAAACATTACTTCTCTCAAATTGATTTAACTCTTCTTGCATAGCCATAATCCAAAAATCATCTTTCAATGCTTCTTTGATATTTTTAGGCTCTATGCATGAGATAAATGCAATATGATTCATTAATTTAAGAGAAGAACGAGTGGTTACCCCCTTGGATGGATCACCCAAGATTTCACCATCTTTGACATAGTTCAACTCCCTTGGATAGCTAACTTCCTTTTCCTCAATAGCCAAGTCCCTCAAGGCTTCAAGAGGTGGATCTTGTGTGTCTTCTTCTTTTGGTTGAATCTCATCCTTCTTTGAAGTTTGACCTCCATCAAAGGTATTTGTGATTCCTACATTATCATTATCACAAGAATCCTTCCTAGGAAGGGGATTATCATCGAATACAACATGAATAGATTCTTCTACAACTAAAGTTCTTTTGTTAAATACTCGATAGGCTTTAGAGGTTAAAGAGTAACCTATAAAAATAGCTTCATCACTTTTTGCATCAAATTTACCTAAATTATCTTTTCCATTATTTAAAACAAAACATTTACATCCAAAAGGGTGGAAGTAGCTAATATTAGGCTTTTTAGATTTTAAAATCTCATAAGGTGTTTTCTTTAAAATCGGCCTAATGGTTACACGATTTATAATATAACAAGCCGTGTTTGTTGCTTCCGCCCAAAAATATTTTGGTAAATTATTTTCGCAAAGCATAGTTCTAGCCATTTCTTGTAAAGTTCTATTTTTCCTCTCAACTACCCCATTTTGTTGAGGAGTTCGAGGGGCTGAAAAATTATGGCTAATACCATTTTCATTTAGAAAATCTTCAAATCCTAAATTTTGAAATTCGGTTCCATGATCACTTCTAATATGTGAAATTTTAAGTTCAAGATCATTTTGAATTGATTTTGAAAATGTGATGAATTTTTCCAAAGCCTCATCCTTAGTACTTAAAAAGAGAACCCAAGTGAATCTAGAAAAATCATCAACTAATACAAAAGCATATGATTTGCCACCCAAGCTCATAGTCCTAATTGGCCCAAATAAATCCATATGGATTAGTTGTAAACATCTACTAGTAGAAATGTCATTAATGGATTTAAAAGAAGATCTATGTTGTTTACCCTTTGAGCATGCATCACAAATTTTATCGTTCGAAAATTTTATCTTGGGTAAACCTTTAACTAGGTTTAGAGAGACTAGTTTTTCTAAAACACTTGTGCTAGCATGTCCTAGCTTCCTATGCCACAACCATGCATCATTTTCGTTTTGAGCAACTAAGCATGCATGAGATGTATGTATGTCATCTAGATGCACCATGTATATATTCCCTATGCGATGACCTATGAGCATAATATTATTAGTTTTAATGTCTACAATTTTACAACCGGTTTTATCAAATATAACATTAAAACCTTTATCACATAGTTGACTTATGCTCAATAAATTATGTTTAAGACCATTGACATATAAAACATTTTCAATGAGAGTAGTAGAGTGATTACCAATGGAGCCAATACCTTCAATGTGGCCTTTGGAGTTGTCACCAAATGTTACTACTCCTCCACTTTTTGGCTTTAGATCCATGAGTCGACTCTTGTCTCCGGTCATGTGTCTCGAGCATCCACTATCAAGGTACCATGAATTTTGACTTTGTGCTTTGGCCTTGTAGCAATGCTCCCCCTACAAACAAAGATATTTAAACTTTTGTTTTTGGTACCCAAATCATTTTGGGTCCATGTGTGTTAGTTCCTAAAACTTTGGTTCCCTTAGGAATCCAAGGTGACATAGCAATAATATCATTAGATTTAACAAGTTCCTTAGGAACCCATACATTTCTAATTCTTTTAACTTTACTATGTCTAGGATAGTTATCTTGTTTGTAGTAGTTAGTCTTTTTCTTATATTGGTGTGTTCTAGAGGATTCTCCTATGTCATGTTTAACACTACCATTAATTTTTAAAGACTTTTTGAGCTCATTTAGCTCACTTAACACCTTTTGGTGTTCACAATTATTTTGAGATAAAAGATTATTAAGATCAATATTTTCTTTTTGAAAGAATTTAAGTTCATCTTCTAATCCTAATATCTTTTTCTCAATTTTAGAATTAGTTTGAGTAAGTGAGTCATTTTTCTCTTTTAATTCTATAATAATTTTTCTATTTTTAATAACCGACTCCCTATACTTCTCAACTAATTCATCATATACCTCTTGTAACTCATCATAAGCATCATTTAATTCTTCATATGAAAAATCTAAAGTAGATGAGTTAGAGGTTACCAAGGAGGAATCTTCCTCAAGTGCCATGAGGCAGAGGTTCGCCACTTCTTGTTCGTCATCCTCCGATGACTCCTCATCACTCCAAGTAGCAAGCTTGGCTTTGAGCTTTTTCTTCTTCTCAAAGCCCTTCTTCTTGAGTTGAGGGCACTCCGAACGTATGTGGCCGGGTTGTCCGCACTCGAAGCAAGTGATTGGATCCCTTCCTTCTTCTTTGTTCTTGCCTTTAAAGTCCATTTTCCTTTGGATTCTTCTTCCTCGGTTGGACCTCATAAGGCGTGAGAATCGTTTGGCTATCATAGCCAATTCTTCAAGTTCATCCTCATCACTAGATGAACTTTCATCAAGTTGGGAAGTTTTAGCTTTGAGAGCTATTCCTATTTTCTTCTTTTTCTCCCCTTCAAGCTTCTCCATTCTTCTTTCTTCTTTCTTTTTCTCATCTTCCCTTCCTTGCTTCATGATCTCGTGAGTAAGGAGAGAACCTACAAGTTCATCAAGCTTTAGAGTTTTTAAATTCTTTGCTTCGATGATAGCGGTTCTCTTCCCATCCCAAGATTCGGGAAGTGAATAGAGTAGCTTTCGGACAAGCTTGTCTTCCGGTATGATTTCTCCATAGCCCTTTAGACCATTTACAATTGTGGAGAATCGATCAAACATCTTTGACACCGTCTCATCAAATTCCATTTTGAAATTTTCATAACTAAGATTAAGAATTCCAATCTTAGTTTCTTTGACATCGTTGGTGCCTTCATAGGTGGTTTCAAGAGTGTCCCACACTTCTTTGGCACTTTCAATTGATGAGACCTTTGAGTAGATGTCCGGACCGAAAGCACAAAATAGCATGTGAAGAGCTTTATCATTTACTTGGATCTTTTTCCTTTCCTCTTCACTCATTTCCGTTCTTCTTTTAAGCACCATCTTGCCATCAACATCTTGCTTCAATGGAATATATGGTCCATCCTCAATGACATCCCACACAAGGTAGTCACTTGATTTAATAAATAGACGCATTTTATTTTTCCAAAATGAGTAGTTCTCACCATTGAAGAAAGGAGGCTTTGTGGTGGATTGTGAGTCGTACATGCCGGGAGCGGAGGTTGATGCCATCTCTTGATATTTTGATGATGATCACACTTCTTCCAAGGATCTCCTCTTGCGGTTGTTAATCCTCAAAGAGTTAAGCTCTGATGCCAATTGTTGAGTGGATCACACGAATGATAATAACCAAGAGGGGGGGTGAATTGGAATTTTAACGATGTTGTAACGGAAATTGCAACTTAAAAATATTGACACGAGAATTTAGAGTGGTTCAAGTTCACCAACCGAACTCTACATCCACTACCTTAGTCTCACCAAGGATTTCCAACAATTTCCACTAAATTGTTCGTCCCCTTTTTCCAGGACAAGGAGGCAACCTTTACAATTTCGGTTAATTTTTCTACCCAAAAATTAACCCAATCCTCACACAATAGAACAAAGAAATTTGGTGGCTAATAAGGTATCTCTCAATACAAATGATAGCCCGATATCAAGCACTCAACCCAATTGAACAAAATGTAAATGAAGGATACAATTGGGGTTTCTAGATAAAAATGGGATTTCAACACAAATGCTTGTATTTGATGAAAGGATGTATGCTTGTAGCTTAATTGATGATTGCTGGAGCTTCTTGGGGTCTTTTTATAGCCTCTTGAAGTTTTCTAGCCGTTGTGGGTGATGGGCTGAAAATTAGAGCCGTTGGGGTGTTTTTCTCACAACTTTTCAGCTTCCAGACGCCTACCGTTTCGGAACGGGGTCACCTGTTTCGGAACGGATTTCAAATAATATAGCCGTTGGAGCGTCTACGAGAGCCCGTTTCGAAACGCCTAGTGGCCGTTTCGGAACGGTTATGCCACTGCCAAAGGGGTGTTTCGAAACGGCTTAGCCCGTTTCGGAACATGTTTGCCACTGTCAAAGGGGTGTTTCGAAACGGCCTAAGCCCGTTTCGGAACGCCCTGTTTATTTTCAAAATTTAGTTTATAGCCGTTGCCCTGGTTCGTTTAAATGAAGAACAGTTTCGAAACGAGTCATACCGTTTCGAAACGCCTTGACCCGTTCCGATACCCGTTTCGGAACAGGTGCACATCGAACTGAAAGTGTTTCGAAACGCCCTTGGCCGTTTCGAAACGGGGCTTGAAAATTCCCTGTTTTGGCTTTGAAATACTTAAAAAATATTTGGTAAGTCTTTGGTTTTAGCTATGAAGTGGTCTTTAACAAGATGTAGGAAATTTTAAGGACTTTAAAATTTGTTTTGATATTTTTCATTTTAGTCCTTAGTTTTTTTAGTTATATCAAAATTAAAGCATATGTTTCACAAGTATGATACTTACAATTGTCGTTTTGCGAAATCTAGACGTACATCGAATAGATGTTAAAAGAGCTTTTCTAAATGAAGATCTTGATGAAGAAATATACATGGAACAACCTGAGGGTTATGTAGTTTCAAGTTAAGAGAGAAAAGTATGTGGGTTGGTGAAGTCCTTGTATAGACTTAAACAAGCACCAAAGTAAAGACATGAGAAGTTCGATAATGTCATGATGACAAACGACTTCAAGATAATTGAGTGTGACAAATGTGTATATGTCAAAACTACTACATTAGATATATTATTCTATGTTTGTATGTTAATAACATATTCATTGTTGGAAACAACAATAAAATGGTAAACGTACCAAAGACTTGTCAAATTCAAGATTGACATGAAAAATATGAGATTAACATATTTGAGTTTGGGCATCCAAATCAAACGATCACTTGAAGGTCTCATATTGACGTAGTCACACTACGCGGACAAGAGAAGTTTGGCAAGGATGTTTCCGGCATAGCCAGAACTCCAATAAATACATGCCAACTTTTTTCCAAGAACAAAGACCAAAGTGTTGACCAAGTAGATTCAATAGACCAGATATTGTTTCTACTGTGAGCAGTTCAAGTAGATTCACAAGCGATTCAAGTGAAAATCACTGGAAAGCAATTGTGAGGGCATTGAGATATCTTAGATATACTCGAGATTATGAATTGCATTATTCTAGAGATTCTTCTATTTAGAAGGATACTCCGATGCGATTGGATATCTGATATTCAAGATATCAAAGGCATAAGAGGATATGTCTTCACTTTGGGAGGAGGAACCGTGTCATGGAAATCCTCAAGAAAAATGGTTATAATCAAATCCATAATAGAATCTGATTTTGAAGTTCTAGACAAGTCTAGAAAAGAAGTCGAATGGCTTTAGAAATTTTTTGGAGGATATTCCTGAATGACCAAAGCCAATGCCCACAATAGGTAGGACATAGAGCTTTGTGTATAATGGTAAGTCGAGACATATGCGTTGTCGACATAATACCGTTAGACAACTGATCTCAAATGAAGTTATCTCTATTGATTTTTGAAATCAAAGAATAACGTTGTGAATCCATTAACCAAAGGGTTAAATTGAGATCAAGTTGAGAAAACATCTAAAGGAATGAGACTAAAGCCCATGTAAATTTAAGGTGCTATGTGAAGGAAAACCCTACCTAGTTGACTGGAGATCCCAAGATCTAGGTTCAAAGGGACAACCTAATTGCATAGACCTGTGCGGTCACTGTAGGGGCTCTTATCCCCAAGTCCATTCCTATGATGTAAACGGTGATCAAAGTGGTTTAGGCTAAGCAATGCTTTTAATGACCATTGTGTGCTTTTGTGAGTCAAGCAACATAAGTCACCTATGTGAGAGTGAAGTGGGGCCGCTTCAATGAGACTATTGGGCATAGTTCTTTCAAACTCTTGCAGAACCAGGCGATGTCCACGGCCATATGGACATACCCATGAGAACTAATACTCTTGTCAGAGAGGTAGTTGTGTGAAGTATATCATCGTTTACACAAACGGCAGAACAGTTCAATGACATTATGTCTACTGGTCAGCTAGTAAAGTAAATATACTTTCACAAGGGAAGGTTCAAGGGTGGACACCTACCTATCCTATGCAGCTATCGATCGTAGAATCTATCACCACATCGAGTCAAAATGTTTTTGATTAAATCAATTTCATTCATGTGGGGGATTGTTGGAAAAATTTGATAATTTTGGAGCTTTGAATAAGAAATTGATTCAAATGTTGTTGAGGAAAATGTGGAACCAATTGTTGGTTCGTAAATGTGCAGACGTGCACGACGTGGGTAACGCAAATGTCTGAACCGGTCTAGTCCTTCATGGGCTTGCAGATATTTTGACCCAAATTTAAAATGAATTTTCTTCAAATAAAAGCATAAATTTGCCAAATTTTATCTTGGAATTAAAAGGGTAAATATTAGAAGTTACCTTTAATTCAAATAATAATTTTGGAAATTGCTTTATAGGAGAATCAATTGATTCTCAATATTGAATGCTCCATTAGGTCAAAATTTCCACTTATACCCTCATGACACTCCTATAAATAAGGAGTAAACCTTCTAAGTTTTACACAACTCAAAACCACAGAAAATTTTTATTGTTTTACTCTGTGGATTTTACAAGTGGTTTTCGGTGATAGGCGAAGGCAGGGTCAGTTCGTGATCTCCACAGTAGTGCAACTGTGGTTGATCTTATGTTGTTGTATCCTGGGAGACAGACGACCAATGAACTCGAGCACCATAGGAGTGGCCGAAAATCTGTCTTAAGGAAACTGCGTTTGTGCAGGCCTCAACACGTTTCTTTTGGTTTCAAATCGGTTTGATTTATATATTGTTGTATTGTTCTTAATTTTGTATTGTTCGTTTAAATAATATTATTTATCTTATTATTTATTCTTGGATTAACGCCTATTTTCTAACAATTTTTAAGTCTGTCATCAAACAAACATTGCTTGAACAACAAGGAAAAACGAAAGCAAAGCTACTTCCATGCTAAGCTACAATGATTCTTCATTCTTTTCGAAGCTATAATATCAAACACATACCCTATTCTGAGTTCGAATAAACTAAGTTTGATGTCTGAAGGAACATACCTCGTGTTATTGCTTCGTCGTATTCACGTACAGTACGAGGATTCAGACCCGCTTGGACATTATATTCATCATTTGCATCTTCAAACAGGGAAACATGTCTACCATTGTAGAATAATTTCAGGTTATATTGTACTAAAAAAAGGCATCTTCAAATTTTAATGCAATTAACACTATCAGTAAGAGGGATTTCAGGTATAATTACTTTGAAAAAGTTGTAGAAAGACCTCCCCTGAGTGCTCTGTCATAAATATTGTTGAATCCCTTTCGGAGATTTTCATCTGCAATCACTAAATTGAAAGGATTGCACAGTGATACAGCACCAGAGAGAGAACATCTATGGTACTCCTGCAAGCCAAAAAATTAATAAACTTATACACGAGGCGGACTATATTATCCGGACTCTTCATTCTATATGTCGAATATATGTTCGGACATAAAAAAATCCCTTACCCTTCCCAAGTAGTTAACAAGGATATTCCCCCCAAGAGACCAACCGACACCGTAAATACTTGCTTTGGGGAACATGGAGGAAACATGATCTACAACATGACAGGTATCTGCGGTGAATGAAGCTGTTTGGAGCTGCAAATTAATGATAAAATTAAGTATACGTCCGTGATCGTAATTTAAATCCGAAAAGAAATTTATATTAGTAGTATTGTACTTGAGGAGTAGTAACAGGGCTATTTGCACATCCCCTGCTATTGAATACCACAACCCTCCAGCCTTTGCTCTTAGCTTTTACCAACATGTGCTTCACATATGAATCTTGACTCCCTCCTGTTAGTCCTGGCTGCAAACATTTTCCCACAAACCAAACAAAAGGGTAGAAAATTCACTACTTTTTTCCTCCTTTCAACAAATTAAACAAAAGGGTATTTAGAACAGGTAAAACAAACCAGTAAAATGAGGATTGGAGAGTCGGGAGGCAAGCTGCGGTGGTCGCCACAGACCCAATCCAAGGCTATGGTGCCGTTGTCTTTGGTCCGGAGGCACTCACGGCGGTACTTAACGTCGGGGAATGTACGGAAGAAGGCGGCGAATATGGTCTCGAGATGGCGGTTCCAACCAATGATGGGGAAAGGCTTGTAACTTAGGTGACGGGTGTTGAGAGCAGGGAGGAAACGCTCAGCTCCACCACCTGTGATCTCGAGTGAAGGATGGTTGTCTGGCATTGCGGTGGTTGTTGTGGCGGTGACTCGGAAGGTGGGTAGCGGCGGACGGTGGTGGTGGAGAAGGGTGATTGATGGTGGTATGGAGGTCTGAGACAAGGGTGTGCTGGCCATCATGGAGTTAGCCTAGATTTTGTCTTGAATGCTTTTTGATTGATTTGACTGAACTCTTAATGATTTTGCTTCATGAGGAGTGGGAAGTGGGAACAGATAACTTATTCATAACATGATTGATTTGAGGGACCCTTTACGTTTTTTTTTTTTGCATGTACTAATGAAATTCGGTAAGACCATTAATTTAATTTATAAAGATTAAAATTTTTAAAAATTCACTATATAATAATAAATTATTTAAAAATTAATATAAATGAATTAAAATATATTATTTTTATTTTTAATTTTATTTTAAACATAATTAAATCAAAATATCTACTCTAAATTATAAAATTTTAATTTTTGTTCATTTGAAATTTAAGCCGCCGCGGCCCTACAACTGTTGAGCCCTAAGTGTAAAGGCAATAGATAACTCAAAACCAATTCTCCCCAATTATCTGCGTGTAAAGAATTGGAAATTTGCAAACTTAATTGTCTATTTTTACAATGCACTGTTTTTTGGTGGAATAGCTTAATGGCGGCGGCTTAAATTTCAAATGAACAAAAATTAAGGTTTTGTGGGTAGATATTTTGATTTAATTATATTTAAATAAAAATAAAATAATATATTTTAATTAATTTACCTTTTAATTTTTAAATAATTTATAATTATACAGTGACTCTTTTAGATTTTAATTTTTATAAATTAAATTAATGGTGTTCATCAGTGCTCATTATTAGTAGTACTTATCGGTGCTCGTCGATCGTGACAAACTTAATAAACATGTAACCAGTTTTTATAATAGCAAAAATATTATTCTATGCATATCTATATCTAATTTACATTTAAATTCAGGTGTTGTTTGAAACCCAACAAGTGGGCCCGTTTGAAAAAAAATGAATGATGTTTGTAGACACCGTTTTTCGTCCGGGTCGAATTGAGTTGGCCTTCAAAAGCCCATCAAACATTTGGAGTCGTAATTGGTCGTTTTGGGTTGGGTACGACTGAAAACTTGAAAACTGGTCTGCGTCATCACCGAGATCGTCGTCGGGTTCGGGAGTCGGTTACGAGTGAGGAAGGTTATAGCACCCCCACTACGCCCAAAATTGGTACCTAAATATTATGGTTGTCTAAAAGGAAACTCAAAACGGGGTTAATAGCATTACTAATAAAATTTAATTATGATGTTAAATGTATGAAAAACGTGGCATGCTATAAAAGAAGCGAAACAAAATCAAACTCGATCAACTAAAAAAAATAATCAAGCTCAAATGATTCACCTAATTAAAATGAAATAATTTTAATTGAAATCCAATTCACACATCAATCAATATATTAAAGCCAAATAATTACCGAGTTTTTATACGAGGACTAAATCAAATTAAAGAAAAAAAACGAGGCTTAAATAATTAGTCAATTTAAAGGAGGATCTAATTAAAAAAAGAATAAACTTAAAGGCCAAAATCTAATTTATTTAAACTAAAATGACTAAAATAAAATAAACCAAAAGACCTAAACCTAAACATCTAAGGACCTATAACGCGAAAACCCCTTAATCCTAAAGCATGCGTGAATTGCCTTCAACAAATCAGAGACTTTATTGAATGTGGGACCCCCACTTGTTTAAACTACACGACATCACAACAGAGACAACAAAATGGGTCAAGTACCCTTTATTCGTTATTACCCATGTCATTTTATCAAACACAAACTGCATACTCTCAAGTCTCATCTATTATCTTTCACACATACACGCATGGGCCGACGCTACATACTCACCCCGACGATAACCAAATAAGAAAACAAAAGTTCTAAAACGCCCCTTTTTATCTTTAATTTTGAAATTTTATAACAAAAAGAAGAAGCCCGAAAAATACCTTGCTCAAACTCTGAAATTCGCCGTTGGATCGTATTGTTCTTGGAGTATATTGGTCCCGGGATCGTTGTAGGCTCTTCCACCGTTCAGATTCGGATAATAAAATTCCGATCACCCGAAATGAGTAAGCGACGTTTCGCTTCTAACTTTTTCTTCCAACTTCAACACTAAAATTTTACTTATTGCAGTTTTTTTTTTATTTTTTCTTTTCGTGTTCGTGTGTGTAAATGGTGGTGGATGGGGGGTTTATATAGGGTTCAAGTTTGGTTAGGGATGGTCGATTTTTTAGGGATATGGGGAGGTGGGTAGTGTTGTAGTTGAATACAAACTTTAAAGGACAATATTCAAATTTTTTGAATGTTTTTTTATGGTGTATTGTGGCTAGATTTTAAGGATTAACAATGTGGTGGTAGAGTTTTAGTTGGATTCAATTTGTTTGGGTTTGAATTTGTTTTAATATTCAAAAGAAAAAAATTTGATGCGTACAACTGCCCCTCTTTGCTCATTTATCAGGTAAGAGGAATGAAGCAAAGACTAGAGCAACAAATTTTTCCATTGAATATTAAACTTGTAAAGAGGACACCCCGTTCATCCTACTGATAAAAACATGCACCTCGCTCGTCTCAAAGGCGCTATATGAGGTACCCCGCTCATCTCATGGGCAATAGGAGTCAAGAATTTATTTTTCGATGTAAAATACACCACGCTTGTCTCAAGGGCGTTGTAAGGTGTACCACGCTCGTCTCAAGGGTACTGAGATTCAATAACTCATTTCTTGATGTAAAATGCACCTCGCTCATCTCAAGGGCGCTGTAAGGTGTACCCCGCTCATCTCAAAAGCACTGGGATTCAAGAATTCATTTCTTGATGTAAAATGCACCCCGCTCGTCTCAAGGGTGATGTAAGGCGTACCCCGCTCGTCTTAAGGGCACTGGGATTCAAGAATTCATTTCTCAATGTAAAATGCATCCCGCTCATCTCAAGGGCGCTGTAAGGTATACCCCGCTCGTCTCAAGGGCACTGAGATTCAAGAACTCTTTTCTTGATGTAAAATGCACCCCGCTCGTCTTAAGGGCGCTGTAAGGCGTACCCCGCTCGTCTCAAGAGCACTGGGATTCAAGAACTCATTTCTTGATGTAAAATACACCCCGCTCGTCTCAAGGGCGCTGGGATTCGACTTATCTTATACACATGCCTTGGTGAAAATGTAAGGATGCACATGTTACTAATGCACCTATCTTTCATGCAAAATGCATACATGCTCCTATTCTTAAATGCATGTGACCTTTTTGCACAACATATTTTTAATTTTGGGTTCTCATCTTCATCCGAGTCAATCTTCGCGCAATCCTGCCCCTTCTACTTTGTTATCAAGCTTCTTACATTTTGAGATTTTCATCATCATGGAAGGATACTTAGTGACATCTTGTATGTCATCGATGTGTTTTTTAAACCTTTCATCATTTGAGTAGCACAATGAATGTCATATATAGATATTATGGACCCCGTCAAAAAGTTCCACAAACATCAATAAAATGCACCAATATTTAACGATAAGCAATATGAAACGCAAGATAATTAACGATTTATTTTTATTGAATGAAAATGGCCTAGGCCCCAAGAACGAACCCGTGCTAAAAAAAGAGAAAATTAAAGAAGGAAAAAAAATCCCCTCACATATCAAATTATGGGATTTCACTGCCAATTCGTTCAAGAATCTCATTTGATTGTGGCTTCTACTAGGTAGAGCTTGAATTCTTCGACCAACATCTAAAGAATATGAACTGTCTCCGTATTAAACAAGACTTTAAAGAGAACTTGTCGACTGTATTTTACCTTGCATCATTCGTTCTG
Organism: Hibiscus trionum; assembly: GCA_030270665.1. Classification (NCBI taxonomy): domain Eukaryota; kingdom Viridiplantae; phylum Streptophyta; class Magnoliopsida; order Malvales; family Malvaceae; genus Hibiscus; species Hibiscus trionum. The sequence continues at coordinate 14,471,823 of BSYR01000020.1, read as the reverse complement.
AACCGTTTCCCCTTATTACCAAGAGGGCCCTTTCGGGTTTTCACCTCTTAGTTTTTCTTTTTTTATCCAAGAGAGCCTTTTTGGGTTTTCACCTCTCAATTTTTTTTAACCAAGAGGGCCCTTTCGGGTTTTTACCTTTCAATTTTTCTTTTTTTTCTTCTTCTTTCTTTTTTTTTATACCAAGAGGGCCCTTTCGGGTTTTCACCTCTTAGTATTTTTTTTTCTTTTTTTTTCAAATTCTCAGGCATAATATTTTTTCACTGATTCAGAATTCACAGGATTTGGTAGCTCACTTCCGTCCATCTCGGTTAAGATCAATGCCCCTCTAGAGAAAACCTTTTTCACAATAAACGAGCCTTCCCACTTTAGCATCCATTTCCCTCGAAAATCTCTTTGCATGGGTAATACATTCTTTAATACCAAATCTCCTTCACGGAATTCCCTAGGTCAGACCTTTTTGTCATGAGCTCGGATCATTCTCTTTTGGTACATCTGTCCATGACATATAGCTTTTAGTCTATTTTCCTCAATCAAATTTAACTGATCGTATCTAACTTGGGCCCATTCGGCTTCATCCAATTCGAGTTCTATTAAGACACGGAGTGATGGAATCTCTACTTCAATAGATAAAACTGTTTCCATTCCGTAAAACAAGGAGAACAGAGTTGCCCCTATAGAGGTGCGATTGACGTGTGATAAGCAAGCAAAGAGAAGGGCAACTTTTCATGCTAGTCTTTGTAAGTTACTGCCATTTTCTTGACAATTATTTCAATATTTTTGTTAACTGCTTCGACGGCCCCATTCATTTTTGGGCGATAGGGTGCTGACTTGTGATGTTTGATCTTAAATTTTTCATATACCTCTGTCATTATTTTGTTGTTCAAGTTTAAGGCATTATCAGAGATAATCCTTTCTGGTATACCATACCGAAAATGATTTTCTTTTTTAAGAACTTGCACATTGTCGATCTCGTTACGTTTGCGTACGAAGCAGCTTCCACCCATTTTGTGAAATAATCAATCATCACAAAAATGAAGCGGTGTCCGTTTGATGCCTTCGGCGTAATTGGTCCGATCACATCCATGCCCCACATTGAGAATGGCGATGGAGCTGTCATAACATGAATAGGAGATGGGGTTGCATGGATTTTATTTCCGTAGATTTGACATTTATAGTATTTCCGAGTAAAATTGATGCAATATTCTGGCATAGATACCCAAAAATATCCCAACCTCATAATCTTTTTTGCCTCAAGACTTTCTACACATCTGAGTAATGTTTGATCGTCCGCTCTTTTGTATAGAATTCTTCCATCTAAGACGTATCCCGTAGCCGCTCTTCGGATAGTCCTTTTGTCATTTTTAGTTGCCCCTTTAGGATATTTCTGATACTTAATGTGCTGTAGAATATCATAATACCATGGGCGATCATCCAACCAATCTTCAATGGCATAGCAACTGGTGGGTGAATCATAAGTGCTCATTTGAATTGGCATTATATCGACTTCTTTATTTGCCTTGAATACTGCTGCTAGAGTTACCAACGCGTCAGCCATTTGATTATCTTCTCGGGGGAAGTAATGGAAAGATATTTTCTCAAACCCTTCTATTAATTTAAGAATGAGTTTGCGATACTTGACCAATTTTTCATCTTTTGTTTCCCACTCTCCACAGAGTTGATAGATCACCAATGCCGAATCTCCATACACTTCAAGATCTTTGATCTTTCGATGGATGGCTGCACGTAGTCCCATGATACATGCTTCACATTCTATCATGTTATTGGTACATTCAAAGTTTAATCGACCAGTAAAGGGGTAATGATTCCCTTTTGGAGAAATCAAAATTGCACCAACACCGCGTCCGAGTGCATTTGAAGCTCTGTCGAAATTCATTCTCCATGAATTTTTAGAGGAATATCCTTCCTCGATAGTAGTTAAACACATTAAGTCCTCACCAGGAAGGTCAAAACTCAAGGGTTCATACTCTGCTAAAGTGTGGCTTGCTAGAAAGTCTGCGATGACACTACCCTTGACAGCTTTCTGACTTACGTATTCAATGTCATATTCAGAAAGTAGGATTTGCCATCGAGCCATTCTCCCTTATAGGGCTGGTGATTCCATCATGTATTTTATGGGATCTAACTTTGCAATAAGCCATGTTGTATGGTATAACATGTATTGACAAAGCTTACGAGTAGTCCAGACCAAAGCGCATCATAACTTCTCGATAGAAGAGTACCTCGATTCACAATCGGTAAACTTTTTGCTGAGGTAGTAGATAGCCTGCTCTTTTCTTCCGGTTTCGTCATGTTGGCCCAATACACAACCCATAGAGTTCTCAAATACATCTAAATACAAAATCAAAGGTTTGTCTGGTATATGAGGAACCAATATAGGAGGGTTTGTTAAGTATTGTTTGATCTTATCAAAGGCTTCTTGGCACGTTAAATCCCATTCACTTGTATTATGCTTTCTTAAGAGATGGAATATGGGATCACATTTATCAGTTAATTGAGAGATAAACCGAGAAATGTAGTTTAGTCTTCCTAAGAAACCACCGACTTCCTTTTGAGTGCGAGGGGGTGGAAGCTCTTTAATGGCCTTGATTTTATCGGGATCTACTTCAATGCCTCCCTTGCTGACAATGAAACCCAATAATTTACCTGAAGCAACTCCAAAGGTCCATTTTGCGGGATTGAGTTTCAATTGAAATTTCCTCAAGTGTTCAAAAAGTTTTCTAAGGTTTGTGATATCCTCTTCTTCAGTGCGAGACTTGGCAATCATATCATCCATACAAACTTCGATTTCTTTGTGCATCATATCATGGAACAATGTCACCATGACCCTCTGATAAGTGGCCCCTGTATTTTTCAGGCTGAAAGGCATCACTTTGTAGCAAAGCGTGCCCCACTCTGTCACGAATGTAGTCTTTTCCATATCTTCGTGAGCCATCTTGATCTGATTGTAGCCCAAGAAGTCATCCATGAATGAAAACAAGTAATTCTTAGCGGTGTTGTCTACCAACGTGTCTATGTGTGGTAGAGGAAAGTTATCTTTAGAACTGGCTCGATTAAGGTCACGATAATCGACACACATTCGCACCTTTTCATTTTTCTTTGGTACTAGAACCACGTTAGCTACCCATTCTGGATATTTGGCCACTTGTATGAATCCAGCATCATATTGTTTCCGAACCGCCTATCTTATTTGGAGTAACATCTCCGTCCTTATTCTTCTGAGCTTTTGTTGTATGGGTTTGCATTCTGTATTTAACAGAAGCTTGTGTGTCACAATGTTTATATCTAGTCCAGGCATATCTTCATAAGTCCAAGCAAACACATCCTTGTACTATTGTAGTAAAGAAACAAGATTATTCCTAGCGGTTGAAGAGATGAAAGTGCCAATATTCACTTCTCTTTTTTCATCCTCAGTTCCCAGATTCACTATTTCTGTCACTTCCTGATGGGGAAGAATCAACTTATCCTTGTATTTTATCAGTCTGAGTAAATCCGGAGATAGCTCACACTCTTTATAGTTATCGTTAAATTCATGCTCTCCTGAGCATACACCCCGCTCAAAATCGACTCTTGAACTTGTGGCTATGTCATTCATGAAATTGATATTTGAGGACCTGCAAAAGTGTAAGAGGTAATATATATTTGGAACAAAAAAATGTAGGATGCTTTATGACTAAGAGAGGAAAGAAGAAGAAAAGAGAAAAAAAGAAAAAAAAACAAATGGTGGAACCCGTAATGGAAGTGAAATGTGCATTCATTTATTAAAAAGCAACTGATTCCTAAATGGGGCCCTTACAATAAATCCCAATGCTTTCGGGCTTAAGCAAATGGGTAAAGTTCTGAGCATTACTCTGTCAAGGTTTTAAAAACAATGATTAGTTCTTCAGCGGTCAAATTATTCGAGACACACCCTGGTGGACATGGGCGAATCTTTGACCGATTCACTACGATTTCATCTTCATCCCCGACTGTGTTGATGCTCAACTCTTGGATCCTTTCCAACGGCGTCGTTAAAGCTTCCTTCTTCTCAGAATGAATGTGCCCTTCGGACGATGTAATCTGCAACCCAGTCGTTACAGACTGTCTATCGAAGGGTAACTGCATCCCTGATGCTCGGGCTGTTTGGTGTCCTCCACCGAAGGGTTTTATTAAGCTAAATGTGGATGGGGCTATGAGTAAAGATGGTAGTGCGGGTGGCATTAGAGACATTTTTAGAAACCATGAAGGTGTACAGGTGGCAATTTTCTTCGAGCCATGCGGCCCTGGCCCTCCTTTAATGGCAGAACTTGAGGCTTTGAGACATGGATTGAAATTTTTTTTCGACCTTCTGGAGAGTAAGCAAGCTAGGCTTATAGTTGAAACCGACAGTAAGGTGCTCACCAGTTGGATCGCGAACCCCATACTTTGCCTGGCGGTGTTCAAATCTTCGACTGAGGAGATAAGTCGCCTTGGTGTTTCACAGAGCTGTGTTTTCAGATACATTTCCAGGGGAATTAATACCGCGGAAGATGCCTTGGCGAAAGCTGGTATTGGATGATTGTTTGTTTTGAGTTCTGTGGTTACATAGGTCGCAGTAGCATGCTAAGGTTATTGTTTGAGTTTCATGGTTACATGCTTGGTTGATTTCTGGGTTGCTATTGTCTACTACTGTTACAAGAACTTATGTTTGTACTTTTCCGGGGCACTCTTTTCCTCCGAATAGGTTTAGAGAGGTTTTTAACGAGGCCCTTGGAGTAGCTTTGTATGATGTTTTCGTTCTTAATACACCATACATATTCCGATAAAAAATGTGCCCTCCGGACACAAAGGTTTCAAAAATTTGGGGAAATTGCACCGGTTCCCCTCCAATACTCTGGCCAATCAATCTAGCCATTCTTTATTATTCCTTCTTCAGAATCTGTTTCATCTTTTGGCGTAGGTCATGCTTGTATCCCACACCACTTCTATCGTACTTCATAACTGCTGGAGTGCTGCATGCATTCCCTGTAAAAATTTCCCAAGGCTCTTTCCTGATCTAGCTCCCTTTTCTATCGTGAGCTTTACTCCCATCATAGTATTCCTTGAGAGCATGGGCTTTGGGATCCTCCTCCGTTCAACGACAAAAGTTTAATTTACAAACTCGAGTGATCGAATTGTATACTCAACTGCATTTTCATCCACATCAATGTAAGGGGCATCAGTTGATGTGGATGCGATAATGTCTTCTTCGGCGCCCACACTCACGAGGCGTCCATCAATCACAAACTTTACCTTCTGATGTAGTGTAGAAGGTACTGCTTTAGCAGCGTGAATCCACATACGTCCCAATAAACAATTGTAGGTAGGCGTGATGTCTATAATTATAAATTCCACATTGTATGTAGCTAGTCCGATTAAGAGCGGGATATCAATTTTTCCAACCACCTCTCTTTTGGTTTCGTCAAATGCCCTCACTGAAGTATGACAAAGCCTCATATGACTCTTGTCTACCGAAAGTCGATTCAATGTGGTTATGGGCATGACATTTAAGGCGGACCCATTATCGACTAAGACATGTGGTAGTATATATCCATTGCAATGAGTTGTTATGTGCAGAGCCTTGACATATCCCATCCCATCAGGGGGTATCTCATCTTCGCTAAAAGAGATAAAATTATCGGCGTGCAAGTTGTTCACCAATCTATCCAACTTTTCCACCGATACATCATTTGGGACGAAAGTTTAATTTAGCACCTTTAGGAGGGCATTTCTGTGGAGCTCTGAACTTAGCAGCAAAGTTAACATAGAAATGCAAGTTGGTTATTTATGCAGTTGTTCAACTACACTGTACTCGTTGTGTTTAATAAACTTTAGGAATTCACGTGCTTCTTCCTCTTTCACGAGTTCATTGATCTATGATTTTCCTCCATTCAACGAAAACTTGTATTTTTTCTCGCCTAGAGTGAAGCTTCCTACCCTACTAATTCCTGCAACTTCAGAATTCTCTTTCTTTGGAATAGACATGCTAGAACCATAAATCCATGGCACTTGATGACTGCTCTGGTATGGAAAAGAAGACGGAGCCTCGATCACAATTCGAGGCAGGGGTTGCTTTGGTCTTTCTTTTTTTTCTTGTGGCCAATTAATGACGAAAGGTCGTACGTAACCTTTCTTGGAAGACTGTTCTTCCAGTACAGAAACATCTTTTATTTTCTAACTTTGTTCAAAGAATTCTATTTCTTTATTGTCCATTAGATTCTGGACAATCATTCTAAACTGATCGCAACATTGAATTTCATGGCCTACTTCTCCATGATACTCACAGAAAATCTCTTTATCGCCCATAAAATCTTTAGGCTTAGGATTCACCAATCCTCTTTTTTCCATTTTCTTCCAAACCCATTTCAATGGTGAAAACACTTCAGATATGCTTCTCTTGATCTTGTTCCCATCATGGTCAAGCACTGCATTAACCCTCAGTTCGTCATGAGTCGGTAAAGGGTTGTTGGAAACATTGGGCCCTTTTGGCGTATTGACTTGAATCACATTCTGATTTATTAAGTGTTGAACTCTTCTCTTGAAAGCTGTACAATTTTCAATCGAGTGCCCTCGAAGTCCAGCGTGGTAATCGCAATGCGTAGAAGGACCGTACCATGATGGGTACGGTTGTTGAAATGGTGTGAGAAAAACAGGAGACACCAACCGTTCTTCCAACAAGTTATCATATAGTTCTTTGTAGGAGACGGAGATGGGTGTAAAAGATTCCTTCTTCGTGTTGGTGTTTGATGACATAGGCTCTCGTTGTTGACTTCGTGAGCCTGAAGACGTCGTGACAAGTTTCAAATACCCTGTGGAATATGTTACTTGTGGAGAAGATTGATAGTTGGAGTATGAATGCCTATTGTGCCCCACCATGTGGATTTCATTTCCCCTTTTCTTAGCATATGTTTTCTTGGAAGCTTCAGGATCATTAAGTTTCTCACTTTTAATGGCATGCTCAATCACTTCACCTACTGTAACCAGATCAGCAAAGTCTCTAGTGGTGCTACAAATAAGCTTGGCATAAAATGTGGGTTCATTCTCCAAAGGTTTGATGAAAATAGCCGTCGTTTCTTTCTCAAGTAATGGTGGTTGGACTTGTGCAGCCATGTTCCTCCATCTTTGGGCATATTCGCGAAATGATTCTTTGTCCCTTTTTCTATACCTTGAAGCAATAAACGATCAGACACCATGTCCAGGGCATGTTTGTACTGTAACACCCTCTTCCTGGCCTGGTAGAGAACCGGGTCGGATAGTATTATCGAAAAATATATTTAAAGATCAGAACTTATTTCAGAGATCAAAAATCATTTCAGAGTATTTTATTAATCTCTTTTAAGACTTAACACATCAACTTATTAACAGCTTACTCAAATTGGGGTCAATTTTAAACTTTTTCGAACTTAGGGACAAAGTTGTATTTTTTACAAATTAGGGGTCCTTATCTGAATTCGTGTTACCATACTGAAATTAAACTTACTAATTATTAGCTTGTGAAATATCATTACTAACGGAGGTCATTTACCTATCCGATGAGACGATACAATATTTATTGACTGTTTTGTAAATTATTCAAATATGTTTTTATTCGGATTAGCCTATCAAACAGTTTCCAAACCTTACCAAGTTTTACCAGAAAGTCTAAAATCTATATTTCTGATAGCATGTCAAATTTTAAGGCATTTCGAATCGATTTACCTAATTTTCACCTTTTATCACGTATAAGCTCATTTTACTAGTTTTAACCATTCTCGAACATGATAAATACCATATTTAACTCTTGCACAACATTATTCTATCAAAAAGCACACATATGACATGTCTAGACCATATGCCTCCATACTAGGAGTTCAGGGCAGAAAATAATATACATGTGATTCGTAAGAGTGACTTACATAGCCTAGTGAGGTAGTTTCAGCAAATGTAATGAATGTCCACAATTATGAATGGCATGATGAACAAATACATAACATAGATATAATCCAATAGATGTATCATCATGCTTATTCCACAATTCACATGCTTTCATGTTCACATATACATTTCACATAATCATATTGTCATAACAAAATTTATAGGCACATATCATATTAGGTACCATTGGATACGCGGATTCCATATACACCATATCATAAATCAGAAAATGAGCCGTAGCTCTATATATCCCTTACACATCCATCCTTTTATCTCCCACATATAGGCCGTAGCCCTGGACCGTAGTCCTCCCTTACATGGTGAGCTCAAATAATGCTATGGCATGCTAATTGTATCCAATGTCCATAAATACACACAAATTCACATCGTCCATGATTTTCAGATCATATCATATCAAATAACAAGATGAGTCGTAGCTCCATATCAGGTAGCATTTCATATTATTTTCACATACATGTAGCATATCATAGTCATACTCGAACATATCAAAATAATGAAAGGCACTTACCAAATTTACCATTCGAACATAGTTGCTCTACGTGAGCCCTTAACAAATGCAAACATAATTATAAATAATGCAACGTGACGACACCGAGCTTATTCCTTGACACAACTACACTCACATCGATATTAGGATTCCCTTATAATGACGTCTTTTCCCTTGGTTGACGGTTGTTCTTTCTCGACTTCTTGAACTAGATTAAATAGGAATCAGTTAGAACCGACAGGACAATATCGAATAAATATAAAAACATTAATCAGACACGATATCAAAACTTAGACCAACCAAAAATTTGAACTTATCCCGACGTTGGTAGAGATTCGATATAAATATCAAAAATATCGTACAACCGATCAACCACTGAACCGATTGTTAGCTTGTTTTCTTTCTTTCTTACTTCGCTATGCATTATGCGAAATTCCCCCTTCCTATTTATACTCACCCGGCCCTTATGATTTTCCCATGCATGAAAGCATGGTGGCATGGCTGCCATCTTCATACTCCACGTAGTGGAGATGTGACATAGATTTGGGGCATTGTTGCCACGAAATGGTTGGCTAGCTAATGGCCACCTTTAATAGGCTTCGGCCATGTGTTAGTTGAGGTGGGGAAATCTCACGTAATTCCTTCAAATTGAAGAAATTGCCGTGGGTCCCATCATATATATTATCATCTCTTTTATTTTTAATAATAATAATAATAATAATAATAATAATAATAATAATAATAATAATAAACCATAAATTAACTCGAATAATCTAAATAAGATCGAATAAATTATACAATCGATATAAAATACTCGGTCACCGGAACCTAATTTCGACTAGACCGATTTTTAGGATGTGACATGTACTGTTCTTTAAAAGCCCGTGCCAAATCTCTCAATGTGCTAACTTGCGTCCTACTTAGCTGATTATACTATTTCATGGCAAACCCAATTAGGCTGTCTTGAAAGCAATGAATCTGTAACTTGTCATCATTTCCATACCCCGTCATTTTGTGACAGAACATGGTGAGGTGAGTGTTGGGGCAACTTGTGCCATCAAACTTCTCGAACTCTGGCACTTTAAAATTTAGCGGTAAAATCAAATTAGGGACCAGACTTAACTCCATCACATCGGTTCCACTGAAGGCATCAATACCTTCCGTGGCTTTAATCTTTTCTTCTAAGTATTTAAACTTGTCATTAGCTATGTCTGAGTATTTGGGTTGTCCCAACCTCAATTTTTCTAGCTCTTTTAGATCGTCCAAATCAGACACCATATGGGAAATGGTAGGATTCACCCCTATATTGGAACCGGCAGAGAAGGTTATTCGTGGTTGCCTTTTTTGTGGTCCTCGAGGTATAGGTGATGAATCTACTTCGTGAGTCTCGTGCGCCTTTCCTTTTACAGCACCCGTCAACTTGGCAAATAATTGTGACAATTTGTCGTCCATCTTGCTCAAGAGATCTTGCTGATTCATGGCCATGTCGTCTCTCAAGTTTTGTATGTCTTGAGTGACTTTTTCTTGAGATAATTCAACCTGCTTAAGTCTGTCTTCATTCTTTTAGCTTTGAAACGCGTGAAGTGCGAATGGTCAATTTGTTGTTCCTCTCTTGATTGCTGAATTGCTGATATTGAACCCTCATATGTTAAATAAATTTCATTTTTATTTTATTAATGCACATGACATGTATGCAATGCAATGCAGAAATAAATGAATAGCGGTGATAAAATAAAAAAAATGAAATAAACAAGATCCAATGGTAAAAAATAAACTGAATACTTAAATTATTTAATAAACTAAACATCTCAAAACAACTAAATATACAAAAAAAATGAATGCAAAAGTGTTGGTCTACCAAACTGTCTCCTAAAACAATCTCCACCTAAAAAAAGTCCATCACATCAAAGCAAAAGAATCAAGATAAAGGCCCGCTTTGACTCCTAGCTTCTCAATCTCATCTAGGAACCGAGTTAGTTCCTTCCTATAATGCGATGTGGAACCAACTCTGAGCTTCAGAACTTCAGCTTCATTGGCCAGACATGAAATCTTCTCAACTAGCTTTCGAACTCGACTACGGGCGTTATTCATCAAGTCATCTCTCCTCTTGACTTCACCTCTCATAATCTTCAATTGAAGTCCCACCGATCCCTATCAGTCTTGAAAGCCTCACGAAAACCAGCGATAAGTTGCTTGTATTCTTGGAGGAAATTTTTAAGTGCCACTACTAAGTTCTTGTAGTTTTGATTCTCTTCTTGAAAGATTTTCAGTTTCTTAGACACACTTTGTAATGAGTCCTCCAACTCTGACACAACATCTCTCAATTCTTGATTCTTTGCTTGGCTCTTCACAAGATCATCCCATGTAGAATCGGAACGTTGCTGCAATTTTCGCATATCTTGCGAAAGAGACTTGAAATCTTTATCTCTTGCTATAAAAAGTTTCTTGTATCGCCTAGCTTCCATTTCTTGTTCTCTAAGCTCACGCTCTCATTCTTCAGAGGTTTTCCGCAATCCAGCAACTTTCAGCTTCCCTTGTATTTTTTGGTACGAGGCTTGTAAACCCGTTAGGTCTTTAGCTAGTTGATCCCTTTCTTTTTTCAGATTTTCTAACCGACCTTTGTAGTAAGTAACATCCAAATCTAAATCACGATTTTGCGCCTCTAACTTCATAATCTTCTTTTGCAGCTCTTTTTTCTCAACTTCACATTCGTGGCGTGCTATCTCAACTTCATTTGGGGCTACCTTCAAGTGTTCTTCGAAGGACAGGACATTCTTTTGGTTAGGTAAAGGGATATTATCAAACCTACGTCTAGTTCTCCAAGCCTCATAATCCAGGGTGAGCACGTGTCAAGCTATCTCTATTCTTATTCTTTGAGGTTGAGTCTACGCCTTTTGGATCTTTTTGAGTTACGCCCAAAACTCTACCTTGTACGAGAAGTTGGCAGAAGCTAAACCTGCAGTTAATCGGATAAATTGCATAAATCTATACTGTCGTTGAACCATCAAAGGTGCATAACCAGTACCACCCCAAATCCCAGATAAAGGCACCCAATCATAATCCCCGCACTTGTATAGTATGTCCAAGCGTGGTAGCCAAGGAGCGCACCACTTGACATCTTTATCCCTAAAATCAAAATCCACTTGTCTTTCATAAAGGCAGGCAATTCCTTGTCAAGAATTCTTTTAATGGCCAATACTCATCTGTGAGTGCGCATATGGTGGGCTTTGGCTTTTCTCCATAGTGACAGTGAAACCATACTGTGAGTAGTTGAGCGCAACCGATAAAGTGCCATCCTCTTTTTTTTTCCGGCAAGCACTCAAAGATCTGAAAGTTTCTGCCAACATGGCTGGCGCTGGATTAACCTTCCTCAGCTGACCAAACAAATCCATAACAGATGCCTCAATATAGCCAAGAGATTTTGAAAAGATCACTAGACCGTAAATGCCAACAGCGAGAATGTCTAAACTCTTATCTGAATCTGGATGAGATCGAAGTAAACCACGAAGGCTATTCCAAGTAACTCCCTCATTATGACCTCTTTTTTGTGTTTGTTTTTTAGCCCATGATAAACTCATACCAGTAAGTTTCATCAGCTTATCCACGAATGGGTCAGGTTTATACGGTTTTATATACACTTTATCAGAGTTGACCCCAGTCAGATGCAACAAAGCAGTGTACTCCTCGACGGTGGGAGTCGTGTCCTCTTGGTTGAAAGTAAAACAATTGTATGATGGACACCAGAACTGCGTGAGAGCTCGAATCAACCCCAGATCAAGTTCTACATTCAACAGACACGCTATATCACCATACATGCTCTGAAATTTCAGCTTAATATCAGTATCCAACTGGTCCCAAGTCTCTTTTAGTTCTTGCAGGTTGTTCTTTTGCAGGTGAATGTGAATGTCATCACATAAAATTGATTCATGATCTACGGCTATACTGTCTCCTTTTTGCTTTTGTGCATCTTCAAACCCCTTGCGAACCTTCACGTTATCTTTGACCTGGATGATAGACCTCTTCGACATTGTGGAAACCTTTTATTTACGAACAATTGGTTTAGACCAACACCTGTTATGTGTATGATTCATATGCAATGGATGAAAACATGACAAAACAAAACATTGGTCAATACGTTGTATAAAAATAAAAACCAAAAGGAAAAAACATTGTCAGCACAATATATATATATATATGCGTAAATTAAAAGCATGATAAAAAATGTGTGTGCATGTATATATGTAGGTGATCACTAACAAATTGGGTTCGTCATAGCTCTACTAAGGTTGGCTCCTATGGCTCACTACATGTTGTTCATGGTTCTAAAGATGGGTACCCAAACTGTCATTACTAACCTACTAAGGCTAGTAAGAACCTCGATCCTCACCCATTATAGGCTTCTACGGACCGAGTTCAGTTTAAGGGGCCCACTCCTTTAAGCTTGTACGGAAAATTGACCACTCGAAGGCAAAAAGTATGTGAACCCCGGAAGCAACACGCATTCTTGTACGAAGGATTAACCTCTCGAAGGGTAGCGATTGCAACCACTTAAGTGGGACGAAGCTCGGGTTGAGAGCTTATGATATGTTTGCATGCGAAAGAAAATTGAACACAAGATGACCACTATTGAACAATTTCCGTAAAATACGAAAACCTTCAATTTTTGTGATCACCAATAATTCAAATTCCTTTTCCCTTTTTAGACAACCTATACCATTTGCGACTTGACTCTCATCGTTGTCCCCAGCGGAGTCGCCAAGCTATAGGCACCATTTTCCGCCCGGGTCGAACTGAATTTTGGCCTTCAAAAGCCCATCAAACATTTGGAGTCGCCATCGGTCGTTTTGGGTTGGGTACGACTAAAAACTGGTCTGCGTCATCACTGAGATCGTCGACGGGTTCGGGAGTCAATTACGAGTGAGGAATGTTATAACACCCCCACTACGCCCAAAATTGGTACCTAAGGGTTATGATTGTCTAAAAGGAAACTCAAAATGGGGTTAATAGCACCACTAATAAAATTTAATTATGATGTTAAATGTATGAAAAACGTGGCATGCTATAAAAGAAGCGAAACAAAATCAAACTCGATCAACTAAAAAAAATAATCAAGCTCAAATGATTCACCTAATTAAAATAAAATAATTTTAATTGAAATCCAATTCACACATCAATCAATATATTAAAGTCAAATAATTACCGAGTTTTTATACGAGGACTAAATCAAATTAAAGAAAAAAAACGAGGCTTAAATAATTAGTCAATTTCAAGAATGATCTAATTAAAAAAAGAATAAACCTAAAGGCCAAAATCTAATTTATTTAAACTAAAATGACTTGAATAAAATAAACCAAAAGACATAAACCTAAACACTTAAACATCTAAGGACCTATAACGCGAAAACCCCGTAATCCTAGAGCATGCGTGAATTACTTGCAACAAATCAGAGACTTTATTGAATGTGGGACCCCCACTTGTTTAAACTACACAGCACACTACAAAAAAATGTACATATACCGACGCTTATTTATACCGACGGACAAAAGTCGTCGGTATATACCCTATATACCGACGGAAAAAGAAATTGTCGGTACACGTTTTGATTTTTACCGACGGTTACAATTTTTGTCGGTGTAGACATTAGATATACCGACGGATGACAAGAAACCGTCGGTAAAGATATAGTTTATAACTACAGTCGATTTAGTGTGTCGGTATAGATTTACTTTATACCGACGTTTTTTATAGTTACTGTCGGTATAGATGTTCTATGTACTGACGGATGGTTATGTCTGTCGGTATATATATATTTTTAATATTTTTTTATTAATTTACTAAAACTCACCGTTTTACCCCCTCTCTCACTCAAACTCACAGTCGATCTCAAACCAAACTTACAATCCCTAATTGCTCTGACCCCTCTCTCTCACTCAAACTCTCAGTCGATCTCAAACCAAACTTACAATCCCTAATTGCTCTGAATCGCCTCTCACTCTGTACACCGATCGGACAACTCGTCGGCGATATTCCGGTGCAGTGCTGCCCCCTCTCCGTTGCGATATTCCGACGGGGAGCATTCAAATGTTGAACGGAACGGGAGGGGGTTCGAGCTTTATTATGACGACAGAAGTGGGTCAGGCTTGCGGCACCAGGTATTCCCCCCCCCCTTTAGATTTTCAAATGTGTTATTGTGTAGACTTGTTTTTTTTAATTACTATGATGTGTGTTAGGATCTCGTCTCTCATCGACACCAGGTATTCCCCCCCCCCCTTTAGATTTTGCTTTATTTTCTCTGATTTTTCATTTTGCTTTTTGGAATTTTAAATCTCTTGCTATCTTGATTTTGTTATTGTTAATTTAGATATGTTGCCATTTGATGATTAGGGTTGTGGTTTTGGTTAAGATGTTTTTCAAATCTATACTATGTAGTTGTATGAACTCTTCGATGGTGGTGGGGGATAACTCTTTTCATAGGAAACCCGTCAAAGAGTATTCATTGGGCAGGGTTACGGCTGGCGTTTTATGGTTGTGCGAAAGTGTTAGATTTTTTTTATTCCTAGGAAGCGTGGGAGGGATGGTCGTAGATTCAATTTTGTGAGGATGGACTCTATAGATGGAGCACAAAGGGCTATAAACAGATTTCATGGTGCATTATTATGTGGATCATTTATCTCTGTTGCGTTAGCGAGAAATCTGGGGCTATCGCAGATGGTGACGGAGGGACGTCGCGGCCAATCGATCACGAGAAACTCACAGGACTAGGCACAAGAACATCACAATGCAACTGAACACCAGGTAGGGAAGGATAGACAATTACCTGCAAGGGCTCAAGGGGAGGAAATGCCGAGATCGTAAGAGGTTGATGCCACGATACAACTACATGTTACGGGGGAGATTGATCTGGACGCGACGAGGATTATGCCACGATACAATTATCTGCAAATTCCCTACACATGACAGAGGTAAGCAATCAACATTTCTTTATGACTACAAATTAGGAAGGAAGCAAGAAAGTAACAAAACAAACCTATGATGAAGTTGAACCGTATCTTATATCTAGTAGGAAGCAAAGCAAACATATTACTGCAAAGCATGAACTTTGCTTCTTGCTCTTGTCAAAGCCTTTAATAACAACTATAAAAAAATATGAACAGGTCATATAACAAGATCACGAGTTTTTAACATTTTATCCTTCATTTCTATATGCCATAATTACATTTAAGCTGTTAATTATTAATACAAATTTAATTGATTTGCATCAGTGTTTTTGAGTTGGATTAAAAGTGATTAGTACAGTACAATTTGTTGCTCCTGCATAGAGAAAGTGGAACCTTCAAAATGAAGGTTTAAAGTGACTTGAATGCTGATGTTGAGATCCTTGTTGTGTTTATAGTTTATGTTGGATGTCCTGTTCTTTGTTTATTGTACCAAAAACATGTCAATTGAATTAACTATAAAAATACTTGGTAAAATTCTCTATCTAATGCCTTAAACAATTCCAAAAGACTTGTTCAGAGTTGGATACTTGGATTTTTTTATGTAGTGAAGAATGGCATATCTTGTTTTTCATGTCTGATTTCTGAAAACTGAAGTGTGCTGCTTATACCGCTCTTTAGGTGATCGTGTTAATGTTCATCCCTTTCTGTTTATGCCTTCCTATGGTCTGTTAACTAATATTTTGTGCTTCTGATATCTTGTGATTAGTTAAGACTAATGTGAATGTTGCAGCATTTAAATTAAAATGCCTCTCTCTAGTACTTTATGCTTTTTGATTGTTGCTAATGTTTTCTGTATCTGATCTAGGCAATTCTTCCTCCACATCTTGAGGAGTATCAAAGTCTCAGATGTAGGGTTGCTTTTCATGCTCTGAAGTTCCGACGGGATGTTCAGGACTTGGCAACTAAAATCTTGCATAGGTGAATTACTATCAGTGATTGTATTTTGTAATATTATCTACTTTCCTTTCTTTTTTAACAAATATTTTGTTATCAATTAAGGTTAAGGGCTCCTGGAAGGCCATTTATTGCATTTGATCCTGGGATGACAAGAGACGCTTTAGCTTATCACGGTTGTTCCGAACTCTACCAGGTACTTGCTTTAAACTCAGAAGGGCGCAATTGGTGCTTTTACACATTTATTCTCTCTTGGAGCTTACCCAAGGATGTGCATGCTGAACTCATTCAACACAGAAGAGCTTGGATGAGAAAACGCGGGATAATAAATGGACAGCTCTCTGTAAATTCTGCTAAGCAACGCCTCAAGGGTTATTACAATCCCTAATTGTACCAGTCGATCCTTACCTTCAACAAGAATTGGTACTTTTCGTAAATGAAGGCAAGACCAAAGATTTATGCAGGCGAGTATGTCGGAGCTTTATTACAATCCCTAATTGTACCAGTCGATCCTTACCTTCAACAAATCAACAGAATGTAAATGAAAATGATCCAAGCACACAATAGAGGAGGATCTTCAAATTATTTTTAACTTTTATTATGTACGTTAAATATTTGCTTGCACACTTCTTTTTATTGTAATATGCTCGAACATATTTTATTGATTATCTTTACATACTTTTTATTCGAAGATTAAATTAGATATTTTTCTCTTTACAAAATTAGTCAAATTTTGTTATAATAGTACTAGTAATTTTAATATTTAAAATAAAAAATAAAAATAAATTGTTAATATTTTAAAAATAAAAAATGCCAATTAAATCTATACTGACGGACAAAACCATCGGTAAAGATGAAGGCTATAGCGACGGACAAACCGTCGGTATAGATACACTTCCTGTCGGGGTAGTCCATACTTATACCGACGGATACGACCGTCGGTATAGGGTCCCAACATCTATACCGACGGTTGTTACCGTCACTATAGATTTATACCGACAAGCATATTACCGACGGCACTTTATCTGTCGGAATATCCCTTTTGGCCGTCGGTAAAGAGTTTTGGAGTCTATACCGACGGATTTTTGGTGTTTTACCGACAGTTTAGCATCCGTCGCTATATGTCATTTTTTTTGTAGTGATATATATATATTAAGTACTAAAGTTGAAAAAAATATTAAGTAATTGATAATTTATGAACTACAAAAATTTAATGAAGAGTTGTTTTTAATTTCTCAGTAACTTAAATAAAATTTTAGACTTACAAATTATAAAAAAATAACATTTGCATAACCTTAAGTAACAAATTCAAGAATTGTTTTCTTAAGTTATAAGAGATTCAAGAATTGTTTTCTTAAGTTATAAGAGATTCAAGAAATGTTTTCTGAACTTAAGTTAAAAATTAGATTAATTTTTAATATTATTTATTTCATACAATAATTTGAATTAATCTGAAGTAGTTTAAGGTATATAATATTTGTAGTAAAATATTATATAATGTTATGTCGGTTCAATGGTTAAGACTTATCTTTACCTCTTAAAGGTCTTGGGTTCAAATCACCCCAAGTGCATGGTTTTAATTTTTTTCCTCCAACAAAACGACGTCATTTTGGGCTAAATTAGGCTTCAAAACAACCACACTAAAACGGCGTCGTTTTGACTTAATGGGAGAGTTAAACGGTTAACGGCATAGTGCATTTTCGACTCAAATATTAAAGTTTAATTGCTAGTTTTGAAGAGTTTTAAAGTTTGGTGGTATTTTCGAATCAGGGGCTATAGTTTATAGTTTAGTGATATCCGGTGTAGTTAACCCAAAATAAAAATAAATTTTAAAAGAGTGAAGAGACCAATTGCACATTTAAACCGATTGAAATCTATTTTCTTTTCTTTCGCCTATACATTAACCAGCAGGCATCAACAATTTGGAGAATGTGAACAAAAGTAAAGGAGATAAATCAACGGCCATAACTGTCTTTTATCCTATACAATAAATCAATAGGCTTGTAAACTAAAACTATGAATCCTCTATCAGCATTACAGAAATAAGTTGTTCTTTGAATAGAAGACCTTTTATCATTATGAAACAAGAATGAAATGTAATTTCAATGCACAAAACCAGGACACTAGTTCGAATACAACAAAAACCTTACGCATGCAAAGCTACGAAAGGGAAGCAGGTCTTCAACTTCTGCTACCACAGGCAATTGTTGCTTCATCCACATTGTTGTAAAACGTTCTTAATTTAGTTATAGCAAGTGCCTCGCCAAAAAAGTGATGCTCTAGAAGAGTTTGTTATATGAACTTCTACATAATCACCAATCACAGGATTCCTTTTGTTATCCGTTTGATCATCCCGATCTAGCAAAGGAAGATTAACAAATGCAACTTTATGGCCTTTATCGCTTTTTTCAATGAGCTCTGTATCTGGAGCTCTTATGTTTGATCCTTCAACCAGTACAACTTGGATGGTTCCAACCTGAGAGTCGTAGCACTGACCCGTACTCTCACGGAAAGCTTCAATAAGTTCAGCAAGCCTCCTTTGCTTGACTTCTTCAGGAACATTGTCGGCATTGTTTCTGTGGGCATGTTTTTTCTCCCTCATGCTGTAAACAAACATGTATACCATATCATAACCAACAGCCATTACTAGGCTTAGTGTGTCAGCATGTTCCTCCTCTGTTTCACCACAGAAACCTGCACCAAATGATTCATATAATAAGAGGGGAACACCAGAAACTCGAGGCTAACATTCATACATAATGATGATCTGTCACTAATAGCAACTCTAGCAGCAGCAGCGCATCTGCAGATCATCAAACACCATCACTATTTTTACAATAAATGATAATTGATGTCAACCCTTTACAGTCCATACTAAAGGTAAAATTCCCAAGTTCAAATATAAGTAAATAATCAAAATAATAAAACAGACTACATCAGTGAATCCGGAAGAAATCAACAATTTTGGTTTGAACCAGCAGAAACACTACATCAGTGAAAGAAGACTCTGATCAGTAAGAGAAATTGGGAGAAATGAAAATACAAATTCAAAGCGATTAATTTCAGCAGCTAGAATCCATCATTTGAGCTCAAGCAAAAACGCGGCAACAAATATACTAACTAAACACCCAAAAATAATCTTGACACAATTCAATATATTCACAGTTAATTAAGAGAGAAGAAGATTAAGGGCAAAGAAACCATACATTGGGGCTGCTTAATGCTGGTGCAGACAAGACAAAACCAGGAACCTTTCGGTACAGAAGCAAGAATGAGTCTGAGGCAAAAAATATGATATCACTTGTCGCACTTATCGCACAACAAGAGCTTCGAACCAAAATCACCAGCTACAATTTTGATAATTATCTGCATTCCAAATTCAAACATTCTAATAAGTCAGACAGAGAGATTGAAGTTTTTTTAAGTACATACTTGTGTATATATGTTCCTTTCTGTTCCGAATAGTCTTAACTATGTGAACAAGATCCAAGCAGAACAATACACTGATAATAAAAAATCAGCTCAAAAAAATAACCTGCGAAGCTTGGCGATTAAAGTACCGTCCATCGCCTCCTAATATCAAAACCCCATTCTTGTAATTCTCAGATGGTAATGAATTAAACAACGACTGCATTCATACAAGTTCAACCCATCAATGCCTTTTAAACACTAAAACAAATGAAATAAAAGTCAAAAAAATAAATGTAAAAAGAATTCAAACCTGGATCCAATTTGAAAGGTAGTTCTCTTCCATAAAAACTTTAACTTGCAACAAATGAAATTTTCTGTTAAGAGATTAATCTCAACCCAATTTTAATTCTATCAAACAAAAATTAAATTTACCTTTTTCCTAAGTCCACTTGTTCCAGTCTTCTGCCCTTCAATTAGCTTGGTGGGAACTGAAGTTATCTGTTGAAGAAAACCCAAAACAACAATTTTAAAAACAATAATGAAAAATAAAGACAACCAAAGATAAAAATACAACTTTAATGCTTCCAGGCTCAGCAATGGTGGTGGAGAAGGAACAAAGGAGACTCTCCTTTATACTCATATACGCGCCTCCACCTCACCGAAGAGGGTCAGAGCAAAGACCGAGGCCGCCGGAGAAAAGCTCCCCGAGAACAAACCAAACGAGGAGCACCGAAACACCGAACAAACAGAAAATAAAGAGAGCCGGATCGAAGAAAAGAAAAAAGAAAGAAAAGGCAGGGGAGGGGAGGCTAGCCGCCAGAGAGAAGAGAAAAAGGAAAACGTTTTAGGGCTAAAGCGTTTTAAGGGTGAAAATAAAATTTAAAAGAGCAAAAAAAATCTTCTTAATTGAAGCAGCGCGCAATTTGGATTTGGTGGGAAACTGTCCGCCATTTTTTTAGTTTAGGAAAAATTATTGCTATAATCCTCCTATGCTTTGGTACTTTACGTTTAGGTCCTAATTTTGATATTTAGGTTTCAATTTAACTCGTTATAACTTTAAATTATTAGTGAATAGTGATTGTAAGATTTAGGGGTTAAGATTAAGGAATTAGTCTCGCACTCTAATTATAAGTAAATAGTAGTTGTAAGATTTAGGGATTTGTGTTTGGAGTTTATGGGTAAATGTGTTAAGTGGAGTGTTTGGGGTTATGTGATTACTCTAGGGAGTTGTGGATTAGGCTTGTACAATAATTATTAGTGAGTAGTGATTGTAAGATTTAAGGGTTCATGTTTAGGTTTTAGGGTAAATGTGTCTAGTGGAGTGTTTAGGGTAATGGGATTAGTTTAGGGTTTAGTAGTTTATGGGATTATTGTAGGGATTAGAGGTTTAATGGTTAAGGTTTGAGGTTTATAGGTACAGTTTAGGGGTATACATACATATATACATAGTTTAGGGGTAAAGGTAAGACATACATACATACATACATACATATATACATACATACATACATACATACATACATACATACATACATACATACATACATACATACATACATACATACATACATACATATATACATACATACATACATACATACATACATACATACATACATACATACATACATACATACATACATACATACATACATACATACATACATACATACATACATACATACATACATACATACATACATACATACATACATACATACATACATACATACATACATACATACATACACACACACGAATATATATATATATATATTTATATGTACATACATGTATATATATATATATATATATGTAGGGATAGGATCAAATTACACTGTGTAAAACTCTATAAGTTTTACACCTTTTTTGGATCGTTGGATGAGTGAAACGGATGGATGAGATTAACAGTAAATTATGTGAAGATTATCACTTGGAAAATAAAAACACGGAGTTAATCTCAACCATTCATTTCCCCCATCCAACGATCCAAAAAAGGTGTAAAACTTAAAGAGTTTTACACAGTGTAAGTTGATCCTAACTCATATATGTATATATATACATATACATACTAAACCCTAAAACGTACATACGACATATACAAATATGTATATACATACATACATACTAAACCCTAAACCCTAATACATATACATATACATATACATATACATATACATATACATACACATACACATACTAAAACTTACTCTAAATTGACCTCTACTTATTGTTTTTTTAATTACTATAATTTTTATACTTTTAATTTGATATTTTGTTCATTATAGTCCTCAAAACTTTATTTTTATTCTAAATTGACCCTTTTTCATTGTTTTCTTTTAAATTTGCCTAATGTTTTATAATTTTAATTTGATATTTTTATTCATTATAATTCGTGAAACTTTATTTTTAATCCAAATTGACGCCTTTTCAGTCTAAATTGACCCATTTTCATTATTTTTTTAATTACTCCAATGTTTATAATTTTAATTTGATATGACTTTAAATAATTAACTCCAAATCAATGACGATTGGCGAAGGCCAACCTAAAGTCTATCGACTACTTACACGGTTGTACCGAACTCAAACTCAATACGAATTTCAATCCTGGAAATACCCCGACCTGAATTACCCGACCTGAAACTACCCGACCTGAAATTACCCGACCTGAAATGCACCCGACCTGAAATGCAACCGACCTGAAATGAACCCGACCTGAAATGAACCCGACCTGAAATGAACCCGACCTGAAACGGACCCGACCTGAAACGGACCCGACCTGAAACGGACCCGACCTGAAATGGACCCGACCTGAAACGGACCCGACCTGAAATGAACCCGACCTGAAGTGTATCCGAACCCGAATTAACCTGTCAATTATCTGCTTCGGACCCGACCCGTTTTGACCCGACCTGAAATGGACCTGACCTGAAATGGACCCGACCTGAAATTGACCCGACCTGAAATGGACCCGACCTGAAATGGACTTGCACCCGACCCGAGTCGAGTCAAAACAAAAAAAATGACCTGAAATGACCTGTATCCGATTTTACCTACCCGACCTGAAACCCATCCGATTACCTGTTTTTACATCCCTAATTTACCCCTTTCGTTTTATCAAACACAAACTGCATACTCTCATCTATTATCTTTCACACATACACGCACGGGCCGACGCTACATACTCACCCCGGCGACAACCAAACCAGAAAAATGAAAGTTCTAAAACACCATTTTTTATCTTTGATTTTAAAATTTTACAACAAAAAGAAGAAGCCTGAAAAATACCTTGCTCAAACTCCGAAATTCGCCGTTGGATCGTATTGTTCTTGGAGTATATTGGTCTCGGGGTCGTTGTAGGCTCTTCCACCGTTCAGATTCGAATAATAAAATTCCGGTCACCGAAAAAGAGTAAGCGACATTTTGCTTCTAACTTTTTCTTCCAACTTCAACACTGAAATTTTACTTACTGCATGTTTTTTTTTCGATTTTTTCTTTTCATGTTCGTGTGTGTAAATGGTGGTGGATGGGGGGTTTATATAGGGTTCAAATTTGGTTAGAGATGATCGATTTTTTAGGGATATGGGGAGGTGGGTAGTGTTGTAGTTGAATACAAACTTTAAAGGATAATATTCAGATTTTTTGAATGTTTTTTTAATGGTGTATTGTGGTTAGATTTTAGGGATTAACAATGGGTGGTAGAGTTTTAGTTGGATTCAATTTGTTTGGGTTTGGGTTTGTTTTAATATTCAAAAGAAAAAAATTAATGCGTACAATGTTCATCTTAATAGACCCAAGTTTAATCGCTTTGTCTACAAAGTGTGTACATTATCAAAAGATTAAGAATATGTTTGGATAGATACTATCTTGTAATAATTTTTAGACTATTTAAAAAATCATGTGTTGTTTGATAACAAAATTAAAAGTTGATTTTAAGTTATAAATCTGAGTGAAATTTTACTTAAAATTATATATACTAAATACGATTAGATTTTTTTTGTTGTCCTTCATGTTTCTTAAGGTTTTGTTCTAATTAATCCGGACTGATCTGCATCACACACTTAATTTTGATCGGTGTGTTTCTCAACAAAAATTTTCTACATACGCAATGCCTCATACTCTAGATCTACTTGAGTGATACCAAACTACTTACCATTTAGAGTAATAAATAAATCTAAATTTAAAGGAAAATATAATTAAAATAAATTAAAAATGTTGAAAATATTTCATTTAAACGATAAGTATGACATTATTCATTTAGGGCTTGTTTTTGGTTGCGTTTCGCAACCAAAAATCACTTTTTTAAGTGCTTTTAGTTAAAACAGGCTGTTTTTGGTTGCTTTTAAAACTAGCTTTTCCACCCAAACCAAGAAGCTGGATTTTATAGCTTCTTGGGTGGAAAAGCTAGTTTGAAAATAAAATTATTTTTTTACCCTTATTATTTAATTATAATTTATTGTTAAAATAATGTTTATGCATACATAATTGTAAAATAATATATATTTTATAATATTTATATTGAGAATAAAATTGTTTTATTTGTACTTTATTTTATATTTATTGTTAATGTGTAAGTGGTATGTCCGTATATAATCTAGAATGTAATTTATATTTTCAAATTAAATTTTATAAAAAAATATTTTTTTATTATAATTGAAATTGATTTATTTCATAAATCATAATATTAATTAAATTGAACAATCACTCAAATTTACTTTTACTTTTTAATATCATGTCTAAAATAGACTTTTTATCTCATGAAAATCACTTTTTGACTTAAATGACAAACACTAACAAGTTTTTCAAAACTACTTTTCAACAGCTAGTTTGAAAATTACTTTTTTAACCACACTTTTTAAAATCAACCACAAACTAAGCCTTAATATTTTTAGCACTTTTTTATTATAAAAAATTTCAAAAATAATTTTAATTTTAGATTATTAGATATTCTTAAAATATTTTATTTTTATATAAATTTAGATTCATTAATTGATACTATAAAAATTTTGATATGTATATTCTTTATATTATATTGGCTTAATACACTTTTTCCTCTTAAACTTTATCTATTTTCCCAACTTGCCCCATGAAGTTTATTTTGACAATTTTTGCCCCCTAACATTTTCGACGTTACCCATATTGTCCCCTACCGTTAAAAAATCTGTCTTGACCAATGAAAACGTGCCACATCATTTTATTTATTTTTTAAATTTTAAAATAAAATAAAATAAATATATTAAAATATTTATTAATTTACTTATACCCAAAATACCCAAAACACCCCATCTTCTTCCCCAACTTTCATTTCTTTTACAGATACTGAGAAAACATGTGAATTCTGTCTCAATAAACATTCAAATAAAACATTTACACAAATTGATTTAATATACATATTCACCCAATTCACAGATCATAAAAAAAACATTAGCACAATGAGAAGAAGAAGAAAAATAAAAAATTTAAACACCCAACAATCATCTCTGTTCATATAGATGGGGCTTCAATTTAAGCTTAAACAACCTAAGAATGCATAAATCAATATACCTAGAACTACCCATTAAGTTCGCTGGAATTTTCAACTTCGGTCATCGGGGAATACAAGCAAAAAACGAACAGTTTTGAAAAGCCTATCTCGATCTACGCTTACCAGACTTTTTCTTACGAGTATTCTTGGCTTGTTTCCCAAAAGCACTATAAAATCCACAAGTTGAAACCTTTGGAGAAGGTAGGTCAATAGCAAGAGAAACCTTGCCGATATGGTAACCACGTCTTTCACCACTGTTTGGTTGGCTTCTTTCGACGGCGATTTTGATGGGCTCAATTGTCAGATTAGAACCTTAACAACATCTACTTTTTGGGGTTGTTGTTTTTTGCACCTGCTGCCCTTGTTCTTCTGGCTTGGTCTCTTCTCTGCCTCGTCTTTCTTCTGGTTGTTGTTCCGATTTCATTTGGCTTAACTTCGACATAAACTTGTTGTCCCAAACAATTCCGAAAGACCATTGTCTCCTAAAAGACACTGCAGATCTTTGAAGACCAGCCATGGTAGATGGTAGGCAGCTCTCACTAGATCTTTTAATCTCCTTAATCGAAAAAAAATGAAAATTGGGGAAGAATATGATGGGATGAAGATGGAGAATTTTTGGTATAAGTAAATTAATAAATATTTTAATATATTTATTTATTTTAAAATTTAAAAATAAATAAAGAAAATGAGGGTCACATTCTCATTAGTCAAAACAGATTTTTTTAACGATAGAGGGTAATATTGGTAACGTCGAAAACGTTAGAGGACAAAAGTGGTCAAAATAAACTTTAGGGGGCAAGTTGAAAAAACGGATAAAGTTTAGGGAGAAAAAGTGTATTAAATCTATTATATTTGTATCAAAATTATATGTACGTATTATATTTAATTTTTTTTCCAACACGAGTGATCTTAATGAAGACAAATTAAAAGTTCGGTGTAGGGATGACAATGGATCGGATTGTATAGAATCCAAGTCCGAATCCGTTACAATCGGACTCGGATATTTTTTTCGGATTTGGATTCGGATTTTTTTCAAACGGATTTGGATTGGATTGTTTTTGGATCGGATTTTTTCGGATCGGATTCGAATTTCTTTCAACCGCATTTAGAGCGGAGTTTTTGAATTCGGATTAAATTGTCATCCCTAGTCTTGACCCAACTCTAAGGGGTAGATTCACAAATTTTATTGTATTTAGGGTATATTGTTTTTTGGCCCTTTAATAATTTTATTTTAGTGCAAATCAGTCTATAATTTTGTATATTTAATTTCTTACGCGTTTAATTTATGCTATTTAATTCTACACTTGTTCATTTTTATCCCTTATTTATTGACTACATTTGATTTTTTGTGTTTATTGTTTATGCTTTTAATTTACTTTCTATTTTAATTCATAAATTTAGCATAATATATCATAACTTTATCTATCGATTGCACATTACTTACTTCCTTAATTTTTAGTAATTCATTGATATTTACATTTATTTGTTTCTCCATTGTATTTATTTTATTGTTTGTTTATCTATGACTTGATCTTGCATTTATCTTTTTCATATTTATTTATACATGCATATGATATAAATATATATATTACACTATATTAAGGTTAATTAATATATATAAATTTTAGGGTAAACTATACTAATGACCACCGAACTATGAGGTTGGTGTCGATTTGACCACTATATTTTCAATTGTGTTAAATATACTACATAACTATTTAATTGGTTCCAATGTAGCCACCTGTCGTTAAAAAAAACGAAAAAGTTAACGGGACTGTTAAAATAATTGGTGTAATTACACATTTAGTCCCCTTTATTTATACAATCATTTAATTTACTCCTAATTTTAATCTAATAAAATATATTAATTATTAAATTAGATTTATTAAATTTATTTTCCTTCCCCAATCAGGTGGTGACACGTGTCACCACCAATTGGAGTAAGAAAAATTAAATAATTGACGTGTCACCACCAATTGGAGTAAGAAAAATCAAATAATTGAAACTGGCCACAAGGGAACTCGAACCTGCGTCATAAGGGTTTTATGGGTATACGTCGGTGAATGAAGCTGTTTGGAGCTGCAAATATAGTATTGTACTATATTATACGGAGATTTAATTGTCTATTTTTTCTACACTGCATTGTTTTTGGCTGCACGGTTTAACGGCGGCAGGGCAGCGGCGACGACATAAATTTTAAATGAACAAAAAAATAGGATTTTATGGGTAGATATTTTGATTAAATTATGTTTAAAATAAAATTAAAAATAAAATAATGTATTTTAATAATTTACCTTTTAATTTTTAAATAATTTATAATTGTATAGTGAGTTTTTAAAATTTTTTATTTTTATAAATTAAATTAATGATGTTCATCGGTGTTCATTGTTAATGGTACTTATCGATGCTCGTCAAGCGTGACAGACTCATCCTCAATAAAATAGTGAATTATGACATGTAACCAGTTTTTATAATAACAAAAATATTATTCTATGCATATCTATATCTAATTTACATTTAAATCCAGGAGTTGTTTGAAACCCAACAAGTGGTTCCGTTTGAAAAAATGGATGATGTTCATCTTAATTGACCCGGGTTCAATTGCTCTGTCTATAAGGTGTGTGCATTGTCAAAGGATTAAGAATATGTTTGAACAAATACTACCTTGTAATCATCTTTAGACTATTTAAAAAAAATTATGTGTTGTTTGATAAAAAATTAAAAGTTGATTTTAAATTATAAATCTGAGTGATATTTTACTTAAAACTATATATACTAAATACGATTAGATTTTTTTGTTGTCCTTCATGTTTCCTAACGTTTTTTTCTGATTAATCCAGACTGATCTGAATCGCACACCTAATTTTAGTGGGTGAATTTCTCAACAAAAAGTTGTCTATATACGCAATGCCTCGAGTGATACCAAGCTACTTACCATTTAGAGTAATAAATAAACTTAAATTTAAAGGATAATATAATTAAAATAAATTAAAAATGTTGAAAATATTTTCATTTAAACGATAAGTATGACATTATTCATTTAATATATTTTAGCACTTTTTTATTAGAAAAATTTTCAAAAATAACTTTAATTTTATATTATTAGATATTCTTAAAATATTTTATTTTTATATAAATAAAGATACATTAATTAATACTATAAAAATTTTGATATGCATATTCTTTATATTATATTTGTATCAAAATTATATGTACGTGTTATATTTAATTCTTTTTCCAGCAAGAGTGATCTTAATGAAGACAAATTAAAAGTTTAGTGGTTACATTGTAAATTTTAAAAGTTTGACGACCGAATTACAAGTGCACTTAAAGTTTAGTGACTATTAGTGCCCTTAATAATATTTTATAATGCAAATTAATTAATCCAACTCAAATTTTTATAGTTTTATATTTTAATTTATCCAACTCAAATTATTATAAAAATATTAAATTGATATTTTATTTGAAATTTAAGATTCAAGTTAAAAATTAATTATTTTTTAAATGTTATATCATCAAATTTAATCAAAATTACATTTGTATGACTATTTTACAATAAATAAATAGTGTAAATGATTAAAATACAACTCTTAAAAGTCAAATTATCAAAATAAAACAAAAAAATTACCATAAGTGTAAACCCTAGAATTTTTTTTTTGTCTATAAAAACGATGAGCGTTCTTTCGAGCTTTTGATCCCTCTCATGGCCGCCCCTTACGCTTGGCTCGTTCACTCGCATGGCGAAAACAATGAAAACCATACCTTTTCCACCATAACGAGCCCCGACGAGTCTCACGTCAGAAAATTCCCCCACCCCAAACATGGGAAATTCTGGGTTTCGTGTAACGATGGTTGGTCGCTTTTTTCGGATGCTAATCACCGCCACTTCATTCTTTGGAATATCGTACAACAGAAGAAAAGAACTCTACCGCCATTGATGAATAACTTCAGATGTTCTATTTCTCACTGCACTCTCACTTCCCCTCCGACGAAACCCGATTGCATGATCTTGCTCTCCGCGACCGACATCCCTTTAATCTTCTGTCTTCGTCTCGGAGACCAACAATGGTCCGAAATTAACTACACAGACGAGGTGACCAACCGTTTCAATAACAGTCTAGAACTTATCAGGCCACTTCGTATTTTCAGTTGCAATGGCGGTTTATATGCTCAGACATGCTTTTCAAACTTATTACTGGTCGAGAAACTCGATCCCAGTCATGGCCGCCTTGTCCTAAAATCGTTATGTCTTAGTTTCCCTAGGCGCCCTGGTGTCGTTGAACCAGAAGTTCGCGGTTTCTTGGCAGAATTCGAAGGCAAAATCTATTGGATATTGTTTCGATTTGGGGTGGTTAAGGAAGAAGAAGAAGTTATTGATGTCGATGTTCATGGATTAGATTTATCGAAGATGGTTTGGGAGAAAATCGAACATGCTCCAAACCTGGTTTTCTTTGTCCACGAAACATGTTCCTTTTGTTGTCGAGCAATGGAACCAGAAATCCATGGGAACCGAATATATTTTTCGTCTAATAAAATTATGTACTCGTACCACATCGGAGACAAAACCCTATCGGCAAAGTCTTCGCCTTTGCCGGATATTAAGTCACCATATTCATCGTTCTGGGTTATGCCTGATCAAAGGTAAAAACTAAACCTCGTATCTTAAATTAAGTGTTCATATTCTCATAAATTGTTTTTGGTTTTGAAGCATTATAGATAACAGTAGAAAAGTGAAAACAAAGGGGACATCAGAAATCAGCAATGCCGCAGTGAAGCAATCAGAAGACGAAGAAACAAAGAATAAGATTTATCTTCCATTCGATGTAGCTGAGAAAGTTGCAGAATTAGTGGAAGATTTTGTGGATTTCATGAACTTGCGGGCTTCTCATACAGTGTTTCGCTCAATTCCCATTCCTCGTCATTTAAACAAGACAAACCCTTCAATATATTCCCCATGGCTTTTCTTGCAAAGAGGCGGCGTTTGCTCCATGATTGATCCTGTCCGCCGCGACAGCTACTTGATAAAGTTGCGTGATCCGCCATTGTCGGCCTCCACCCTTTTCTTTGCAAAAAAGGGTTGGTTGCTAATGTCTGGGAACTTGTTTTATTCATACTTGTTTAATCCTTACACCAGACAACGCCTTCCGTTTCCGAAGAAAAGCTGTTTTCTAACAGGACAACCTTCGTCGAGATCTTTCATGGCGTTTACGGATTATCCGAGTTCGTGTTGTTTGGCTCTTGAGATTAGCAAGTTTTGGGACGAACATTTTGAGATACACTGCTCTCGATTAGGGGGCCGAGCGGGAAGGAGACGGATTTTTTTTCCTAGTCGGGATGAACAATTCAAGTTCTACGACAACCACCCGGTTTTCTTTCAAGGAAAATTTTATATTCTGGGACATTGCGGGAAACTCGTGACTGTAAAACTCCGACCAGACGGGGAGAGGGTGGTTTCTTGTGACGTTTTCCGACCCGAAAGGCCTTGTTCTTACCAGCAGAACTTCTTGGTGGAATGTAATGGACAGCTTTGGGGTGTTTTTGTTGGTAGATTCGGGGAAAGGGTTCGAGTTTTCGAGTTCAAACCTTGGGAAAATACATGGAGCAGGGTTGAAAACTTGGGGAATTATATGATATTCATCAGCCGTTTTTCTTCGGTTGCTGCAATGGCCAGAATCCCTGGAATGGAGAACAGAATCTATTTCCCTAGATTTTGCGGCCAAACCGGTTATGATGTCGTGTTTTACTCTCTTGACACCAACAAATTCCACTCTTTAGAGAGTAAGGATTCGGAAGTTGATTTTTATAGCACAAGGGAATTATTGAACGCAGCTTGGATTCAACCTGCCTGATGTCCCTTTTATAGTCATATTCATATTAATTTTATATTAGTTTAGGCACTGTGTTTATTATTGTAGGTTTACAGATTGTTTTTTTTAAGAATTTAATTCTTTCTCGTCTTTTTGTCTGCCAGATATTATATGTACATTGTCATAAGGTTTAGTTCTAATGCGGCCACCAAATAATGTCAAAACCAACAATCCAATTAACATAATCTTAGATTCGAAGTATTCATAAGAATTTATGGAGAATACATTTGCAGGTATATGAAGTCAATGCACAAGTAATTTCGACTAATGGAGAATGATTTAGTCTTGTAATTGAACTATTAATGTTAAAATAAATCAATAATAGCAGCAATAAACATTTTTCCACTCTTTTCTTTGTTAAATTTTATTTGTCCTGTCTTTAACAAAAAAAGTTAGTTACGTGTATGTGTGCATATTATTTATAGATAATTATGTCTGCTAATTCGACTAACCAAATTATGTCAGCTAATTCGATGAACTTGATCTACACCGAGTTTTCCTCGCATCTAGGGCCTGTAATATACATGGAAAGTCGATCTCCTAACTCGAATAAACGATTCAAAGCTCTGCTTAAACATGAACCAGACACAAATAAATGACAACTTGTAGATTCTTGTCTCAAAGATTATTAAGTTCAAATATCATAATCAAGGTTTACCCAGTGTACCTCTGTGCTATGCAGCAATTGCTTTTTTTTTTCTTCTAGCTATTACTGCAAATCAGACATAAAACTCTAAGAGCTTAGTTTCCTGCCTCAACAACTTCAATCTCCCTGTCATCATGCCTTGAGTGCCGCAATGCATTCGATTTCAATCTTGGCATCCAATGGCAATGCTGCTACCTGATATGTCGAACGAGCCGGTGCAGGTGAAGGGAAGTCTGCAACACAAACAATTTTTGGGGACTGAATTAAAATGTCTAGTTTCTAGGATGTTGTTGAGTTGGCATGAAAATTCTAGTCATCGGTTCTGCAAGAGGTTCATTGATGAACAAGTACACTCTACACATATAACTTTTGAACTTTATTTCGATGCAATGCTCAGATTAATGAGTGGCCTAGAACAAGCCAGTTGGTTGTAAAACCCAATGTATACCATATGAGAATTCAAGGGTTAGGTCTATTGCACTTTATTAACTAAAATTAAAAAACCAAGATAATATATAGCAGAACTTGTTTTCATTTATCAATTTTGTATATGCGTCCGAGGTTTAAGAGAAACTGGCAAAACCATATAGTTTTGAACATAAAACAGATTTTAACTTTTGCACTCACATTTTGCATAGATCTCATTTACTTTCTTGAAGTCTTTCAAGTCAGCTAGCCTGCACGAAGGAAACCCAAGAACCAATTAAGACCTTATTGTTTTCAGATTATCAAACCTTATCCACATATAACAAACAAAAACGGAAGAGAAAACCGTACATAATTGTCGTCTTAACCACTGAGGAATAGTCAGCACCACTAGCTTTCAGTATTTCACCCATATTTTTTAGTACCTACAGAATCACAAAAAAATCAGTCAGTAGCATGCCTTCAGCTATAAAACTATGAAACATTAGTTCATATATTAGTAAGATACCTGCTCGGTTTGATCTTCTACACTGTCTGAGATGAACTTTCCGGTCTAGAATACAAAACCAAAACACAAAATCAGTACATTGGGAATATAACCAAAACCTAGGATCTATGTTACCCGAACACTCCATACACATTAGGACATGTTTATTTATAGGGTATGATAATCCAAAGAATGGAGAAAAACTACGATAAATCGAGTTTAGATGTGTCAGACACAACCAATATCCAACATTGTACTACGATTCCAAGTAACATAATCTAGGAATGCAAGCATAACACGTGACGAACATGTCACAAACCTCTGGAATAAGACCGAGAACACCAGAGACAAAAAGAAGATTATTGGCCTTGATGGCCTGAGAATATGGTCCCAATGCTGCTGGAGCTTTTTCAGTCACCACAGCTTCCTTAATCCCTACAATCAAAACATAATTACAAAGCTTAGGTGCATCTAATGAAACTATATTGCTCTGACTCTTTATTTTTTTCCTAAGCACCGGTCCGAGACTGACATGACACATCGCACCACACACATGCTCATATCAACACACACATTTGGTCCGAGTAACATAGAACAGAACAACCCTTTAAAAAGGAGATGTCCATTTGTATATATTCGAAACATAGCATTAGCAAACCCTTACCAGACTTTATAGACCATCAAATATTTGACTTCCAAACACAATGAAGTAAAACTGCAAGAAATCAAATATAAATTCCCCAAATTTCTCTTCCAAACGACTAACTAGCAAACTATCAGTTAACCACCATAAACCCAAGCCCAGATATTTCACAATCCTGTTCTTTCACGTTCACTTGATTGAAAGTAACAATTTTTAAGACTCGATTAAAACGAGAAAAAAACCCAAACGAATTCACCCATTTTCGAAAGCAACCCATCAAATAAAACTCAAAATCAAACAGTGAAAAGAAACCCATTGTTTTACTGATGGTCTTTTTATTGTTACCAGGAGAAGTGGAGAGGCTTAAGCAAGCAAAAGGGGAGCCATTTCTTGAGGAAGATCGCCAAATGGAAGAGCCGGCGACGACTCCTCCGGCGGCGGCTAACGGAGAGCGAGTGCGTAGTAATCCCACATCGATGGTAGGAACATGAATTGACCTTAAACCACACCAAGCCATTTCACCCGTTCTCGTTCTCTGGTTCTTTGTCTTCACTTGGTCTTGTGAACTGAAGTTAAAAACAATATGAATGGGAATACTCTTGTTTATTTTTCTACGTGGACTAGATTACCCTTCGGTTGGTCGAGCCTAAGATGCTTTCGTTCAGGTCATGGCTGTAAATTTCATAATTCCTGTGATCCGATCGTGTCTCGTGATTTTGTTTTTGGTAATATTAAATTAATGGTAATAATCTATTTGGGTTAGGTTAAAATAAATAAATTTTGGCCTCCGTCGCATATTTTTAAAATTTTAATTTTAGTATTTTTAAATATATTTTTTATAAAATTTAATTAATAAAATTATTCAAAATACTAACGGCAAGACACATTGTTTTTCTAAAGAGAAGATCCGAGTTCAAACTTTAAAAAAAATATTGTTGGGAAGAAGAGCTACAAATTTCGAACATAAACCATAAAATAGACATTAATCCACGCAACTTTAACCACGACAATTTAATTAGAACAAATAAGGTGATTTTTATTATATAAATTTTAGGTAGAGTAATCCTTTCTATCCTCCAACTTTATGAGTTCGTTATTTTAGTCTTCAAACTTTTACCATTTCTCTTTTAATCTTTGAATTTTTATATTTGTATCTTTTGTTTACCATATAAACGATAGGCACCAACTATAAGTTTTAGAGTTGCTTTATATTTAGGACAAAGATCGAATCTTAATTATTGGTTAAAGTAAGAGATTTTTTTTATCATCAAGGGTGTTAAAAAATACTTGACCCGAACTACCCAACCTGGTAAAAAATAATCGTGTACTTTTTCTTAAAAAAAAATTGGTCGGGTACTCGACCGCTAAATATCATATGTTCTCACAAGTCGGGCCCATGCCACAATATTAAGCTATCCAAGTACCCAACTAGGGATGGGCATTATACCCGGACCCGACGGGTTCCGACCCGACCCGATCGGGTCAAATTTTATAATGAAAAAATCGGGCTCGAGTCGAGTCGAGTTTTTGTAAAGAGTAAACTCAGGTCGGGTCGGGTTCGGGTTTAGGGTGGAAAATATCCGACCCGACCCGACCCGGGACTAATAGTGCAATTTTCCCTAAATTTTTGGGATATTTATAATAATACCCCTCTTTATATATTTTTTTAATAATTAAGTCCTTAAAATTGATTTTTTATTTATAATTTAGTCCTTTAAATTATAATTTTTTACAATTAAGTCTCTTAATTTTTTTTACAATTAGGTCCCTAAAATTAATTTATTTTATACAGTTCGGGTCGGGTCGGAGCCGATTTTAATATATTTATTTTCGGGTCGGGTCGGGTCGGGTTTTTTGAAGAAAAAGTTCGGATCGGGTCGGTGCAGGTTTAGGGTGCCTATTTTCGGGTCGGGTTCGGGTGGGCCAAAAACCCGCCCTACCCGACCCGTGCCCATCCCTATACCCAACCCATCCTGAAAAATAGTTTTAAATTTATTTTTTAAATTTTAGATTAAGTTTTTATTTTATAATTTAGTATTTATTTACTTGTTATTAAAAAAGATGGAGAAAAAATAATTTGGGCTATTAAGAAAATGAATAAAGAATTAAGGTGATAGAATAATTATAAAAAATAATGTATAGATAATTCAAATATACTTAATAATGTTATATTAAAAAATTAATTTTTATAATTTAATTAATATTAATAGATACAAAATATTGATAACCAATAAACTATTCAAACAAGTATTGAATATAATCATATCCTTATATGTCATTTTACTTGTCTAAATAATCAAACAACTATCAATTATCAGTTAACTTTACCAAACAAAAAAATGTTTATTTTTTCTTCACAAAACACTTTTATATACAATCAACTAATACAATATGCTAATCAAATCAGTTAATGTAATATACAATCAATTATCAGCTGAAAGTCCCGCTAAAAACCCTTTTAAACTCAAAACAAAAATAAGTGCTAAACCAGGCCAAACCAATCCATGACTACGACTACGACCGCAATTACAACTATCGAAAGTGTTAAGCACCCAAATATTAATGAGTAGATAGAGACATCGAAGTTTAGGTTATTTTAAAACTTTGTTTTTACTATTTTGAAAATTGAAAACTCGCTAAATATTGATTTTTGTTGTTGTTGCAAGATTTCGAAAACAATGAATTAATTTAAGAAAATAAAAAAGCAAAATGCAATTGATGGTTAGCTTTGATCTAAAATTGAAACAATTGCTCCTAGACTTCGCAGGAAAATAACCATAAATTCTCTCCCTCCCTTGTCTCTCTTTTGTATTTTGAACATTATAAGTGCATGTGCATTCATCTATTATGTATTCCTGTTGGAGAATTGATCATGTGTGTTTTATGCAATTCTTGCTAATTGTATCTTCTAAAGTTATTTCCATTTCAGAGACTTCTTTAATTTGATATGTTCTTAAGAATGAATGTTTTAAAACATACAATTGTATCATTGATTTAAGGAAAGAGACTTCGTTTATGAAGAAGTGTGTTATATTTGTATAAAAAACTGCATCTAATTGTGGATGCCAATTTCAAGTATGAGATATGTAGGGTATTTTTTTGGGAAGACGGTACCTTTAACATGCCATGCCAGTTTTCTCTAACAACAATTAACGTGAGTGGTCTTAATGAAACTGAATTAAATATTGTTTTAAAATTTAGTGATCAAATTATAAGTTTTAAAAATTTAGTGATCAAATTGCAAGTTTCCTAAAAGTTTGATGATTATTTTATGTATTTTACCCTTAATAATATTTAAAAATTTAAATGAATTAATTAAACTCATTTTTATATACTTTTAGATTTTAATTTTTATATAATTATAGTTAATATATTATAAAAAGTGTTAAATTGATGTTTTATAGAATTATAATAATTATCTCAAAAATTTAAGAGTCAAATTAGAAATTAATTGTATATATTAACATGTGACATGTCATGTCTTCAATGTAATAATTGTTACAATTTTGATTGAATACTTTATGATAAATTAATAATGTAAATGATTAAATATAACGTTCAAAAGTCGAGGAATCAAACTAAAAACAAAATAAAAATTATCATAAGTGTAAAGAAAATTACGTAAATTATTACTGAACTTTATTCTCAAACCTAGTTTGGTCACTTAAATTTTAAAATATTTAATTTATTCATTGAAATTTAGATATTGAACGCTTTTGTCACTCTTATGTTAACTTTTTGACAATATTATGACGTGGATGTCGTTCGACGTCGTCGGGCGCCAACGTCGATGGTCGTTCGATTTCAAATTTCACAAGTCACTTCTCCTCATTCCCTTGAGTTTGAATCTGACCTCTATTTCGTCAAGAAGTGCCTTGAAGTCCACGAATCGAGTAAAAATCTTTTAATTTCTCTCTCGTCGATCTTTCTTCTCTACCGTCAAATAGAACTCGTTTCTCAATATATTATTTTTTCCGTGTTGATGAGGCTTTTTACCGTTCAAATCTTGGAGAAGTTCCTCCATTCGCCAGTAACTTGACGTCGTCAAAAAGTTAATGGAGGAGTGACAAAAAACATTTAATGTCTAAATTTTAGTAAATAAATTGAACAATTTGAAACTCTAATGACTAAAATAAGTTAAAAGTAAAATTTAATGATGATTTACGTAATTTACCTTAAGTGTAAACTCTAGAATTTTTTTATTTATAAATATGATAAGCGTTCTTTTGAGCTTTCAATCCCTCGCATGACCACCCCTTACGTTTGGCTCATTCACTCGCACAGCGAAAACAACAAAAATATCATAATTCGTTCTCAAACGAAGGATTAAGAATAATTGAATGAGAAACACACTGCATATAAAAGTAAAGTAGGTTGCATCTTTACATAAATTTTCTACTGTTTGAGTCTGCTAAATTAAAAGATGGTATCTTACCAAAAAAAATATTCCAAAGAATAAAAATATTCACTAATGCAAGCATTCATGTAAATGCAAACCTAAGAAAAATATTTCAAAGTGATAGAGTTTTCTTAGATAGCTAGAATGTGGTAGATAGCTTTCAATCAGAGCCACTGATGTAAATCAATCTCGACCATTCATTATATGGAGATTCAACTATAAATAGAGGTCTCCACACCTCATTTGTGATCATCAATCTCTTGAGTAATTAAAACATGGATAGACTACACCAGTGGCCACCGAACTTTGGGGGTGTACCTATTTTGACTACCGAACTATCGAACTCGTCAATCAGACCACCCAACTTTTTAAATCGACCTATTTTGATCGCCACCGTTAAAAAACTAACAGAGGGGTGATATGGCAGTTAACAAAAAATTATAAAATTACACACTTGGTCCATATTGTTTACCTATTATATCAATTTGATAATACTTTTTGCCCTTCTTCACCAACTCATTATTGTTCTCTCGAAAAACCCATGTTTTCAAAGAATTAAAGATAATTAAAGACTTAGAGATTCAAGCTAGGAATAAAAATAAACCTTTGAGCTCGAGAGTAATTGATTCTTTGAGGGAGGCAATGGATTGACTTGTAAGTCGGCGATCTCAGTTTCAATTTTGGGTTCAAAGTCGGCTTCCATCAATAGCACCATCTTATTGCTTTTCTAATACTCGTTTTATTGTTTGCTGAAAAGGGCAAGGATGTAGGTTTAGCAGCAATTGAGATTAGAGAAGATGAAAAGATTAATGCTTAACAGAGACTTCTTGAAATAAGTTTTCTAGGGCTGGGTATGGCATATAAAACTAACAGAGGTATTTGAAAAAAATAAGTATGCCGTATAATGTTTCATCCCCTTGAAAATACCTTTGGAGTTTGGGTTTTTGAAGAAATTAAGGTTTTTATAAATGAAGGGAACCGATTTGATCGGAGAAATCTCAAAAAAATTTAACAATCTTTCGAGTTTACAACATTTTCATTTGTCTATAAACAATTTGGAAGGTTCGGTTTCAAGTGATTTGTTTTCTTATGAGATTTTAATTGTTTATCTCTTCAAAAATCATCTTTCAAATGGGAAATAAAGGAGAAGAAAGAGAGATGGATATGTCCATTGATGGGATCATAGAATCTATACCTTTGTTTGCAAAAGAATTGGTTGCTGGCGGCGTTAGCGAGGGTCTTGCAAAATTCGCCGTTGCTTCACTTGAGTGTGTCAAGATTCTGTTTCAGTTAACTTTGAAACTTCAATGTATTAGTTAATTTTTTGGTTCTTGGCTATGATTCTTGCCTTTTTTATTCACATTCCTTGATAGGTTTGTATTCACAGTTGTTTATCAAGCATAAAATGACTTGTTTTAAAATGTAAATTCGATGAAGTTATG
The DNA here is from genome assembly GCA_030270665.1 of Hibiscus trionum. NCBI lineage: Eukaryota > Viridiplantae > Streptophyta > Magnoliopsida > Malvales > Malvaceae > Hibiscus > Hibiscus trionum. The sequence goes on along the minus strand of BSYR01000020.1, from coordinate 14,432,649 downwards.
CTGGTGAAAGATCATTTGAGTTCTAAGATTACTTATAATTCAGGGGAAAAACCGGTCATTTCCCCCTGATAATCTTGAGCATCTAATGCTGATGAAAACAAGTAGATTTAACATTTGAAACCCTATCAATGTTGGTATTTTGATCTTCTACAATATTTGGAAATGGCTTGAATGTAACCCTTAAACCCGACCTAGATAAAAAGACCGAATTTAAAAAGTCACGTTTGAAAATTTAATCCTCAAGAATTTTAATTTTGGAAATTATACTTTAACATAAAATAAAATAACAATAATTTAATAAATATCTTATAGTAAATAAAAATATAAGTATCATCATAAATATTAAAATGTTTATATAAAATCTCTAAAATAAAATCATAGTAAAAAAATTAAAAAATAATCCCAAAATATATTTATTCTCAAGGTATGAGATTACACCAATGTCTCAAAATAATAAATAATAATCTGAATAACTAAAAATAATTTCGTAATGAATAATAAAATAACCAAATAAAATATGAGATCCTCCAAGTACCGATTTGCCTATGGTCTGAGTATCTGAAAGAAAGATTAAGGGAGAGTAAGCTAAAGAACTTAGTGTGTCTCTAAAGTGCAAGAAAACCATAGTCGTAAAACGTAGTATTATTTTTTTAAAATCCTTTAAACCATAACACATAAATCACAAGCGCAATGCAATGCACCCAACTACATCCGCCAAAAAAGAGCAAGGTTCCCCAGAACCCCTCACTACAATGTCACCAATCGATGTGTGGTAAAAACCACCGCTTCTTTTGTACAAATCCCAACCCATGCTCATACACATATGATGCTTAAAAACTCAAATAAACACAATTCCATAAATATGATATTCCATAAACATATTTCATAAGTCATAATCCATAAATCCATAAATCATAGATCCGTAAATCCGATGTTTCATAAATCAAATATTCCATAACTCATAATTAAAACACGTTTTGAAAATCATATGCACGCAGAAAAATAATATATAATTTATTTATAGCACCGAAAGAAACACACCTCGCAACAATAAAGCTCTAACGACGAACAAAGGGTGGTTGCAGCTTCGATGTAAGGTGATGGGCTGATGGCAGCATCAATCCGAGAGGAATTCATAAAACATGGGGATAACTAAGAGCGACAACACTTTAAAACTTAAGGCTTAAGTTTATTTCTGTACGTAATAACTATGACTATATATATATATCTATAGTTGAGCGGTAGTAATCTAAACAAATTAGGTTTAGAATATAACAACAACAACAACAACAACAACAACAACAACAACAATAATATAGTAGAAACAAGAAGTTGAAAAAATAAATTAAACAAATTAAAAAAACAGCGGAGTAGAAACTTAAGAGAATTGAAATTCAATTTGATAAAAGGGTTATTTATGGAGTCAACCCTTAAAATTTCAAGAAATTTCATATTAACTTTTAAGTTTGATAAAAATTCTTATTTAGTCCCTCATAAAAAATTAGGGTTTTGAATTAAATATTCTCAATTGTTAGTGTTTTCAATTAGGGGTTTCAAAATTAGGTTTCAAAATTAGGGATTTTTCGAATCTAGGGTTTACAATTTGGGCGTAATTTTTGGGTGTTACAACTCTCTCACTCTTAAAAGAAATTCCGTCCTCGAAATTTTTCAGACTTCACGTAGATTCTCAAAAGTACGGATATTTAGATAGAAGCTTAAAAGAGCATTTCGGATCAAGTTACGAATGACACCACAGAGTTTTTAGATAGGCTTTGATCGCAAATTCGTAGGAACGAGTATGCTCACGATCGGTCGCTAATTTGGAGCTCCTACGAGGTGACATAGTAATTTATCTACAAAAGGGAAAAATCCTAGAATTAGAATTGATACTTGGAGTCTCTATTCAAAACATATCTTTAATTCTTTAAAATAATAAATTTTATGAGAAAATCTCATTTTACCCCAAAACATTTAATATGCATGCAAAAATCATTTTCGGCTTAAAATTTTGAGTGAGCCTCACAGTTCGATGGTTGAATCTGACTCTGATACCACTAAATGTAACCCCTAAACCCAACCTAGAAGAAAAGAACGAATTTAAGAAGTCACATATGAAAACTTAATCCTCAATAAATTCAATTTTGAAAATTATACTTTAACTTAATATAAAATAACAGTGATTTAATAAATATCTTATAGTAAATAAAAATATATATCATCATAAATATTAGAATGTTTATATAAAACCTCTAAAATAAAATCATAGTAAAAGAATCCTAGAAAAAATAATCCCAAAACATATTTATTCTCAAAGTATGAGATTACATCAATGTCTCAAAATAATAAATAAAATCCGAATAACTAAAAATAATTTCGTACTGAATAACAAAATAATCGGATAAAATATGATATCCTCCAAGTACCGACTCGCCTATGGTCTGAGTATCTGAAAGAAAGACTAAAGGGAGTAAGCTAAAGAGCTTAGGGGATGTTTGGATCATGGAAAAGAGTATTCTCAGGAGGAAAAGTTTTTTCCAGAATTCAATCCCCACGTTTGGATTGAATAGATTCCCCTAAAAGGATAATAGTCTTTTACCAACAGTAGCGTGTTTTACATTTTATTCCGGGAATACTAATCCCTTACTTTTGTTAGGTATTTGATAATTCTCCTAATTTAGAACAAAAAATTTCCTTGTTATCCTTCCATTTCTTTCTACCAAACCAACCCTAAAATCTACTTTGTTTCTACAACGATCTGAGATCCCTAGAAGAAGAAAATATCAACTCTATTTTTTGGGTAAGTTATTAAACTATTTCAATTATATTTTGCTCGAAAAAAAGATAAAAAAATTGATCAATTGTAGAAATTACGTTGTTTGTTTACCGAGATAACAGTTTAGATTTCTCTTTTATTTTTAAAATTTCTAGTTCAAGTTCTCACTTTTTTTATTGTTCTATGCAATTTTTGTTTCCTTCAACAAGGATTAATTTTAATTTTGTTGAAGTTGAGACTCCAAGTTCAATGCAAAGTGCTTGTTAGGTATGTCTCATACTTTTTATCACTCATATTAAAATAGATTTAACCATGAAAGAAGACCATTACTAATGTGTACTTGTTATTTTGGTTGTATTTAGGATGTTATGTTCATAAGCTGAAACATGTCAAAATAGATGCAAAACAATTGTAGAATCATATGTTCTTTTCAAATTTATGTCGTTAAAAGTTTAGAAAAGTTATTGTAAAAGTAGATAGTCAATTTTCAGAATCGTTAAATACCAAAAGAAATGAACCAATGAATAGATAAAGTAGACTTGGTAGTTTTTATTAGTTGATAAATGAATTTTAAACTCAAGAGACTGTGTAATTGGGTTTTCCTCGACCTGTTTTCAATTTATGCCCTAGTTCTTCTAGTTCATAAAGTTGTTATCTATGCTTAGTTTGAACAGGAAGGTTGTAGAGAGGTGATTAAAAAAGTTTTTGGACAAGAAACTTTAAACATTTTCGATTTAGCAGTAAAATTAAGAAGGATTAATGAAGCTTCGCAAAGACAAAACCGAGAGTTTTTAACAATTATGTTAGAAAAGTACTAGTGTTTAAACTTAAGATCGATGCCGTTCAAGAGAGTGGTATTGTGCCTATATCACATTAAGAGTAACTGGAGACTTTAAAAATGTATAGGTTGGAAATTTGACAATTTTTAAAGTTATAGGAAGATTGTTATAGATAGCCAACGTGTATGAATTGGTTGTCTTAGGGAGATCTTATTACAACTTTCTACCATAGAGCTGTAAAGATAAGAGTTAAGAAAAAATTAGCCAGTAGACTGATTTTTGGGAGCAAATGGTGTCGAGAACCGAAGAATTGAAGTAGCTAATCTTTAAGCACTTTAGAGATCATTTCGATTGTGTTGACAGAACATGAAAGGTTCATTTTAACTTGAACTATAAGGCTTTCAAAGGGTGTTGTAGTGTGGTGTTAAATTGGTTAAATAATAAATTGCGACGACTAGGCTTGGTTTAGCCATAAATAGTTGTTCCGATTTACTTCACAATTTTTTTTATGTTGCTTTTACGTGAGTTTTTCCTTAAATCTAATTTGCTTCTATATCTTTTTCTTCTTCTTTTTAATGTATTTTTCTGTTATTTGTTTTGGTTTAGCTGTTTGGTATATTGATTTTACTTTTGATGTACATAATTTTTGCTTGAAATTATTTTTAGTTCAAATAGTAGTTTAGCCATTTGGTGCAAAGTGAATATTTCAAGAGAAAAGATTGATTTTTTATGAGTAGAGAGTTTGAATATTTATTTTTCCAATTACCATAGCTGTTTTTAGAAGACAATTTTGTTGAAGAGAAGGGTTTTACACCACTGTAAAACAAATAGTAAAAAGTTGTTAGCTGTATGATTTTACACCACTGTGAAAGTAGTAAAAAGTTGTTAGCTGCTGAAGCTTTTAGGGCAAAACCTTGTGTATGTATAGGCTGTTAATGAAAAGGAAAATCACGATTCCTATTATCTCCAAATCTCTTTCACAAATTTCATGCTGTGATAATTGAATAGGCTCCTTAGCAAAAAAGTCATTTTCAACAGATTGAATGGTTTAGGTAAAGCTCAATGTTCACACTTAGTATAAACAAACTTAGTTTAAACTTTGATATTTATGTTACATTTTCAAATTTATTACATCATACATTTTCTAATATTATATTTCTTCTAAAAAAACAGTAATGGCTCGTTTAGCAGTACGAAAGAAGATGTGCATTGTAACCATGCTTATTGCACAACTACAGATGATGGAAACTATGTTTCAAATGCTAATGCTTGTGGCCATTGCACTTATTCTTAGAAAATATAAAAATAGACCAAAAATACGTTATGCACATGAAAAACTTTATAGGCATAATATTCGGACACTCAACTTATAAAAAATTGTATTTAAAAGTGATAGACAAAGCGTCGATAATTGTCGAATGGATATGAGAACATTTTTCAAGTTGTGTCACTTGTTAAAAAGTCAAGGGGGATTAAAAGAAAGCCGATACTTGTGTATAGAAGAGATGGTTATTACCTTCCTTCACATTATATCCCACCATACAAAGAATAGGGTTCTAAAATGTCAAACATCCAGATCTGGTGAAACAATTAGTAGAGTTTTTCATGTTGTGTTAAGCTCGATTTTGAGAATGCATTCGGTGTTTTTTAAAAAACCAGAACCAATACAAGAGAATGAAACCGACGATAGATGGAAATGATTTAAGGTACTTTCTCATAATTCTTAAATTACTAACATAATATATGATAAAGTTAGATTTACTATTGGATAGTCATATTGTAATTTCACTTTATTTTATAAATGTAGGGATGCTTGGGTGCTTTAGATAGAACTTTTATTAAGGTCAATGTCGCTTCAAGTGATAGACCTAGATACAAAACAAGAAAAAATGAAATTGCAACAAATGTACTTGGTGTTTGTACACCAGACATGCAATTCATTTATGTCTTACCTGGATGGAAAGGTTCTGCAGCTGATGGTAGAGTACAGAGGGATGCTATTAGTAGAAGAAATGGTTTAAACGTTCCACAAGGTACTGCTTAAATAATGAACATATAAATAAAATGAAGTAAAAAATGTATTAATTTTTTATATTAATGTACTTCTTAACTTCAAATATAGGGTGTTACTACTTATGTGATGCTGGATACACAAATGGAGAAGGATTCTTGCACCATATAGAGGTCAAAGATATCACTTGAATGATTGGAAACAAGGACACCAACCGACCACATGTCAAGAATATTTCAACATGAAACACTCACAAGCACGAAATTGCATTGAAAGATGTTTTGGCATCTTGAAAGCGAGATGGGCCATTTTAAGGGAAAAATCATTTTATCCTGTGAAAACACAATGTAGAATCATTTCTGCTTGTTGTCTCCTCCATAACTTCATTAGATCTGAGATGTTAGTTGACCATATGGAAATTAACTTTGTTGAATTAGATGGTAGTCAAGTTGAAGAGGTTAATGAGTTCGAAATGATCAGACATTGTGAGCCAAGCACTGCTTGGACTGAGTGGAGAGACAAATTAGCAGCTGATATGTTTACTAGTTGGTTGGCCTCACATAGTTTAGGATATGTTGTATTTTACATTATCTTTTGACAGTACTTTGTATCTTTTTCAACTATGGGCAAAGTGTAATGTATTATTAAGTGAAGTTGTGCTTGTTTTGTTTTAAATTTAAGTAGATATTTATACTACTTTAAAGTTTTTTTTTATTTTCATTTGACAGTTGTTATATTGACTTTAATTTGTGTCTTTTTTTGTTTTATTCCTTCTTAGATTTCCTCAAAGTGTAACATGGCAACATCAAATATGGAGTCTCAAAGGAGAAAAAATCAAACAGTCAGAAGGACTAAACCCACAGCTTCTAAAAGGATGTGGACTAAACAGGAGGATGCTGCACTTATTGAATGCTTACACACTTTGGCTTTAGACCCACATTGGAAAGGAGACAATGAAACTTTTAGATCAGGGTATCTCTCTTATATTGAGAAAATGTTAGCAACCAAGCTTCCTAATGCACAAATTAGGGCCAATCCACATATTGAATCTAGAGTGAAGTTGGTAAAAAGACAATACAATGCTTTATCTGAAATGCTTAACATTAGAAGTGAATTTGGTTGGAACGAAGAAGAAAAATGTTTAACTGCACCGAAAGATGTTTTTGATGATTGGATTAGGGTAAATATGTAAATTTTGATTAAATTTCTCTTACTTTTGTTATGTTATATATATATATAATTATGTTATTTAATATTTGTTTGTTCTCTTGTAGAGTCACCCAACCGCGACTGATTTGAGAAACAAGCCATTTCCATTTTTTGATGACTTGATTTAAATATTTAGGAAAGAAAGAGCTACAGGGGCTGCAGCTGAGACAGCAGCCGATGCTGTAGAAAATCTTGCTGCAGAAGACAATGCATTTTTAGATGCACTTGATGTTGAAGACGAAGGGGTAAAAGATTCTGAATCAGTGGAGGAGATAGGAGCTTCAAATTGCCAAGCATTTGTTGCTGCTGCCGCTACAATGAAAAGAGATGTATCTAGTAAAAAAAGACGTCGAAGTGATGATGGATTGTCCGATCTTGTTGAAGAGATGGGTAAGGTCGGTGTTGCTTACCAGAAAACTGCAGAAAGCATTACTGCGTTCTTCAAAATAGAGGCAGAGGGTAATGATCGGAGAATGTCGATTTTCGAAGAAATAATAAAAATTGAGAACCTCTCCAAGGAAGACATGCTTGCCGCATGTGAGTATATTAGCAAAGAAGCACATAAGGTAGATATCTTCTTTTCTTTATCACAATATTTCAAAAAAGATTATGTGCTTAAGCAACTACTGGTAAATTTCGTGTCTACCCTTAGAATATATGGTTAGCATGTTTTGACTTTAGAATGTATAGTCATCTTTTTGTCAAGCTTCACTAAGTTTGATCTTATCAAATAGCTTAAGATGCTATAATTTTTGAATCTGACCTCTATTTCGTCAAGAAGTGTCTTGAAGTCCACGAATCGAGTAAAAATCTTTCGATTTCTCTCTCGTCGATCTTTCTTCTCTACCGTCAAATAGAACTCGTTTCTCAATATATTATTTTCCCCTTGTTGATGAGGCTTTTTACCGTTCAAATCTTGGAGAAGTTCCTCCATTCTCCAGTAACTTGGCGTCGTCAAAAAGTTAATTGAGGAGTGACAAATAACATTTAATGTCTAAATTTCAGTAAATAAATTGAACAATCTGAAACTCCGATGACCAAAATAAGTTAAAAGTAAAATTTAATGATAATTTACGTAATTTACCCTAAGTGTAAACCCTAGAATTTTTTATTTATAAATATGATAAGCGTTCTTTTGAGCTTTCAATCCCTCGCATGACCACCCCTTACGATTGGCTCATTCACTCGCACAACGAAAACAACAAAAATATCCTAATTCGTTCTCAAACGAAGGATTAAGAATAATTGAATGAGAAACACACTGCATATAAAAGTAAAGTAGGTTGCATCTTTTCATAAATTTTCTCCGGTTTGAGTCTGCTAAATTAAAAGATGGTATCTTACCAAAAAAATATTCCAAAGAATAAAAATATTCACTAATGCAAGCATTCATGTAAATGCAAACCTAAGAAAAATATTTCAAAGTGATAGAGTTTTCTTAGATAACTAGAATGTGGTAGGTAGCTTTCAATAAGAGCCACTGATGTAAATCAATCTCGACCATTCATTATATGGAGATTCAACTATAAATAGAGATCTCCATACCTCATTTGTGATTATCAATCTCTTGAGTAATTAAAACATGGATAAACTACACGAGTGACCACCGAACTTTGAGGGCGTACCTATTTTGACCATTGAACTATCGAACTCGTTAATCATACCACCCAACTTTTTAAATCGACATATTTTGACCACCACCGTTAAAAAACTAACAGAGGGGTGATATGATAGTTAACAAAAAATTATAAAATTACACACTTGGTCCATATTGTTTACCTATTATATCAATTTGGCAATACTTTTTGCCCTTCTTCACCAACTCATTATTGTTCTCCCGAAAAACCCATGTTTTCAAAGAATTAAAGATAATTGAAGACTTAGTGATTCAAGCTGGGAAAAAAACAAACCTTGAGCTCGAGAGTAGTTGATTCTTTGAGGGAGGCAATGGATTGGCTTGTAAGTCGGCGATCTTAGTTTCAGTTTTGGGTTCAAAGTTGGCTTCCATCAATAGCGCCATCTTATTGCTTTTCTAACTCTTTTTGTTGTTTGCTGAAAAGGGAAAGGATGTAGGTTTAGCAGCAATTGAGATTAAAGAAGATGAAAAGATTAGTGCTTAACAAAGACTTCTTGAAATAAGTTTTCTAGGGCTGGGTATGGCATATAAAACTAACAGAGGTATTTGAAAAAAATAGGTATGGCGTATAATGTTTCATCCCCTTGAAAATAGTTTTGGAGTTTGGGGTTTTGAAGAAATTAAGATTTTTATAGATGAAGGGAACCAATTTGATCGGAGAAATCTTAAAAAATTTATCAATCTTTCGAGTTTACAACATTTTCATTTGTCTATAAACAATTTGGAAGGTCCGGTTTCAAGTGATTTGTTTTCCTATGAGATTTAATTGTTTATCTCTTCAAAAATTATCTTTCAAATGGGAAATAAGGGAGAAGAAAGAGAGATGAGGATGTCCATTGATGGGATCATAGAATCTATACCTTTATTTGCAAAGGAATTGGTTGCTAGCGGCGTTAGCGAGGGTCTTACAAAATTCGTTGTTGCTTCACTTGAGTGTGTCAAGATTCTGTTCCAGGTAACTTTGAAACTTCACTGTATTAGTTAATTTCTTGGTTCTTGGCTATGATTCTTGCCTTTTTGATTCACTTTCCTTGATAGTTTTGCATTCACGGTTGTTTATCAAGCATAAAATGACTTGTTTTAAAATGTAAATTCGATGAAGTTATGCTGGTGAAAGATCATTTGAGTTCTAAGATTGCTTATAATTCAGGGGGAAAGACCGGTCTTTTTTCCCCCGATAATCTTGAGCATCTAATGCTGATGAAAATAAGTAGATTTAACATTTGAAACCCTATCAATGTTTGTATTTTGATCTTCTACAATATTTGGAAATGGCTTGAATGTAACCCCTAAACCCGACCTAGATGAAAAGACCGAATTTAGGAAGTCACGTTTGAAAACTTAATCGTCAAGAATTTTAATTTTGGAAATTATACTTTAACTTAAAATAAAATAACAGTGATTTAATAAATATCTTATAATAAATAAAAATAAAAATACCATCATAAATATTAGAATATTTATATAAAATCTCTGAAATAAAATCATAGTAAAAAATTTCTAAAAAAATAATCCCAAAACATATTTATTCTCAAGGTATGAGATTACATCAATGTCTCAAAATAATAAATAATAATATGAATAACTAAAAATAATTTCGTACTGAATAATAAAATAACCGAATAAAATATGAGATCCTCCAAGTACCGACTCGCCTATGGTCTGAGTATATGAAAGAAAGACTAAGGGAGAGTAAGCTAAAGAGCTTAGTGTGTCTCTAAAGTGCAAGAAAACCATAGTCGTAAAACGTAGTATTATTTTCTTAAAATCCTTTAAACCATAACACATAAATCACAAGTGCAATGCAATGCATCCAACTACATCCGCCAAAAAAGAGTAAGGTTCCCCAGAACCCCTCACTACAACGTCACCAATCGATGTGTGGTAAAAACCACCGCTTCTTCCGTACAAATCCTAACCCATGCTCATACACATATGATGCTTAAAAACTCAAATAAACACAATTCCATAAATCCGATATTCCATAAATATACTTCATAGTCATAATCCATAAATCATAGATCTGTAAATCTGATGTTTCATAAATCAAATATTCCATAACTCATAATTGAAACACGTTTTGAAAATCATATGCACGTGTTGTCAACCATACAAGCCATAATACATATACATAATCACATAAGGGGTAAAACACCAACACATAGAAAAATAATATATAATTTATTTATAGCACCGGAAGAAACACACCTCGCAAAAATAAAGCTCTAACGACGAACAAAGGGCAGTTGCGGCTTCAATGTAAGGTGATGGGCTGATGGCAGCGTCAATCTGAGAGGAATTCATAAAACATGGGGATAACTAAGAGCGACAACACTTTAAAACTTAAGGCTTAAGTTTATTTCTGTACGTAATAACTATGACTATATATATATGGGTAAACTACATAAATGACCACCATATTATTGGAAAAGTCGCGATTTGACCATCTTACTTTTTTCGAAGCAATTAAATCACCATACTATTAAATTGGGTGCAATGTGACCACCAGCCGTTAGAGGTTAATGGTAGGGTGACGTGGCAGTTAAAAAATTAAGGGTATAATTACACATTTGGTCCTTACTATTTACACATTCTTTCAATTCAATCATAATTTTAAACTAATAAAATAAATTAATTAGGTGGTGACACATGTCAACACCTTATTGGAGGAATTTAATTATTTATATTTGATATAATAAATTATTTTCCTCCTCCAATCAGATGGTGACATGTGTCACCACCTATTTAGAGGAGAAAACAAAATTCCCAAACTTGGGGTTAGGCAGGAATCAAACCTGAGTAAAGCAAGGATAAAAGCAATGCCTTAACCACTACACCAAGCACATGTTTGTGTTATAAATCACCAATTATATTATATGTCTTATTGTTTGTTACCATTTAAACTCATCTTCTTCCTCATCACTTTTGTCCTACTTCACATGTGCATAAACGCTGCAGCTTACCTCAATCTGTATTTGCTGTCAGAGTGATAACTTCATTAAGAGTTAATGGGTGTAAGTTGGGACCTTGTAATAGTTTGAATCTTTGCAATCTGCAGAAAGTGTGCCTCGCAAAGCTCTCTGTCAAAGAGCAGATGATAGAGAAAATTGCCCATGCCTGCCCTCTGCTTAAGGATTTTAGGCTCGTGTACGCAACTCGATTAAAAGTTTTAAAGGTTTCAAATCTTCCTAAACTTAAATGGGTTGATTTGCACGCTTGCACAGAGCTGAATGAAGTTAACCTTCAAGCACCAAACCTTGAAACATTTTGGTATGTTGCGGCAAGAAGGCACTATGAAATTGACTTGTCGACATGCAGCAGACTTAAGAGTTTGACATTGGAAGATGCTACACTGAAGGATGAGTCATTTCAAAATCATCTGTCTTGTTTCCTGTCCTTGAGAAGTTGTTCTTAAGCAAGTGTGATGCCTAAAAAATATTACAGTATCAAGCTATCAGCTTAAGACACTAATCTTGAGAGAATGCAAGCAGCTAAAGGAGGCTGACATTGACACCCCAAACCTTCTTACATTGGAGTACAAAGGTGAGTGGATGATGCCCTTTACGACCTTGAATCCTTCAATTTTAAAAGAAGCCAAGCTTTGCTTTAAACCATCTAAGAAAGCTCAACCAAAATGGCGATAAGCATGCCCCTTGGTTTGCTAATTTGCAAAAAATTTCTTAAGAAATTTGATTACAACAGTAGACGTTTGAAATTGGTGTTCCGCTGTGATAAGGTATCTTCCTTTTTGATTTTGCTTTTATACTGTTTTTATCAAGAAATGTTATTATACACATATAAGATCCTCACAAATTTTTGCTATCTTTCCGATTGTGATCCTTACATATACTACAATTGTTTATTTATAGCACAAATATGTGCTTGGTGTAGTGGTTAAGGTGTTGTCTTTATCCTTGCCTCACCCAGGTTTGATTCTTGCCTAGCCCAAGTTTGGGATTTTGTTTTTCTCCTCTAAATAGGTGGTGACACGTGTCACCACTTGATTGGAGGAGGAAAATAATTTATTATATCAACAATAAATAATTAAATTCCTCCAATAAGGTGTTGACACATGTCACCACCTAATTAGTTTATTTTATTAGTTTAGAATTAGGACTAAATTGAAAGAATGTGTAAATTGTAAGGATCAAATGTGTAACTATACCCTTAATTTTTTAACTGCCACATCACCCTACCGTTAACCTCTAACGACTGGTGGTCACATTACACCCAATTTAATAGTATGCGACTTTTCCAATAGTATGGTGGTCATTTATGTAGTTTACCCTAAATATTAGACCCTAAACACTAACATAAACCCTTACACTAAACACTAACCTATAAAACCTAAATGCTAACATAAACACTAAACCATAAACAATAAACACTAATATAAACCCTAAACCCTAAATACTAATATAAAGACTAAACCTTAAAATCTAAACCATAAACCTTAACATAAACAATAAACCCTAAATACTAAACCTTAAACACTAACATAAACCATAAACAATAAACACTAACCCCTAAACCCTAAATACTAACATAAACACTAAGTCTTAAACACTAAGCACTAACATAAACTTTAAACCCTAATGATAACCTAAACCCTAAACACTAAAAGCTAAACACTAAACCATAAACACTAACCTAAACCCTAAATCTTAAATGATAAACCCTAAAACCTAACCATAAACCATAGACCCTAAATGCTACCATAAACCCTAATCATTAGACCATAAACCCTAAATGTTATCATAACTTGTTTGCCAAGAAAGTGCGACACTATCTGGGTGATCGTTGATTGTTTCACCAAGTCAGTACACTTCATTCCGGTGAGAATGAATCTTAGTCTTGAAGCTTTAGCCAAATTATACATTCGAGAAGTAATCCGTTTACATGGAGTTCCAATCTCAATAGTCTCTGATCGAGATCCCCGATTCACAGCTCGATTTTGGAAGACTACATAAAGCTCTCGGAACCAAGCTGAATCTTAGCACAACTTTCCATCTGCAAAGCGATGGTCAATCCGAGCGAGTAATTCAAGTTCTCGAAGACATACTCAGAGCTTGTATTATTGATTTCAGAAAGAATTGGGAGAAATCGTTACCTCTGGTTGAATTTGCCTACAACAACAACAACTACCAATCATCTATTCAGATGGCTTCCAATGAAGCATTGTACGGCCGAAAATGTAGAACTCCCTTATGCTGGTCTGAACTTGGAGATAATAAAGTGTTAGGACCACAATTGCTTCGGGAAACCGAAGAACAAGTGCAAATCATCCACTCCCGATTAAAACAAGCTTTCAATCGCCAAAAGTTATACGCTGATCTGAAGCGTAAAGACATCCAACATCAAGCCGGAGATAAAATGTTTCTCAAAGTCTCTCCATGGAAGAAAGTGTTCCGTTTCGGCAAAAGAGGAAAGCTAAGTCCTCGGTTTATCGGACTTTTTGAAGTAGTCGAAAGAATTGGTCATGTAGCTTATCGACTCGCACTTCCTCCCGAGTTTGATAAGATACACAATGTCTTCCATGTTTCGATGCTCAGAAGATATCGATCCGATTCAACTCAAGTTCTTGAACCTGAAGAGGTCGAACTCAATCCATATCTTTTGTACGAAGAAGATCCTGTTCAAATCATTAATCAAGAAGTCAAAAGACTTTGCAACAAAAGTGTTCCTCTTGTCAAAGTTCTTTGGAGGAATCATAAAGTCGAAGAAGCAACATGGGAACCCGAGGATTCGATGCGAAAGCAATATCCTCACCTATTCAATTCAGGTAAAAATTCGAGGACGAATTTTCTTTACGGAGGGAGGAATTGTAACACCCTAAAAACCACCCTAGTACGAACTATAGAAAACGACAAGAATAACGTAAACATTTTTTGATCTAGTTAAGATTGAAATGAAACCACATTAACTAAGTTATATCAGGTTATAAATGGATTAAAGTGTAACATAAAAATTCATATGTATGTTTCGGTGAGATTATGTAATTATATACATATATGTGTAATATATATACATGAATAATACATGACAATAATAATAATTAAAGTATATATATACATCTAAATGATATTAATAAGGATAATATCATTAATATAATAGATTAAATATCACTTAGTGGAAACACATGGAAACTAAACATTCCATGTGTTTTTGTGATGACCGTAAACGATCACTATGTTTGAAGGTAATAAACAAGTGTTACCAATCTTCCATTCACTATCTTCTTCATCATTCTCATTCAAACTACGGAAACTAAGAGAAAGAAAGTTAGCTGGGAAAATTAAGAAGAAAAGGGCTGGAAACCTAAGTAAAAAGGGCATGCATGTTCATTATAATTTAAAGTAAGTGCTGTGTAATTACCTGATTTTATCTTTGAATCTTAGGGCATATATTGTTGAATTCTTTGTGTTTTGTTGCTGGAAAATGTTTAGAAATGAATCATAATGTTAATGAATTGCTTGGTTCATGAATTTATTGATGAATTTCTGGAAAAATAGCATGAACAATAGCCTAAGGTTGAATCTGCCCAGAATAGGTTCATTACACTGCCCTGTTTTAAACTGAAATTTCGAATAGGTTAGAGTTCAAATTAGGAAAAATGTTGTAGAACAAATTTGTAGATCTTTTTTTAATATTCTATAAGAAAACGGTCTCTTGAGTGTGAAAATGATACTAGAAGTGGCTGGAAATTAAGTTACAAACAAACTGCCCAGAAATGAATGAAACTGGAACTAAGTAAACTGTTTTGGATAAAAATAAATTTTAGGGGTTTAAATGGTCATCTAAAAATTTTAGAAATTTGTTCTTGAAACAGGGGATACCTTAAATGAAGGAAAACATATAGTTTCATAAGGAAAATTTGTCTATATGAATGGTTAAAATGAACTAGAACACTTAGAAGTTAAACTGGACTAGTCTGGAAAATGTAATAATTAAGGGGCTTAGATACCCTGTTTTTGAGGTTGCTGGAACAATGGTTTGGTAATTTAAAATATAAGGAAGAAGGTTTAAAGGAAACAAATGATAGAAATTGTTATGTTAGTACTAGTGTCTTGTTATTGATTTATTTTATTTGATATGTTTGAATGGCCATTGATTCTACTTGATATGAACTTATAAGTGATGCTTAGTCACTGTTTTTGGAGATTTATATGATTGAAATGATGCTATGTGCTTGCTGGAAAATTGTTTGAGCATGACCTTGAGTGTTTACAATGAAAGGATGATTGAATATGATACTTGACTTTGTAAATTGTTTGATAAACAATCATTTGAACTTGTTGGAATTAAAAGATAAGTTAAGTCCTTGGTTGATTAGTGTCTATAGGTAGAAAGGCATGCCTTAGGTTCATTGAGCTCATATGTTTTCTGATTCAGGATGGTGGTTAGTCACCTATGAACCTGAAAGGTGGTTAGTCACCTTGTTAATTGAATGATGGTAAGTCACCATTGATGCTTATGCATCCTATGTTATAAGTTGAATTGAGATAATTGATACTTTGAGTATCTAAAGTTACATGTTACATGGAAGACTTGATTACCTAATTCATTAATCATCCAAGGCAAAATATGTAAAATGATTCTATGATATATGACTATGTGAACTAATTGAGTAATGACCCTAATTGAAATATGTGAAACCATGAAAAATGATATGATTTATGTATAATGTTTGTTGCCCAAATGATATGATTTATGTGAAAAGCTTGCTTCCCAAATGATATGATTCATGTATTATGCTTGCTGCCCATATATTATAAATGATTAAATTGATATATGATACAAGTATGTGGCCTTGATTTGCATGTGAAATTAGCTAAGTTTGCTTGTACTTGATGGACTAACTAAGTGATCTTGTGTATCCTAAGCCTAGCTAAGTAACCTTGAAGGCTTGAATAAGACTAAAAGATTAAAACTAGTAATGTTTAGGGCTGCTTTACTAAGTACATTATGTTTACTTATCACTCTCTTGCTTCCTTCTTCCAAATAACATGTTCATTGATATCAAAAAGCCTTCTGTTTTGTCTCGAGAGTTTCGCAAGCCAAGAACAAGTATGATATAATCTTGCTTAGTCTCCTAGTTGGTGACATAGTTTAAGATAATCTATCATGCATTATGGAATATGTGATTGATAAGTTTGGTTTGTATAAGACTAAAATAAGTTATATTATGTATGAATTTTAATAGTTGATATTGTTGAGTGGATCAAATGATCGATATAAACCAAGAGGGGGGTGAATTGGATTTTTAGACTTTTTGGTAGTGGAATTTACAAATAAAAAGATAGACAAGAGGATTTAGAGTGGTTCAAGTTCCAATCGAACTCTACATCCACTACCTTAGCTTCACTAAGGAATTTCCAACAATTCCACTAATTGCTCTTCCCCTTTTCTAGGCTAAGGAGGTAACCGTTACAATATCGGTCAAATTTTCTACCTAAAATTTGACCCAATCCTCACAACAAGAATTACAAAGAAGATGATGGCTAAACAAGTATCTCTCAATACAAAAATGTAGCCCAATTACAAGCACTCAACCCAATTGAAAGGATAAGAATGGAAATTACAATTTCACAATTGGGGTTTACAAGAAATAATGAGATTTAGGCTCAATTGCTTGGATTTGATGTTTGGATGTTTGCTTTGAGATCAATAGTTGTTGCTGAAGCTTTTAGAGGTCCCTTTTATACCTTCTCATTGAATTCTAGCCGTTGGGGTTGTTGCATTCATCAATAGAGCCGTTGGGGATGTTATCTTCCCTCCATAAATGTAGTCTGCAACCACCCGTTTCGAAACGCCCGATCCTATTTCGAAACAGACCAAAAAAGAAAGAGCCGTTGGGGTGTATTAAATAGACCGTACCGAAACGGGCACGATCGTTTCGATACGAGTAAGAGCCGTTTCGAAACTCTTTTCGAAACACTTAGCTACTATCAAAGCCCGTATCGAAACAGATTGAAGATGTTTCGATACGCCTTAACGATCAATATGAAAACAGTTAAAAACTTCAACGGTCATATTTTTAATGTCATCTAAATACACCATGTAAATATTACCTATGCGATGACTTATGAGCATAATATTATTTGATTTAATGTCAACAATTTTGCACCCATTCTTATCAAATAAGACATTAAACCCTTTATCACATAATTGACTTATGCTCAACAAATTATGTTTAAGACCATCGACATATAAAACATTTTCAATAAGAATAGTAGAGTGATTACCTATGGAGCCAATACCTTTAATGTGGCCTTTGGAGTTGTCACCAAATGTCACTACTCCTCCACTTTTTGGCTTTAAGTCCATGAATCTACTCTTGTCTCCGGTCATATGCCTCGAGCATCCACTATCAAGGTACCAAGAATTTTGACTTTGTGCTTTGGCCTTGTAGCAATGCTCCCCCTACAAACAAAGATATTAAACTTTTGTTTTTGGTACCCAAATTATTTTGGGTCCACGAGTGTTAGCTCCCAATATCTTGATTCCCTTAGGAATCCAAGGTGACATAGCAACAATATTATTAGATTTGACAAGTTCCTTAGGAACCCATACACTCATAATCTTTCTAGTTCTATTATGTCTAGGGAAGCTACTTTGTTTGTAGTTATTAGTCTTTCTCCTAGGTTGGTTTGTTTTAGATGATTCACCTTTTTCATGCTTCACATTACCAACATTTTTAAAAGACTCTTTGAGCTTGTTAAGCTCATCTAACACCTTTTGGTGTTCACTATTGCATTGAGAAAGAAGATTATTTAGGTCTACATTTTCATCTTGGAAGAATTTAAGTTCATCTTTTCAACCTAAATCTTTTTCTCAAATTCTAAGTTAGCTTGAGAAAGTGAGTCTTTTTATCATTTAATTCTGAAATAATTTTCTTATTTCTAATGACCGACTCTTTGTACTTCTCAACTAACTCATCATAAACCTCTTGCAACTCATCATATGCATCATGTAATTCATCAAATGAAAAGTCAAAAGATGATGAGTTAGAGGTTACCATGGAGGAATCCTCCTCAAGTGCCACGAGGCAAAGATTGGCCACTTCTTGTTCTTCATCCTCGGACGACTCCTCATCACTCTAAGTAGCAAGCTTGGCTTTGAGCTTCTTCTTCTTCTTCTCAAAGCCCTTCTTCTTGAGTTGAGGGCACTCCGAACGAATGTGACCGGACTTTTTGCACTCGTAGCAAATGATTTGATCCCTCTCTTCTTCTTTGTTTTTGCCCTTGAAGTCCATTTTTCTTTGAATCTTCCTTCCTCGATTGGACCTCATGAATCGTGAGAATCTTTTGGTTATCATAGCCAATTCTTCTAAATCATCCTCCTCACTAGAAGTGCTCTCCTCATGTAATGAAGCTTTGAGAGCCACTCCTATCGTCTTATTCTTTTCTACCTCTAGCTTCTCCACTCTTTTCTCTTCCTTCTTCTTTTCATCTTCCCTTCCTTGCTTCATTATCTCATGTGTAAGGAGAGAACCCACTAGCTCATCAAGTTTGAGTGTCTTCAAGTTTTTGGCCTCGATGATGACGATTATCTTCCCATCTCAAGATTCAGGAAGTGAGTAGAGTAGCTTCCGGACAAGTTTGTCTTCTGGGATTGTCTCTCCAAAACCCTTAAGCCCATTAACGATAGTTGAGAAGCGATCGAACATCTTGGACACAGTTTCGTCGGGCTTCATCTTGAAATTCTCATAACTAAGAATGAGAATTCCAATCTTGGTCTCCTTCACATCACTAGTTCCTTCATAGGTGTTCTCTAGTGTATCTCACACTTCCTTGGCACTTTCAATGAAGGAGACTTTGGAGTAGATATCGGGACCGAAAGAACAAAAGAGCATGTGAAGAGCTTTGCCATTAATTTGGATGTTCATTCTCTCATCTCCACTCATCTCAATCTTCTTCTTTAGAACCAATTTTCCTTCATTATCCCCCTTCAAAGGAATATAGGGACCATCTTCAATGATATCCCAAACAAGGTAATCGTTGGATTTGATGAAGAGGCGCATCCAGTTCTTCCAAAATGGATAGTTTTCATCATTGAAGAATGGTGGTTTTGTGGTGGATTGAGACTCGTACATACTTGATCCAAAGGTAGATGCCATGGCTTGATTTATGGATGATCACACTCTTTCTAGGAACTCCTCTTGTGGTTGTTAATCCTTTAAAGAGGTAGGCTCTGATACCAATTGTTGAGTGGATCAAATGATCGATATAAACCAAGAGGGGGGTGGATTGGATTTTTAGAATTTTTGGTAGTGGAATTTACAAATAAAAAGATAGACAAGAGGATTTTGAGTGGTTCAAGTTCCAATCGAACTCTACATCCACTACCTTAGCTTCACTAAGGATTTTCCAACAATTCCACTAATTGCTCTTCCCCTTTTCTAGGCTAAGGAGGTAACCGTTACAATATCGGTCAAATTTTCTACCCAAAGTTTGACCCAATCCTCACAACAAGAATTACAAAGAAGATGATGTCTAAACAAGTATCTCTCAATACAAAAATGTAGCC
Source organism: Hibiscus trionum (assembly GCA_030270665.1). Lineage (NCBI taxonomy): Eukaryota > Viridiplantae > Streptophyta > Magnoliopsida > Malvales > Malvaceae > Hibiscus > Hibiscus trionum. Next base: position 14,412,712 of record BSYR01000020.1, on the reverse strand, counting down.
CAATTACAAGCATTCAACCCAATTGAAAGGATAAGAATGGAAATTACAATTTCACAATTGGGGTTTACAAGAAATAATAGGATTTAGGCTCAATTGCTTGGATTTGATGTTTGGATGTTTGCTTTGAGATTAATAGTTGTTGCTGAAGCTTTTATAGGTCTCTTTTATACCTTCTCATTGAATTCTAGCCGTTGGGGTTGTTGCATTCATCAATAGAGCCGTTGGGGATGCTATCTTCCCTCCATAAATGTAGTCTGCAACCACTCGTTTCGAAACGCCCGATCCTGTTTCGAAACAGACCAAAAAAGAAAGAGCCGTTGGGGTGTATTAAATAGACCATACTGAAACGGGCACGATCGTTTCGATACGAGTAAGAGCCGTTTCGAAACTCGTTTCGAAACACTTAGCTACTGTCAAAGCCCGTATCGAAATGGATTGAAGATGTTTCGATACGCTTTAACGATCAATATGAAAACGGTTAAAAACTTCAACGGTCATATTTTTAAAACACAGTTTGAATTCCGTTTTGAAACGTTTGAAGTCATTTCGATACTACTATATCGAAACGGGTCAAACCGTTCTGATGTTCTTCACCCGTTCCGAAATAAAGGTTCACAGTTTCAAAACCGTTTTGAAACACGTTCCGAAACACAGGTTCACAGTTTCAAAAGTGTTCCGAAATGCCTACGGCCGTTCTGAAACGGTGACTCGAAAATCACTTTTTTGGCTTCAAAAACATTTAGAAAAGTTTTGACAACTTGAGTTTTTAACTTAACCATTTTCCTTTAAATATATAGAGAGGTTTGAGGACTTAAAAATTTGTTTTTATCTTTTTCAAATTAGTCCTTAAATTCTTTAGTTATATATATCAAAATTAATTATCGGTTTCACAGATATGTAAATATGCTTTGAGGAAATGATTGAACTATGTTCAAGTTAACTAAGCTTGATATGGATTAGAATGGCTTATACGTTGTTTATATCTATAGTTGGGCTTGAATGTATGAATAGGAAACAACTTGATATCTATGTTTGAACTTAGGTTGAGAAAGCATCTAGATGTTTGATTTGAGAACATGAAAGTTATGAACAATTACTTGAAAGTATTCTAAAGATATATACATGTTGTAATTTGAATGGTCGAATTAATGTTTGATCAATTTGAGTGGATTAGTGAAAGAAAAAGTATATTGATTGGTTATAATGTTTGTAATATGTTCATGTTTAATGTATCTTGTTCGAATGGATCACATGTATATAAAATTGTTAGTCGAATGTTTACATGAGATTGGTTAGGTAGTTTATTAGTTCATATATGAAATATAAGCATGTAATTAGGTCCTATTTAAGTTTAGCCGAATGTGTATACATATATATAATGAAAGGATTGTTGTTCTTGTTTGTTTTAAGTGATGATACATGTTAGGTTAACAAGTTATGTTGTATATTAGAAAAAAAAATTAAAATGGCCCACCTATTTGAATAAATGATCATGTGTAAGCATGTATGTATGATATGTTCTAAGTTGTATACATGTGTTTGTATAATGGTTATTTGCTTTGTTGTATGCTAAGTATGTATGTTTGATATGATATTTGATATATGATTCTGATTATCGCTCGAATGTGACATCTCTCGCTCGTAACCGGGCGAGGGGTGTTATATAAATTTTTATCAGAGCTTCGGTTTAGCCGATTCTCAGACTAAATCGGGCCTATTGCATCATTTAGGATCTTACTATGCCACCTAGGAGTCTTATATCGAACTGCTTGTAATTTCGCTCTCTAATTCTGATCTTGTTTGAATTCTTAATAGAATGTCCGCAACTAATCTAACTCGGGACAATGAAAGTCCCAATGGATCATCAAACAACGGGGATAATGTCGATATGCACCCCCAGAACCGCCGGTTCAACCGAAACAACCTCAAGGACAACCTCGAGAACCAGTCGTACAACAACCTAAAAATCTGACCCTTCAATCTACTCAACGCGAATGTCTCCTTAGCATGAAGGAGATGATTGATTAGCTTGTAATGAACATCAGACGAGAACAACCAACACCTGTCGTTGCTGCCCCGAGTTGAGCCCCGATCGACAAGCTTGCGCAATACCGAGCGTATACATTCACTGGCGAGAATGAGGAAAATCCGGAAGAAGCTGAGAATTGGTTTGAAAGAACCACACAAATCCTGACTAGACAACTTCAATGCTCGGATGAGCATAAGCTTGAATGTGCGATTGCACTCTTAGCCGACGAAGCCCTAAGTTGGTGGGAAACCACGACTGTGACGGCCCCTGCCGAGTCAGTCATGTGGAAATTCTTTGTTGAAGAATTCAAAAAGAAGTACATTAGCGACAATATCTGGCGGATCGCCGAAAGAAGTTCATGTATCTAAAACAGGCTAATCGGTCAATTGAACAATATGTGGCCGATTTCTGCAAATACTGTAAGTATGGCTCAGAATACATCAAAACCAAGAAGGATAAGTGTAAAATGTTCATTGATGGTTTGAGCGACGAACTGAGTCCAATTTTCACTGCACTCGATATTACGGACTTTCAAATCCTTATGAATCGAGTCATCGACACAGAATCTAAAATGAGAACCACGGAGAAATGGAAGAGTGGTTATCGGGTTGACAAGAAGCAAAAATGCGATGATAAGTTCCGGTGGTCAAAGAAGCCGAAACATCAGAAGGAATCATCCTCCACTTACATACCTGTTACTCGGAGTAATTCTCAATCTCTATACTCAAATAAGATGGCTATTCTGGTTGTTTCTGTCAACAGTAAGGGAAATGCAGAAAAAGCTCCTACTTGCAAGTTCTGTCAAAGCAACATTTCGGCAAATGCCAAGCCCAAGCTAATCTCTATTTTGCTTGTGGCGCTGATGATCACTATATCCGGGATTATCCGAAAAGAAATGATCAGTCTTGTGTTTGACTTTCCAACCCGAGCACTGTGCCATCTAGTCGAAACAAGAATCTGAGACAAGCTTAGTCGGGTAATCCGGGGAAAGGCAAGGCTGCCCATTCGAAAGCAACTACTTATCAAGAATCTCGAGCCCCAGCTCGTTTCTACCATATTCGTGGCAAAGAAGAAGAAAAGTCTCCCAATGTCATTGCGGGTACGGTTGAACTGAACCATAAACTTGTTTACGCTTTGATAGATTCGAGATCAACACATTCATTTGTTTGTTCATATCTATTAGATGAACTAAATTTGAAACCTGAAATTGTAAAATCAAGCCTTGTAGTTTCAAACCCAACAGGTGGAAACTTGCCAATTAACTTGATCTGTAGAAACTGCCAAATAACCATACGAAATGTACCCTTCTCTTGTAATCTATATGTATTTCCTAAATGTGAATTCAATCTAGTGTTAGGATTAGATTGGTTGGGAAAACACGAAGCCTGGGTAGATTGTCAAAACCGTAGGTTATATTTACGGGGTTTAGGAAAAGAATCCATCCTATTGATAAACAAGAAACCGACCTTTTTTTTCGCCGCTATGGCATTGCAAGACGAACTTGATTTGGGTTTACTTGAAATGCCTGTTGTATCTGAATTTTCCGATGTTTTTCTTGAGGAACTCTCTGGCCTTCCTCCAACTCGGGAAGTTGAATTCAAGATCGAAGTTCAACCTGTAACTAATCTTGTGTCCATTACGCCTATTGGGGGGCACCTGTTGAACTTAAAGAACTAAAGAAGCAAATTCAAGAACTCGAGGATAAAGGATTCATATGACCCAATATTTCTCCCTGGAGTGCTCCTGTTCTATTCGTGAAAAAGAAAGACGGTACGATGCGGCTGTGTATCAATTACCGGCAATTGAACAAAGTAACCATCAAGAACAAGTATCCTTTGCCAAGGATCGAAGATTTGTTCGATCAACTCAAACACGCAGCCGTATTCTCCAAGATTGATCTTCGGTCCGGTTACTATCAAATGATGGTGAAAGAAGAAGATGTGCCCAAAACAGCTTTTCGAACTCGATATGGACATTACGAGTTCCTAGTAATGCCATTCGGTTTAACGAATGCCCCTGCTGCGTTCATGGACCTGATGAATCGAGTATTCAAGCCTTATCTTGACAAGTTTGTGGTCGTGTTCATTGACAAAATCCTTGTATACTCTCAAAATAAGAAAGAACATGTTGATTATCTTCGAATTGTGCTTCAGACGCTCCGAGATCACCAATTGTTCGCTAAATTCACTAAGTGTGAATTTTGGTTATCCGAAGTTTCATTCCTCAGACATGTCATTTCTGCCGAAGGAATCAAAGTCGAATAGAAGAAAATTCAAGCTATTCTTGATTGGAGACCTCCGAGAAATGTGAGTGAAGTTCAAAGTTTCCTCGGTTTAGCTGGGTATTATCGAAGATTTGTAAAAGGGTTCTCTGTGATTGCTGTGCCATTAACCAAACTTCTTCGAAAGAATGAAGCCTTCGAGTGGTTAGAAAAGCAGCAACGAAGCTTCGACCAACTCAAACAAGCTCTGACACGTGCCCCGGTCCTTATTCAACCTGAATCGGGTAAAGAATTCGTGGTGTACAAAGATGCATCACATTCGGGTCTAGGTTGCGTTCTGATGCAAGAAGGCAATGTGATTGCATACGCCTCCTGAAAACTGAAGCCACACGAATTGAACTATCCTACACACGATCTCTAGCTTGCGGCCATTGTGTTTGTGTTCAAAATTTGGCGGCACTGCTTGTACGGTGAAAGATGCAAGTTGTTCACCGATCACAAAAGCCTGAAATATTTACTCACTTAAAAATATCTTAACCTTAGACAAAGAAGATGGTTAGATTTGCTCAAAGACTACGACTAGACCATCGATTATCATCCCGGAAAAGCCAATGTCGTTGCCGACGCTCTAAGTCGGAAACCAAACCTCTGTAAGTTACTCGAAATTGTCGAAAATTCGAAAACGTTCAACCCTCAAGTTTAAGTGACCATTCGAATTCTTTCTTGATAGTCAAGGAAGAATTCGAACCCTTTCTTGCTTATCAAGGAATCTTCAAATGATATCTTGTAACCTAAGTAACGTTTCTAATTTGTTTATTCGTAGCTTCTTTGGCTATCAACGCTCATTTCTGGCTATGCAAGATCCGGAATTATCTGAATGAACTTCAAGTTCAATATACTCTAATCACTAGGATCAAAGAACTCCAACAAATTGATCTGGAACTTTAGAAAATCAATTCTAAGCTTGAGTCTAATCCTAACTTCTCTGTTAAGTCGAACGGTTTTCTATACTTCAAAGATCGTATATGTGTCCCTAATAATAAAGAACTACAAGATGAAATTATACAAGAAGCGCACCAAAGTTCTTTTTCGATCCACCCTAGATCAGTTAAGATGTACAAAGATGTCAAGCCCTTGTATTGGTGGCTGGGAATGAAAACGACTATCAATGACATTGTAGCAAAATTTCTGAACTACCAACGGGTTAAAGCCGTGCACCAAGTCCCTACTGGTTTGCTCCAACCTCTCAAATTTCCGCAATGGAAATGGGAACGGATCACAATTGATTTCGTGACCAGTCTTCCTTGTTCACCAAGAAAGTGCGATGCTATCTGGGTGATCGTTGATCGTTTCACCAAGTCAGCACACTTCATTCCGGTGAGAATGAATCTTAGTCTTGAAGCTTTAGCCGAATTATACATTCGAGAAGTAATCCGTTTACATGGAGTTCCAATCTCAATAGTCTCTGATCGAGATCCCCGATTCACAGCCCGATTTTAGAAGACTCTACATAAAGCTCTCGAAACCATAATAAATCTTAGCACAACTTTCCATCCGCAAAGCAATGGTCAATCCAAGCGAGTAATTCAAGTTCTCGAAAACATGCTCAGAGCTTGTATTATTGATTTCAAAAATGAATTGGGAGAAATCGTTACCTCTGGTTGAATTTGCCTACAACAACAGCTACCAATCATCTATTTAGATGGCTCCCTATGAAGCATTGTACGGCTGAAAATGTAGAACTCCCTTATGCGGGTTTGAAATTGGAGATAATAAAGTGTTATGACCACAATTTCTTTGGGAAACCGAAGAACAAGTGCAAATCATTCACTCTCGATTGAAACAAGCTTTCGATCGCCAAAAGTCATACGCTGATATGAAGTGTAGAGACATCTAAAATCAAGCCGAAGATAAAGTGTTTCTCAAAGTCTCTCCGTGGAAGAAAGTGTTCCGTTTCAGCAAAAGAGGAAAGCTAAGTCCTCGGTTTATCGGACATTTTGAAGTAGTCGAAAGAATTGGTCCTATAGCTTATTGACTCGCACTTTATCCCGAGTTTGATAAGATACACAATGTCTTCCACGTTTCGATGCTCAGAAGATATCGATCCGATCCAACTCACGTTCTTGAACCTGAAGAGGTCGAACTCAATCCGGATCTTTCGTATGAAGAAGAGTCTGTTCAAATCCTTGATCAAGAAGTCAAAAGACTTCGCAACAAAAGTGTTCCTCTTGTCAAAGTTCTTTGGAGGAATCATAAAGTCGAAGAAGCAACATGGGAACCGAGGATTCGATGCGAAAACAATATCCTCACCTATTCAATTCAGGTAAAAATTCGAGGACGAATTTTCTTTAAGGGGGGAGGAATTGTAACACCCTGAAAACCACCCTAGTACGAACTATAAAAAACAAAAAGAATAACGTAAACATTTGTTGATCTAGTTAAGATTGAAATGAAACCGCATTAACTAAGTTATATCAGGTTATAAATGGATTAAAATGTAACATAAAAATTCATATGTATGTTTCGATGAGATTATGTAATTATATACAATATATGTGTAATATATATACATGAATAATAAATGATAATAATAGTAATTAAAGTATATATATAGGTAATGGAATGATATCTAAATGATATTAATAAGGATAATATCCTTAATATAATAGATTAAATATCACTTAGTGGAAACACATGGAAACTAAACATTCCATGTCTTTTTGTGATGACCATAAATGGTCACTATGATTGAAGGTTATAAACAAGTGTTGTCAATCTTCCATTCACTATATTCTTCATTGTTCTCATTCAAACTACGGAAACTAAGAGAAAGAAAGTGAGCTGAGAAAATTAAGAAGAAAAGGGCTGGAAATCTAAGTAAAAAGGGCATGCATGTTCATTTTAATTTAAAGTAAGTGTTTGTAATTACCTAATTTTATCTTTGAATCTTAGGGTATATATTGTTGAATTCTTTGTGTTTTGTTGCTGGAAAATGTTTAGAAATAAATCATAATGTTAATGAATTGCTAGGTTCATGAATTTATTGATGAATTTCTGGAAAAATAGCATGAACAATAGCCTAAGTTTGAATCTGCCCAGATTAGGTTCATTCCACTGCCCCGTTTTAAACTGAAATTTCGAATAGGTTAGAGTTCGAATTGGGAAAAATGTTGTAGAACAAAGTTGTAGATCTTTAAAAGTTCTATAAGAAAATGGTCTTATGAGTGTGAAAATGATACTGAAAGTGGCTGGAAATTAAGTTACAAACTAATTTCCCAGAAATGAATGAAACTAGAACTAAGTAAACTGTTTTGGATAAAAATAAACTTTAGGGGTTTAAATGGTCATCTAAAAATTCTAGAAATTTGTTCATAAAACAGGGGATACCTTAAATGAAAGAAAACATATAGTTTCTTAAGAAAAATTTGTCTATAAGAATGGTTAAAATAAACTAGAACACTTAGAAGTTAAACTAGACTAGTCTGGAAAATGTAATAATTAAGGGGCTTAGATACCCTGTTTTTGAGGTTGCTGGAACTTCAAAATAATGTTATGATATGTATGTAAATGTGGTTAAAAACACAGAATGAAATGTGTAATGGATTATAGGTTAATTGTTCACTAAAGTTACAAATTGAAAATAGTGGACATAATAGGTCATTGAAAATGCCCTGTTTCAAAAAATAAACTGTATTGATAGGGAAATGATAAAAATATGTGCTATAGATGATTTTAAAGGTGTGTGAATAAGCTTTATAGAATGGTAAAGAACTTTTAATTTGGAGTTGTGAGAAAAAGTTATGGACAATTTAGTAAGTGTTACTCAAACTGCCAGTTTAGGGGGCAAATTCATATGTTTAGGTGATTTTGATTAAGTAAATGAGTATATATATGTTTGAATTAAATCCTAATATGTGTTATATATGTTTCGGGATGATTCAAGAGCAAATTGGTGAAGATACACTAGAAGAATCAAGGGTTGAGCAAGCCAAAAGAAGGGGAAAAGGCATCACCATCAAGGATACAAATTAGCTTGGAAGTATTTGTGAGTGTAGCTAACTTAGGGTTGGGATTAGTATCCTAACCAATGTGTTTTTGATTCTTTGATGATTTAAAATGAAGTATGCAATGAATTTAACAATGGTTTGGTAATTTAAAATATAAGGAAGAAGGTTTAAAGGAAACAAATGATAAAAATTGTTATGTTAGTACCAGGGTCTTGTTATTGATTTATTTGGTTTGATATGTTTAAATGGCCATTGATGCTACTTGATAGGAACTTATAAGTCATGCTTAGTCACTGTTTTTGGAGATTTATATGATGCTATGTGCTTGCTGGAAAATTGTTTCAGCATGACCTTGAGTGTTTATAATGAAAGGATGATTGAATATGATACTTGACTTTGTAAGTTGTTTGATAAATAAGTAATTGAACTTGTTGGAATTAAAAGATAAGTTAAGTCTTTGGTTGATTAGTGTCTATAGGTAGAAAGGCATGCCTTAGATTCATTGAGCTCCTCTGTTTTCTGATTCAGGATGGTGGTTAGTCACCTATGAACCTGAAAGGTGGTTAATCACCTTGTTAATTGAATAGTGGTAAGTCACCATTGATGCTTATGCATCCTCTGTTATAAGTTTAATTGAGATAATTGATACTTGGAGTATCTAAAGTTACATGTTACATGAAAGACTTGATTACCTAATTCATTAATCATCCAAGGCAAAATGTGTAAAATGATTCTACGATATATGACTATGTGAACTAATTGAGTAATGACCCTAATTGAAAGATATGAAACCATGAAAAATGATATGATTTATGTATAATGTTTTCTGCCCAAATGATATGATTTATGTATAATGTTTGTTGCCCAAATGTTATGATTTATGTGAAAAGCTTGCTGCCCAAATGAAATGATTCATGTATTATGCTTGCTGCCCATATATTATAAATGATTAAATTGATATATGATACAAGTATGTGGCCTTGATTTGCATGTGAAATTAGCTAAGTTTGCTTGTACTTGATGGACTAGCTAAGTGATCTTGTGTATCCTAAGCCTAGCTAAGTAACCTTGAAGGCTTGAATAAGACTTTAAAAGATTAAAACTAGTAATGTTTAGGGCTGCCTCACTAAGTACATTATGTGTACTTATCAATCTCTTGTTTCATTCTTCCAAATAACAATTTCTCTAATATCCAAAAGCTATCCGTTTGATCCGAGAGCCTTGCAAGCAAAGTACATATATGATATAGTTTTGTTTGGTCTCCTAGACGGTGGCATAGTCTATGTTAATGTGTCACATGCGTGGAAGAATATGTATTTTGATAGTTTGGCTTGTATAAGTTAAGACAAAACTATGTTATGTAATGAGATTGAAGTTTGATATATATATATATATATATATATATATATATATATGGTTTGATAGTATGAATGTGTTTATGATTGGGTTGTTTAAGCTTTGATATGGGTTATGGAAATGTCATAGGTTGCTTAGTTTTGTGGTTGTCCAAATGATCATATATGTTGAGAATGATATATATATATATATATATATATATATATATATATATATATATATATATATATATATATATGTGTGTGTGTGTGTGTGTGTGTGTGTGTGTGTGTGTGTGTGTGTGCTTGATCTAGGTGAAATATATCTAGTGCTTGTTTGTTTAATTGACATGTTCAAATGGCTTAGAGTTTGGAAGGAAGTTATATATATGTTGTAATGATATGAATATAGGATATGAATGCATATAGTTGATTAAATTGAATGAAAATCACATGAATAATAGGAAGTATTCGAGTGCTATGATCATATTGTAGGGTTGGTGTTGTTCGAATAGACCCCTATGTTGTTAGGTTAATTGATCATGTTGTATGTATGCTTAGGTTGCTATGTTAAGACATGTATAAAATTTAAACAAGTGTATGTGTCTTGTTAGAGTGTTAGCTGAATCTGTTACAAGCATGAATAGGTTTGGTTGATTGTTTCTTGAATGTTAAAGTGTATGTATGTTGATATTGGTTGGATTGAAAGCTTAAGGTTGATAGGTATATGTTGTTGTATGTTATATGTATTAGGGTTTTTGTTGGCTCACCTATGTATATTTATATCCTTTGATTACATGTTTGTATGATCAATTCTTATTCTGCTATAAGTTTTGTATTTAATTGACTATTATGGATTGCCAAGCATGTTTGTATGCATGAGATACGATTCTTGTTGCTCGAATGTGACATCTCTCGTTCTTAACCGGGTGAGGGGTGTTACATTAATTGCTCCTCCCCCTTAAAGAAAATTCATCCTCGAATTTTACCTGAATCGAATATGTGAGGATATTTCTTTTTCCTCGTGTCCTCTGATTCCCACATCGCTTCTTCGACGTTGTGATTCCTTCAAAGAACTTTGATGAGAGGAACACTTTTATTTTAAAGTCTCTTGACTTCTCGATCAAGGATTCGGATTGGCTCTTCTTCGTATGAAAGATCGAGATTGCGTTCGACCTCTTTAGGTTCAAGAACATGAGACGGATCGGATCGATATCGCCTAAGCATAGAGACGTTAAAAACATTGTGTATCTTATCAAACTCGGGAGGAAGTGTGAGTCGATAAGCTACAAGAGCAATTCTTTCGATTACTTCAAAAGGTCCGATAAACTGAGGACTTAGCTTTCCTCCTTTGCCAAAACGGAACACTTTCTTCCACGGAGAGACTTTGAGAAACCCTTTATCTCTGGCTTGATGTTTGATGTGTCTACGCTTTAGATCAACATATGATTTTTGACGATCGAAGACTTGCTTCAATCGAGAGTGAATGATTTGCACTTGTTCTTTGGTTTCCCGAAGCAATTGTGGTCCTAACACTTTATTATCTCCAAGTTCAGACCAACATAAGGGAGTTCTACATTTTCGGCCGTACAATGCTTCATAGGGAGCCATCTGAATAGATGATTGGTAGCTGTTGCTGTAGGCGAATTCAACCAGAGGCAAAGATTTCTCCCAATTCTTTCTGAAGTCAATAATACAAGCTCTGAGCATGTTTTCGAGAACTTGAATTACTCGCTTGGATTGACCATTGCTTTGCGGATGGAAAGTTGTGCTAAGATTTAGTTTGGTTTCGAGAGCTTTATGTAGAGTCTTCCAAAATCGAGCTGTGAATCGGGGATCTCGATCAGAGACTATTGAGATTGGAACTCCAGGTAAACGAATTACTTCTCGAATGTATAATTCGGCTAAAGCTTCAAGACTAAGATTCATTCTCACCGGAATGAAGTGTGCTGACTTGGTAAAATGATCAATGATCACCCAGATAGCGTCACACTTTCTTGGCGAACAAGGAAGAGCGGTTACGAAATCCATTGTAATCCGTTCCCTTTTCCATTACGGGAATTTGAGAGGTTGGAGTAAACCAGTAGGAACTTGGTGCTTGGCTTTAATCTGTTGGCAGTTCATACATTTTGCTACAAAGTTGTTGATAGCCGTTTTCATTCCCGGCAACCAATACAAGGGCTTGAGATCCTTGTACATCTTAACTGATCCAGGGTGGATCAAAAAAGAACTTTGGTGCGCTTCTAATAGAATTTCATCTTGTAGTTCTTTATTATTAGTGTAACACTACAAAAAAAAAATTATAATATCCTACCCACTCCCACTCATTTTGTCCCCTCAATTATTATCACTCACCCCTCAATTATATTATCCCCTCCCCCTCAATTATTATCATTTTTATCCTCATCTCTGCAGATCACCTCCCCCAAAATTCTAAGTTTATTTTCCTCTCAACACCACCCACAATCGTACGCCACCAACAACCGTCCATTGCGGAGTTGTGCCGTTTCGTTCACCGCCACCACCATCCGAACCGTCTTGACGACCCGAACAAAACGCCCCTATTCACGCGTCAAACCGCCGCTCCGTTTGCCGTTAATTTGCTGTTGAAGGTTTCGAACAAATAGGGGTTTTTCTCAAATCGGCGAAAATCCGGTAAGTTTTCGACTTAAATACGAGTTTGGGGTGATTTATATTCAAATTTTGAGCATTCTGGAAATTTTTGAAAATTTTCCCCGCCGTTCACGGTGGCGCGTGGGCTTCACGCGCCGTCCCGAGCCGCGCGTGGGCTTCACGCGCCGGCCATGGCGATTCCCGGCCACCTTGGACGGTGGCAGTGAACCGGTCGGTTCAGACCGGTCTGGTCATGAACTGAACCGCCCGAACCGGACCCGCCGCGTCAGCGTGACGTCAGCATGACGTCATCGTCCGACCCGTTTACCGAACCGACCCGACCCGTTGACCCGACCCGGTTAACAGTGACGTCAGCATGACGTCATCGTCCGACCCGTTTACCGATCCGACTCGACCCGTTGACCGACCCGTTGACCCGACCCGTTGACCGACCCGTTGACCGACCCGTTGACCGACTCGTTGACCCGACCCGTTGACCCGACCCGGTTAACAGTGACATCAGCATGACGTCATCGTCCGACCCGTTTACCGATCCGACTCGAGCCGTTGACCGACCCGTTGACCCGACCCGGTTAACAGTGACGTCAGCATGACGTCATCGTCCGACCCGTTTACCGATCCGACTCGACCCGTTGACCCGACCCGTTGACCGACCCGTTGACCCGACCCGTTGACCCGACCCGGTCAACAGTGACGTCAGCATGACGTCAGCGTTGACTTTGACCGTTGACTTTGACCGTTGACCAAAAAGTCAAATTTTCCAAAAAGCCATATTTTATGTTTTTCGACGTCCTGAGTCCATTTTTGAAGCCCGTTTCTTGAAATTCAAACCCGAAAGCCCCCAATTTGAAAGTTGAACTCGAATATACATATGTATAAGCTATGTTTTTCAGGAGGATATTTATGGTTAAGGACTAATATTAACTTGTTGATCTAATAGGTACTAGTGAACCTTTCGATCGTACCTACGCCCAGCCAGGCCCGTCCCGATCTATACCTCCTCGTGATCCGATCGTCACTCGTACGACCTCAAACCTAGTTTTTGAATACGAATTAAGATGTAAATTAGATTGTAACTATAATCAATGTTCATATAGGCTCAAATACTGTAGCAGAGCGTGATCCCAGTGCCCGTTAGACCTGTTGACTGACCGATCTTATCTTTGAAGGTGTGTTTCCTTGTGTGCTACAGATAACCGTTTTAATATTGTTTTACATGATTATACTATATGTGTGATACATCATAATTTTTGATTGAATATGTCTTTGATTACTGTTCTTCTGAAAATACATGTCTATTTTATATTTACCGAAATTTCAGTTGTTATCAAAAACCGAACTATTATATAGGATATTACTGGGCTATTTGGGATTGGATTAGAAGTGACCGTAGGTTCAGCTCTGATCCAGCTGGTAATTCCTTTACCGTTATAGGTTCCTATGCTTCGGCTAGGGTAATACCTACCATACCGTACCGTACCGTTCCTAAGGTATTCCCTTAGGTTGGCACCGATGCCAAATGTGCATTGGTTAATGCCTATGACGCAGTTTGGGAAACTGCCTCTTGGAGTATGGTTGGAGGGTAGAGAAATGATTAAACCGGACCGTACCGTTACTTGAATTTTATGTTTCTGAACTAGAAAAGTATATTTTTCTGTTGTTGTTCATATTTTAACTTGCACTTTTGGAACACACGGAGCTTTCTAGCTCACGCCCCAAATTCTTTTCCCTTTCATATATTTTGGTCAGGCCATCCCGTAACCGATACTAGGAGGATCGACACGTTTGGTATTTGTCTCTGAATGTAATGTTTCTATCAATCGTTTGTACTTTCAGGGTGACATGTGCCTATATTTTGTTATGTATGGTTTTATCTATAAAGTCTATGATGGGAATGATTTTGAAAAATATTACTGTTTGACGTGTTAAACATGTTTATTTGACTTGATGATTTTCCCTAAAATCTGCCTATATGCTGTCGAAATAAATGTTTAATTTGAAGTCATGTTTTCTATTTGCGTTTTAAGGTTTAATGTGCCTTACTAGACTTGGTCTATCTGCATAGGCTGGTCTAGGGGGTTACATTTATTGGTATCAGAGCTTTTGGTTTTAAACCCTCAGACTGTGAAAAAGCCCTTATAAAATACTGTTTTAAAAGTGTTTTACAAATTATTGTGAAAAGAGGCCTTGTCACACTATTTTACATGCTTAATTGTGTTCGATCCTCCGGTGTCATAAACTGATCTTAAGTTTATTTTTGAATAGATTCTCCGAGATGAGCACCAGCAGGGGTAGACGACCTGCTCGTAGAGGGGGTCGACCCGTCAGATTTGCTGATATGATGGACGACCCACCGATCGCTCCATCTGCTCATGTGGATACCTCTGCCCCCGTAAATCCTCCACCTTTTACCGAGCCTTCTGCCCCTAGTGGTCCTTCAGTTCCGACCACCTCAGCTGCTCCGATATCTGCCCCGTCTGCTCCATCGTCTACTCCTGATGTTGAAGTGGCCACTCCGGTTAGAGGAGCAACGTTCTCTAGGCCCGAGCCTACGGCTGAGTCTACTACTGAGAGTTTGAGTAGACAGTTTTTTCAGATGATTCAGGGTGTAGTTAGAGCATTAGGTGTCGTTTCAGAAGTCCCTATTTCCCAGACTTTGTTTGCTAACGGGATCAAGATTTTTTCTGGATCTCTTAGTGGAACACCGACTGAGGCTGAGGAGTGGTTGTATGATATCGAGTGACGTATGACAGAGATGGGTTTTGAGCCATCGAAGAAATACTTGGGTGCTGTATCTATGCTGAACGGAAGTGCCCGCACCTGGTGGGAATCTATTATGAGTAGCGTTCCCTCTGATCGGTTGACATGGGATTTCTTTAAAGAGCGTTTTAGGAACCGTTATCTGAGCGAGCGGTTCTTGAGGGAGAGACGTCAGGCATTCAAGGATTTGGTGCAGGGTTCTATGACAGTGGCCGAGTACGAGATACAGTTCTTGGAGCTACAAAAGTACGGTCCTGGTTTGGTTTCTACTGAGAAGGACAGATGTGAAAAGTTCGCAGAGGGCCTCCATATTGGGATACGTGACAGAGTGGCTGCACATCATGATGAGGTATTTGAGGATTTAGTAGATCGGGCTAAGACTGCAGAACAGATGGAGATTTTGGCGGCTAGTCAGGGTGACAGGGATAGAGACCGAGATCGAGGTCGAGATCGAGGACGAGATCGAGGTCGAGATTGGGATCGATCTAGGAAACCTAGACAGGGTGAGCCTTACAGACGTCCGGACAAGAGAACCCGCACAGTTGATTCTCAGAAGAGTAATATGAGTTCTAGGCCTTCAGCACCTTCTGTCCCAACTGCCAGTCGAGGTGATTCTTTGAGTTTTTCATCAATGCCTGCATGTGAGCACTGTGGTAGGAAACACGGAGGAGAGTGTTGGAAGATGATTGGTGCATGCTTCCGGTGTGGGTCTATGGATCATTTCCTTAAGGATTGCCCACGTCCACCTTCCACGGGGATATCCACTCAGACTCCTGCTCGTACCCAGACACCTGCTCGCTCACAGACATCTGTTCCGACTTCGGCTAGAGGTCGTAATCAGGGTAGAGCTTCTGGGTCTGCTATTAGATCGGAAAGTAGAGGCCTGTCCTATCAGAGTGGGGGACCGGCTATGACTGATGCTAGACAGCCTCCACTTGTTTATGCCTCCAGACGTCGAGATGACAGAGATGAGCCAGACGTCATTGCAGGTACATTTACCATGTTTTCTATTCCATATTTTGTATTGCTCGACAATGGTTCTACCCATTCATATGTATCGAGATCCGTGTCCCGAGACTTCCAGATTCCTGATGAGACCACTGAGAATACAATTACCGTTATGAGCCCAGTGGGTCAGTCTGTAGTTGTAAATAAGGTTTTCAGACGATGTCCCCTAGAAGTGCAAGGGGAAATCTTTCTAGCCGATCTTATGGAGCTACCTTTAGAAGAGTTTGATATAATTCTTGGCATGGATTGGTTGACTGAACACCGAGTTAACCTAGATTGTGAGTCCAAGAGAGCATTTTTAAGGACTTCTGATGATCATACTGTGATTCTCACCGGTGAGCGTTGAGGGTATCTGTCAAATGTAATATCTGCTTTGGCTGCTGACAGAATGATCCGGAAAGGATACCAGACTTTCATCGCTTGTATCTTGAATACCAAGGGTTCTTTGTCAAAGATTGAGGAAATTCGCACTGTTAGCGAGTTTCCTGATGTCTTTCCCGAAGAATTACCTGGGCTACCCCCGGATAGAGATGTCGAGTTTGAGATTGAGATTTATCCGGGCTCTGCACCAGTCTCGATAAACCCCTACCGTATGGCTCCTAAGGAGCTTAAGGAGCTAAAGATTCAATTGCAGGAACTCCTCGACCGAGGATTTATTCGACCCAGCTCTTCACCCTGGGGAGCTCCTGTTTTGTTTGTAAAGAAGAAAGATGGGTCTCTCAGGCTATGTATTGATTACCGTAAACTGAACAAGTTAACCATCAAGAACAGGTATCCATTGCCCAGGATAGATGATTTGTTCGATCAGTTGCAAGGAGCCACGATTTTCTCAAAGATTGATCTTCGTTCAGGGTACTATCAACTGAAAATTAAGGGATCTGATGTAGCAAAGACGGCCATTCGCACCAGATATGGGCACTACGAGTTTTTGGTGATGCCGTTTGGTCTGACTAATGCTCCTGCCGCTTTTATGGATCTAATGAATCGTGTGTTCCGGCCGTATGTGGATCAATTTGTGGTGGTGTTCATTGATGACATCCTAGTCTACTCCCGGACTGAAACAGATCATGCTGAGCATTTGAGGATTGTACTACGGACTCTTAGAGAACACAAATTGTATGCCAAATTGAGCAAATGTGAATTCTGGCTCAGTGAGGTGACATTTCTGGGGCATGTGGTATCGGCTCGGGGTATTCAGGTTGATCCGAGCAAGATAGAAGCCATTGTAAGTTGGAAGCAACCCAAGAATGTTTCTGAGATCCGCAGCTTCTTGGGTTTAGCTGGATATTACAGGCGTTTCGTTGAGGGTTTTTCTATTATTGCCTCTCCCTTGACGAAGCTGTTGAGGAAGGATGTTCCATTCATATGGACAGATGCTCAACGTGATAGTTTTGAGAAGTTGAAGACGGCCTTAACGCAAGCTCCAGTTTTGACGCAGCCCGAGTCTGGGAAGGATTTTACAGTTTATAGTGATGCATCGCGCTCTGGACTTGGTTGCGTTCTAATGCAGGATGGGAAGGTAATAGCTTATGCGTCTCGTCAGTTGAGACCTCATGAGTGTAATTATCCTACCCATGATCTAGAATTGGCCGCTGTAATCTTTGCCTTGAAGATTTGGAGACACTATCTCTACGGAGAGAGGTGTTATATTTATACAGATCACAAGAGCCTGAAGTACATTCTTACACAGAAAGAGCTTAATCTTAGACAACGTCGTTGGATTGAGCTTCTTAAGGATTATGACTGTGTGTTTGAGTACCACCCAGGGAAGGCTAATGTCGTTGCTGACGCTTTGAGTCGTAAGACTATATCAGACTTGAGATCCATGTTTGCCAGAATGAGTTTATACAAAGATGGAAGTCTACTAGCTGAGCTGCAGGTTAAACCGACTTTGGCCGATGAGATTAAGGCCAAGCAACTCTTGGATAGTTCCCTACTTCCAGTCATGCAACAAGTTGAGCAGGGATCCACATCTGTTTATTCCTTCGATCAGGATGGTATTTTATGCTTTAAGGGTCGTTATTGTGTTCCCGATGATGCTGACCTGAAGCGAGCCATACTCAGAGAAGCTCATAGTAGCCCTTATGCTATGCATCCTGGAGGAGACAAGATGTACCAGAATCTGAGGCAAAGGTACCGATGGGAGGGTATGAAGAAGGACATTTCAGATTATGTATCCCGGTGTTTGACTTGTCAACAGGTTAAGGCAGAGCACCAGCATCCTTCTGGTTTGTTGCAGCCTATTAAGATTCCCGAGTGGAAATGGGAACGAATAACGATGGATTTCGTTACTGGGTTGCCTCTAACTCCTTCTAAAAAGGATTCTGTCTGGGTTATTGTTGATCGACTCACTAAATCAGCCCATTTTATACCAGTTCGAGTCAATTATTCACTGGAAAAGCTGGCAAAACTATACATTTCTGAAATCGTCAGACTACATGGGGTACCTTTATCTATCATCTCTGATCGGGATCCGAGATTCACTTCTCGATTCTGGGTGGCGTTGCACAGTGCTTTAGGTACCCGTCTGAATTTCAGTACATCTTTCCATCCACAGACCGATGGCCAATCTGAGAGGGTAATTCAGGTTCTTGAAGATATGTTGAGAGGGTGCGTGATAGATTTCCATGGTAGTTGGGAAGACTTCTTAGCATTGGCCGAATTTGCTTATAATAACAGTTACCAGGCTAGTATTTGCATGGCACCTTACGAAGCTTTGTATGGTCGCAACTGCCGAACTCCAATCTGTTGGACTGAATTGTATGATAAGAAGACTTTGGGTCCTGAGTTGATCCAAGAGACTGAAGAGACCGTCAGACTAGTTCGTAGTCGTTTGAAGGAGGCATTTGACAGACAGAAGTCTTATGCTGATCGGAGGAGAAAGGATATAGAGTTTGAGGTTGGCGACCAGGTTTTTCTAAAGGTATCACCATGGAAGAAAGTTCTGAGATTTGGGCGCAAAGGTAAATTGAGCCCAAGATTTATCGGACCGTACCGTATTCGGAAGAGAGTCGGGCCTGTTGCTTATCAGCTTGAATTACCTCCCCAGCTTAGCCGTATTCATGATGTGTTCCATGTATCTATGTTGAGACAGTACCACCCAGATCCGAGCCATATTATTCAGGTACAGGATGTGGAGTTGAGACCAGATTTGTCTTATGAGGAGGAACCTGTTCAGATCTTGGATCAAGACGAGAGGGTTCTAAGGAATCGATGTATTCCTATGGTTAAGATACAATGGAGAAATCGAGGTCCTGAAGAAGCTACCTGGGAAACCCTTGAGTCGATGAAAGAGCAGTTTCCGCATTTATTCCATTAAGGTAAATTTCGAGGACGAAATTTTTCTTAAGGGTGGGAGAATTGTAACACTACAAAAAAAAAAAAATTATAATATCCTACCCACTCCCACTCATTTTGTCCCCTCAATTATTATCACTCACCCCTCAATTATATTATCCCCTCCCCCTCAATTATTATCATTTTTATCCTCATCTCTGCAGATCACCTCCCCCAAAATTCTAAGTTTATTTTCCTCTCAACACCACCCACAATCGTACGCCACCAACAACCGTCCATTGCGGAGTTGTGCCGTTTCGTTCACCGCCACCACCATCCGAACCGTCTTGACGACCCGAACAAAACGCCCCTATTCACGCGTCAAACCGCCGCTCCGTTTGCCGTTAATTTGCCGTTGAAGGTTTCGAACAAATAGGGGTTTTTCTCAAATCGGCGAAAATCCGGTAAGTTTTCGACTTAAATACGAGTTTGGGGTGATTTATATTCAAATTTTGAGCATTCTGGAAATTTTTGAAATTTTTCCCCGCCGTTCACGGTGGCGCGTGGGCTTCACGCGCCGTCCCGAGCCGCGCGTGGGCTTCACGCGCCGGCCATGGCGATTCTCGGCCACCTTGGACGGTGGCAGTGAACCGGTCGGTTCAGACCGGTCTGGTCACGAACTGAACCGCCCGAACCGGACCCGCCGCGTCAGCATGACGTCAGTATGACGTCATCGTCCGACCCGTTTACCGAACCGACCCGACCCGTTGACCGACCCGTTGACCCGACCCGGTTAACAGTGACGTCAGTATGACGTCATCGTCCGACCCGTTTACCGATCCGACTCGACCCGTTGACCCGACCCGTTGACCCGACCCGTTGACCGACCCGTTGACCGACTCGTTGACCCGACCCGTTGACCCGACCCGGTTAACAGTGACGTCAGCATGACGTCATCGTCCGACCCGTTTACCGATCCGACTCGACCCGTTGACCGACCCGTTGACCCGACCCGTTGCCCGACCCGTTGACCGACCCGTTGACCCGACCCGGTTAATAGTGACGTCAGCATGACGTCATCGTCCGACCCGTTTACCGATCCGACTCGACCCGTTGACCGACCCGTTGACCGACCCGTTGACCCGACCCGTTGACCGACTCGTTGAACCGACCCGTTGACCCGACCCGGTCAACAGTGACGTCAGCATGACGTCAGCGTTGACTTTGACCGTTGACTTTGACCGTTGACCAAAAAGTCAAATTTTCCAAAAAGCCCTATTTTATGTTTTTCGACGTCCTGAGTCCATTTTTGAAGCCCGTTTCTTGAAATTCAAACCCGAAAGCCCCCAATTTGAAAGTTGAACTCGAATATACATATGTATAAGCTATGTTTTTCAGGAGGATATTTATGGTTAAGGACTGATATTAACTTGTTGATCTAATAGGTACTAGTGAACCTTTCGATCGTACCTACGCCCAGCCAGGCCCGTCCCGATCTATACCTCCTCGTGATCCGATCGTCACTCGTACGACCTCAAACCTAGTTTTTGAATACGAATTAAGATGTAAATTAGATTGTAACTATAATCAATGTTCATATAGGCTCAAATACTGTAGCAGAGCGTGATCCCAGTGCCCGTTAGACCTGTTGACTGACCGATCTCATCTTTGAAGGTGTGTTTCCTTGTGTGCTACAGATAACCGTTTTAATATTGTTTTACATGATTATACTATATGTGTGATACATCATAATTTTTGATTGAATATGTCTCTGATTACTGTTCTTCTGAAAATACATGTCTATTTTATATTTACCGAAATTTCAGTTGTTATCAAAAACCGAACTATTATATAGGATATTACTGGGCTATTTGGGATTGGATTAGAAGTGACCGTAGGTTCAGCTCTGATCCAGCTGGTAATTCCTTTACCGTTACAGGTTCCTATGCTTCGGCTAGGGTAATACCTATCATACCGTACCGTACCGTTCCTAAGGTATTCCCTTAGGTTGGCACCGATGCCAAATGTGCACTGGTTAATGCCTATGACGCAGTTTGGGAAACTGCCTCTTGGAGTATGGTTGGAGGGTAGAGAAAAGATTAAACCGGACCGTACCGTTACTTGAATTTTATGTTTCTGAACTAGAAAAGTATATTTTTCTGTTGTTGTTCATATTTTAACTTGCACTTTTGGAACACACGGAGCTTTCTAGCTCACGCCCCAAATTCTTTTCCCTTTCAGATATTTTGGTCAGGCCATCCCGTAACCGATACTAGGAGGATCGACACGTTTGGTATTTGTCTCTGAATGTAATGTTTCTATCAATCGTTTGTACTTTCAGGGTGACATGTGCCTATATTTTGTTATGTATGGTTTTATCTATAAAGTCTATGATGGGAATGATTTTGAAAAATATTACTGTTTAACGTGTTAAACATGTTTATTTGACTTGATGATTTTCCCTAAAATCTGCCTATATGCTGTCGAAATAAATGTTTAATTTGAAGTCATGTTTTCTATTTGCGTTTTAAGGTTTAATGTGCTTTACTAGACTTGGTCTATCCGCATAGGCTGGTCTAGGGGGTTACAAATAGGGACACATATACGACCTTTAAAGTATAGAAGACCGTTCGAATTAACAGAGAAGTTAGGATTAGACTCAAGCTTAGAATTGATTTTCTGAAGTTCCAGATCAACTTGTTGGAGTTCTTTGATCCTGGTGATCAGAGTAGATTGAATTTGAAGTTCATTCAGATAATTCTGAGCCTTGCATAGTTGGAAATAAGCGTTGATAGCCAAAGAAGCTACGAATAAAGAAATTAGAAACGTTACTTAGGTTACAAGATATCATTTGAAGATTCCTTGCTAAGCAATAAAGGGTTTGAATTCTTCCTTGACTATCAAGAAAAAATTCGAATGGACACTTAAACTTGAGGATTGAACGTTTTCAAATTTTCGAGAATTTCGAGTAACTTACAGAGGTTTGGTTTTCGACTTAGAGCATCGGCAACGACATTGGCTTTTCCGGGATGATAATCGATGGTCTAGTCGTAGTCTTTGAGCAAATATAACCATCTTCTTTGTCTAAGGTTCAGATCTTTTTGAGTGAGTAAATATTTCAGGCTTTTGTGATCGGTGAACAACTTGCATCTTTCACCGTACAAGCAGTGCCGCCAAATTTTGAACACAAACACAATGGCCGCAAGCTAGAGATCGTGTGTAGGATAGTTCAATTCGTGTGGCTTCAGTTTTCAGGAGGCGTATGCAATCACATTGCCTTCTTGCATCAGAACGCAACCTAGACCCGAATGTGATGCATCTTTGTACACCACGAATTCTTTACCCGATTCAGGTTGAATAAGGACCGGGGCATGTGTCAGAGCTTGTTTGAGTTGGTCGAAGCTTCGTTGCTGCTTTTCTGACCACTCGAAGGCTTTATTCTTTCGAAGAAGTTTGGTTAATGGCGCAGCAATCACAGAGAACCCTTTCACAAATCTTCGATAACACCCGGCTAAACCGAGGAAACTTCGAACTTCACTCACATTTCTCGGAGGCCTTCAATCAATAATAGCTTGAATTTTCTTGGAGTCGACTTTGATTCCATCAGATGAAATGACGTGTCTGAGGAATGAAACTTTAGATAAGCAAAACTCACACTTAGTGAATTTAGCGAACAGTTGGTGATCTCGGAGCGTCTGAAGCACAATTCGAAGATAATCAACATGTTCTTTCTTATTTTGAGAGTATAATAGGATGTCGTCAATGAACACGACCACAAACTTGTCAAGATAAGGCTTGAATACTCGATTCATCAGGTCCATGAACGCAGCAGGGGCATTCGTTAAACCGAATGGCATTACTAGGAACTCGTAATGTCCATATCGATTTCGAAAAGCTGTTTTGGGCACATCTTCTTCTTTCACCATCATTTGATAGTAACCGGATCGAAGATCAATCTTGGAGAATACAGCTGCGTGTTTGAGTTGATCGAACAAATCTTCGATCCTTGGCAAAGGATACTTGTTCTTGATGGTTACTTTGTTCAATTGCTGGTAATCATACACAACTGCATTGTACCGTCTTTCTTTTTCACGAAAAGAACAGGAGCACCCCAGGGAGATATGCTGGGTCGGATGAATCTCTTATCCTCGAGTTCTTGAATTTGCTTCTTTAGTTCTTTGAGTTCAACATGTGCCATCCGATAAGGTGTAATGGACAAAAGATTAGTTCCGGGTTGAACTTTGATCTTGAATTCAACTTCCCAAGTTGGAGGAAGGCTAGAGAGTTCCTCGGGAAAAATATTGGAAAATTCAGATGCAACAGACATTTCAAGTAAACCGAAATCAAGCTCGTCTTGTAGTGCCATAGCGGCGAAAATAGAGGTCGATTTCTTGTCTATCAATAGGATGGATTCTTTTCCTAAACCCCGTAAATATAACCTACGGTTTTGATAATCTACTCAGGCTTCGTGTTTTCCCAACCAATCTAATCCTAACACTAGATCGAATTCACATTTAGGCAATACATATAGATTACAAGAGAAGGGTACATTTCGTATGGTTATTTGGCCGTTTCTACAAATTAAGTTAATTGGCAAGTTTCCACCTATTGGGTTTGAAACTACAAGGCTTGATTTTACAATTTCAGGTTTCAAATTTAGTTCATCTAACAGATATGAACAAACAAATGAATGTGTTGAACCCGAATCTATCAAAGCATAAACAGGTTTAAGGTTCAGTTCAACCGTACCCACAATGACATTGGGAGAATCTTCTTCTTCTTTGCCACGAATGTGGTGGACATGAGCTGGGGCTCGAGATTCTTGATAAGTTGTAGCTTTCGAATGGAAAGCCTTGCCTTTCCCCGGATTACCCGACTGAGCTTGTCTCGGATTCTTGTTTCGGCTAGATGGCATAGTGCTCGGGTTGGAAA
This sequence comes from Hibiscus trionum, assembly GCA_030270665.1. Taxonomy (NCBI): domain Eukaryota; kingdom Viridiplantae; phylum Streptophyta; class Magnoliopsida; order Malvales; family Malvaceae; genus Hibiscus; species Hibiscus trionum. Next base: position 14,388,511 of record BSYR01000020.1, on the reverse strand, counting down.
GTCAAATAGAAGACTGATCATTTTTTTTGGACAATCCCGGATATAATGATCATCAGCGCCACAAGAAAAAAAGAGATTAGCTTGGGCTTGGCATTGGCCGAAATGTTGCTTCTGACAGAACTTGCAAGTTGGAGCTTTTTTTGCATTTCTCGTACTGTTGACAGAAACAACCGGAATAGTCATCTTATTTGAGTATTGAGATTGAGAATTACTCCGAGTAACATGTATGTAAGTGGAGGATGATTCCTTCTGATGTTTCGGCATCTTTGACAACAGGAACTAGTCATTGCCTTTTCGCTTCTTGTCAGCTCGATAACCACTCTTCTGTTTCTCCGCAGTTCTTATTTTAGATTCTGTGGCGATGACTCGATTCACAAGGATTTGAAAGTTCGTAATATCGAGTGCAGTGAACAACGGACTCAATTCGTCACTCAGACCATCAATGAACATTTTACACTTATCTTTCTCGGTTTTGATGTATTCCGAGCCATACTTGCAGTATTTGCAGAAATCGACCACGTATTGTTCAATCGGCCGATTAGCCTGTTTCAGATACATGAACTTCTTTCGGCGATCTGCCAGATATTGCTCGCTAATGTACTTCTTTTTGAATTCTTCAACAAAGAATTTCCACGTGACTGACTCGGCAGGGGCGGTCAGAGTCGTGGTTTCTCACTAACTTAGGGCTTCGTCGGCTAAGAGTGCAATCGCATATTCAAGCTTATGCTCGTCCGAGCATTGAAGTTGTCTAGTCAGGATTTGTGTGGTTCTTTCAAGCCAATTCTCGGCTTCTTCTGGCTTTTCCTCATTCTCGCCAGTGAATGTATACGCTCGGTATTGCTCGAGCTTGTCGATCGAGGCTCGACTCGGGGCAACAACGACAGGTGTTGGTTGTTCTCATATGATGTTCATTACAAGCTGATCGAATATCTCCTTCATGCTAAGGAGACATTCGCGTTGAGCAGATTGAAGGGTCGGATTTTCAGATTGTTGTACGACTGGTTCTCGAGGTTGTCCTTGAGGTTGTTTCGGTTGAATCGGAGGTTCCGGGGGGTGCATATCGACACTATTCCCGTTTTTTGATGATCCATTGGGACTTTCATCGTCCTGAGCTATATTAGTTGCGGACATTCTATTAAGAATTCAAACAAGATCAGAATTAGAGAGCGAAATCACAAGCAGTTTGATATAAGACTCCTAGGTGGCATAGTAAGATCCTAAATGATGCAATAAGCCCGATTTAGTCCGAGAATCGGCTAAACCGAAGCTCTGATACCAATTTATATAACACCCCTAGCCCGTTTATGAGCGAGAGATGTCACATTCGAGCGACAATCAGAATCATATATCAAATATCATATCAAACACACATACTTAGCATACAACAAAGCAAATAACCATTATACAAACACATGTATACAACTTAGAACATATCATACATACATGCTTACACATGATCATTTATTCAAATAGGTGGGCCATTTAAATTTTTTTTCTAACATACAACTTAACTTGTTAACCTAACATGTATCATCACTTAAAACAAACAAGAACAACAATCCTTTCATTATATATATGTATACACATTCGACTAAATTTAAATAGGACCTAATTACATGCTTATATTTTATATATGAACTAATAAACTACCTAACCGATCTCATGTAAACATTCGACTAACAATTTTATATACATGTGATCCATTCGAACAAAATACATTAAACATGAACATATTACAAACATTATAACCAATCAATATAATCTTTCTTTCACTAATCCACTTGAATTGATCAAACATTAATTGGACCATTCAAATTACAACATGTATATATCTTTAGAATGCTTTCAAGTAATTGTTCATAACTTTCATGTTCTCAAATCAAACATCTAGATGCTTTCTCAACCTAAGTTCAAACATAGATATCAAGTTGTTTCCTATTCATACATTCAAGCCCAACTATAGATATGAACAACGTATAAGTCATTCTAATCCATATCAAGCTTAGTTAACTTGAATTTTGTTCATTCATTTCATCAAAGCATATTTACTTATCAACTATTAAAATTCATACATAATATAACTTGTTTTAGTCTTATACAAACCAAACTTATCAATCACATATTCCATAATGCATGATATACCATCTTAAACTATGCCACCAACTAGGAGACTAAGCAAGATTATATCATACTTGTTCTTGGCTTGCGAAACTCTCGAGACAAAACAGAAGGCTTTCGAATATCAACAGACCTGTTATTTGGAAGAAGGAAACAAAAGAGTGATAAGTACACATAATGTACTTAGTGGGGCAGCCCTAAACATTACTACTTTTAATCTTTTAAAGTCTTATTCAAGCCTTCAAGGTTACTTAGCTAGGCTTAGGATACACAAGATCACTTAGCTAGTCCATCAAGTACAAGCAAACTTAGCTAGTTTCACATGAAAATCAAGGCCACATACTTGTATCATATATCAATTTAATCATTTATAATATATGGGCAGCAAGCATAATACATGAATCATTTCATTTGGGCAGCAAGCTTTTCACATAAATCATATCATTTGGGTAAAAAACATTATACATAAATCATATCATTTGGGCAGAAAACATTATACATAAATCATATCATTTTTCATGGTTTCACATCTTTCAATTAGGGTCATCACTCAATTAGTTCACATAGTCATATATCATAGAATTATTTTACACATTTTGTCTTGGATGATTAATGAATTAGGTAATCAAGTCTTTCATGTAACATGTAACTTTAGATACTCCAAGTATCAATTATCTCAATTAAACTTATAACAGAGGATGCATAAGCATCAATGGTGACTTACCACCATTCAATTAACAAGGTGACTAGCCACCTTTCAGGTTCATAGGTGACTAACCACCATCCTGAATCAGAAAACATATGAGCTCAATGACTCTAAGGCATGCCTTTCTACCTATAGACACTAATCAACCAAGGACTTAACTTATCTTTTAATTCCAACAAGTTCAATTACTTGTTTATCAAACAATTTATAAAGCCAAGTATCATATTCTATCATACTTTCATTATAAACACTCAAGGTCATGCTCAAACAATTTTCCAGCAAGCACATAGCATCATTTCAATTATATAAATCTTCAAAAACAGTGACTAAGCATCACTTATAAGTTCCTATCAAGTAGCATCAATGGCCATTCAAACATATCAAACCAAATAAATCAATAACAAGACACTAATACTAACATAACAATTTCTATCATTTGTTTCCTTTAAACATTCTTCCTTATATTTTAAATTACCAAACCATTGTTAAATTCATTGCATACTTCATTTTAAATCATCCATGAAACATAAACACATTGGTCAGGATGCTAATCGTAACCTTAAGTTAGCTACACTCACAATACTCCAAGCTTAATTTGAATCCTTGATTGTAGTGCTTTTGCCCCTCTTTTTGTATTGTTCAGCCCTTGAATCCTCTATAATATCTTCACCAATTTGATCTTGAACAATCAAATAACATATAAAATACACATTAAAACTCAATTCAACTATATATATTCATTTACTCAAACATAATCACTTAATTACATGAATCTGCCCCCTAAACTGGTAGTTTGAGCTACACTCACTAAAATGCCCATAATTTTTTTACACACAACTCTAAATTAAGAGTTATTTACCATTATAGAAAGCTTATTCACACACCTTTAAAACTATGTATAGCACATATTTTTATCATTTCTCTATCAATACAATTTATTGTTTGAAAACAGGACATTTACAGTGACCTAATCTGCCCATTGTTTTCAATTTGTGACTTTAGTGCTCATTTAACATATAATCTATTAAACATTTGATTCTAAGTTTTTAACCATATTTTATACATCTTATAAAATTACTTTAAAGTTCCAGCAACATCAAAAATAGAGCATTTAAGTCTCTTAATTGTTGTATTTTTCAGATTAGTCCAAGTTAACCTTCTATGTGTTCTAACTCATTTTAACCATTCATATAAGCTAACTTTCCTTATAAACACATATGTTTTCATTCATTCAATGTGTCCCCTGTTTTATGATAAACTTTCTAGTATTTTTAAATTATAAAAACGGTCTTTAATTTTCATTTTTATTCGAAATAGTCCCCCTATTTCCAGTTTCATTCCAAGTGTGACCAGTCTACTTCTAACTGAATTTCCAGCAAACCCAACATCATTTTCATGCTTCCAAGACCTCTATCCTATAATATTTTCAATTTTATAGAACTTTGTTTCACAAAATATTTCCTAATTCGAACCCTAAGATGGCCAAAAATTCATTTTAATCCAGAGTATCCAGTTATTACGAATTCTGGGCAGATTCAAGATCTAGGCTAATTCCATGTAAAATTCTAGATTTTATACTAATCTAACATGAACCCAATACACATAACACATGAACAAACAAATATACACAAGAATTCCAGAAACAATTAATCAAGAATTCACACAAAACATCCCTATAACCTTCAAAACATAATCGGGTAATATAAATACACCTACTTTAAACTAGAATGATCATGCATGCATTCCTATGAATTTTTCAGCACCTATCTTCAGTTCACAGCTCCCTCTCTCACTCTATACTCAGTTTTGGTTGTTAGAATGAATGAGGAAGATGAATACATGTGAGAATGAAGTGGTTTACACTTGTTTACTCCTAATTTCAATGCTGGCTGGTTATGGTCCTTGCAAGGACACATGGATTGTGTCAAAGCCAAGTATCTCCATTATAAATCCCACTATATTAATTATATTTATTTTATATTATCATATTATTTATAAGCCATGTATATTAGTAAATAATTTAATCTAATATTAATCTATTATAATTTTAAAGTATACATATATATACTTTAATTCCCACTAACATATCTTTATAATTTATATTATAAAGTTGATCCAATATTAATTTTCCACTATCTAATACATATGTAACATACATGTAGTACATGTTAAATTTTAAGGTAAAGTATGTCAGGTACCACCGAACAATAGGGTGTGACCTGTTTTTACCATCAACCTTTCAATTGGTCCAAACTTACTACCAAACTATATTTTTCGACTCGTTTATACCACCATGTCGTTAAATCGTTAACTCCGTGATGACATGGACGCTGCACTAAAACGACGTCGTTTTGGTGCCGCTATTTTGATAATAAATGACCCAAAATGACGTCGTTTTGCTAGCGAAAATACGTGAAATTGTCCACTCAATGGCATTCGAACCTAAAGCCTTAAGCATCAAAGACAATCTGCTAACCACCAAGCCAACCTAATATCTTTGAATTATTTTTAGCACAAATAATATATATTCCAAACTGTAGTTTGTCATATAAATAATATTACTTTATCTGAATAATATAAATATATTATTTCTAATATAAAAATATTCAAATATTGGTATACATATATTAATACATAAATAATAAATTAAATGAAAATATATAAATATTTTTATATTATTAATAATATTAAATATATAAATATATTATTATAAAAACTAAAAGACTAATTTTCAAAACAAAATTTGTTTAAAAAATCTAAAATTCGACAAAATCTTAATCCCTAAACCCATAAACCCTAACCCTAAACTATAAAATTTAAACCCTAAAATTTTATTCATAAACAAATAATATTAAAATATATAAACAAATAATATATTATTATAAAAACTAAAAAATTGATTTAAAAAATATAAATTTTTTAAAATTTACAAAAAGACCCAAATATCTCGGATATTGGAAAAAATCGGTATCTATTCCGATTTTATCATATAGTAGATGTGGATAGAGTGGAGGAAAATGGACCATGGAATTTTAACTCTCATCTCTTGATTTTACATCGTCTGAAATTGGGCGAGGTTCCTTTACTTGTCCCTCTTAATTTAGTTCCATTTGGGTGTTGGTGAATGATGTGCCTCCTGGGTGTATGTCGGAAGGAATGGCTCGACAACTGGGAAATTTTGTGGGATCGTTTCTGCTATATGACTCTGAAAAACTATCACTTGGTTATAAAGGCATCATGCGTATCCGAGTTGCTGTGGATGTTCGCAGGCCGTTAAAACGGCGGAAGAAATTGGCAGTTCGAGAGGTGAAGGTACCTATGTGCGTTTCGAATATGAAAAATTATCCCTGTTCTGTTTCATTTGTGGTAAACTTGGACATGGGGAAAGCTTCTGCCCTGTGCGTTTGACAGTGAATGAGAAAGATATAAATTTTGGTTGGGATTTAAGCCTTAGAGCCCCAACTAGGAGGATGATGGCTGCTCCAACTAGCATGTGGCTTCTAGAGGATATTACGATTTCGAAAACAAACTCTACTCCTTCGAGGGATACTGGAAATGGAGTGACTGGCGCTGCTTTGAAAGGATCAGATAAAGAAAATGTGGATACTCGGATGGGACCAACTGATTTGGGGACTTCGTCTTTAATTAAAGATCAAACAACAATTGGTGTTCAGGGTGGGTATGATATAGTGATGACTCAACTTGATGAGGAAACTATGGACCAGATTCCGGATGGGACAAAAAGGTTGAGAACCTCGGTTACTACTTCAGGAGTTTCACATGTTGATTCGAATGAAGCGCAACAATTTGTATCGGCAGGCCTTACAGAGAAGGCCAGTCGGGTCCAATGAAAATTCTTAGCTAGAACGTCCGAGGCTTGGGAAAGTCACAGACGACACGACGCCTCAGGAATTACCTGCGGGACGTCAACCCCTCGGTTATTTTTCTGATCGAGACAAAATTAGATTGTAATAAGATGTCAAAACTGCGAAAGTTCTGTGGTTTTACTAATGGTATAGATGTTAGTGCAAGAGGTCGAAGTGGTGGTTTATCGCTTGGCTGGAAAGGAAATTGTAATGTTACTTTAAGATCATTTTCTGATAGACACATTGATGTTTTTCTTAAGGAAGATATTGATGGTTTTTGCTGGAGATGTACTGGATTTTATGATGCTCCGGAAGAAAGGAATATGGAGGAATCATGGAATTTGCTAAGGCAATTGAATGATACTGCTGATTTTCCATGGTTAGTGCTTGGTTATTTTAATGAGCTTTTATTTGCAACAGAAAAATCTGGAGGACGACTGCGAAATCAGCGTCAAATGGACAGTTTTGCAAGGGTTCTTAATGATTGTTCGCTAGAAGATGTTGGGTACTCGGGTCCTTGGTTCACTTGGGAAAAAGGAAAATTTGAAGATACAAATATAAGAGAAAGACTCGATCGTGGAGTGGGCAATCCAGCATGGTGGAATTTATTTCCGCATTTTAATTTGAGCCATATGCCCCATTCTTTCTCTGATCACTGTCCGTTGCTTCTTAACACTGACAGTAGACAACGAACTTCGAATCTGGTTTCTCACTTTCGCTTTGAGGCTTCATGGTTACTCGAGGACTCATGTGAGGACGAAGTGAAACGGCTTTGGGAATTTTCTTCTGGTTCGGTCCCTAGTCGATTACAACAATTAAGTCGGGGTTTGGAATTGTGGTTTAAAAGAATCAGGAAAGAAAAGAAGATTACTATGGATGAGTTGCGGAGAAAATTGTCTCAACTTTTAAATTCTTATCCGACTGATGATGCTTTGGAAGAAATTACTAATGTAAAGTTAGCAATGAATTTTGAGGCGGATCGGGAGGAAGTTTATTGGGAGCAAAGAGCGAGGGCAAATTGGTTGAAGTCGGGGGATAAAAATACACGGTTCTTTCATCGACATGCATCTCAGCGAAAAAGGAAAAATTATATTTCATCTCTATTGGATGAAAATGACAGAATGGCTGAAGAAGATGCTGATATTCTTCGGATTGTAACAGAATATTTTAAGGATATTTTATGTGCATCGGACATTACTAATCCCTCTAAGATATTACAAGGAGTTAATAATTGTGTATCTACCGAAATGAATGATAATTTACTCAAAAATTTCACAATTGAGGAAGTGCACCAAGCAGTTCAATCTATGAGGCCATTAAGAGTTTCGGGGGAGGATGGTTTGGGTGCTATTTTCTACCAGCGATTTTGGCATATTGTTGGCAGTGATGTTGCTGATTTTTGCATTTCTATGATCAATGGGGATGAATCTTTTCAGCAAATGAATCAGACACACATTGTACTCATTCCAAAGGTGGCGGATGCTAAGGTAATGACTCAATTCCGACCTATAGCTCTATGTAATGTGTTGTACAAAATAATTTCGAAAATGATGGCAACACGAATGCAAGAGGCTTTACAGTTCTGTATTGATGAGGCTCAAAGCGCCTTTCTTCCGGGTCGATTAATTTCTGACAATATTTTATTGGCTTATGAAATCCTTCACTCTTTGAAAAATAAAAGAACTGGAAGACAGGGAACATTCGCTCTAAAACTTGATATGAGCAAGGCTTATGATAGGGTGGAGTGGTCTTTTGTGGAAGAAATGTTACGGAAAATAGGTTTTGCAGAACAGTGGATTACAAATATCATGAGATGCATCACGTCAGTATCCTATTCGGTAATTGCTAATGATCAGGTTGGCCAAGTTTTTAAACCGGGCCTAGGAATTCGTCAAGGGGACCCAATCGGCCCATATCTCTTTTTGATTTGTAGTGAAGGTCTTTCTGCTTTGTTAAGATTGGCTTCTCAACAGTATTCTTTGGTGGGTGTCCGAATCAACAGAAGGGCACCATTTGTTTCCCACTTATTGTTTGCTGACGACAGTATAGTCTTTGGTGCAGCAACATCACAAGGGGCGAGGTGCTTGGAAAATATATTGACCATTTATTCACAGTGTTCGGGAAAAATAATTAATTTTGATAAATCTAGCCTTTTTTCGGTTCCAATGTGATTGATAGCAACAAACATGAGGTGTGCAGAATTCTTGGCGTTACAGTTCAAGGTAATCCAGAGAAGTATCTTGGTTTGCCATCGATGGTGGGTCGTAACAAGAAGCGTTCTCTTGCATATCTAAGGGATCGGTGTCGACAGAAAGCTCATAGTTGGAATGTTCAACCCTTGTCTATGGGAGGTAAGGAAGTCTTTATAAATGTTGTTCTACAATCAGTTCCTGTATTTGCTATGTCCTGTTTTTTGCTTCCGAAGACTTTTTGTAAGGAACTAGAGGCTATTTTTGCACGTTTTTGGTGGCAGAAATCGAGTGAAAAAAGAGGAATACAATGGTGTACTTGAGAGAATTTGTGTGAATCAAAAGAGGAAGGTGGTATGAGGTTTCGAGATATGTACAAATTTAATTTGCACTTTTGGCTAAACAAGGATGGCGGATTGTCCAGAATCCAGATTTTTTAGTAGCAAGAGTATTGAGATCAAAGTACTTCCCTACGACTAATTTTATGCACTCAATTTTGGGATCTAATCCATCCTACATCTGGAAGAGTATATGGAGTTCTAGGGGGCTGTTGGAGAAGGGTTGTAAATGGTCTGTTGGTTGTGGTAGTTCCATCAATATTTGGAACGATTTCTGGTTGCCAGGCTATCCACAGAGGAAGATAATATCCACAAATACTCATGGGTTATCCACAGTTTCTAATCTACTATCTCCCACATCTTTGCAGTGGAATGAAGATCTAATTTCTTCATGTTTTTCAAATGAAGATGTTGCTGCTATTTTATCAATCAGATTGCCTATCGTTTCTAATCCAGATACTATTTATTAGATAGGGGAATTATCTAGGCATTATTCAGTTCGTAGTGCTTACATGCTACTGTGTTTAAGGGAAGATACTAACACTAATCTGTCATCTTTATACAGATTAGTATGGAAAACAACATGTCCTTCTAAAATAAAAATTTTAGCTTGGAAGTTCGTTTCGAATTATATTCCAACCATGCTGAACCTACTAATTAAAAGAATCAGCCAGTCATCACTATGTCCACGGTGTAACAGTTAAGATGAAGATAATGCTCATGCAAGTTTCAGGTGTGGTTTTAATTTACAGATTTGGCAAATGCTAGACTTCTATTGGCCTATTCAAGTATCTCAGTTGCAATTTCATGAATGGTTAATGTGGATGTTTAGCAAGTACACTAATAAAAAACACACAGAGATTATCATAATCTTATGGGCGGTCTGGTACGCAAGAAATAAAATGGTGAACGAAAGAATTACCCAGTCAGCTATTGAGGTTGTGACTTTTATCAGAAACTATATCGAAGAACTTCGAACGACAACTGCTGGTCTTATTCATCCTAATGCTTGTGATAACATTCATTGGATCCCTCCCCCTGCAACAAAAGTGAAAGTCAATGTTGATGCATCTTTCCTTTTGACAGAGGCTAAATCTATTTTAGGCATTATAGTACGAGACAGTGAAGGCGAAATTTTAGGGGCTGCTTACCGTATCAACCTCAATGTTGCGAATGCCTTTGACGCATAAGCCCTAGCCGTGATTCAGGGGTTTTATTTCGCTGAAGAAATTGGGTGTTCAAAAATAATATTGGAAGGAGATTCAAGATCTGTTATTACAAAATTAAACAACAGGAACAATGACCTGTCGTCGATTCGGCTTCAAATCAGTACTGCGAAGGCCATCGCCGGTAGATTCAGGAGTTGTCGTTTCACCTTCACCGGCCGCCAAGGTAACCAAACGGCGCATGCAATGGCTCAATCGGGTCGTTCAGCAACTGTAGACAGATTCTGGCTGGAAGAAGCTCCTCCATCTGTTCAGACGGTGGCTGCGGAGGACCGCCGGTGGCTAGATCCGCCATAGCTTCATCTTCTCTCAAAGGGCTTTTGGTTAGAAGCCTTCTTCGTCTCGATTCGGACTTCAACAAGTATCTCATGCTGGTTAATCGAAGGGATCAAATAACTGAGCACTAGATTTTTTAGGGTTTATTTTTGCTTTCGTTTGTGATTTGAGGATTTTCTTTCTTCATTTGTTTGTTTTCTTTTGTCATCTGCTGCTTCGTTTAGTGTAGATTGGCTGTGTCGGTCGAGTTCCCCGACAAGGCTAATCATGCTAGATACACGTGGATGCTTTGATTGACTTTTATTTGATTTTCTTTAGATTTTCAATAAAACTCAGCTGGTATCACTTTCAAAAAAAAATAATTATATTAACAGTAAAATAAAATAAAACACACTTTAATAAGGTATAAAAGTTGGAGCAATTCTCGAAGTTCGGTTTTCTTGTTGGTCAAACATGACATAATTTTTACGATTATAGTAAAATTTTTATCTACATGTTAAACATGTGTGTTCTGAATCTATCTAGTTAAACTATCAATATTAATTACTTTTTTGAAATTTATTTTTTCTTTTAATTTTTTGTTTTACGTTCTTCTATTTTATGCATATTTTGTTGGAAGACCTGTAAAAAAAAACTCAGTAATAAGAAAGCAAAAAAATGCAATAAAATTCATAATACCACGCATTTCCAACTTTCATAATTGTAGCACATTCTTTGAAACAACAAACCTACAGAGAACCAAGACTTAAAAGTTGTACACGAAAAAAAATATATAAGATTACAGCCATTAAAAATATTATATTTCATATAATGAAGTATTAACACTGATCATTACAAAGGGAAAAATAAATAAAAAATGATATTCGTGTCGTTTGGTAAAAGAGTTCTTATGGCTTTTTTTTTCTGATTACAAGCTAGAATGTAGCGTTATCAATTGTAGAGGGGTATGAATGACAACTAAAAATAATTGTAATAAATGTATTTATTTATCATTTTCAAACATAGTTGTAAACGCACGAACCAATTTATTTAAGTGGTTAAGGGAATATTTGTTACTCCTAAAGATCACGAGTTTTAGCACCACATAGTCGTAAACTGGTTTAAAAACATGACCTGCAAATCAAAACAAATAAAAAATAAGGAGAGTAAGAGGAAGCAGTTGGCGGTGGTGGCGATCGAAGAACTATCGAGACGGTGGTAGTGGTGCAGAGAAGCGGTGACAGCGGCTAAGGGGGAGTTTAGAGAAAACTTAGAGTTCTTTAGGAGAATGAAATAAACATGTGCCAATTAGTTAAAAAAACTGGAGACAAAACTACTGGGTTTTCCTCCCACAAATTTGCATCTCACCGAATGATGAAACTGTTGGTGGACACTCTTTATAATTCAAATTTCACAATTATATTACAAACCAACTTAATTACAAATTATTTTGTTTTGCTGCAGTAAAGACACACTCTTTCTTTTCTCACTTGCACACGCTCACGTGTTGTTCTTATGTTATTGTCACGTACCAAACTTTTGGGGCCGAGTCATTGGCGCAAACATCGAGCAGCGAGGTTGTGCGCGGAGCATCGGGCTCGCCAAGACCATCAGACTTGGCCTGGCACTTGGAGAATGCTAGAAAGCCCGCAAGCCCACCAGACTTAGTAAAATCCATGGAGGATTTACCAGGGTAATTTGGGATGGTAAAATGTGATAAGCCATCCTACTTATCACTTATATTATTTGTAATTATCTTAAAGATAATGTTTGTGATAATTAGAGATTTAAACTAAGAGACATGATAGATCTCGACCGTCGATGTAATTTAAACTGTACCGTTGGATCTGGGGGAGTTCAACTATAAATAAAGGCTCCCCAGCTCAGTTGTAATCATTCCATTTCATTCATTCTCTGAGTAATACAAAGAGGCATTTACTCTAACTCTCTGAGCGTTCTTCATTTGTTCTTAGTGTTCTTCGTTCGTTCCTGTTGCCATCACTTTCAGAGTTCTTTGATTAGCTTTCGCGTAGAACGATCTTTCGTTCGAGGGATTTAGAAGTGTTTGATCTTCTAAAGCGAGAATTCAGTTTAACTTAGGCGTTTGTCAGGAGAGCTTCGCCTAAGGTCGCGTGGTTTTGTTAGCAGGAGTCTAGCCCCGTGACAAGTGGATTTAGACTTACTTAGTCGCACAAGGTTCCGCAAGTGGACTAAGGCCGCACGTTCGAGTTAGCTAGAGTCTACCGACGTGACAAGTGGTATCAGAGCGAGTCGAGGGGACTTGCGTTCAGACCAGCTTGCAGTTGCAGACAAGCGTGATGTGGATTTGCATTCGAGTTAGTCGAAGTGATCAGGGATCAGACTAGTTCGTGGCAAAGTAGAAACGGAGATGGCACGGAGAAAGAAGTTAGCAACAATGGGTGAGGTAGAAGATGCTATCATAGAATTTGAAGGGAAAGTCCACAAGGAGTTTGAGGACCTTCTCGAGGAGATGTACGACAGGCTTGATGGCCGCGACAACTCCCTTGAGGCCGAGATAGCCTCAGTGAAGGACGGACAATGGAGAGACATCTCGCCGTTGGAGGATAGGGTCGATAGACTTGTGGAATCCAAAAGGGAGACCAAGAAGTTTCTAAGTGATGTGAAGTCACATTCTGAAGAATGGAAGTCCATTGAGCGGGGGCTCAATGACAAGACGCGACATATCCTCGACGAGTTGACGATAGTTCAGAAGAGTTATGTTCGTAGAGTCGAGATGGAGGCTTTGCGAAAGGAGATGAATGAGCTCAAGAGTGAGCTACTCAGTTGCAAGGCCGCATTGAGTGAATGGGATGTGCTCAAGACCTTCTTAGAGGAGCTTAGACTGGGGGCGAAGCTCGCATTAGAGCGAGGTGATGCCAAGAGGATTGTAGAGGCAGTCGGCGTTGCCAAACCTCCGACTGAGCCTACAGGAAGCAAGAAAGCTCGTGTTGAATCAACCAAACCCAATTCGAAAGGCAATGGGAATGGTGAGTCTAAGTCTGTGCCGAAGAAGAAGGGGAGCAAGTTAAAGTGCTACTTCTGTGATGGTTCCCATTTGATAAGGGGATGTCCCGAGAAGAACCGCCTTGCTGCCATGGTAAGGACATCAGACGAGATACGGGGGAAGTAGTGAGACTTGGGGCAATCAGATATGCCAGTGCCGCCAAGCCGAGTGAGAGTCATGGTTCGACTACAAGTGCTAAAGTAGTCAAGCCAAGACCGAGACCAGGTACGACAGCAAACGAGGAAACTGTCAAGCTGAGGGAGGAGAAGCAATTGGAGTGCTACCGATGTAAGTGGCCTCATAATGTGCGAGATTGCCCGTTGAGTTTTGCCAAGGTGTATCTTGACTAAGGGCAGAACGAGTTAGACATGTCCGAGAAGGCTGCGAATGAAACCGTCGAGCATGTTCGTGGGAAGAACATGGCTTCAAAGACCGTCATGAGAAGAGGGTCGAAGGGAAAGATTTCCGAGGATGTTCTTGGGGAAAAGAGCATCACTTCAGAGGCACCGACTAGAAAAGAGCCGAAGGAAGAACAAGCTGAGGGTGTTCGTGTGAAGAACACTTCTTCATGGACCAAAGTTAGAAATGGGTCAAGTAAGGCCAAGCCATTGAGGGACATGGGGACTGTTGAGACACAACCTATGGGCAAGGTTGGAAATGAGCGAAAGGCTTCAAGTAAGAAGTGCCAACGCAAGAGGAAGCACCGGCCTTCAAAGAAGAAGGGCCGATGCAAGAAGAAGCAGGCACCAAACTCTTGTTTAAGAGGGCAGATGCAATCAGGGGCAACGGACTTCGTGGCAGAAGGGCCGATGCATGCAAAGAACTCCAAGGAGGGAGGTTCGATGCAAAGGGGGCCAGACTTCGAGATGAAAGAAGGGCTGACCCATTTTAGAGTAAATGCAACATCCGAAAGGAAGGTACATATCAAACACAGCTCTTGTGGTTTTGAGTTTGATTTGCCATCATTAATGAGTGTAGGTCGAGTAAGACCTAGTTTTTATTGCGGGGGAGACAAAGCTTGGAAGGGACCTTTCAGAGTTCTAAGGAGCCAAACAGATGGGCTGACGAGTCTAAGAGTTTGTCCAGTGTTCAATGTGGTGACACCCAAGACTTTGCCGCGGGGCCATGAGTGTCCGAGACAAGGCAAATCAGATTTTGTAGGAAAGAGTTACTACAATGGTGATATACCAAGTGGCGTCTTAGCACGTGATTGTCCAAGTCAGTTTGAACCGAGGCAAGCAGTTCGTATGGGAGAATTGCGCGAAGCTGAGGCATCGACGAGTAATCAAGTTGACCTAGCCCAAGATCGTTTGAGTGCAGCGACGAGGGCGTCGCTAAGTTCAGTGGGGGAGAATGTCACGGACCAAACTTTTGGGGCCGAGTCATTGGCGCAAACATCGAGCAGCGAGGTTGTGCGCGGAGCATCGGGCTCGCCAAGACCATCAGACTTGGCCTAGCACTTGGAGAATGCTAGAAAGCCCGCAAGCCCACCAGACTTAGTAAAATCCATGGAGGATTTACCAGGGTAATTTGGGATGGTAAAATGTGATAAGCCATCCTACTTATCACTTATATTATTTGTAATTATCTTAGAGATAATTTTTGTGATAATTAGAGATTTAAACTAAGAGATAGGATAGATCTCGACCATCGATGTAATTTAAAATGTACCGTTGGATCTGGGGGAGTTCAACTATAAATAGAGGCTCCCCAGCTCAGTTGTAATCATTCCATTTCATTCATTCTCTGAGTAATACAAAGAGGCATTTACTCTAACTCTCTGAGCGTTCTTCATTTGTTCTTAGTGTTCTTCGTTCGTTCCTATTGCCATCACTTTCAGAGTTCTTTGATTAGCTTCCGCGTAGAACAATCTTTCGTTTGAGGGCTTTAGAAGTGTTTGATCTTCTAAAGCGAGAATTCAGTTTAACTTAGGCGTTTGTCAGGAGAGCTTCGCCTAAGGTCGCGTGGTTTTGTTAGCAGGAGTCTAGCCCCGTGACAAGTGGATTTAGGCTTACTTAGTCGCACAAGGTTCCGCAAGTGGACTAAGGCCGCACGTTCGAGTTAGCTAGAGTCTACCGACGTGACATTATGCACTCTCAACACACAAGCTCACTCCTATATAGTATACTTAAACCGAGTTAAGAAACTACCTAAAAATCAATTAAAATATTATTTAAATTAATGCTACATTATTCTAACAATTACTTATGCTTCTACTCTTTGCCATATGCATCTCTATTTTCATGAATTTGCTACCACGTCTCTTGCTTTATTGCCACACCCACACATTTGTTGCCATGTTTCTTCAAGAAATTTCTACATTAATCCATGCTATGCCACCTTGCCGACATTTTATTAACATATTTCAATCAAGTTTGATTTTCAACATTCCCCTCAAACTTGATTTTTTATGCTGAGTTTTTCTTTGAGTCGATGGAATACATCTGCTTTCAACGACTTCGTAAAAATATTTGTTAATAAATATTGTATCTTGCAATAGACTAGCTCTACATTTCTATTCTTCACCTGCTCTCGTATGAAGTGATATTTGGCATCGATATACTTGCTTCAGATATGGGAGACAAATTTTTTTGCAAGAGATATAGTGGACTTGTTGTAGATATAAATTGTAGTTGGTACCTCTTGTGCAAAATTTAGTTTGTCCAAAATATTCTTCAACCAAATTGCTTGATAGGTGCACGCTTCAATGGTTATGTATTTTACTTCACATGTCGAGAGAGCTATTGTTTGTTGCTTCTTTGATGACCATAAAAATGTTGCGGAGCCGATATGAAATAGGTATTCAGAAGTAATCTTTCGATCATCTATGTTTCCCTCGTAATCACTGTCGGAATATTCAACTAATTTTAAATTTTGTGAATGCTTGTATAACAATCCATAATCCAACGTACCTTTGACATATCTCAAAATTCTTTTTGCTGCAATCCAGTGATCTTGTTTTGGATTCTCCATGAATCTGCTAACTAATCCCACATCGTATGTTATGTCTGGCCATGTGATAGTTAGATACCTTAAACTTCCAACGATGCTTTTGAACAACGTTGGATTCACCGACTCTCTTGTTGAATCAACACTTAATTTCATGCATATTTCTGTTGGAGTGGCTACCGGCTTGCAATCTTTCATTCTAAATTTGCTAAAGACTTGCTCTGTGTATTTCTTTTGGGATAAAAAATTCTTTATTCCATTTGCTTCACCTCAACCCCAAGAAAGTATGACATCTCACCAATATCTATCATTTCAAATTCTTTAGTCATAGCTTTCTTAAAATCGTGAAACATACCTGGATTATTTCCGGTGAAGATCATGTCATCCACATATAAGCACACGATCATGAACCCATTCTTCTAAAAATATTTATCTATTCTTGTGTTCCATGCTCTTGGTGTTTGCTTCAATCCATATAAGGCTTTTTTCAAGCGATAGACCTTATCTTTATGTCCCTGTTTAATGTACCCAAGTGGTTGCTCGATATAAACTTCTTCTTCTAGGTAGCCATTTAGAAATGCCGACTTCACATCTATCTGATAAATTTTCCATTTGCTTTGTGCTGCAATTGCCGTGAGAAGTCTGATAGTGTCGATCTCTGCTACTGGAGCGAATACTTCATCATAGTCTATTCCTTGTCTTTGCTTGTAGCCTTTGGCAACTAGTCTCTCCTTGTATTTCTCTACTTGTCCTTCTTTATTTGTCTTCGTCTTGTACACCCACTTGACTCCAATTGGATTATGTCATTTTGGTAGGCTTGTGAGCTCCCACGTATCATTTCTTTTTATCGATGCAAATTCTTCATTCATGGCATTCTTCCACTTGTCATCTTCAATTGCTTCTTCATATGTTATTGGATCACTGCTTGCAAGTAAACAGAAAAGTGAAATATTTTGAGTTTCGTAATCCTTGTACCTTTATGGAACTCTTCTCTTCCTTGTAGATCTTCGAACTTCAGACAGTTGTACTTCAAGATTCTCTGTTCTACTGCTGCTTGATGAAGACGGTTCAGTCAGATTTTGTTGAGGACTTTGATCATCACCTTCTTCATCTTAGTTGATGAAGTCATCATCATCTTTATCTTCGTTAAAAAATAGTTTGTCAACTTTCTTTTCTTCTGAGCTCCATCTCCAGTGTTTCGCTTCATCAAACTCAACATCTCTTGAGATTACTAACTTCTTGGTGAGAGGATTGTAGAGTCTACAAGTCTTACTTTGTTCATCGTAGCCGATGAAGATGCACTTCTCTTCTCTTCTCTGTCATCGACCTTCTTTCTTATTTGCTCAAGTACATGGGCATATGCGATGCATCCAAAAATCTTGAGGTGACCGATTCCTAGTTTTTTATCGCTCCATGGTTCATTCGAAATTATGTTCCTCACACTCTTTGCCGGGCAACGATTTAACAGGTAAACTGCACATCGAACTGCTTCAGCCCAAAAATTTCTTGGTAGATGCTTACCTTTTACCAATGTCCTTGCCATGTCGAGAATAGTGCGATTCCTTCTTTCCGCAACTCTATTTTGTTGAGGCGTGTATCTAACTATTAACTGATGAATGATGATACCATGCTCTTTGCAAAAATCTTCAAATAACTTTAATGTATACTCGCTTCCTCTATCAGATCTTAGTATCTTTAAATATTTGCCCGCTTTGTTTTTCTGTCATTGCTTTGAATTCTTTAAATTGATTCAATGTTTCTTAATTTTTATTTAAGAACATATACCCAACACTTTCTGATATAATCATCAATAAAGGTCAGGTAATACTTGTTTCCTCCAAGTGATGGTATGTCGAAAGGATCGGCTATGTCAGTGTGGACTATCTCCAATGGTCTTCTTGCTCTCCAGGATTTGCCAACTTCAAAGCTTTGTATGCGTTGTTTTCCTTTAATGCAGGCCTCACACAGTTGATTTGGAGGTTTGATTCTGGCAATCCATTCACCATCTTTGCTTTTGACAATAACTTCAAGCCAGAAAATCCAAGATGCCCATACTTCAAGTGCCATAGCCACGAATCGTCCTTGATTGCAGTTTTCATGCACTTTACTTCTCCTGACTCGATGTCAACAGTGAAGAGATGATTCCGTGTCATATTGACTTATGCAACCAATTCTCCATTTCTATTCTTGATTGAAAGTGAACGATTCTTCATCTGCACTTCATATCATTTTTCTAAGAGCTGGCTAAGACTGATGATGTTGCTTTTCATAGCTAGTACATAATAAACATCTGTGTAGAACTAATTGTTTTGATATAATAATTGAAAAATGTTTTGGACTAAATTGAAAAAATTTTAAATATGTTTTTAGTCAAAAACTACTTGAAAATATGTTTAAGGGTTTTACAAGGCTTTAGAATGATTTAAAGCGCATTTAAAATAGTTAAAACCAAGCTTTTAATGTAACCGTACCGATACGGTCTGTTACCGTATCGATACCCTTAAGGGTTTTAACTATAGTGATTTTCCAATAGCCAAAACTCGTACCGATACGCTTTTCTGTATCGACATGGTGTGTTTTAAAATACCCAACGACTAGTTCGCGTACCAATACCATTGTATCATATACCGATACGCCCTACTACCCCCAACGGTCATTTTCCCAACGATCTTTTAAATTACAGGATTGTACCGATACGCTAGTCAAGTGTATCGATGCGCACTAGCTTGAAGTGCTCAACGACTATTTCCTCATCGGGACCGTATCGATACGGTTTCAAGGGTATCGATACGCCAAGCTGCAGAACTGCATTTATAGTAGGAAATAAAGGCTCCAATGACTCTAATTCAACCCCAACAATCCTCAACGACTACAAACTCAATTAGGAGTATAAAAGGGACCTCAAAGCATCAAGAGATGATTAATGCTTCAATTGTAACAACATTATGATGTCAAATTGTGTTTAGAGCTAATTTGTATACTTTCTTGTATAGACAACACTTGTGAGCTTAAATGTCAAATTTGCTCAAGTGTATAGGTTTTGGGTGAGTGCTTAGAATTGCAAACATATACCTATTAGAGGTATTTCTAGTTTGCTTTGAATTTCTCTTGTAAGAGAGTGCTTGATCAAGCTTTGGGTAAAAAGCTTGATCATTGTAACGGTTTCCTTCTAATACGAGAAAAGGGGACGAAATTCTTAGTGAATTTGGTTGAAATCCTTAGTAGGATGCTAAGGTAGTGGATGTAGGTTTTGGGTTAGAAAGCCGAACCACTCTAAATCTTTGTGTTCAAATCTTACATTTTGGCTTCCACAAAAACACCAAAAAGTCCACTTTTCTACACTCTTGGCAAGCATCTCGGTTGTAACCATCGAGCTCAACAATCTGCTATGTATTTATTTTCTCCATTTTTCTGCGTAATCACAACTTTACCTTTGCCTTTGACCTCTGCGTGCGAGTCGTCACCAAAAACTACTCGTCCACATATCGTTTCGTCTAAAGCCACAAAGAACTCCTTTCGACCACACATATAATTATTGGCACAATTATCGAGATACCAAATATTTTTCTTTGATTCTTCATTTCCTTTATAAGTGAGAGATACATGAGATTCTTCGGTGTTTTCTTCTTCAGCTGTTACTACATTAATTATTTTTTCATGCTTTGGAGTTGATCTACGCTCGTAACTATAATGATCATACTTATTACAACAATAACATTGTACCTGAAATTTATCTCCTTGTTGATATCGGCCTCTTCCTTGACCTTTATATCCTCGTCCACGACTTGATGATTGGTAATTTTTGTTACAAAGTAATCAATCCAAGACGATAATAAAAAATAAAATAAAATAAGGAAATAACTTTAATCAAATAAGAAGAGAAGAATTATAAAACCAGATTAAAGTTGAGGCCTGCGAAGAGCAGTTTCCTTAAGACAAATTTCGACCACTCCGCGGTGCTTGAGTTTGGTTGGTCGTTCGTCTCCCAAGATACAACAACAAGAAGATCTTCGACAGAAGCACGAACTGAAGAGATCTCGAACTAGAGCCTTGTCTTAGCCTATCACCGGTTAAAAGAAAAACGAGAGAGAAAAAGATTTTTGGAGTGATTTGAAACTGAAGAGAAGCATTCTTTATATAGGGGAGTGGAGGAGGAAAAATATGGAAGGTAAATATTCCGAATTAAGGTCATTGAATCGGAAATAATCAATTAATGCCTTATTTAAACGGATATATTTCTTATGAATTGATTTTAATACCTTTTAATATCCGATTTAATGAAAGTCACAAATTATTCTATTAAATTCGGAATATTCAAAAAGATATGTTGTATATAAGGAAAAAATTTAATTCGAAGTGGGTAAAATATCCGCAGGTTCTAAGTGTAACCCGACCGGTCCGGACATTCGCGTCTCCCACGACGTGCGAGCGCGCCCCAACCCGAATGGGTTCGACGAGCTTCGATTTGCACCCCCCATGCGCCTGCGCGCGAGGCATAGTGTTCATTCAAGTCATTCAATGACTCCCAAGTGGGTTGGTGTATTTAAACCATTCCCAAGTTTGTTATCCCACCCATGTGGGATAAGGGGTTCATATTTTCCTTAACACAATTCATAACAACCTCACTTTGAGCATCAATTTCTCATTCATTTCTCAACCGTTTTGAGCATATGAGATATCGTTGTAAAGGTCTCATGGAGTATAATATAAATTAATAATTTTATCATTCGAACATCCACCTTTACCACTAGTAAATATGGCTCAAAGTTTCCAATTTCTCACATTTTTCCAACAATCCCCCACATGAATGAAATTGATGTTTTTTATCAAAATATTTTGACTCGATGTGGTGATAGGATCTACGATTGATAGTTGCATAGGATAGGTAGGTTTCCTCCTTTGAACCTTCCCTTGTGAAAGTATATTTACTTTACTAGCTAATCAGTAGACATGATGTCCTTGAACTGTTCAGCTGTTTGTGTAAACGATGATATACTTCACACAACTACCTTTTTGACAAGATTATTAGTTCTCATGGTTATGTCCATGTGGCCGTAGACATCGCCTGGTTCTGCAAGAGTTTAAAAGAACTATGCCCAACAGTCTCCTTGAAGCGGCCCCACTTCACTCTTACATAGGTGACTTATGTTGCTCGGCTCACTGAAGCATACAATGGTCTTTAAAAGCTTTGCTTAACCTATAACGCTTTTTATCACTGTTTGCATCATAGGAATGGATTTGGGAAAAAATCCCCCACAGTGATCGCACAGGTCTATGTAATTAGGTTGTCCCTTTGAACCTAGATCTTGGGATCTCCAGTCAACTAGGTAGGGTTTTCCTTCACATAGTGCCTTTAATTCTCATGGGCTTTAGTCCCATTCCTTTAGATGTTTTCTCAACTTGATCTCGATTCAATCCTTTAGTTAGTGGATCAGCAATGTTATCCTTTGATCTTACAAAGTTAATAGAGATAACTCCATTTGAGATCAGTTGTCTGACGGTGTTATGTCGATGGCGCATATGCCTTGACTTACCATTATACATGAAACTCTGTGCCCTAGCAATTGTTGCTTGATTGTCACAATGTATACATACTGTGGGCACATGTTTCGACCATTTAGGGATATCCTCAAGGAATTGACGAAGCCATTCAGCTTCTTCTCCAGATTTTTCTAGAGCAACAAACTCAGATTCCATTGTGGATCTGGTTATAATAGTTTGTCTTGAGGATTTCCATGACACGGCTCCTCCCCCCAAAGTGAATACATATCCACTTGTGCCTTTGGTATCTTGAATATCAGATATCCAACTGGCATCAGAGTATCCTTCTAAGACAGCGGGGTCTCTTGAATAATGCAGTTCGTAGTCCCGAGTATATCTTAGATATCTCAGTATTCTCACAATTGCTTTCCAGTGATCTTTCCCTGGATTGCTTGTGAATCTGCTTAAACTACTCACAGTAAAAGCGATATCTGGTCTAGTGCAGCTCATGAGATACATTAAGCTGCCTATGACTCTTGCATATTCCACTTGGTGGATACTTTCCCCACGATTCTTTGATAGATGTGAACAAGGATCTAACGGAGTTAAGGCTATGCCAGAATCCTCCTTATTAAATTTCTCAAGAATCTTGTCCACATAGTGTGACTGACTTAATATGAGACCCTCCGGCGACCTTTTGATTTGGATGCCCAGAATCGTATCGGCCAGTCCCATATCTTTCATGTCAAATTTCGAATTTAACATGTTTTTGGTACGTTTTACCATTTCATTGTTGCTTCCAACAATAAGTATGTCATCAACATATAAACATAGGATGACATATCCAATGTCTATAGTTTTGACATATATACATTTGTCACACTCATTTATTTTGAAACCGTTAGTCATCATGACATTATCGAATTTCTCATGCCACTGTTTTGGCGCTTGTTTAAGTCCATAAAGAGACTTAACCAATCTGCATACTTTCCTTTCTTGACCTGGAACTACATAACCCTCAGGTTGTTCCATGTAAATTTCTTCATCAAGATCTCCATTTAGGAAAGCTGTTTTAACATCCATTTGATGTACTTCTAGATTTCGCAGAGCAGCTATTGCGAGTATCATCCTTATGGATGTTATTCTTGATACAGGGGAAAATGTATCGAAGTAATCAAGGCCTTCTTTTTGTCGGTATCCTTTGATTACCAACCTTGCCTTGTACTTATCAATTGTTCCATCTGCTTTTATTTTCCTTTTAAAAATCCATTTTGAATTTAGTGGTTTAATTCCAGGAGGAAGGTCCACTAATTCCCATGTATGGTTTTGCATGATGGAATCAATTTCGCTCTTAATGGCATCTTTCCATAAGGTGCCTTCAGAGGAGCGTATAGCATCACTATACGTTAGAGGTTCAGCCTCCAGCATAAAGGTTAAGAAATCAGATCCAAAGGATTTTTCTACCCTTGCTCGTTTACTCCTTCTTGGCTCTATTTCATTTTCAGTCTCTTGTTGATTACTTGGAATCATTTCATCCAAAGTTTGTTCTGTTGAACTTTGATCAAGTTCCCTAGATTTATAAGGGAATGTATTTTCAAAGAATGATGCATTCTTTGATTCCATTATCGTGTTCTTGTGAATCTTAGGATTTTTTGATTCATACACAAGAAATCGATAAGCATTGCTATGTTCAGCATAGCCAATAAAAATACAATCCACAGTTTTTGGACCTATTTTCATTTGTTTTGGTAATGGAGCCATTACCTTGGCAAGACACCCCCACATTTTCAAGTGTTTGTAGGAAGGCTTTCGACCTTTCCACAACTCATATGGTGTCTTATCCTTTTCCTTTCGAGGAACCTTATTCAAAAGGTAATTAGCCGAAAGAACTGCTTCCCCCCACATGTTCTGTGGTAACCCAGAGCTTCCTAACAAAGCATTCATCATTTCTTTTAGAGTCCGATTTTTACGTTCGGCTACTCCATTAGATTGGGGAGAATATGGTGGTGTTACTTCATGAATAATTCCATGTTGTGAACAAAATTCACCAAATGGATTAACATATTCACCACTACGATCACTTCTTACCACCTTAATCTTTTTATTAAGTTGGTTTTCGACTTCTTGCTTATAGAGTATAAATTTCTCTATAGCTTCGTCTTTGCTTTTAAGCAAATATACATAGCAATACTTTGTGCTATCATCGATGAAGGTAATAAAATATTTATTTCCTCCTTTAGTTTGAACAAATTTCAAATCACATACATCGCTATGTATTAGATCAAGTGGTTCTGTACTTCTTTCAATTGTTTGAAAAGAAGACCTTGTTAATTTTGCTTCTACACACGTTTCACATTTATGGTTATAATTAATGTGAAATGAAGGGATGTGTTCCAAGTTAATTAACCTACGTAAGGTATCATAATTAACATGTCCAAGTCTACCATTCCATAAATTAAATGATTCGAGCATGTAAGCAGAAGAAGAAGCTGCATTCTTATTCATTATTTTGGATTTTACAGAGATAGCATTGAGTTTCCACATTCCATTCAATACATATCCCCTACCCACAAACATCCCCCCTTTTGACAGAATTAACTTTTGGGACTCAAAAACCATTCTAAAACCATGAACACTTAAAAGTGTTCCAGAAACAAGGTTTTTGCGTACGTCAGGCACGTACAATACATTCTGCAGCTTGAGTTCTTTTCCAGAAGTCATCTCCAAGACAACTGTTCCCTTCCCTTTGATCTTGGAAGTCGCAGCATTTCCCATGTAGAGCTTCTCCCCATTGTCGCAAGGTATCAGCTCAGAGAAAGAGTTTTCGTCACAACATATATGGCGAGTGGCTCCAGTGTCAAGCCACCATTCCCTCAGGTTAGAGTCAACCAGGTTGACTTCAGAAATCACCGCACATAGATCTTCATCCTCCATAGCATTGGCCTCCTTAGCTCTAGCTCTTTTCGGATGTCTGCATTCAGAGGACCTGTGCCCCATCTTGCCACAGTTGAAGCACGACCCTTTGAATTTCTCCTTTTTGGAGACTCCGCCATTAGGCCTCAGATTTGGCTTGGCCTGATGATGTTGGGGTTGCTTACCCTTCTTGACTTCGACAACATTTGCCTTGGCCTCTTTGAAAGCAAGTTTCCTGGCATTACCTCTGTTGTCCTCTTCAATTCGAAGTCTGGTGATCAGTTCTTCCACTGAAATTTCCTTCCTCTTATGCTTCAAATAATTTTTGAAGTCATTCCATCCGGGAGGTAGCTTTTCCGTGATGGCAGCTACTTGAAAAGATTCACTGATAGTCATCCCTTCTACAATAATTCCATGAATGATTAGTTGGAATTCTTCAACTTGATTTACTACTGGTTTTGAATCAACCATAGTAAAGTTCAAAAATTTGGCTACTAAAAACTTTTTAGCCCCAGCATCCTCTGCTTTGTACTTATTATCCAGTGCTGCCCACAGCTGTTTTGCTGTTTTGTACACATCATATACCGGATACAACGAGTCTTGCAGTCCGTTGAGGATGTAGTTTCGACACAGAAAATCAGCATTGTTCCAAGACTCTGTGATACTGAAGGCGGTGAGATCATCCACCTCTCCTTCTCCATCCCCTACGGCGACAACTGGGGGATCTTCCTTTAGATACTTTGCCAGATTCAGCATGGTCAGATAGAAAAACATCTTCTGTTGCCATGTCTTAAAATTCTGTCCGCAAAATTTCGACGGCTTCTCATTGTGGCTCATTGCCACTGCCGTTGCATTCAGATTCGGTATCTGTTGTTTCGGAGTCTGTGCAGGTGCAAGGACCTTAGCAGTAGAATCAACAGAATCTCCAATAGTCATCATTTCTGTTCAAAAGAAACAAAGAGGAATTAAAATAAATTCCAATAAACATAAAATTAATTTCTCGTTTATTACCGGCAATTTATGTAAACAGATTTGTCCAACTTTGAGATTTTAGCAAATCCGTTAAGACGACAGGATAAATCCTGAAACCAATTTATTTGCTATCTCTATCACGAATATATCGTCTTCGGATTAGAAGAAAGGTAGAAGAAGATTTGTCTTCAGATTGTTACAAAGTAATCAATCCAAGACGATAATAAAAAATAAAATAAAATAAGGAAATAACTTTAATCAAATAAGAAGAGAAGAATTATAAAACCAGATTAAAGTTGAGGCCTGCGAAGAATAGTTTCCTTAAGACAAATTTCGACCACTCCGCGATGCTTGAGTTTGGTTGGTCGTTCGTCTCCCAGGATACAACAACAAGAAGATCTTCGACAGAAGCACGAATTGAAGAGATCTCGAACTAGAGCCTTGTCTTAGCCTATCACCGGTTAAAAGAAAAACGAGAGAGAAAACGATTTTTGGAGTGATTTGAAACTGAAGAGAAGCATTCTTTATATAGGGGAGTGGAGGAGGAAAAATATGGAAGGTAAATATTCCGAATTAAGGTCATTGAATCGGAAATAATCAATTAATGCCTTATTTAAACGGATATATTTCTTATGAATTGATTTTAATACCTTTTAATATCCGATTTAATGAAAGTCACAAATTATTCTATTAAATTCGGAATATTCAAAAAGATATGTTGTATATAAGGAAAAAATTTAATTCGAAGTGGGTAAAATATCCGCAGGTTCTAAGTGGAACCCGACCGGTCCGGACATTCGCGTCGCCCACGACGTACGAGCGCGCCCCAACCCGAATGGGTTTGACGAGCTTCGATTTGCACCCCTTGCGCCTGCGCGCGAGGCATAGTGTTCATTCAAGTCATTCAATGACTCCCAAGTGGGTTGGTGTATTTAAACCATTCCCAAGTTTGTTATCCCACCCATGTGGGATAAGGGGTTCATATTTTCCTTAACACAATTCATAACAACCTCACTTTGAGCATCAATTTCTCATTCATTTCTCAACCGTTTTGAGCATATGAGATATCGTTGTAAAGGTCTCATGGAGTAGAATATAAATTAATAATTTTATCATTCGAACATTCACCTTTACCACTAGTAAATATGGCTCAAAGTTTCCAATTTCTCACATTTTTCCAACAATTTTCATTTGATTGGTTGCTAACATATGAACGACCACCACGTCTACGTGTTCCTCGTCCACGATATCCACCATAATTTCCTTTGCCTCATGTGTAGTTGCTGCAAGCTCCGCCTTCGTTAACATGCAACTTGCTTTGAAGAACTTGTTCCAGATTTTCACTCTCTTCATTTTCTGCTCATTGACTTAGAGTGATCCAACAAGCTCATCAATAGTTATTTGAGTTAAATCTTTTGATTCTTCAATTGCAACGACCACGTAATCAAATTTTCATACCAACGATCGTAAAATTTTCTCCATTACTTTGACCTTGCCGAGTGTTTCGTCATTTTTTTTATTTTATTTGCTACGGCTTTCACACGGTTAACATAGTCATCTATGTTTTTCGTGCCTTTCATTTTTTAGCATCTCAAATTCGGCTTTGAGCGATTGAAGACGTACTTTTTTTGCAACTCCCTGGAGTGATTTTTACAGAGTCTCTCATGCTTGCTTCGTGGTTGTTGCTTCTTCAATTTTTTTCAAAATTAGATTCATCTACTGCTTGAAAAATATAGTATAATGCCCTTTGGTCTATTTTACGAGCATTCCTTAGCGCTCTTTTCTCTTCATTGGTTAGAGCCGCTTCTGCTGCTGCATTTTTCGGCTCAACGTATCCTTTTACGATGATGTCCCTACAATCATGCGAACCGAGTAGCGCTTTCATCTGAATACTCCAGTTGCCATAATTCATCTTTGTCAATCTCGAGATTTATGACTGGATCATGTGCTCCATCTTCTCGTGACGTGAACTCGAACTTAACTCGGATACCACTTGATAAATGTGTTGGTAGACACTCTTTATAATTCAAATTTCACAATTATATTACAAACCAACCAAATTACAAATTGTTTTGCTTTGCTGCCGTAAACCAACCAAATTACAAATTGTTTTGCTTTGCTGCTGTAAAGACACACTCTTTCTTTCCTCACTTGCACACGCTCACTTGTTGTTCTTATGTTATGCACTCTCAATACACAAGCTCACTCCTATATATAGTATACTTAAACTGACTTAAGAAACTACCTAGAAACTAATTAAAATATCATTTAAATTAATGCTAGATTATTCTAGCAATTACCGATGCTTCTACTCTTTGCCATATGCATCATCATTTTCATGAATTTGCTGCCACGTCTATTGCTTTATTGCCACACATTTGCTGTCTTGTTTCTTCAAGAAATTTCTACATTGATCTATGCTATGCCACCTTGCCGACATGCTATTAACATATTACAATCAAGTTTGACTTTCATCACTGAAGGAGTAAAAATAAAATCGTAAAACTTACAGATAATGCAAACAATACTGCTGAATCAAATGAGGATATTTATAGAGTTGCCTTGGATTATTTTCAGTCCTATTTTTCTTCTCAAGGGTGGGGGATACATTTGCAGTAGTTAATGGGATTGATCATTGCATTACTCTCTATACGAAAGATGCATTATTGGCCGAGTTCACCTCTGAAGATGTTCTCTGTGCAATTCAATCCATGGGTGAGAATGGGCTAGGAACGGTATTTTATCCACGTTTTTGACACATTGTTGATCATGATGTTTCCAATTATTGTATTGAGGCTATCAAAAACAATCATCCTTTTCACTAGATTAATGATACTCGTATTGTTCTTATTCCCAATGTACTTGATCTTACTCAGATGTCTCACTTTTGCCCTATCAACTTATGTAATGTACTTTTTTGTTTTTGATGTATCCGTCTCCGGTGATTCCTGTGCTTGATATATATAGATAGATTTTGAGAAGTGATATTGTTTTAAGCTAGAAGTTCGCTTATATTATATTTTTATATTTTTCTTGTTTTAGTTTCTGTTTTTACCGAGTGTTGAACAGCACCAGCAAAGAACCAGAAATGGAACACATGTTCCACTATTTATTAATGAAAATCCAACATTACATTCCATTAGGTAGAATCAATATACTAAAAATCAAAAGCAAAACAAGCCCAGAAATTTATTTAAAGATATTGTCCTAATTCATAACACAACTTCATTGAATTCCTCAAAAACCATGAATCTTGATCTGATCTTTCTGCACTATTCCAGCATCAACAAGGAAGTGTGCAACCTTCTTCCGCTGATCACCTTGCAGTTGGATGATTTTGCCGAGCTCGTTGTCGTGCACAACGTTCCCGTTGCAGCAGAACTCCTTTTTCAGACACTTGAGGATCTTGTCGGCACTAAGGTCTTGCTTCAGACCTTGAATTGTTGTCAGGCTTTTCTTACCATTCCTCTGTTGGATTCGGATATGAACATAATCTTTGGTCCCAGTTCTCCCAAATTCCTCGGCCTCGGCGAACGGATCGAAAGCAGATGGGATTTGAATGTCTAACTCAACCATGTACTTCGTTAATTAGAAACTTGAATCGACCGGAAAGCTGCTTGTGTTTGCTTCTTGAACAAGAGTCCTGCAAGAAGAACAAATAAACCTTAAATATCATTCTTATTTTTCGTGAATTATCAATACCATTTCCAAATTCATGTATTAATAAGAAAATTGACTCAAAAAATCATTTCCAAGAACCAAATCAGATGGAGTCAAAACTCAAACAAGCTTCCAATGAACAAAAACCAGGCAAGATAACAAGAAAGACATACTAGAAGAACTCTAAAAAACAAATATATGGTGAAGATCAAACAGAAAAGAAAAGGGTTTGGATTAGAAACCGAACCTTTGCGTTTGCGAGAGATTAGATACGATGAGACAAAAGATGAAACAAAGAGGGTGTTTATATAGGGAACTGAAATATTGTGTTTTTTTTTTTACTTAGAAACTGAATAGAATAATAAAGGCGTGGCCTTCACGCGTAGCATAATGGATAAAGACAAGACCCAGCCTGGAGGAAGAAGAGTCTGGAAAACAAAAGAAAAATATATGGTCTAAATTTGCAGATATAATTCAAAGAAATTCATTTATCTAAACTTTCAAAAAAGCTCTAATTTCTCAACATTATAAAAATAAAAATATTTAAATATAGGACTTTTTTTATATTATTAACTCCATAAGTTCATCCAACTCCATTGGGAACATATATATTTATACACCTTTGCTTTGTGTTGTGTGTGCTTGGTTCTTAACTCTTAAGTAATTGTTGATGGAGGATGTCATGGGAATAATAATAAATAATGGAAAGTTTCTATAACTCTCAACTAGCACCACTAATGATAAATAACATCATTAAATTAATTTATAAAAATTTAAAATTTAAAGAACTCAACATATAATTATTAATTAAATTATTATATATATAATATTTTTTAAATTTTTTAAAAAATAATTGGATCAAATATCAATCTTAGTCAATTTAAAAAATAAAACCCAAAATCTAAAACCATAAACCCTACATCCTAAACTTAAAAACACTAAACCATAAATCATAAACCCTAAATACTAAATGGTACAAACTAACCACTAACCCCTAAACCATAAGATTTGAAACCTTAAACCTTAAACCCAAAACACTAAACCATAAATCCTAAACGGTAAACACTAGCCCATAAACCCTAAAGCTTAAACTCAAAATTTGAATTTATGGTTTAGGTTTAATGTCTACAATTTAGGGTTTATGATTTATGTTTATGGTTTAGGGTTTCATGTGTCGGGTTTAAGGTTTAGGAATTTATGTTTCAAGTTTATGGTTTTGGGTTTCAGGTTTCAAGTTTTGGATTTATGGTTTAGGGTTTAGGATTTAGAGTTTAGGGTTTTAGGTTTTTGTTTTAAAAATTAACTAAGATTGGTATTTGATCTAATTATTTAAAAAAATTAAAAATATATACATAGAAAATAATTTAATTAATATTTTATTTTAAATAAATTATTGTTGTCACTAAATTTTCACCCTAGCTTTTAAAAATTAAAAAAAATAAAAATATATAAAATAGAAAAACCTTTTAAAGCCCATTTTTTAAAAAATAAAAAACTTATTTTTCAAAAAGAGCCCATTTCAAAAAAAAAACTCATTTTATTGTAGCAAAACCCAGATGCAGGGCTAGTGGTATCGAAACCACCTTGCTGGTTTCGAAACCAGCTGACTTTTTCAAACTCCAACGGCTAGTTCTAAACAAGGGCGTTTCAAAACGGGTTCGAGCGTTTCGATACGGAGAGCTGCAGAACTGCATTTATGGTGGGAAATTAAGTCTCCAACGGCTCCAAATCAACTCAACGGCTAGTAACTCATCAAGGAGTATAAAAGGGACCTCCAAGCATCAAGATATGGTCAATGCTTCAATTGTCAATCAAAAAATGATCAAATATAGTCTTTGTACTTAAATTGTCAATTCTTGTATAGACAAACACTAGTGAGCCAAAATTGTCAAATTTGCTCAAGTATTTTAGGTTTTGGGTGAGTGCTTTTATTGTGCAAACAAACACCTATTAGAGGGATTTGTGTTTGCTTTTCTTATCTCTTGTAAAGAGGGTTTGACCAAGGCTTTGGTTAGAAAGCTTGATCGGTGTATAAGGGTTTCCTCCTAAGCCTAGAAAAGGGGACGAATCAATAGTGGATTGATTGGAAATCCTTAGTGGGTAGCTAAGGTAGTGGATGTAGACCTTGGTTAGAAGGTTGAACCACTCTAAAATTATTGTGTCAATCATCTTTTTAGCTTCCTTACCACATCCACCCAAAATTCCACCTCTCCACCACTTGGTGAGCAACATCGGTTGAACGAATCGAGCACCTTACAACTCAACAATTGAATTCGGAAGTTAGCTTGATTTTGAAGCTCAAAGTTTAGTATAAAAACCCCCTTCACCCACTTGTTCATCACAATATTTTTTGAGAGAAAAACAACTAAAAAGGTTCAAGAAAAATCCGAAAAATTCTCTGAATTTTTCTTGAGTTGGCTGGAAATTTTTGAAGTAAAAATTCGAGTTTGGAAAAATTTTCCGGAGGTGGTTTGGAGCATTTCGAGAAGCTTGAATTCGAGTTCAACGTTCGTCGATTTCTTGAGGTTGGAAAATTGATCGAGATTTCAATAATGTTGAGATTTAGAGGGCTCGATTCGTTCAACCGTTCTTGCTCGCCAAGTGTGGAGAAGTTGGATAATTGGGTGTTTTAGTGGGAGGTGAAAATTTGGCAATTTGACACAAGGATTTATAGTGGTTCAACCTTCTAACCAAGGTCTACATCCACTACCTTAGCTCCCCACTAAGGATTTCCAAACAAATTCACTAAGAATTTCGTCCCCTTTTCTAGGCTAAGGAGGCAACCTTTACAACCCTCAAAGCTTTCTACCCAAAGCTTGAGGAAACACTCTCTTGTACAAAGAAAGACTAAGCAAACTAGAAATCCCTCTAATAGGTGTTTGTTTGCAATTCTAAGCACTCACCCAAAACCTAAACACTTGAGCAAATATAACAATGTAAGCTCACAAGTGTTGTCTAAGCAAGAAATAAATAATTTAAGCTCTAGACAAATTTTGACATCATAATGTTGTAACAATTGAAGCATTAGTCATTACAAGATGCTTGGAGGTCCCTTTTATACTCCCAATTGGGTTTGTAGCCGTTACTAGACGTTGGGATTGAATTGGAGCCGTTGGAGCCTTTATTTCCCACCATAAATGTAGTTCTGCAGCTTGACGTATCGATACTCGTCAAACCGTATCGATACGGTCTCAATGAGGAATTAGCCGTTGGGCTTTTCAGCTGATGCGTATCGATACGCTTGCCTAGCGTATCGGTACGGTCCTGCAAATTCAAATGACCGTTGGGGTAGTTAGGCGTATCGGTACGCGATACAACCGTATCGGTACGCGACTAGCCGTTGGGCTATTTCAAAGCACACCGTATCGATACGGCTAAGCGTATCGGTACGTGTTTTGGCTACTGGAATTCTAGTAGTTTGAAAAACCCTAATGCGTATCGGTACGGTTCAATACCGTATCGGTACGGTCACTTGAAAATCATGGTTTTGACTACTTTAAATACACTTTAAATCATTCCAAAGCCTTTTGAAAACCCTTAAACATATTTTCAAGTTGTTTTTGACTAAAAACTTATTTTAAATTCTTTGCAATTTAGTCCAAAACAATTTTCAAATATTATATCAAAACTTAGTTCTACAATCTCCCCCTTTTTGATATAATAAAACCAACTTGAAAAATTGTTTGGAATTCTCCCCCTTTAACTTTAAAATTGTGAATAAGAGATTTAGATATGAAATCAAATAAAGCTCCTCCTTATTCATTTGAAAATTCAATTTTTCAAACCAATTTCTCCCCCTTTTTGTTATATCAAAGAATTTAAAATGACATTTAGCTCAAAATAATATAGGAGGCAAAAAAAATTTGACACAATTAAAATTTTGGTTTAAAATTGGCTCCCCCTCATTGAGGGCCATCAAGCATAGGTGGGCTGCTTCATCATCGGTGGAGTCTTCATCACTCCATGTGGCCACATATGCTTGTTTTGAAGATGATCCATTCTTTTTGGATTTGTGGGAGTCCTTCATCTTCTTCATCGATTCATGCTTGGATTTTTCCATTTTGCTCTTCATGAACCGAGCAAATTTGTTGAAGAGATAGGTCATCTATACAGATCAAAGGTGTATCGATACAAGCCTTGTAAAAATGATATTTTGGTCATTTAAAAAGCGTTTTAGACATGTTAAAAACCTATGAAACCATTTCAAACATATTTTCAAGTTGTTTGAACTTTAAATAAGTTTTCAAAAAATTCAAACAAGTCCAAAAACATTTTTCAATTATTATATCAAAACATTAGTTCTACAATCTCCCCCTTTTTGATATTGTAACCCCCTCGTCCCGGTCTGGCCGGATGACCGGTCCGAGTGGGCCACACG
Source organism: Hibiscus trionum (assembly GCA_030270665.1). Taxonomy (NCBI): domain Eukaryota; kingdom Viridiplantae; phylum Streptophyta; class Magnoliopsida; order Malvales; family Malvaceae; genus Hibiscus; species Hibiscus trionum. The sequence continues at coordinate 14,354,435 of BSYR01000020.1, read as the reverse complement.
GGGAAAACCGAAGCGAAACCCGTTAAGCTTCCCCCTCGGTTAACAACCTAATTTTTTCTTTCATTTTAATCTTGACTAGAGGCGTATTAAATCCTAAGTGATCACGACAGCGGAAAACATCCATAAGAGAAACACGTTCGAATCACAACCACACATTACAGTCCATTTTAAGCTTATAGGGCAGGTCGTATCGATACACCAATCGAGGGTATCGATACGCCTTGACATGGCCAACCCAAACAGTCAACTCGAAGAAGACCGTATCGATACAGCCCGTGAGCGTATCGATACGCCCTCTTTGGTCAACATCTTGTGGTCAACGAGATAAACCCGTACTGATACACCCCATCATCGTATCGATACGCCAAAAACTACCCAAATTCTCAGAATTCTAGTGACCAAAAACCGTATCGATACACCCTCGTGTATCGATACGCCTAGCCAAAACTGAGCTCTGAAGGCAAGACCGTATCGATACGGCCCTTAGGCGTACCGATACGCCCTGCTCTGCAATGCTCCAATTTCAGCAAAAACCTTCAAGACTCCAACTCTAAATGCACATAGGGACTCCCTAAGCCACATACAAACATTTAAGCAACAATCTACCACCAAGGGAAACAATCGATACAAATAGCAAAGCATCCAAACATAGCATTCACACAAAAGGGCAATTTTAGCATATATGGTCATACATGAAAGCTCAAAAGACCAAAATGGTACAAGTTAGCACATATGAGGTTTGCACCCATCAACAAGGCAACCTAAACACCTAAAGGCATGCCATCACACACAACCATTCATCAAGGCATATCATGCTTTACAAACCATAGTCAAATCATAAACATCAACACATAAAGGAGTCATACATAGCTCATACAAAACACCCTTGCCACATTGCTAAACTACTACATAATTGTTAACCGTACTTGAGCCACAAAACTTGGAAGCCCTTCTTGCCTTGCTCCGAGCTAACACCACGCTAATGATCTGCATTGATGAAAATTGAGAGCGTAAGCTATAAGCTTAGTGAGGATGCTCTAAAACCGAAAACATAAAAAATGCAGGGTTCAAGCATGTATCCCATAATTCTCATTTCTATCATGCATAGGTAAAGTGACAAGTAGACCTAGCTAGTCTTTCAAGTGGCATAATATGGCATCTTACATCATACTAAGCTCAAACGTCTCATATCAATGTCATGCATCACAAGTATAAGAACAAATTCAATTGGCCACTATTAGATTACCCGGATGTGCGGATTTAACCTCAACATTCACATTACCTCGGTGGGATTACACTCATTACCGGACCTTGCATGGGCGGGATTCCACTCATCGCCACATGCCCTACGGATGGGATTCCACTCATCATCCCATAGAATATAATATAAGCTTCCGGTGGAATATTACATCACCGTACTCCTCCTTGATGACTCAACGCCATCAAGGCCTCGTATGTTTTGACTCAATTTGTGTGCACACTAATCCTAATGATCGATCATTTACATTCGGTAAGTTAATTAGTGCCAATTTTCATTTACCACATCATATATCCATCAACCACATCTCATGCTCATCACATATACATATCATGATATACATGTGCAAAACAACCACATATCACAAGAGCATAAATAGGCAACCACAATAGCATATAATGGAAATCAATAGCTAAATTAACAACTTGAATTCACATAGAAATGGCCTACCAAGCACATTTCAACTCACACACAACACACACTCGAACCAAACTTTAAAACACGTTTAAAGTCACTCACCACCCTTCTTTAGCAACCAAAGTAAGCCTCCTACAAGCCCGGATTCGATCCCAATGCTCCTTCGATGTCTCCTCTTGCTTCTAGCCAATCAAAAACACAACCATTATTCCCAATCAATGCTAACATTCAATCAACACTCAACCCTTGAGCTCAAACTAACTTCAACCAATTTCCAAATCAAATTAATCCCCAAATATATCAATTTTCGTGCTCCCTCAAACCCTAGCTGAATTTTCCATTTTCAATCATCCAAATGACCCCCAAATGGTCCCAAAACATCCTCCTAACATACATTAACCATCAGCCCTCTAATTTCAACCTAAAACCCACCAAAAACCCAGTTTTGGACATCACAAAAATTGCTTCAAGAACCCATTTCGGGTTTTTACCAAAACCCAACCATTTTAACATATAATGTGCATTTTAATGTGGAGAAACAAAAACCCAACTCCATATTTCGAAATAAAAAGAAAATCTTCATAAAAACTCAAACTTTAACAAAACCCTAACATTTCAAAAGTTCATAGTTTTAAAATCTAAAGCCATAGATAGATAAAGGATGAAGAGGAGAGTGAGAATATATCTTTACCTTCGAAAAAGACCTTGGAATGAAGAAGAAACTCAATGGAATAGTAATTTTGAGTTGGGAGAGTTTGAAAGAGGGGTGTGGGGTTTTCAACGTGGGAAAAGGGAGTGGAGAGAGGGAAGATGACAACTTTTCTCAAAAGTGGTCTTGCTTTTAAAATCATTTTGGTCAAATTACCACATTGGTCCCTCCCCTTTTTATTAAAGCCCAATTAGATCCTAATTAAGGTTGTATTGATTTAATTTAATTTTACCGACTCTGACCACAAACCTGACTAACTCCTAACCCCAAAACACGGGCGTTACAACTCTCTCCCACTTAAGGAATTTCATCCCCGAAATTACCTGACTGAAAGAGATACGGAAACTGCTTTTCCATATCCTCCTTCCTCTCCCAAGTGGCCTCGTCCACACCTCGACGTTGCCACCATACTTTTACTAACTCAATCGATCTACCCCGCAACACCTTACTGTCAGAAGCTAAGATCTCAAATGGCTCTTCCTCATAAGTCAAATCCGGATTCAATTCAATCTCCTCTACGGGCATAACATGCGATGGATCGGACCTATACTTACGGAGCATCGAAACATGGAACACATCGTGTATCTTTTCTAGCTCGGATAGCAAACGCAACTGATAAGCAACGAGACCAACCCTCTTCAGAATCTCATACGGTCCTATGTACCTCGGACTTAACTTCCCTTTTCGGCCAAATCTCATCACTTTCTTCCACGGAGACACTTTCAAGAATACCTTCTCACCCACTGAGAACTCAACTTCCTTCCTCTTCAAATCGGCATAGGACTTCTGCCTATCCGAAGCAGCCTTCAAACGATCACAAATCAATTTTACCTTGTCAGTTGTCCCCTTGAGCAGATCCGACATAGGCAACAACTTCTGTCTCACTTCGGCCCAACAAACTGGAGTTCTACACTTTCGACCATACAAGGCCTCATACGAGCCATCTGAATGCTCGACTGGAAGCTATTATTGTAAGCAAACTCTACTAGAGGCAAGTGCTTCTCCCACGTACCCTGAAAGTCAATGATACAACAATGCAACATATCCTCTAAGATCTGAATAACTCTCTCTGACTGACCATCTGACTGTGGATGGTAAGACGTGCTGAAGTTCAAACGGGTACCCAAAGCTGTATGCAGACACTCCCAAAATCTAGAAGTAAACCGCGGATCTCTATCTGACACAATGGACTTCGGCACACCATGTAGTCTAACAATCTCACCAATGTACAAATCGGCCAATATATCAAGAGTGTAAGTAGTATTAACTGCCAAGAAGTGAGCACACTTCGTAAAATGATCTACTATCACCCAAACTGAGTTCTTCTTCGTAGGAGTCAAAGGCAAACCCGAAACAAAATCCATAGTGATATTCTCCCATTTCCATTCCGGAATCCTCAACGGCTGTAACAAACCCGAGGGAACCTGATGTTCCGCCTTCACTCTCTGACACACTAAGCACTTACTTACAAAGTCGGCTACATCTCTCTTCAAGCCAACCCAAAAGTACTCATTCTTCAAATCACGGTACATCTTCGTACTTCCAGGATGCATAGCAAACGGACTACTGTGGGCTTCAGTCAAAATCGTACGTCTCAAGTCACTGTCCTCTGGCACAACTATTCTATCCTTGAAACACAAGACCCCGTCAGTACTGAAACTGTAGTCTGAAGATCTACCTTCGGCTATATCTTGCACGTGAGGTGCCAAAGATCTATCTAAGAGCTGTTTCTCTCTAATCAACTGACCTAGATTAGGTCTAACCTGAAGCTCGGCTACCAAGCCACCATCTCCGGACAAACTCAATCTAGCGAACATGGCTCTCAAATCCACGGCTATCTTTCTACTCAATGCATCGGCCACTACATTGGCCTTACCCGGATGGTACTCAATGGTAAGATCATAGTCTTTTAGCAACTCTAACCACCTACGCTGTCTGAGATTCAAATCTTGCTGAGTCATAATGTATTTCAAACTCTTATGATCGGTGTACACTGTGCATTTCTCACCGTACAAGTAATGCCTCCAAATCTTCAGAGCAAACACAACTACAGTTAACTCTATGTCATGGGTCGGATAGTTGCGCTCGTGGGTCTTCAACTGTCTTGAGGCATAAGCTACTACCCTCTTGTCTTGCATAAGAACACACCCTAGCCCTACATAAGAAGCATCACTGTAAACTACATAGTCCTTTCCGGACTCTGGCTGAATCAAGATCGGTGCCTGGGTCAAAGCTTCTTTCAATTTCTCAAAGGCTCTCTGTCTTGCATCTGTCCACTCAAACTGAACACTCTTCTGAAGCAACTGTGTCAATGGAGCGGCTAACTTAGAGAAACCCTCTACAAATCTCCTATAGTATCCGACTAAGCCTAGGAAGCTACGTACCTCTGTTACCGACTTTGGTTGCTTCCATTCAACAATGGCCTCAATCTTCTTCGGATCAACTCGAATCCCATCGGCTGACACTACATGTCCTAGGAAGACTACCTCTCGAATCCAGAATTCACACTTACTCAACTTCGCATACAACTGATGATCTAGCAAAGTCTTCAAAACTAGTCTCAAGTGTCGGTCATGGTCTTCTTCAGTTCGCGAGTACACCAAAATGTCATCTATAAACACAACTACAAACTGATCTAGGTACTGATGGAAAATCATGTTCATCATATCCATGAAAGCAACCGGTGCATTAGTTAGCCCAAAAGGCATGACTAAAAACTCATAGTGACCATACCTAGTCCTAAAGGTCGTCTTCGGTACATCAACCTCTCTTACCTTTAGCTGGTAGTAACCCGATCTCAAGTCAATCTTCGAAAAGACTGACGCTCCTCTCAACTGATCAAACAAGTCATCAATTCTAGGCAACGAATATTTATTCTTCATTGTCAACTGATTCAACTGCCTGTAATTTATACACATTCTCATACTTCCATCTTTCTTCTTCACAAACAAAACTGGTGCACCCCAAGGTGAAGAACTAGGTCGTATGAAACCTCTATCTGTCAATTCTTGCAACTGAGTCTTCAACTCTTTCAATTCTTTCGGTGCCATGCGATACGGAGCAATCGAAACAGGAGCTGAATCAGAATAAGTCTCAATAGAGAACTCTACCTCTCTATCTGGTGGTAACCCTGGCAATTCTTCCGGAAACACACTAGGAAAGTCACATACTGTCTGGATGTCTTGAGGTCTAACCTCACTCATGTTAGGGTACATCACATACGCCAAGTATGCTTCACACCCCAACTCAACTAACCTCTTAGCCTCTAAAACTGAAACCACATTGGACAAGAACTTCACGTTCTCACCCACCACTACAATCTCATAATCATCTGAGAGCTTCAAAGAAATCCTCTTAGTTTCAAAGTCTATCCTAGCTCTATGCTCCGTGAGCCAGTCCATACCCAGAATTACATCGAAACCATAGAAAGGAAGCTTCATCATATCCACTGGAAACACATGTCCCTGAACCATCAACGGACACCTTCTGTACATTTTTCTAACCACTACCGTGTCCACAAAGGAACTAGTAACACTAACTCCTACCTCTACCATTCCACAAGGCAAATTCAAAGACTGTGCATGCTCACTCAATATGTAGGAATGTGTAGACCCAGAGTCAATCAAAGAAAGCAAACCCAAAGACTGTATCGAGAAGTTACCTGCGATCACATCGGTGTCATGCTGATCCCCGCGCTGAGCGTAAACCCTGGCCTTTCCTCCGCCCTCCGGCTGAACTGCAACTACATGTGCTATATTTCTCTGGCCATCATTCCTCGGCTAGAAATTACCTCTACCGCGCCCGCGGCCCCTCTGAAAGTCATTGGCTCTGGCAGGAGCCTGAGCTGGTGCTTGTCCCACCTGATGTGGACAGTCATGCCTAATGTGGTCCCTAGCCCCACAACTCCAGCACGAATGGAAATTCCCCCAACACTCACCGGTGTGGTTCCTCCCGCAAGTAGCACATGTGGGCAACTTCCCACCAGTTCTCTGGCCCTGATGGCCCCTACCGTGGTTACCGCCACCACGCCTATGATCATAGTGATGCATGTTGTCCCGATGCCTCTTGGTATCACCTCTATCAAAGTTACTGGACCTCTTACCCGAACTAGAACCACCCGACCACTTGGTCAAGCTCAAGCTGTGCTCTAAGTCCTTGGCCCTTGAGACCAAGACATCAAAATCAGTGTAGTCTGAAGTGAGAGTATACGTCTTGATCTCTTCATTCAGCCCATAACGAAAGCGGTTACAGCATTCCACCTCAGTAGGAACAAGCTCAGGTGCATACTGACTCAGTCTGACGAATCGGATCTCATAGTCTGTCACAGTCATACTCCCCTGAAGTAATGCCATAAACTCTCTCTTCCTCTCATCGAGGTATCGCGGACCCAGATACTTCTTATGGAATGCTGACTTAAAGAACTCCCAAGTAATCTCGGCCTCATCCATACTCGTAGTAATGGTGACCCACCAAGTGTAGGCATCACCTTGAAGCAAGGACTCAACACATCCCAACTTGCGCTCACCAGTACATCCCATCTGAGAAAGGATACGGACAGTCTTCTCAAACCACAGCTTTGATCTCTCTGGAGTAGGCCCTCTAAACTCTTCGGCCCCTAGGCCCCGAAGTCTCTCTAATGGAAAATCGGTGCCCTCACCCTGATGGTGTGCTGCTGCCTGACCCCCAGCTACTGCAGCCTGAAATGCCCCGGCTATTGCCTGAACCAATGGAGCTAAGTCTATTCCGGCCGGTCCTTGGGCACCTTGGCCTCCTTGATGTCCCTCTCCTTCGGCCCCGACCTCGCCTCCCGCTCCTGGTGGAGGAGGTGGTGGTGGTGGAGGTGGTGGAGGAGCTCCAACCCCAACCACAGGCTCTCCCACTTGAGCCTCCACTCTAACTACGAGCTCAACTCCCGGAGCCTCTGCCCGTGGTTCCGGTCGAACCATCCTAGGCCTCCCTCGTGGTCTCATGATACAGCTAGCAAGGTAATAACTACAACACAAACAAATAGAGATTACGTTAGCCAAAGCAAGGGTCCAATAGTGCTCAAGTACTCCCTTTACCAATTTTTTTTTAAATTAAGTAATAGTAGCAATAGGCACACACTCTACACCAGACGTAACAATTCATACTTCAGAACATCATACGAACAGTCAAGCATCAAGATTTCATGGCAAGGCATGCATTGAATAACACAATCACTTAACATATCAAGCTTACCTAACTTACCTGCCGAGGTCTCGGTAACCTCAGGCTCTGATACCAACAAATGTAACCCCCTCGTCCCGGTCTGGCCGGATGACCGGTCTGAGTGGGCTACACGGGGAAAACCGAAGCGAAACCCGTTAAAGTTCCCCCTCGGTTAGCAACCCTAATTTTTTTCTTTCATTTTAATCATGACTAGAGGCGTACTAAATCCTAAGTGATCACGACAGCGGAAAACATCCATAAGAGAAACACGTTCGAACCACAACCACACATTACAGTCTATTTTAAGCTTATAGGGCAGGCCGTATCGATACACCAATCGAGGGTATAGATACGCCTTGACTTGGCCAACCCAAACAGTCAACTCGAAGAAGACCGTATCGATACAGCCCTTGAGCGTATCGATACGCCCTCTTCGGTCAACATCTCGTGGTCAACGAGATAAACCCGTACCGATACACCCCATCACCATATCGATACGCCAAAAACTCCCCAATTTCTCAGAATTCCAGTGACCAAAAACCGTATCGATACACCCCCGTGTATCGATACGCCTAGCCAAAACTGAGCTCTGCAGGCAAGACCGTATCGATACGGCCCTTAGGCATACCGATACGCCCTGCTCTGCAATGCTCCAATTTCAGCAAAAACCTTCAAGACTCCAACTCTAAATGCACATAGGGACTCCCTAAGCCACATACAAACATTTAAGCAACAATCTACCACGAAGGGAAACAATCGAAACAAATAGCAAAGCATCCAAACATAGCATTCACACAAAAAGGCAATTTTAGCATATATGGTCATACATGAAAGCTCAAAAGACCAAAATGGTACAAGTTAGCACATATGAGGTTTGCACCCATCAACAAGGCAACCTAAACACCTAAAGGCATGCCATCACACACAACCATTCATCAAGGCATATCATGCTTTACAAACCATAGTCAAATCATAAACATCAACACATAAAGGAGTCATACATAGCTCATACAAAACACCCTTGCCACATTGCTAAACTACTACATAATTGTTAACCGTACTTGAGCCACAAAACTTGGAAGCCTTTCTTGCCTTGCTCCGAGCTAACACCACGCTAATGATCTGCATTGTTGAAAAATGAGAGCGTAAGCTATAAGCTTAGTGAGGATGCTCTAAAACCGAAAACATCAACAATGCAGGGTTCAATCATGTATCCCCTAATTCTCATTTCTATCATGCATAGGTAAAGTGACAAGTAGACTTAGCTAGTCTTTCAAGTGGCATAATATGACATCTTACATCATACTAAGCTCAAACGTCTCATATCAATGTCATGCATCACAAGTATAAGAACAAATTCAATTGGCCACTATTAGATTACCCGGATGTGCGGATTTAACCTCAACATTCACATTAACTCAGTGGGATTACACTCATCATCGGACCTTGCATGGGCAGGATTCCACTCATCGCCACATGCCCTACGGATGGGATTCCACTCATCATCCCGTAGAATATAATATAAGCTTCCGGTGGAATATTACATCACCGTACTCCTCCTTGATGACTCAACGCCATCAAGGCCACGTACGTTTTGACTCAATTTGTGTGCACACTAATCCTAATGATCGATCATTTACATCTGGTAAGTTAATTAGTGCCAATTTTCATTTACCACATCATATATCCATCAACCACATCTCATGCTCATCACATATACATATCATGATATACATGTGCAAAACAACCACATATCACAAGAGCATAAATAGGCAACCACAATAGCATATAATGGAAATCAATAGCTAAATTAACAACTTGAATTCACATCGAAATGGCCTACCAAGCACATTTCAACTCACACACTACACACACTCGAACCAAACTTTAAAACACGTTTAAAGTCACTCACCACCCTTCCTTAGCAACCAAAGTAAGCCTCCTACAAGTCCGGATTCGATCCTAATGCTCCTTCGACGTCTCCTCTTGCTTCTTTAAGCCAATAAAAAACACAACCATTATTCCCAATCAATGCTAACATTCAATCAACACTCAACCCTTGAGCTCAAACTAACTTCAACCAATTTCCAAATCAAATTAATCCCCAAATATATCAATTTTCGTGCTCCCTCAAAACCTAGCTGAAATTTCAATTTTCAATCATCCAAATGACCCCTAAATGGTCCCAAAACATCCTCCTAACATACATTAACCATCAGCCCTCTAATTTCAACCTAAAACCCACCAAAAACCCAATTTTGGACATCACAAAAATTGCTTCAAGAACCCATTTCGGGTTTTTACCAAAACCCAACCATTTTAACATATAATGTGCATTTTAATGTGGAGAAACAAAAACCCAACTCCATATTTCGAAATAAAAAGAAAATCTTCATAAAAACTCAAACTTTAACAAAACCCTAACATTTCAAAAGTTCATAGTTTTAAAATCTAAAGCCATAGATAGATAAAGGATGAAGAGGAGAGTGAGAATATATCTTTACCTTCGAAAAAGACCTTGGAATGAAGAAGAAACTCAATGGAATAATAATTTTGATTTGGGAGAGTTTGAAAGAGGGGTGTGGGGTTTTCAACGTGGGAAAAGGAAGTGGCGAGAGGGAAGATGACAACTTTTCTTTAAAGTGGTCTTGCTTTTAAAATCATTTTGGTCAAATTACCACATTGGTCCCTCCCCTTTTTATTAAAGCCCAATTAGATCCTAATTAAAGTTGTATTGATTTAATTTAATTTTGCCGACTCTGACCACAAACCCGACTAACTCCTAACCACAAAACACGGGCGTTATAGATATAATAAAACTAATTTGAAAAATTATTTGGGATTCTCCTCCTTTAACTTTAAAAATGTGAATAAGAGATGAAAAGATTGAAATCAATTTGAGCTCCCCCTTATTCATTTGAAAATTCAATTTTTCAAACCATTTCTCCCCCTTTTTGTTATATAAAAAAAATTCAAAAAAAAACATTAAGTTCAAAATAACTTAGGAGGTTTGAAAATGTGACAAAATTTGAATTTTGGTTTTGAAAATGGCTCCCCCTTACTCAAAGCATCATTAAAGTGTTAGTCCAACATATATGATCATCTAGTTGAAATAAATGAAAAATAAATTAAATAAAAGCAAAAACAACTAGATTTTACCACACTTGAACTCAAGGGAGGATGTGAAGCCTTCCTTCTTCAAGTGTTCTTCCTTGTGTGCATGGAGCTCCCCCCTCATTGATTGGACTTGTTGAACATCTACATCACACTTAGCAAAAGACAATCAATAGATTTTTGGTATCCAAATTGCTTTGGATCCATAGACGTTAGTAGCACAAAATTTAGTCCCCTTAGGAATCCATTTTTCAATTTCATCATTTTTAGTTGAAGTACTAAGTCCTTTTGGGACCCAAACACTTCTAAAACATTTACCTTTTACAAATCTAGGGACACTAGATTGTCTTACATAGAAATTTGATTTTCCAAAATTGTTTTTCTTTTCTAGCTCTTTGGAAATCAAATCCTTTTCTTCTTGAACTTTTTGAAGCAATTTTTGTAAATAAAAAAATTTTAGTTCAAACTCCTTGAGTTTTGCTTCAAGTTCAAGTTTGGTTTTAGAAATCAAATCATTTTGAATTTTCAATTTTGAAATCAATTTATTGTTTTTCAAAATGTGATTTTTAAAGTCTAAAACCAAATCATCGTAGGCATCTTGTAATTCAACAAAAGAGTAAGAACATGAAGTAGATGAATTCGAAGTTACCCTTGAATCTTCTTCGATGGCCATAAGGCAAAGGTTGGCTTGTTCATCGTCGGTGGAGTCCTCATCACTCCAAGTAGCCACATGTGCCTTCTTCTTATGGCTTGAAGTGCTTGCCCTCTCCTTTTTCATGGATTCTCGTTCAAGCTCTCTCAAGGCTTTCTTCATGAACGGGGCACACTTCTTGAAGAGATGAACTATCTCTTCTTCTTCATCCTCCTCTTCACTTGAATAAACATGATGGCAAGTGGAGGACCTGAGAGCCATGGCTTTGGTGTTGATGCCAAGCCCCTTGAGCTTCTTTTCTCCCATAGCTCTAATTTCTTCCCTATTCTTCTCATCATCTTTGTTCTTCTTCATGATTTGATGAGTAAGGAGTGACCCCATGAGTTCATCAAGCTTCAAGGTCTTCAAATTCTTTGCTTCGATGATGGCGGTCCTCTTTGAGTCCCAAGACTCGGGAAGTGAGTAGATGAGCTTTCGGACAAGCTTTTCCTCCGGGATGGCTTCTCCATAGCCTTTGAGACCATTGGTGATAGTGGAGAACATATCAAACATCTTCTCGATGTTTTCTTCCAGATCCATCTTGAAGTTCTCATACTCTAAGGTGAGGAGCCCAATCTTGGTCTCCTTAACTTCATCGGTTCCCTCGTATGTGACTTCAAGCTTGTCCCATACCTCCTTGGCACTCTCACAAGAATACATCTTCTCATAGATGGTTGGGCCAAATACACAAAAGAGAATGTGCAAGGCTTTACAATTTAGCTCCATCTTCTTGCGATCGTTGGCACTCCACTCCGCTTTACTTCGTTGAGGCACGAACGGACCGTCTTCAACTATGTCACATAGCTTTTAGTCTCTTGACTTAATGAAAAACTTCATCTTTATCTTCCAATGGGCATAGTGGGTTCCGTCGAAGAAAGGCGGTTTGTCGATGGATTGTGCCATTGAGCCGGTTGTGTGAAATGATGATCGAGCTTGTCGGATCTTCTCAATAGGATGTTAATCCTCTTCGATTGAGCCAAGCTTTGATACCAATTGTTGAGATTTAGGGGACTCGATTCGTTCAACCGTTCTTGCTCGCCAAGTGTGGAGAAGTTGGATAATTGGGTGTTTTAGTGGGAGGTGAAAATTTGGCAATTTGACACAAGGATTTATAGTGGTTCAACCTTCTAACCAAAGTCTACATCCACTACCTTAGCTCCCCACTAAGGATTTCCAAACAAATTCACTAAGAATTTTGTCCCCTTTTCTAGGCTAAGGAGGCAACCTTTACAACCCTCAAAGCTTTCTACCCAAAGCTTGAGGAAACACTCTCTTGTACAAAGAAAGACTTAGCAAACTAGAAATCCCTCTAATAGGTGTTTGTTTGCAATTCTAAGCACTCACCCAAGACCTAAACACTTGAGCAAATATAACAATGTAAGCTCACAAGTGTTGTCTAAGCAAGAAATAAACAATTTAAGCTCTAGACAAATTTTGACATCATAATGTTGTAACAATTGAAGCATTAGTCATTACAAGATGCTTGGAGGTCCCTTTTATACTCCCAATTGTGTTTGTAGCCGTTACTAGCCGTTGGGATTGAATTGGAGCCGTTGGAGCCTTTATTTCCCACCATAAATGCAGTTCTGCAGCTTGGCGTATCAATACTCGTCAAACCGTATCGATACGGTCTCAATGAGGAATTAGCCGTTGGGCTTTTCAGCTGATGAGTATCGATACGCTTGCCTAGCGTATCGGTATAGTCCTGCAAATTCAAATGACCGTTGGGAAATGACCGTTGGGGTAGTTAGGCGTATCGGTATGCGATACAACCGTATCGGTACGCGACTAGCCATTGGGCTATTTCAAAGCACACCGTATCGATACGGCTAAGCGTATCGGTACGTGTTTTGGCTACTGGAATTTGGGTAGTTTGAAAAACCCTAATGCGTATCGGTACGGTTCAATACCGTATCGGTACGGTCACTTGAAAATCATGGTTTTGACTACTTTAAATACACTTTAAATCATTCCAAAGCCTTTTGAAAACCCTTAAACATATTTTCAAGTTGTTTTTGACTAAAAACTTATTTTAAATTCTTTGCAATTTAGTCCAAAACAATTTTCAAATATTATATCAAAACTTAGTTTTACAATCTCCCCCTTTTTTATATAATAAAACCAACTTGAAAAATTGTTTGGAATTCTCCCCATTTAACTTTAAAATTGTGAATAAGAGATTTAGATATGAAATCAAATAAAGTTCCTCTTTATTCATTTGAAAATTTAATTTTTCAAACCAATTTCTCCCCCTTTTTGTTATATCAAAGAATTTAAAATGACATTTAGCTCAAAATAACATAGGAGGCAAAAAAAATTTGACACACTTAAAATTTTGGTTTAAAATTGGCTCCCCCTCATTGAGGGCCATCAAGCATAGGTGGGCTACTTCATCATCGGTGGAGTCTTCATCACTCCATGTGGCCACATATGCTTGTTTTGAAGATGATCCCTTCTTTTTGGATTTGTGGGAGTCCTTCATCTTCTTCATCGATTCATGCTTGGATTTTCCATTTTGCTCTTCATGAACCGGGCAAATTTGTTGAAGAGATAGGCCATCTATACAGATCAAAGGTGTATCGATACAAGCCTTGTAAAAATGATATTTTGGTCATTTAAAAAGCGTTTTAGACATGTTAAAAACCTATGAAACCATTTCAAACATATTTGCAAGTTGTTTGGACTTTAAATAAGTTTTCAAAATATTCAAACAAGTCCAAAAACATTTTTCAATTATTATATCAAAACATTAGTTCTACAATCTCCCCCTTTTTGATATAATAAAACTAATTTGAAAAATTGTTTGCGATTCTCCTCCTTTAACTTTAAAAATGTGAATAAGAGATGAAAAGATTGAAATCAATTTGAGCTCCCCCTTATTCATTTTAAAATTCAATTTTTCAAACTATTTCTCCCCTTTTTGTTATATCAAAAAGAATTCAAAAAAACATTAAGTTCAAAATAACTTAGGAGGTTTGAAAATGTGACAAAATTTGAATTTTGGTTTTGAAAATGGCTCCCCCTTACTCAAGGCATCATTAAAGTGTTAGTCCAACAAATATGATCATCTAGTTGAAATAAATGAAAAAAAAAATCAAATAAAAGAAAAAACAACTAGATTTTACCACACTTGAACTCAAGGGAGGATGTGAAGCCTTCCTTCTTCAAGTGTTCTTCCTTGTGTGCATGGAGCTCCCCCTCATTGATTGGACTTGTTGAACATATCCATCACACCTAGCAAAAGACAATCAAGTGATTTTTGGTATCCAAATTGCTTTGGATCCATAGACGTTAGTAGCACAAAATTTAGTCCCCTTATGAATCCATTTTTCAATTTCATCATTTTTAGTTGAAGTACTAAGTCCTTTTGGGACCCAAACACTTCTAAAACATTTACCTTTTACAAATCTAGGGACACTAGATTGTCTTACATAGAAATTTGATTTTCCAAAATTGTTTTTCTTTTCTAGCTTTTTGGAAATCAAATCCTTTTCTTCTTGAACTTTTTGAAGCAATTTTTGTAAATCAAAACATTTTAGTTCAAACTCCTTGAGTTTTGCTTCAAGTTCAAGTTTGGTTTTAGAAATCAAATCATTTCAAATTTTCAATTTTGAAATCAATTTATTGTTTTTCAAAATGTGATTTTTAAAGTCTAAAACCAAATCATCGTAGGCATCTTGTAATTCATCAAAAGAGTAAGAACATGAAGTAGATGAATTAGAAGTTACCCTTTAATCTTCTTCGATGGCCATAAGGCAAAGGCTGGCTTGTTCATCGTCGGTGGAGTCCTCATCACTCCAAGTAGCCACATGTGCCTTCTTCTTATGGCTTGAAGTGCTTGCCCTCTCCTTTTTCATGGATTCTCGTTCAAGCTCTCTCAAGGCTTTCTTCATGAACGGGGCACACTTCTTGAAGAGATGAACTATCTCTTCTTCTTCATCCTCCTCTTCACTTGAATAAACATGATGGCAAGTGGAGGACTTGAAAGCCATGGCTTTGGTGTTGATGCCAAGCCCCTTGAGCTTCTTTTCTCCCATAGCTCTAATTTCTTCCCTCTTCTTCTCATCTTCTTTGTTCTTCTGCATGATTTGATGAGTAAAGAGTGACCCCATGAGTTCATCAAGCTTCAAGGTCTTCAAATTCTTTGCTTCGATGATGGTGGTCCTCTTTGAGTCCCAAGACTCGGGAAGTGAGTAGATGAGCTTTCGGACAAGCTTTTCCTCCAGGATGGCTTCTCCATAGCCTTTGAGACCATTGGTGATAGTGGAGAACCTATCAAACATCTTCTCGATGTTTTCTTCCGGATCCATCTTGAAGTTCTCATACTCTAAGGTGAGGAGCCCAATCTTGGTCTCCTTAACTTCATCGGTTCCCTCGTATGTGACTTCAAGCTTGTCCCATACCTCCTTGGCACTCTCACAAGAAAACATCTTCTCATAGATGGTTGGGCCAAATGCACAAAAGAGAATGTGCAAGGCTTTACAATTTAGCTTCATCTTCTTGCGATCGTCGGCACTCCACTCCGCTTTACTTCGTTGAGGCACGAACGGACCATCTTCAACTATGTCACATAGCTTGTAGTCTTTTGACTTAATGAAAAACTTCATCTTTATCTTCCAATGGGCATAGTGGGTTCCGTCGAAGAAAGGCGGTTTGTTGATGGATTGCGCCATTGAGCCGGTTGTGTGAAATGATGATCGAGCTTGCCGGATCTTCTCATTAGGATGTTAATCCTCTTTGATTGAGCCAAGCTCTGATACCAATTGTTGAGATTTAGGGGGCTCGATTCGTTCAACCGCTCTTGCTCGCCAAGTGTGGAGAAGTTGGATAATTGGGTGTTTTAGTGGGAGGTGAAAATTTGGCAATTTGACACAAGGATTTATAGTGGTTCAACCTTCTAACCAAGGTCTACATCCACTACCTTAGCTCCCCACTAAGGATTTCCAAACAAATTCACTAAGAATTTCGTCCTCTTTTCTAGGCTAAGGAGGCAACCTTTACAACCCTCAAAGCTTTCTACCCAAAGCATGAGGAAACACTCTCTTGTACAAAGAAAGACTTAGCAAACTAGAAATCCCTCTAATAGGTGTTTGTTTGCAATTCTAAGCACTCACCCAAAACCTAAACACTTGAGCAAATATAACAATGTAAGCTCACAAGTGTTGTCTAAGCAAGAAATAAACAATTTATGCTCTAGACAAATTTTGACATCATAATGTTGTAACAATTGAAGCATTAGTCATTACAAGATGCTTGGAGGTCCCTTTTATACTCCCAATTGACTTTGTAGCCGTTACTAGCCGTTGGGATTAAATTGGAGCCGTTGAAGCCTTTATTTCCCACCATAAATGCAGTTCTGCAGCTTGGCGTATCGATACTCGTCAAACCGTATCGATACGGTCTCAATGAGGAATTAGTCGTTGGGCTTTTCAGCTGATGAGTATCGATACGCTTGCCTAGCGTATCGGTACGGTCTTGCAAATTCAAATGACCGTTGGGGTAGTTAGGCGTATCGGTACGCGACTAGCCGTTGGGCTATTTCAAAGCATACTGTATCGATATGGCTAAGCGTATCGGTACGTGTTTTGGCTACTGGAATTCTAGTAGTTTGAAAAACCCTAATGCGTATCGGTACGGTTCAATACCGTATCGGTACGGTCACTTGAAAATCATGGTTTTGACTACTTCAAATACACTTTAAATCATTCCAAAGCCTTTTGAAAACCCTTAAACATATTTTCAAGTTGTTTTGACTAAAAACTTATTTTAAATTCTTTGCAATTTAGTCCAAAACAATTTTTAAATATTATATCAAAACTTAGTTCTACAAATAACTTTTTTGTTTAAAATGTCGTTTAAATTCCTAATTTGATCTTAAAATTTTTGCATGCTTTAGAAAATGTTGTTAGGGTGATTTTGATCTTTAGAAAATGTAGAAAATAATTTAAAAGGTGTTTAGATTTTAAATGCATGAAATAAAAATGAATAAATGTGGTTAATTTGAAAAAAAACTTGAAATTAGGGATTTAATTAGAAGAAATAATAATGTGAGGTATTAGATAATAAAGTGTTTGATTTTAGAAAATGAAAAGGATTTTAATGAAATTTAGTTTTAAATAATAGATGGGCAAAAATGATTTTAAAAGAAAAAATAAATAAAGATGCTCTTTTAGAGAAAAAAAAGAAAATAAGTTTTTAAGAAGAAAAAAATAAAAAGGGTTTTAAAGTAAAATTAGGGTCTAGGATATTTAAATAAATTTTTGAAAAAAAGTTCTTTAAGGAAAATAAATTTTAATTTTTTTAAAATGGGTTGTTTTAAAATAAAATTTAAAAAAATGGGAAAATGAAAACAAGTTTTAAGAAAGAGAAAATTCATTTTGAAAAGGAGAAAACATAAAAAAATGAAAAAGATAAAAAAACACAAAAAGTAAAAAAAACGTAAAAAAAAATTTAGCTTAGAAAATAAATAGTAAAAAAGAAATATAGGCTTTTTAAAAGGAATAATAAAAAGGGTGAAAATCAAAAGAATAAAAATTTGCTTGTTTGTTTTAGAAATAGGTGAAAACTTAAGATTATGGACTAAAGCTTAGATAGAGACTTATTTGTTGAAAAATGTTCTTCATAAAAATAAAATACACTTAAGCAAACTTAAACTTTTAATTAGGAATAAAAGACTTAGACGTTTTTAGGGTTTTTAAATAATCGAACTTAGAAATGAATAAAATGCTCAACACACTAAATTTATATGTGGTTTTAAAAAGTGAAACTTAATCAATGCGGTGTCTTATCAAACGAGAATGATAAGTTAGCGCCAGAAACATTGGCGGTGATTAAATTTCATCTCACGGTCGATAAGGCCGTTAAAATATACTAATATTCATTAAACGGACAAATAAAGTTGAACCTTTTTGAACTTGCAAATTCCAGTTTTGAAAATGATTTTAAAACCAATTAGGTACCAATTTTGGGCATCGTGGGGGTGCTAACCCTTCCCCACGCGTAACCGACCCTCGAACATGTTTTCTGATTTTTTGCAGACCAAAATCGTTGTTTTATTAAAACCAAAAAAGTTTTATTAAAATAACCCTATTTTAAAAGTGATCCAATCACACTTGGAATGTTTTCTTCATAATTCAAAATTCTCGATTTTATCCCCCTTAGAATGTTTTTAAAAATTCAGGTTTCCTGGTTCTTAAATTAAAAGAAAAGGAAAAAGAAAAAGAGAAGAGAGAGAAATAGGGAGAGAAAAAAAGAATGAGAGAAAAAAGAAAAAAAAGAAAAAAAGAAAGAGAGGAAAAAGGGAAAAAGAAAAGAATGAGAAAAACGAACGAGAGGGAAGAAGAAGAGAGAAAGAGAAAAAGAAAGGAAGCAAGAGAGAGAGAGAGATAAAAAAAAGAAAGAAGAAAAATGAGAAGAAGAAGAAGAAGAAGAAGAGAAATAAGAAAGCAAGAAAAAGAGCTAACCTCAGCAAGATTAAAGAGCTCCTAATGAGAAGAGATCGATTGACAAAGGCCAAAGAGCCCATAGCGAGAAGTACTCGCTCAAAAAAGAAGTAAGAACTCATGGAGAGAAGAATTTGCCATTCTTTCAAGGATTTCAGGCGAAGGATTTTGAACTCGCAACATCAGGATTTCAGAGCAAAAGAGGCAGATACTCAAAGCTCAAGGACTTTAGGCGAAGAATTTTAAACTCGCCGCATCAAGATTTCAGAGCAAAAGAGGCAGATACTCATAGCTCAAAACAGCGGGCGAAGGATTTCAAACTCGTTGCATCAGGATTTCAGAGAAAAAGAGGCAGATACTCATAGCTCAAAACATCGGGCAAAGGATTTCAAACTCGTCACGTAAGGATTTTAGAGAAAAAGAGGCAGATACTCATAGCTCAAAACAGCGGCCGAAGGATTTCAAACTCGCCGCATCAGGATTTCAAAGCAAAAGAGGTAGATACTCATAGCTCAAAACAGCGGGCGAAGGATTTAAAACTCGGCGCATCAGGATTTCAGAGCAAAAGAGGCAGATACTCATAGCTCAAAACAGCGGGTGAAGGATTTCAAACTCGCCGCATCAGGATTTCAGAGCAAAAGAGGCATATACTCATAGCTCAAAACAGCGGGCGAAGGATTTCAAACTCGCCGCATCAGGATTTCAGAGCAAAAGAGGCGGATACTCATAACTCAAAACAGTGGGCGAAGGGTTTCAAACTCGCCGTATCAGGATTTCAGAGCAAAAGAGGCAGATACTCATAGCTCAAAACTTCGGGCGAAGGATTTCAGACTCACCACATTAGATTTTCCGAGCAAGAGAGACAGATACTCATAGCTCAAGGTGAAGAATTTCAGACTCACCATAATCAGGACTTCCGAGCAAAAGAAGCAGATACTCATAGCTCAAGGTGAAGAATTTCAGACTTACCATAATCTGGACTTCCGAGCAAAAGAGGCAGATACTCATGGCTCAAGGTGACAAATTACAAACTCACCATAATCAGGACTTCCGAGCAAAGGAGACAGATACTCATCGCTCAAGGCGAAGAATTTCAAGTTCGCCACGTCAAGTTTTTAGAGCGAAGGAGGCAGATACTCAAAGCTTAAGGAATTCAGGTGAAAGATTTCGAACTCGCCGCATCAGGATTTAAGAGCAAAAGAGCTCAAAGGGTTTCGTGCAGAAATACCGGAAGGCCTGCTCAGTTTGTTTTTGCCGCTTCGGGAAAACAAGTTATTTAGGTTTGTTCTCTGCCGCTTCAGAAGAATGAATCAATTATTGTCTGATCTGTCCCTTGCCGTTCCGGAAGGACATGCCAATGCTACCCACTTTGTTTCTACCGCTTCAGATGAGCAAATCACCTGAATAGGGAAGTTGGACAAAATTAGTGCTTATGGTCTTTGCTTTATTCTTGTTCCACAAGTACAAGCAAATAGAGGCAACTGTAATCACTAATTTTGTCCGGGTTAACATCTTTTTATTTCATTTTATAATAAAGGGCTTATGTGGGCTTTTTCATATGTTGTAACTCTAAATAAAATATATGTGTGTTGTGGGCTTTGTCTAACTTAAATTAATTTATATATGTATGTCATACAATTTTTATAAAACCTATTTTTTCTTTTTTTCTCTCATTCTTTTTTCTCTCACTTTCTCTCTCTTCTCTCTTTCTTTTTCTTTTTCTTTTAATTTAAGAACCAGGAAACCTGAATTTTTAAAAACATTCCAAGGGGATAAAATCGAGAATTTTGAATTATGAAGAAAACGTCCTTTTGGAAAGGACCAAATTGAGGAATTTGGGAGGACAAAACCCAACTCAGTTGCTTAGGCATCTTGGGAGAATAGAACCCAGCTCAACTATTCGAGCATAAGAAGAATAGAACCAGCCTATCCGTTCGGACATTTGTAGAATGGAACCCAACTCAACTATTCGAGCATAAAGATAATAGAACCAGCCTATATGTTCGGGCATTTGGAGAATGGAACCCAGCTCAACTATTCGAGCATAAGGAGAATAGAACCAGTCTATCTATTCGGACATTTGGAGAATGAAACCCAGCTCAGCTATTCGAGCATAAGGAGAATAGAGCACGCCTATCCGTTCGGGCATTCGGAGAATGGAGCCAATCAGTAAATCATGTGAAAATTTGTGTCTTTTTTATCTTTGCTTTATATTTGTTTCACAGAGATAAGCAAAGAGGGGAAGCTATTGTCACTAAATTTTCACCATAGCTTTTAAAATGAAAAAAATATAAAAAATATAAAATAAAATAAAAACTTTTAAAGTCCACATTTTTTTAAAATAAAAACTAAATTTTCAAAAATAGCCCATTTTAAAAAAACTCACTTTTAAATAAAGAAAATAAAGTCCATTTTGTTGTAGCTCAATTTTAAAGTAAAAGGTAAAAGAAGAAAGAAAAGAAAAAAATAATAATTATGGTGTTTAATAAAGGAATGAAACGAGGTAATAATTATGAAATGTGATAAAAAAAGAAAAAAACAGCAAAAAAAGGTCAAAAAATAGTAAAAAAGGAAGAAAAAAAGGGAAAAGAGAGCCAGCTCGCGCGTCACGCGTCGGCGCGTGAAGTCCACGCGCGCGGGGCTGGGCTCTCCAAACCCCTATCGCGCGCAATGGTGGCAGCCGTTCTCTGTCCATCGGTCGCGGCAATCGGCGTGGTTGGTTTCGATCGGATCGCCTGGTTGTCGCCGACGCCGCTTGCCGTCGTTGCCTATAACCGCCGGAATTTGCAAAAAACCGAAACTAAATAATAAACCCTAGATTCGAATTAAATGAAAAATTTTATCCCGAATTTGGATCAAAATGGATGATTTCTTGGGGGTTTTACCGGGTATCAAGTTGTTTGTCTGATATAGGCTCAAATTTGGGGATTGAATTCGGAAGTTAACTTTATTTTAAAGCTCAAAGTTTAGTATAACCCCCCCCCTTCACACACTTGTTCATCACACCATTTTTTGAGAGAAAACCCAATAAAAAAGGTTCAAGAAAAATCCGAAAAATTCTCTGAATTTTTCTTGAGTTGGCTGGAAATTTTTGAAGTGGAAATTCGTGTTTGGAGCAATTTTCCGGAGGTGGTTTGGAGCATTTCGAGAAGCTTGAATTCGAGTTCATCGTTCGTCGATTTCTCGGTTGCTTTCTTGAGGTTAGAAAATTGTTTGCGATTTCGGTAACTTTTTTGTTTAAAATTTCGTTTAAATTCCTAGTTTGATCTTAAAATTTTTTGCATGCTTTAGAAAATGTTGTTAGGGTGATTTTGATCTTTAGAAAATGTAGAAAATAATTTAAAAGGTGTTTAGATTTTAAATCCATGAAATAAAAATGAATAAATGTGGTTAATTTGAAAAAACTTGAAATTAGGGATTTAATTAGAAGAAATAATGATGTGAGGAATTAGATAATAAAGGGCTTTATTTTAGAAAATGAAAAGGATTTTAGTGAAATTTAGTTTTAAATAATATATGGTCAAAAATGATTTTAAAAGAAAAAATAAATAAAGATGCTTTTTTAGAAGGAAAAAAAAGAAATAAGTTTTCAAGAAGAAAAAAAATAAAAATGGTTTTAACGTAAAATTATGGTATAAGATATTTAAATAAATTTTTGGAAAAAAATTCTTTAAGGAAAATAAAGTTTATTTTTTTTTTAAAATGGGTTGTTTTATAAGAAAAATTAAAAAAAATGTGGAAAAATGAAAACAAGTTTAAAAAAAGAAAAAATTCATTTTGAAAAAAGGAAAACATAAAAAAAATAATAAAAAACACACAAAAAGTAAAAAAATGTAAAAAGAGTTTTAGCTTAGAAAATAAATAGTAAAAAAGAAATAAAGGCTTTTTAAAAAGAATAATAAAAAGGGTGAAAATCAAAAGAATAAAAGTTTGCTTGCTTGTTTTAGAAATATGTGAAAACTTAGGCTTATGGACTAAAGCTTAGATAGACTTGTTTGTTGAAAAATGTTCTTCATAAAAATAAAATACACTTAAGCAAACTTAAACTTTTAATTAGGAATAAAAGAGTTAGACGTTTTTACGATTTTTAAATAATCGAACTTAGAAATGAATAAAACCAATTAGGTATCAATTTTGGGCGTCGTGAAGTGCTAACCCTTCCCCACGCGTAACCGACCCCCGAACCTATTTTATTGTAACCCCCTCGTCCCGGTCTGGCCGGATGACCGGTCCGAGTGAGCTACACGGGGAA
The DNA here is from genome assembly GCA_030270665.1 of Hibiscus trionum. Classification (NCBI taxonomy): domain Eukaryota; kingdom Viridiplantae; phylum Streptophyta; class Magnoliopsida; order Malvales; family Malvaceae; genus Hibiscus; species Hibiscus trionum. The sequence goes on along the minus strand of BSYR01000020.1, from coordinate 14,331,362 downwards.
AACCGAGTGAAAACTCCCTAAGGAATTCTCCCTCGGTTAGCAACCCTAGTTTTTTTCATTTTAAATCTTGTCTAGATGAGTATTTAATCCTATGTGATCATACAGCGGAACAACATTCACGAGGCAAACAAACGAACTCAGCCCAACATCTTACAGCCCAATTTTAAGCTTTAACTACAGGCGGTATTGATACCCTTAAGGGGTGTATCGATACCCCTTGACTAGGTTTAAGCTTTAACTGCAGGCGGTATCGATACCCTTAAGGGGTGTATCGATACCCCCTTGACTAGGTCAACTGGTCAAAGTCAACCCGTAGAGACCGTATCGATACACCCACGGAGTGTATCGATACCCTCCCCAACGGTTGACTTCCCACGGTCAACGCTAAGATGACGGTATCGATACACCAGAGGCCGGCATCGATACCGAAATGGACAGTAGCTCCAGTGACCAAAATGGTATCGATACACCCCCCAAGTGTATCGATACACGAGGCCTGAAACAAGAAGGTGGTATCGATACCGTACAAACCGTATCGATACCCCTGCTACGAACTTGCAGGTTTGAGCTGATTTAAGGCACAAGGAGGCCCTTAAATCCCTCTGAAACTTCAACCAACACACTATCATCAATCCTAAGGCAAACCAACCATAAAAGCACGCTTTCACAAGAAACCAAGGGCACTAAACAACACAAGGAGGTGCACATACAATCAAGCAACTTAAGCATTCCAACACAACCTAAGCATCCATACATAGCATTTCAAGAAGGCAATTTAACATATAAGGTCATACATGGAACTCAAAGGCCTTAAAAGGCACATGATAAGCATAAAGAGGTTTGCACTATAACAAGGCAACCTAGCATCTAAAGACATGCTAACACACACGACATTCATCATAGCATAACAAGATTTACATTACTTCACTACAAGCATAAGCATCCAAAAGACATGGCTTCCAAACAAACACATAGGCATCAACAAAAAGCCAACACAAATGAGTCTAGATACACGCTCCTAAAACACGTAGCATTTCCCATTGCTAGACTACTACATTATTTAATAAACCATAGTTGAGCAATTACCACACGCTTGGACGCCCTTTTCTTGCTCCTTGCTAACTCCAAGCTAAAGATCTGCATTGTCGGAAAAAGGAAAGCGTAAGCATAAAGCTTAGTGAGCGGAGCTCTAAAACATAACAACGACAATGCAGGGTTCAAGGCTTTCTTTAAAGTAAGGGTTAACGCATACAAATCATCCAACGACCAAATCCTTCTACTAACATACAAGTTCAATCAAAGGTCAACAGTATAGGCATTTATCATAGCATTTCACTTCATGGTATACATGAGGACATAATCCTAGATTAAAGCAAAACAATAAGAAGACAATGATATAGTGAGGTACAACATGAACATTACATGGCATGCACAAGCATAACCAAAACACACACGGTGGGACTACACATCACCGTTCGACTAGTAGTTTTCCAATGGGACTACACATCAAAGTACTCTTCTACTAGTCACTACCGGCGGGACTACACATCACCGGAGTCTTATACCACTCGCTACCGGCGGGACTACACATCACCGGAGCAACGACAACCATCACGTGAGGTTCGACACCAACCATGCAACACAATATACAATCACTATCATGCGACATGTACTCACTATATCATGCGCAACCAAACAAGTGGTAACAAAATCCACAATTAGGCATCACTTACTACTTACAATCTTACCAATCACAAATGGTCTTACTCACCATTTTCGTGCACAACCTGCACCAACTTACACACATCTTACAAGGTATAACAATGTCACCATTATTACCATCATACATCATTAACGATATAGTAATAAGCAACATGCTTCTACTCAAAGTATTTAAATTTCATACTTAACAAACCATCATCACAAGTAATGAAAACAAACGGAAAAAGGGGAAATTAAAGAGGCGATTCTCATCAACTTACTCTTGAATTTAAAATCGACTTTTCAAGCCCAACTAAACTCTTTCAAAACCAACCTTGAACCAAAACGATTCTTGAAAACATTTCCACATTCATATGCTTGAACCAATTGATCAAAGCCATTTAAAACATTTTAACCACTCACCTAAGCTTCCAAGCTCCAAGCCAAGCAAGCAACCTCCCTCAAATTTCCGGATTTCTTCCCGAAGCTTCTCCAACACAATTTCCCGCTTCTAAACAACCTCAAACACATTTCAAACAATTCCAAATCAGCCCAACATCAAAAGACCAACCCGGAATACAATTCAATCACAATTTACCATGTTGCAAGCATGAACAAATCTCATTTTTCACCAACTCGGACAACCCCAAAACCATGTCCAAAAACCATGTTTTCAACATCCATTGCACCCAAAAATGATCCCAAATCAATCCCTATCCATAGTACTATCAATAGCCTATCAAAACCCACCTAAAACAACCCCCAAAACTCACCCAAAACCCTCCAAAAACCTCATGTTTACCCAAATCCGAAAATTGCTCAAAATCACTTGAATTTCACATATGTTATACCATTTGACCTCTATACACCATAACTAAACATATTAATTCAAAACAATTCACTTAACAACATAAAGATCTCATTTTTAATCAAAATATTCAAAACTTCCATTTTCCAAAACCTTCATGAAAATCGAAATAAATGGTACTTTTAAAGAGAGGGAGTCGAGGGGAAGTCAAAAACGTCATTACCTTTCAAAACGGAGTTGAAATGGATGAGGAATGAGATGGAATAGTAGAGAGGGTGAGGAGGTTCTATTTCACGTTGGAGATGAGATGAGGAAGAGAGTGAATAGTGATATTTGTGAAAAAGGGGGGATTTAAATTAGAAAATGGGTAAATTACCAAAAGGCCATTAATGAATGGCTATTCACTTGTTCTTTAAATAGCTCTTCAACTTGCAATTAAATCAATTTGGTCCCATTTCAAATATTTATTTTGAAACCCGAAATTTTAAAGGATCATTTTAATTATAAACCCGAGCCCAAATAATATTAAAATATTATTTTCACCCGACCCCTAAACCCGGGTGTTACAACTCTCCCCCACTTAAGGAATTTCGTCCCCGAAATTTATCGAACATGAGGAGCCACTAAAACCTGCTACTCCACACTTTTCTTCTCACCACCACATACTAACCAACTCAGTAGGCTTACCACACAACAACAGATATCTGATGCTAAGACCCCAACTAGTTCTCCACCGCATGTCAATTTTAAACTCAACTCAATTTCTTCTACAAACATAGCACGAGACAGATCAGCTTCAAATTTCTGAATCATAGATACACAGAACACATTCCAAACCTCTTTCTGACTCTGGTGGTGACCGCAACAGATAAACAACAGGACTAGCTTGATTCACAATCTCATACAACAATGTTTGATTACCTAACCCATAACTTTCTCTGACTGATCATCAGACCTCAACATACAACCAAACACTATGCAGACGTCTTCAAAAACTTAGTTGAAATCTTGAATCTCTACTGACCACTATTGATCTCAAGACACTGTACAACTCACAATCTTGCTAAGGCACGACTCCGCCATCTTACATAAGGTACAAGTAACGTGAACATGTATAAAGGACCACATACAGTGCAACTAACATTGATTACTCAACTAAGCTCTCACTGAGGAAATCGAAGGCGAATCAGACACAAGATCTCTCGAATCTATTACTCACTTCCAATACGAATCTCCCACGGATGTAACAAACTAGAAGAAAACTGATGCTCGGTCTTAACACGCTGGCAATTTACACACTTACTCTCATACTGAACCACATTATTCATCAACTCAATCCAGAAGTACTCGTCTTCAACCCACAATACGTCTTCATACAACTCAGATGCAATACAAATGAACTGCCGTATGCTTCGGCCAACACAATACGTCTCAAAACACTATGTCCATAGGTACAACTATTCTGTCTCTGAAATACAAAAATCTATCATCTCTGAAACTGTATTCTGAAGATCTTCCTTTTACTAAGCCTCGCACGTGAGGTGCCAAGAATCTGGCTTGCAACTGTTTCTCTTCAAGCATTCTGACTCAATGTAGGTTCATCATGAAACGCGACCACAAGATTACTGTCATTCGGTAACTGAATTCGGCAATTACAACTCGCAACTCAACTATTAATCTAACAACAATTACAACTCAGAACATCGGTTACTACGTTGACTATCTTCGGATGATACTCAATCTTGATATTACAGTCTTCAAGCAGTTCTAACACTTTATGCTGTTCAAGTTTCAACCCTTCCTAAGTTGTCTAACAATTCAAGTTCTGATAATATGTGCGTACACACTGTGCATTTCTTACTATACAAGCTTTGTCTCTAAGTCTTCGAAGTAAATACAATTGTAATTAACACTATGTCTCATATCGGATAACTCTTCTCACGGTCCTTCAACTAACTCGATGAACAAGTCACAATCTTCCGTCTTGCATAAGCACACAACCTAACCCTACATGTAACACATCACTACAGTTCACAAGCTCTTTCTCTAGTATAGGCTGGATCAAGGTCGAAGCTCTCTTCAAAGTTTCTTTCAGTTTCTCAAGGCTCATCGTCTCGCATCTAACCACACAACTGAACATTCTTCTGTAGCAATCTATCAATGGAGCAACTATCTTCAAAAGACTATTTACAATTCTCTGAAAGTAACAATGCTAGACCTAGGAACTATAGATATTTGTCACAGTCTTCAATTTCTTCCAACTCACATCTTCCTCTGTCTGTTCAAGATTTGTTCTAATACACTCGGCTAATCTACATGTCCTAAGAGGACATCTTCATTAACTTGGAGTTCACGCTTGCTCAACTTGACATACAACTGATTTTCTAATAGAGTCTACATCACTAACTCCAAAGCTTGTCATGGTCTTCTTCGGTACATGGATACACACATATGTCATCTAAGAGAACTACTACAAACTGATCAAGGACTTAGGAAAACATTCTGCTCAACATCTCTATAAAAGTAACTAACACACTAGTCAATCAAAACGGCATAACTCAAAACCCAAAGTGATCACATCTGCCCCGAAAGTTGTCTTCAATGCTTCAACTTCTCTCACTTTCAACTGGTAATAATCGGATCTCAAATCAATCTCCAAATAGGCTGAAGCACTCACTAACTGACCAACAAATCACTGACACTCGGAAACGGATACCAATTATTCACTGTCAATTGTTTCAACTGTCTGAATTCTAAACACATTCTCGTACTATCACTCTTTCTTCTTCACAAATTGTATTGTCATACTCTAAGATGACGCACTAGGCCTAATGAATCTAAGGTCTAACAAACTCGTAGTTGATTCTTCAACACTCTCAAGTCGGTCGAGAATCATAAGGTACAGAGCAACCAAAACACGAGCAAACTTGGAGACGGTCTCACAATCAACTCTACTTCCCTAACAAGAGACAAACCGGGTAATTCTTGCCAACAATTTTAGGAAAATACAACATATTCTAACAGTCTGCGGTCTAATCCTCATTCAAAAGTCAAATCCATCACATTTGCTAGGCAAGCCTGTCAACTAACTCAATCAATCTTTGACCTCTAAGGCTGGATCAACATTCGATACAAAATCCACATTCCTATCTACCATTTCAAGCTCATAGTCATCCACAAGCTTTAAGAAAACTTCCATTGTCTCAAAGTCTACCCTAACTCTATGTTCTACAAGCCAATCCGTGCACAGCTTCACATCAAAACCGTGAAAAGCAATTCCATCGCATCAACTGGAAACACGTGCCACTGAACCATCAACGGACACCCCTTGTACATCTTTCTGACCACGACTGTATCCCCGAAGGAGCTAGCAACACCAACACCTACCTCTAGTACCTCACAAGGTAGATTCAACAACTTCGCATGCTCCCTCCGAACAGACGGACACGTAAATCCAGAATTTATCAGAAAAACAAGCCCAATGACTGTATCGAGGAATTACTTGCTACAACATCGACATCCTTCTGAAGCCAACTCTTAAGTCTTCACTTCTATTACCATCTCATATCAAGATCGGTCACATTGTTCTCCCTCAACAGAAACCAACTCATGTGCCTGTTGACCCAAACTGACAAACTGCACTCCAACTATGGTACGGTCATACTGCCCTGAACTAAGCGATGAACTCTCTCATCATTCACATCCTTTAAAACCTCAGATTCACGATTTCCAGCTCTAGGCCCACGCCTCGGCCTCAAACTTACCAAAGACAACAATTCAATAATAAACAAAACACACAAACAAGAATATTTAGGGTTAGCAAGAGCAAGGGTCCAAGGTGCTCAGGTATATTCCTTTACAAAAATCCTTTCAATAAGTAATAGTAGCAATGGGAACTCGACACTACGCTTCAACACAACCATCATGCCAACACATGCTTTCAAACACCGTACTAACAAGCAAACATCAAGCATACATAGTAAAACATTCACCGAGACATAACAACAACATAACACATCAAACTTACCTCACTTACCTACCCGAGGTCTCGGAAACCTCAGGCTCTGATACCAACAAATGTAACCCCCTCGTCCCGGTCTGGCCGGATGACCGGTCCGAGTGAGCTACACGGGGAAAACCGAGTGAAAACTCCCTAAGGAATTCTCCCTCGGTTAGCAACCCTATTTTTTTCATTTTAAATCTTGTCTAGAGGAGTATTTAATCCTATGTGATCATACAGCGGAACAACATTCACGAGGCAAACAAACGAACTCAGCCCAACATCTTACAGCCCAATTTTAAGCTTTAACTACAGGCGGTATCGATACCCTTAAGGGGTGTATCGATACCCCTTGACTAGGTTTAAGCTTTAACTGCAGGCGGTATCGATACCCTTAAGGGGTGTATCGATACCCCCTTGACTAGGTCAACTGGTCAAAGTCAACCCGTAGAGACCGTATCGATACACCCAAGAAGTGTATCGATACCCTCCCCAACGGTTGACTTCCCACGGTCAACGCTAAGATGACGGTATCGATACACCAGAGGCCGGTATCGATACCGAAATGGACAGTAGCTCCAGTGACCAAAATGGTATCGATACACCCCCCAAGCGTATCGATACACGAGGCCTGAAACAAGAAGGTGGTATCGATACCATACCAACCGTATCGATACCCCTGCTACGAACTTGCAGGTTTGAGCTGATTTAAGGCACAAGGAGGCCCTTAAATCCCTCTGAAACTTCAACCAACACACTATCATCAATCCTAAGGCAAACCAACCATAAAAGCACGCTTTCACAAGAAACCAAGGGCACTAAACAACACAAGGAGGTGCACATACAATCAAGCAACTTAAGCATTCCAACACAACCTAAGCATCCATACATAGCATTTCAAGAAGGCAATTTAACATATAAGGTCATACATGAAACTCAAAGGCCTTAAAAGGCACATGATAAGCATAAAGAGGTTTGCACTATAACAAGGCAACCTAGCATCTAAAGACATGCTAACACACACGACATTCATCATAGCATAACAAGATTTACATGTCTTCACTACAAGCATAAGCATTCAGAAGACATGGCTTCCAAACAAACACATAGGCATCAACATAAGGCATCAACAAAAAGCCAACACAAATGAGTCTAGATACACGCTCCTAAAACACGTAGCATTTCCCATTGCTAGACTACTACATTATTTAATAAACCATACTTGAGCAATTACCACACGCTTGGACGCCCTTTTCTTGCTCCTTGCTAACTCCAAGCTAAAGATCTGCATTGTCGGAAAAAGGAGAGCGTAAGCATAAAGCTTAGTGAGCGGAGCTCTAAAACATAACAACGACAATGCAGGGTTTAAGGCTTTCTTTAAAGTAAGGGTTAACGCATACAAATCATCCAACGACCAAATCCTTCTACTAACATACAAGTTCAATCAAAGGTCAACAGTATAGGCATTTATCATAGCATTTCACTTCATGGTATACATGAGGACATAATCTTAGATTAAAGCAAAACAATAAGAAGACAATGATATAGTGAGGTACAACATGAACATTACATGGCATGCACAAGCATAACCAAAACACACACGGTGGGACTACACATCACCGTTCGACTAGTAGTTTTCCAATGGGACTACACATCAAAGTACTCTTCTACTAGTCACTACTGGCGGGACTACACATCACCGGAGTCTTATACCACTCGCTACCGGCGGGACTACACATCACCGGAGCAACGACAACCATCACGTGAGGTTCGACACCAACCATGCAACACAATATACAATCACTATCATGCGATATGTACTCACTATATCATGCGCAACCAAACAAGTGATAACAAAATCCACAATTAGGCATCACTTACTACTTACAATCTTACCAATCACAAATGGTCTTACTCACCATTTTCGTGCACAACCTGCACCAACTTACACACATCTTACAAGGTATAACAACGTCACCATTATTACCATCATACATCATTAACGATATAGTAATAAGCAACATGCTTCTACTCAAAGTATTTAAATTTCATACTTAACAAACCATCATCACAAGTAATGAAAACAAACGGAAAAAGGGGAAATTAAAGAGGCGATTCTCATCAACTTACTCTTGAATTTAAAATCGACTTTTCAAGCCTAACTAAACTCTTTCAAAACCAACCTTGAACCAAAACGATTCTTGAAAACATTTCCACATTCATATGCTTGAACCAATTGATCAAAGCCATTTAAAACATTTTAACCACTCACCTAAGCTTCCAAGCTCCAAGCCAAGCAAGCAACCTCCCTCAAATTTCCGGATTTCTTCCTGAAGCTTCTCCAACACAATTTCCTGCTTCTAAACAACCTCAAACACATTTCAAACAATTCCAAATCAGCCCAACATCAAAAGACCAACCCGGAATACAATTCAATCACAATTTACCATGTTGCAAGCATGAACAAATCTCATTTTTCACCAACTCGGACAGCCCCAAAACCATGTCCAAAAACCATGTTTTCAACATCCATTGCACCCACAAATGATCCCAAATCAATCCCTATCCATAGTACTATCAATAGCCTATCAAAACCCACCTAAAACAACCCCCAAAACTCACCCAAAACCCTCCAAAAACCCCATGTTTACCCAAATCCGAAAATTGCTCAAAATCACTTGAATTTCACATATGTTATACCATTTGACCTCTATACACCATAACTAAACATATTAATTCAAAACAATTCACTTAACAACATAAAGATCTCATTTTTAATCAAAATATTCAAAACTTCCATTTTCCAAAACTTTCATGAAAATCGAAATAAATGGTACTTTTAAAGAGAGGGAGTCGAGGGGAAGTCAAAAACGTCATTACCTTTCAAAACGGAGTTGAAATGGATGAGGAATGAGATGGAATAGTAGAGAGGGTGAGGAGGTTCTATTTCACGTTGGAGATGAGATGAGGAAGAGAGTGAATAGTGATATTTGTGAAAAAGGGGGATTTAAATTAGAAAATGGGTAAATTACCAAAAGGCCATTAATGAATGGCTATTCACTTGTTCTTTAAATAGCTCTTCAACTTGCAATTAAATCAATTTGGTCACATTTCAAATATTTATTTTGAACCCCGAAATTTTAAAGGATCATTTTAATTATAAACCCGAGCCCAAATAATATTAAAATATTATTTTCACCCGACCCCTAAACCCGGGTGTTACATTTATGATTTTTCGCAGACCAAAATCGTTGTTTTATTAAAACAATTTTTTATATTAAAATAACCCTATTTTTAAAAATGATCCAATCACACTTTTTTTTCTCAAAAAAGATTGGTGGCGACTTCGTTGATTTGTAAAAGGCGGTTGCGATAATTATAATTATATATTTAAATAATTATAATTATATGTTGAATCTTTTAAATTTTTAATCATTATAAATTAATTTAATGGTGCTCAACGGTGCCTATAATTAGTGGTACTCAGTAGTGCTCGTTGAACGTGTTAGACTTATCTTAAATAATATTGATGACATACACCTATTTTTATAAAGTTGTTTTAGCATACCTATTTTTATAAAGTTTATATTTGATGAATCGGTGATTACAAATATATGTTATAATCAAATGTTTATATGATTTTATCATAGATGTAAATGAATAGATTGTTGAATTATAAATCTACAAATATTTTATTTTTTAATTTATTTATGTTTATTTATTAAGACAATATATATAATTATAATTATAATTTTTAAGCTGACCCATTGAATGAAGTGAGTATAAATAAAGTTTATTTAACTCGTTTATATTTTTAAGTAATTTATGAGCAAGCATATTTGACCGGTTACTCAAACTACTCATTTTTGTTTCTTATACTTCCTTAGGTCATGGGTTCTAGACCTATTAGGAACACACTTCCTCTCCCTAGAGTTCATCTTCATTTATAGGTGGGATTAAGATTAGATTAAAATTTATCAAAAAAAATATTTTTGACTAAATTATTTTTTTGACAACATTTGACTAAGTTATATGTTTATTTAAGATTTATTTAATGAAATAAACAAGTTTAATATTTAGGTTTAACATAGAAGTCAAGCTCATTTTTCAGTTGATAAAGATTGCTAATCAAATCCAATTGAATGAACTTAAACAATTGTGTAGAACTAAGGTTTTGATATAATATTTGAAAAATGTTTTGGACTAAATTGAAAAGAATTTAAAATATGTTTTTAGTCAAAAACAACTTGAAAATATGTTTAAGGGTTTTTTAAAGCTCTGGAATGGACTTAAAGTACATTTAAAGTAGTCAAAACCGAGCATTTTAAGTGACAGTATCGATACAGTGGATAGTGTATCGATACACATTAGGATTTTGGATTCCAGTAGCTAAAACCCGTATCGATACGGCTATGCGTATCGATACGGTGTCTAAACCCGTACCGATACGCTTACACGTATCGATACGGTATGTTTTCAAATAGCCCAACGGCTAGTCGCGTACCGATACGGTGGTATCGCGTACCGATACGCCAACGGTCAATTCCCAACGGTCTTTTGAATTTGCAGGACCGTACCGATACGCCAGGCATGCGTATCGATACGCATCAGCAGAAAGCTCAACGGCTATATCAGACTTTCAAGACCGTATCGATACAGGGTATAGTGTATCGATACACTAGGCTGATGAAATGCATTTTGTGGGAAATAAACGGCTATTTTGTATCCCCAACGGCTATGAAACATCCCCAACGGCCATAAACGGCTAGGAACTCAATTTGGAGTATAAATAAGGCCTCCAAGCATCAAGATTAAGTAGAGCTTCAATTGTCACAACGTTATGAGTGAAAAACGTGTCTAGAGCTTTATTTGTTCATTTATTGCTTAGACAACACTAGTGAGCTACATTGTTAAATTTGCTCAAGTGTTTAGGTTTTGGGTGAGTGCTTCATTGTGCAAACAAAACACCTATTAGAGGGTTCAAGTTTGCTTATTTGTTTCTCCTTGTAAAGAGGGTTTTTCCTTCAAGCTTTGGGTAGAAAGCTTCGAGGGTTGTAAAGGGTTTCCTCCTAATCCTAGAAAAGGGGACGAATCAATTAGTGGATTGATTGCGAAATCCTTAGTAGGAAGCTAAGGTAGTGGATGTAGACCTTGGTTAGAAGGTTGAACCACTATAAATCATCGTGTATTTATTCTTTCAGCTTCCTAAACCCTTCCACCCAAAAATCCACCTCTCCACCACTTGGCGAGCATAATCGGTTGATCGAATCGAGCGTCGAAAAACCCAACAATTGGTATCAGAGCTTGGCTCAATTGAAGGGGATTCACATCCTATTGAAAAGATCCGGCAAGCTCGATCAACATTTCACCAACCGGCTCAAAATGTCGCAATCCATCAATATACCGCCCTTCTTCGACGGAGATCACTATGCCCATTGGAAGACAAAGATGAAATTCTTCTTGAAGGCAAGAGATTACAAACTATGGGACATAGTTGAAGATGGTCCGTTCGTGCTTCAAGGAAGCAAAGCGGAATGGAGTGTCGACGATCGCAAGAAGATGGAGCTTAATTGTAGAGCCTTGCACATGCTCTTTTGTGCTTTTGGCCCAACCATCTATGAGAAGATGTCTTCTTGTGAAAATGCCAAGGAGGTATGGGACAAGCTTGAAGTCACATACGAGGGGACTAATGAAGTCAAGGAGACCAAGATTGGGCTCCTCACCTTAGAGTATGAAAACTTCAAAATGGATCCGGAAGAAAACATCGAAAAGATGTTTGATAGATTCTCCACCATCATCAATGGTCTTAAAGGTTATGGAGAAGCCATCCCGGAAGAAAAACTTGTCCGAAAGCTCATCTACTCACTTCCCGAGTCTTGGGACTCAAAGAGGACCGCCATCATCGAAGCCAAAAATTTAAAAAATTTGAAGCTTGATGAACTCATGGGGTCACTTCTTACTCATCAAATCATGAAGAAGAATAAAGAGGATGAGAAAAGGAGGGAAGAAATTAGAGCTATGGGAGAGAAGAAAATCAAGAGACTTGGCTTCAATGCCATGGCTCTCAAATCCTCCACAAATTATCACATAGATTCAAGTGAGGAGGATAGTAAAGATGAAGAGATGAACTATCTCTTCAACAAGCTCGCACGATTCATGAAGAGCAAAATGGAAAAATCCAAGCATGAATCGATGAAGAAGATGAAGGATTCCCACAAATTCAAAAAGAAGGGATCATCTTCAAAACAAGCATATGTGGCCGCTTGGAGTGATGAAGACTCCACCGATAATGAAGTAGCCCACCTATGCATGATGGCCCTCAATGAGGGGGAGGTAACTTCTAACTCATCTATTTCAAATTCTTATACATTTGATGAGTTACAAGAAGCCTATGATGAATTGGTTTTTGAATTCAAGGCTTCATTTTCGAAAAATAAAAAATTGATTTCAAAGTTGAAAACCGAAAATGATTTGCTTTCTAAAACCAATTTAGAGTTTGAAGCAAAAATCAAAGATTTTGAACTTAAAGTTTTAGATTTACAAAACTTGCTTCAAACGATGGAAAGAGATCATCAAAAAGAAGTCGATGATCTCAAAAAGGAAAAAGATTTGATTTCCAAAGAACTTGAAAAGAAAAACAATTTTGGAAAATCAAATTTTTATGTAAGACAATCTAGTGCCCCTAGATTTTTTAATGGAAAATGTTTTAGAAGTGTTTGGGTCCCAAAAGGACTAACCACTTCAACTAAAAGGGATGAAATTGAAAAATGGATTCCTAAGGGGACTAAATTTTGTGCTACTAACGTTTATGGATCCAAAGCAATTTGGATACCAAAAATCACTTGATTGTCTTTTGCTAGGTGTGATGGAGAGTGTTCAACGAGTCAAACATTAAGGGGGAGCTCCATGCACACAAGGAAGAACACTTGAAGAGGAAGGCTTCACATCCTCCCTTGGATTCAAGTGTTGGTAAAAATTTCTAGTTGTTTTTGATTTTATTTGATTTATTTTTTTAATTCAACTAGATATTCATAAATGTTGGACTAACATTCTGATGATGCTATGAGTAAGGGGGAGCCAATTTTAAACCAAAATTTTAAGTGTCAAAATTTTTTTTGCCTCCTATGTTATTTTGAACTTAAATGTCATTTTAAATTCTTTTTGATATAACAAAAAGGGGGAGAAATGGTTTTTGAAAAATTTATTTTTCAAATGAATAAGGGGGAGCTTTATTTTGATTTTATATCTTAAATCTCTTAAATCTCTTATTCACAATTTTAAAATTAAAGGGGGAGAATCCCAAACAATTTTTCAAGTTGGTTTTATTATATCAAAAAGGGGGAGATTGTAGAACTAAGGTTTTGATATAATATTTGAAAAATGTTTTGGACTAAATTGAAAAGAATTTAAAATATGTTTTTAGTCAAAAACAACTTGAAAATATGTTTAAGGGTTTTTTAAAGCTCTGGAATGGACTTAAAGTACATTTAAAGTAGTCAAAACCGAGCATTTTAAGTGACAGTATCGATACAGTGGATAGTGTATCGATACACATTAGGATTTTGGATTCCAGTAGCTAAAACCCGTATCGATACGGCTATGCGTATCGATACGGTGTCTAAACCCGTACCGATACGCTTACACGTATCGATACGGTATGTTTTCAAATAGCCCAACGGCTAGTCGCGTACCGATACGGTGGTATCGCGTACCGATACGCCAACGGTCAATTCCCAACGGTCTTTTGAATTTGCAGGACCGTACCGATACGCCAGGCATGCGTATCGATACGCATCAGCAGAAAGCTCAACGGCTATATCAGACTTTCAAGACCGTATCGATACAGGGTATAGTGTATCGATACACTAGGCTGATGAAATGCATTTTGTGGGAAATAAACGGCTATTTTGTATCCCCAACGGCTATGAAACATCCCCAACGGCCATAAACGGCTAGGAACTCAATTTGGAGTATAAATAAGGCCTCCAAGCATCAAGATTAAGTAGAGCTTCAATTGTCACAACGTTATGAGTGAAAAACGTGTCTAGAGCTTTATTTGTTCATTTATTGCTTAGACAACACTAGTGAGCTACATTGTTAAATTTGCTCAAGTGTTTAGGTTTTGGGTGAGTGCTTCATTGTGCAAACAAAACACCTATTAGAGGGTTCAAGTTTGCTTATTTGTTTCTCCTTGTAAAGAGGGTTTTTCCTTCAAGCTTTGGGTAGAAAGCTTCGAGGGTTGTAAAGGGTTTCCTCCTAATCCTAGAAAAGGGGACGAATCAATTAGTGGATTGATTGCGAAATCCTTAGTAGGAAGCTAAGGTAGTGGATGTAGACCTTGGTTAGAAGGTTGAACCACTATAAATCATCGTGTATTTATTCTTTCAGCTTCCTAAACCCTTCCACCCAAAAATCCACCTCTCCACCACTTGGCGAGCATAATCGGTTGATCGAATCGAGCGTCGAAAAACCCAACAAATTGAATTTTACTGTAAAACGAATTTGAATTTTGTTAAACTCAATACGGTCTTAGGATAGTATTTGATTAACTTTTTTAGGGTAAACTATTCAGGTGACCACCGAACTATTTGGGTGTACCTGTTTTGACCACCGAATTAAGTAACTCGTCAATCAGATCATCAAACTTTTAAATTGGTCATATTTTGACCATTGTCGTTAAAAAACTAACAGAGGAAGCGACGTGGCCGTTAATATTATATAATTGGTCTTGTTATTTACACATGTGGCGATCATCGTGTTCCATGTCTTCAATGAAGAACACCTTGTGAGGATTCTTGTTTAACGTCTCGTCGTATTTCTGAAGAACATAGTCTGAGCGATTTCAGATCGAAAAGAATCGATTCGAATGAAAATAACAAAAAAGAAGAGATTGGATGGGTATCATCGAGCAAACCGCTAGACCAAGTTAGGAACGACCAAGATGTGACCAATGTCATGAGCAGAATAGTGAATGAGAGGCAGGGGCAGTTCAAAGGTTTTTGGGGTACTGTGCAGTTTATTACTAAAACAAAACCTTATAATTTATAACCTCAAAGATATATAAGGTTTTTTTAAAAATACTGTGGTCCCTCTTTAAAGTCATGTAATTTTTTTCTTGTAATTTATTAAACTAATTTTTTTGTTTTTCCTATAAACATTTAATTCATCTTATTAAGTCTTTATTTTCTTGGGCCCTATGCGGTCGCTTCTCTCACGACTGTCTAAAACTCCTACTGATGAGAGGAAAAATACTGCCATTATAGGAGAGTCGATCGCCATTGCCGAGAGTGTTGTTAGAGGGGTGATGGATAAGTTCATAAGTCACCCACTTTTTTCACTAAAAAATCTCGCTAAAGATGAAGTGGAACAGAAGCTTATAAAACTCAAATGCCTTGTAACTGTTTATATGGGAAGAGGGGTTGTTTTATACTTAGGTGATCTCAAATGGATTTCTGAGTTTGGTCAACCTATAGTGATCACAAGAGATAACTCTACCATGTAACTGTTTTAACTTCAGTTACAATCCTAATAAAATAAGGGTAAACTACTGTATGGGTCACTTTCGTTTCCCGTTTGTACAGATTTAGTCACCACTTTTGAAAAAGTGCCAATAAGTGGTCATCTACGTTTTCGATGTGTAAAGACTTGGTCACTCCGACGTTATAGTCCGTTAGTCCCCTAACGGATTGCTGATGTGGCAGAATTAAAATAAGGATAAATTACTGCAATAGCCATTAAAATTTATCTCATGTACATTTTTTCTCCTCAATTTAAAAAAATAAACATTATAGTCACTAATAAAAATGTTTCTTTATAATTTCACCCTTGAATTTTTAAAAATTCATTTTTCAATCTTAAAACTTTACAATCAATTAGTACAAAAATTCATTTTTGTCTCATGGTTCTCTCTCTCATCTTATGTCTGGTATGCTGCCAATCATCTTGTTGGAAAGAAACCGATTAATAAACAAAACCAGAAAAAAAATGAAAGGTATTTATGGGGGGGGACTAGACACTTTTAGAAGTCTTCGAGAAGCATCAGTAAAAATCAACAGATAAATAACAAGCTTATGATAGAGAAAAATGGGATGCCTACCCATCCGGTTGCCATTATAGGATCAGAGTATTTGGAAACCCAGCGCACCATTACTGTTCCAACGGCCATGCTCTGAGCAGCAAGGAGCATCCACCACTCTCCACTTCCCCATAGTGAAAAATTACTTTTATCAAAATCAAGTACTGGTACCTGCAAAAATACAGCTCATTTAATACTAAAGAAAAATATATGAACAAGCTTATTTGCTTACGCCAAAGCCCAAAGCCCAAAGCCACTAAATTATCCTTAAATCACAACTAATTATAATATACAGCATTAAACAACAAACATATCTTTTATAACACGCTTACACATAGCACTGCACTAAAAATCAACAATAGTCAATAGTGATAGCTGTTCAAAGAAATGAACATGGATCTCACACATACGGAAACAAATTGAAGAAATCGGGGTTCACAACGAATAAAAAAATGACTGTTAGTTCAAAACAAAGTGTTACATAGGTCAACAACTAGCGCCCCAAAAGTTCTAAAATGGTCTACAGATTTCTGAACATTTATGAGGCAAATATGCAAACAAGACCATTCTTTCATGATTGAAAGTTCAGCAGTTCTATTCACTACACAATATCCAAATGGTGAGCGACCATGTCAACCCCAAAATGTCACTCGCTGATGGATAACAATCAAGAGAATTGACATCATTCATTCGCATAAACCCATCTTGAAATGCAAACACACCCTAGTAGCACGAACCACTCCTTGAAGAACAAAGCATTGAACACATCTTGGTATGCAAGCAAATCATCCGAAAGAAAATATTGGTGATATTTTGACACTGCATATTTATAATCATGAAAATTTTAGGTGCTAATTTGTTAAGTGCAAATCTTTGAGGTGCTAACTTACAATATCAGGAATCGCTGAGGTTTTTACTTGAAAATATGAAAACAAATGGAATAAGTTCAAATTTATTGTACGATTGGGTTGTAAGCTTGATAATATTTTGAACGTTAAAATATGCTCTAAATCCCTTTACTTTATGGATTTAAAAATTAAAGTCCAATTGTTAAAATCATTAAAAAAATTCTATTAAATTCAGGTTCAGTACAATGCCATTTTTTTGGGTTACATGGATTGAAAATTGAATTTTTAAAAATTTAAGAGTGAAATTATAAAGAAATATTTTTATTAGTGACTATAATGTTTACTTTTTTAAATTGAGGAGAAAAAATGTACATGAGATAAATTTTAATGGCTATTGCAGTAATTTATCCTTATTTTAATTCCGCCACATCAGCAATCCGTTAGGGGACTAACGGACTATAACGTCGGAGTGACCAAGTCTTTACACATCGAAAACGTAGATGACCACTTATTGGCACTTTTCAAAAGTGGTGACTAAATCTGTACAAACGGGAAACGAAAGTGACCCCTGCAGTAGTTTACCCATAAAATAATTACTCTCATTAACACCGTTCTAGGTTGGTGTCGGCTGACTATATAATAATAGAAATTTTTAATTATTTTTCAGTGTTTTTATTTAGAAAACTTTTACAATATGTAACGAACACCGCTGAACGCCACTAACATTAAACACTGCTAAATATTATTAAATTAATTAATAAAGATTAAAAATTTCAACGACTCAACAACAATTAATAATTATATAAAAAATTCAATTAAATTATTTTCGATATATATTAATTTTTTATTTTTTTAAACAAGGGTAAACTGCATATTTAGTACATCATCTATTTCCGTATTTCTATTTTGGTACCCAAATTAATTTTTTTAGCAAAATAGTACCTAACGTTACATATTGTTTCTATTTTGGTACTCTGACTGTTAAAAATAAATAGAAACAATGACGTTACTTGGTCAAATAACAGTTTTAATCCCTAAAACTTATACAATCTATCAATTTAGTTCAAAATATTATCAATTTAAAAATCATTTTTTATTTTTAGATTAAAAATGTAAATTTATTCTTTCTTCTTCTTCTTCCATTCGAAGTATGTAAAATTAGTTATCGAACATTTTCTTCATTGTCACTACAGTTTTCTGTAAATTTTAATCGATTACTTTCTTTTAATTCCTCCAAAAACAATAATAGATATTGTTATTATTAAATTTGAATTGTTTTTTTAGGGGCGAAAAGATCATATCTGGATTATTTGATGTAATAGGAAAAACTAGATCAAGGTGAACAATATGCCTATAGCACATTAAAATAATCCAAAAAAAATAAAAAGGCAAAATGACTGATGACTGAACACTACTTGAGACAAATTAACTTTTGCAGCGAACCATTAGAAAGGAATACATAAACTATATAACATTACTACAACCCAGAAATCAAAATTATTAGACTATACTTATTCTAAGATTTTCAAGCTTTTCTCTTTGACTTGGTTGCAGTCCATTATCGCTGGTTTTACTCTTAACACTTTCTTCTTCAATGTTTAGTGCCGCAAAGGAATGTGTTGTTCCACCACAAAGACATGACAAATAACTCTCTTTACTCTGTGATTCAATGGTTGTCAGCATTCTGTACATCTTTTCTGCATCCTTCTGCAAAGACAATATTGTTAGAGAATATACATATAACTTGTTAAGGGTAATAAAACAGACCAAATAAAAAGAAACTCTAGTCAAGTCAACCAAATAAAAATGAGAAATTAAAAATTCAACTTAAATGCAGTGCACCAGAACCAGCATTAGGTTAGTAATTCCTATTTTATATTCTAAAATAAGTATAGAATAATTGTTTGGTAAGTGGTAGCAAGTCATAACTGTGTACTAAGACTGAGCAAAGTCGATAACGTGAAGACTTAAAACATGGTACTAAAATCAAATTTGTAGAAAATTGTAGTGATAATGAAGAAGATATTTGATAACTAGTTTTTCATACTTCGAATGGAAGAAGAAGAAGAAAGAATAAACTTACATTTTTAATCAAAAAATTAAAAATGATGTTTAAATTGATAATATTTTAGACTAAATTGATACATTGTATAAGTTTTAGGGACTAAAATTGTTATTTGACCAAGCAACGTCACTGTTTTTGTTTATTTTTAACAGTCAGGGTACCAAAATAGAAACAATATGTAACGTTAGGTACTATTTTTCTAAAATAATTAGTTTGTGTACCAAAATAGAAATATGAAAATAGGCGAGGTACTAAATATATAGTTTACCCTTATTAAGAATTCAAAAATTTAATATATATAGAAAATAATTTAATTGAATTTTTTAAAATATTTATTAATTGTATGTTTAGTCCTTAAAATTTTTAATCTTTATTAATCAATTTAATGGTGTTCAGTGGTGTTTAACACTAGCGGTGTTCAGTGGTATTCGTCGCACGTGATAGACTCATCCTTATCATAATACACAGTTTTATAATTAAAGATAGAAAATGGTAGAATAATATGTAATAAATCTTTTTTTTTTGAATAATGCCGTTTTGTTATTATTTAAAGCATGTAGGAATAAAACTAAAACATCACAATCCAGGCTCAGATCCAATAGATGGATGGAGCCCAAAAAACAGAAGTAAGTAAAGAAAATAAAACATAGCTCAAACCCAATACAATGTTTGAGCCCAAGAAACATAACAGGTAAAGAAACACAAAACGACACCTAACCCTGCATTCAGCAAGGGAATTGGGGCTCCCTTTATGGAGGCGGTCGAAATTCCCCAATTCTTCCACCGAGACCTTGCACCTCCGGCGAAACATAAATCCTTTCCGAAAACACCATGCAAGTCCGTCATAAGTTCCTTCAGCCACCGGTATTATCAGTCGCAAACCCCGGCCAGACCCGAGACTCCGGCCAGACCAGAGTTTCTTCAACAAGCTTTCGGCTATCTGAGGTCTGGGTTCGCTTGAAGTCACCATTCAAGTCCTTTATCGGCTTTCTCAGGCCATCTGCATCACCGTCCTTGCCCATCGACCCGATCAGAGCTCACAACCGGTCAGATCTACATCATTAAGCCTCATGCATAACCATTTCAGATCCGGTGTGTTTTCTATAGCTTACATCTGGGTTTGCATGTCTTTATGTATCACATGCATGACTTGATTCGGGGCCTCTTCGATCCAGCATCCTTCAACGCCGAGCTTTTCCAGACCTGCAATCGAGTGGGCAGCTTCGTTACCTGACCTAGGGGAGAAGACGAAACGACATTCTTGGAAGGTTTGTGCTAAGCTTTTTATTTCTGCAATTTCCCCCCTGACCACTGATGCATCATCTGACTCTGTTGTTAATTTTGTAATGAGGGTCCTGGAGTCACCTTCAACGATCACGTGGTGAAATCCCAAATCAACAGCGAATTTCAAACCCTGTATTATGGCTCTTGCCTCTGCATGGACCACCGATATGAACTCTAGCTGAGGTAAAGCTCCAGAGCCCATAATATGTCCGTTTTCATCTCTAATAATGAAGCCTGAATACGCTTTTTTTGCTGCAGGAACACAGCATGCGTCAACGTTTAGTTTGAAGTGACCTGGTGGTGGAGGGATCCAACGAGCCTCTACTGTATTAATAAAAGTAAATAATTATAAAACAATGATGGAATAATATTCAATGGATTTTGCCGCGTTTTATGTCCAAATTTTGTTTGATAAGATTACCAGATTCATTGTTCGGAATGGAAAAACCATAGGCAATTACGGTAAAAATCGTGTTCTTTTTCGGTACCTATTTATATGTTCAACATTAAAAAAATTAAATTTCAAATCATAATTTTAAATTTTAAATCCTAAACTATACACTTTGCGCCCTAAAAAATATACTATATCCTAAATTTCCTAAACCCTAAAATTAACTTTTCGTGTAAAGTATAAATAGGGGCACCGAAAAAGGGCAGATGGTTTCTATTCCATCTTTGCAGTATTACTGTATAGCCGATAAAAATCCTCTGACCCTTCTTTGGTGTTTTTTTAAGCCTAATATTAAAAAATCAAATTTTAAACTCTGATTCTAAATTTTAAATTTTAAACCCTAAACCTTAAAAATACACCATACTTCAAATTCTATATCATACTTCAAATTCTATATACCTAACCCTAAACTTAATTTTTTTGGGTGTAAGATATAAATAGAAGGATAAGTTTACTACGTGTGACGAACATCGCTGAACATTATTAAATTAAATAATAAATATTAAAATTTTAAAGGATTCAACATACAATTAATAATTATTTAAAAAATTCAATTAAATTATTTTTCATATATATTTTCTTTTGATTTTTTTAATAAGGGTAAACTACATATTTACTACCTCACTTATTTCCGTATTTTTATTTTCATACCCAAATTAATTTTTTTAGTAAAATGATATCTAACGTTACATATTATTTTTATTTTTGTACTCTAAATGTTAAGAATAAACAAAAACAATAACGTTGTTTGGTCGAATAACATTAAACACTCAAATTTAAAGAAAATGAAATAAACTAAACTAAACGAAGTAGCATCTACAGCCATTCCAATATCAAAACTATGATCAACCCATAATTCAGTGACAACTGTTTTGCCATCATTTCGAACAGCAACACATGCAGGGTCATCTTAAATAACATGTAAAAGCAAGAATTTCAACATCCAATTTTTTCTCTTTAAAAAACAACCAAGCAGCATTGCTTTAAAAAGCTTACGTAAACAATCTTATCAACAATGAAATGAGTGCAATTCTGGATATACTTGTCGACACCAACGCCGCCACCGTCAATGAGCTTTACTCGAACCTTTCCAAAAAAAAATTAAGAAATAAGCAAATATAATGAATATTCCATAACAATTTGTTAATTACTTGCTTAAATAAGTACTTCAATAAAACAAATATTAAGGAACATAGAGATTTGGATATATAGCACATAAAAAGCGCTAACGAAAAACCTTATGGTCGTTGTCTCGTTGATGGGGTCGAAGCCGTAAAGGCAAAAACGAACGCCGAGAAACGCTTTCGAGGGAGTATCGCAATCTAGCATTGGATATCATTTTTAAGAAATTCGATACGATTGAAGAATCGGCTATGATAACATGATAAATATTATTTTTTGTGCTTCTTGTTCTTGTAGGTTTTAGTTAATTTTTATTTTTTCATACTTTATTTTTTTGTTGTTATTAAAGTCGATATTGTTTGTGAAGGAAATAAAAAAAAGTAATTGATGAAAATTTGCAGGAAACTTTAGTGACAATGAAGAAAATATTCGATATCTAATTTTTCATACTTCGAATGGAAGAAGAATAAAGAATAAATTATATTTTTAATCTAAAAATTAAGAATGATGTTTAAATTGATAATATTTTGGACCAAATTGATAGATCGAATAAATTTTAAGGACTAAAATTGTTATTTGACCAAGCAACATCATTGTTTCGTTTATTTTTAATTGTCAAGGTACCAAAATAGAAACACTACGTAAGGTTAGGTATCATTGTGCTAAAAAAATTAGTTTGAGTACTAAAAATAAAAATACGGAAATAGGTGAGGTACTAAATATATAATTTACCCTTATTAAAAAATAAAAAATTTAATATATATGAAAAAATAATTTAATTGATTTTAAATAATTATTAATTGTACGTTGAATCCTTAAATTTTTTTCAATTTTTATTAATAAACTTAATGGTATTCAACGATGTTTAACATTAGTAATATTTAGCAGTGTTCGTCGCATTATAAATTTTTTTAAATATTATATATAAAAAGTAACGTGCGAGACACGTACGAGACTAAAAGGGCAATTAATTGGTAGAACACATAATATAATACTTAACCAATAACAAAGGGACAAGTATCTCAAAGGTGCATAAACAACTTTTTAAGCCAAAATTAAAAGTTTGAAGTTTTTTAGAGATTTGACCAGTCAAATTCGATAATTGAGATGTTTGGTAAATAGAGGATTATAATAACGGATTGAGGTGAAAGCTTTCATTTTGAAAAAGCTCCTTTTAAGAGCTTTTTGAATTAGATGTTTGAATAAAAGACTTGTAAAGACTTTTTTGTCCTTGATAATTATAATTTCTTTCTAAATAACATAAATTTGAATAATTAATAAAATTAAAAAAAATCATAAATAAAAAATTAATATATACATATAAATTTAATAATTAATAAAATTATATTCAAAATATAATTTCATAAATAAGAAATTAACATATACATCTAAATTTAATAATTATTAAAATTATGTTAAAAAGACAATTTCACAAATAAAAAATTAATATGTACATCCTTTATATATGCTTAGTAATGATATTAAAAATTAATTTTCATAATCTAATTAATATTAACATATACAAAAATATTAATAATTAATAAATTATTCAAACAAGTATTGAATATAATCATGTCCATATATGTCATTTTGTTTGTTCAAATAATCAAACAACTATCAGCTATCAGTTAATTTTAGGCTTAATACAACTTTTTCCCCTAAAGTATACCCGATTTCCCAACTTGCCCCCTAAACTTCATTTTGCCCACTTTTTCCCCTTAAACAATTTGCCGTTACCCATTTTGCCCCATTCCATTACACTTTTCCGTTAAAATAAATTTCGGCCAATAACATCCTGTCACGTCATCAACGGGTTGACTAAGTCAATTCGTCTGGTTTTATTTAAAGGGTAAATGACATGTCAAGTCTGTCAGGTTTGTTTTTTTGTTCAATTTAGTTACTGAAAAGTCTATTTTTACCTTAAATTGACCTCTATTTGTTTTTAATTTTTATAATTTAGCCCATTATTTGTTATTATTAATAATATTATTTTATTAAAATGTTAATATTTAATAAAAATAAATAAAAACAAATATTTTAATACTAAATTAGTAATTTTTTAGATTCGAATTCCAATCAAATTCTAATTATTAATTCTAATTTCACTATATTTGAATTATAGTTTTTGAGTAAAATTCAAATTATATTCGAATCATGTTCATATTTCGAATCATATTCAAATTATATTTGAATCATCTTCTAATTATATTCGAATTATTAATTCGAATTTTGCTATATTCGAAATATATTTTTTGAGCAAAATTCAAATTATATTATAATTATATTTGAACAATGTCTATATTATATTCGAATCATATTAAAATTATTTTCGAAATATAATTTGAATATGATATTTCGAATGTAATTTGAATATGATTGAATATAATATGAACATGATTCGAATATAATTCTAATATAATTACATGTTTTTTCAAATATTATATTCGAATCATATTCAAATTATATTTGAATCATGTTTAACAGGTAATTATATTCGTATCATGTTCGTATTATATTCAAATCATGCTCGTATTATATTCGAATCATATTTAGAATATAATTTGAATATGATTCGAATATAATATGAACATGATACGAATATAATTACCTGTTAAACATGATTCGAATATAATTACCTGTCAAACATGATTCGAATATAATTACCTGTTAAACATGATTCGAATATAATAGTTCAAAAAACATGTAATTATATTAGAATTATATTCTAATTATGTTCATATTATATTCGAATCATATTCAAATTATATTTCGAAAATAATTTGAATATGATTCGAATATAATATGAACATAATACGAATATAATTACCTGTTAAACATGATTCGAATATAATTACATGTTAAACATGATTAGAATATACTATGAACATGATTCGAATCATGTAATTATATTAGAATTATATTCGAATCATGTTCATATTATATTGGAATCATATTCGAATTACATTCAAAATATCATATTCAAATTATATTTTGAAAATAATTTGAATATGATTCGAATATAATATAGACATGGTTCAAATATAATTCTAATATAATTTGAATTTTGCTCAAAATATATATTTCGAATATAGAAAAATTTGAATTAATAATTCGAATATAATTAGAAGATGATTCAAATACAATTTGAATATGATTCGAATATAATACGAACATGATTCGAATATAATTTAAAATTTACTCAAAAACTATACTTCAAATATAGTGAAATTAGAATTAATAATTAGAATTTAATTGGAATTCGAATCTAAAAAATTACTAATTTAGTATTAAAATATTTGTTTTTATTTATTTTTATTAAATATTAACATTTTAATAAAATAATATTATTAATAATAACAAATAATGGACTAAATTATAAAAATTAGAAACAAATAGGGGTCAATTTAAGGTAAAAATAGACTTTTCAGTGACTAAATTGAATAGAAAAACAAACCTGACAGACTTGACATATAATTTACCCTTTAAATAAAACCAGACGGATTGACTTAGTCAATCTGTTGATGACGTGGCAGGATGTTATTGGCCGAAATTTTTTTTAACGGAAAAGGGTAACGGAATGGGGAAAAATGGGTAACGGCGAATTGTTTAAGGGGAAAAAGTGGGCAAAATGAAGTTTAGGGGGCAAGTTGGGAAATCGGGTATACTTTAGGGGGAAAAGTTGTATTAACATCTAATGTAATCTGCTATAAGCTATCCACTAATTGCCAAACATCTAATGCAATCCGCTATAAGCTATCCATTAATTACCAAACATGACAACTATTTTTTTTAACTTTTTCATATATCGAATAAAACTTTAATTTAATTAGTATTATTATTATTATTATGGGTTAACTACACCACTGACTACCGAACTAATTGGGGATTCCTATTTTGACCACCGAACTAATTGGAGATTCCTATTTTGACCACCGAACTAATTGGATTCCTACTTTGACCACCGAACTAAAGAACTCGTTAATCAGACCACCGAACTTATAAAATCAACCTATTTTGACCACCGCCGTTAAAAACTTAACGGTGGGGTGACGGAACTGCCATGTGGCAGCTTACGAGAAAATTTTTAAAATTACATATTTGGTTCATGTTATTTACTTATTAAATCAATTTGATCTTAATTTTATTTTAATTAAATAAAATTAATCATCCAATCAGATGATGACACGTGTCATCACTCAATTGGGTTAATTTAACCAAATTTATTTTATTTAATATATTTTCCCTCCAATCAGGTGGTGACGCGTGTCACCACCTGGTGAAAGGAAAATTAATGAAGAATAAAAATTTGTGTTGTGGGGGTTCGAACCTAGGACTAAGTGGAGAAAACCCCCATGCATTTACCAATGAGCCAAGCTGCTCTTAATGGTATATTTTGCACACTTTCATATACATATCTTATACTTCAGTAAATGTTAGAGAAAAAGAGTAAAAATGGTTGAAAGGGGACTCAAACTTAGATCACTTGGGATGTGTATAATCACACAAACGTTCGATTTAATCTAAATCTAAAAAATGTTAAATATTCGATTTAAAATATTTGAATATTTTTTCTTTTTAAATTAAATCGAATATTTCATAAAATATTAAATATTTGATTTAAAAAGTATTCGAATATTTAATATTTTTAAATTAAATCGAATACTTTTTTAATCAAATACTTTCAATTAGGGGTGAGAACGACCGGGTACCCGGCCAATTTATCTAGAATTGGTCCCGGTAACCACCGGTTCTTGAAAATTAGAACCAGTCCCGGTCCCGATTAGACCGAGTCTAAGATTTCAGGAACCGGTACTAATACCGGGTACCCGGTCAATTAGTCTATTATTAATAAAATTTGAGCAACATGGGAAAAAATTCCAACCATCAAGAATAATATTAAATAACAAAGTCAGAATATTGTAGGCTTGAAGGTTGAAGTCTTAAAATGAGTCATACTCATAATATTTATACATAAAGAGAAATAAAGGAGCGCATTCAGTTGTTTTCAACCTCTTCAACGTCATTCGGTACCATATCAGTACCGGGTACCTGGTACTGGTCCCGGTCCCATTGGGTACCCATCGGTTACCGGGTCCAAAAAAGCAGGATCCAGTCCCGGTCTCGATTGCAACCGGGACTTAAATTTTGGATCCAGTCTCAGTCTCGACGGAACCAATTCCGAGTAAAAATCCACCCAGTCTGATCGGGTCTAGGACTGGGACCGGGTAATCGGGTTTTTTGCCCACCCCTACTTTCAATCGATTCGAATATTAAATCAAATACTTTAAATTAATTCGAATACTTTAAATTAATTCAATTTTTAAATACTTTAAATCGATTCGAACATTAAATAAAATACTTTAAATCGATTCGAATGTTAAATCAAATACTTTAAATTGATTCGAATATTAAATCGAATACTTTTTTATAGCGAATACTTTAATTCGATTCGAATTAAACCGAATACTTTTTTAAATCGAATACTTTAACTTAATTTGATTTTTAAATATTCCAATATTAAACATTTGATTTAAATCGAATACTTTTTAAAATCGAATTTCTTTTCTTTTAAATCAAATATTTTTAAATCGAATATTTAATATTTTAATAAATATTTGATTTAGTTTAAAAATAAAAATATTCGAATAGTTTAAATCGAATATTTTAAAAAATAAGATTTAAATTAAATCGAACGTTTGTGTGATTATACACATCCCAAGTGATCTAAGTTCGAGTCCTCTTTCAACTATTTTTACTTCTTTTTTCCCTAACATTTACTGAAGTATAAAATATGTATATAAAAGTGTGCAAAATATATTACTAAGAGCAACTTGGCTAAATAACAATCTTATACTAAGTAGGGAATATGTTAAATATTAAATAAAATAAATTAAAATATATTTACTAAGTAGGGAATATATTTTGCACACACCCAAGTTTAAACCCTGACAATACCAATCTTCATTCTTTATTAATTTTTTTCACTGATTGGAGGAAAAAATATATTAAATATTAAATAAAATAAATTAAAATTTGGTTAAATTAATCCAATTGGGTGATGACACACCCAATTAGATGATTAATTTTATTTAATTAAAATAAAATTAGGATCAAATTGATTTAATAAGTAAATAACATAGACCAAATGTGTAATTTTAAAATTTTCCCGTTAACTACCATGTGGCAGTTTCGTCACCCCACCGTTAGGTTTTTAATGGCGGTGGTCAAAATAGGTTAATTTTATAAGTTTGGTGGTCTGATTGACGAGTTCGTTAGTTCAGTGTTCAAAATAGAAATCGCCAATTAATTCGGTGTTCAATGGTGTAGTTAACCCTATATTATTGTGATATTTTAAAAATCATAAATTCAAACATACTTAGCCGGCATAACTTTTTCATTGAATATTATATAATCCCTAATCAATTGAAAATGATGAAAAATGACACTAATCTCACTAATCATGTTCTCTTTTGTTTGTTTCCTCGTTAGCTGTTACAACAACTCCTTTTAATGGAATCTTATATATATTGAAGATATTAATGAATAAAGTTTTATGCTAATATTAAAATCTAATTAATTGACCGTGCATAGAAATATACATTAGACATATAGAATTAAGTATATTATTAGGAAAAAAATTACAATTATGTTAAATGATGACACATGTTTTATTTATTTACTTTTAAAAAATTAAATATATTTTTAAGGAAAAAATTAGGATTCGAACCTTGGATAAAATATTGTTGGAAGGAAAATCCCGAACCCCGAACATAAACTATAAAAAAATCAAATACTCCATATCACAATAAATATTAAGAGATTTTTTTGACACATTAACCAGACGGTTTTATTGATAAAAAAAATAAAACCAGAAGATAACGATTTTAGAAAATTCAAAAGAACAACAAAAAAATTATAAATCTAAAAGGAAAAGATAAGCGCTACACTAGTTTGATTAGACACTTTCTCTTGGCACCAAAGAAAATTTCTACGGTTCATTGTAGAAATGTGCCATGGGGAGTTGTCAAAACACGAATTAGAATAAATCTCAAAATTGGCAACAATTTTTCACGCCTATTCTAAAAAACGACGATTCGTTATAAATTACATCGGCAAACAACTCAAAAGGGAATCAAACTCTACGTGGCCACCGAGAATTACGAATCAGAGACAAGCGATGTGAAGGTCGTCGTACGAACACTAAAGGCCTGCAAAAGTAACCATAGAAACGTGCCATAATGTAGAGACGTGCCATAAAGTCAGAAAAACGTGCCACAGGGGCAGATAAAAGCGCAAAAAAATATGCGAAGAAGAAAAAAACAAAATAAATAAACTAAAACAAATGAAATATGAATCACCCGCGGTCGACAACCAATACAAAAACTAATGTCGCCTCTGATTAAATAAATAGAAAAAAAAGAACAAGAGACTGAGAAAACTGAAAATGCGGCTATAAAAATAGCATAACCAAAGAATAAATAAATAAAATAGCATAACCAAATTCAAATGGACGAACTAGGCAACTAGGAAGTAAATGAAACAAAGACAAAAATAAAGTTTATATATATGATCTACCTGCAAGAATCTAGCCATGTATACGAGAAGTCAGCAAAAAGCACCAAAACATATGAAAACTCTGTTTCCTTTGATTTTCTTTAAATTCCTCTGTCAAAGTGAGTATTGAGGAAGTTGTCACAGAGAAATGAAATACATTTTTTAAGACAACAAAATTATAACGTCTGCCTTTGCCATTAGTTCTTTGTTTTTTCTACCTCTTAGCTTCCTTTTTAGCCTATTTCAGTCCCTTTGCAGAACCCTGCCATCTCTCAAGTTCCTTACATCAATTCTTCTATAGGTAAGCTACTTCGATTCTGATGAAGAAATCAGATCCTTTTTCTGTGGATTTGTTGAAAAGAACTAAGAAATGATTTGTTTTTAACTGGTTTTTACTTTGAATTCAAATTTCTGTCATGATGCAGATTAACCTCTTTAGAATCTTGGGAAAGTTTTGCCAGGCTCTCAGACCAGGAAAAAAGGTAGATAAATCTTTTTCAAAGTACCCTTTTATCTGTCTGTGTACAAATTCATGGGATTTGAGGAAATTCTGGATGTCAAAGTGAAGCAGATGATTTTTTTTTTTTGTAGAAATCTGGCAATGGAAGATGGATATAATTATTCCAGGAAAAGCAGTGGTGTACTATGGAGATCCTTGAGAGATGGAGATTTGGAGGAAGAAGATGTATGGGAAGTTCTCAGGGAAAGTAAAGATTCAACACTCAAAGTTGGCCAATCCATTGAATCATCCAATGTTGCAGTTACAAGACATCTCCCAAGTGCTGCAAGAATGATCCCAACATCTTTGTCTGCAACTAGTAATGTCGGCACCTGTTTTTCTATTTCAACCACACTTGATGAGGCTGATGATGTCAAGCAGCAACAATCAGCCCCTGTAAACATCCCCGATTGGTCGAAGGTTTCGACAAACACGAGGAATGGTACACGGCATCGCGACGATGATGGTGATGAACATAATACCAAGTTCCCACCACATGAAATTATTGCTAAGCGGCTTGCAAGGAGTCAGATTTCATCTTTCTCGGTGTTCGAAGGTGTTGGTCGGAAACTCAAAGGGAGGGATTTGAGGAGAGTGAGAAACGCTGTCCTAACCAAAACAGGGTTCCTTGAATAATAATATTCTTCTTCTTCAATGGTAATTATGTCATTGTTAGGGCCATTATAACTCCATTTTTATGTAATGGAGCAGTCACATAAGCCAGGAACAGAACCACCTTCTCAATCAATTCAAACAAGTGTCTGAATGTGTGCATATCAGACAAAGCTAGGTACCAAAATTGGGACCATTGGAGTAATTGATGATATTCCTTTCTGCCTTTTTTTTTGTTGTCATTTCTAGGCTTTACTGTAAGCAAAATGAACTCTGCAACTCCATTCAATGAATAAGGTTCCGTTTGTTCCTTCCGTTGCTTTTCTCCTTCTTCATTCCAAACTCGTAAAACGACACCGTTAATGAATTTGACGTGTACATTGTCGTATCCGATTTTAAGAAATGAAACATGAATCTCACATTGATTATACATTGAAATTTATGTTAACCGTGACGTTTGTGATTAAAATCGATTCGGGTTGTTGATGATAGGTAAGGATGGATTGAGGGAACCAGGCGGTTTTCTCCTGAATAAAAAATTTTTGTCCCTTTGTCGTGGCTCTATTTATGTCTCACACTAACAATTAAGTTTAGGGTGTAGGATTTAAGGTTAGAGTTTAAAGAATTAGTGGTAAGTATATTTTTTAGAGTTTATGGTTTATGGTTTAGGATGTGAAAATTAGGGTTAGCGTTTAAAATTTAATTTTTAACTATTTTTTTAGAGTGAGGCATAGAAGGAGGCATGGTTAGAGGGTAAAGAATTTTTGTTCGTATCAAAATAGGATAAAAAGGATAGAAATCTTCTGCCCCTTTTCGGTGTCCTACTTATGCCCTACACTAAAAATTAGGTTTAGGTTTATGGTTAGAGTTTTGAAAATTTAGGGTATGATGTATTTTTTAGGGTATATGATGTAGAGTTTAAGATTTAGAATTTAGGGTTAGGGCTTGGAATTTAATTTTTTACTATTTTTTAGTGTTGGGGCATATGTAGGATAAAAAAATCTATGCCCCTTTTCGATACCCCTTTCTATTCCCCACACTAAAAAAAATTAAATTTCAAGCCCTAACCCTAAATTCTAAATCCTAAACCTTACACCCTACACCTAAAAAATACATCATACCCTAAATTCCCTAAATCATAACCTTAAATCATACACCCTAAACCTAATTTTTAGTGTAAGACATAAATAGGGGCACGGAAAAAGGACAGAAAATTTTTATTCATCAAAATATAACATTAGAAAATCTCTTTTCGCTCCCATATTATATGAGCTCGAATCCTTACATTTATAATGTTATATTTTTCTACTTAATAAAATAAATAAATTATAAAATCCCACAACAGATTTATATAGTTGTTGAGGTTGCAATTGAATGAAAGCAAAGAGATGAATCAGCCTTTATTGAAAGCACGTCTTTTATATTAACCATATGATTGCTACTGAAAAAGAAATCACCAACCAATATTTGGCGTGGTGCCGATTACGAAGGTTCAAAATTAATTTTATTTTTAATTATATTAAAAATATATTAAATTTTGTCACACCCATAACATGTATTAAAGAAACATTTTATATAAAATTATTTAATATAATATATTAAAAATCTAAATATTCTTAAATATATATATATAATTATAAATACCTATAACAGTCATTTTCATTCTCATTTAATTATTTATAAACATTTTTAGACTATTAAAAAAACTATTTATAAACGTTTTGCATCCAAATAACATACTCTATAATTAATATAATGCTACAATAATATTTATTTAATCTTAATAATTAATAAAATGTATGCACACACCTCAAATAAAATTACTCGAACTAGGAAAACTCATCTAACCTAGTTGCTTCCTTCTTCTTTTTTCTCTAGCCGCTTTGGCCTTTCTTAACATAGCCGCTTCATCTACGTTGTAAGGTCGGCGGTGGCACCAGCCTTAAAACTAGTTGTCGACCGCCGGTGTAACACCCTCAATCTTAGCCTAGAATTAATTAGATCAATTGACTAAGAAATTGATTTAATTGAACTTAGAGAAATCCCTAATTAAATACACAAGGACCTAATTGAATGAAATCGTAAAATTGGAATTAAAAGCAAGATGACTAAAATGAATAAGCTAGCAAATAGAGAGTTTGCATGCCAAAATATTCAATTTCATGGGCTACCCTTAATTAGATTAAAATTAAAAGCTAAAATGAGGACAAAGAAGTCAAATACTCTCCAACAATAGCTACCAACTATTGTAAGTTGTCCACTTTCTCTATCTTTTCCTTCTCCTAGCCAAGATTGAGAGAGAGAACTAAGAGAAAAATATGCTCAACCATGAAAACTTAGGAGAAAAAGCTTGCATGTTGATGATTCAACCATTAGAATAAATCTAGGAAGCAAAGTAAGTCATTCTACTCACTAGTGAATTGAAATTATGCTTGGATTTTGTATTTGAGTGCTTCTATAATCTGTTTTGAGAAGATTACTTGCTGAAAATGATGAGTTTGTGGCTGGAAATATATTATATGATAATGAAATTGATGTATCTAGCATAAGTTGTAAGGTAGGAAGTGTAAACAATTCAATAGGAAGAGTATGAAGCTACATGGTTAGGTCTAGTGACCAATCTGTTAAAAACTAAAATTCGGTGGACTAGGAAATAATTCTGGAAAAATGTCACCTAAGGAAAATTGCTATAATCTAATGTGTTAAAGTATTGGTGAAGTCAATTTGATGTTAAAATGGCTAATTAAAGAGTTAGGATGAAAATTAGTTACCTAGAAATGTAAAACTATTTAGAGGATTGTTTTGAGTAAATTGAAAGTTTTTAGGGATTGAATTGCTATAAATGAATACCGTAAATATTAAGTAAAAACAAGGAAAATATTAAAAGGAGTGTTAGATAACTTGCATTGGCTAAATAAGGGCTAAAATGAATGTTTAAAGTAGTTAAATGCTTAATAGGTGAATTTGAGGCTATTCTGTAAATTGAGCTAATTAAGGTACTAAATTCATTAAGTTAAGGACCACACTGGACTTAGAATGACTATAGAAAAACATAGAATTAACTTAGGACATCAATTGGTCATGTGATGATAGGAATAAAAGGGATTAGAATACTTGAATTGAAATTTTGAGTAAACTGCCCAGAAAGTCTTGATATGGGTAGCCATTTTAAAAATTCACCAAAATTAGTACAAGATGAATTTTTAGCTGAAATTTTAATATGTTTTAATTTGGGATGTCTAATTTAATTGAGAAAAAACGGAAATGAATTTCAGTAAGTGAGCTAAAAGATATAAGTGAAAGAATCTGGACAGTGCAAACTGTCTAGAACTGCAAAATGACCTATGTTTAAATAATAAATTCTATTGATATATAAATAAGAAAAATATGAATCATACATGGATAAAAATCTAATTGAATATTATTTTTAACGAGGTGCTCAAGCTGCAATGTAGGGGGAGTCAAAGTGATGGACAATCCGAACGAGTGATTCAAGTTCTTGAAGACATGCTTCGAGCTTGTATCATCGATTTCGGAAAGAACTGGGAAAAGTCACTACCTATGGTCGAATTCGCCTACAACAATAGCTTCCAATCTTCGATTCAAATGGCTACTTTCAAAGTGTTGTATGGTAGAAAATGTCGAACACCCCTTTGTTGGTCCGAACTCGGTTATGATTGAATTAGTAACATGTGCTCAAGCTGCCAATAAGAAAAACAATTTTGAGTGTTTGGTGTTTACAATTGCTTAAATGAGTTTATATGCTTGAATTGGCTCCTGATATGCTTTATTTATGTTTGTGTATGGATGATAAGATCAAGAATTTGAAGAAACTAGGGATGGGCATTTCACCCGGACCGACGGGTTCCGACCCGACCCGGCCCGATCGGGTCGAGTATTTTTATAAAAAAAATCGGGTTCGGGTCGGGTTCGGGTTTTAGGGTGAAAAAATCCGACTCGACCCGACCCGGGACTAATAGTGTAATTTTTCCCTAAATTTTTTAGGGATATTTGTAATAATACCCCTTTTTATATATTTCTTTTATAATTAGGTCCTTAAATTTAATTTTTTATTTACATTTTAGTCCTTAAATTTATTATTTTTTATAATTATGCCTCTTAAAATTATTTTTTTACAATTAGGTCCCTAAAATTAATTTTTTTCTATAGATCGGGTTGGATCGGGTTCGATTTTAGGATACTTAGTTTCGGGTCGGGTTCGGGTGGGCCAAAAACCCGACCCGACCTGACCCGTGCCCATCCCTAGAAGAAACCTTGGGGGAGTCAAAGTCAAGGCAATCCAAAAAAGAAGAGCAAGGGCATTGTTATAAAAATCAAAATGAGCTTGGAGTATAGTGAGTGTAGTTAATTTTAGGGTTAGGATTAGTATCCTAACCACTATCTTTTATTAATTAATGAAGTTTAACATGAATCATGAATTAAATTTAATCGTGGTTTGGTAAGTAACTTAAGGAAAGATGGATTAAAGGAAAAACATGAAAGCATGCTCTATGTTGCTAGATGTTTTTCTTGTTGAAGCATGATTTAATTACCTATGATTGAGTGTCTATGTGATTGATTAAATGAGCATGAAATGAGTGATATGCTACTGCTAATATGTGATTCATGATACTGAAAAAATTATTATATAATTGTTATAGGCTGGAAATTGTGAAATAATGTAAATGAGATTGGTTATACTTACTAGTAACTTGAATATGACATGTGACCTTGCTGTTTGTGATTGATAATCACTTGTAATATGTTTTCTTAACTTAAAAAGACATTAAAAGTCCCTGGTTGACTAGTGGTCTTAGGTAGTATGGCATGCCTGGAGTCTAGTTCCTCTAATTTAGTACAAGTGTACTCATAGTGTGGTGTTGTGACACCTAAAGTATTAGATGCTTGGTCATCCTCTGTTGGCAATTCAAATGCTAAACTTGAAGGTGTTTAGATTTATTGTTGCAATAGTGCAACCTCTGTTAAGGTACATTGAGTATAAGCTTGATTACCTAGTCACTAAGATTCCAAGACAATGTGTTAAAAAAGATTCGAATTAAGATTTAATATACACGCATGGATGGTTGATGTATTTGGTGTAACGTTGATAGTTATATGTGATATGAACATTGCTTATATGATCTACTAGTTATAAGAACTACCTCACTAAGTACACCTTGTACTTATAACTCTGTTATTTCCCTCTTCCCAAACCAACAGGATAGTCTGATTTAAAGCGGTCATGATCTTATTTCAGTAGCAGTCACAAGCAGTGGATTCAAGTATGCCTTACCTCGTTTTGTTAGTCCTCCTAGTTGGTGGCTTAGTTACGAGAATAGTTATTCAGGTTGTTTGTTTATGGTTGATTATTTGCTCGTATATGAGATATATATAAGTTAGAAGGGAGTGTTAATATGAACATAATTATGTAAATAAATATATATTATATAATCATTTTGGATCTGTTCTTAGTGATGCGGGTCATGGGTTGTATAAGGGCTTAATTTGTAGTAAGTGCCCTTTTGATATATACTCATTTTGATATGTATATAAATCATGAATGGCTAGTATGAAAGTGTAAGCAAACATGTTTTGATGTATATAAGACCTTTTTATGCATATAGAAGTAAAAATATTTAGTTGATTACGTGAAATTAAATTGAATGAATATTCATTACTTGTTATTGGTTCGAATTTGGAAGTAAAGCATTGTATAGGCAACATGATTTAAAAGCACGTTAATAGACTAATATAAGCACGAACGTATGATAAGGTAGTATTTCGATTGTCGTGAATAAAGAATTAAAAGTTTTTGTTTACTCACTTTTCGATAACCATAAGTTATATGTAAAGATATGTATTAATTAATTGTTCGCTGCGCGTCGTAACGCTCTACGCTCCTAACCGGGTGTAGGGTGTTACAGTCGATCACCCTCTTTTTATTTTTTTTACTTCTTTCTTTTGATTTCAGTCTTTTTTCAATAAATATGTCTTTATGACATGCTTTCTTCTACCTTTTGGTACATATTTTCTGCCTCTTGGCACACTTTTTTGTCTATTGGCACGTTTTTTTTTGTTTTGCTTCAGGGTGGATTGGACTGATCAAGATGGCGCTCTTTTGGTTATCCTGTTGATTTCTATGCTTTGGACCCTCAATCTGGATCTAGATGCAAGTTAGTCACAACTCTTGTTCGCGATTGAATTGTGGTAATAAACGTGTTGTCAACGTACCCCAATTCTGCAATATGCATTTTTAATGTTGTTGTTGATGTTTTTTTACCTTCATCGTCAAGCTTTGGTGATGTTTTTTTATGTATTTTATTTCGAGTCTTTGAATTAGGTTTTTACCTTTTCTTTGGTCATGTTTATGATCTAAAGGCGTTAGTTTTCATTTTAGGAATTAGAATCATTCATTGAGTTTAACCGGACACTTATTTAACATCAATAAAATATAATTTCACGTGAATTGATTAATTAAGTTTATGGGGGGTTTTAGTCCTGCAAACAATATCAACAAGCAAAATCCAACAATATTGATCCAACATTATAAGTTATATATTTATAAATAAAATAAAAAAACATTATATGTTTTTAACAAATTCCAGGAAAGTCATGATTCCAAGAATAGGAGCTCTGAGAACGACCGTGGTTGTCCGGTGCAGTGTCGACGGGTAATAACGAAGCTATTTGATCGTGCAGTTCGAGTTCAAACCCTAAATGATCATCTGTTACAACCGAAGACTGTCCGTTGGAGCCTTCGCCTTTGTCGATGTACCATTCGGGGACTGTCATCGCCATCGACGATGTATTTAGGTTCGAGTAATCTTCATGCTTCGGCATGTTCATAATCTGTTCTTTTGCCTCTTCTTTTACCTTCAACCCTGAAGTATTGTTTCAAAGGGAAAAAAGCAAGATGAATAATAAATTATCTATATATCAAATTTTATATAATAAACAACATATATACGATATAAATACATAAATTAACACATTCGGGGTTCAATCCAACTATTTCAATAATATTTTCATTGGATAAATTAAAAGTACTAATAGCACAGAATTGAAAAATGAAACTGGTATTGAATGCTAGCTATTTAGGTATATTTTTTAACAGGTATATTTAATTTTATTTTTTCACATTCTTGGAAGATCGTATTCACATTTAAAAGAATTGTAGGTATTAGCATGGGTGGAACCACCCTAGTAACAAATTTCGATCTACTCGAGTCTAATTTGATCAAAACTCGGTCACTATTGGGTTCCACTACGCCAAGTCATGTTTAGCACTATTTAAACTCGACTTGATCGTTTACACCCCTAATATCACATACCCTCGTTTATTCTCACTTAAAAAAATCTTTATAAAATATATAAATTCTAACGCACAAACTAAATGTTCTGACTTCTGGGTATTAGATAAGATTATTTTTTTTTTAAAAAGTCCTTGATAATTAAGTTAAACCCTAAAAAAGGAGTGATGGACCCAGATTTTTATAGTTTCGTGTAAGTTTTAGTAATCTAAAAATGTGGTGCATTTGCAGAAAGTATGCATTGAATTAAAGGCTAAACTAATGATGATGATGATCTTACAGGGATGGCAGTATTAACTGAATGCTTAAGGAAAATTCTCCCAGAACTCAATTTGTTTCCATTTCTAGATGTGTTTTTGACTTGTGGTAACTGATATTTTTATGGGTGAAAATAAATTTTTTATAAAAGTTTTAAAAAAATTTTAAATTATATGTAAATTTCAAATTTTCAGAACGGACGATCAATCCCCTCCCTGCGTATTGGGGACCACCGACCACCAGATTTGGATATACATGAAATGAGTTTAGTTTTGAAAGAGGAGACTGACCTGAAGCTAAACACTCGGAGCTGGAGTTTGATCCAACTAAACAACTCTGACTGCCCATGATTTCATTGTTGTCGGCCAACGCCTGAGTCTCCTTCAACATGTCTTCCAACAGGCCATTCCCACTGATATTCAAGCTCGAGCTATAGTGGTCGCCATTGTGATCGTTCACTTTAGGGTTAAGTGTAACTTCTGAATTAGTGCCATCTTGGGCGAAAAATTGGTTCGAAGGGAGCTCGTTTTTCGACGGATGACCGAACCCGGGAGTCCACATAAACTGCCCCGGATCGAAATGGGGTTCGAGAATCCTAGACGATGAAGCAAGGTCGAGTATTGTTTGGTCCAACGTGTATGAGTTGGAGTAGTGTTGAGTGTTGAATGAATTATGATTGAAAGGATCGGTTTTCATCAAAGATGAAAAGGGTAACATGAAGTTCGAACCGCCGTTGCTGTTGTTGTTTTCATGGCTTACATCGTGTTTGAATCGCTTGTAACGTAGGGGGTGTTGTAAGGAAGGCGAAGTTCTAGGGAAGTAAAAGTCGAGAGAAGATGGAGTGGTGAAAGAAGTTGAAAGTGGAGATTGAAGTGGAGAGACATGGGAAGGGCTGAGAAGCGGAGGCGGCGGCGTCGAAGGGCTCGGAAGAGGCGGGGGTGTCGAGCCTGGACTCGAACTATGTTGTGTTATTGATGAATGTGGATCATACATTAGAAGTTGCGGTGATCGGGCGGCGATAAGGTTAGGCTGAGACGCCGATGATGGTAGCATCGAGCTTTGTAGAGGCTTCGTCATCGGACTTTGGAACGAGAAAGAGGGCGTTGTTGATGCGGTTGAAGATGTTACCGCCGGCGGCTGTGAACGCTGTTGTGATGAATACAATGCTTGGATTTCCGGAGGGTAAAGTGGAAGACCTTGGCGTTGCCTTCTTTTCACTCTTGTGTTCCAAAAGTTCTTTATTTCATTGTCTGTTCGTCCTGGAAGCTATCATAAATGGCAAAAAGAAAGAAAGAAAATCAAACAAATTCCGAGAAAATCAAAATTGCAACGTAAAAGAAAATTATTACCCGAGTAGCCATACGAGCCCATTTATTTCCCATGACAGCATGCAATTCAACGATGATCCTTTCTTCTTCCGGCGAAAAAGCTCCTTTCTTCAAGTTCGGCCTCAAATGGTTCGCCCATCGTAGCCTACAACTTTTCCCACATCGAGCCAATCCCGTATTCTTTTGCACCGCATTCCAATTCCCTTCACCGTGAGTCCTCACGTACTCCGCCAAAATCGCATCCTCGGCCGCCGTCCACGGCCCCTTTTTCAACGTCACACCACCGTTGTTCGACTCACCGCCGCCGCCGCTCTCATTTTGAGTACCAACTTGATTGTCGATGTTGTTGTTAATTCCTCCTATCATCATCTTCTTCCTTATGTCTCTTTTTATTCTTTCAAACCTTATTATGCAAAATTCTAAATTACCCTACACGTAAAAACAATATCTTCTATATATGCCTCGGTTGATAATTGTTATAGCTTTAAGCCTTTGTAATATGATAAAAACAAAAACAAAACAAAAAAAAAAACAAAAACAAAATGGGTATAATTTAAACAAATTTTTTTACCCTTTCACGGGGTTTGATTATTTTTTGTCCTTTTTTTTGTTCCTTTCCTTTCTTTCCCCTTCTCTTATCTTCACACTAATGAAGAGGAGAAGGGAAAACAAAGGAGAGAAAAAATGACTATAACTATGTAACCTCTCAAGGTAGATTCTTTTGGTTGAGAAATGGTGAGAAGGAAAATGAGGGTAAAAAACAACAGAGCCTTTTGTTTTTAGAAATGAAATCGAATTTAACTCAATTGATTCGGCTATCTTTTCGTAAATTTAAAATTCGAATCTCAACTTTTTTTCTTATCTTCAAGAAAAAAAATCCTATCTTAAATTAAAACAAAAATATCTATTGGGATTGATTTTTTTATGATTTTTCTAATAAATGTTTCTTAAGAAGAGGGGGAAGGTCTAAACTCAATGTACCCTAAAAGTAGATTAGACCCACAAGAAGGAACTTTGGCAAAGTGGATCTTGGCAAATTTAGGGGTGAAATTAATTCAATGGTAAACCCTAATTGGCGGGTTTCATTTTCATTTTTTATATTTTTGACTAAATTTTATTTTCTATATTTGATTCATATGTTTACAGCTTTATTTGATAATTATAAAGATATTAATTTGTCTATTTGAGTTTGATCTTTGTTAAGTAATCTTAAATTGTTATACTAATTTACTTTTTTTTAGCTCACATAATTCTTAATTATTGGTCAATAATCAAAATACATATTTTATATAAATAAAAAAGAAATTATGTTTTGATCCAATGAATGATAATTGAACTTTGATCCTATCTTGATAAAGTTATCTTTCTCTTAATTTTTTATACAATAGTATAAAAATTTGAATTTCTTTAAATATAATTTGCTTATGCTTTTTTATATATTAAAATAAAAATAATAATTCAATACACATGAAGAGACATTTTTCTAATCATTAAAAAAAACCTAGCCGCATAGTAATTAGTATGGTCGAGTGGCCTTTTCTAGAAGGAATGATGTTGCACCTGAGTTTTGCTGAGAATTGGGTGCAAATGGTGATGCGCTGTGTCAGGACAGTCTCATATTTCGTATGCTTAAATGGCACCTATGGTCAAAGCTTTAAACCATCCCGTGGCCTAAGGCAAGGGGACCCAATGAGTCCTTACCTATTTTTACTATGTGCTGAAGGCTTATCAACCCTCCTTAATGATGCTAATAATAGAAATGAGATCAAAGCTACTACAATTGGGAGGGAACGGCTGCAAGTGGGGCATTTACTCTTCGCTGATGATAGCATATTATTTGGCGATGCTTCACTGGCCACTGCAAGCAAGATGGTAGAATTGCTCACCTTGTATGGCAACGCTTCGGGTCAGTGTGTCAATTATGAGAAGTCTCTCATTTTCTTTAGCTCGAACGTGGACAGTAGACTACAGGAACAAATAGGGCAACTGTTACGGGTACGTGTCTCTTCCAACCCAGAATCTTACTTAGGTTTGCCAACCATGGTTGGTAGAAACAAGAGGGAGGCCTTCCAATACTATCTCGACAGATTCAACAAGAAGACAGTGACTTGGGGTTTGAAGTTTTTATCTTTGGGGGAAAGAAGTTTTAATCAAGAGTGTGTTGCAAGCACTGCCGGTATATGCGATGCAAGTCTTCTTGTTACCTTCATCTTTATGCCATTCAATGGAGAGTCTCATGGCAAAATTTTGGTCGAGGAACCAGGGTTCGGGCAAGGGAATCCATTGGTGTACTTGGTCACGCTTAGAACGTCCTAAGGTTTGTGGTGGCCTCGGGTTCCGGGACATGTGTGCCTTCAATATAGCATTGCTTGCAAAGCAATGTTGGAGATTAATTACACAACCAAACTGTTTTCTTGCAAAAGTCTTGAAAGCCAGATATTATCCTACTTGTGAGTTCCTTCAAGCTAACTTGGGTGCGAACCCTTCATTCGTTTGGAGGAGTATCTATAGTGCAAGAGCTGTAATTGAACAAGGGTATGGATGACGCATTGGTGATGGAAAGACAGTCAATATTTGGGGGGATCCTTGGTTGCCCGGTCAAGATTGTGGCAGAATTTAAAACTGTCACATAAACATCAACTATACACATGTATCGGATCTCATTAATGCAGATAGAACTTGGAAATCAGATGTGATACAGCGTATATTTGATGAAATAGTGGGAGCGAAAATCCTCTCTATTCCACTGGCCAAGAGTGACTTGCAAGACCAAATTATATGGCGGATGGAAGGCTCCGGGGTGTACTCAGTGAAAAGTGGTTATCGTTTCTTGAAAGGAGACCTCAATACAACCATTTCCAGGGACCTTGACACACACCTCACATCCCTACGCCCTTTCTACACGACCCTATGGGAGATTAACTTACCATCGAAGATCAAGATTCACATGTGGAAGGTAACCAACAACTTCTTACCAACCTACCAGAATTTAATGGCCAAACGGTTGAACGTAGTTGATTGTTGCCCCTTTTACCAAGATTCTAGTGAGACAATTATGCACTTGATGAGAGACTGCTACTATGTACAGCAATTGCTTGCTCACCAAGGAATTCCGATACAAACGACAAATGAAATCCTTGAATGGAGCCACTGGGTTGCGGATTTTTTCAGTAAGTTGAGTACCTCTAACAGAATTGCTTTAATGGTAACATATTGGGTTATATGGTTCTCCCGCAACAAACTTGTCCATGAAGGTGGTATTGCTGTTGTTCAGGAATCTCTATCATTTATACGGGCCTTTGTGCTAGAGCATGGTGGTGTAATGAATACACCCTCAGCCACTGAAGCGCGTATAAGCAGTGTTTGGTCTCCCCCAGATGCAAATACTATAAAATGTAATTTTGATTCCTCGTATGATGCACAGTCTAAAGTTGTTGTCTCAGGTATTCTCTGTAGGGATTCTAATGGGTTAATTATGGCATCTTGTATTATCCCCCATTGGAACGTTGCTGATGTATTTGCGGCGGAGGCCTATGCTTGCTTACAAGCAGTTACATTTGCCAGTGACTTAGGCTTTAATAGGGTCATAGTTGAGGGGGATTCGCGTTCAGTAATAAGTAGAGTACGTGCTGCTAAATCTGATTCCTCAATCATCAGCCCTATTATTCATGATATCAAGGAATTGGCAAAAGCCTTTGGAAGCATCTGCTTCCATTTTGTGCACCGTGAAGCCAATAACGCTGCCCATACGTTAGCCAATGAGGGAAGGGGTGGTAGCCACCCACAATACTGGATCGAGGAGGCCCCCCATGGCGTAACTTTAGCTGCTGCTTGTGATTGGCGAATGGTAAACAACCGGCAATGATCTCTCTGTTGCACTTAGATGATTCACTAACAATGTCGCCCAAGGAGTTGCTGGTTGAATTTGAACGATTGGAGCTTATTTATATATGTATTGGGATACACCCCATTTCTTTATGTTTTTTGATGGCTTTCTTTACGTTGTGTTGCTTTCTTAGCTGATGTGGGATAAATGTTTCTAATGATGTATTCTTTTCCCATATTAATACAAAAGCCATCTTTTTTCAAAAAAAAAATTAATGTTGGTCGTCGACTATAAAAAATACATTATTTTTTTTGCTCTTATATTTTTCATTGTTTG
Organism: Hibiscus trionum; assembly: GCA_030270665.1. Classification (NCBI taxonomy): domain Eukaryota; kingdom Viridiplantae; phylum Streptophyta; class Magnoliopsida; order Malvales; family Malvaceae; genus Hibiscus; species Hibiscus trionum. The sequence goes on along the minus strand of BSYR01000020.1, from coordinate 14,287,285 downwards.
TTTTTTTTTTTTTTAATTTTTAAGAAACAATTATGCTATTGTGGCACGATTTACTCAATTTTTTGGTGCATTTTTTTACACTTTGGCACATTTTTTTATTGGCCGTTTGGTCCTTTCTTTCATTTGTCGTTTATTTCATTTAATTTTCTATTAGGGTTGGATCTGACGTCACTGCGACTAATCAAGATGACCATCTTTTAATTATCTTGTTGATGGCTCTGTTTCGGACCCTCAAATTGGATTTAGATACCCGATCACAATCATTGTTTCTTGTTCTCGATTGAATTGTGGTAATTATTGTGTTGTCAACGTGTCTCACTGTAATATGTATTTTTATGTTATTTGTTGATGATTTACCTTTCATTGTTGATCTTTGTAGCCATAATTTGTTTTGAGTTTTTGAATCTGATTTTTACCTTGTGATTGTATGGTCATGTTATGATATTGAAAGGCTAATTTTATTTACTAGAATACATGTAAATTAAGAGTTTTTGGTTTTGTGAACTTTCATTGATAAAAAGAAAAACTTGCAAGCAAGGATTTTTTACATAAAATATTTTAATTCATTCTTTTTGGATTTTTAGATTCGTTATTAGCTATAACTAAAATAGAAACACACCAAAATCTTCTTACTGGGCTGTGTTGGCGGACTTTGATCTTGCCAATGAGACTGCAGCAAACATAAGTTGGATCCCCCCTTCTGATATTGGCCCACTAGCAATCTACCATATGACAATTTACATGAACCAAACTGAAAAGAAAAAGAAACGGCTCTTTTCAAGCTTATATTAATCCTGGATTTTTAAATCTGAACAAATAACTTAATTTTGAACAGATTTGTATGGATTTTTAAATAATTTTTACTTTTGCTGCTTTGATATTAAATTACCATTATATTCCTCGACTAGCTCTCGTGGTTGGGAACAAAATGATGCAAGCCCTTACTTTGTGGAAACGTTTTCCCACACTTCATATTATCTCTTTTTGTTTATATAACTATGATATTCGATCTATTAATTGATTAATTTATATTAAATATTAGAGAAATTTTCAGACTCATTATAGAGTGATTATTCTAACTCATTCAACATAATTTAAGAAAAAAATATTAGATGGGCTCTGCTCATTACGTTATGCGTGGTCCTAGATATCAATAAAAAGTGGTGGTTATTTGAAAGTTAAAATTAGATGGATGAACTTTATTGACTGGGACCACGGATAACGTAGGATAAACTGGGTCATCTAATAATCTATCCAATTTAAGATATTAGAATTCGATCCAGTAAACTTATTTAAAAGATCTAACACACTATTCACCAGATCAATTTATAGTTGACTCAAGTTCTACTCTTTAATCTAACCATATGAATAATCGATATTTAAATCTCTAATATATATATATACACACACATCACTAACAAATACATGTTATAGGCTTTTCCAGATAAAAATATGCACATGTTATAGGATCCTCAAATATCGTAATATATTAGAATGATATCTCTTTTCTTTTAAGTCACTCTTTTTTTAGTGTTTTTTTTTTCTTCATCGTAGTGGAGGTGTTAATACTTGATTGGTTGTCGGCGGTTAGCTTTTCAATTTTTGTATTTGCTCCTTTTTTATTTTATTTTATTTCAAGTTATTTTATTTTGTTTGATTAAATTCTTTCGTATAAAAATTATAGATAATTTTATCTACTTTACAACACATTTTTTAAGGTTGGATTTGGTGTAACCTCTCCAGACGTTATTTATTATGTTATTTTATTGATTTATTTGTGCTTTAGACCTTTAAACTCAATAGTATTAATAGCTATACATAATTACCGAAGATAGATCTCGATTGAATCGTGACAAAAATAAATAAATAAATAAATATTATGTGAACAATTCTGGTTTATTTTCATTTATGTAGTGAATTGTTGATTTTGTGTTTGAACTGCATCAATTGAAGTTATTATTAGAAATGATTTAATTTTATATTATTTATATTTATATATTTAAACTATCTTTGTATAAAATAAATTTTATTAAATAATAAATAAGCGTATACACAGGAAGAAATGCAGATAATTTTAAAATTTTCTCATTAAAATGATATTTAAATAATGAATTATTCATTAAATTAATGGCGAGTTTAACGAGAGAAAATCTTCGAAGTCAAAATATAAATTAAGACACGATTTGTGCACATCTTCAGTGAAACTAATATTTAAGGTCAACACTCTGACAACAATATATATATAAGGTTGGGACCAACTTACACAGTATAAAACTCTTTAAGTTTTACACGTTTTTTAGATCGTTGGATGGGAAAAATGGATGACTGAGATTAACTCATTACTTTTTTTTCTCAAGTGATAATCTTCACATACTCTACTGTTAATCTCAACCATCCGTTTCACACATCCAACGATTCAAAAAACGTGTAAAACTTAGAGAGTTTTATCATATATATAGGGATGAGATCCAGTTACACTATGTAAAACTCAACTAGTTTTATACTAATCCATAACCATTGGATGAGTGAAATGAATTGATAAGATTAAAAATAAGATATGTGAAGATTATCACTTGAAAAAAAAAGTAAGGAGTTAATCGCATTCATCCGTTTTACCCATCAAATGATTATGAATTAGTATAAAACTAGTTAAATTTTACATAGTGTAAATCGATCCTAACTCATACACAGAGAGAGAGAGAGAAAATAACTTTATTATCAAATGTAAATTTGATTTTAATTTGCTTGTAATTATATAAAAATGAGAAGTAAATAACAGCTTATTTAATAAAAATGAGAGATAAACTCTTCGGACGTTGTTTTCATTAAAAACCTTTAAGAATCATCAAGTATTACTGGACCTAACAAACGCTAATAAATGTTTAATTCGTCGTGTAGTTAGTCCCTTGCAGCTCCTGCTATTAATATTATGCCCCTCTATTTATTACACCTAAACTTATAAGAGTTCATTTTCGGATTCAAATATTATCCACATTTTATTAAAAAAAAATCTGATTTTTTAATATCGAAATTTTGAATTTTCTGATTGGATATTTCCTTTTTAAATTATTAATAGTAAATTCATTTTTTAAATAACATTAAATAAATAATAGTAATGGTAAATAATAATATATACGATAATAAAATAATAAAAAATATAATAAAATAGAAAATATATTATATATTAATGGAAGTTATAATAATAATAAAATGTTGCGTGCAAAAGTGATGCGCAAATTGCGTGCAAGTGTACACGGTGCCAAGTTATAATATTTAAGATATTGTCTCCACATGGATTGTGACAACCTTTCGGAGTTTTGATTAAAGCTAATAAATGTTTAATTCATCGTGTAGTTGTGTCCCTTGCAGTTCCTGCTATTAATATTATGCCCCTCTATTTATTGCACCTAAAATTATAAGTGTTCATTTTCGGATTCGGATATTATCCACATTTTATTCAAAAAAGAAAAGATTTATTGTTTTTTAATATCGAAATTTTGGATTTTCAGATTAGATATTTCCTTTCCAAAATTATTAATAGTAAATTCATTTTTAAATAACATTAAATAAATAATATTAATAGTAAATAATAATATATACGATAATAAAATAATAAAAATATAATAAAATAAAAAATATATGATATATTAATGGAAGTTATAATAATAAAAATATGTTGCGTGCAAAAGTGATGCGCAAATTGCGTGCAAGTGTACACGGTGTCAAATTATAGTATTTAAGATATCGTCTCCACATAGATTGTGACAACCTTTCGGGGTTTGTAACACCCGTATTTTGGGGTTAGGAGTTCGGTGTGTATGTTGGGTTCAAGTCGTCAAAATCGGTTTAATTTAATTAGACCTTGGTTTTGATTTAAATGAGATTAAAATTAAAGTGATGGCATTTTTGTAAATAAGTTAAAATAAAGGAAGACTACTTTTTGAAACAAAAAGAAGAAAAAAAAGAAAGTCATTTTCTTCCCCTTTTAGCAACATAACGTGAAAACCTTCCCCAAAACCCCAATCTACTATTTCATTCCTTTTCTCCATCAATTCAAGAGCTCCTTCGAAGGTAATTTCATTTTTGAACTCTCCTCATTATCCCAATCATTTCCATGGTTTTAGATTTCAAAACCATCATCTTTTTAAATTTCCAAGTTTTCAAGGTTGAAGAAAATTATGAAACTTTATTGGGTTTTTGACATGTGTTTGGGTTGTTTAGTTGATTTTTGAGTTCACCTTACTTTAATAGACCTAATACTTTGAAATGGAGGGATTTTGAGAAAAATCATGAAATGAGTCTTGGGGGTGTTTTTGAAAGTGTCAAAACTTGAATTTTTGGTGTGGTTTTGTGTTGGGTTGAAGGGCTGATGGTATAGGGTTGTTAGGAAGGTGTTTTGGAAGCTTTTATATGTCATTTGGGTGTTGGAAATGGTGGATTTCAGTTGGGTATTTGGGGAGTACGAAAATGTGAGTTTTGTGGTTAGTTTGGGTTTGAAATTATGAAGTTTGGCTTGTGATTGTAGGTTGAGTTTTGTGGCTGAGTTTAGCATTGATTTGGTGAGTAATATCTTGTCTTTTGATTGGTTAGAAGCAAGAGGGAACGTCAGAGAAGGTTCAGGATCGAATCCGGAAATTGTGGAGGCTTGACTAGCTTTGCTTGGTTTGCTAAGGAAGGGTGGTGAGTGAAACTTTCAAATTTTTTAAATTGGTTCAAGTGTGTGTAGTGGAGGTTTTGGAATGAGCTTGGTAGGTCATTCCAAGGTAGAAGTTAAATTGGTAGTTTAACTTCTTGTGTGTTTATAGCTTCAAATGTTTATGCCTATCATATTCTTGTGAAGCATGTTTTGGCTATGTATGAATATACATTGATGTGTGAGATGATGGTTGTGTGCTATAAATGATGGTTGTTATGATGTGGTTTAAAAGTATAATTGGAACTAGTTAACTTACCAGGTATAAATGATCGATTATTAGGATTATTGTGCACACGGTTGAGTCAAATTCGCGCGTGGCCTTGGTGGCGTTAAGTCATCAGGGAGGAGTACGATGATGTAATATTCCACCGGAAATGTTTATATTTATACGTGATGATGAGTGGAATCCCATCCGTAGGGCATGCGATGATGAGTGGAATCCCATCCATGCGAGATCCGGTGATGAGTGTAATTCCCCCGAGGTAATGTTGTTGTTGAGAGTAAATCCGCATATCCGAGTAAACTAATAGTGGCCAATATACTTGTTCATGTGGTTATGCTGCTAAGATAAATGCTTTATCTTGTTGAGCTTAATATGAAGTAAGATGCCATATTATTGTCTCTTGTGTTGCTAGCTAAATTGCTATATTTATGCTTATGTATGTTTGTGTGCGATGTAAGGATGATATGCTTGAACCCTGCATTGTTGTTGTTTTTGGTTTTAGAGCATCCTCACTAAGCTTCTAGCTTACGCTCTCATTTTCGACAATGCAGATTAGTAGCGTGGAGTTAGCAAGGAGCAAGGCAAAAGGGCATTTCCAAGCTTGTAGTTGCTCAAGTATGGTTTAGTAAATAAAGTAGTAGTTTAGCAATGGGGCTACTATGTGTTTGTATGAGCGTTGTATGACTCATAAAGTAGTAGTTTAGCAATGGGGCTACAGATGTGATTGCAGGTAACTTCTCAATACAGTCTTTAGGTTTGCTTTCTTTTATTGACTCTGGGTCTACACATTCTTATATTCTGAGTGAGCATGCAAAGTTGTTGAAATTGCCTTGTGAAATATTAGAGATATGAGTTAGTGTTACTAGTTCATTCGGGGATACGGTAGTAGTTAGAAAGATGTACATAAGATGTCCGCTTATGGTTCAGGGACATGTGTTTCTAGTGGATATGATGGAGCTACCATTTTATGGCTTTGATGTGATTTTGGGTATGGATTGGCTCACTGAGCATAGAGATAGGATAGACTTTGAGACTAAGAGGATTTCTTTTTGACTCGCGGATGATTATGAGATAGTAGTGGTAGGTGAGAACGTGAAGTTCTTATCGAATGTAGTTTCAATTTTAGAGGCTAAGAGACTAGTGGAGATGGGTTGTGAAGCGTATTTGGCCTATGTGATAAATCCAAACATGAGTGAGGTTAGACCTCAAGACATCCGGACAATGTGTGACTTTCCAAGTGTGTTTCCAAAAGAATTTTCGGGTTTACCACCTGATAGAGAGGTAGAGTTTGCTATAGAGACTTATTCAGATTCAGCTCCTGTTTCGATTGCTCTGTATCGTATGGCACCGAAAAAACTGAAAGAGTTGAAGACTCAATTGCAAGAGTTGGCAGATATAGGCTTCATCCGACCTAGTTCTTCGCCTTGGGGCGCTCTAGTTTTGTTTGTAAAGAAGAAAGACGGAAGCATGAGAATGTGTATAGATTACAGACAGTTGAATCAGTTAACAGTGAAGAACAAGTATCAGTTGCCGAGAATTGATGATTTGTTTGATCAGTTGAGAGGGGCATCAGTCTTTTCGAAGATCGACTTGAGATCCGGTTACTACCAGCTGAAGGTAAGAGAAGTTGATGTACCGAAGACGGCCTTTAGAACTAGATATGGTCACTATGAGTTTTTAGTCATGCCTTTTGGGTTGACTAACGCATCGGCTGCTTTCATGGATATGATGAATATGATCTTCCATCAGTAGCTAGATCAGTTTGTAGTTGTCTTCATAGATGACATTTTGGTGTATTCGCGTATCGAGGAAGACCACGACCGACACTTGAGGTTAGTTTTGCAGATTTTGTTAGATAATCAGTTGTATGCGAAGTTGAGCAAGTGTGAGTTCTGGATCCAAGAGGTAGTCTTCCTAGGGCACGTAGTGTCAGCCGATGGGATTAGAGTTGATCCGAAGAAAATAGAAGCTATTGTTGAGTGGAAACAACCGAAGTCAGTAACAGAGGTTCGTAGCTTTCTAGGCTTAGCCGGATACTATAGAAGGTTCGTAGAAGGTTTCTCAAAGTTAGCCGCTCCATTGACACAGTTACTTCAGAAGAGTGTTCAGTTTGAGTGGTCAGATGCAAGACAGCGAGCCTTTGAGAAGTTGAAAGAAGCTTTGACCCAAACGTCGATCTTGATTCAGCCAGAGTTAGGGAAAACTATGTAGTTTACAGTGATGCTTCCTACGTAGGCCTAGGTTGTGTCCTCATGCAAGACAAGAGAGTAGTGGCTTATGCCTCAAGACAGTTGAAGACTCACGAGCGTAACTATCCGACCCATGACATAGAGTTAGCTGCAGTTGTGTTTGCTCTGAAGATTTGGAGGCATTATTTGTACTGTGAGAAGTGCACAGTGTACACATATCACAAGAGTTTGAAGTATATCATGACTCAGCGAGATTTGAATCTCAGACAGCGTAGGTAGTTAGAGTTGCTAAAAGACTATGATCTTACGATTGAGTACCATCCGGGTAAGGCCAATGTGGTGGCCGATGCTTTGAGTAGAAAGGTAGATGTAGATTTGAGAGCCATGTTTGCTAGATTGAGCTTGTCCGGAGATGGTGGCTTAGTGGCAGAGCTTCAAGTTAGACCTACTCTAGGTCAGTTGATTAGGGAGAAACAGCTCCTAGATAGATCTTTGGCACCTCACGTGCAAGACATAGCCGAGGGTAGACCTTCCGACTATAGTTTTAGTACCGATGGGGTCTTGTGTTTCAGAAATAGGATAGTTGTGCCAGAAGACAGTGACTTGAGACGTACGATCTTGACTGAAGCGCACAGTAGTACGTTTGCTATGCATCCTGGAAGTATGAAGATGTACCGCGACCTGAAGAATGAGTACTTTTAGGTTGGTTTGAAGAGCGACGTAACTAACTTCGTAAGTAAATGTATGATGTGTCAGAGAGTGAAGGCGGAACATCAGGTTGTCACATCCCAAAAACCGGTCTAGTCAGAATTAGGTTCCGGTGACTGAGTATTTTATATCGGTTGTATAATTTATTCGATATTATCTGAACCAATAAATATTATTCGGGGTAATTTATAATAGTTTTTTATTATTATTATTATTATTATTATTATTATTATTATATAAAAAAAGTAAGTGGAGGAGTTGGTGACCAAAACCACTAAACAAAGATAATGAATAAAAAAAATGGTGGGGGGATAAAGTTGACGCCAAAATATTAAAAAGGGGAAAATGGAGTGGACCTAAATTAATTAGGTAAAGCATGCAACACCATTAAAATTATTGGTTAAAATAAGATTTAGTGGGGGAGTGTTTGAAATTGAAATTGATTTGAAGGCTGGCAAGCAATTGAAAACAAATGGTCACCAAAGCCACACGTGGCTAAGGGAATTTAATTTCCCATTATGCTTGAATACGTGGAGAATTTTGAGGGAAATTGAAGGCTGAAAAATATATATGGGTGGGAAATTAGTTCACGGCATTTAAAATAAAAAGGAGGAAAAGAAGTGGTTGCCGTCCCACTTAAGCAAATTGGTCTAAAACAAATCAAGTGGATTTGCCACAATTTGTGGCTAAGATTGAATTGAAAAGCTGGCAAAATTGTATAAATAGGTGGGGATTTGATTGGGATATACACGGCAGCTTTACCTAATTTAATTAGGTAAAGCAATTGTAAATTGTGTAGTGGAAATGAAGTGGAATTTTGCACAATTTGTGGCCATAAATTGATTTGGATGCCGACCAAACGTGTATATAAGGGGGCAATGGCAATTGAGATTTTCACGGCAAACAAAGGAAAGAAAAGAAAGAAAGAAAGAAAGAAAGAAAGAAAGAAATAAATAGGTTACGATCCAATGTTTGATTGGTAGTCCGATATTTTCGATATAGTAATATCGAATCTCTACCGACGTCGGGGTAAGCTCAAATCTCTAGTTAGTTTAAGTTTCGGTATCGAGTTTGTTTAATATTTTTATATTTATTCGATACTGTCTTGTCGATTTTAATTGATTTTTATTATCATAGTACACGAGGTCGATTCGGAACAACCGTCAAGCCCAAGAAATAAAAATAAAGTACCGGTCTATCAAGGTAAGTGAAATAAATTAGAGTTGAGATTAGAGTCTCAACTACCTTTAATTTGATGTTAGTATTTATATTAAGCATGAAATTGGATTAATTAAAGGTTAGTAAATGATAAGGGTAAAAGGAATTCGGATTTGTAAACTGTCCTGTAGAAAACTGCATTTTTGAGCATGTTAGAGTCATTTCTGGAAAAAGTGTTCTTCTACAAAGTTGTAGAGAACAAAATTTTACATGGAATAGAGGTATGATATGCTCAAAAATGTTAAGTATAAGTCTCGTAATTGTTGTTAGAAGTTGACGGGACTGAAACTGAATAATTGGAATCTGCTGGGCTAAATTGTGAAATTCGAAATGTTTAGGGGGTCAAAATGGAGTTAATAAATTCTGAAAACTTATTATTAGAACAGGGGATTCATGAAATGAATTAGATTAAATGGTCAAGATTGAATTAAGTCTCAATTGGTAGGTTAAAACCATTTAGATCACATATAGGATTATTAAAGAATAAAAAGGGGAGTGTTTTGTAGAAATCGATAAATTGAGGACTTACATGTCCTATTTTTGAGGTTTCTGGATAATAAAAATAATTTTATAAGATTAATGTAAATGTGGTTAAAAGCTCAAGATTAATAGTGTAGTGAAACATAGGTTATAAATGCACTAAAGTCACAAATTAAGCATAGACAGATTAAGTTTCTAAAAATGCCCTATGTTCAAGTAATAAACTGTATTGATAGAGAAATGATAAAATTATGTGCCATACATGGTTGTAAAGGTGTGTTTATAAGATTTCTAGAATGGTAAAGAACTCCTTATTTGGAGTTGTGAGTAAAAAGATATGAATTTTTGAGTAAGTAAAGGTCATGAAAATAGGGTAACAGTTTGCCCCTAAATCTGCATCAACAACGACTTTAGAAATTCATTATAAATTGTATAAGAAGAATTAAAAGTTATAATTTATATGGTTTAAAAGATTATTCAGTCTAGTTTCGTTTAAAACAAACGAAATCAGATTTTAAGTTATAGAACATTTTATATAAATATTTCTTTGAGGACAATGCAAACTGCCTAATGTACTAAATGATATATTTCTTTAATGTTTGGTTAGAAAAAAATGTAGAAATGAAGGAAACCACAAAATTGGAGAATAAGGAAAATGTCTCTAAGCTTGGATCAAGGTGAGTGTAGATGCATTTGTCTCGGGTGACGCGGTGTCATTCCGATCATTGTTTTTATATGTGAGTGTAGATGCATTTGTCTCGGGTGACGCGGTGTCATTCCGATCATTGTTTTTATATGTGAGTGTGGATGCATTTGTCTCGGGTGACGCGGTGTCATTCCGATCATTGTTTTTATATGTGAGTGTGGATGCATTTGTCTCGGGTGACGCGGTGTCATTCCGATCATTGCTTTATGTTCTGATATGTGATTGTAGTTGTGTCAAGGGATAGGCTCGGTGCCTTCCCGTTGCATTATTTATGATTATGTTTGCATTTGTTAAGGGCTCACGTAGAGCAACTATGCTCGAATGGCAAATTTGGTAAGTGCCTTGTATTACTTTGATATGTTCGAATATGACTATGAAATGCTACATGATATGGAGCTACGGCTCATCTTGTTATTTCATATGATATGATATGAAAATCATGGACTATGTGAAATTATGTGTATTTATGGACGTTGGATACAATTGGCATGCCATAGGGTTATTCGAGCTCAACATGTAAGGGAGGACTACGGTCCAGGGCTACGGCCTATATGTGGGAGATAAAAGGATGGAAGTGTAAGGGATACATGGAGCTACGGCTCAGGGCTACGGCTCAATTATGATACATGATATGGTGTACAGGGAATCCGCGTATCCAATGGTACCAATATATTATGTGTTTGATACGTTATGCTATGTTATGATTATGATATGATATTATATAAGAGATACATGGAGCTACGGCTCAGGGCTACGGCTCATTTATGATTCATGATATGGTGTACAGGGAATCCGCGTATCCAATGGTACCAATATATTATGTGTTTTATACGTTATGCTATGTTATGATCATGATATGATATTATGCTTTGTTATGAATATGAAGTATGCCATGTTATTGCATTATGATCATTTTTGGAAGCATGCTATATGACATAACATGTTCATTCATTGTCATTGGCTACCTCACTTAGACTATGTAAGTCTAATGCATTCATTGCATAACATTTCAGGTTAAGGAAAGTAACAGATCTAGATCGAGATTAGTTGGAAGGTTGGCAAGTCACTACAATTAAAGAGTAATGTATTTTGTCATTATGAACTCCTAGTATGGTGGCAAAGTAGTTAAAGTAATTATACTAATCTTGTGGGCCTACTATTGTGAAATCTACCTATGTTTTATATAAGGTTTTAAAGCTATATTGACTATTGAGTTAGTAATAAAAATTGACATAATTGATACTTTACAAAATAGTCACTAAACATTACATCGTCTAATCAGGTAAGTAAATGACCTCCGATAGTAATGAGGTTTTACAGGTTAATAACTAGTAAGTTTAATTTCAGTATAATATCACGAATTTCAGATAAGGACCCCTAATTTGTAAAAATTACAAATTAGTCCTTGAGTTTGAAAAAGTTTAAAATTGACCCCAATTCGAGTAAGTTGTTAATAAGTTAAGTGTTAAGTCTTAAAAGAGATTAGTAAAATATGTCGAAATGATTTTTGAACTTTGAATTTATGTCTCCGATCTCCGCATCGTTTCCGGTAGCGCTCTCCGACCCGGTTCTCTACCAGGCCGGGAAGGGGGTGTTACATCAGGTTCCCTCAGGTTTGTTGCAGCCGTTGAGAATTCCGGAATGGAAATGGGAGAATATCACCATGGATTTTGTTTCGGGCTTGCCTTTGACTCCTACGAAGAAGAACTCAGTTTGGGTTATAGTAGACCGTTTCACGAAGTGTGCTCACTTTTTAGCGGTCAATATGACTTATACATTAGATAGATTGGTCGATCTGTACATTGGTGAGATTGTTAGACTGCATGGTGTGCCGAAGTCTATTGTGTCCGATAGAGATCCGAGGTTTACAGCTCGATTTTGGGAGTGTTTGCATATAGCTTTGGGTACACGTTTGAATTTCAGCACGTCTTATCATCCTCAGACCGATGGTCAGTCAGAGAGGGTTATACAGATATTAGAGGATATGTTGCGTTGTTGCATCATTGATTTTTAGTGTACGTGGGAGAAGCATTTGCCTCTAGTTGAGTTTGCTTACAATAACAGTTTTCAGTCGAGCATTCAGATGGCCCCGTATGAAGCCTTGTATGGCAGAAAGTGTAGAACTCCAGTTTGTTGGGATGAAGTAGGACGGAAATTGTTGCATATGCCGGATTTGCTTAAGGGGACAACTGATAAAGTGAGATTGATTTGCGACCGCTTGAAGGCAGCTTCGGATAGGCAGAAGTCCGATGCCGATTTGAAGAGGAAGGAAGTTGAGTTTTCAGTGGGTGAGAAGGTGTTCCTAAAAGTGTCTCCGTGGAAGAAAGTGATGAGATTTGGCAGAAAGGGGAAGTTGAGTCCGAGGTACATAGGACCGTATGAGATCGTGAGAAGGGTTGGCCCAGTTGCTTATCAGTTGCATTTGCCATCCGAGCTAGAGAAGATACACGATGTATTTCATGTTTCGATGCTCCGTAAGTATAGGTCAGATCCATCACATGTTATGCCTGTAGAAGAGATTGAATTGAATCCGGATTTGACTTATGACGAAGAACCAGTTGAGATCTTAGCTTTAGACAGCAAGGTGTTGCGGGGTAGATCAATTGAGTTAGTAAAAGTGCGGTGGCAACGTCGAGGGGTGGACGATGCCACTTGGGAGAGGAAGGAGGATATGGAAAAGCAGTTTCCTTATCTCTTTCAGTCAGGTAATTTCGAGGACGAAATTCCTTAAGTGGGGGAGAGTTGTAACACTCGTGTTTTGGGGTTAGGAGTTCGGTGTGTATGTTGTGTTCGAGTCATCAAAATCGGTTTAATTTAATTAGACCTTGGTTTTGATTTAAATGAGATTAAAATTAAAGTGATGGTATTTTTGTAAATAAGTTGAAATAAAGGAAGACAACTTTTTGAAACAAAAAGAAAAAAAAGAAAGTCATCTTCCTCCCCTTTTAGCAACATAACGTGAAAACCCTCCCCAAAACCTCAATCTACTATTCCATTCCTTTTCTCCATCAATTCAAGAGCTCCTTCAAAGGTAATTTCATTTTTGAACTCTCATCATTATCCCAATCATTTCCATGGTTTTAGATTTCAAAAACATCATCTTTTTAAATTTCCAAGTTTTCAAGGTTGAAGAAAAGTATGAAGCTTTATTGGGTTTTTGACATGTTTTTTGGTTGATTTTTGAGTTCACCTTACTTTAATAGACCTAATACTTTGAAATGGAGGGATTTTGAGAAAAATCCCGAAATAGGTCTTGGAGGTGTTTTTGAAAGTGTCAAAACTTGAATTTTTGGTGTGGTTTTGTGTTGGGTTGAAGGGCTGATGGTATAGGGTTGTTAGGAAGGTGTTTTGGAAGCCTTTAGATGTCATTTGGGTGTTGGAAATGGTGGATTTCAGCTGGGTATTTGGGGAGTACGAAAATGTGAGTTTTGTGGTTAGTTTGGGTTTGAAATTGTGAAGTTTGGCTTGTTATTGTGGGTTGAGTTTTGTGGCTGAGTTTAGCATTAATTTGGTGAGTAATATCTTGTCTTTTGATTGGTTAGAAGCAAGAGGGAACGTCGGAGAAGGTTCGGGATCGAATCCGGAAATTGTTGAGGCTTGACTAGCTTTGCTTGGTTTGCTAAGGAAGGGTGGTGAGTGAAACTTTCAAATTTTTTAAATTGGTTCAAGTGTGTGCAGTGTAGGTTTTGGAATGAGCTTGGTAGGTCATTCCAAGGTAGAAGTTAAATTGGTAGTTTAACTTCTTGTGTGTTTATAACTTCAAATGTTTATGCATATCCTATTCTTGTAAAGCATGTTTTGGCTATGTATGAATATTCATTGATGTGTGTGATGATGGATGTGTCCTATAAATGATGGTTGTTATGATGTGGTTTAAAAGTATAATTGGCACTAGTTAACTTACCGGGTATAAATGATCGATCATTAGGATTAGTGTGCACACGGTTGAGTTAAATTCGCGCGTGGCCTTGGTGGCGTTAAGTCATCAAGGAGGAGTATGGTGATGTAATATTCCACCGGAAATGTTTATATTTATACGTGATGATGAGTGGAATCCCATCCGTAGGGCATGTGATGATGAGTGGAATCCCATCCATGCGAGATCCGGTGATGATTGTAATCCCACCGAGGTAATATTGCTGTTGAGAGTAAATCCGCATATCCGAGTAAACTAATAGTGGCCAATATACTTGTTCATGTGGTTATGCTGCTAAGATAAATGCTTCATCTTGTTGAGCTTAATATGAAGTAAGATGCCATATTATTGTCTCTTGTGTTGGTAGCTAAATTGATATATTGATGCTTATGTATGTTTGTGTGCGATGTAAGGATGATATGCTTGAACCCTGCATTGTCGTTGTTTTTGGTTTTAGAGCTTCCTCACTAAGCTTCTAGCTTACGCTCTCATTTTCGACAATGCAAATTAGTAGCGTGGAGTTAGCAAGGAGCAAGGCGAAAGGGCATTTCCAAGCTTGTAGTTGCTCAAGTATGGTTTAGTAAATAAAATAGTAGTTTAGCAATGGGGCTATTATGTGTTTGTATGAGCGTTGTATGACTCATAATTGTTGAATGTTGTTTATGCTTTGCCTTGGTTTTGTAAACCATGTTATATGTTGTTTGGCAAGCGTGTAAACCTTATGTGTGAAGACATGTGCCTTTTGGCTCTTTAAGCTTCTGAGTATGCCTTGTTATGCAATATCTATCTTTATGTGAATGCCATGTTGTAAATACCTTATTGTTCATCTAAATTGTCCTTCATGCTAGTTCTTGGTTGTGTAATGTTGTATGAATGCTTGTATGTGGCTAGGGAAGTCTTAAAATGCATTTAGTGTTGAGTCTTGTGTTGTTTTGCTGCCAATTGGTGTCTTGCAGTGCAGGGCGTATCGATACGCCTAAGGACCGTATCGATATGGTCCTACACTTTGGGACACAAAATTGGCTAGGGGTACCGATACTCGGAGGTGTATCGATACGCCCAAAGCTCACTGAAATTCTGAGATTTTTCACGATTCTTTGGCGTATCGGTACGGGCTCTAGGCGTATCGGCACGGCTTTGTCTCGTTGACCGCGAGATGTTGATCGAGAAGGGCGTATCGATACGCTCAAGGGCTGTATCGATACGATCTTCCTGTGTTGTCTGAAGGCAGTTGACTTGGTCAAGGCGTATCGATACCCTTGATTGGTGTATCGATACGGCCTGCTCCGTGGCTTTAAAATGGACTGTTAATCATGTTGAATCGGTTTGGTTGCTTTTACCTCGTGATGTTTTCCGCTGTCGTGATCACTTAGGAAATAATATGCCTCTAGACAAGATATAATTAAAAGAAATTTTCTAGGGTTGCTAACCGAGGTGGGACCCTAACAAGTTTCACATCGGTTTTCCCAGTGTAGCCTACTCGGTCTGGTCAGCCGACCAGACCGGGGCGAGGGGGTTACAGGGTTCACTTTTCTACACAAGTAAATTAAAAACACAAATATTAGGAGTTGGTTTTGATTAAAGCTAATAAATGTTTAATTCATAGTGTAGTTGTGTCCCTTGCAGCTCATGCTATTAATATTATGCCCCTCTATTTATTGCACCTAAAATTATAAGCGTTCATTTTCGGGTTCGGATATTATACACATTTTATTCAAAAAAGAAAAGATTTCTGATTTTTTAATATCGAAATTTTGGATTTTCAGATTGGATATTTCCTTTCTAAATTATTAATAGTAAATTCATTTTTAAATAAAATTAAATAAATAATAGTAATAGTAAATAATAATATATACGATAATAAAATAATAAAAAATATAATAAAATAGAAAATATATTATATATTAATGGAAGTTATAATAATAAAAAAATGTTGCGTGCAAAAGTGATGCGCAAATTGCGTGCAAGTGTACACGGTGCCAAATTATAGTATTTAAGATATCGTCTCCACATGGATTGTGACAACCTTTCGGAGTTCACTTTTCTGCACAAGTAAATTAAAAACACAAATAGATTGGAATGCTTCGTAGTGTGGAGATTTTATGTATTGTCTCGGCACAGTTTTGCAGATCAACTTAACAACTTTCGGTAACCGCCCACGAGTATGCCTCGGCAGAGACCAATATGACTTCCTGGGCAGTTAAGCGATGATTCAAGGTTCGGCAAGGCTCCCTTCTATGACTTCCTCTTCTCCCGAAGCTTGAAGTACTATTGGCGAACACGTCTTGGATGATACCTCCCGGTGTGAATCTAAGGGTGAACACCAACGGATTATGAAACCTTTCTTAGCCGCTGAACTTCAAAACTTATCCCTAACCGAAGTAGTTTTACCCTATGGTTGGATAAAACCGTGTTTACTCATTTCGTGAGTTCAACTCTCCCGATATTAAACAAATAGATTGAAGCTCTCTTCTCTCTCGATAAAGATTGCGACAATGAAGAACCAAGAGTAAACAAACCTTGAATTTATTGCAAAAACCGAAATCCTAAACGAATACAAGCAAAACTCTCACAACTACTACACAACCAACCCTTAGCCCTAGGGAAGGTTTAGAACATGATGGGGGTTGACGACACTAGGGTTTCGAAAAGAAGGAGTTTCTCTCTAATCTCAATTGTCCTATCTCCTTCAAGTCAATTACATATATATAGGTGAGGAGCCTAGGTCTAAGTCGGTTTAAGGTAGGAATACTAGTTAGAGTACAATTACAACTCATTAAAAGAACAAATCTAACATTATTTTTTTCTAGATTCCCGTTTGACTTTTTCCAACTTGACTTTGACTAGGCTTTTCTTTTTTGTTGGGCTGTAATGCACGTGCAAGTGGTTTAAAAAAATCGGGCTTGATGAGCTCTTTCAATCGCATACCACTTTGTATTTTTTCACCCTTCCTTGAGTTGCTACCTCGGCGGCGTACCGTTGACTGCCTCGGCGGAGGTGTGGATTGGTGTGCAGGGGTTGAACAACTCTTCATTCTGGTCCTTTCCTCCTCTATTAGCTCTCGAACATCTCTTCAGATGATCCAATAGCTTCCTCCATCAGTTTCCAGCTTCTCCTATTTTGCCCTCTTTGCTGCCTTGGCGGCATCTGCCTGGGCGGGTACCTGCGCACAGTTAGTAAACACACATGAGCAGTATCTTTTGGATAAAATCAATTAAGTTTATTAAATAAGGCAGAATATCTAATCTATGCAGTTTTATGTATGTTTTCCTAATAAATGCATCTAAACTATACTTAAGAACAACAATAATTGAGCTAAACTAGTGTATAAATTTAGGACTTTTGCACACTTAACACACCCCCAAACTCGAACTATTGCTTATCCTCAAGCAATGCAATCTAATAATAACATGCCAAAACTTAAAACCATATGTAAATTACGTCGAGAAAGCATCTTGAGCAACCTTTACATATCGAGTAGATTTATGCCTAATTGGAAACCTTTCGAATGACAATAGATTTACCCGGAACCGAACTATGTATCTCGTGAGTGTGTTCAGTTCTTGTGATAATCATGATTTTTCAGCTTCTAAGTAAACTTTCGATAAGCCCCTTGATTTCTTTGGGTTTCCTTATTGTTTCTTTTTCAATTTGACCACTAGTGCATGTGATAGGCATCTCTAACGATTTCAATTTTTTTCTCTAGAGCCAGTTCCGGGCACCTCTAGCTTATCCTAGAGCCAGTTTTGGGCACCTCTAGGACGTTTTTTTTACTTCAAGTTCTACCCAAGTTTACTAAGTGAAATACCTAAGTTTCCTAGAAGTCCTAAATTAAACTAGTCATAAAGAGTGTTTTCTTTTAAGTTCAGACCATAGTAGGATTCTAAGTTAATCTAATGCCATGCTAAGGTTGTCGCTCAGGCAGGCCATCTGTCGCGGCGGGTAAAAGGTACTCAAGAATTTTCCTCAAACTAAGAATTCATTAGACTTTAAATAAAGACATGTTACATTAGAACCTAAATGCAACTAAAAGAAAAAACGAAACAGGAAAAAAACAAAAAAAAAATTAGAGGACTAATTCCCTCCCCCAAACTCGAGAGGAGCATTGTTCTCAATGCATGCCTACATACACAAAATTTTAGCATAGATTAGATAAAAATAAAATAGAAGAAAGAGAGAGAAGCTTAGACTGGTCATGACTCGGATGAGCTTTCATCGTCGTCGCCGGCTATGATCACTCTCTTCCGAACTACCATTTTGAAGCGTTTGGCCACCCTCGACAGCTCCTGGCGGGAAGGTGGACTGGGTTGTGCCTTCTGTATGACTTCTCGTTCGCCGCCTTCTTCGTTGTTCGGGCAGACTTCTGTGGAAAAGTGTGTTCTCTTTGCACCTTGGGAGAATGACGGTTCAAGCTTCCTTGTGATGGAGTGAACTGTGTCTTGCCATACCAAATCGTCTAATAAGAAGTCGTTGAGGTAGGCTGAGTTAGATGGTCCTGGTGCGTCGACTGCTACCCATGATGTCTGCCCTTGTTCTTTGATTGGGGCAGCCGCTGTATCTCAACGGTTTTCGAATATAGAGAGGACTTCGGTGGTCGTGGCTGCTCGAGAGGCTTGAGGTTCGGTTGAGATAGAGGCGGTTTGAGTTACGGAGGCGGGGGGGTTCTTGCCATTCTTGATTTGGGCTTTAGGATTTTTTTTTGAAGAGGGTTGTGAGAGTTTGAGAATCTATGGAAAAGGAAATAAATCTGAAAGCAAAGGAAATATGTGAAACAATATTCAAGAGAGAGAGTAAAGAAGCGTGAATAGTAAAAAATGAGTGGGTTTAAATAAGAGTGAAAGGGTGTTGCCGTTTCGTCTACTGAGGCTGTCGTTGCCTGGGCAGAGAGCCATTTGGACAGAATGGGCGTTTGCGAACGGTTAGTTCGGGCGAGAAGCAACGTCTGTCTGTCGCGACAGACTTGGCGGGTGGGCTAGAGCGGTTGATGGATTTGGGCTTTCTTCTTCTCCCTTCTCTTGGGCTATTGTCTCTCCTAAAAAAACTGAAATAAAAATTGTTAGAGAATAAGCAAATACTAAAATTAAATCTACTTCCTAAAACTGGAAAAAATGCAAGAAATTAAAATCTAAATCTTAAAACATAAAACATAAAAGAAAGAAAATTTAAGTTATGTTGGGAATGCATCTAGATGCATTTCCCAGCATAATCACTTCCTAGGTTGCTGCAATATTTGATTCACCCTTTGCAGGGCGGGTCTCTGTGTTTCTCGTGATCATTGTCACTGCCAGGTTGCCCGCCCTGGCAGCTGTGGCTGGAGTGCTCTAGCTCTGTGCTGGGTTTGGTGTCTGCTGAGGCATAAATGTTATGACATTCTTCTTTGTCGTTAGCTTTTTTCAAAGGTTGCAAGACATTTAGTTTAATTTTCTAGTCATCCACCCTCATAGTAAGCTCTCCATTCCCCACATCTATTAGAATTTTGCTTGTGGCTAGGAACGGTCTCCCAAGGATGATGGGTGCTTTGTCGTCTGCCTCACAGTCCAGAATTAAGAAACAAGCTGGAAAAATAAGATTATCCTCTCTTACTAGGATGTCTTCAATTTTTCCTTCCGGTTGTACGTAAGAGTGATCAACTAACTGGAGAATGACGGTGGTGGGTCTAGCTTTTCCAATTCCCAGCTTTTCAAACACTGACTTTGGGTATTACATTAATGTTTGCCCCAAGGTCACATAAGGCGTTCCCTTCGCAATGGTTCCCAATAGTGCATGGAATGAGGAAACTACCCGGGTCTCTTAGTTTGGGCGGTGTTTTATTGTGCAGCATGGCCATGCATTCTTCCGTCATGGCGATCGTTTCAAATTCCCTGATTCTTTTCCATTTGGAAACTATGTCTTTCAGAAATTTGGCATAGTTCGACATTTGTTGTATGACTTCCACCATGGGTATATTGATATGCACTTGCTTGAGAATATCTAGAAACTTTTTGAATTGGTAATCTTGCTTCTAATGTTTCAGCTGCTATGGAACAGGTGGGTGTGTACGTACCTCACATTTCTCGGAAGCATCAATAGGTTCTGTCGTGACAGAGAGTTCTAGGTCTGCCGCGGCGGGCTTGCATGCTTCTGTCTGGGCAACTGATTTGATGGCCTTGCACTGCTCGTAAGTGGGTTTCCTCGCGACTTCAGTATCGCTGGGCAATCCTCCCATAGGTCTGGTGTTTATGACTTGTGTAAATTAGCCCACTTGAGTTTCCAGTGACTTCAAAGTTACCTCATGATTCTGCATTCTCATCTCAGTCTTATCCATGAAAGCCTCAGTTTTCTTAACAAATAAATCCATGTTGGACATATAGGTACATGTCTGAGTCATGAAGGCACTTAGAGTCTACTCTAAAGCACTGGGTGTTGCCTGTTGCGGCGGCTGCTGCCGCGACATAGTCTGCTAGAATCCTTGCGATTAATTTTTATGATTAGCTGGATTCATAGCGTTGTTGGGGTTGCTCTATGAAAAAATTGAGGTGCCTTTTCCAGCTTGGATTGTAGGTGTTTGATGTAGGGTTGTTGTTCCTGTTGAAGTTCCCCACAAACAGCTGGTCTTGGTTCCTTGTTGGCACTCGGACGAGTCATGGTCTCCCCCACATTGGTCGCAAAAGGCATCAATGGCTTTGACTTGTTGGGTATTGTTCTGCCTTTGCATAGCTTCTACCATCTTTGTCAACTGAGCGACTTGTACTATGAGTGCATCTGAAGTTCTTAGCTCGTTCGTTGTGAAATGCGTCCTTATGCCGCCTCGGCGGGCATTATGGAACTAGTAGTCGTTTTTTGCCATCCTGTTCAAGATCTGAATTGCTTCGACCGGCTCCTTGTAGAGTAAAGTACCATTGGCAGAGGAATCCAGCATCATCATTGTTGGTGTGTTTACATCGTTGTAGAATACGGATACTTGAGTCCACTCAGGAAATTCATGGGAGAGGCATTTATCCAAAAACTCACAGTATCTCTCCCATGCCTCGTACATCGGTTCATCGCCTGCCTATCGAAAAGTAGTGATGTTAGTCCGCAATTTATTAGTCAAATTGACATGATTAAATCGAGCTAAGAAATCTTGGCATAGTTCTGTCCAAGATTCAATGGACTCCGATGGTAGGCTGTTGAACCAAATTTTTACACTATCCCTCAATGAATAGGGAAATAATCTGAGCCGTAGCACGTCAGGATGAACTCCATGGATTTTGAAGGATTTGTAGATATCCAAGAAGGATTTCATATGCTGGCGGGCATCTTCAGTGGCGGATCCTCCAAATTGTCTAAGTGTATTCAACATGTTCAACATGACTGGTTTGAGCTCGAAGTGGTCCACTTCTATTTTTGGATCGATCGCGTTAGAGTTCAGCCTTATGAGGTCCTCCTCCAAGTAGTCACGAACTAGCAGACGAGCGGTAGGAGGTTGCCTTTCATTGCCCGCCATGACATTGTCGATTGGGGGCGCTAGGTCCTGGTTGTTTGATGGATCACCCATGGCTTCTCTATTTGCATGTCTAAGTCTGCGTACAGTATGTTCAAGCTCTGGATCGTATTCTCGCAAGGGTAGTTTCTGATTGGCTCTGGTTATAAACCAAAGGAAACCAGGGGGTTAAACAGAAAAATAAAAAGTACGGAAAAATAAAAGCAAAAAGTTGTATGTCAATCCCCGACAACAACGCCAAAAACTTGTTACGTGCAAAAGTGATGCGCAAATTGTGTGCAAGTGTACACGGTGCCAAGTTATAGTATTTAAGATACCGTCTCCACATGGATTGTGACAACCTTTCGGAGTTCACTTTTCTGCACAAGTAAATTAAAAACACAATATTATGAGTTGGTTTTGATTAAAGCTAAGACTAAAGGAAGTAAAGTAAATTGAGAAATCAGATTGAGAGAATGGGCCGGTATTGGAATGCTTCGTAGTGTGGAGATTTGATGTATTGTCTCGGCACAGTTTTGCAGATCAACTTAACAACTTTCGGTAGCCGCCCGCGAGTATGCCTCGGCAGAGACCAATGTGACTTCATGGGCAGTTAAGCGATGATTCAAGGTTCGGCAAGGCTCCCTTCTATGTCTTCCTCTTCTCCCGAAGCTTGAAGTACTATTGGCAAACACGTCTTGGATGATACCTCCCGGCGTGAATCTAAGGGTGAACACCAACAGATTATGAAACATTTCTTAGCCGTTGAACTTCTAAACTTATCCCTAAGTCGAAGTAGCTTTACCTTATGGTTGGATAATATCATGTTTACTCGTTTCGTGAGTTCAACTTTCTCGATATTGAACAAATAGATTCAAGCTCTCTTCTCTCCCGATAAAGATTGCGACAATGAAAAACTAAGAGTAAACAAACCTTGAATTTTATTGCAAAAATTGAAATCCTAAATGAATACAAGTAAAACTCTCACAACCACCACACAACCAACCTTTAGCCCTAGGGAAGGTTTAGAACATGATATGGGTTGACGGCACTAAGGTTTCAACAAGAAAGAGTTTCTCTCTAATCTCAATTATCCTTTCTCCTTCAAGTTGATTACATATATATAGAGGAGGAGCCTTAGTCTAAGTCAGTTTAGGGTAGAAATACTAGTTAGAATACAATTACAACTCATTAAAAGAACAAATCTAACATTAATTTTTCCTAGATTCTCGTTTGACTTTTTCCAACTTGACTTTGACCAGGCTTTTCTTTGTCTACTAGGCTCCAATGTACGTGCAAGTGGTCTAAAAAATCGGGCTTGACGTGCTCTTTCAATCGCATACCACTTTGTATTTTTTCACCCTTCCTTGAGTTGATGCCTTGGCGGCGTACTGTTGACTCCCTCGGCAGAGGTGTGGATTGGTGTGCAGGGGTTGACACATCTCTTCATTCTGGTCCTTTCCTCCTCTATCAGCTCTCGAACAGCTCTTCAGATGATCCAATAGCTTCCTCCATCGATTTCCAGTTTCTCCTCTTTTGCCCTCTTTACTGCCTCGGCGGGTACCTGTGCACAGTTAGAAAATGCACCTGAGCAGTATCTTTTGGATAAAATCAATTAAGTTTATCAAATAAGGCATAATTTCTAATCTATGCAGTTTTGTGTATATTTTTTTAATAAATGTATTTAAACTATACTTATGAACAACAATAATTGAACTAAACTAGGGTATAAATATAGGACTTTTGCACACTTAACAAAAAAATACTAATTACCGAGAAAATAATGTAGTGTTTTATAATAATAAAATAAAAATATAATAAGTATACAATGTAATGAACGAATGACATGCTAAGAGATTAAATTGAATAAAATTAGAACTTAAAAGAATCAAAATAGTAAGTAATTATGTGAAATTAGACAATAGTCAAAAGATGAATAACCAAAATAACAATTAATCCTAATATAGCAAAACACCTTTTATTTTTATCTTCAGATTTTTGGATCATTCGAAACTCAAAATATCTCGATTTGTATTCGTTTCGATTATTCAATTTTTTCTCAAATATTCGATTCAAATATCTGAAAACCATAAACAAAATGGATATCCAAATTTTCAAATCGGATTGCTCGGATTGAAATATTTTTTAACAAACCTACCTAAAACCTTCATCATATAAATCTAAGTAAATTGAGTAGTTTTTTTAATGGTCTTAAGGTGATTGCAATGAATATTTGTTCATATTTTTTAACCATTTGATAAGGCACACACCTTGCAGTCAAAGCTGCTCGAAAACATTTGTGTGTTATATAAATTTAGTTTGCTATTATACATAAATTCAAAAACATTTGTGTTATTATTTTTTTTTTGATAAATCTTAATTTTGAGGAAAAGGGGACTCTAGGGAAAGAAAAGAGTCCTCCTAAGGAATCTAAAATTCATAGCCTAAGAAAATACAAAGGAACAAAAATAAACAGCTTAAACAATCGATCAAACGTATGGCTCATTTTTTAGTATAAATAATCAAACATGTTTCATATTTTAGTATTAATACTATAGTGCGTATGACAAAAATAATAAAATATATAGTTTATAACTGACAATAAAATTATAATTATTAATTGATTCAAAAAGACTCTGATTATTATTATAATTAATTAACTGTTTTTGATTCACAGAAATGACTAACCGTTTCGAATACTAAAAAAAAGGGTGCGGAACTGGAATTACCATAAATTTCTATAAAATCATTTAAAATCAATCATTTTTAAGCACCTACTTAGAGGCTCTTCTTCTTCCATTAAAGTTCTGATAAAATTAATGGAAGCAAGAAGAGTCTCGGTGGCGAAGAAGATCACCATGTTCTTCTTGGTCATTTGTTTGTTTGTTTGGGGTCTGGAGCTGTCGGAAGCTCAAATGACGCCGGCGATGTTTGTTTTCGGAGACTCCCAAGTTGATGTCGGAAACAACAACCACCTTATACTCTCCATTGCCAAGGCAAACTTTGCCCACAACGGCATCGATTTTCCCCGCCACAAACCCACCGGTAGATTTTCTAACGGCAAGAATGCGGCGGATTTTCTTGGTAAGTAAGTAAGATAGTATAATAATTATAGATATTTCCGGCAGATTTTATAATGTATCGGAAATATTTTCATCGGAAATATGTTTGTATATTTTAATTACAAGAACGGAAAATCCGTTAATCTATATGCTATAGTCGTCTGTCCAAAAAAAAAAACTAAGACTATAGAGTTAACATATGATTCCTATGTGCAGCTGAAAAGTTAGGATTATCAACTTCCCCGGCATATCTTTCCATGTTAATTAATACGCATGCCTCGTATATGAACGGTGTTAACTTCGCTTCCGGTGGCGCCGGAATCTTGAACAGCACCGGTTATTATGTGAGTAAAAACCGTTTTGAATGTGCCGTTCTATCAACTGAGCTATTGCTTCTTGTTGTTCTAATCTGGTTTCGACACTATCGGTTCGGCAGGGGAAATCGATCCGTCTGACGGAGCAAATACACAACTTCGTAAAGGTACATGAAGTCATGTTGCAGAGGATGGGGTCTAATGGGGTAGAAAAACATTTTTCCAAGTCTCTTTTCGCCATCGTTACAGGTAGCAACGACATCCTCGATTTCTTCGAATCCGAAGACAAAACGATGACCCCTCAAGAACTTGTGGACCTGATGATCAATTACATGAAATCACACATTAAGGTCGTGCGCTTAAACATTCTCAAATCTTGAACCTCTAAAAATCTATTCGGTATGCATTCCACGAGACATTTTAGTGTTTAATCTCAACCTAACTCGATGCTAAATACCGATGCTTTGGCAGAAATTATATGAACTCGGTGCCCGTAAAATCTTCGTAGCCGGCGTCGGAGCAGTAGGATGCGTACCGAAACTAAGACTGAGGAGCGAAACCCACGAATGCGACGAAGAAGTCAACTCCTGGACTGTTAAATACAATGAACAACTTAAGGCAACATTAATGGAGCTGAAATCAGAACTTCAAGGCCTAAACTACTCGTTCTTCGATTTGTATACTATCATGCAGAATGTCATCCAAAATCCGTCCGCTCACGGTACATAAACATGTCGACAACATCGTCGTTAATTTTTTTCCGGTCATAACTATTGGAGAAGTGTGAGATTTTTTAGATTATTTGTTTTACAGGGTTTAAAGAGGTCAAAGCTGCCTGTTGTGGAATTGGCACACTGAGAGCTAAAATCCCTTGTTTGCCAATCTCGTTATATTGTCCGAACAGGAAAGATCATGTTTTCTGGGATTTGTATCATCCAACGGAAGCGATGGCTCGCATTGTGGCGGATACCGTTTTCGATGGCCCTTCAGAGTATTGTGTCCCCATGAATGTTAGGCAGTTAGTTTCAGCTTAAGGTTAACGGCCGGCGATTCGATAGATTTCCGGTCAGTCTGAAAAAAACAAATAGTGCTCGAAAGAGTCCCCTGTATTCCATTGTAATGCACGAAGCCTGAATTATGACCAATTAATAAAACTTTAGGGACTCATAAACAACGTGGGATCAAGCATCCAATCCAAATAAAAAAAAGCATTTTTTTGCATGATAAAGTTCTAAAATATTCATTAAACTTAAGTTTTGTTAAAAATAGTCAACGAGCCGTTAACTGTCGTTAAAGGATGACGTGATAGTTAAAAAAATTATATAATAACACATTTAATTTTTTATATTTACAAATTCAATTAATTTAGTATTAATTCGAAATAATCAATAAATACATCCTATTATTTGGACATTCTATCAATTTTATCTTATTTTTAATTAGAAATAAAAAAAAATGAGGGCTAAATTATTTCTAAACAAAAATAAGACCATTTTAAAAAGAAATTGGGACCATATTAATAGGATGTATAAATAATAAATGCTAAATTTATTAATTTTTTAAATTGTGACTAAATTAATTAAATATACAAATTTAAAAGATTAAATATGCTATTATACAATTTCTTTTTTACTTCAGAAAATGATCAAACTAGTAAATATGCATTTGCATGGGTAAAAGAAGAATATTGCTAAGATTAATTATCACTCATAACCTATGTACCTAACCCGCTAAAATAAAAGAGAATCCAAGGTCTGCAAAAGAAAGGCAGCAATAGTGTTAAATTGCGGCTGCAATGCTATCGTATTGTGACAATTTTAAACATTTTCGTGATACTATAAATCGTAATTGCATTTAGAATTATAGTTATATTTTGAAGAAAAATCACACCGCTATCACAATTTAATATTAACATTGAGGGAAAAAAACTACAACGGTACAAAACAGAGTTCTTAGCGTCACTGAAATTTAGGCTCCAGCTCCTAAGATTTAGAAAAGAAAACTTTACAAGTCCTGAAAATCAAACGTTTGAAATAGAAATGGACGCATGGTTTTATTGATGTGAGAATGTACAAAGTATGTTAGTATAATTTAGAATGACTCGAGTCACAAGACAAAGACTCCAAACAATTATAATACTATAAGCTCAGTGGGTTGAAGTACCAAGTCATCTACGGTCGGCTTCTTCAGTTGCAGCAAAATGATCGTTTCTGTTAACGGACAACAAGGTTACATATCTGAAGTATTCAGTATTTCAGTTTGGCATCCTAACCGCAATCAGTTGTTGTCATGAAGAATGCTATGATACAACCCAATAATGACCCAACAAGTGCAATGGCAAACGCTGATCCTCCAAACTAGGGAATGTAGACGGGTACAATTTCGAGGATTTCGCACCGCACCCGTTCCAATTAGAGTGGGGATGGGTATAAATTTGGTGGGTAGTGGGCGTGTGTAGATGTAAAAAGTCATACCCGTCGCAGGTAGTGGGTAGGTGGTGGATTTAAGACCTTACTCGCCCCGCATCCGCCTGCCCCGTACCCACCCACCCCGCATCCTACCCGCCATATAAATTTGGACCATTATGAATTTAGATGTAATTTCACAAACTATTCTATAAATCCTAAAATTTTATAGAATTTTAAGACTTTGATTTGTTTTATGTACTTAAGACTTTGGTTTGTTTATGGTGTTTTATGATCGAGCTTGAATTTATGTTTATGATTGTTCTTGAACTTATGTTTTATGTGATATGGTTGCTACCAAGCGGGCGGGTATAGGCGGGTACAGACGGGTACAAGATGGGTAATGGGTATCTAATTGGGTGGTGGGTGTGGAGATGGATTTGAGAATATACCTGCATGGGCGGGTGTGGATTTAAAAATTGTACTCGCTGTGGGTGGTGGGTAGGTGGTGGATATGAAAATTTTAGGTGGGTATGGGGATGGGAGAGGGGTATCCGCATCCACCCCGCCCGTTTGACATCCCTACTCCAAACCCATCTTCCAACTCAATCGCAACAGCAAGAGCAGTCACGGTCGTCGAACAAGAACGGACGCAAAATTTTATGTAAAAAGATGTTAATTATAAGGAAACTATATTAAAAATATAGATGTGTAAAATCATGACATCTTGAAGGGTACGGAATTAGATTGTCAATAAAAAAATTTAAACTATAATTTTTTTAAAATTTTTTTTAAGAGGTGCGACTGCTCTCTCAAACCGTCTATGTTACCGAATGCGACGACGACATTCCATCTGATCATCCAATCTTTCAGAATCCCATCTTTTCTCCTTGTATCTATATGCATGGGCGAAGCTACATAGAGGGTTGACAGAGGCTTAGTCCTTGCGGCCTACCCATACTATTCATTTTTAATTTGGTCTCATAAAATTTAAATTTATAATTTATTTTATTTATTTTGTATTATCAAATGGTTATGTTCTTAGTGGTAAAGTGTGTAAAAAAAATTAAATATGTATTAGATCGAATTATATTGAGGATGTTTTTTAGTCTTTTGTTTTTATATGTTCGGTTCCTTAACTTTTAATTCATGGGTTCGTCTTTGTCTGAATGCTTAAAATGATATATTAAAACACTGAAAAAGAAATAGGTATTTCGAGTTCCATACTAGCTAGTTAAAAATGAAGCATCACTGCCAAAGCAATTGAAGTATTCATGTCAATTTGTTAACAAATGTTAAAACAAATAGTTAAGTCTCTAGTTGATATCATTCTTTTTTCCTAAGTCATGGTTTAATACTCATTGGGAGCAATTTCTCCTTCCTAAATCTTGAGTTCAAGCATAGGCATTTTTTCCTTCTGTCTCCCATCTTATGTCTTAAGACCAATACCTAGTAGAAATATTTCATATTTCTCCTTTCCCTAGGTCGTCAAACAAACATCCCAAAATCATAGACTCAAAGATTTGACCCTTATATATGAAATTAAAAATATATAAAATACATGTTCACTAAAATAAACTTAATCCGAAATTGAAGATAAAAATAATTTAATTTTATATAAATATTAATGTAAATCAAATTTTACTATCGTTCTAAATAATAAAATGAGCTCTCTCTTTTTTTTATAACAAATGAACGATAAAGCTAGGCTACACTAAGGGAAACCGGTCTGCAAGCAACAGGGAATGCACCGAACCAGGCGGGGAAGCAAACGAAAGGCAGTCCAAAGAATCTCCATGAGCAAACTCGGCCATCAAATCAGCAACCTTATTGGCAACCCTGCATATATGCTGGAAAATAACAATCCAATCCCGCTGCACTAAAGCACGAATCTGGTGCACTATCGTAATGTAAATCTTCGCCGACGGAACCCTCGTGAGTAATAAGAAAACTTCCATACTATCGACCTCCAAAATAACCTTACGACAGCCATGGAACCAAGCCTGCAATAGTCCTACATACACACCCCACAACTCCGCCTCCAGTGAAGAGCAAATACCAACACATTTCGCAAAGCCAAAGACCCAAGCACCATGGCTGTCACGGTCGACGCCGCCACAAGAGGCGAAACCATTTGATAAATCCCTCGCATCATCCGTGTTAAGCTTCGTCCAACCAACAGGGGGCCTTACCCAACCTTCCACAACCCTCAAACCAACAGCTGAAGGTGTAGACACCACACTCGACAGCGACAACGCCCTCACACTCTCATCGAATAACCATTTGCTATGCTCAAGGATATTAAAATTGCCCACAGTATCCGGATCAAAGACACAAGCATTCCAGTGTTTTCAAATGGACCACAAAAGTGCACTGAAAAGTAAGTCCCAATCCTTCGGCTCACGCGCAAAATAACCCGACTTCGCTAGATTAACATGCATCCAATCATGGATACTCGTAGACACAAACTCGCCAAGCTTGGAAGGATGAACGAGGTGTATCCACATTGAGATCGCTGGTGGACACTGGCGAAACAAATGGTCAATCGACTCTTCCGGAGCACCACAAACACCACAACGCGAACTATTAGATATATGACGCCTTGTTCTTTCGGCATTGGTGAGCAAACTCCCACATCCGAGAAGCCATAGGAAAATCTTGATCCGTTGAAGACCTCTAAATTGCGAAACATCTTCTAAATCTTCTCGGACGACCCATCGATAAAGCCGGAACGAACCTTATAGGCTGAATACACGGTAAATTCCCGCATCGCCGTCCATTTCCAGCCCACGCCATCAATCGCTCCCACCTGATGCGGCGACAACGTGGCCGCAAGACGCAAAAGAAACTCCTGCGGCAGCAAATGTTGGAATGCTTGCCACTTCCAACCACCATGACCAGCAGCCATATTAGCCACACTTACGTGCGGCAAGCTTGGACGCTCACTGGCATCCAAAATATGATCGCACAACGCCCCGACATCACCCAACCAAATGTCGCGCCAAAAATCCACTGACCATCTGTTGAGTGGATCGATTGAATGATCAAGACCAAGAGGGGGGTGAATTGGGATTTAAAAACTTTGTGGAGTGAAAGGGCAATTTAAAAATGAAGAACAAGGGGTTTTAGAGTGGTTCAAGTTCCAAATGAACTCTACATCCACTACCTTAGCTACCACTAAGGATTTCAACAATTCACTATTTGTTCTTCCCCTTTTCAAGGCTTAGGAGGTAACCTTTACACAACCGGTCAAATTTTCTACCCAAAATTTGACCAAACCCTCACCAATAATCAAAGAAGAAATTGGTCAAGAAGTATATCTCTCAAATACAAATTTGTCCCTAGAAGTACAACACTCAACCCAAATTTGAAGATAGAATAAGAATTGGATACAACACAATTTGGGAATTACAAGAGATTGGAAATTTAGCACACTTGAGGTTGGATTTTTGCTCGAATGTTTATCTTTTATGCAATTGTTGTTGCTGGCCTTCAAAGAGCTTCAATTTATACCTCCTCTACTAATTCTAGTTGTTTGGGTGGTTGGGGAATTGAATAGAGTCGTTGGAACCCTCTCTTACCACCATAAATGAACAATTAAAGTAATGAAATGTGAAAATTGGAAGTAAATTCATGAAATTGGTTGTTGGAACATTTGAATGAAAGATTGAATTTCATGATTTGTGTCATTCTTGATATGCTATGAAACTGAAATTGTGATAATTTGATAGTTGGAAGTTAAATTAGGTTTCATGGCTTGTATGTGTAATTGTGATATGAGTGATGTGAAATCAATTGCATGTATTCGAGTAGAATTACATGATTCCTTGATGCATATATTCGAATGAATTCTATGGTGCATTATTAATTGTGAATTGATTATATTGCTTGAACCATTCGAATTTGATCATAATGTTTTAATTGGAAACCGAATAGAATAGGGTTTCCTCACTAAGTACGAGAAGTACTTACCATTCGAACCTTCCTGCCTTCCCCTAAATTTCAGGTTCTAACATCGTTGACCTCTACCCGTATCCTACTCGTACGAAGCTTAAGTATGATTTTCCCTATCTTTGTCGTACTCATGATGGGTGGCCTAGCGTTCAACATGTTAGTCCAATTTGGTCTGATGGTTATGTTCATGAACTACTACTTTGGTTCGATATAAACTTTTTAATATGTTTCCCTATATTTTGATATGTATGTAAGGGAGTAAATATTTGGGGTATAGATCGCCCGCATATATGTTTAGGGCTTGATTCTTTTGTTGGAAGTCACTTTTTGTATAGGCGACCGATAGGTTTAGCCGATATGGTACCCCGGTTTATTTTGTAAAAAGGGAAACTAAAACATTATGGATATATGACTCGGATGATGCATTATATATATATATTTGATGAATGTTTCGGATATGTATGAATCGAATTAACCTTGTCTTACAATATAGATTGAATTCTTGAAATGAAACCTATGTAGGTTATTCGAATGGATAAGGTAAAGAATTGGTATTAGAAATTGTGTAAACCGATTTGAATTGAGTACATGACATTCGAATGAAATTGGAATTTTAAGATTTGACTTTAATCGAATAGTATATCATTATGACAAAATTGGTTATCAAGTCGAACTAGATACACACATATGACATCCAATTCGATAGAGAATGGATTGATCTATTCGAATTAGGTATAGCTAATGATCTTAGAAATTAAATGCATGGTACACATGTACATGATAACTTGTATGCAAATGGTATTTTAGTTAGATTGGATTATAGATTAAGGAATGTTATCCGAGTAGTATGAGCCATCTTAGAATTGATAGAATGATAAAATGAGAATTGGTATATCAAAT
Organism: Hibiscus trionum; assembly: GCA_030270665.1. Lineage (NCBI taxonomy): Eukaryota > Viridiplantae > Streptophyta > Magnoliopsida > Malvales > Malvaceae > Hibiscus > Hibiscus trionum. The sequence continues at coordinate 14,255,073 of BSYR01000020.1, read as the reverse complement.
GTTTTATGATAGAATTGATATGATTACTATACATGTGTATTGTTGAGTATACGATGGTCATGTATGTATATTGTATTCGAATAAAAAAAATTTACATGAAAAATAGTTAACCCACTTCCGCTGCCTAAATCCGATTTCTGTTATAAGTTAATATAACGCCCCTTGCCCCTAATCTGGGTGAGGGGTGTTATATAAAGTTGTATCAGAGCTTTTTAGGTTAAGTCCTAAAAATTTTAATCGAGTCTGCATACATCTGCATTGTTTAGGTTTGCCACCCATGTATTGTATGATAAGATATCTGATACTGAGCTTTCTGATCTTCTGTTATTTGACTGAATGATAGAATATGACGGACCCAAAAGACCCAAAGAATGGGAGCTCGCACGAATCTTCGAGCGAAGGTGAAAGTGTGAGATTGGGTGACAATTCTCCTGCTCGAACTGAAACTCCGAGAAAGGAGAGAAACAAAGAGCCTGCTCAGACTTCCGAGCAAATTGCTAAAAAGCCTGCTCAAGTCACTGAACATTGAGCAATCTGATAAAGAACCTGTTCAGAATACCGAACAACCTCCACCTGAAAATCCTATGGTTCAGTCTGCCCAAAGAGAATGTCTCCTCAGCATGAAGGAGATGTTCAATCAGCTTCTGACAAATCTGAAACAAGAGCAACTTGTTGTTCCTGTCCCTACTGCACCTAGCAGAGCACCGATAGATAAGCTTTCTCAGCATCGAGCCTACACTTTTACTGGTGCTAATGAAGAAAGACCAGAAGATGCTGAGTACTGGCTTGAAAACACCACCAAGGTGGTAACCAGACAATTACAGTCCTCCGATGATCACAAATTGGAGTGTGCTGTGGCTCTGTTAGCTGATGAGGCTATGAATTGGTGGGAAACCACTACTCTTACTGTTCCGACTGAACTGGTGACGTGGGAATTCTTCCTCGAAGAGTTCAAAAAGAAGTACATCAGTGAACAGTACTTAGCTGAAAGAAGAAAGAAGTTCTTGCACCTTAAACAAGCCAACCGTCCTATTGAGCAGTACGTTGCAGATTTTTGCAAGTATTGCAAGTACGGTGCAGAATACATCAAAACTGAAGTTGATAAATGCCGAATGTTCATTGAAGGCATGAATGATGAATTGAGTCCAATCTTCACTGCTTTGGGAATCAATGATTTCCAAAATCTTGTTAATCGGGCTATTGCAACCGAAGCCAGAATGAAAGCTGCTGAAAAGCGAAAAGGGGGCAATAAGCCTGACAAAAAGCAGAAACGAGACGACAAGTCTCAATGGCAGTTCAAGAAGCCTAAATTTCAGAAAGAAGGGTCTTCTAATTTCACTTCTGCTCCGAGGAGCAATTACACTTCTAAACCAGCTACAGTGATCAGATCCTCAGTACCGACTATGTCTTTTAATAGTACGGGAAATTCTGAAAAGATTTCTCCTTGCAAGTTCTGTCAGAAACCACATCGAGGTTAGTGCAGACTTCAAGCAAATCTCTGCTATGCTTGTGGTGGTGATGATCACTACATCAAAGACTGTCCTCAGAAGCATGAATCTATGCCAGCTCGTAACGCTGCAGTTCCTAGTCCAACATCCTTTAATCGGAATAGGAATGCCAAGTCAGCCCAGCCGAGTTATCAGAAGAAAGGGAAGGGTACTCATTATAATGCTACTACTCATCAGGAATCTCGAGCACCTGCTAGAGTTTATCACATTCGTGGTAGAGATGATGAAGAGTCTCCTGAAGTGATTGCAGGTACTGTTGAGCTAAACTCACATCCTGTTTATGCCTTAATAGATTCAGGATCCACTCATTCATTCACATGTCTATCTGTTGTAAAAAGATTGAAATTAGAACCTGAAAATGTGAAAACAAGTCTGATAGTTTCAAACCCATTAGGAGGAACTTCGAACATAAACCTAATATGTAGAAATTGTTCATTGCATATTAGCAATTTGACATTCCTTATTGATCTCTACATATTACCCTCCTGTGAGTTCGATCTAATTCTGGGTTTAGATTGGTTAAGTAAACATGAGGCTTAGGTAGATTGTCAAAATAAAAGACTGTATCTTCAGGGTTTAGGAAAAGAATCCATACTCCTAATTGATAAAAAGCCCACTTCCATTTTTGCATCCATGGTCTTACGAGATCAAATTGAATTTGGAATGTCTGAAATGCCTGTTGTTTCTGAATTCATTGATGTGTTTCCCGAGGAACTACCTGGTCTCCCTCCGACTAGAGAAGTTGAATTCGGAATTGAAGTACAGCCTGGCTCAAATCCGGTGTCTATCACTCCGTACCGGATGGCACCTCTTGAGTTAAAAGAATTGCAAAAGCAACTTCAAGAACTTCAGGACAAGGGTTTCATTCGACCCAACACTTCTCCTTGGGGTGCACCTGTTCTATTTGTAAAGAAGAAAGATGGAGCAATGCGCCTTTGCATTGACTACCGTATATTAAACAAGATCACAATCAATAACCGATATCCGCTCCCAAGAATAGAAGATCTGTTTGATCAACTTAGGGATGATTCAATATTCTCAAAGATCGATCTGCGATCTGGATATTATCAAATGAGAGTCAAAGAGGAGGATGTGTCCAAAACAGCCTTCCGAACTCGTTATGGCCACTATGAATTTCTGGTAATGCCTTTCGGATTGACCAATGCTCCGGCAGCATTCATGGATCTCATGAACAGAGTGTTCAAGCCCTATCTTGATAAATTTGTCGTCGTCTTCATTGATGACATTTTGATCTATTCTCGCAACAAAGAAGAACATGCTGACCATCTCCGCATTGTATTGCAAACTCTCCGGGAACGCCAGTTATTCGCAAAATTTTCCAAGTGCGAGTTCTGGTTATCGGAAGTCTCTTTTCTTGGTCATGTAATTTTCGCAGAAGGAATTAAAGTTGATCCAAAGAAAATTCAGTCAATCATGGATTGGCGACCTCCCAGGAATGTCAGTGAAATACGGAGTTTTCTCGGTCTTGCTGGTTATTACAGAAGGTTTGTCAAAGGGTTTTCCTCTATAGCCTTACCTTTGACTAAACTTCTTCGTAAAGACCAACCATTTGAATGGTCTGACAAGCAACAGAGAAGCTTTGACCAACTCAAAGCAGCCTTGACTCATGCCCCAGTTTTGATCCAACCAGAACCGGGCAAAGATTATACTGTGTACAGTGATGCTTCACATGCGGGTCTTGGATGTGTTCTAATGCAAGGTGATAATGTGATAGCATATGCTTCAAGTCAATTGAAATCTCATGAATTGAACTATCCAACGCATGATCTCGAACTTGCTGCAATTGTGTTTGCTCTCAAAATATGGAGACACTACTTGTACGGTGAGAAATATTATCTGTTCACCGATCACAAGAGCCTTAAGTATCTCCTGACTCAAAAAGATCTGAATTTGAGACAACGCAGATGGATGGAGTTGTTGAAAGACTATGATTTAGTCATTGATTATCATCCAGGAAAAGCCAATGTGGTTGCAGACGCCTTGAGTCGTAAACCGACATTGGGTAAAATCTCTAATCTCTGAACCTTAAGAAATAAAATATAAAATGTTTATAATGAAAGTTTTGATTTTAAAGTGGTATTTATTCTTGTAGCTCCAACTGCTATCAATGCTCATCTTCGAGTATATCAGAAGCAAGGATTTCTGTCCGAACTTCAAATTCAATCCAGTCTAATCTCAAGGATTGAAAATCTTCAGAAAGCTGATCCAGAACTTCAGGATATCATTTCCAAGCTGGATACACAATCTGGTGAAGGATTCCGTATTCATACAAACGGTCTCCTTTATTTCAAAGATAGAATCTGTGTTCCAAATGATGAAAGTTTGAAAAGAGATCTTCTGGAAGAAGCACACCAGAGTTCTTTCTCGGTCCACCTTGGATCGGTTAAGATGTATAAAGATCTCAAATCTTTGTATTGGTGGTCTGGTATGAAAGCGGCTATCAATGATTTCGTATCCAAATGTCTCAACTGTCAAAGAGTCAAAGCTGAACATAAAGTTCCCACTGGACTACTCCAACCACTTGTACTACCACAGTGGAAATGGGAACGAATTACTATGGACTTTGTGACTGGTCTTCCTTGTTCTCCCAGAAAATATGATGCTATTTGGGTGATTGTTGACCGATTCACCAAATCGGCACATTTCATTCATATTCGTATTAACTACAGTTTGGAGACCTTGGCCAATCTGTACATTCAGGAAATAATCCGGCTACATGGAATTCCTATCTCCATTGTCTCTGATCGTGATCCAAGATTTACTTCCAGATTTTGGAGAACATTACAAAGAGCTATGGGTACCAAATTGAATTTAAGTACAGCTTTCCATCCGCAAACTGATGGTCAGTCTGAACGAGTAATTCAGATTCTTGAAGATATGCTTAGAGCTTGCATTATTGACTTTGGGAAAAATTGGGAGAAATCCCTACCCTTAGTTGAATTTGCCTACAACAATAGCTATCAGTCGTCTATTCAGATGGCTCCTTTTGAAGCATTGTATGGCAGAAAATGCAGAACACCTCTATGTTGGTCCGAACTTGGTGAAAATAAAGTTTTGGGACCCCAATTGCTCAGAGAAACAGAAGAGAAAGTTCAAATTATCCACTCTCGATTGAAACAAGCCTTCGATAGACAGAAAGCCTATGCTGATCTGAAAAGAAGAGATATTCAGCATAATGTGGGAGACAGAGTCTTTCTTAAAGTCTCTCCATGGAAGAAAGTATTTCGGTTCGGAAAGAGAGGAAAGCTCAGTCCTCGCTTTATTGGACCTTTTGAAATCACTGAAAGAATTGGCCCAGTGGCTTATCGACTTGCACTCCCTAGTGAGTTCGATAAAATTCACAATGTCTTTCATGTTTCAATGCTCAGAAAGTATAGATCTGATCCTTCTCACATCTTAGAGCCGGAAGAAGTAGAATTGAATCCTGATTTGTCCTATGAAGAGGAACCAGTTCAGATTCTGGATAGGGAAATTAAAAGACTTCGGAACAAAAATGTTGCACTTGTTAAAGTCTTGTGGAGAAATCACAAGATGGAAGAGGCAACATGGGAACCTGAGGAAACGATGCGAAACCAATACCCTCAATTGTTTGATTCAGGTAAGAATTCGGGGACGAATTCTTTCTTTAAGGGGGAGAGAAATGTAACATCCTAAAAATTAGCCTAGAAGATTAGGGGAATTAATTACGCAATTAGATAAATTATTGAGATTTAATTATTAATTGGGCTTAATTGGAATTAGGTTCATAAGGACCAAATTGAATTTTGAAACAAATGTTCAAGGAAATTCGGTCAATATGCTCAGTGACCAATTCGAATAAGAGGGAAAATATGAGGCTTGCATGCTAAAGTAGAAATGCATGGGTTAACACTTATAATAAGATGAAATCATAGTATAATTAAGACCTTATATATGATTAAGTGGAATTATTAAGGGAGATAATTAGGGGAATTAGTTGGGACATGACTTAGTGTCATATCTCATTTAATTTGTCCCCTCCCCTTTCTCACTTCCTTAGCCGGCTACCCAAACCAACTCACCAAACTCATTGTTCTTTCACACACTAAAATTATAAACACAAAAACTAGAGAGAGTTGAGAGCTTTCGGTGAAGAAGAAGGAGGGCTTGCATGGTGGTGAAATCTACTTAGGAAATTCAAAAGAAAATTAAAAATAAGTAGCTTACTCCTTTCCTAGTTCGGTCATGGTAAAAATTGCACTAGAACATATGTTATAATATGTCTAGAAAATCATGAAGATTGTGTCTTTAAAGGTAGTTGCTGGAAAATGTAAAGATCCATATGAATCCTTATGGATTAAGAGTCATAAAAGATTAAGAACATGCATGTAGGTTATGTTGGCAGATTTGTAAAGTTCATGACATGCATCTTTGAAAATTCATAGAAAATTCTATAATGAAAGTCTAATGCTGAATTTTGGATATGTATCACTTTGACATGTTTAGAATAGTATAAAAATGATAAAATATGGTTCTATTGGCTGTGTTAAAATCTGGAAGCATGAAATTGAGTAACATGCAAAACTGTCCAGCACTGATTCGAGCTGGACAGTGAACTTTGAAAAATCGTAGAAATTAATCTACTAAGGGTTTTGATCTGAATTTTTGATATGTTAAAATTGAATATGTAAACTGAATTTAGGAACAAACGGTGTCTGATTTGGAGCTGTATACAAGGAAAACGAAGCGAATCAATATAGGTGGTCAGAAATGAGTATAATTGAAAATATGTGAAATTAGAACTTGAGATTTATAAAATTGGTAAAATTGGATCTTATGAAGTATTGTTAAATTGAGTTATAAACTGTAAGATATGAAATTTATTAATTTTGGTGGTCAATTTGAAGGATTAAAGGGCTTATTAAAGGAATTAGGAAAAATGGAAAGAGTCGAATTGAACCAAAATAGTTAAGGGACTGTTTTGAATAAAAATGCAAAATTCAGTCTCTAATTGCATGAATTGAATTCTGAAAACTTGTTATTTGCTTGGCTTGAATGCCTTAGATCCTAGAAGCGAAAGGGTAGAAGAAGAAATTGCTCCGGGATCGGCTTCGGATCGAGCGAAGGGCATCCGGATACAAAACTAGCTCGGCGAATTGTGAGTGAAACGAATCTTTAGAGTTGGAATTAGACTTCCAACTGCCTTAATTTGATTTTAAGTTATGATAAGCATGAAATTTGGACTAATTAATTATTCGATTTTAGTAAGGGAAGAAGGAATAATGGAATTCGAATTTTTATGCTTGTGATATGCGATTGTGATGCGTATGTGATTGAAATTAAATTGATGATTGATATGTTTGATTCCAAAACTGATTTTTGGTTAATTGTACTGCTTTGGATGAATCTAGTAATGCTGATTATTGGATTGTTGTGATATTGATTTTGTGTGGATAAAATGACATTGAATTATGACAAGTGAGTATGTGATAATCTTACATGTATGCTTTAGCTTGATGGGTTCAATTGAGTATTGAACTATGAAATGTGATTCTGATTTAAGTGATATGAGCTTGGAATTATATGAAAGCCGATCTAAAAAATGCGAATTGAGCATGTAAATTGTTATATGATCATGTATGCTAATATGTTAATGGAATTGGAATTATAAGCAATTAATCGAATGGATTAATTAAGAATTCTGAAAATTTGATTGATTATGTATCTGATTAAATTAAAGATTTAAATGCAAAGTCCTTGGTGTGTACAGTCTGTTTAGGTAGTACGGCTAGCCTAGAGTCTGAGCTCAATAAGAAAATCGGTACGTTAGTGTACTCGATATTGTGGTACGTAAGTGTACCTTCTTGCTTAATGTCTGCGGACATTATGATATGTTATATGTGATACGATTTTGGTACGTGGTACCTATTATATGGTGAATTTCGATTCACAACCTCTGTTATATGTGACTTGATTACCTATCATACTCTACTATCCAAGGCATTGCTAAATGAATTAAATGAACAATTAAAGTAATGAAATGTGAAAATTGGAAGTAAATTCATGAAATTGGTTGTTGGAACATTTGAATGAAAGATTGAATTTCATGATTTGTGTCATTCTTGATATGCTATGAAACTGAAATTGTGATAATTTGATAGTTGGAAGTTAAATTAGGTTTCATGGCTTGTATGTGTAATTGTGATATGAGTGATGTGAAATCAATTGCATGTATTCGAGTAGAATTACATGATTCCTTGATGCATATATTCGAATGAATTCTATGGTGCATTATTAATTGTGAATTGATTATATTGCTTGAACCATTCGAATTTGATCATAATGTTTTAATTGGAAACCGAATAGAATAGGGTTTCCTCACTAAGTACGAGAAGTACTTACCACTCGAACCTTCCTGCCTTCCCCTAAATTCCAGGTTCTAACATCGTTGACCTCTACCCGTATCCTACTCGTACGAAGCTTAAGTATGATTTTCCCTATCTTTGTCGTACTCATGATGGGTGGCCTAGCGTTCAGCATGTTAGTCCAATTTGGTCTGATGGTTATGTTCATGAACTACTACTTTGGTTCGATATAAACTTTTTAATATGTTTCCCTATATTTTGATATGTATGTACCCGGTTTATTTTGTAAAAAGGGAAACTAAAACATTATGGATATATGACTCGGATGATGCATTATATATATATTTGATGAATGTTTCGGATATGTATGAATCGAATTAACCTTGTCTTACAATATAGATTGAATTCTTGAAATGAAACCTATGTAGGTTATTCGAATGGATAAGGTAAAGAATTGGTATTAGAAATTGTGTAAACCGATTTGAATTGAGTACATGACATTCGAATGAAATTGGAATTTTAAGATTTGACCTTAATCGAATAGTATATCATTATAACAAAATTGGTTATCAAGTCGAACTAGATACACACATATGACATCCAATTCGATAGAGAATGGATTGATCTATTCGAATTAGGTATAGCTAATGATCTTAGAAATTAAATGCATGGTACACATGTACATGATAACTTGTATGCAAATGGTATTTTAGTTAGATTGGATTATAGATTAAGGAATGTTATCCGAGTAGTATGAGCCATCTTAGAATTGATAGAATGATAAAATGAGAATTGGTATATCAAATGTTTTATGATAGAATTGATATGATTATTATACATGTGTATTGTTGAGTATACGATGGCCATGTATGTATATTGTATTCGAATAAAAAAATTTTACATGAAAAATAGTTAACCCACTTCCGCTGCCTAAATCCGATTTCTGTTATAAGTTAATATAACGCTCCTTGCCCCTAATCCGGGTGAGGGGTGTTATAACCTAACAACTGACACCAACGGTCGTAAGCATTTAAAACGATCTAAATTAAAAATTCGTTAAAACCGTATCGATACGGGTGGAGTTGTATCGGTACACCATTCAAACTCTTTCAGACTTTACAAAGGAGCGTATTGATACAGATTGAATCTGTTTCGATACGGTGTTTCGATACAGTTAAGGGCGTATCGAAACGAATTCCTCCAGTAGCCAACTTTGTAAAAAAGGTATCGATACGGCTGGAAGCGTATCGATACACCTGGACGGTTTTCAATAGTTTGGCCTTGGAACACTTAGAAAATATTTTGAGTTTGAGTTTTTCAAATCAGTTTTAAAGTGTTGGTGATTTAAAACTTATTAAGGGACTTATAAAACAATTTTAAGTTTTTCAATTTGATCCTTATAGATTTAATTATATCAAAATTAAGCATAGGTTTCACAATCTCCCCCTTTTTGATATAACAAAACTCAAACTTAAAATTTTTGACACTTTGAAAAATTTTGCAAAATTAACTCCCCCTTAATATAAGCTAGGTAACTTTTAAGTTGAAAATCAAAAAGTTTTTAAGTGTTGTGATTGTGAGCTTCCCTCTCCCTCTTTTTGTTAGATCAAAAAAAAATTGAGACAAAGTAAAGTGCATAACAGAGGCAAAGGTATAAATAGGCAACATAAATATCATTAAGCTCGTAAATAAAGCATAACATTAACTTAAAAATCCAACAAAACATAAATTCAAAGCATAGGTTTAAAATAAAGCAAACTTAGTCCTAAGAACATGAAACAAAGGTGCATAAATAGAAATATCCTAGATGATATGCATGAGATGCAAGGAGAAGCAACTATGCATCATCATCGCCTTCTTCATCATCTCCATCTTCATCTACAATTGGATCATCATTCCTCATGCTCTTACGCCACTCATCATGGAAGGCGGAGAGAGAAATATTCAAGGAGTTATGACCGCCTTTAAGAGAAGTTAGACGATTCTCCACGTTCGCCATCCTTGTTTCAAAGCTTGTTTCAAGAGCGGTTAGACGATTCCCCATATTCGTGCGCAACCCTGTGAATTGCTCATTAAGGAAGGTCATAAGAGCATCCATGGAAGGTTGAGGAGGAGGCGGAGGAGCTTGAGGAGCTTGATCATCTTGAGGATTTTCCAATTGTGCCGCGGCCTCGGGTAGTAGCTCGGAAAGACGTAACCAACTACCATTAAAATAATGGAACTTACCCCGTGCAAGAGAGCGTTCATCAATAGGATCGGTGAGGGGAGTTGGGAAGTCAAACGAGCAATCAATATCCTTTTTCAAAAAGAAATAGCTTAGGGTCGTACCATAGGTGAAGGAGGTGACAAGAGAGGTGTGGCGATGTTGCACAAGGTAAACAATCTCCGCAAACATGATATGAGCAAGGTTTGGACGTTTTCTCTCACGGAAGCAACGAATCCAAAAGTCATCCACTTGACGGATGGTAGAGTACTTTCCTCCAGAAGGCCTAAACCACCAAGAGACCATCAAATGGAGGATCCGATCTTGAGCATTGAGGGCGGTGACGGAACCACTAAGAACATGGCCTAAAGCATTCTCATCATCAAGGCCTTCATCCTCCAAATTAAAAACTTCACATATAGATTTTACATCAAGGAGGATTTTCTTGCCCATGAGATAGGAACTAACTCCGGTAACAACCCCATTACGATTAGCAAGGCATTTGGAATTAGCATAAAAGATTAAAACCAAAAGACGGAAATAAAACTCGGGAATGGAGAGAAAATCCATAAAATTCCAAAGTCGAAGCAAAGGAAGATATTCAAATTTGAATCGCTCTGAGTCAAGAAAAGGAATAGATATTACCCTTTCCGGACGAATCTTGTAGTTTTCGAATTGACGAAAATATGTGAGAGCTCCGGTGGTTTCAAAGGAATGTTCATAGATTTGGGTGTAATTTGGACGAGCACCCTCTCCGGGATTTGATGATTCACCGGTTTGAGTAACACGAGGTCTCTTCCTAGATTCCTTGGGTGCCATGAACTAGAAAAACAAGTGTATGCATTTAGATTCCTTCATTCAAATCATTGAGAAATCAAAGATCAAGGTAAAAAAAATTGCAAAATAAAATTTGAAGAAGAAATTTTGAAAAACAAAATTTTGTTAAGAAGACAAATATAAAAACAAAACAAAATTAAAAAATTAAAAAAGAAAAAGAAAGTGTTTTACCTTGATAGGGATTAGAGAAGAATGAAGAAAAGCCTAGCACCAAATTTGATGAGAAAAACCTTAGAGGCTTGATTTGAAACCCTCTTGAAGTTTTTGAGTTGTGGTGTGAAAATATGAGGGAGGAAGAGCCTATTTATAGGCTAAAAACGGCTAGGGTTTTTAGGGTTTTAAGAATTTTAGTTTTGGTAAAAGTTGAAGACTTTAAATGCCAAATTTAAAGTTGTCTGCGCAATCGCGTATCGATACGCCTGAGGGTGTATCGATACGGGGGTAAAAACATAATTCCCATAAAAATGCCCGTTGAAGAATCGTATCGAAACGGATGAAATCCGTATCGAAACGATTGAAGCTCATATCGAAACGGGTTTAACCGTATCGATACTCGTTTAAGGCAAAATGAAGTCTGGGAAGCGAATGAAGTACTCATATCGATTCGCGTAGGGTCGTATCGATACCCTATGCCTAAAAATTCATTTTAGGCCTAAAGAACAACCATAGGCTCGATTTTAACACCTCCTTAAGGAATGCAAATGATGAATGAACAGTTCTAAGCATATTTGAATAGAATCATACTCCTTCTAGCTATAGGCATGGACATTTTCAAGAGTTACAACACACAAACATGCAATTTCACAAGATCAAGCAATTTTAAGCACAAAAGAGGTCCTAAAAGGTCAAGATAAGCTAGCTAGACCTAACTCTCTCCTAAGGGACCAAAAATGCTCTTTGTCTAAAGGTTTTGTAAATATGTCCGCTAATTGATTTAAGGTGTCTACATACTCTATAACCACATCTTCTTTAAGGACATGATCTCTAATAAAATGATGCCTTATTTCTATGTGTTTGGTTCTAGAGTGTTGGATGGGATTTTTTGTTAAACATATAGCACTAGTGTTGTCACATTTTAGGGGTATGGTTTCAACTTTAATTCTATAATCTAAGAGTTGTTGCTTCATCCAAAGGACTTGAGCACAACAACTCCCTAAGGATATGTACTCGGCTTCGGTGGTAGATAAGGCCAAACTATTTTGTTTCTTAGAGAACCAAGATATGAGCATACTACCTAGGAATTGACAAGTTCCCGAAGTACTTTTCCTATCGATTTTGCATCCCCCATAATCCGCATCCGAATAAGCATGAGGTTGAAGGTGGAGTCTCTAGGATACCAAAGACCTAAGCAATGAGTATCTCTAAGGTACCTAAAGATTCTCTTAACGGCTATAAGGTGAGACTCTCTAGGACTAGCTTGAAACCTAGCACACAAGCAAACACTAAACAAGATATCCGGTCTACTTGCGGTAAGGTAAAGCAATGATCCAATCATAGAACGGTAAAGCTTAGAGTCAACACACTTACCTCCTTCATCTTTGTCAAGCTTTGTAGATGAGCTCATAGGTGTGGCTTGAGGCTTTGCATTCTCCAAGCCAAACTTCTTGAGCATATCCTTTATGTACTTTGCTTGATTGATGAAGGTGCCATCCTTCTTTTGCTTGATTTGGAGTCCCAAAAAGAATGAGAGCTCCCCCATCATGCTCATCTCGAATTCACCTTGCATTAGCTTAGCAAACTCTTGGCAATGGCATTCGTTAGTAGAACCAAAAATAATATCATCAACATAAATTTGAACTACTAAGATGTCATTTTTATACATTTTTATAAAAAGTGTAGTGTCCACCTTACCTTTTTCAAAACCTTTTTCAATTAAAAAGTTTGAAAGTCTTTCATACCAAGCTCTAGGAGCTTGTTTTAAACCATAAAGAGCTTTAGTGAGTTTGAAAACATGATTTGGAAATTTTGAGTCTTCAAAACCTGGTGGTTGTTCCACATACACTTCTTCATTTATAAAACCATTTAAAAATGCGCTTTTAACATCCATTTGAAAAAGCTTGAAATCATGATAACATGCATATACAAGCAACATCCTAATGGCTTCCATTCTAGCTACGAGTGCATAGGTTTCATCAAAATATATTCCCTCTTCTTGAGTGTAACCTTGTGCTACAAGTCTAGCTTTATTTCTCACAATGTTACCACTCTCATCTAGCTTGTTCCTAAAGACCCATTTAGTTCCTATGGTAGATTAATTACTAGGCCTATCAACTAATGTCCAAACGTTATTTCTCTCAAATTGATTTAACTCTTCTTGCATAGCCATAATCCAAAAATCATCTTTCAATGCTTCTTTTATATTCTTAGGCTCTATGCATGAGATAAATGCAACATGATTCATTAATCTAAGAGAAGATCGAGTGGTTACCCCCTTGGATGGATCACCCAAGATTTCACCATCTTTGACATAGTTGAACTCCCTTGGGTAGCTCACTTCCTTTTCCTCAAGAGCCAAGTCCTTCAAGGCTTCAAGAGGTGGATCTTATGTTTCCTCTTCTTTTGTTGTTGGAATCTCATCCTCCTTTGAAGTTTGTCCTCCATCAAAGGCATTTATGATTCCTACATCATCATCATCACAAGAATCCTTCCTTGGAAGGAGGTTATCATCGAATACAACATGTATAGATTCTTCTACTACTAAAGTTCTCTTGTTAAATACTCGATAGACTTTAGAGGTTAAAGAATATCCTATGAAAATAGCTTCATCACTTTTTGCATCAAATTTACCTAAGTTGTCTTTTCCATTATTTAAAACAAAACACTTGCAACCAAAAGGGTGAAAATAGCTAATGTTAGGCTTTTTAGATTTTAAAATCTCATAAGGTGTTTTCTTTAAGATTGGCCTAATCATTACTCGATTAACAATATAGCAAGCGGTGTTTGTGGCTTCCACCCAAAAATATTTAGGTAAATTATTTTCACAAAGCATAGTTCTAGCCATTTCTTGCAAAGTTCTATTTTTCCTCTCAACTACCCCATTTTGTTAAGGAGTTCGAGGAGCTGAAAAATTGTGGCTAATACCATTATCATTTAAAAAATCTTCAAACCCTAAATTTTGAAACTCGGTTCCATGATCACTTCTAATATGTGAAATTCTAAGTTCAAGATCATTTTGGGTTAGATTTGAAAATGTGATGAATTTTTTCAAAGCCTCATCTTTAGTAATTAAAAATAGAACTCAAGTAAATCTAGAAAAATCATCAACAAGTACAAATGCATAAGACTTACCACCCAAGCTCATAGTCCTAATTGGCCCAAATAAATCCATATGGATTAGTTGTAAACATCTACTTGTAGAAACGTCATTAATGGATTTAAAGGAAGACTTATGTTGTTTACCCTTAGAGCATGCATCACAAATTTTATCATTTGAAAATTTTATCTTGGGTAAACCTCTAACTAGATCAAGGAAAACTAGTTTTTCTAAAACACTAATGCTAGCATGTCCTAGTTTCCTATGCCACAACCATGCATCATTTTCATTTTGTGCTACTAAGCATGCATGAGATGTATGAATGTCATCTAGATGCACCATGTATATGTTCCCTTTGCGATGACCTATGAGCATAATATTATTAGATTTAATGTCTACAATTTTGCATCCATTTTTATCAAATAAAACATTAAATCCTTTATCACACAATTGACTTATGCTCAATAAGTTATGTTTAAGACCATCGACATACAAGACATTTTCAATGAGAATAGTAGAGTGATTACCTATGGAGCCAATACCTTTAATGTGGCCCTTGGAGTTGTCACCAAATGTCACCACTCCTCCACTTTTTGGCTTTAGATCCATGAATCTACTCTTGTCTCCGGTCATATGCCTTGAGCATCCACTATCAAGGTACCATGAGTTTTGACTTTGTGCTTTGGCCTTGTAGTAATGCTCCCCCTACAAACAAAGATATTAAGTTTTTGTTTTTGGTACCCAAATCATTTTGGGTCCATGAGTGTTAGCTCCCAAAACCTTGGTTCCCTTAGGAATCCAAGAAGACATAGCAATAATGTTATTAGATTTTACAAGTTCCTTAGGAACCCATACACTTCTAATTCTTTTAGTTCTACTATGTCTAGGAAAGCTACCTTGTTTGTAGTAGTTAGTCTTTTTCTTAGGTTGGTTTGTTCTTAAAGGTTCACCTATTTCATGCTTGACATTACCAACATTTTTAAAAGACTCTTTGAGCTTATTTAGCTCATCCAACACCTTTTGGTGTTCACTATTACATTGAGACAAAAGATTATTAAGGTCAACATTTTCATCTTGAAAAAATTTAAGTTCATCTTTCAACCCTAATATTTTTTTCTCAAATTTTGAATTAGCTTGAGAGAGTGAGTCATTTTTCTCATTTAGCTCCAAAATGATTTTATTATTCCTAATGACCGACTATTTATATTTCTCAACTAATTCATCATAGACCTCTTATAACTCATCATATGCATCATTTAATTCATCATATGTAAAATCTAAAGATGATGAGTTAGAGGTTACCATGGAGGAATCTTCCTCAAGTGCCATGAGGCAAAGGTTGGCCATTTCTTGTTCGTCATCCTCCGATGACTCCTCATCACTCCAAGTAGCAAGCTTGGCTTTGAACTTTTTCTTCTTCTCAAAGCCATTCTTCTTGAGTTGAGGGCACTCCGAACGTATGTGACCAGGTTTATTGCACTCAAAGCAAATGATTTGATCCCTTGCTTCTTCTTTGTTCTTACCTTTGAAGTCCATCTTTCTTTGAATTTTTTTCCACGATTGGACCTCATGAATCGAGAGAACTTCTTGGCTATCATAGCCAATTCTTCAAGGTCATCCTTCTTACTATAAGAGCTTTCCTCAAGTAGTGAAGCTTTAAGAGCTATTCCCATCTTCTTCTTCTTTTCAACTTCTAACTTCTCTACTCTCTTCTTTTCCTTCTTCTTCTCTTCTTCCCTTCCTTGTTTCATAATCTCATGAGTGAGTAGAGAACCCACTAGCTCATCAAGCTTTAGAGTCTTCAAATTTTTAGCCTCTATGATGGCAGTTCTCTTCCCATCCCAAGATTCGGGAAGTGAATAAAGTAGCTTCCGGACAAGTTTGTCTTCCAGTATGATCTCTCCAAATCCTTTGAGCCCATTGACTATTGTGGAGAAACGATCAAACATCTTGGACACCGTCTCATCGGGCTCCATCTTGAAATTTTCATAACTAAGATTGAGAATTTCTTTGACATCATTGGCTCCCTCATAGGTAGTCTCAAGAGTGTCCCACACTTCTTTGGCACTCTCAATGGATGACACTTTGGAATAGATGTCCGGACCGAATGAACAAAAGAGCATGTGGAGAGCTTTGTCATTTATTTGGATCTTTCTCATTTCTTCTTCACTCATTTTCACCTTTTTCTTCAAGACCATCCTTCCTTCACTATCTTGCTTCAATGGAATATAAGGGCAATCTTCAATGACATCACAAACTAAATAGTCATTGGACTTGATGAAGAGACGCATTCTATTCTTCCCAAATGGATAGTTGTCACCATTGAAGAAGGGAGGTTTTGTAGTGGATTGTGACTCATACATGCCCGAACCGGAGGTAGAAGCCATGGCTTGATTTTTTGTTGATATCACTCTTCCTAGGAACTCCTCTTGTGGTTGTGAATCCTTCAAAGGGGTAGGCTCTGATACCAATTGTTGAGTGGATCGATTGAATGGTCAAGACCAAGAGGGGGTGAATTGGGATTTAAAAACTTTGTGGAGTGAAAGGTCAATTTAAAAATGAAGAACAAGGGGTTTTAGAGTGGTTCAAGTTCCAAATGAACTCTACATCCACTACCTTAGTTACCACTAAGGATTTCAACAATTCACTATTTGTTCTTCCCCTTTTCAAGGCTTAGGAGGTAACCTTTACACAACCAGTCAAATTTTCTACCCAAAATTTGACCAAACCCTCACCAATAATCAAAGAAGAAATTGGACAAGAAATATATCTCTCAAATACAAATTTTTCCCTAGAAGTACAACACTCAACCCAAATTTGAAGATAGAATAAGAATTGGACACAACACAATTTGGGAATTACAAGAGATTGGAAATTTAGCACACTTGAGGTTGGATTTTTGCTTGAATGTTTATCTTTTATGCAATTGTTGTTGCTGGCCTTCAAAGAGCTTCAATTTATATCTCCTCTATTAATTCTAGCCGTTTGGGTGGTTGGGGAATTGAATGGAGCCGTTGGAACCCTCTCTTACCACCATAAATGCACTTCTACAGCTATCCGTATCGGTACTCGAGGAGCCGTATCGATACCTGTCTCAAAAAAGAAAGAGTCGTTGTACACAATAAATAGGGGGTATCGAAACGCACGTAGGCGTATCGATACGGGGTATCGAAACGGATGAGACCGTATCGATACCTTTTTCTCGACTAAGCTCACTGGAAGTTTCCATTTCGATATGAGGGTTTACCGTATCGATACGGGTCAACTGCCAATTTGAAATTTGGTTACCTAACAACTGACACCAACGGTCGAAAGCATTTAAAACGATCTGAATTAAAAATTCGTTAAAACTGTATCGATACGGGTGGAGCCGTATCGGTGCACCATTCAAACTCTTTCAGACTTTACAAAGGAGCGTATCGATATAGATTGAATCTGTTTCGATACGGTGTTTCGATACGGTTAAGGGCGTATCGAAACGAATTCCTCCAGTAGCCAACTTTGTAAAAAAGGTATCGATACGGCTGGAAGAGTATCGATACACCTGGACGGTTTTCAATAGTTTGGCCTTGGAACACTTAAAAAATATTTTGAGTTTGAGTTTTTCAAATCAGTTTTAAAGTGTTGGTGATTTAAAACTTATTAAGGGACTTATAAAACAATTTTAAGTTTTTCAATTTGATCCTTATAGATTTAATTATATCAAAATTAAGCATAGGTTTCACACCGACCATCCCCGATAGTCCAAACAAGACTATTACGCATCTCTTCCCAAACCAAGCTAACGCCCCTCCAGAAATGAGAGCAACGTGGTCGAGAAATACTAACCGGAACAGACGAAGTCCACTTATATTTGGAACGCAAAACCTGCGCACAGAACTGATTAGAATTGCGTACTAAATTAAACGCGATTTTCATTAAGAAAGCCACATTATGCACCACAAGAGATTTAAAACTAAAGCCTCCCTCGGAAGTTGGAGAACAAACGAACTTCCAATTAACAAGATTAACACCACCTCGGCCCTCAGAACGCCCCCAAATAAAGCATCGAATCAGTTGCTCGATTTCCTGACAAGTACCTTTAGGCAATAAAGTGGACTGCATCACATAAAATGGTATCGACGAGAGGACTGACTTTGCAAGGGTAATTCTACCTGCGAGAGATAGCGTTTTGGCCGACCAACCCGAAAGCTTATCGCGAACCTGTTGCACTACATACTGATAAGAAGCTTTAGAAACTCGCTTATGTAACAAGGGAACACCGAGATATCTGCCCAAGTCCGCGACTTGACGAAAACCAAAAGAGGAGCTAATAGAGTCCCGTCGAACCTGATCCACATTCCCAGAAAAACAAATACTAGTCTTAGTAAGACTCACCTTTTAATCGGATGCTAAACTAAAGTGGCGCAAAACGTCATCCAACACCGAAACCTGAGACATAGAAGCTTCGCAAAATAGGATCATGTCGTCAGTGAAGAAAAGGTGTGAAATCTCCGGGCCTCGACGGACTAACCGAACCGGATTCCATGCTTTACAAGCCACCTTCGCGCGAATGGATTGTGCCAAACGTTCCATACAAAGCACGAACAGATACGGGGATAGTGGGTCCCCTTGCCGAATCCCCGAGACGGAGAGAATAGTGCCGAAACTGAGCCATTCCATAGCACCTGGGTAGAAACCGATGATACACATCGCATAATTAACTCTCGAAACGCTGCAGGAAGGCCAATATCTCTAAGGGTGTCACTAATAAACTCCCATAAAATGGGCTCTTTCATACAGGGATACAGCAATATTTAGTATACTTTTAATTTAATTTCTAAAAAAATTTGTACATGCTAATCTAATTTTAGTAATTTTTAATTTAATTTTAAATTTAACTTCGGCCATACATTTTATTCATCGACGAAATTCAAGTTTGAGAAAATGGTCAAGATTATGTCTAATATGGACAAAAGAGAATTTAAGGACCAACTTAAAAAATATTATTAGATTTAAGGACTAAATGTTTTTTTATCCTTTTAAATTATCCAAATGTGAATCTAAATAAATAAAGGCTAAAGGGCTTATTTTGCCCTCGAGTTTGACCCCAATTAGCAATGTTGCATCTCACGCGAAAACACATTCAATTAGGTCTTTCAATTCGCACATTGAAACAAATTAGTCATTTGACTAATAGAACCGTTAAACTGACCGTTACTCTGTTAATGCGTCAGCCGTCTGCGCCACATGACATGTCATGTCAGCATTGAAAAATCAAAATGCTGATGTGACAAAAAAATAAAAAAAATATATTTATTTTTTCTTATTTTTCATATTTATTTTTAATTAAATTTTAACTCTTGATATAAAAGGGCTGAGATTCAAACTTGGGTCTTGGTGGAGAAAAACCTTGTGCTTTTTTGGATAAAAAAAACTTTGTGCTTTACCACCAAACTAACCTCTTAACCTTGTTCTAAATGTAGTATATAATCTTATCGAAATTGCATGGCTGTTGCTTCTTCTTCTTGTACTCTTCCTGGTAATAACCCTTTCCTCATTATAGATTCTTCCGAACATAGTTCAAAAACCAGTAGAATAATTGGGGAACTGCTATCTTGGTACTTTGAGGGACTTCAAATTTTTGGGGGGAGATTGCGTTATGTTCGAAAGATTCTCGAACTCTAGGAAACAAGTTCTTTAAGTATGTTTACTTTCATTTATAAATGTCAAACTAAATTGAAGGTAAAATTAGTGAGACTGCCGTGAAGAAGAGCCATCCAGTGCTAGAAAAAGAAATTGTAGAATCCATGATTTATGAAGAAAATAGAAGGATATTTCTTTGTAAGGCCGTTTCCCATTGTTATTAACAGTTTGATCTTAAATGGTAAATGTAAATCCCCAGATAAGAAAAGAGAAAATCAGACGGAAGATCTACCTTCAATGGAGGCTCTTATTCACATTTGCAGAACCATTGGTCCATGTGATAAGCATTTCAAAGAGGACCACAAACCTTGCACTTATGCTGTTAGCAGCCTGCAAAGCTATAGAATTGCTCCTTCGCCATTTCCAACTGTATATATCCAAGTTCATTTTTGCAGAAATTTTCAAAGTTAATGAAGATGAAGCAACAGTCATGCAATTTCGATAAGGTTATATACTATATTTGGTGTTTTTTCTACAAGGTTAAGGTTGGTTTGGTGGTAAAGCACAAAGCTTTCCTCCACCAAGTCCTAGGTTTGAATCTCAGCCCTTCAATATCAGAGTTGTTTTAATTCTTTGCTTTAAAACCAATCGAATGATGCCACGTGTCATCGTCAAATTGGTTAAAATTTAAGATAAAAAATTAAATTATTTTTTTTTTATTTTTGTCACGTCAGCACCTAAGCCACAGAGTAATTACTAATTTAATGGTTCTGTTAGTCAAAGAATTAATTTGTTTCAATGTGCGAACTGGAAGGCTTAATTGAACTCGTTTTCGCGCGATGGACAACATTGTTAATTGGGATCAAAGTCGGGGGCAAAATAAGCCCTTTAGCCATAAATAAATAAAGGGTTTATATTCAATACACATGTGGTGGAAACAAAAAGCTTCCACAAACGTCTTAGTTTTAGGGGTTATGGTTAGGATTTAGGGTTTATGTTTAGGGGTTTAGAATTTAGAGGTTGTGGTTAGAATTTAAAGTTTAGGACTATAATTTAAGGTTTAGGGTTTAAAGTAATATGGCTAGGGTTTGAGTTTTAACCTATAAACTCTAAATTCTAATCTCAAACCCTAAATTTTAACCATAACTTATCAATTTTAAACCATTAAACCCTAAAGTCTAACCTTAAACTCTAAAATTAAGAAACTTGTGATTTTTTTTATTGTCCACCGCATGTGTATGGAATAATTACCCATAAATAAAATATCTTACCCCTTAAGGTAGACCACTTGTTATATAAATGTCATATAGTCCCACACGAAATTTCCTATTTTGTACGCTTGCTTTGCATGAGACATTTGATCCATTGTTAGGACATATGGGTAAGTAAATACAAAATGCTAGGGAAATGTTCTATTCCAAATTTTTGAATGATGGGTACATCTAGTATTATATATATATATATATATCTACATATAATGTATAAAATTCAGAGTGAGCATGTGCACACTCTGAATTTTTTAATGTTCACACATTTAGCTTCAATTTTTTTTAATTTTTATGAATTATCTTTAAATTTTTTAAAATTTTTATGACTTGTTCCCACTCTAAAATTTTGAGATTTTATGTATCCTACCCTCAAAAATATTTCTAAATTCGTCACTAAATACATGTGTATGGTTATCAGTGGGAAGCTCAATGTTATTTATTGGAGGTCATTTAAAAAAAATTAAATTTAAGCGGGACAAAAATATAAATTACATGTTTTTAAGGACTAAAATATAATTTTATCACTATCTTAACTTAAAACATTTTTAGTTTAAAATTTTTGGAGGTGATAGCCCCCATTAAGTATCGCATTAGGTTATTGTATCAAATAATATGATATTAAAGTTTGGAATTAAATTAAAACCCGAATTTAATTTGGGGACATCGTTACAATTAACTCAAAAGAGAACGATTCCCTAGTTAGATACCACCGTACATAAAATTCTCAAAGGTGTTTATCTGACCAGACCCACTTGCGCGCGCGCTCCACCATACGCCCTGACTGGGATCCCTAGCTCACCGTCACCGTCACTGGCACCCGTCTTGTCCCTTTCGAGGCTCGTATGGTTGAGGAAGAAAATACCCAATAAAACTCTAGGAAATATCCTCTCTATTTCTTTCATTTTCATATCTCCGTCGAGTTACTTGTCCTCCACCCCTCAGAAATTAACTCTGAAGAAACCGCCAGGGCCACTAGTTTCGTTCAGTACCCATTTCTCCAAACTATAGCCACAATACCTTGAGAAAACAGACACCACACTATTTGCCTTCTCTTCATCTCCCCATCTATTTACTATATATATCTTCCATATCGTTGCATTAGCAGACCAGCAGAAATAGAAATCAGAGAAAAAGTTCAATCTTTGGGTGCGCCCCAGGTGTTCGATAATAAGTTTAATCGAAGTTAGAGAGGTTGGGTATTTGGTTGAAGTAGTTTAAAGGGGTTTCTTTGAATTTTGGGGTAACACCCAAGGTTAGACATTGTGGACATCACGGCTATATACAAAGTTTCTCGGTCTATTTTTCATGTCCGAGCTGTACGACGTGAGGGTTGTGTGATCGAGAGCAACCCTTCGCCGCACGGTGGACGTGGAGCTTTGCCTTCTGAAGGTGGTAGTCCTTCCGATCTCCTCTTCCTTGCTGGTGGTGGTGTTGTCTTTTAGACTTCAGTAGCCTATTTAGCTAGCTTTAAGCCTGTAAAATAAAACTATCCAAGAAGCTTGTTTATCATTGTCCACGTTGTCTTCTTTTTCGGGGTGTTCTTTGTTTGATTTTTTTATTGGATAAAGAAAGAAGCGAAGTATTAGCTAAGATGATGCAGCTCAGTATTAAGAGGGTTCCCACTGTTGTTTCGAATTACCAAAAGGACGAGCCGGAAGAGACTGCTCGGCAGAGCGGTGGATGTGGAAAGAATTGCCTTAGAAGCTGTTGCATTCCAGGTATTTGTTATATTTACTTTGTAAACATTGTTTGATTGGATAACTTTTGATAGAAATGAAGTGTAATTGGAACTGGGTTTTGGTTTATAGGAGCAAAGCTTCCTTTATATGCTTTCAAGATTGAGAATGAAAAAGATGTGCTTGAAATTGAGAACAAAGAGCCTCCAATTGCTTTTCTTGATTCCCTCGTTCTTGGGGAGGTAAAATTTGCTATTAAGCTTGGTGAATAAGCTATATGCTCTTCGTAATGTTTAATGATTGTTGTGTTCACGAATGGAGATGTTAAAATTTATTTGCTGGTTTTATGGTAGTGGGAGGATCGCATGCAAAGAGGGCTCTTTCGATATGATGTCACTGCCTGTGAAACCAAGGTCTTATTTTGGGCTCCTTTTTTTATTCCCTTGCTTTACTTGATTATCTGAGATTGTGAAAACCATAAACTTTATGGTTAATTGAGTTGTTGTACCATCTAAAATGTGTGTGGTTATCATTCTTTAGGTGATTTCTGGTGAATATGGTTTTATTGCCCAGCTGAATGAGGGCCGCCACCTTAAGAAAAGGCCAACTGAGTTCCGTGTTGATAAGGTTCTCCAGCCCTTTGATGGGAACAAGTTCAACTTCACCAAAGTCGGTCAAGAAGAGGTGCTTTTCCAGTTCGAAGCAAGTGAAGATGGTGAAGTTCAGTTCTTCCCAAAAGCTCCCATTGATGTTGAGAATTCTCCAAGTGTTGTTGCCATAAATGTATGTTAGTCTACTTACTCAAACAATGGAATACCAACTAATTGATCAAGAGTGCTAGACTCGTATGATTAAACATTGTTTGTATACAATTTGACAGGTTAGTCCTATTGAATATGGGCATGTGCTCTTGATCCCTCGAATTTTCGAATGCTTGCCCCAGAGGATTGACCACAAGAGCTTCTTGCTCGCACTCTATATGGCAGCTGAAGCTGGGAATCCGTACTTTAGACTGGGTTACAACAGCTTGGGTGCATTTGCTACAATCAATCACCTACACTTCCAGGTATCTAAACTCCTAAATCCTAATGGTACTCTTCATGTACTTTAACTGTTGGATGTAGTTTTATATGTAGAATCGGAAGAGAGTTAGTGGTTTAACTATTGCAATTGCTGCAGGCCTACTACTTGGCTGTTCCCTTCCCCATCGAGAAAGCTCCTACCAAGAAAATTGCCACTTTGAATGATGGTGTGGTTATCTCAGAGCTTTTAAAGTATCCAGTCAGAGGTCTTGTCTTTGAGGGTGGTAACACTCTCCAAGACTTGTCTAACACAGTGTCTGATGCCTGCATTTGCCTTCAAGATAACAATATACCATACAATGTCCTTATTTCTGATTGTGGAAAGCGGATCTTTCTCCTTCCTCAGGTAAACTAACTAGAAGTATGGTTGACACGTTTTTATCATCCCCATGAGAACTGTTAGTTCTTACAACTGAATTGCAACATGTCAATTGAACCAACAGTGTTATGCCGAGAAACAAGCTCTTGGGGAAGTGAATTCGGAGCTCTTGGACACCCAGGTCAATCCAGCTGTGTGGGAAATTAGTGGTCATATGGTGTTGAAAAGGAGGAAGGACTATAACGAGGCATCTGAGGAAAATGCTTGGAGGCTCCTTGCAGAAGTTTCTCTCTCTGCTGAGAGGTTCCAAGAAGTGAATGCACTTATCTTCGAAGCCATTGCCAGTGGCAAAGATGGCATTGAGAATGTTGCTGGGGTTGAGGAGCCTGATAACAAAGCTCAATCTCCCGAAGAAGAGAATGCCATCACTGAAAGCTCCCACCATGCTATGGTGGCTGGGACCCAAGAATGCCTTGTTCTGCAGTAAGGAGCAGCATCTGGTAAACAGAACCCTGTTTAGAATTTCTATGTATTATGGCACTTATAGCCTAAATAATTGAGAACTGGGTTTGCACTGTTGTTAGTTATCGACCTTGTTTAAACTGCTATATGCTTTTTAGCTTCATGGACTTCATCGGATTCTGTAAAATCCAATGGAATGCTTGTTGTTTTGAGATTAATAAATGCACGTCGTTCTGTGCTAGCTTCTAATTGATTTCTAATGTATTGTTAATCGTCGTCAACGTAAAACAAAACACCCTTGACCATTTTTTATGTTAGAAATGGTAATTAGTGAAGCAAACAAAAAACCTGAGATAAACACATTTGTCCGCACAAATAGAAAGCTTTCCATAAATACCTATATTTGTATTACTTAGAAAATCCACAAAACGAGTCATCAAGCAACTATCAAACCACACCACATTGTTCTATCCTATGATTACTCGGACTTGGGATTAATGCTGGATAAGAAGTTCGATATATTTTGAGAATCCGTCGAATACTTAAGGAAAGTGAAGAGTCGAAGCAACATATACTAAAGGTTATATTTAATAGATCCTAACTTCACAAGTACTACCACTTGAATCCTACTACATAACCTAAGTTAAGACATAGCACCGCCAGTTTGATGTAGCATTGCATCGATCTCATCCCCATCCTCCATTTCCAACTGTAGCAACAAAGACACATAAAAAGTGAGAAACGAGAAATAAAACAATGCGCACGAACACATGTATATGTAGAGAGCGAGAGACCTCATCTGGAGTCTGCTCCCCTCGCAGACGTCGGCCATCAAACAGGAAAGCAATGGAGTTGAAATCCACTGATTGTCGATCACAATACGCATTCATAAGCTTCTTTAGTTGAGTAGATCTTTTAATCCTAAAGAACACTTCATTCCCATCCTACAAACATGCAAATATATGAATTAGCCTTTTGTAACATAACATCCTTGAACATTATTTCAGTCCAGACATGATCCACATTGCAATCTAAGCTAACTGTACAGTAACAAAAGTGTTCCCAAAATGCTGTCTTCCTTAACTAGGTGTTCCAAGCACAAAACACATAATCTTCCTTGCATTTCTATTTAACTAAAGCAAAACCCTAGGTGATTAACCGTTTAAACTACCGGTACAAGCTCCATGATAGACGATCACAAATTCGCCGAAACAACATGCAGGGAAGGAATTACTATCAGAAGTTTAAACTTTAAACGCACATAAGCATCATAGAAAGACAATCACAGAAGTGTTCACGGATTAGCATTTCAATAAAAATTTCTGTGTAACTGGCATACAATTATAGTCCACGGAACAAACTAAATCGATTTGTTTCGCTCTTAGACAATCGCTTGCACCTTGTTATCATAGACAAGTAACGAACAACATCCTAAAAGCAACAATTCTTGTAATAAAAAAAGGGCACCACTGTTTTTCTACCAAAACCCTAACGTATCTAAGCCATTGTTAAAGTAGTTATTTTTGCATTCTTTTTATAGCCAGACTCCCAATCTAGACCAAAAAATAACCTAATTTTGACTGCTTTTGTTTCCTATATTTATAAATCAAATGATAGATAAATTATCATCGAATCTGAACCAAAAGAAAACAACCCTAAACAATAAAATTCACATCATAAATCTCAAAATTTAACCTGGCCTTTGACTTTGAGATTAATGTGAGCCGTTTGATCGGCGGGCTTCTTGTCTTCTTCTTGATTGGTTACTCCTGACATCTTGTTTGTTCTACTTCTGGGATAAATCGGACGGTCCGATTAGGGTTTCGATTTCGGGGCTCCTGGAGAAACACGCGTTCGCATTAGGAGATTTTTGCATTTTATAGTGGTCGTCGGGGAAAGAAATAGACGGTTAGGATATTTCTAAGTGGAGATTGATCGGACGGACTACAACATTTGGTTCCTTAGTTACCTACGATGTCGTTTGGCTAGAGGTTTTAAGTTTTTATTTTATTTCTTTATTTTTTATAAGGCTTTAATATGAGTAAAAAATTTGATACACAAGTCGTGTAAACTTTAGTTTATAATTATACGTGCCTTTTACTTTTATGAGTTAGGATTTTGGTTTAGGGTTTCAAATTATAGGATTTATAATTTAAGGTTAGTGTTTAGAATTTAGAGCATATGGTTTAGTTTTTAGGGTTAGGGTTAGGAAGTTAAGAGTAGGATTTTAGAGTGTAAAAAATGTAGGTTTGTGTAAAATTAATTTTTATACAGCATATGTATCAAAAATTTTACCCTTAATATAAAGTGAATGCCTAAACTATATCGGTTTTTCTATTTTAGGCGACTAATTAAGCCACGTGTCAAATAATGATTGAATGTTAATTTTTAAACCGATGACACCTAAAACAAACAAAATAAAAACTTTAAGCACTTATTATAACCAAAATAAACTTTAAACACCTAAAATAAAATAGAATATAGTTTAAGCATTTGTTTTAGGATTATTATCTCATATACAGAGGTGGAAATTTTTTGTTTCCATAAGTGTCTTTATTTTAGGGATAAAGGATTTTTAATTCGTGGTTTAGACTTTAAGGTTTTTAGTGCATGTGTTTAGAATTTAGGGTTTATGATTAGAATTTATGGTTTATGATCAAAATTTAGAGTTTATGGTTTATATTTAGGTTTTAAGGTAATATAATTAGGGATTTAAATTTTAACCAATAAACCTTAAAATTTACCCCTAAACCTAAAAATTCTATTAATAGCACATAAATTTAAAATTACTACACTTAAACCCTAAACGATTTCACACGCACTTGTACATAAAATAATTACTCTTTATTTTATAGTAAAGCCTTTTTATAATTACATATGTCGTTTTTTTTAATATACATATGTCCTTGTTTATTTACCGTCATAATAACATCCTCCTAATTGAGGCGTTATAATAATAATAATAATAATAATAATAATAATAATAATAATAATAATAATAAAATAATTCGAATGTTTATAAAATAAAAAGGTCTGAACAATTTATTTGTACAGTTCGTATATTATTAAAGTGTTAAGATTAATAAATAAATATTATTTTGTAATTATGTCGGATAGTTTAAAAGAAATCAACAAGTAGTTTCAGTGGAAAAGAAATAATGTTCATCTTTTTTTTTAAAACAAGTCACTAGTTTTATTAATAAGAAAATACTCAAAATTACAATAAGGGTTTACAAACTATCATTGTAAACTAAATATATAATTTGGACTACCTCCTAAAATTAGCTACTTTAGATCAGACATGAACCATACATGAAAATGTTATAAACCCATCCAAATACTTGATCGAAAATAGATACGAAACCTGACTGCATCGGCAAAACGAACCACAAAAGGGGATGAAGCTATTGATAAACCATCGAGAAAACACAAATCAGAGCCGAGCACCTGAGAAACTCTTCACAAGCGCAAACCGCGTATCCAAATTCAAATCGAAGGTCCATAGCAGGGAAGATCAACATGATTACAAATAATTGCCATCTTGATCAGTCGTGGCGTCGTCAAATCAACACTGATAAAAAATAAATAATAGAAAAACGTGCCAAAAGACAAAAATACATGCTAAAAAGCAAGAAAAACATACTAAACGGTAGATAAAAGTGTGTCATAAAGACAAATTTATTGAATTAAAAGACTGAAAATCAAAAGAACGAAACAAATAAATGAAAGAGGGTGACCGACGGTCGGCAAATAGCCCGAAAGTTATTGCCGCCGTTGGCCTATGTTCGAACCAAAGAGAGAGAGTGACGACACTAAAAAAAGAAAACCCTAATGAAATTAGAAATAATGTTCATCTTAAGTTACCTAAATTCAAGTCTACCAAATTGTATTGTCTGCAAAATGTGTGCGCATAATATATATATATATATATGACTTAAAATTTAAAATACTACGACGATCAATCTATTTTATTTTATGTATAATTTCAACTTTGCCCACTTGATCCAGGACTAACGTCACATTTAGACATAAAATCACACACAAATTATTATAATTGATTGCATAATTGTATTGTACAGTCAAAACCAAAAACCAAAATATCACTTTTTAAATAGATTATCCCCAAAAGTTTTCCTGGAAAGTAGAAGAAAGTTGGTCCTCTTTTCTCTCTCAATTCCAACACTTGTTACCCTCTTATTGGATCACAACATTCTCCCTTCTTAAATCCAACAAAAAGCTATATAAAAAACTAATCCATCAGTTCGGCTCTTCGATTCAAACCCCCTCAAAACACTTCAGATTCTCCCACAAATCCTTGATGGGAGAAACAATGGAACTTCTAGTGGATGCTGGGACAAGCAAAATGTTCCGAAGAAACATGTCCGATGCACAAGATGAGTTACACAGCTTTAGAGCATACCTAAAATGGATGTGCGTTGATCAATCAAACATTTGGACGGCTTGTTTGTCTTGGTTTTTGTTCATATTCTTGGGGCTTGTCGTTCCATCTGTCTCTCATTTTTGGCTGGCTTGTTCCACTTGTGATGCTAAACATGCAAGGCCTTATGATTCGGTCGTTCAGCTGTCTTTGAGCAGTGTTGCTGCTCTGTCTTTTGTTTGTTTGACCAGGTTTGTGAAGACATATGGTCTGAAAAGGTTCTTGTTTTTTGATAAACTCTGTGTTGAGAGTGGAACTGTTAGGCAAGGATACACTGATCAGCTCAATGTAAGTATTCCTTCTCTTGATTCTGTTTTTCTCCTTCAAATCCATGTTTTTTTGTTTCTTTAATTTGGGATTTGAATGAATTTCTGGGGTTTTTTAGGAAATGTTTATCCTTTAGTAGCCATTTCTAGACCTTGTTACATGTGCTCGGCGTAAGTGTTGGATATGAGTATTTGTCCGCAACAAAATACTAAACTTTTTCTATATATTTGAAGGATACCATAGTTTCTAGTTGCTAACCCTTTACATTTTATACAGTGAGATTTGTAACAATGCTGAGAAATATCAGATGAGTACTGAGTAGTAGCCAATGTCGGACATAGATACTTCGAGAAAAATGAAGAGTCGGAGCACCATATTAAGTGAACACCCTTCTTTTCTTTCCTTTGGAACTATGCTGGTAATAGTTTTCCTTGAATATCAGAGCTATAAGGAAATGTTTTTAATGCCAAGTTGTTTACTTGAAAAAGCCCAGAAACTTTATAAGAACATATGGTTCCAACCAACTCTTTCCCTTTTAGATGATAAACATTTGAAAAACTTTGATTTCATAGGCTACTGTGGATTGAATTTACTGTTTAATTCATGCAGAGATCACTCAAAATTGTAGCAGTTTTTGTTCTTCCATGTTTCATTGCTGAGACTGCATACAAAGTATGGTGGTATGCTTCGGGTGCTTCACGAATTCCTTTCTTAGGCATTGCCTGGCTCAGTGACACCGTTGCCTGCGTCACGGAGTTGTGCTCGTGGCTTTACCGGACAACTGTCTTCTTCCTTGTTTGTGTTCTCTTCCGCCTTATCTGCAACCTCCAGGTTCTCCGACTCCAGGATTTTGCTCAGGTTTTCCATGTTGATTCCGATGTCGGTTCAGTCTTGTCCAAACACCTGCGGATCAGGAGGCATTTGAGGATCATCAGCCATCGGTATCGCGCGTTTATATTATGTTGCCTTATATTGGTCACGGGAAGCCAATTCACTTCATTGCTTATCACTACAAAGGCCACTTCTCAGTTGAATGTTTATAAAGCTGGAGAACTTGCTGTGAGTGTTCATATATCTGTTCCGGGGTAAAACCGTGAGATTTCCGGATCAGAGCAGACGATGCACCGTAGGTTGGATGCGGATTTCTTTAGTTAATGTCTTGACTTGTGTCATTTTGTTGTTGTTGTTGTAGATGTGTTCTATAACTCTTCTTACCGGACTCTGTATATTACTACGAAGTGCAACGAAAATAACTCACAAGGCACAAGCTATTACACGCCTAGCAGCAAAGTGGCATGTGTGTGCAACATTAGATACATTCGAAGCAAGCGAGGGTGACATGCCGAGGTCTCCGGCCGCCATCCATGGCCATCAAGCCTTCCTTCATGTGGGTACAGATGATGAATCGGACGACGCTGGTGACGAAGAAGACGATATAGACAACAACAAGCTGATCCCAGCTTATGCTTGTAGTACTATTTCATTCCAAAAGAGACAAGCACTAGGTAATATACTATCACTCCAATAAACATCATACATGACTACTAGAGCTTATGTATTGAGTTCATTTCTGATTTTTGTCTGGTTTTTTTTGTTGACAGTGACTTATTTTGAAAACAATCGAGCTGGGATTACAATCTACGGCTTCGTACTAGATAGGAGCACACTTCACACCATTTTTGGACTTGAATTATCTCTTGTTTTATGGTTGCTTGGAAAGACCATTGTTAGCCTATAATCAGGGACAAAACCATGATTTGTGGTGGGGTAAAACATAAATTTTAAAAGTTAAGGGACAAATTTTTAATCAATTTAATTTTTAAAAATATTTAAAGAAATTTCCTGCTAGGGGCAAGAGCCCCCCATTGTACATGTAATTTCGTCGCTGCCTATAAAGAGGGTGAGATTTTAACCATTAGTTCAGTTTCAATCATTTTAGGCTTATATATCATATTAGTACATAAAATATACCAACTTTTTTATTTTAATACTTATAGTATTTTTTGGTTAAAATAAGTACTTAAAGTATACTTTTTGGTTAAATTAGGTACTTAAAGTATACTTTTTGGTCAAAATAGGTATTTAAAGTATTTTTTTCGTCAGAGTAAGTATCTAAAGTATATTTTTTTTGTCAAAATAAGTATCTAAAGTATATTTTTCGTTAACATAGGCACATAATGTATTTTTTTAATTACGGTAATTATTCTATATACAATAGCATATAAGTGCCTTAGTTTTAGGGGTTAGGGACTCTGTTTAGGGTTTAAAATTTAGGGGGTTTAAGTGTAGTAGTTTTGAATTTAGGGGTTGTTGATATAATTTTGGGTTTAGGGTTTGTAGGTTAAAACCTAAATCCCTACCTATATTACCCTAAACCCTAACCTTAAACCCTAAATTATAACCTTAAACCTTAAATTCTAAACCATAATACTAAAACTCTTAAACTCTAAACCTTAAACTAAAACCCTAAACCCTATAATTGAGGCACTTGTGGAAATAAAAGTTTTCACCGTTAGTGTATAGGATAATAATCCAATTAATTAATGTCACATGACAATTTTTAAGAACCTATATGAAAATATGTATACTTTAAATACCTATTTTGACCTAAAAAATACTTTATATACCTATTTTGACCAAAAAATATACTTTAGATACTTACTTTGACGAAAAAATACTTTAGGTACCTGTTTTGACAAAAAATTGTACTTTAGGTACCTAGTTTAACAAAAAAATATACTTTAAGTAATTATTTTAACCAAAAAATACTTTAAGTACCAAAATGAAAAAGTTGATATATTTTAGGTACTATTATGATATATAAGCCATCATTTTAATGAAACGTCTCTTTCTAAACATTTACAATACTATTTTAGCCAATTTATGTAAATCTCTGGTTCCAATGCTTATTTATTCGTCTGGTTTTAGATCATTTCTCTAAAAAAACGTAAATTTAATTTATATATTTTTAATTTAATTATTTTAAATTCATGTAATTTAATAATATTTTTTTATATAATGTGTATTGTAACAACGGAGGAGTCGCCACCAATCCTTAGTTTTACTTTAGGTGCGATTGAAACACCTGAAAAACTCGGTTATTTTAATAAAACTTGTTTTTATTAAAACAATGAGTTTTGGTCTATGAAACCAGAAAAACAGGTTCGGGAGTCGGTTACGTGTGGGGAAGGGTGAGCACCCCCACAACGCCAAAAAATTGGTACCTAGTCGGTTACAAATTGTTTTAATGACGGAACTTAAAAATTCGAATTTAATTTAATAAGGTGATCCCAAAAAAGCTAAAATAAAAAATAAAAATTCAAAGAAAGGGATATACACTCCAACGCTCGGAGCATGGTCTCCCCTAAAATAAAATAGAAATAAAAATATTATTTAAAAAGTAATGTCAAATAATAATTTAATAATGGAATTAACGGAAAATAACACTCCAACGCCCGAAGCATGATTTTCACGATAATCCCTTAAAACCTGTAAGCAAAATTTTGGTAGAAACAATAATAATAATAATAATAATAATAATAATAATAATAATAATAATAATAATGATAAAGGCAGTGTCAGAATTGAAAGAAAAAAGAAATAAAAGGGCAAAAAAAATAAAGAAAGAAACAACGGTGACTAAAATGAAAGGAAAACAAAACAAAAGGGCAGAATCATAAGGATACGAGAAGTTGGATGGTCACGTGCGCAATTTCCCCTCAGCTTAAAATCACGCGGGTCTGGTGACCGAGTCGGGTCGCGTACTCGGGCAGGAGCTTGAAACGACGTCGTTTTGGTTGTTGTTTAAATACCCCTTTTATTCCAAAAAAATCATTTGGTTGTCATTTGAACCAAAAAAATTTCAGAGCTCTCTACTCTCCCTCTGCCTGTCCGTCGTCTTCGGTTGCCGGAACGGCATGCAAGAGTGGTTTCCGACTCGGTTTCGCGTTGTGAACCCGAATCTAAGGTTAGTTTTCTCCAACTCCCTCTCTATTTGTGTATATCTAAAGAAAAACTTTTCGAATCCTTAAAGTTTTTACCTTTTATTTTGTGTTTTTCGGACCGTGGATTTGCTTGGTTTGCTTCGAGTATTTTTGTTTTTGCTTCGAATCCCTTTTTTATTTCCAAAAATCCCCCCAAAAAAGGCCCCTTACAACTCGATTCATTCGGTTTTTTATATCCGAAAAAAGATATACATTACAATTTTTTATAAGTTTTCAGATCTAAAAAATTTTCAGAAATTATTACTGACTTTTTGTTGTACGCAGGTGAAGCGGCCACGTGGTGATGACGCAGATGAGGCTGGTGACGTGGTCCGGCTTCGTGGCGGCGGCTCAGCTTCGTGGCGGCGGCGGCGACAGATCAGTTAGCAGTGGCGGCGACTAGGGTTAGGGTAGAATATTAGGTTTAGTTTAGGTTTTGGGTAATGGGTTCTATTGTTGGGCCGGGTAAATGGGTTTAATGTATAAAAGGGGTATTGGGTTCAAAAGGGTTTGGGTCATGGGTTGTAAATGGGTTATGGGTTATGGTAATAAGGGTTTTATTTATTTATTTGGGTTTAAATATTAAAATGGGTTACTACAGCTGCCTCTCTTTGTTTATTATTGTATAACGACAATGAAGCAAAGACAAAAAAGGAACCCATTTTAATTTGGTCTGGTTTAGCTCTTTTCTTCTTGGCACATTCTTTTCTGCTTCACTGATCCGCTCAGCCGCCCTAATAAACAAAATCTTCAAGAGGAGGAGATCTGTTGTAGGAGCTCATAACTTTGGCTTGCCACGACTCTAATGGTGAAGCAACACTTGCAGAAAACTTGACCTAGCTGCAACACTAACAGAGCAGCGAGGTCTACAAAACTTGATCCATTTGTAACATAGAACACTTGACAAGGTAGCTTGATCTGGAGGAGAAAGATTGATCCACTGCAACTCTATAGATGCGAGAAGATCTGAAAAAGGCTCGATCATCTACAACTCCATTGATGCGAGAAAATCTGAGGAAGAGTCGATCATCTGCAACTCTATCGATGCGAGAAGATCTGAAGAGGGGTCGATCATCTGTAACTCCATCGATGCGAGAAGATCTGAAGAAGGGTCGATCTACTGCAACTCTATTGATGCGAGAAGATCTAAAGAAGGGTCAATCTACTGCAACTCCATTGATGCGAGAAGATCTAAAGAAGGGTCGATCTACTGCAACTCTATTGATGCGAGAAGATCTAAAGAAGGGTCGATCTACTGCAACTCCATTGATGCGAGAAGATCTGAAAAGGGGCGATCTGCTGCAACTCCATTGATGCGAGAAGATCTAAAGAAGGGTCGATCTACTGCAACTCCATTGATGCGAGAAGATCTGCAAAGGGGCGATCTGCTGCAACTCCATTGATGCGAGAAGATCTAAAGAAGGGTCGATCTATTGCAACTCCATTGATGCTAGAAGATCTGAAAAGGGCGATCTACTGCAACTCCATTGATGCGAGAAGATCTGAAGAAAGGGTCGATCTACTGCAACTCCATTGATGCGAGAAGATCTGAAAAGGGGCGATCTACTGCAACTCCATTGATGCGAGAAGATCTAAAGAAGGGTCGATCATCTGCAACTCCATTGATGCGAGAAGATCTGATTAGTACTAGAATCTCTTCAACGAGACAAGGAAGAGTGTCCTTGGTTTACACTTCTTTTGCATTTTTCCCAAATGCACAGGGATGAACGGATTTGATTTGCCTTTACCGGTAGCCGTTTGCTCTGGGCTAGTTGTACCATTCCACTGGGTACAATCAGTTTGGACCAATCATGAGATTAGATTTTTCCCAAGAATTTATTTTCCTTGGACCATTCGTGACAATGGATTTTCGACGAACATCTGAATTGTCCATTATCTTAAACTTAACCGTGTTTAAGCACGTTATGCCTACATTTCTGTCGGCTTTCGGATTTGCATTTTTCCCAAATGCACAGGGATCACCGGTTTTGATTTTCCTTTACCGGTAGCCGTTTGCTCCGGGCTAGTTGTACCATTTCCCTGGGTACAATCAGTTTGGACCAATCATGAGATTGGATTTTTCCCAAGAATTTATTTTCCTTGGACCATTCGTGACAATGGATTTTGATGGACATTTAAATTGCCCATTTAAACTTAACCGTGTTTAAGAACGTTGTGCTGACATTTCTGTCAGACTTACCAAACAACTTAAGTTCAGCTGTGATTGTCGTGAAGGGATAAGATCCGATGAATATCATTTTTTTCTCTTTTTGAAGGCTCAATAATTTTGATTGAAAAGACATAGTCAGTGGTTTTGAAAGCATGGAATCCAAGCGGGTGTTTATGCCCCAGATTGGCATTGATCACCCTATCTTTCGCTGAAAGAGGAAACCAAGACCACATATCTGGTTGCATTTTCTGTTGCAAATTTGAGAAGACGACATGGCTTATTGCGCTTCTGGCACGGACCTGTTCCGATACTGGAGAGTGAAACCTGCAAAATTGGTAAATGTATTCATGATGCCATGGTTAGCAAGAGTCTATCTTAGATGAGTGCATGAATGACTCTGATGCGGATGCAAAATGCTTCTTGATTCTAAAGTATTGGCTCAAGCATCTGTATCTGCTCTGAAACTAACGCTGTCAGCGGTTCATACTCTGTCCAGCTTGATCACTAGGCTTCTTCTTCTTGTCCCAGGATTGTCTGCCCTATTTTGCCTCAGCTCTTTTTTTTATGGTATTCTCTCTTTCCTTAGGGCTACCCTTCATCCGGGTACTTTAGGAGTTTTTTCAAAGTAATGCAAAGATGTCAATAAAATATTTATATAACAAGAACGCAAGATGAAAAGTCAAGTTTATTGAAAATAAAGTTTGGAACACTTAAGTGGGGAAACATTAAAAAAGGAGCAAAACAAAACACATGACAAAATTAGGTGCCCCCTAATATCATATAAGCGGCTTTAGCCGGATTCATGGGTCGTGAGCCTTGATGTGTCTAGGAGACCTCGGGTACTTTGTTGGCAGAGTCTCCTGGTTGTCTCTTCAAGCAAAGTATCTTTTGACTGAGTCCGAGTTCACAGGGTTAGGCAGATCCTTGCCATCCATTTCAGTCAAGATTAAAGCTCCTCCGAAAAAGGTCTTTTTCACGACGTTTGGGCCTTCCCAGTTTGGCATCCATTTTTCTCGGGCATCTCTATGAATTGGCAATATCTTTTTTAGTACCAAGTCTTCCTCCTGGAATTCTCTTGGACGAACCTTCTTATCGTAGACTCGCATCATCCTTTTCTAATACATTTGACCATGTCGAATGGCCTTCAGCCTTTTTTCTTCGACCAAAGCTAGTTGGTCGTATCTGGCTCGAATCCATTCTGCTTCATCTAATTTCAATTCTGACAAGACTCGGAGGGAAGGGATTTCAACCTCAATGGGCAGTACAGCTTCCATCCCATAAACTAGCGAGAAAGGGGTTGCCCCGGTAGAGGTTCTGGCCGATGTACGATAGGCATACAAGGCAAATGGAAACTTTTCATGCCAATCTCTATAAGTTTCTACCATTTTCCCAACAATCTTCTTGATATTCTTGTTGGCTGCCTCCACCGCTCCATTCATTTGGGGGCGATATGGTGAGGAATTGTGGTGTCGTATCTTAAACTGCTTGCACACCTCTTCGATGGCCTTGTTGTTTAAATTCAATGCGTTGTCGGATATGATACTTTCTGGCATTCCATGTCGACATATGATCCCTTTCTTCAAGAATCTGCATACTGCCGATTTGGTGACATTCGCATAGGTGGTCGCTTCTACCCATTTAGTGAAGTAATCAATGACCACAAAGATGAATCGATGCCCGTTCGAAGCCTTTGGCGATATGGGGCCAATGACATCCATGCCCCACAAAGAGAACGGCCATGGGGAGGTCATAACATGTAGTGGTGATGGAGGAACATGAATCTTATCAGTGTAAATCTGGCATTTGTGGCATTTTTTGGCATAGCTGATGCAGTCTTCTTCCATTGTCGACCAGTAGTAGCCAAATCGCATAATTTGCCTAGACATGGTAAACCTGTTGGCGTGGGTCCCACATACGCCTTCGTGGACCTCTTCAAGGATTTTTCTAGCCTCCACATCATCCACACAGCGCAATAAGACTTGATCCTTTCTTCTTTTTTAAAGAATCTCCCCGTCCAGGACATATTCGCTTGCCAACCTCCGCAATGTCTTTTTTTCATTCTCAGTGGCCTGTTCCGGATATTCACGGCTTTTCAAGTATTGCAACAGGTCATAATACCAAGGTTGTTCATCTTTCTTACCTTCCTCGATATCATAGCAGTAGGCCGGTGTCTGGTATATACTCATCTGTATAGGTCTCAAATCGGACTGCTTGTTAACTTTAATCAGTGAAGACAACGTAGCCAAGGCATCCGCCATCTGGTTGTCCTCCCGGGGAAGATAATGAAAGGTAATCTCGTAAAATTCCTTGATCAAGTCCAAGACTAGGTTTTGATAGTCCAATAGTTTGGAATCTCTGGTGCCCCATTCTCCCCGAAGCTGATAAATCACAAGCATGGAGTCTCCATATACTTTTAATGACCTAACCTTTCGTTCAATGGCCGCTCGAATCCCCATGACACATGCTTCATATTCTGCTATGTTATTCGTACAATCGAAGTCAAGCTTACTGGCAAAGGGGTAGTGGTCACCGTCCGGGGAGACTAATACTGCACCGATCCCCTTTCCTGTGGCATTTGAGGCACCATCAAAAATTCAATTTCCAACATTTATCTTCTGAAGTATTTTCCTTCACGGTCATAATGTTCATCAAATCTTCATTCGGGAAGTCAAAGTTTAGAGGCTCATAATCCTCTAGCGCTCGGCTGGCTAAGAAGTCGGCTATTGTACTTCCTTTTATGGATTTTTGGTTTACGTAAACCAAATCAAATTCAGATAGCAAAATCTGCCATTTGGCCATTCTTCCTGTTAGTGCAGTTGACTCCATTAAGTATTTAAAAGGATCGAGTTTTGAGATCAACCACGTCGTATGATACAACATGTATTGTCTTAGCCTCTTAGTGGTCCAGATCAGGGCATAGCACAACCTTTCAATTGGTGAATATCTCACTTCACCTTCTGTAAATTTCTTACTGAGGTAATAAATTGCCCTTTCCTTCTTCCCTGACTCATCATGTTGGCCGAGCACGCACCCCATAGAGTTTTCAGAGACGGTCAAGTACAGAATCAGTGGTTTGTTTGGGACAGGCGGCATCAAGACGGGAGGATTTGACAAGTAATGCTTGATCTTATCAAAAGTTTTCTGACACTCATCGTTCCAATTTCCAGGATTATGCTTTTTGAGGAGGCGAAAGATGGGGTCACATTTTTCAGTTAACTGTGAAATGAACCGAGCAATGTAATTTAATCTTCCTAAAAAGCCTCTTACTTCTTTCTGATTGCGCGGGGATGAAAGCTCTTGAATGGCTTTAACCTTATCAGGATCAACTTCGATACCCCTTTCGCTGACTATGAAGCCCAACAATTTTCCTGATCTAACCCCAAAGGTACATTTGGCAGGATTCAGCTTTAACTGGTATTTTCTTAGTCTCGAAAATAGTTTTCTGAGGACTATGACATGCTCTTCTTCTGCTCGTGACTTGGCAATCATGTCGTCGACATATACTTCAATTTCTTTGTGCATCATATCATGAAACAAGGTGACCATAGTTCGTTGGTATGTTGCCCCTGCATTTTTAAGCCCAAAAGGCATCACCTTGTAACAAAAGGTTCCTCATTGTGTTATAAACGTAGTCTTGTGCATATCATCTGGATGCATCTTTATCTGGTTGTAGCCTGAGAAACCGTCCATAAAGGAGAACAATGAGTGTTTTGCGGTATTGTCAACTAGGGTGTCGATATGAGGCAATGGAAAGTTATCTTTAGGGTTGGCTTTGTTCAAGTCCCGATAATCAACGCACATGCGGACCTTGCCGTCTTTCTTTGGAACAGGAACTATATTAGCTACCCATTCCGAATACTTGATCTCCTGGAGAAAGCCAGCATCATACTGTTTCTTGACTTCCTCTTTTATTTTCAAAAGTGTATCAGTCCTCATTCTTCGAAGTTTCTGTTGAACTGGCTTGTAGCCCTCATTTATAGGCAGTTTACGCACGACCACATTCGTGTTTAATCCTGGCATGTCATGGTAGGACCATGCGAAGATATCCCTGAATTCTAGCAGCAGCTCAACAAGATCATGCCGTGTCTTCGTGGTAATACGTGTCACGATCTTCACTTCTTTATTTTCATTTTCGTCTCCGAGATTGATCGTCTCTAACGCCTCTTTGTAAGGTAAAATCTTTTTTTCCTCGTGTTCAACCATCTTTAATAGAT
The DNA here is from genome assembly GCA_030270665.1 of Hibiscus trionum. Classification (NCBI taxonomy): domain Eukaryota; kingdom Viridiplantae; phylum Streptophyta; class Magnoliopsida; order Malvales; family Malvaceae; genus Hibiscus; species Hibiscus trionum. The sequence continues at coordinate 14,215,424 of BSYR01000020.1, read as the reverse complement.
CTGGGGATAAGTCATAATCTTGGTCTTCTTCAAAGTCCTGAGGTCCATCTAGACACACGTCTCGTTCAAAAATTAGTTCCGAATCCATTTCGGTGCTGCTTGATATATTGATATCAAGGAACCTGACATAAAATAATGATGACAATTGGAAAAACGTGATTTGAAAATGGTCACTACGTATGGGTAAGAGTAAAAACAAAAGAAATGTTTCTTTAAAGTTACACGCAAAAAGGGTACGTATTATTTTATTAACATAAGGACCATATAAGATCATAAGCATATGCCCTTTTACAAAAAAAACCTTGTTGCTCCTGGGCAAGAGTAACAAGTGTGTTCTGAGCATTACTCTGAAGTACTCCTAAACACTGCGGAGAGTTCTTCGGCAGTCCAATTATTCAGAACACTTCCAGGGGCATAAGGACGGATTCCTCTCAAATACACCCCTTCATTTCCTTCATCAACTATAACATTTATATCTAAAGTTTCCAGCTTTTTCCTCAAATCTGCTTCTTCCTTGGCTAGCTTAGGGTAGAGAAACCCTCATAAGATGAAATTTTTAGACAAAAAAGGAAAAGCCAAGGGCTCCCAGCTAACCTCTGCTCCTTCCAAGCGAGCTCTTCTTCTTTCTTGCTTCTTCAAAATTTCGCTCCTTGTTTGCTTTGCATTTAGCCTATACCCGAGGCCAAAGCGATCTTGCTTGTTGACTACAGACGGTGCATTGACCCGTCCCTGTAGATACTTTCCAAGTCCGCGACCAACCCGGGCTCCTCTCCCCATTGTCAGCTTGACTCCAACCCGTGTGGCTTTAGATAGTCTAGGAGTAAGAATGCGACTCCCTTCGGGTATAAAGGTCGCATTAACAAACTCAAATGATCTAAAGGAACATTCGACTGCCTTTTCATCAGCCTCGATGTAAGGGGATTCACCAGTGATAGAAGCTATAATATCCTCTTCGGCGTTCACGGTGACCAGTCGCCCATCGAAGATAAATTTCAGCTTCTGATGAAGTGAAGACGGGACTGCCCCAGCCGAGTGGATCCAAGGTCTTCCCAATAGACAATTGTATGTGGGTTTGATATCCATCACTATGAAATCTACATCATATGTATTTGGGCCCACCAGTAGTGGTACTTCAATCCTTCCCATTACTTTTCTTTCAGTACCGTCGAAGGCTCGAACCAGAGTATTACACGTCTTCATGTGAGAACTGTCTATTGGGAGCCGGCTTAAAGTGATTAATGGCAAGACATTCAGGGCGGATCCATTATCAATCAGGACTCCCGGCAAGGTATAACCTTTACACCGACTGGTGATGTGTAAGGCCTTAGTGGATCATGTACCCTCTGCTGGTATTTCATCATCGTGAAAGTAGATGAAATTATTAGAATTAATATTATTTACCAATCTATCCAATTTGTTCACCGAAATGTCATTAGGAACAAAGGTTTCATTCAACACCTTCAACAACGTGTTCCGGTGTGTTTCAGAGTTTAGCAATATGGATAGTATTGATATGCGAGCAGGCATCTTCCACAGTTGTTCAACAACATTGTACTCGCTATGTTTCAAAAATTTCAAGAATTCTTTCACCTCTTCCTCTTTAACTGGCCCGTTGATGGGTGATTCAGGTTCAGCATTTACGGGAGCTTTCTCTTTCGGGTCTTCTCCTTCTTTGGGAACATATCGTCTCCCGCTTCTAGTAAAGAAGCCTACATCGTTTACGTCTCCTGAAGTTGTTTTTGAGGCCACGTCTCCTTGGATTGAGACTTCACAATTGTATTTCCAAGGGACCTTCCTACTGTCATTGTACGGGAAGGGCACTGGTTTCTGGATCGTAACTTTGGCTTGTGAGCTCTCACCTTTTCCACTTCTCCCTGGTCCCGAAATAACAATGACTTGGTAGTTTCCCTCTAGGTTTGTGTTTTTGTATTCTGAGGTACATATATATGCTTCCTCCACAGGCTTTTTCTTCGAAAAATTCTAACTCTTTGTTATCAATCAATCGCTGGATGAGGGTCTTGAACTCTGTACAGTTCTGGATATCGTGATCCTTTTTGCCATGGTATGGGCAACAATCATTCGAGATTTTCTTAACGTCCCCTGCGACTTTCTGTAGCATACCCATCTCGATCATCTTTTTCCAGACCCATCTTAATGGTGTTTTTACATCTTCGACAGTGGTCTTGATTTTTCTATTACCTTCAACGATTGCATTTGCCCCAGACTCAGCATGGTCGGGTAACGGACTTCCAGATGTGTTTGATCCAGCGGAGTCATCGAACCTTACAACCCCCATTTTTATGAATTTTTCAACAAGTCTCTTAAAAGCGACACAATTTTCGATGGAGTGCCCTGTTATTCCGACATGATAATCACAATGAGCATCAGCATCATACCATTTTGGATAAGGGGGTTGAATTGGCTTAATGTAGAATGGAGACACCACATGTGCATTGTACAAATTCTTATACAACTCGCCATAGGGCATGGGGATGGGAGTAAATTCCATATCTTCTGCCTTCGTCCTTTGGTTCGATCCTTGTTTAGAGGAATTTTGAACATTCGAGGTTGCAGCTTTGGGTTGCCCGACTGTCAGCAGCTTGGTATAGCCGACATTATAGACACTCGTATTGTTGACCTCGTTGTCCCTTCTTCTATAATTCGATTTCTTCGTGTGTTCTTCATCTTCGATTTTTCCGGTTCTGATTGCGTTTTCAATCATTTCTCCATTCATTATTATGTCGGAAAAATCCTTTGTGGCACCCCCTATTATACGTCTTAGAAAGGGTTTTTTCAGTGTTCCGACGAAAAGCATCACCGTTTCTTTTTCTAATAAAGGAGGTTGTACTTGGGCTGCAACATCCCTTCACCGTTGCGCGTATTGCCTAAAACTCTCATCAGGCCTTTTCTCCATATTTTGTAGTGTAACACGATCTGGTGTTATATCAATGACATGATTATATTGTTTGACAAATGCCTGAGCTAAGTCTTTCCAAGAGGTGATCCTGTCACGGCTTAACTGGTTGTACCATTTGGCGGTAGACCCAGTTAAACTGTCCTGAAAGCAGTGGATTAGGAGAGGATCATTATCAATGTATCCTGTCATCCTTCTAATGAACATCGTAAGGTGCGCTTCAGGACAAGTAGTCTCATTGTATTTTTCAAAATCCGGCATCTTAAATTTGGGAGGAAGCACCAGATCAGGGACCAGACTTAGCTCCCTTGCGTCCATCTTCGGAAACTGGTCTATACTTTCCATGGCCTTGAATTTTTCTTCCAGCTGCTTACAGCGATCTTCAAGCTGTTTGGGTAACTCGACTTTAAGCTTGTCCATTTCATTGAAGTTAGGAACGACATACTCACTAGGATCATTATGAATTATTGCCCCCCCCCCCGTGTGTAGAAGACTCAGCATGAACCACCGGTTGTTTTGCTGCAGGGATTTCGACTGACAACTGGGTCTTAAGAGGAAGGGCCGGGTCATTGGTTAGCGCACTAGGATCTATGAAGACTCCCTTCTTCTTTTCCAAGCTCTGTCCGCCTAGCATTGCAGCTATCTTGGCTAACAGGTCTTCTTGTGCTTGTGAGATGTGATCACGAGTTTCCCGCTGTGTCTTCTCTAACTTACTTTCAATATCCTTCCTGATGTCTTCATATGCTTGTTCGACTTTTGCCAACCTTTCTTCCATGTTTTTAGCTTTGCTTCTGGTGAAATACGGATGTTGAGTTTGTAACTCTGCCAGCCCCAAAGTTGACTGCGATAATAATTCCTTGAGAATTAAAACTCAATAAAATAATGTAATGAGATGCAATGTGATGCATATGCGGACAAAAGACTAAGATATGCAAAGCAGTCATTATATTAGTACCACAACATATTTTACACAAAAAGGTGTTGATTTCGGTACAACTTTCAAAAGGAAACTCGCATCAGAACAAGTTTCTTTACATAAGGTAGGTCTATTTCACATATATTGCTTGGCTTTAACGCCGAGGATCTTGATCTTCCTGAAAAGCCAGGCCAACTTCTTGCCCCTATCGGACTCTGATTCAGTTTGTAGGCTCAGGACGTCAGCTTGGACAGCTAGAGTCTGTAAGTGCTCCGCGACCTCTCGTACTTGAACCAGGGCTTCAGCCATTACACGGTCTCTATCCCGGACTCTGTCTTGAGATTGATCTAACCGTGCCTGCCACTGTTGGTTGTTCCATGACTGAACTTCTTCAAAACTATTAATTTGGCCTCGACAGGTTTCCAGAGCCGCTTCTAAATCTTCAACCTGCTCTTCATATTCTCATTCTCTTGTCTACTTGCCTTTAACTCAGCTGTATGGTTCTGGCTGCGGTACCTTTGTAGAGAGCCTTCCAATTCACCAACTCGGCCTCTCAGGCTTAGATTCTCGGCTCTGTTTCGAAACAACTCTTCCTCCATAGTTGTTTGTTGTCCTTGAATGTCATTAAACCTCCTCTCCCAACGGTCGGCTCTCTCCTTTTCCTCTTGGATTTCATGCTTCCATTCGGCCAAAGTTTTTCCGAGGCCGGCATATTTTGCTGATGCGCGCAACTTCTTATAATCATTTTGTAGATTGTTCAGATCTTCCTCGGCTTTACCTTTTCCTTTCCTTAGCCTTTCGATTTCTCGCTCTTGGGACTGCATACCAAACTTCAGCTGGTTCTTTTCATTTTCTAACCCTGACAGGCGACTTTTCATCATCAAGTACTTCTTCTTAAAGTCATGCTTCGCGATCTCCATCTCCGAGGGATCCACTCGTAACTGTTCCTCCACCGGTACATTATTTTCTGGGTCTGGTAAGGGGATACCATCGTTGATTCTCATACTTCTCCATCGTCGATACTCCGGCGTAACTCTAGGTTTTTCGCCGAATGGTTCCATCTTGTAAATACGCTTCCATGCCTCAGCAATTTTGGAAACGTTTTTCTTATATCCTCTTCCCTCATATGGAAATTCACAAGTAGCAAGCCCTCTTGTCGCTGGGATGAACTGTCTCGACCTGTATTGCCTAGATACTAGTAACAGCACATATCCAGTTGCTCCCCATATTCCAAGAAGAGGGACCCAGTCATAGTCTCTACATTTGTAGACAATATTATTAGGGAAGAACCAGCGTGCTTTCCAGATGACGTCTTTTTCTTAAAGGTTCCGGAAAATGGTCTTCCACTTATCACATGATAGGTTTTCAGGCCTTGGCGTAGACGCGAGGTCCTGCAGCGGCGAGTAACTCTCGAAGCATGCTTGATAAGAAACTTTCTCCGGCTTCCAAAAATGACTATGAAACCAAACCAATAAAAGCTGAGCACAACAAATGAACCTCCCTTCACCGCTTTTTTTACAAGCACTGGAAGACCTGAAGGTTTCGGCTATAATGGCTGGAACCGGAGTAATTCTTTTATCAAGGTGATCGAACAGCTCCATAACAGCGTCATCGATGTATCCTAACGATTTGGGAAAGATAACCAAACCGTAAATGGCCAAGGCAAACATTTTAACTTGTTTTTCGCGCCTAGACTCAGCTTGGATCAGGTCCCGTATGAATCTACATGCGATACACCTGGTTTCCCCTTTTATCTTAATCCTGGCTTTATCCCACTGTTCGTCCATACCAGTCATCTTTAACAGCTTCTTCTAAAACTCCGGAGAATTAGGAGACTTAAAGTATGCCTTATTAACTTGGATTTTTAGGCCGCGGATCAAGGTAGTATATTCTTCAACAGTTGGTGCCAAATCAACATCACCTAGAGTAAAACAACTGTAGGCGGGATTCCAGAACTGGGCAAGGGCTCTGAACAAAGCTTTATCAATGTTGACATCTAGTAAGTAAGGCAAATCACCATAGCTATCGTAGAACAACTATTTATTTGTTTCGTCCCACTGGTTCCAAATTTCCTTTAGGGTCTGTTTGTTTCACTGAAAACTGTTTCCGGAAAATGAATTCTAGAAAATGAACTACAGTTGTTGGAAAACTAATTGCAGAAACCATTTTCCGGTGTTTGGATGATGTTGTACAATTCATTTTACACTGTTTGGTAGAGTTTCCTGAAAATTTCATGAACAATCCACAAACAAGCATCGATAATGGTAAAAACAAGTTCCAATCAAAACATGGTTTAATGTTTAGGCTAGTGTTTAGGGTTTAGGATATCATTTATGGTTTATGGTTTAGACTAGTATTTAATGTTTATGGTAGCATTTAGAGATTAGTATTTAAGGTATAGATTTAGGGTTTAGATTAGTGTTTATGGTTTAAGTTAGTGTTTAAGGTTTAGGGTTTAGGTTGGTGGTTAGGGTTTAGGATTCAGGATTTAATGTTTTATGGTAACATTTAGGGTTTAAGGATTAGGGTTTAGGGTAGCAGTTAGAGTCTATGGTTAGTGTTTAGGGTTTATCATTTATGGTTTAAGGTTATGTCAGTGTTTAGGGTTTAGGTTATCATTTAGAGTTTAAGGTTTATGTTAGTGCTTAGTGTTTAAGGTTTAGGTTTAGGGTTTAGGGTTTAGGGTTTAGTGGTTAATGTTTATTTTTAGGGTTTATGTTAGTGTTTAAGGTTTAACATTTAAAGTTCAGGGTTTATGTTAAGGTTTAGTGTTTATGTTTTAGGGTTTATATTTTATATTAGTATTTAGGGATTATGTTTTATGTTGGTGTTTACTGTTTATGGTTTAGGGTTTATGTTAATGTTTATTGTTTATGGTTTAGTGTTTATGTTAGCATTCATGTTTTATGGGTTAGTGTTTAGGGTAAGGGTTTATGTTAGTGTTTGGGGTTTAATATATATGGTTTAACATTTAGGGTTTAAGATTTTGATTTAGGGTTTTGTGTTTATGATATATCATTTAGGGTTTTGTGTTTATGGATTAGTGTTTATGGTTTAGGGTTATGTTAGTGTTTATGGTTTAACATTTGGGGTTTAAGGTTTTAATGTTTAGGGTTTAATATTCATTGGTTAATGTTTGGGGTTTAGGGTTTATGATTTAATGTTTATGGTTTAAGGTTTAGGCTTAGAGTTTTTAATGTTTAGGGTTTAATATTTATCAGTTAATGTTTGGGGTTTGGGGTTTAGAGTTTATGATTTAAGGTTTAGGTTTGGGTTTTTAATGTCCAAGGTTTAATATTTATTGGTTAATGTTTTGGGTTTAGGGTTTAGGATTTAATGTTTATGGTTTAAGGTTTAGGGTTAGAGTTTTTAATGTTTAGGGTTTAAGGTTTAAGGTTTAGGGTTTATAGTTTAGTTTTTATGTTATTATTTAGGGTTTATTTTTTATGTTAGTATTTAGGGTTTAGATTTTAAGGTTTATGGTTTATGTTAGTATTTGTAGAGAGAATGGGAGGAAGGAAAACGACTTACCGAAAATCAATGGGTAAGTCATTTTACACTAAAACAGGGTCTGTTTTCCATTGACTGTAGTTGGTTTTCCGTTGACTTTTTCATTTTCCATGAACCAAACAGCGGAAAGTTATGAAAACGTTTTCAGGAAAACCAATTACTGGGAAACAAACAGACCCCTAATTCTTGCAACTAGTTCTGAGTTGACCTGATATTGGTAGAATCCCCAAACTCTGGCTTTTCACCTTCTAGCAAGCTATCCCCTTTCTGGCGCTGAGTCTCTTCTGACCATTTTCGTACGCCCAGATTGCCTTCCACCTTATCAAGAAATTGGTTTTCCATAGCTGGTCCTTTATAACGGTTGAACTTGCCTCAACACCTTTTATTTTTAAAAATAAAAAATAAAGTGCAATGCAAAAACAACAAAAAGAAACAAAACAAAGCAAACATGTTAGTACCGATATAAAAGAATAATATACATAAAAGGAATAAATAAAGTAAACATAACTGAAATTAAAGAGCATAATAAAAAAATCGAAACCCCCCACTCTCTTTCTAATGCACTTAATAGGTGATTCTCTAAACGGGCAGAGGCTCGGTATGACTCTAAAGGGTAGGCTTTTATGGTTCACTACATGGGGTTCGGTTCTACGAATGGTACCCGAATCGCAATGCTATCGCCTACTAAGGCTAGCAAAGCTCAATTCAGGGGGATACAGGTCTCTAGGTCTGCACGGAGACGGAAGTCTCACGAAGACAAAGGGACCAATATCCCGAAAGTGATTCACCATCCTACACGGAGGCGGTACCTCACGAAGGCGTGGTTTCTCGCTTCAACTTAAAGGACGGAGCTCGGGTTGAGAGCTCATGATATGAACCTAGAAAATATATTTTATGAAAGATTTATAAATATATATATATATATATATATATATATATATATATATATATATATATATATATATATATATATATATATATATAGGATCACAAAATTAAATTAAACCAAGTTAATATTTTCCGATCAATAAAACAAAGGGTAACCAACTTGTGGCTTGACTCTCGAAAAAAAGGTCCCCAACAGAGTCGCCAAGCTGTAACAACGGAGGAGTCGCCACCAATCCTTAGTTTTACTTTAGGTGCGATTGGAACACCTGAAAAACCCGGTTATTTTAATAAAACTTGTTTTTATTAAAACAATGAGTTTTGGTCTGCGAAACCAGAAAAATAGGTTCAGGAGTCGGTTACGTGTGGGGAAGGGTGAGCACCCCCACAACGCCCAAAAATTGGTACCTAGTCGGTTACAAATTGTTTTAATGACGGAACTTAAAAATTCGAATTTAATTTAATAAGGTGATCCCAAAAAAGCTAAAATAAAAAATAAAAATTCAAAGAAAGGGATATACACTCCAACGCCCGGAGCATGGTCTCCCCTAAAATAAAATAGAAATAAAAATATTATTTAAAAAGTAATTTCAAATAATAATTTAATAATGGAATTAACGGAAAATAACACTCCAACGCCCGAAGCATGATTTTCACGATAATCCCTTAAAACTTGTAAGCAAAATTTTGGTAGAAACAATAATAATAATAATAATAATAATAATAATAATAATAATAATAATAATAATAATAATAATAATAATGATGATAAAGGCAGTGGCAGAATTGAAAGAAAAAAGAAATAAAAGGGCAAAAAAAATAAAGAAAGAAAGAACGGTGACTAAAATGAAAGGACAACAAAACAAAAGGGCAGAATCATAAGGATACGAGAAGTTGGATGGCCACGTGCGCAATTTCCCCCTCAGCTTAAAATCACGCGTGTCTGGTGACCGAGTCGGGTCGCGTACTCGGGCAGGAGCTTGAAACGACGTCGTTTTGGTTGTTGTTTAAATACCCCCTTTTATTCCAAAAAAAATCATTTTCTTGTCATTTGAACCAAAAAAATTTCAGAGCTCTCTACTCTCCCTCTGCCCGTCCGTCTGGTGTCGTCGGCGGCGACGGAAGCCGCCGTCTCCGGTTGCCGGAACGGCATGCAAGGGTGGTTTCCGACTCGGTTTCGCATTGTGAACCCGAATCTAAGGTTAGTTTTCTCCAACTCCCTCTCTATTTGTGTAGATCTAAAGAAAAACTTTTCGAATCCTTAAAGTTTTTACCTTTTATTTTGTGTTTTTCGAACCGTGGATTTGCTTGGTTTGCTTCGAGTGTTTTTGTTTTTGCTTCGAATCCCTTTTTTTATTTCCAAAAATCCCCCCAAAAAAGCCCCTTACAACTCGATTGTTGTGAATAAAATAAAGAAGAACAAGAATAAGAACAAGAAGAACAAAGAGATGAGAGAAATAGGGAGATTTGTATTGTTCTCAAAAATAGACTTGTATACAATGCCTTCAATGAATCATCTATTTATAGGCATAAGAAGTACATAATACATTAAACTCTAATTCATAGAGATAATATTCCTATAAATAAATCAAACTCCTTTGATAAAGTTCTAATCATGATAGACATCCACATAGATAAATATTCATAACACTCCCCCTTGGATGTCTATGAAGATAATGTGCCTCGTTAAAACCTTACTAAGATAAAAACTCAGTGGGAAAAAAAATTCTTTAGTGAAGGAAAAAGAGTACACACATCTTTGATACGCATAACATGTTGCCTCATTAAAAACCTTACCAGGAAAAACCCATTGGGACAAAACCTCGATTAAGGGAAAAAGAGTGCAACGCGTATTTACTCCCCCTCATGCAAACATCACAGAAGATCTTTGAATCTTCATAATTTAATCTTGAATATCATTTTTCTAAAGATCGTGAGGGATGAAACTTTGGAGTAATATGTTCCATGATGTATCCACTTTCAAACTGAGATATACATCTTGCGTTATCTTCACACAAGATAGCTTTTATCATATCTTGTAAAAGTAAATCCACATATCTTTTGGATATGTTGGGTCAATAGTCTTAGCCAAACACATTTTTTGGCTTGCCTCGTGCATAACAATTATTTCTACGACATTTGAGGAGGCATCAACGAATGTTTGAAGATCTAAATGTAATGATCTTTGTATATTCATAGATATTTCTTGACCAACTAATATATAGTGCTTCAAGACCAAGAAAAGATATAATTATCTTTATTCACATCCAACAATCTTACAACTATTGGGATACTCAATAGATATGCTCTATTCATATTGAATCTTCTTTAAGATTCTTTCAACTTATGTCCATTCATAGACAAAAGAAATATATAAAAATGCTCGATCTTCAGGTCGAGATAAACTTGATGTCAAGATTCAAGTACTTGTATTGAAAGTACTTCATGAGTTTCCAATTTGAAGCTCTTTAGGAGTTCTAAAATTATCATAATGGATATTGATCCAAACTCCTTTATAAAATACATAAGGAAATCTGACCATTCTTATAGTATTTTCTCAATTAGTATTCACTAAGGCGATTATACCAAATGCGCCAAAATATTCATGAGACATGTCTAAATAAATTTCCTCAGAAATTTCCAAATGCTTATAGCATTTTAGATCCTTCAAGGATAAATATGGATCCAAAAATAATTAGACGCATGTAAAATTTTCAAAACTGCCAAAGTAATTGCATCCACCATGAAGTAATTAGAACTTTTCATAAATCATAGTTCAAGTCGTATTTACGACTACTTATTTGTGCCTCACTTGCATTACACCTTTAGGTGTTTGGACTGCTGGTCCAAATACTTCTATTTTAGAAGTTCAAAGCGTCTTTCAACATCGGCCAATTCAATATCTATACTTCTAGATAGATTTTATACAAGATCCTCGATTTCTTTCTTTACTTCTATAGAAGTATTTTATGTAAAATTGTTTGTAAAATCGTTGTCGACAACTTTCTAATTTTCTGGTTCCATTCTCGTAATGACATAACTCATCGAGATCTCTTCAAGATATCAATCTTTATTTCAGGTACCTGAAACTCTTATAGAGTTTTATTATTTGTTATGTCTTGGGTCTCTTCAGGAGCACCCGCCTCCAATATATGACCATCTCATATTACTTTCTATTTACGAGAATTTTTGATCATTGGAACCATTTCAACTATCATGCTTCAGGCATGATTTACATTCTCTCGCTTTAACATGTAATTTAAACTTAGAGCATTTCAGCTGGTATATGAGACTTAATTACTCTCATTGGGTCAGTAAATATGTCTGGCAGTTGACATGTAATAACATGAATTATCTTATGAACTTCTAGTTCATATACGAGGATCTAGATAATGATAATTCATTTTCCTCTATCCAGCTGATTATTATCTCTCCATGATGTTGAGAAAAATCATGTCATAAATGATTCTCCAATTAATGTTTAAGAATTTAAACATAAAAGAAGACTCGTACTCAATATATGTTCTCAACCCTTTTTATTTACCCATTTTGTGCGTTGTGGTGGAGCAATTCATATCGCACATTCAAAAATCATAAAATGGGAAATGTATGGTTTCTGACCAAAAACCAATCATAACGGGGAGTTTATTATAACTCGTTGGCTTGATGCGTATAAGTGTTGCTATATGGAAACACCATATAAATAATAACTCTTTTGTTCTCATAGTTTAGCTATTAAATAGGAGGCATCCAATTGAAATTTTGCTAAACTATATTTTTCATAATCAATAGGCTTTGTAACAACTGATATAGCCTAAAATATAAATCCGTTAGCTTTTCAAGACGAATAGTCTAACTGCATAATCTGAATCTTTTTAGAATCAATCTTACAAACTTCTGGCTGTAAGTCGATAAAATAATGTAGATGCATCTACTAAAATCATATAAAACTTTCCACATTTGTGGATATATGGGCCCATATTTCGTTTAGATATGCAAGACATACAGTCTTAACTTTAGTACAAGAACTTTAAGTTCTAATTCTTTTGGTAAGTGGGATCATCTATATCCTTTGAGAACAAACAACACAAGAACTTCAGGTTCTTTTAGTAAGTGGAATTAATCAATTCCTTTAAGTAACACATGAACTTCATGTTCTTTAATAAGTGGAATTTAATTCATTCCTTTGAGAATAAGCACTACAAGAACTACAAGTTCTTTTAATACATGTGCATGTAAATCTCAATAATTTCTGCACCATTATTGATCAGGATGGTCTAACCGATCATGCCAACTATATATATATATATATATATATATATATATATATTTGAATTTGTAAACTCTTTGTTTACCATAACATGTAATTCAATCTCACTCGTACATGTCTGGTACGGCCATCAAAATTGTTCCTTTAAATAGGAATATATTTAGCTCTTTCGGAGCTTTCAATTGAAATTATCTTTTGGTAGCAATATATAGCTCTTCTAGAGCTTTCAACTGACTTTTTGGCTACCAAAACTTATATCCATATTGGCTTATTTCAAATGCCAATTGATAACATATGTTATCTATAATTCCCAAAGGGATAGTTTGCGAACTCATATTGCTCTCTTTATGACTTTGACGAGTATAACGCACTGTGAATATGGAATAAAGTTCCATTTGACAATAACATATTTGCTCAACCAGAGCCTTTTGTGATATTAGTACTTCCGGATATAGTACTCACATTATTCCCTTGCATTTTAATCGAGAAATGCATAATTGTGCACCTTTCAAAATGTGCTTTGTTTCATTTACTTCAGGTAATGAAAATATGTACTTTGTATCATTCACTTCGAGGAATGAAAAATATAAAATATAGCACATTATATCAAGTCGATTATCTATCAGAGATAAACTTTCAAGTGCTCTTCCGAAGTATTGATATTTTAGTACTTTGAGAAATACTACTCATATTTCCCCTTGCATTTAAATGGGAAAAATATTTCTTATGCTTAAGTACAATATGAGTACTTGCATTATCTGCTAGGCATAAATAGCCACAATTCTAGGCATAAATAGCCACAATTCATTGTATATTTTATTCCGGAAGTAATCATATTCTTCAAATAATAAATTAACATAAAGCGTAAATAAATAATATGTAAAATAAATAAACATAAAGCAAACTAACATAAATAAATAATAAATAAATCGAGTTAACATAAAAAAAATAAAAAAACCAATTATTCTTGTTAGAGGTTATAAGGGAAATAAAATAAATGGTAAATTATTCCCTTCAAGGGTTATGAGAAAATTAACAATATCCAATTGAGTTGGACCAATAACGCCATAATTATTTTCGCCATAAACAAATTTTGTTTATATTTTATTTCATTTATCATTCATGATTATGGATAAAGTCCATAATACTTTGGCGTTTGACAAGTACGAAACCAATGGTTTATAACATCACATTGGTAAAAGGATTTCACTTCCTTAGAATGATCTTTATCACTCTTGTCATCCTTATAACTTCGCTACCGGCGGGTAGAAGTATTCTTAAAACGACTATATTTTTCATGTGTATATTCATAGCCTCGACCACGACCACAACTTTTAATGTGATTTTTATTCCATCCATAATATAATCTCACATTCACTTCAGGGAATGGAGTAGAGCCAGTGGGCCTTTAAAACCTTTTTCACATATCCTTATCACAGAGAACAAAGATTTAATCCTCGTACGCGGCAGTGTTAAACCTGTCCACAAGGTCCTTTAAAAACCTCATTTGAGACCAGTAGCCTCGCAGAACGGGATGTCCAGCCAATTATACTTGGATTATATCGAAATTATGTCTCTAATTGAATAATGATTTATCATGTTTGCATTCACTTCAGGGAATGAAACAGATCCAATAATCGCATGGAATAAACATCATGCTTGCATTCACTTCAGGGAATGCTCCATCATTGATAATTGCATGGAATAAACATCATGCTTGCATTCTGTAGAACTAATGTTTTGATATAATAATTGAAAAATGTTTTTGGACTTATCTAAAAAGTATTTAAAACAATTTCCAAAGTCCACATATCTTGAAACTATGTTTAGGGATGTTTTTAAATGAGTTTAATATGTTTTCAAAGGCCAAACTACTCAAAACTGTCCAGGTGTTTCGAAACACCTTAGGGCGTTTCGAAACAGGGGATTCCAGTAGCAAAATCGTTTCGAAACTTGTTTCGAAACGGGCTTACCCTGGACTGAATTTTTGCCCAGCGTTTCGAAACGGGCTAGGCCGTTTCGATACGCCCACGTGGTAATGACCCCAACGGTCATAAACCCCAACGGCTATTTTCCCAACCAACTTTTAAATGCAGGCGTTTCGATACGGGACTGTAGCGTTTCGATACGAGTTTCGAAACGGCCAGGAGGCGTTCCGAAACGGACATGAGGCGTTCCGAAACGGCCAGGAGGCGTTCCGAAACAGATGCCCTGACAGACTGCAACGGCTCTTTCTACATTAAGAGTGTTTCGAAACGGCTTCGAGCGTTTCGAAACAGGGAGCTGCAGAATGCATTTATGGTGGGAATTAAAGTCCTCAACGGCTCCAATTTGATCCCAACGGCTAGTAACGACTACAAACTCAATTGGGAGTATAAAAGGGACCTCCAAGCATCAAGAGAAGACTAATGCTTCAATTGTCAATCAACAAATGATCAAAGATTGTCTTAGAGCTTAAATTGTCATTTATTGTATAGACAAACACTAGTGAGCCAAAATTGTCAAATTTGCTCAAGTGTTTTAGGATTTGGGTGAGAGCTTCATTGTGCAAACAAACACCTATTAGAGGGTTTAAGTTTGCTTTATTTATCTCTTTGTAAAAGAGGGTTTTGATCAAGGCTTTGGGTAAAAGCTTGATCGGTTGTAAGGGTTTCCTCCTAATCCTAGAAAAGGGGACGAATCAATTAGTGGATTGATTGTGAAATCCTTAGTGGGAAGCTAAGGTAGTGGATGTAGGTGCTTGTTAGAAGACCGAACCACTTTAAAATCATTGTGTCTTATTCTTTCTAGCTTCCTAAACCCTTCCACCCAAATATACACCTCTCCACCACTTGGTGAGCATAATCGGTTGAACGAATCGAGCACCACACAACTCAACAATTGGTATCAGAGCTTGGCTCAATCGAAGAGGATTCACATCCTATTGAGAAGATCCGGCAAGCTCGATCACTAGTTCATCAACCGGCTCAAATGGCACAATCAATCGACAAACCGCCTTTCTTTGACGGAGACCACTATGCCCATTGGAAGACAAAGATGAAATTCTTCTTGAAGTCAAGAGATTACAAGCTATGGGACATAGTTGAAGATGGTCCGTTCGTGCCTCAAAGAAGTAAAGCGGAGTGGAGTGCCGACGATCGTAAGAAGATGGAGCTCAATTGCAAGGCTTTGCACATCTTGTTTTGTGCTTTTGGCCCATCCATCTATGAGAAGATGTCTTCTTGTGAGAGTGCCAAGGAGGTATGAGACAAGCTTGAAGTCACATACGAAGGGACAAACGAAGTCAAGGAGACCAAGATTGGGCTCCTAACCTTGGAGTATGAGAACTTCAAAATGGATCCGGAAGAGAACATCGAGAAGATGTTTGATAGGTTCTCCACCATCACCAATGGTCTCAAAGGCTATGGAGAAGCCATCCCGGAGGAGAAGCTTGTTCGAAAGCTCATCTACTCACTTCCCGAGTCTTGGGACTCAAAGAGGACCGCCATCATCGAAGCCAAAAATTTGAAGACTTTGAAGCTTGATGAACTCATGGGGTCACTCCTTACTCATCAAATCATGAAGAAGAATAAAGAGGATGAGAAGAAGAGGGAAGAAATTCGAGCTATGGGAGAGAAGAAAATCAAAGGGCTTGGCATCAATGCTAGTGCTATGGCTCTCAAATCCTCCACTTGCCATCATGTCTACTCAAGTGAAGAGGAGGATGAAGAAAAAGATATAGTTCATCTCTTCAAGAAGTGTGCCCCGTTCATGAAGAAAGCCTTGAGAGAGCTTGAACGAGAACCTAAGAGAAAGGAGAGGGCAAGCACTTCAAGCCATAAGAAGAAGGCACATTTGGCTACTTGGAGTGATGAAGACTCCACCGACGATGAACAAGCCAACCTTTGCCTTATGGCCATCGAAGAAGATTCAAGGGTAACTTCTAATTCATCTACTTCATGTTCTTATTCCTTTGATGAATTACAAGATGCCTATGATGATTTGGTTTTAGATTTTAAAAGCCACATTTTTAAAAACAAAAAATTGGTTTCAAAGTTAACAATTCAAAATGATTTGCTTTCTAAAACCAAACTTGAACTTGAAGCAAAACTTGAAGAGGTTGAATTAAAATGTTTTGATTTACAAAAATTGCTTCAAAATGTTCAAGAAGAAAAAGATTTGATTTCCAAAGAGCTTGAAAAGAAAAACAATATTGGAAAATCAAATTTTTATGTTAGACAATCTAGTGCCCCTAGATTTAAAAATGGTAAATGTTTTAGAAGTGTTTGGATCCCAAAAGGACTAACCACTTCAATTAAAAAGGATGACATTGAAAAATGGATTCCTAAGGGGTCAAAAATTTGTGCTACTAACGTTCATGGATCCAAAGCAATTTGGATACCAAAAATTACTTGATTGTCTATTGCTAGGTGTGATGGAGATGTTCAACAAGTCAAACATTGAGGGGGAGCTCCATGCACACAAGGAAGAACACTTGAAGAAGGAAGGCTTCACATCCTACCTTGAGTTCAAGTGTTGGTAAAATTTCTAGTTGTTTTGTGCTTTCATTTGTTTATTTCTTAGTTTAAATACAACTAGATGATCATTTATGATGGAATAACATTTCAATGATGCTTTGAGTAAGGGGGAGCCATTTTTAAACCAAATTTTTATTTTTGTCAAAGTTTTTACCTCCATTGTTATTTTGAACTTAATGTTTTAAATTCTTTTTGATATAACAAAAAGGGGGAGAAATGGTTTGAAAAATTGAATTTTCAAATGAATAAGGGGGAGCTTTATTTGATTTCATATCTTTAGTCTCTTATTCACATTTTTAAAGTTAAAGGGGGAGAATTCCAAACAATTTTTCAAGTGAGTTTTATTATATCAAAAAGGGGGAGATTGTAGAACTAATGTTTTGATATAATAATTGAAAAATGTTTTTGGACTTATCTAAAAAGTATTTAAAACAATTTCCAAAGTCCACATATCTTGAAACTATGTTTAGGGATGTTTTTAAATGAGTTTAATATGTTTTCAAAGGCCAAACTACTCAAAATTGTCCAGGTGTTTCGAAACACCTTAGGGCGTTTCGAAACAGGGGATTCCAGTAGCAAAATCGTTTTGAAACTTGTTTCGAAACGGGCTTATCCTGGACTGAATTTTTGCCCAGCGTTTCGAAACGGGCTAGGCCGTTTCGATACGCCCACGTGGCAATGACCCCAACGGTCATAAACCCCAACGGCTATTTTCCCAACCAACTTTTAAATGCAGGCGTTTCGATACGGGACTGTAGCGTTTCGATACGAGTTTCGAAACGGCCAGGAGGCGTTCCGAAACGGACATGAGGCGTTCCGAAACGGCCAGGAGGCGTTCCGAAACGGATGCCCTGACAGACTGCAACGGCTCTTTCTACATTAAGAGTGTTTCGAAACGGCTTCGAGCGTTTCGAAACGGGGAGCTGCAGAATGCATTTATGGTGGGAATTAAAGTCCTCAACGGCTCCAATTTGATCCCAACGGCTAGTAACGACTACAAACTCAATTGGGAGTATAAAAGGGACCTCCAAGCATCAAGAGAAGACTAATGCTTCAATTGTCAATCAACAAATGATCAAAGATTGTCTTAGAGCTTAAATTGTCATTTATTGTATAGACAAACACTAGTGAGCCAAAATTGTCAAATTTGCTCAAGTGTTTTAGGATTTGGGTGAGAGCTTCATTGTGCAAACAAACACCTATTAGAGGGTTTAAGTTTGCTTTATTTATCTCTTTGTAAAAGAGGGTTTTGATCAAGGCTTTGGGTAGAATCTTGATCGGTTGTAAGGGTTTCCTCCTAATCCTAGAAAAGGGGACGAATCAATTAGTGGATTGATTGTGAAATCCTTAGTAGGAAGCTAAGGTAGTGGATGTAGGTGCTTGTTAGAAGACCGAACCACTCTAAAATCATTGTGTCTTATTCTTTCTAGCTTCCTAAACCATTCCACCCAAATATCCACCTCTCCACCACTTGGTGAGCATAATCGGTTGAACGAATCGAGCACCACACAACTCAACACATTCACTTCAGGGAATGCCCCATCATTGATAATCACATGGAATAAACATCATGCTTTGCATTCACTTCAAAGAATGCCTCCCATAAAACTTTTTTTGAATCAAGAAGAATTTTCGTAACTTGAAATTGGGAGAAATCTATGGTCAAGTTTTTCAACGAAGAAGAAATATTGCTTTCAAGCAAATATAGACTTTATAATAATCTTCTTGTAAATTCAAAATCATCATGATTTATCGCACTTTAAAATAATAATATAAAGAATAAAAATAAAACCAAAATTTACCAATATTGATTTTTCTCTCGTGGACAATGGAGACATAGCATATGACCGAGATAGCTTCTCATAGTCCCTTTATATCACATCTCTTTCCAAGCCATTTAAGCATATCATGTAAAACTCAAAACACGGTTAAAAATATTAACTTTTACCAAATAAAATGACATAAATAATAATATGAAAAATATCAAATATAATCATATAAGTAAAAGTATGAATAAGCATACCGCTAATTAACCCTTTTAGGAACAAGAGAAAACACACATAATTTACACCAAACGCAACCTCTTCGTCTCTGTCGATTCGTCTTTTGGTTTGTGAGAAGCCACAAATTTATCTCTTTCCAATGTTCGAATAAAATCAAACATACTTCCAAAATTTTCAAAAATTAAAACAAAGTTAAAATATAAAGAGAAAGACAATCGATAACTAAAAAAAAAGGAGAAAAAAAAAACTTATCTTTGGTTTATTCTATAATCGAATTCTTCCCGGTAACTTCTTTTGAATTATAACGATGAAGACCTCAGTTGATTAGAATCTCGTGCTGATAACGTGTTGTGAATAAAATAAAGAAGAACAAGAATAAGAACAAGAAGAACAAAGAGATGAGAGAAAGAGGGAGATTTGTATTATTCTCAAAAATAGACTTGTATACAATGCCTTCAATGAATCATCTATTTATAGGCATAAGAAGTACATAATACATTAAACTCTAATTCATAGAGATAATATTCCTAATAATAAATAAATCAAACTCCTTTGATAAAGTTCTAATCATGATAGACATCCACATAGATAAATATTCATAACAATTCATTTGGTTTTTTATATCCGAAAAAAGATATACATTACAATTTTTTATAAGTTTTCAGATCTGAAAAATTTTCAGAAATTATTACTGACTTCTTTTGTTGTACGCATGTGAAGCGGCCACGTGGCGATGACGCGGATGAGGTTGGTGACGTGGTCCGGCTTCGTGGCGGCGGCGGCAGATCAGTTAGCAGTGGCGGCGGCTAGGGTTAGGGTAGAATATTAGGTTTAGTTTAGGTTTTGGGTAATGGGTTCTATTGTTGGGCCGGGTAAATGAGTTTAATGTATAAAAGGGGTATTGGGTTCAAAAGGGTTTGGGTCATGGGTTGTAAATGGGTTATGAGTTATGATAATAAGGGTTTTTTTATTTATTTGGGTTTAAATATTAAAATGGGTTACTACATGTATTATGTCTAAATTTCAAAAATTTGAATAACTTAAATTAAAGTATAAAAAATTAAATCCTTAATTTATGCATTTGACCCTCACTCTTTATTTTAGAATTTATATTTGGTTTTAGGCTTAAATAAAAAATCTTGCCTCTAAATTATATTTTTTAGTCTTTAAATTATTTTTGATCAAAACAAGTACTTAAACTATTATTTTTGATAACTTTAAGTCCAATAGTTATTTAAATTTTAAAAAATGCCAATAATATGTTGACATGTCATAAATTTTTTGACCAAAAGATAATTTAGGAACTTAAAATAAATTTTTTTTGTATAATTTAAATATTTGTTTTGACTAAAAAATAATTTAAATACTTAAAAATGACAATAAATAATTATTTAGCTACTTATTTCGACTAAAAAAAGAAAAAACCTAGTTTAATGGATGATTTTTCATTTAAGCCTTGTTTTTGTAAGATTTAGGCTTAGTTTGTGGTTGCTTTTAAAAAGTGTGGTGAAAAAAGTGATTTTCAAACTAGCTGTTGAAAAGTAGTTTTGAAAAACTGGTTAGTGTTTGTCATTGAAGTCAAAAAGTGATTTTCATGAGATAAAAAGTCTATTTCAGACATGATATTAAAAAGTAAAAGTAAATTTGAGTGATTGTTCAATTTAATTAATGTTATGATTTATGAAATAAATCAATTTCAATTATAATAAAAAAATATTTTTTATAAAATTTAATTTGAAAATATAAATTACATTCTAGATTATATACAGACATACCACTTACACGTTAATAATAAATATAAAATAAAGTACAAATAAAACAATTTTATTCTCAATATAAATATTATAAAATATATATTATTTTACAATTATGTATGCATAAACATTATTTTAACAATAAATTATAATTAAATAATAAGGGTAAAAAAGTAATTTTATTTTCAAACTAGCTTTTCCACCCAAGAAGCTATAAAATCCAGCTTCTTGGTTTGGGTGGAAAAGCTAGTTTTAAAAGCAACCAAAAACAGCCTGTTTTAACTAAAAGCACTTAAAAAAGTGATTTTTGGTTGCCAAAAGCAACCAAAAACAGGCCCTTAGTTCTTACATTGTCGTTTCATTAATATCACGGTCGCCGTTTTGAAGAACCCAAGCAACCTTCTTAAAGATCCCCTAGTCGGCTAGTAGTGCCTTTTCTCTCCCTCGTTCTCAACTCCAAAGCTTGAAGTTTGGTATTCAGAACTGCTCATATTTACTATTTTACCCCTGAACTTTCCCTCCATCCGTTTCTCTCCAGGTAAACGAGCTGGGCTATCTTCTAATTCAACTCTGTTAATCTTCGCAATTTAAAGTTGACAACAAAATCAAAAGGTTGTGAATTTGATAACTAAATGGCGCCAACTGTTCGATAAAATTCCCCAGAAGCTTGTGTTTTTGCTTCTTTTCTTAAGCAACAAAGATTTTTTTTTCTTCCCATAAACGTTGTTCGGTATTGTAAAAAATGTTACTTTGTTGAGTGTTTGATTTATGGTTTTTGGAATTATAGAGAGGAAGAAGAGAAGAAGGTAGAAAAATGCTGCCACAGAGACTGAAGAAGACGATTACTGATAATCCAAAGAAGCTTGCTAACTTGATTGACCTTGTAAATCTTCCTTCCCCGGTTAGAGAATTTGTGGGGCAGTCTCAGATTTCACGTTTGGGTTGCTTCATGCGTGTTTGGTCTTATATCAAAGAGAACAATCTTCAGGTACGCTTAGGTCCCCCAATCAAATGCTTGTAAATGAATCATGGAGATGCTGTATTCACCCATATCTTTTTCCTGCACTCTATGATGTTTCATGTAGATTATTGAAGGAGTTTCATGGTTCGTTGATAGTTTCGTCTTCTTATTCTTTATTATCATGTTAGAGTTGGATTGGTAAATTGCTGTGATGTTCAGGTAGAGGGACAAACAGCCTTTTTTCCTCTTCATAAAGATGTGTTTTCAAATGATTATTTTTTATTAAACGTGTGGGTTTTTTATGACATTTTCTCGTAAATGATAATGTTTTACTGCCATTTGTGGAGATGTATGTCCATGGAGACAATTATCTCTTCTCTCTGCAAGTCTGCATTATATGCAGACATGTCCCTGGAAATGTTAATCATGTCTAAGATCATTCATTTTATGATAAGAAAATTTGATGCTATAAGTGGAGATCATGGGCACTGCTCTTGTCGCCACTCGCCACCACTTGCTCTAGAGGTTCTTTGGTGATTTTATTTGATATTAAGGTTTTCTTATGTATGTTTAATTGTTTATTGTGGCTGGCATTTCGGGACAGAGTTCCTAAAGTTTTTAGTTTCTTATTCGTACATTGATTTGTAAGTGTTAGTCTTGATGCTGTAGTCTATATACAAATTTACCTGAAGAGTGTGCCACTTTTTCTTGATTAGGATCCAAACAACAAGAATCTTGTCAATTGTGATGAAAAATTGAGGAGTATTTTATTGGGCAAGTCTCGAGTTGAGCTGGCTGAGCTACCTGCACTTATCAAACTGCATTTTCCTAAAGTGCCCAAATAAGCCAGATGATTCAAGTATGCTCCACAGAGTGTCTTCCATACCTTGTCCTCGAAGATCTCTAGCTGCTACTTGTTCTGTTAAATCAGTTTATTATTACTTGTATATGCCTGATATTTGATACTTTGGAGTAATCTTCGTATTAAAATTTGGTCTTTCCCTCTCAAATAAACCTTTTCTTTAAAGGATCTTA
This sequence comes from Hibiscus trionum, assembly GCA_030270665.1. Taxonomy (NCBI): domain Eukaryota; kingdom Viridiplantae; phylum Streptophyta; class Magnoliopsida; order Malvales; family Malvaceae; genus Hibiscus; species Hibiscus trionum. The sequence continues at coordinate 14,192,659 of BSYR01000020.1, read as the reverse complement.
GTTTGCAAATGAAGAACTGTTTTATTGATTGATCTTATTTCTTGGTAGGCAATGTCAATTTCTATGATGGGAATATCTTGGGAAACATTTCTGAATCTAACTTTTTTGCTCTTCTGACAGCAAAATAATCTATTAGATGTTGAAATATTGCATAATACTTTCATACAAATATTCTGCAGAGCCACATAGATCACAACAAAATGTCTTCCAAAATAATTGTTGTCTTGTGGGGATAATCGTTTTTGATTTAAAGTTTAAACTTGTTCTTATGTTTCTTCATCTAACATGCATTTTTTCAGTTGGCTTATTGTTTGATATATTTTTGCTGCATGGAATGTTTTTGAAAAGGCAATAATAAGTTAAGAGCTACTGAAATAATACCATATCTAGTTAATATTCCTACAACAATGAAGCAGTGCTTTCTTTCTTTTACTTTAGTAATTATCGGAACTCGGCTAGGGTAGTTTTGACCACATAATCAGCCATAATGGCATTTGTTTTCTCTGTTGGGTGAAACGCATCCCAGAAGACAAACTTGTTGGCATCTGAACATGTGAATGGGTTCATGTTATCACACAGGTAACTCATCTCGAAGAATCCAGTCCCACAGCATGCTGTCTCTGCATCTTCAAATCCTGTATTGTAGAATGTTTATCAGAAAATTACCTTAAGAGGAGAAATATGTTAGAATACTTGCCTTATTATATCTACACTCACACTGCAGAAATATGTTCAAAAGCACAGCCACACACAGAGAGATGGTCCAGCTTGCCTGAAAAGGCTTGTTTTTATGGTGGTGTTATGGCTCCTCATTCATTCGGTGGTATGAGTTTTGCATATTTATATGCATGTTTTAAACAAAAAAAAAGAGGTTATTTTACGGTGTTATGGGGACCTGAAAGTACCTAGTTCCTGTCCAGTTTCATATAATTTGTAAGCATGGTTGTATTCTTCAATATTGTCCTATGAGTATGTGTAGTCCATTTTATGCATGAAGACCAAGAATCATCTCATGGCAGTACAGGTGAGCAGTCTATACTAAAACTCATGCAAAATCATCTATAATTATTAAATTTCTTCGGGGTGCCATAATCTGGGATAAGGACAAGGTTGTTTGTAGATGCTACGGTTCAGATCTAGAGTTGAGCTATGGTACTGTTCTACCATTTAAGGGTAACTGAATGAACTAAGTGGGCCATTTTCGGGCTTCCACATGGTTAGTTTTACTAGACTGGTTTTCTGCATGATATCTGACCCATGTGGATGGCATAGAACAGGAATCCCATCTTTATGGAGTTTGAACAAGTTAGGTGATTGGATTCAAGTAGTGGATATTCGCTTATTTTAGGTACTTTCCTATTCTTTAGGCATGACCTTAGGACCAAATTGTTAGACAGTGAAATGCTTCCATTTAAAGTAACAGTAGTTAACTACGTAAATTATTGCTAACATCTTACCAAAATGACTTGGATTCTGAATCATCTCCATGAGCTTATCATAGGGGTTTGACATAACCAGATGGATTCCATGAAGCTCTTGTCTCAGCCCTGTGATGGCACCCTGTAACTTCTTGTTGAAATCTTTAGCTACGTTGTTATACTCATCGATGCAGTCACTTCCAAAGAACATATTCGTAGTTCTTTCCAATGGTAAACAACCCATTGGAGGAAGGCCAGCAATGACTACCTTCCGAGCACCTAGCCTGTATAGCTCTCTGATGAAATTGCTGGCAATTCCTATCAGAAAGCTCTGATACTCGTCAACTGTATACTCCGAAGATCTGGTCGGAAAGATGTAATAGTTCTCTAAAAAGTCATTGGTTCCTATGCTTATCAGGTACAGCGATTCAGTCAAACGATGATTAGCTTCGTCTTTGCCCAGATGTCTTCTTAGCTTATGCTGATATTCTTTGTAGTATTCCAGTTCCATCCAAAATGGTATGACAGACTGCAAATTCGAGAAATATCAAGAAACTAACTTAGTAAGTAGTAATTGATGACTTGTTGGAGTTGGTTAAACCTGCTGAACTAGATTAAAAGAACATGTTGAAACTGAAATTTTTTCTTGCAGGAAAGAACCAGAATGGAATTCAACAAAATTCACGGAAAACCTGATGCAAACACAAGTGTACAACTCACTGCCTGTGTTCTGTTTCACATGGTAAGACAGTTAACTTATCAGCAATCTGTAGCTTGACTTACTAGCACATCGGAAGTAGCATTGTCGTAACCAGTCCCGGCTGAAGCAAAGGAAACTCCAGTAGCGAAATCTTTTATGTCATAGTTTGGATCCAGATATGCAGGTATGGCTGGCTTGATCCCTAAGGCTTCAGAAATGAAGTCTGTTGCAATCCTTCCATTAGAAAAACGTCCTGTCGGCTTCCCTCCATCGTAATCCCTTCCATACGGCTCGAAATTGCTCTTTAGAACCGTAGGTACCTGGTTGTTGTTCCCTGGATCTACCGTAGAATCTCCAAAAACTATAATTGCCGGAACTGTTGCCCGTGTGTTTGATACTTGCAGTAGGAGATTAACAAAGAAAAACAGTATACCAACCTTGCATGCCATATTCAACTTTCATTCCAACATTTGTGGTTTGTGTTATAAATAGAGTTGGTTGGGAAAGCTGGTCTGAATGATTCTTGATAGAGTCAAGAATGACCGAAATTTAATAGACCCCGAGACCAAACCAAAGGCTTAACTTAGTCGGTGCACGCAATAGGTTCGGGGTTCGGATCCTAACATTCATAACCTTTTCTCTTATTCTTAGACCGAGACAAATGAAGTTTGTTGGGACTTTTTAATCTCTCAAAGTAGGTAAGAGGGCATTGTCTTTAAGCCAATGGTCATGAAAACCAACAAAGTTTTGGCTATGGTATGTGATTGGCTTGGACCAACCGGGACCTCTTTGCATGGAGTTAAATTCAAGTCTTTAAGTCATAGTTCGAACCTAATTCGAACTCACAAAAGATGGAGTTAAATTCAAGTATTTGTGAGAATGATTATCATTATATTTCGTTTATATTTTATGGTTGTGTAGATTTTTAATGGGCATGCACTGAAATGTTGGATTTATTACGACATTGAAAACCCTTTGCACATTGAATGTTGTGGGTTTGGGTTAGGAGACCACATTTATTTTTCACAATATATAGCATTGAAAACTCCATGTTTTTTTTTTGTTCTCTTTTTTTTTTAATAACTAAAACTGAGATTTTATTATTCTTATCAACAGATAATGCGGCTTTAATTATATTTGAAAAGAAGGTTATACATTAATGGAGGTGATATTGTCTGATATGAGTAATAAATTCTGAAAAGACGAATAACTGTGAAAATCGTACCATCAACAACTGCATTGATCTCATTTCTCTGTAGGGTGCCCGGTGCTGGCGGTGGCCAGTCACATTCAAATACCTATTTTCTATATTTTAGGACAACCTTAATTGGATCCCCAAACCATATGTTTCGGGGTTTAGCCCAACTCAATCCACACAGATATGACCCTCTTCCACTACTTTTTCCTAAAATGGTTTCCCTTCGTAGGGAGAGTTCGTTGTGCGACAGTCTAATTTACGATTAAAAATGGTATAAAAATATAATATATTAGGTTGGTATTTTAATATGATACAATTAGGGACAGACACATGATTTTAAGTTAAGGGGAAAATCTATAAATTTTTAGGGGACGGAGTTATAAAAGTTTAGGAGGACAAAAATAGATTTCTAATAGAAAATACATAAAAAAATTAAAATTTTTCTAAAAAACGTATAAAAGTTTTAAATTTTTAGGAGGGCGACCGCCCTCTCCAGTCCACCCTCGGTCCATCCTTGGATACAACCTAAAATGTTATAAGTCTTGGTGACATATATGTTATGTTTTTTCTAACATTTTCGGTTACCAGCCTAAAATGCAATTTATTTAATATTTTAGATTGCAGCCAAAATTATTTAGATTTTATATAATATTTTAGGTTTCAAACTAAAATTTTTTCCCGCTCCAACTTAATTTGTTATGCATTAGGGTAACACTTTAGGTTGCAACCTAAATTGTTAAAATTTTATATAATATTTTAAGTTGAAACCAAAAATCTTACCCACTCCGGCCGAAATAATTACATGTGATTTAATTATGAGAGACTGAAAATATTTCACGATATGTTTCGAATTCTTGAATTTTTGTTTTGATATTTTAAAATTAACTCTAAATCACTCATATACTCTAAAAAAATCTTGAATACCCAAAAAAAATTAGATTTAGTTCGGAATTAATAAAAGGGTAAACTACACAGATGACCACTGAACTATGGGTTTGGTGTCAAAATGACCACTATATTATTTTTCGTCGCAAATGCACCACACAACTATTTAAATGGTTCCATTTTAGCCACACGCCGTTAAAAAAATGAAAAAGTTGACGGAACTGTTAAAAAAATTAGTATAATTACACATTTGGTCCTCTATATTTATACAATATATCAATTTAGTCTTAATTTTAATCTAATAAAATAAATTAATTATTCAATAAGATGGTGACACGTGTCACCACCTTATTAGAAGTCTTAAATTATTTTTATTTAATTAATTTAATTAATTTTCTACCTCCAATCAGGTGGTGACACGTGTCACCCAATTGGAGGTGAAAAAATGAAAGGAATAAAATCCCCCTACTAAGATTTGAACTCAAGACCTCTGGGTACACAAGCTGTGTGCTTGCCACTGAACCAAGCACACTTTCGTGCTATGGGCTCATTAATATATGTATTTAATGATTGTTAATGCCCAGAAAAATTAAAGAGAAGAAAATGCAATTGCAAAGATTTGAACCAAAAACCTCATAGTTCAAAGCACATATGCTTGCCACTGCACCAAGTGTATGTCATGTGATATAGAGTACAACATTTAATATATGTCTTATATAGATTTTAATGCTTGAGAAAAGGAATGAAATGTGGTTTTAAGAAATTCGAATGTAATATTTTTATGATGCATCAAAAAATCTAACCCAATGTAATATTTTTAGGGTTTAAGGGTTTAAGGTTTAATAGTTTAGGGTTTTGGGTTGATGGTTAAGGGTTAAATTATTTTTTATAAAGAATAGGGTCAAATTAAAATAATATTTAAATAATGAGGGTTCGATAGAAATACGAAAATAGGTGAGGTACTAAATATATAGTTTACCCTTATTTAAAAAATAAAATTTTAATATATACATATATATAATAATAATTTAATTAAATTTTTAAAAATAATTCTTAATTGTATGATGGGTCCTTAAAATTTTAAATCTTTATTAATTAATTTAATGGTGTTAAGTGGTGTTCATCATTAGCGGTGTTCATCGGTGTTCGTTGCACGTTGTAGAATTTTCCTATGTTTTTAAAGTCTTTAACTCTTATTATAATACAAAAATTAATCAAAGGATTATTATCTTATACGCTGGCGGTGGAAACTGAAAGTTTCTACAAGTGTCTTAGTTTTAGGGTTTAGGTGTAGGGATTTAGAATTTAGGGATAGTGGTTAAAATTTAAAGTTTAGGGTTAGAATTTAGGGTTTGAAGGATAGGGTTTAGTTTTTAAAGTGATATCGTGGGGATTTAAAGTTTTAATCTATAAACCCTAAATTATAACCCTAAACTATAAATTTCAACCACTATCCATAAATTTAAAACTCATACACCTAAACTCATAATTCATACACCCTAAACTAAGTTCCTAGACTCTAAAACTAAGGCGCTTGAGGAAACTTTTAGTTTCCACCGTCAGTGTATCAAATAATTACCCTTAATCAAATACTTGAATCATAAATTCTAATCCAAATTGTAAACTCGGGCTCTAATCCCAAACATTTAATCTTAAACCTTAAATAGTACTTTATTAATCTACTTAATAAACCATTGGTAATTAATTAACTCTAAAAATAGAATAATCGAGGTTAAAATATCATTAACGAAAATGGGTCTAATAAGTAATAACGAAGTGGGTTTGCCATTTAAATAATTTTTTTATAATAAACAATCTCTAGAGCGAATAGTTAAATGTCTCAATTGACACTCTTTCATTCCCTTAAGTTATAGGTTCAAGACGAGCAAAAATTCTCCTTCCCGCTACTCCCAGGTAAAAAATTATTCAAAAAAAATTATATACAAAAATATGTGTAGTCACCTATTTTGTCCGGGCCTCAAGCCCAATTAAAAAATCCTAATTACATCAAATATGGACTCGACTTTACCAGTAACAACGATTAAGTTCAATCCATAGCTCACATATAGATAAGAAACTGGAATTGTTGCACCTCTATATCTAAAAACAAAGCACTCCATCAATAGTAAAGAATGTTTCTTTTGATCAACAATGGTCTTTTACATATAAGAATCATTAATACGATCAGTTAGTTGGTCCTCAGTTGTCATCTGATTTCAGGTACAGATTCTGTTTTTCGATATAATCAATCACTTCATCTATGGTCAAATATTTTATAGACATTCCTCTTGAAATGCATTCCCTGAAACAAAATTGAAGACAAGGGGATCTACCTCAAAACTAGACTCGAAAACGAAGTTGAGCATATCTTTCAGTACAATAACAGGCAACCCTAAACCAACTGTTGTTTACCTCAATCTAGTTGAACTGATTTGGTTCGGGACAAGTTCGTCAACAATTTTAATGTAATCCTGAAAGAAACAAAAATCAAATGAGACACAAACAATGAGATATGCATTTATCCCGAAAGAAACCATATGACTTGTAGGACTCCAAAGTTCCTTTCCAGAGTTGATCAAAATTCAAATATCATCAAGGATGAAGACCAGAAATAAAGATCTCGATTTGCTTTGTGAGAAAAACTGGAAAGAATTGAGAAATCCACTAACCCGGTTTCCGTTCAAAATCTCATCACCGCTGATGATTTTTTCCAAATCTTGTCCTTCTCTACGAATGCAAACCACACCGTAATCTTTGCATATAGCTCTAACCTGAAATTTGATCCGAAACTCGAGGTTACCTTAATATAACATGTTGGAGTATGCTGTACGTATTATATTTAGACAGAACAATACAACCTTAATGTCCATATCGTCCTTTAACATCGATACAATACAAAGAAACTAATAAGCATATACCTGCTCAGGGATCCAAAAGCCGGGAATGCTAAAAGATTGAAGTAAATCAGAACCACAAACAAGCATGACTTTAAGGGATTCTGCGAAAAGACAGATATCGTTATTGTATCTCTGCCTTTAGAGGAACAATGAGAAAATTCACATATAAACGGTACTAGGAGAGCTAAAGGCGAGGATAAATAAAAAAGGGAGAAAATTTTGTTAAATTAATTTGATAGATCATGGAGACAATTCCCGAAAAACGGAATCTAATCTTTCATTTTAATCAAGCATCAACACATTCTTGCAAACTGATTACAATGTATAGCTATATCTATCAAATTATGTGCATCAGTGAATGCCTATAAAATGTATGAAGTAAAGAACTAATGTATTTATAAGTTGCCGCTTGCATACCCTTGCGTATCAGTCCACCCTCAGTCAAGAAGCTCTTGACTCGATTCAGAACGGTTAAAGACCGCTGAAAAGAGCTTTGTTTTGCCTGTAAAAGAGAATGAGACTAAAAAAAGCACTTGAAATGGAAAGTAATACTTTGCAAATGCAACAGATATTCCTCACAATTCAACTCGGTTTTTCAAAAGAAATTGCAAAACAAAATCCGAAGAGAAATAGTACCTCCCAAGGATCAACCATGATAAAGTCGGAACTCTTGCAGGCTAGATTACACATCTTGATACGATGTTCAGCAGCTATAAGGCCCTGCATCATCAGTCAAAGTTATTCAAGCAGAACTAGATAGCACATGTAATTAGCTATTGCCATTATCCTCTAATTTAGTTAACATTTTTAGATTATTATTTCATCCACCGGTGACCGAATTCTATCAAATTAAGGCAAACAAATTAGATTCACCATTTTCCTATATGCTAAAGAATCAAAAACCAAGTCTATAAGAAAATTTGTAGATTCCACCATTAGTGATTCATTTTTGGATATTAATTCAATGAAATAGTAATTGAATTCTATCAAACTCCACAATCAAATCGGTGGATGTTTCGAGTTTCAATCTGAACATCTATGATGCTACCCCGGAATCGGTTTAGTAATTGAAATGAATTCTATCAAACTCAGAAATCAAATGTTTGATCATTTCTCCAGAAGCAAATGAATCAAAACCTAAGTTTATAATAAAGTTTGTAATTTCCACCATTAATAATTCAGTAAAAGAAGAAGAAAAAAAGCTAACCCTTTTCTTGTAAGCATCATTTACAGGAGACATATAGGCTCCTATAACACAAAACCCATTTGAATTCAACGCATCTCGAGCCAGTTCTGACCATTAAAAATTAAAAAATCAAAACCCATAGAAAATGAAGAGAAAGAAGAAAAAAAGTGGAGAAAAAAAACTTACCAAACATGCGTAAGTGCATCAAAGTAGGAGGATTGAAGCTTCCAGTAGCTACTAAAACTACATATATTTTGTCCCCACTTTGATTAAATTAAAAAAGAAGAGAAATTATATATCTATAAAATTAGATAATTTGAACTGATTTTTTTAAAAGAAAATATAAGAGAATAACTTACTTGTTCTTTGATGGTAGGGATAGTTTATCCAAAGGCAATGGGATTTCCATTTTAAGAAATTGTTTTTTTTTGTGTAGTATTTTTAATAAAATTCTGAAGAAGAAAAAGAAAAACGCAGTTTTGTAGAATTAAAAATTCAGAGGACTTGAAGAAAACACAGAGAGGAAAACGAGGGAGAAGAAGCTGATTCTGGTTACAATCGTGTTGAAAACGACAGCGTACGATTCACGCGAATGACCTCAGACGACGTCGTTTAAGGAATCTGAATGAAATAAATTAAATTAGAAGAGTTAATATTATTTAGATTAATTAAAATATATAAATTAAATAATTGTGATTATATAAAAAATAAAATAAACTGAATTAAACTGAATTAAATAAAATAAATATTTAATATAGAACGACTTTCTCAATTTAATTTATTTTATTTATAATATCAAAAGTCAAATCTTTTTTTTATCGAGGGAGCCTAATATATCATTCTACTAAACTAATATCTTAAATCGATTTGTAAAATATTTTTATTTTATTTTTTAATACTATGCTGGCTAAATTTATTACTAACATTTAAAATGAAACAATATTCCAAAGGGAATAACATTGTAACAGAAAATAACAAAACAAAAAAAATTAAAAAAACTAAAAAACGGTGAGCTTCAATGACAATATGAGATAAAACACTATAGAAAAAAAAGTAAGAAATAAAACATTTGTCGATATTAACCTACACGCTTAAGGATGGAAGTAGGAGTGTTAAGTAAAACCAACAATTTTACATTTTGTTTCACAAAACGTATCTGAATGCATCAATAAATAAACCGTAAGAGAACATATAGTGAATGGTAAATGAATTAGACCTCCCTAATTCCTACTAGGACAATGATTCTAAGAACATGCCAAGAGAATCACCCTTCAGCTAACGCCTCATCCCTTTGAATCAATAAAATTTATAAATCAAACTCCCAAAGTTCTAATCTAGTAAAATTGTAAAATTCCTTCTAGAAAAAACTTACTGACTACAGATCATGTTATTAGTATTACGCAACAAATTGCTCGAGTGGTGAATAGGTAATCAGATAAGTAAAACAAAAAAGCTCAAAACTAACTTCAAGTAAAACCCATCAAAGAAAACAGCTGCAAACTGAAAGAAAGGGAAAAATTCTAACCATCAGACTAAAACTTGCCCCTTTTTTTAAAACTTTGATCAGCAAAAAAAAATCAAACTTGATTATTGGATTATTTAAGAAATGAAAAACAATAGAAAACCCAAAATCGAAAACACATGAAAACATGAATGAAAAGAATCAAAAGCTTAAATCTATCAAAGATAAATCAAATCAAACAACATAGTTACTGCTCTTTTAAATTAAACTTGATTATTGGATTATTTGTACGAAGAGTATACAAGCATTCAAGAGTGCCAAAGGAAGAAGAGTAACATAGTTACTGCTCTTTTAAATTATAAAATTTAGAGCTTTATCATCTATCATGGAAACACTTAACCTAAGTTATTCCACAAAACATAGCAACCATCAAAGTCTCATACATCGTTAGCATAGCAAACAATAACAAAGCATGGTACATAAGGAGCTCCGCCTATAAAAGATATACTAATCAATAAATTCATTGCTAAAGAATCTAATCAAAATGCTAGAAAAGAAATTATTCAAAGTTTTGCCACAAGTTCTTTATAAGGAGCTGAGAACTGTTCAAATTTAGTAATACGTCAATATCCTAAAACTAGGATACACACGCATGCATAGAGACACACACAAACACTAGAAGAAAAGCAACTTCCAACTGCACAAATGTGAGGAAGAAATGAGCTGGCATTATATTGTATCGTTCATCTAAACCAAAATTTAGGATAAATAACATGCATGGCTCACCAAAGTCTAATGTAAATAATCATCAAACTTTAAGATTTCGTTATTAAAAACAATTAAGATTTCAGATAGGTAATACTTTACCAACTGTGTGTATATATATATAAAGATCAAGCTACCATGAAGAAAGAGAAAATGTAAAACAAACATAAACTTACATCATCCAACAACAGACCGTTGCTGTAATGACCAATGTTAGATGCAACCTGCAAAAAGAAACAAGAACAAAGGTTCTCAGTGGGTAACATTGTCAGCCTTCAGAATCTAGATGACAAACCAAGCTATATAGTATATGATAGTATCTATGTTACTTTGACTCAGGTGTGAAAGTCGGATACAGTTACGAGTCCGATACGGGTATATTCACTTTTTCAAGCTTTTACAAGTATTTGGAGAGTCCTTGTATGTCATGAATATGGTTGGGCACAGGTAGTTCAAGAAAAACGAAGAATCTGAACGATAATGAAAATTGTCGAAGATCAGCTTGATAACCCATCTATTACCCAACACAATGATTCAAGTTCAGAGTAAACAACCTCAACACAAACAATTCAACATTGGTTCACAGTGATAATCTGCTATTCACTTCTATTACCAAATTAAAGCATGCTTCATTGTGTATACGAATCAAAAGATGCCCTTTAAGCATAATTAAAGGAACATGAAATTCACATTGAGAAAAAAATGCAACTTTTAGCATATGAACTTAAATCTAAAAAAAGCATAATAAAGATAGCAAATTTTAATATTCGAAAAAAAAAGATAGCAAATTTAACCCTAAAAAATAAAAGAGAGGAATTGCTAAAGGGCACTTACAGATTAGCAGAGGGTCCTCGGTTACAACAGATTCTTGTACAAAGATATGCAATTATCCCAATCACAGCAAAAAAAATTAGGCTTGTTACCAAGAAACCAATATTCCAGATCTCGGTTTTACACAATAATTCCTGCAAAAAAAAAAAAAAACTTCAACATGAGCCTCGGCAAAAACCAAAAACAAACTTCGAGATCGGCAATAAATCCAACAACCTTTACCTTTTTGTTTGGTTTCTGGGGGAAAAAACGCTAGAAAATAACAGGAATTTTATCTTAATTATTAGAATTTGGGAATATGAAGCTTCGTCTAATTGAGGTTTTAGACTATGTTGTAGGACGGATATGGGACGAGAAACGGCAATTTTAAAAAAGGAAAACTAACTCAGTGACCACTAAACTATTGGTTCTAGTCTATTTTGACCAGCGAATTAAAATAATATTTAAAATTCAACCACCAATTATTTAAATAGACCAATTTAAAGAGTAATTGACACAGTGGTTAAGTATGTTTTGGGACGTTTTGCCCCATGAACTAAAAATCGTGACCTCATATGCCCCCTAAACTAAAAATCGTGACCTCAAAGGCCTCTTCGTGCTAACCTGACTTAAATAAAATGGGTGAATTGCACATTAAGTATGCCAAATTTTATTTTTTGTTCATTTTAGTCCCTTATTTTTGGGCTTCTTACCATGCTTATTTGGTTGTTGATGATCAGAATGGAACTATGTTTCAGACTTGCGATCAGCTTCTCTTTGTTGCTGATAGTTCAGATATATGCAATGAGATCAAAGAAGTTGTAGTTTTGTTGGCGTGGCTTCTTAAATACTTATACGACAGGTGCTGAACGTTGGAGTTTATTTGCAGTTCCTGGATTTGGACTCTACGATCAGACAATCTGCAGATTATAGTCTCATCCTCTGCACTGATATGCCCATTTTCACGTCGTTATTGGGACTAAAACGAAAAGCTCTTTGATTTCTCTGGCAGAAACTGTTGGTAATGCTTCAGAATATTACCAAAGCTATATCCCACATTGGTTGGGAAAATAGCTAGGGAAGGGTATTTATACCCATGCTTCCTCCATCCCTTGTTGAGTGGGAAAGAACAAGGGACGTCCTCGCGCGTCGCCGCCGCCGTCCGGCCGGCTCGTGTTCGTGTTAACACGTACGCGCGCGTAAATAGTAGGAATTTTCTTATGAACAAGAGAATATATGTGAAAGAATTTTTCTTGTTTATAGGCTTTTATTCGAACGGTTTAATTCGTTGGACGGAATGCACAGTGAAACGGCCGTTGCACAGTAACATCCGGCCTATAAATAGATGTGATGAATGCATCATTGAATATCATACAACACATCCGAAAACACATCAAAACTTCTCTCTGTTTTTTCTCTGTTATTCGAGCAGTACCACTGTTGTTCACTCCGGAGTCGAGTGTACGATTTCAGGAGCGTCCGTGTGCACCTCAGGGGACATTCTGCCTGTGAAGCGACTACACTGTTCGGGGCAGTTTTGTTTCTAAGGCAGTGGCCATCATACCACGACACGGTTCACAATTTTTATTACCGTTGTTTTTCATATTTTGCAGTCAGTGCTAACAGCCGATTTTGCAGTCCATTTTACCAACAGAAACGAGTTGAGGAACTGCAAAGGCTTGAAAAGGAGAGACAAGCAGAGATACGAACCTACAAGGGTCTCCGACAGTCTCCGTCTCATGGACATCAAACAAACAAATTGCAGAGACAAGCAGGAACTTGAAGAGGATTTTATGTAATTCGATGCCAATCAAGATGCCGGTAACTGCCAAATACCTACTGCTCATGAAAAACCAGCAGTTTGTTGTATTCCACTGGACATGATTTCATGATTCATTGCAATTCTAATTGCAAATTTGTCATGCCATATTACTATGGTTGTAAAATCTCAAAAAAAATGATATTCAACTCAATTTATTTAAGACAGATAAAACAAGAAAAATGAGTTTTTTTTACCAAGAACGTTGATCTGGGTAACCAAAAATAAAGGAAGAAGATGGACAGTTAAATAAGGGACTAGAATGAACAAAAAATAAAATTTAGCATACTTAATGTGCAATTCACCCATTTTATTTAAGTCGGGTTATTTTTTGTTAATAAAATGACACGTGGCACGTTCTGATTTTTCTGTGAGATTTTTTTAACGCAAGAGACATATGAGGTCACATTTTTTAATTCAGGAGGCATATAAGGTCATGATTTTTAGTTAAGGGGCAAAACGTCCCAAAAAATACTTTAGGGGGCAGTTCGGTATTTTGTGTATACTTCAAGGGCCAAATAGGCATTTAAGCCAAGTTTAAATTTGAGTAGTGTCCCACTGTAATAAGATGTTATTCTAACATATCTTTTAAGTAGAACATTTAATATTTACTATAACCTTATAACTTGATAAATAATTCAGCTAGTTAATTAGAACTTTAATTAAGACTAGCACTTTAAATGATTAGAGTAACAAATTGATTGTTGAATATTATTTAATTAACGGGGTTTTAATATTGATGGCGTCCAAATTATTGGGTGTTAAATTTAATATGGATGGACGCTTTTAAATTTAATAATATTCACAATTATAAATAGTTAAATTGATTAGAGCCTTTATATGTTAGAATTTAAAATAAACAAGACAATAATTAATCATGCATAAAAACCTTTTAAGTTGGAAATATATTTTTGAATACGAATAGGGGTGTCCTAATGTATTAGGGCGCTTTTAATCTCTGTTGGGTTTTAAGGTGCTCGATTCCTTTAACCGTTCTTGCTCGCCAAGTGTGGAGAAGTGGAAATTTGGGTGAATGTGGTGTGGAAGCTAAAAAGAATGATGACACAATGATTTATAGTGGTTCAACCTTCTAACCAATGTTTACATCCACTACCTTAGCTTCACACTAAGGATTTCCAATCAATCCACTATTGATTCGTCCCTTTTTCTAGGTTTAGGAGGAAACCCTTATACTCCGGTCAAGCTTTCTACCCAAAGCCTTAATCAAACCCTCTTTACAAGAGATAAGAAATATGCAAACTTAAATTCCTCTAATAGGTATTTGTTTGCTCAATAAAGCACTCACCCAAAACCTAAAACACTTGAACAAATTTGACAATTTTGGCTCACTAGTGTTTGTCTATACAAAGAAATGGCAATTTAAGTACAAAGACAATTCTTGATCATTTGTTGATTGACAATTGAAGCATTAACCATTACTTGATGCTTGGAGGTCCCTTTTATACTCCTTAATGAGTTTGTAGCCGTTACTAGCCGTTGGGGATGAATTGGAGCGGTTGAGGACTTTATTTTCCTTCATTAATGTTGTTCTGCAGCCTTCCGTATCGATACACATGGACCCGTATCGGTACGACCTTCATCAGAAACTAGCCGTTAGGCTCAAGCGTATCGGTACAGTATGACGTTTAAAAGACCGTTGGGAAATATGACCGTTGGGGTTGTTAAAATAGGATCGGTATGCTGACTAGGCGTATCGATACGATCCCTCACCGTATCGAAACGGCCAAGCCTGTTTCGATACGGGTTTTGGCAGTGACCAAACTGGGCAAAAAAAGGTATCGATACGGGTTGGACCGTATCGGTACGGGTACTTTGAAAAGTCAAGTTTGGCTATTTAAAATCAATAAAAACATTGCTAAAAACCTTTTTAAATACCTCAAACATATATTCAAGTTGTTTGGACTTAAAACCAAGTTTTAAATTCTTTTCAAATTAGTCCAAAATATTTTTCAATTATTATATCAAAACACTAGTTCTACAATCTCCCCCCTTTTTGATATAATAAAACCAATTTAAAAAATTGTTTGGGATTCTCCCCCTTTAAGTTTAAAAATGTGAATAAGAGATAAAGATTTGAAATCAATTTGAGCTCCCCCTATTCATTTGAAAATTCAATTTTTCAAACCATTTCTCCCCTTTTTGTTATATCAAAAAGAATTCAAAATACTTTTAAGTTCAAAATAACAATAGAGGTGGAAAAATTGACAAAAATTAAGAATTTTGGTTTTAAGAATGACTCCCCCTTACTCAAAGCATCAGTAAAATGTTAGTCCAACATTTATGATCATCTAGTTGAAATAAAAAGAAATAAATCAAATAAAATTAAAGACAACTAGATTTTACCACACTTGAATCCAAGGGAGGATGTGAAACCTTCCTTCTTCAAGTGTTCTTCCTTGTGTGCATGGAGCTTCCCCTCAAAGTTTGACTTGTTGATCACTCTTCATCACACCTAGCAAAAGACAATCAAGTGATTTTTGGTATCCAAATTGCTTTGGATCCATAAACGTTAGTAGCACAAAATCTTGTCCCCTTAGGAATTCATTTTTCAATTTCATCATTTTTAGTTGAAGTGGTTAGTCCTTTTGGGACCCAAACACTTCTAAAATATTTTCCTTTTACAAATCTAGGGGCACTAGATTGTCTTACGTAAAAGTTTGATTTTCCAAAATTATTTTTCTTTTTAAGCTCTTTGGAAATCAAATCTTTTTCTTCTTGAACTTTTTGAAGCAAATTTTGTAAATCAAAACATTTTAGTTCAAACTCTTCGAGTTTTGTTTCGAGTTCAAGTTTGGTTTTAGAAATCAAATCATTTTGAATTTTCAACTTTGAAATCAATTTATTGTTTTTCAAAATGTGATTTTTAAACTCTAAAACTAAATCATCGTAGGCATCTTGTAATTCATCAAAAGAGTAAGAACATGAAGTAGATGAATTAGAAGTTACCCTTGAATCTTCTTCGATGGCCATAAGGCAAAGGTTGGCTTGTTCATCGTCGGTGGAGTCTTCATCACTCCAAGTAGCCACATATGCCTTCTTCTTATGGCTTGAAGTGCTTGCCCTCTTCTTTTTTATGGATTCTCGTTCAAGCTCTCTCAAGGCTTTCTTCATGAACGGGGCACACTTCTTGAAGAGATGAACTATCTCTTCTTCTTCATCCTCCTCTTCACTTGAATCAACATGATGCCATGTGGAGGATTTAAGAGCAATGGCATTGGTGTTGATGCCAAACCCTTTGAGCTTCTTTCCCCCCATAGCTCTAATTTCTTCCCTCTTCTTCTCATCTTTTTTGTTTTTCTTCAAGATTTGATGAGTGAGGAGTGACCCCATTAGTTCATCAAGCTTCAAGGTCTTTAAGTTCTTGGCTTCGATGATGGCGGTCCTCTTTGAGTCCCATGACTTGGGAAGTGAGTAGATGAGCTTTCGGACAAGCTTTTCCTCTGGGATGGCTTCTCCATAGCCTTTGAGACCATTGATGACAGTGGAGAACCTATCAAACATCTTCTCGATGTTTTCTTCCGGATCCATCTTCAAGTTCTCATACTCCAAGGTGAGGAGCCCAATCTTGGTCTCCTTAACTTCATCGGTTCCCTCGTATATGACTTCAAGCTTGTCCCATACCTCATTGGCACTCTCACAAGAAGACATCTTCTCATAGATGGTTGGGCCAAATGCACAAAAGAGGATGTGCAAGGCTTTGCAATTTAGCTCCATCTTCTTGCGATCGTCGGCACTCCACTCCGCTTTACTTCGTTGAGGCACTAACGGACCATCTTCAACTATGTCCCATAGCTTGTAGTCTCTTGACTTAATGAAGAATTTCATCTTTGTCTTCCAATGGGCATAGTGGGTTCCGCCGAAGAAGGGCGGTTTGTCGATGGATTGCGCCATTGAGCCGGTTGTGTGAAATGATGATCGAGCTTGCCAGATCTTTTCAATAGGATGTTAATACTCTTCGATTGAGCCAAGCTTTGATACCAATTGTTGGGTTTTAAGGTGCTCGATTCCTTCAACCGTTCTTGCTCGCCAAGTGTGGAGAAGTAGAAATTTGGGTGAATGTAGTGTGGAAGCTAAAAAGAATGATGACACAATGATTTATAGTGGTTCGACCTTCTAACCAAGGTCTACATCCACTACTTTAGCTTCCCACTAAGGATTTCCACTCAATCCACTATTGATTCGTCCCCTTTTCTAGGTTTAGGAGGAAACCCTTATACACCGATCAAACTTTCTACCCAAAGCCTTAATCAAACCCTCTTTACAAGAGATAAGAAATATGCAAACTTAAATCCCTCTAATAGGTATTTGTTTGCTCAATAAAGCACTCACCCAAAACCTAAAACACTTGAGCAAATTTGACAATTTTGACTCACTAGTGTTTGTCTATACAAAGAAATGACAATTTAAGTACAAAGACAATTCTTGATCATTTGTTGATTGACAAATGAAGCATTAACCATTACTTGATGCTTGGAGGTCCCTTTTATACTCCTCAATGAGTTTGTAGCCGTTGGGGATGAATTGGAGCCGTTGAGGACTTTATTTCCCTTCATTAATGCTGTTTTGCAGCCTTCCATATCGATACACATGGACCCGTATCGGTACGGCCTTCATCAGAAACTAGCCGTTGGGCTCTTGCCAGCCTAGGCGTATCGGTACGTTATGACGTTTAAAAGACCCGTTGGGAAATATGACCGTTGAGGTTGTTAAAATAGGATCAGTATGCTGACTAGGCATATCGATACGATCTCTCACCGTATCGAAGCGGCCAAGCCTGTTTCTATACGAGTTTTGGCAGTGACCAAACTGGACTAAAAAGGTATCGATACGAGTTGGACCGTATCGGTACGAGTACTTTGAAAAGTCAAGTTTGGCTATTTAAAATCAATAAAAACATTGCCAAAAACCTTTTTAAATACCTCAAACATATATTCAAGTTGTTTGGACTTAAAACCAAGTTTTAAATTCTTTTCAAATTAGTCCAAAACATTTTTCAATTATTATATCAAAACACTAGTTCTACAATCTCGTATTCGGATAAAATATATTTACTTGTAAAAGGATATCTCCGTTTGGAATTTAAGTTCAGTTAATAATTAATGGTTAAAATAAATTCAAATTGTTATTCGAAATGCCAAAATGCCACGTAAAATAAAAGGTACTGATAACGGGCGTTTGTGGGGTGCTAATCATTCCCCACATGTAATCGACTCTCGAACCTAATTTTTTTTAAAAATGAATCTCTGGTTATTTTTATAGTTTTCGGTCTACAAAGTGATCGGTGGCGACCCCAAAAATATTTTCAAGATTAAATAAAAAGGTAATTTTTCATGATTAATTAATGAAAATCAATTTAACATGAAAAATCCAACTTTTCAAGATAAAATAAATTAGAAGGCAAAACTCCTCATTTTCAAAATCAATCGTCGAGCTATTTTCACACCGAGGTTAAAAAATGATCACGACACATATAAAGATAAAGTCATTATAATAATTATATTTAAATATTTAGAATAAAATTAAACTAGTATTTTAAGTTTGGTCAGGTTGAATTTTTTTCATGTTAAGCCTAAACCCGACCGAACACAAACTTTTTTTCTAAAAAAATATCACCCTTTTATAGGGTTGGGTCAGTTTGGAACCCGTCGGATCTGGGTTAAACTTTAGTGACCATTTTGAATTTTAAGGATAATTTAGTGACTATTTGTTTACTGTACCCTAAGTTTTTTTAAAAAAATTTAATTATCGGTTAATTCAGTTCGAAATTGGTTAATTAATCGAATTAACTAAAATTATTATATACTATTAAATATTATATGTATATTATATATATATATATTTTGTCATTGAATTTTTAAAGTTATAAAATGATCATTAAATTATTAAATTATTATAAAATGATAATTAAATTTATCAATAATTTATAACGTACAAATATCATTTTGTAACTTTTGAAAATTTAGTGACTAAACAGATTATTTTATCATACTGTATATTTTACCCAAAAGTTATAATAAATTTTTGTTAATTCAAAAACTGACTGAAATTTGTTCGATTTAATTAAAAAACTTCAAAAAAACTGGTTTGATTAAAGAAAAAATTAATTAATTAATTTTAACTAATTTGATTCAGTCGGTTAACTAAATTAACCTGTTGAATACCCCTAATAACGCGTTTTATCATTCGTTCAAGATTTTTTTATGTTATGGATTCCTTGTCTATTCTTACCCTCGTTCTTTCTTTCTTGGGCTTAAATGCTTTTTCATTCTTTTCGATCTTGTACGATATACTGTACAATAATTATATACAAAATGAGTTAATCTAAATTTCATTTTCAAATAAAATCATGTTCTTCAAGTAAAGGATTTTTGACTCAAACTTTAAAATACGATGTTCTAATGTAAAAACACTACCACCCGAACTTATAATGTTTTGGAACATTTGTCTCTTTGGGAAGTTGGTTTAATATATGCATTACTGCAATGCCAGCGATGATGGAAGAAGAGGTTGGGGAATAGAAAAGGTTTAATTTAATCTAAAAAAAGGGTAAACTTGTTTTATACCCTTAGTTTTAAGTTATATTTTTTATTATGGAAAATTAAAAAGGTTAAATTATTTCAAAGCCCTTTCATTCAAAAGTTTTTTTTTCTGGATAAAAATCGACAAGTGGCTACATAAGAAAATTACAAGTGTTCCTACCACGTCATTACTTAACGCCTATAGTCTCAGGGTGCACAATAAAACACAGAAGTAAAATAGAGGGCGCATTAAACGTTTAGAAACCATCGACACCATATTGATAAAAATGACAAAGTACATGGAGCATTTGTGCCCTAATCCCTTAAAAGTTTTTCAAAAAAAAATTGATCAAGATTTTTACTAATTCAATTCAATCGGTTAACTAAATCAACATTGAATACCCCTAGAGTATGTAGATCAAATATGTAAAAATTTAATTAATTTCTTCATAAGAATGGATTCAATTAGTAGAATGTGAGATACAAAGCTAGAGCTGAGCTTTAAGCGTGAGAGGAGGGGAAGGGCTCCCGCTACTTTTTTTTAAATGTTGTTATTTTCTCAATCTCTCTTATCTGGTAAAAAGTTAAAATAAAAAATATTAAGTCGGATCAATAAATAAATAAATCAAATATTTTTACGCACCTCTAAATTTTAGGCCTGGACGATATTCTTGGATGTATTTATTAACTTTTTGAAATTAAATTTTTTTAAACTTCTAAACCACAATCTAAATCAAATTCATAAACCCTAAAATTAAAACTTTTGTAGAAATGTTTTGTTTTCATTGATGCGTGATATATTTACTCGTATTATATTATTAGTGGAATAAAAAATATGATATTTTAACACAATTTGATAGTCATCAAGCTATCTAATCAAAGACAAAGCAGTAAGTAATATTAATGGTCAAACCAAGATTGTTAATAGAAAAAAATAAAATAACTTAATTGTTAATTTCTTTTAGTGCAGGGATAAAATCTCAAATTTTATCAAGTACAAAAACTTGTGACATGTTCTAAACATTATAATTTGACATATCATTGAAATAATTTGAGTACAAAACATCACCATCACCATTATGAGCATCTTATTGTTGCAAGAAAATTATTTTATTGGTAGGCAACGATAAAAAAAGGAAAAAAAAACTTTAAAAAAAGAAGAAGACTAAACTTGGATAATAAGTATTAACCACTCTCCCATAGATGATCTATATGATCCTTTACTTGAAGAATATAATTACAATTGAAAACGAAATGACTAGGGGTATCAATAGGCTAATTTAGTTAAAATCTTAATCAATTTTTTTGAAAATTTTTAAGGGATAATGACACAAATACCCTCATATACCTTGTTATTTTTGTCAATGTGGGGCCGAAATACGCCCCTATACTTTACTTTCGTGTTCTATTGTGCCCCAAAGACTAACGACACGGCCGCTCGATTATCCATTCCAAAGACCGTACAGGAGCAAGCCAATACTTCCCCCACTGCAAACGCAAGTAACCTTCCTTGGATGTATGTCAGGACAACGACTCCGCCTTCTACTTTGGAGGCCAGTTTTTTTAAGCCCTAATATTCGATATAATGCAAATAAAGTAATTCTCAATGATCAAGCAGTCATCCTAAAGCATAATTCATATAATGCAAGGAGACATGCCAATCCAAGGTTCTACACTTTATTTATAATAGCTGTAATGACAAATATTGGCAGTCGATTGCTAAGGCTAGAATATACAACACAACCTAATCATACGACCCAGTGTATAATTATTTAGTATATACTACACATGATGCATTGTTATGAAGTGACCAAACCTGTAGCCTTCTTGTTCGTACATCAACTTTTCTTACCCTTAAACTAATTGTACATCAACCTGTTGTCTGAAATCCCAATAAGCTTGTTGCCTTCTCATGAGTCATGACCTTCATTCTCGTCAGCAGAGACATGAGCGTCTTCGTGTCCTTTCAAACACAAACCCAAGTCCAAATTACCCGTGTTTGACTCCTGCAAAACGGGAACATCTCTGCTTTAGTTCAGTCTTAAAGAGGGGTTCAAATGTTTCATATTTTGAGAAACAGTTTTATTTATATAAAACCAAGAGATTTAACCGAATGGATGTCAAATTCCTCTATCCTCATACTTTTAATACATTGGAAGGATACAATACCCAAACAAGCTCGGATTAATGGCACTTTAAGGATGTGAGTCAGCTCTAACGAGGATGAACCGACAATAGAACTAATATCCCAACAGCTTAGCTACTTGAAAAGGCTTGTTCCAGCTACAATTAACCACGGAAATTTCATGTTTTGCATTTAGAATTTCTAAATTATTCACCTGAATAGAAAATATAACCTCGATACACAAGTAAATATCATCCGAGAACCAACACGACTTTATCCGCAACCATAATAAACCAGCTAAGATAGAGTGCATGAGAGATAGTGAAGTTTCAAACATTTTATTGTAACGTGCAACATTAATCAATTCGTCTTTCACACAAGCATCATCCAAGAACCAACACGACTTTATCCGCAACCATACCAACCACTTGAGATTGAAGGCAAGAGAATTCGAGGTAACACTTACTTAAATGGAACACAAGTAAGCATCATCGAAGAACCAATACGACTTCTTCTGCAACCATACCGGCCAGCTGAGTAGGAAGGGATGACAAACTCAAGTTTCAAACATTTAAACAAGGTTGTTCCAAAAATCCAAACCGTCTCCTCTCTTTCTCTTGAATTTAAGGAAGTACTTCTTGCGGATTTTCTATTCTTATCATTTTATGAGGTGCAACAGCAATTAGCTTCAACATTCAACGGCAACAAAGAAAATTATAACATGATTTAAGTAGTTACCTGAGTTTCTTTCTTCAAATCCTCATTCATATTCAATCGATCCGGAGTTTCCTTGGTCTCATTCTCATCTTTCTTAGCTTCATTTTCGACTTGTTTCGCAGATGCTGCCTGTTTCCGTTCTTCCTCTAACACAGCAACCTACAAAAGATGGCAATCAAAATATTAGCCAGTGCCAATAGGCACACTTTTCTGATTAGTACTATTTTTTTAACGCAAGCAGCCAAAATACTATTCTGTAAAATAAAAAATGGCAAAATATTCAAGCAAAATCAACAAAATAAAAAGGGCATCGTTTTTGAAGCATATAATACATTGGATCTTCAAATTCCTTCATTTTAATTCCATGAAACCACGATTTGGGGAAATTTCCTTCTTTAGTAAAGAAAGGTTGAAGATTTGTTTCCAACTTAATTAAAACCACAAGAAACAACAGACCTGATAATCTACGGAGCAATACCCTAGCTAAAACTACAGGACAGAAAAGAAAGGCACAACTTTTTATACACGAGTATACGTATATTTATACACTCACTGGAGTATAGCGGAACTTGCGCTTGTGGAGCTGCTCCACGTCCTCGCCGTCGCCGTCGGCGGTGGGGGACCCGGAATCAGCAGAGGAGAGTGGGGTCCACCGACAGAGCAGGATGCTGGTGGAGGCGGAACTGTTGCCGCCGTTGGATTGAGAGTGCTTAACAGTGGATGAAGGCGACACGTGGACCCACTTCTTCTTCCACTTCCTGACGGGGCCATTGAACACCGCCGTCGAACCGTACCGGGCCGTAGCCCGGCCCAGCCTCGTGGAGCCTACTCCATCCATCCGATATGTTTTGAACTTCGCCGGAGGAGTAACCGGAGAGAAGTGGATAAGGAAACAGAGTTTGAGAGTGACACTGACAACCTTAAAAAATAGTTAAAAAAATAAATAAAAAAAGGCGGATATTCGTTTTGTTGGGGGATTAAAACAGGGAGACCAGACAAAGCACCTTAAATGAACGAACTTGAAAGGAACGGCGTCGGTTTATCAGTTCGTTTTTCTCGTTTCGTACTTGTAATTAGGGCTGTAAATGATACGAGACAGATCGCAAGCTACTCGAGATCGACTCGGTAAAAGCTCGGTCAAAGCTCGACTCGATTGGACTCGACTCGAACTCGAACTCGACTCGAGTTCTTAACGAGCCGAGTCGAGCTACTCGATACTCGACTCGAAAAGCTCATGAGCTACTCGAAAAAATAATATTTAAATATCTATTTTTTATTTTTAAAAATAATTTATTAATAAAATTTAGTTTTAAGTTATTTAATTTTTTTAAAAAAATATTCTAGTAATAATAGACATAATATTTGAGATTTTCAATCTTGAATCGAGCTCCTACATAAGTTTGAGAATATTTCGAGTTCGAGCTTTTCGAGTTCGAGCTTTTCGAGCTTTTGGAATTCGAGCTTTTCGAGCTTTTGGAATTCGAGCCTTTCGATTTTTCGAGTTCGAGCTTTTCGAGTTCGAGTTCGAGTTTCATTTTTGATTTCGAGTTCGAGCTTGAGCTCAATAATTTTGAGCTCGCGAGCTTTCGAGTCGAGTCGAGCTCAGCTTCGAGCTTTTCGAGCTCGAGTCGAGCTCAGCACTACTCGAGCTCGACTCGGCTCGTTTACACCCCTACTTGTAATAAAGTTAGACTGTGCGGTGTTTAAGCAATTTTATTTTAGGGTAAACTGTATAAATAGTCATCAAACTTGTAGGGAGTTTTTATTTTGGTCACCAAACTTTTAAAACTTGTGATATAATTATTGAACTTTTAATTCGTTTTCTTAAAAGTTACTCCCTTTAATTACCGTTAAAAAATGCTGACATGACAGTTAACTCTTATTCTTCCCCTCCCTTCTTTACAATAGCCTTCTATTATAATAATATAACTGAAACAATCTGCAAACAAGCCGAACTCAGACATCTCTCGAAAGATCAAAGAAGCTTTTACCATGGCATATTACCTTACAAACAAAATTTTGCTATGAAACTGTTGTACATAAAAATATTCGATTGAACATTAAATAAGTTTATAACATTCATTTCTTTCATTGGTCTTCCAACTTTACAGTAACCTTCAGCAACAAAACTAACCAAAACTGAATTTAGAGAAAATTTCAATTTCGCTATTTTGAACAATATATAAGTTACTTTCATTGATCTTCCAACTTTACAGTAACCTTCAGCCTACTCTAACAAATACGAATTTTTGGTTGGAAATTAGAACCATGTGATTTAGTTTCCTATGCCGTTCTTTTAAGATAAAACAACAACCTTAAACTTGTTCATGATAAGGTAGTAAATTAGCATAACTTGTTTTTTCATTTTGGAATTTACAGTATTTTTCGTTCGGCGATGTTCATAAGAATTGTGATGAAGGATGAACAAATTGGGTAATGCATATTCTAATGGAACACCAGTGTGGATAAAGGAATCCAAATTTTTCAAAGAAGGGAAAAGTTGAGTTTGATCTCTCAAAAACAGGAGGAGGTTGTACTTATAATGTGTTTTGGTTAATTAATTGACAAGTGTTTGAGAAGATAGTGTTAGAAAAAAGGTTAAATTCGAAATAAATGTGATAAAATTAAAATTAATTAAAGTAAAAAAATTACAGTAATTAATTAGATAGAGATAAACAAAAAATAATATTGAAATAACCGAAAAAGGGTTGACTGAGGCTTGCATGAACACAGTTTCCTTAAGACAGATTCGACCACTCCGAGGTGCTAGAGTTGATTGATCATTGGTCTCCCAGGATACAACAGTCGGATGAAATTCTGCAGTAGCTGGAGATTTCACGAACAATCTCGAACCTTCGACTATCACCAGAAAACACTATGCAAATTTTGAAGAGAGAAAAACGATTTTTGCTTGTGTTTTAAAACTGAAAACTGCTCATGTATTTATAGGAGAAAATTAGCGCAAACATGAGAAAATATTATACCGATCAACCCCTAATCGGATAACATGAGTGGGCTGCAAGCATTTAATTCGAATTCAAATTAATCCGAATTTATCCCTTAATTTTCGAAATAATCTGCTATCCAAAAGAAAAAAAATTAATTCGAACGTGGTAAAATATCTTACATTCCCAAGCAAGGCTCAAACGGTCCGAACATTCACGCCGCCCACATCGTGGATGTGCGCCCCAACCAAATGGGATTGGATTCTCACCCATTGCGCACGAGGCACAATTTCATCTCAAGTCATTCAATAACCACAAGTAGGGTAAGTGTATATAAACACTTCTCAATCCATTTATCCTCTCAATGTGGAATTAGGGGTTTCCATTTCCTTTTCTTGCTTTGCAACCTCCTTACTTTGACCATCAATTTCTCATTCATTACTCAACCATTTTGAGCATATGAGACACCGTTCTAAAAATTTCGTGGAGTAGAATAAGTTTCCGTTGAATCTTTATTCGAATCTTCATCTTTATTTATTCAAAATATGGCTCAAAGTTTTCATTTTCTCATATTTTTCCAACAGTCCCCCACATGAATGAAATTGATGTATTTATCAAAACTATTTTGACTCGATGTGGTGATAGTTTCAACGATTGATAGTTGCATAGGTAGATGTCCACCCTTGAACATTCTCTTTGGAAAGTATATTTACTTTACTGACTGTCCAGTAGACACGATGTCCTTGAATTGTCATGTCGTTTGTATAAACGATGATATACTCCACACAACTACCTTTCTGGCACGAGTTCAGTTCTCATGGTTATGTCTATATGGCCGTGGACATCGCCTGGTTTTGTAAGAGTTTGAGAGAACTATGCCCCACTAGTCTATTTGAAGCGGCCCCTACTTCACTCTTACATAGGTGACTTATGTTACCCGGCCTCGCTGATGGACACAATGGTCATTTGAGGTCAATTGTTCAATTGATTTTACAAAATGAATAGTGATAACCCATTTAATTTTACAAGATCAACATAGGTAACCTATTTGAGATCAATTGTTTAATTGATTTCTGGTTATACCAGAATCATCTTTGTCAAATTCCTCAAGAATTTGTCCACATGGTGTGACTTAGTTAATATGAGACCTATAGGTGATCGTTTGATTTGGATGCCCAAAATCAATTATGTTATTCTCATATTTTTCATGTTAAATCTTAAATTTAACATATCATTGGTACGTTTACCATTTCATTGTTACATATAACAATGAGCGTGTCATAGGATCGTATATCCTAATGCATACTTTTGTAACACTTTTATTTGTCATTATGACAATATTTTCGTTTTAACCTTTTGTTGAACTCATGGACTATTTCCTATTGATGGCCTCCAAAGTTCCATTGAACTTGGACCTAGTACCAAAAATGAGATATTCTTTTGTTTTCATTATCACATTCTTGTGAATCTATTTATTCTCAAGAAATAAATATTCGTTAATATGTTATACATAGTCAATGAAAATATAGTCCATTTATTTCCATTTATTTCGGTAATAAGAATTTTACCTTTGCAAGACACCCCACATTTTTATGTAGTTGTGAGAATGTTTAATTTCCTTTCATAATTTCTATGGTGTCTTGTCTAATTGATAGAACAACTTTCCCCCACATGTTAGGCATATTTTGAAGTTTTAATTCTTATCTTCAAAATTATTGTACCCTTTGATGTTGTGATTACTTACATAGAATTTCTTCAAATTAATCAATTTATTAATTTTGGGTTTCAACGTCTTACTCATAGAGAATAATTTCTCTATAGTATCCTTTGCTCTTAGTTTGTTCTATCAT
The DNA here is from genome assembly GCA_030270665.1 of Hibiscus trionum. Taxonomy (NCBI): domain Eukaryota; kingdom Viridiplantae; phylum Streptophyta; class Magnoliopsida; order Malvales; family Malvaceae; genus Hibiscus; species Hibiscus trionum. The sequence goes on along the minus strand of BSYR01000020.1, from coordinate 14,165,343 downwards.
GAGAATAACACATCACACGATTTTAATAGAAAGAGTAATAATGAACAGTGCACCAGGTAGGTAACTTATGAAAGAGAAGTTGTGCAATAAGCACGTTTAAATACGAAGTCTTTCAAAGAACCAATCCTAGACATGCACTTTCATATTATTTTTTCAATCAGCGTTTATGGTCCAATGACCCTCATAATTCTGTGGCCATTTTTAAACACTGTGCATAACATGCATCAGAATAGACTTTACGAATTTAATTTGACATGGAGAATCAAGTTCTTCTTTGTTTTGATTCGAGGCCTTAGTTGGGATCAACGCTTTGAATTTAGTAACCAATGTTACTTCCAGAAATAAATTCACTAATTCATCTCCAGAATAGAATCATCATTGATTCTTTAAGAAATAATAACTTTAAGTTATTTCTCTTTCCAAAATAAATTCATTAATTTATTTTAATATTGAATCTTTCTAGATTCCTTTGAAATTAAATCCAACGACTTATTTCCCTTAAAGAGTTAGAATCAATAAAACTCTATTGAAAATAAATTCAATAATTTATTTTCTTTTCTAAAAATTAGAATCATACTTGATTCCTAAAAAATAAATTCCACGATTTATTTCCCGCAGCGTTAGAATCAACACAAGATTCTAATAAAGAAATAAATTTAATAATTTATTTCCATCATATCTTCTGTTAAACATTGAGATTAGTAGCACTAAAGACCCAAACAGAGATATCACGGTCAACTGAATCAAGATCTTTGTTTCCAGAACAAATCACAAAATTTTCTCATGGTTATCCTACATTTTCTCAAGGAATATTATTGGTTAAATAATAATCACAAGTGTTTCCAAACACAAATAATTATTATCTCAATAATTATTATTTCCCATGAAAAAGATATTCATTTCCTATGTCAAATTGGCTCGTTAGTTTCCACCAATAGATAACTTTGTCATAAACCTTTTACTCACATGGTAAAATTTTTACAATATATGCAACCATGTATTTTCCATATGATTTTAATCATTTCCAAAATCGAAGGTATTAAATCAAACATGTATCCTCATGATACATACCAATAAAACCGAAAAATTATTTCGTTTATTTCTGATTTTGATTTTTCACAAAATCACCGTAACCTCTGTTACTCTCAACGACAATTTCTGTAATACAAATTTGTCCCGTTTAATTTCTAAGATTTAAGCAAACCCGTTAAAACGACATGATTAATCCCGAAACAAATTTATTTGCTTGACTCATACACTTATCTCGAATCGTCTTTTGAAGATCGGAATGAAGTCTGTCTTAAGATTGTTAGACAAAAGGGTTAAATTCGAAATAAATGTAATGAAATTAAAATTAATTAAAGTAAAGAAATTACAGTAATTAATTAAACATAGATAAACGAAAAATAATATTGATATAACCGAAAAAGGGGTTGACTGGGGCCTGTACGAACACAGTTTCTTTAAGACAGATTCGACCACTCCGAGGTGCTAGATTCGATTGATCGTCGGTTTCCCAGGATACAACAGTCGGATGAAATTCTGCAGCAGCATTACTGGAGATTTCACGAACAATCTCAAACCTTCGACTATCACAAGAAAATACTATGCAAATTTTGAAGAGAGAAAAACAATTTTTGGTTGTGTTTTAAAACTGAAAACTGCTCATGTATTTATAGGGGAAATGTTGAGTGGATCGTTGAATCGATTTAAGCCAAGAGGGGGTGAATTGGATTTTTAGAAAGTTTGACGGTGAAGTGGGAAAATAAAATTTGCAAGACAAGGGATTTAGAGTGGTTCAAGTTCCAAATGAACTATACATCCACTACCTTAGCTTCACTAAGGACTTTCCAACAACTCCACTAGTTGATCTTCCCATTTTTTAGGCTTAGGAGGAAACCTTTACACAATGGCCAATTTTTCTACCAAAAAATTGATCCAATCCTCACACAAGGTTTACAAAGAAGTCTAAGGCTAATAACTAATATCTCTCAATACAAATGTAGCCCTATTACAAGCACTCAACCCAATTGATTCAAATAAAATGGGAAATACAAAGAACCACAATTGGGATTTACAAGAAATATAGAAATTTTACACAAGAGCTTGAATTTGATGTTTGGATGTTTCTCTTAGGATCAATAGTTGTTGTTGGTGCTTTTTGAACTCCCTTTTATACCTTCTCATTGAATTCTATTCGTTAGGGTTGTTGCCTTCATAATTATAGCCGTTGGCATGCAATCTTCTCACCATAAATGCAGTATGCAACTACCCATTTCGAAACGCTCGACCCTATTTCGAAACAGACCAAAATAGAAATAGTCGTTGAGGTGTAATTAAGAGACCGTACCGAAATGGGCACGATCGTTTCGATACGCTAAGAGCTTGTTCCGAAACGTGCTGAAGCCCGTTTCGAAACATTTTGCCACTGCCAAAACCTGTATTGAAACGGCTTAAAACGTTTCGATACACTCTAATTGTTTCTCTAAAAATTAGTTATAAAAGTGCAACGGTCATATTTTGAAACCAAGTTTGAAAATTATTTCGAAACGTTTGAGGTCATTTTGATACTTACGTATCGAAACGGTTCAAACCGTTATGTTGTTCTTCATCCGTTTCGAAACATGAAGACCTGTTTTGATACACCCGTATCAAAACGGGAAGGCTAGTTTCGAAACAGAGGTTAACAGTTTCAAAACGTTCTGAAATGCCTAAGGGCCGTTTCGAAACGGTGACTCGAAAATCACTGTTTTGACTTGGTAATCACTTAGAAAAGATAGGTTTTAAAGTTTTGAAAATATTGAAAATTCAAGTATTTGAAACTCAAAACCAACTTTAAAAACACTTAGACTCTTAGATTATTTCTCCCCCTTTTTGTTAGATCAAAAAATAGATAATCAAGGCTAATCAAGAGAATAAACAGAGTCATATATAATAAACCAAACACCATAATTATCATAGATATCATTAAGGGCAAGAAACACCATAAAAAACATAAATATTCAAAGTATTGAAGTTCAAGCTCAATCCTAAAAACAAATAATCAAAGCATAGGTCTTTAAAACATAAAACCATAAATAGATGCAAACTTAATCCTAATATGACATACTAATATGTTATGCAATATAAATCCCAGGCCTCATCATCATTATTGCCACCATCATCAAAAGGATCATCCTTGTCCTTAGCTTGAGTACGACGATAGCTCCTCCAATCACCATAGAAGGTGGAGAAGGAGAGATCCATAGAAGTTTGTTGATTCTCAAGATTGGAAACACGTTCCTCCAAGGATTGAATACGAGTGTTGAGAGCACCAAAACCCAAAGTCATGTTCGTGTCCATTGTGTTGAACCGCTCGGTAAAGAAGGCCATAAGAGCATCATTGTTAGGACCCAGAGCTTGAGGTTGAGGCTCTACTTGAGGTGCCGGGGCTCTCCTATCAACACGAACCCATTGGCCAAGTGTGTAGCGAAACCCAGACTTAATAAGAGAAGATTCACCAGTCTTTTGCTTTCGGGATTCCGGAGAATCATAGGAACAATCAAAACTGAGGCTACCAAAGATATAGCTCAACACAACCCCATAAGTGAAGGATGTAAGTGCGTCGGTGGTACGAATCTTCACTTGATGGACCATCTCGACGAACATGATTTTAACTAAGTTCGGTCGTTGTGCTTGGCGAAAACACTCTAACCAAAAGTAATCAACTTGTCAGATGTGGGAAAATTTACCTCCTAAAGAGAGAATGAACCAAGAGATCATCAAATGGAGGAATCGGTCAAGAAAATCCAATGTGAGAACAGATCAGGTATGGGCACCAAAGTGACTCTTATCCTCAATACCTTCATCTTTGAGCCCAAGAGAGTTCTCTAAAACGAATATATCAATACGAAATTTCTTGCCCAAAAGATATGACTCAATGCCAATGACCTCAATATGATCTTCATTGTTGATGAGAACGACATTGGAGTAGAAGAGCAAGACAATGTTCTTGTAGATTATGCCGGGAATGCTAAAAAAGGCTAGGAAACTCCATTCTTGCAAGACAGGTAGATAACAGAATTCAAAACGCTCGGAGTCAAGGAACTCTATATCCACAACACGCTCTCGTCGAACGGCTAAATCATGAATGATTTTGAATCGATCCCTAGCTTATTGATTCCTAAGACTTTTTTGAAAAAGGAGGGTAAGGTTTGGACGAATGTTTTCTTGGTTCGAACCTTCACCCGCTTGAGTCTTTCTTTTCTTGTTAATGTTTTCCAGTAGAAATTCCTAAAAAACACAAAGCAAGCAATAAGAAAATTTGAGTGTATGCACCTAAATCTTTAATTCAATCCAATGAAAATCCCATTAATGTTTTAAAAACACTTTAAAACTTATATACATATATAATTTTTTTAAAGAAAACAAATTTTGAAAAACTATGAAAAAAATACGAGTGAAATCAAATATATTCGAATAATTTTTTTTGATATTTTGAATTTTTTTACAAGTTTTGGAAAACCCAAGATGTAAAACTCATATTCTATACAAAACTAATATTTTCTAACCTAAAATTCGTATGAAATCAAAGGAAAAAGAAAATTTTAGAAAATACTTTAAAAAGGGATTTTGGAAGAATGGATGGATGAAATTGCACCAAGTTGTTGAAGCTTTCTTAGATTTTAGTTTGGGAGTAAAAGCCCTCAAGATTTGATGAAAAACAATGAGGTTTCGAGGGTTTTTATAGAGGAAAATCGAGTTAGGGTTTTTAGGAGTTTAACAAAAAGTGAAATTGAGCATTTAAAACCCCTTAAAAAGCCTTTCCGGATATGCGTTTCGAAACAGGCATACCGAAACATCTACTATCGTCCCGAAACCTACTGATCATTCCGATACTAATTTGACCGTATCGAATCCCACGAGATATCCCGTATCGAAACGTATTTGGGCCGTTTCGATACATGTCTTGGCAGAGCCAAAATGTTTCGAAACTCTTTGGGGCGTTTCAAAACACCCTGGTCACATTGTATTCTTTTAAGGCACCCATATCGAAACAGAAAGACCCGTTTCGATACGCCTAGTCCTGGAGGTGCAGATGAGGCTCTAAATTGTAGAAAAATTGAAACTTAATAAGTCCTAGATGTATAAATGATATGTATGAGCAAAAGTAACATGTTAAAACACAAACATACTCCCCCTAACTATAAGCATGGATGAAATTAGGATCAAAAACACATAAGCATGGAATTTTACAAGAAATCAAGCAATTTAAGCATAAAAAGGTCCTAAAGGTCAAGATAGGCTAGTTAGACCTAACTCTCTCCTAAGGGACCAAAAACGCTCCTTATCTAGAGGTTTGGTAAAGATGTCCGATAATTGATTTAAGGTGTTTACATACTCTAAAACAACATCTTCCTTAAGGACATGATCTCTAATGAAATGATGCCTTATTTATATGTGCTTTGTTCTAAAGTGTTGGATTGGGATTGTAATCACTAATTTTGTCCGGACCTTGGACCCCTTTAAGTTTGTGTTGTCAATAGGCTTATATTGGGCTATTATGAAATTAAAAAAAATAAAAAAGAAGAAAAAGAAAAAGAAAAAGAAAATATATATATATATATCATACATATTATTACCTTACTATTATGAGTGTTATTTATTGTATATATAAGTGCATGTGACATATTAGATATAAGTATAATTAGGTAATAATGCTTAAACGAGTACATGTATGTTTTTCTCTACTATCGTTGTGATTGCCTTTTAGGATTAGTATCATTATTTTATATTATTAATATTATCCATTTCAAAAAAACTCTAAACATTACTATAATACTTTTTAATGTTATCTTATCATTATTATTATTTGTTTTTGTCATTATGTTTATTATTCATTATATTTATCTTTATTGTTATTAGTGTCGGTTATTATTATTATTATTATTATTATGAAGATAAAAATAGAACATAAATAAATGAAAGCCCAAAATAAACATTGATTGGAAATAAGAGTCCAAAAATAATAATCCATTACATACATAAAACCCAAAAGCCCATACATTCTCAGCTCAATCAAACAGAAACCCTAAGCTAACCCTAATTGCCTGATGTCTTTTTCTGCAGCCGCCACAAGTCACAGCCGTCAGATCGGGGATGATCCAACGGTGCAGATCGCGTGAGGAGAGAAACCCTAGGGTTTGGTCTCGCGCCGCCAAACCCACAGCCGTCAGATCTGTTTAGATCTGACGGTCCAGAGATCGTCTCACCACAAACCCTAGGAGAGCCCCAACTAGCTCCACGCCGCACGCACTGAGAGCCGTCGGATTGAAGGAAGATGTATGGCCCAGATCGCCTCAGGACAAAACCCTAGAGAGGGTCTCCCCTTTGCCCTTGCGCCGCGCAGCCTCGACCGTTGGATCGATTCGATCCAGCGGTCCCAGATCGAGATGATAAAGCATCCGGATCCCCACGCCCTGCACGCTCGTCTCCCCTGCTACCCACGCACGACGTTCTGTCGCCCAACGCACCCGACGCGCCATAGTTGACCATCCGTCTGCACATCTCTGCCGCCCCTGACCCGGTGCACGCTAACACCGTTTTGGGAGAGTTCGTCATGCAACAGCCGAAAACAAGTGCATCAGAATACCCAAAATGACAATCCAAAAAAAAAGCAAAGGACACAAGATCAGAAATGGCAGATGAATACGACGAGGCAGAGAGAGATTATTATCATTTTTCCTTTAAACTTGCATGTAAGCTTCTGTTATATAAAAAAAACCGAAGCCAAAAAAGGGAGAAGGAGCATCGAGAGAAAAAAATAGAGAGATTGTAAACAAAAAACATTCGAATTTTCAGAGAGAAATCAATAACAAAGAAAACCTTCAGAGGTACATCGCATCATCTATTTTCATTTTCCATTTTCGAAGCATAAAAAAAAAGAAAACAAGTTAGAGTTTCGTTTTTTACCTTTGTCGTTGGTCTGTCTACTCCGTGTCGGTTCACGTTCCCTCATCGACGATAAGCTTTCCGGCCTCCCAGAGGCTGTGCATGGTGAGTCGGAGGGAACGACAACCAAAAAGCATTCGTTTTGTTTTTTTTTGTGTGTTTCGGTTTCCGAAAGGTAACAAAAGGGGCTTTTTTTGTGTTTTTTGGGGTCTCGGAAAAGTTTTTAAAAAAAAAGGTTTTTTAGGGTTCCGGCGCCGGCAACGGCGACCGGAACCCCTTGCGGCGCCGGAGAGAAAATAGAGAAGAAAGGGGGGGTCTCAGCTCTCTAGGGTTTTCAAAAGAGCCAAATTTTGTTTTCAGTTTAGTATATATAGTGTTTTCAAGTTCTAAAAGAGGGCTAATCACGTTATAAGCCCCTCCGCGTCACTTTAGTTGCGCGAGGGAGGGCTTCCGCTTTTAAAAATTCTTCCCAAAGTCCCTCCTGTGTTTTGGGCGTTTTTAATTTGGTCCCCAACTTGGTTTTAATCAGTTTCCGAAGGGGGAATATTACTGTTTGGGTCCCTGTGGCTTTTCATTTCCTTTTAATTGGGTCCCATTTCGCATTTTAATCAGTTTTCCAAACGGGTTTATTACATCTTTGATCCCTGGCAGTTTGCTCTTTTCCTTGCTTAGCATTTTATTATGTTTTTTTATGCATCGGATATATGTTATTTTGCATATTGTTATGTGTATTTATTTTGCCATGTTGTTATGTATATTTGATGTAAATATATGATACGTGGTTAATGTTTTTACTATATGGTTGTATGCTTTTACATGTATTTTTGATGCATAGTTAGCTTTATTATGTACGTTCATTTTCTTTCTTAAGATGCATTTCAAGAATAATTATATTGCAAATGTGAGCGTCTTTTTATTTGGGAACGAACGAGGCCAGTACCAGTCGTAGTGGTGGTGGTTCGGACGTTCCTTCTCGAATATTAAGACCTTTAAAATTTACTCACTCGTATAACCAAATTTCGATACGATTCGTCACTTTAATTCGCAAAATTTCATATTAATTAAGCGGTAATGTTTTTGGTACCGATTTTCAGGCACGTCGAGGGTGCTAATCCTTCCTCGCGTGTAACCGACTCCCGAACCCTTTTAAATCTCTGGTTTTGTTTTTCGGTGTCCGGTCTACCATTTTTAAATGACCGGTGGCGACTCCTCTACTTTTTATAAATCCGACTAATTTTTCGAAAACCAAATTAAAACCTGGTACGTCCGAGCGACACCCGAGGCACCTTGTATTTTGAAATTTTTTAGTCGCAACAGATCAAGAATAATTATATTGCAAATGCGAGCGTCTTTTTATTCGGGAACGAATGAGGCCAGTACCAGTCGTAGTGGTGGTGGTTCGGACGTTCCTTCTCGAATATTAAGACCTTTAAAATTTACTCACTCGTATAACCAAATTTCGATACGATTCGTCACTTTAATTCCGAAAATTTCATATTAATTAAGCGGTAATGTTTTTGGTACTGATTTTCGGGCACGTCGAGGGTGCTAATCCTTCCTCGCGTGTAACCGACTCCAGAACCCTTTTAAATCTCTGGTTTTGTTTTCCGGTGCCCGGTCTACCATTTTTAAATGACCGGTGGCGACTCCTCTACTTTTTATAAATCCGACTAATTTTTCGAAAACCAAATTAAAACCCGGTACGTCCGAGCGACACCCGAGGCACCTTGTATTTTGAAATTTTTTAGTCGCAACAGATGGCGACTCCGCTGGGGACAAATTTTTGTTTTCAAAAACAAAAAGAGAGTCAAGCCAAAAAAAAACTTTACCGCTCAATTAATATTAAAAGTTGCGAATTAAAGTGACCGAATCGATCGATATTTGTTTATAAGTGCGAGTTTATTTTAAACGCATTTAAAATTGGCATTTAAACCCGTTTGTTTAAGTGGGGGGAAAACGTTAGTGCTTTCGTGGGGATATTGTTCCTCTGTCTGGGCCTAGCAAGTACCTTCGGGGCTCGAGTACCCTATATCTTCGTGAGAATATCGTTTCTCCGTGCAGATATAGCGAAAGGGTCCCCTCGAATTGAACTCGGTTGAGAGGAGCCTATAATGGGTGATGACCGGGGGCCTTGCTACCCTTAGTAGGGGACAGCGAGGACAATTCGAGTACCTCCTAGAACCAAAACTGCATGTAGAGAACTAGAATGCCCACCCCTTTTAGAGCCAAGCGGACAGCCTAGGTTCATTAGACGGGGTAAATAGGGTTTGCTTGCTTTCATGCTTGCCTTTTATCAAGTTTATCCGACACTAACGATTTTTCTTATGATCTTTTTGCATTTATTCTCGCATGCATTTCATGACATAAAGGTGTTGAGCCAAGGTGGTTTTACCCGATCATGGGCTATCATTATGGACGGGAGGTTGCTAGAAGAGATGATGTCTATTAGCGAGTCCGACATTGGTCAGAGTTGAATCAGAAGGGATAAAGGGGCAGTTTACCGAGCGAACGCACAGTGTCGGGTCATTTAATACCCACCATCGAAGAAGGCACAACTTTACTCCACCCCGAGGAAGTCAAGTATGATCGGATATACTCCGAACGTCCAAAGTCACGAAACTACCCGACCAAGTGCAAAGAGGCAGCCGGAAAGAGCGTGGCGACCAGAAAGGGCATGGATTAGGTCAAGAGATGGATTCAGCTTCGAGGAAATAGCTTGTTTTCCGGAACTTTATACCAGTAGTTTTAGAAGGTCTTGAATTGCTAGATAAGAAAGCAAATCCGGCCCCAACAATTTTTGCCGAAGTTTTCATTTCCTTGAACATGATTCGGGGGCAAGAAGAGTACCCATAGGACTTTTGCTATGACTATCTTGTAACGAGGATCCTCCTTTACGTTCAAATGAAAGTTGACCTAAGGGGAATCACCTATATGACCAACACTTTTGACTTGCATACATTTGTAGCATATATCATTTTAGAGCAGCATTAAAATTGTCAGCCATGCACCCATTTCATGATCATGCATATGTTGATTCGAGTCCATAATACATCCATCATTGGACATTAAAATTTGCTTAAGGCATTTCATCGCACCATTACTAATTGGGGAAAAACACTTATGTTAGAGAGAGAAAAGAGAGAGAAAATGGACAAAGGAACAGTTTCCAGCCAATACCGCTTCGGGAATGTGAACAACCTGGTGAGAAGGATGGATGAGCTCGAGCAGTTCCACCAGCAGTTAGTGTGGAACCAGAAGGAAACAATCGCATGCGTGAAGAAGTTCCAAGATGAAACCAAGGAACAATTTGACGAGTTGAAGGCTATGATCGCCACCCTGACCAAGAAAGGCAAAACCCCCAAGCCCAAAGAGAGTATAGACGGGGATTCTGATATTGTGATGGAGGAGGTCTTATCTGAAGAAGACCAGGCTGTCATCGGCCAATATGAGGTGCACTGCTCCCATTCCGAATGCCTTATTGAGTTGGCTCTAGACAAGATCGAGGATTCACTGCGAAAAATCCTAGATGAAGAATGGGACCGGAAGCAACAAAGACGAGTGGAGACCACCAGGAGTGCCACAGTTTCGAAGCCTCGGGGTACGACTGAAGACCCTCGAAGCTTAAGGAAGGCCAAGAGTGCCGAGAAAGGGAAGGAAAAACTCACCCCTCTGCTAACATACTCCCGAGTCTACCGCGCGGATTAGGTCTAATGACGACCTAAGATGGGGCAATCTTTTGGAGGGGCAACTTTTGGAAGACGCTGGTCTTCAACGTAGTTTAGGATGTTATGTCTCCATGCATCGTGTCTGTTTTACCTTTTGCTGTCGGATCTTTCCCTCGTTGAGGTGCATGTGTAAGTTTGTACTGTTGGCCCGTGATAGCTAGCATTCTTTTGTAAGGGCTTTTGTGATGTCCGTTTGTTTTATTTTCAATGAAGGAGACTTTTGCAAGCATTTTATATTCCTTAATTTCTTTTAGACATTTCATTTATTCTTTATGGTTACAACCTTATTGTTTTTCTATTAAAAACATACATGTATATATTTTTACAAAAATTGACCTTAATATTTTGAAAAGAGAAAAACCAAATGTTGTGGGAATGACACGAATGGAAGCACCATCTGTTCTACTCAGGCTAAGAGAGGGGTGACAACGAGTGTTTAGGAATAATGGGCCACTCCCATTGAGTGAATTTCCCTCTCGGGCATTGTTGTTCAAGGTTCTTGAATGAAGTGATAACCCTAAAACTTCTACCACCTGAAGACTTATTTTGATATCCGTGTATGGGAGGACATTTGGCATTCCTTCAATTCCGTTCACATAGAAAGAAAATAAAAAAATACCCATTGTTGTCCCCGTTTGAGCCTATCAATTTTTTTTCTTCTGATTGAACCCAAACCAAGGATCACCCCTACACCAGGGGCAGAAAAGGATAGAAGTCTATGAACAAGTAAATGACATTGGATTCTGATTATGCTATGAGAATGATGTCTTGTGAACTAAGGGGCATTAAAAGAGAAAAGATTCATTGGATACACTTTCAGTTTGAGCAACCAAAAACATCAAAAAGGAAACAACGAAAGAAAAGTCGGTTCTCAAAGAGCTACCCAAATCAAGTCAAAAGTTACCGACATAAAAGTTGAAGAAATCAAAAGCAAAGGCACTAAAGTGAAAAGTGCAATTTTGAAAAGAGAGAGAAACGAATAAAGAAAAGGGACAAGAGGATTCCCTATCCAAATGAATCTCTGCTTAGATGAGCCTCAAAAGATTGTTCACCTTTGATCAAAAACCTGTACCAGTATAATGCGAAGGTGCAAATTGATCCAAAACTACACTTGATGAAAGGAAATGAAATCTAGGGTGAAAACCCCAAACAAGAAGGGGCAGTCTAGAGCGATCCAAAGAAGTAAGAGAGGAAATAGCATTTCATCGGAGCATAATTGAGACTTCAGATTGGAAGAATTGATCCTTGGTTTCACCACCCTTAAACACTTGTTTGGGCCTATTTACCCTTTCTTTCATAGCCGTGAGCCTTAGCTTACATTACAAGCCTCAAAAGACCATTTGGACCATACACGGATGGATGAATTTGTCTTCAGATCACATCCCGCCTATCTGGGTTAACCTTTCTTCAAGGACTGCCACACTTCTAATGCCTGATTGAGATCAGAAAAGAGGGAAGGACGGGGCAAGGTGAGTTAGTGAGGTAAAGAGAGCCACCTTCAAATTGGGTAGAAACTAAGTATGGGAGTCGCTCCTCTCGGAAGCCTAATAGCCCAGAAAGGATTTCATATGTGCATCCCTGCAACATTCGGAAAATTTCACTCGGGTCAACCTTTTTTCAAAGACCCCAAACTTGATTTTCACTTGACATGATTCTTCAAGTGTATATTTTCATAATAAAATTATTTTTACCAAATCACTTGCATAAGTCTTCTACATGGGAATGAACAAGCGGACTGATCGTGGCTCGAGGTAAAGCCATCAGTACCCGGAGGGGCACCATCGGAGGTTCAAACTTTGCTACTAGACGACGAATACCACCAATTGAAATGTCAAGACCGCCTTCGGTGGAATGACAAGTTATGAAGTCAACATTCGCTAAGAAGTGTTGGAATAGAACATGATGGTAGAAATTTTGACATTGAGAGTCGGGGAACAAAAGTTACCCTCGGAGCCTAAGCATCTTGCTGGAGAGAATGTCCCGAGAAGGACCGTGTGCGCCGCGCACCGAGATGAGACGGTAAATATGATCTGAAATCAACTCGAAAAAAGGCGATGAAGGCAAAAGTACGCCTAAGAAAAGAAGGAAGATAGAAAAGAAGAAGAAGAGAGGTCGAGTCGAAAACCCAAAAGGCACTTTGGGGCAAATGAGCAAAATTCAGAAGAGGCGCTATTGACCACGAATTTAGACGAACAAGGGCCAAAAATTGGTCGCATCTTTGGACAGAAGACACCATTTAAAGCAGTCGACATTAACCAGAGGTCAGTCAGAAGGTACATAAGCCTAAAAGCAAGTGGGGGCAATGGGATTCTAATCAGTGTAAGTCCTTCCTTCGAGAAGAAGCGAAAAAGAGAGGTTCAATCAAGGAAAATAGAGACATGGCGGTATTAAAGATGTGAAAAGATTTTTGACAATAAGAGTCAAAGGTAGAAGTTGACTTCAAGAAGAAAACTCAAAGGAGTACCCAAAAAGAGAAAAAGAAGAAGAAAGAGGACCAAGAAGAAAAGAGAAGACACAGTGAAAACCCAAAAGACACTTTGGGGTTTGGGGCAAAATTCAAGAGGAACGCTTCAGATCAGAAACCCATGGCGAAAGAGGAAGAAACTCAAAGCCAAAAAGATTTTAGAGCGAAGGAGTCAGATCATAGATCTCAGGGGAAAGGAGTCAGAAACTCAAAACCAAAAGATTTTCAGAGCAAAGGAGGTAGATACTCAGAGCTCGAGGTAAAGATATATGAAATCTGCTCATCTATTCGGGCATTTGGTGAATAGAACCCGCCTATCTGTTCGGGCACTTGGAGAATGGAAATCTGTCTATCTAATCAGACAATCAAAAGTCAGTAAAAAAAGGAAAAAAGAATAGAAAGAAAAGAAAGAAAAAAAAGAAAAAAATAGAAAGAAAGAAAAAAGGAAAAAAAGAAAAGAAAGAAAAAAGAAAAAAGAACAGAAGAAAGAAAGAAAAAAGAAAAACAAGAAAAAAGAAAAAAAGAAGGGTTCAAAGTGAAAACCCGAATGGGCACTTTGAGGCAAACAATTCCAGAAGTGGATCAAGATGAGAAGAAGAAGAACAATGGTCCGGGAGAACCGAGAAGAGAGGCAATCAAAGCAAGAAGCAGCACCAAAGGACACGATGTCAATAGAATTAATATGACTAAATAACTTGCAAACCCATGTCATGCATCACGAGTAGTTAGGCATCCCTAGGTTAGGAGCATGCTCATACCATCATAGCATTTTATCTCTTTTCACAGATTCTTGAAAGACAAATTGAATACCTCTTGGGATGAGGAGAAAACGATAAAGCGAGAACTAAAAAGATTTCAGGCGAAGTCTTTCAAGCTGCCGCTCCAGAATGTCAGGTGAAGCTTTCATGTTCGCCACTCAAGGATTTCAGATCAAAGCTTTCAAGCTTGCCGAAAGATTTCAAGATGAAGGATCCCACAGAGAAATGGTCCAAACAAGCTCTATATAGGAGGAACTTGCGACTTCAGGATCTCGAAAGTAGAGGGTCCTACGGAGGGAGGACTTGTAGATCCTTGATTTCAGAGAGGAGTTCAATAGAGAAGGAACGACTACTCGAAGAGAATGCTAAGGAAGAGGAGTTCTGTGGAGAAAGAATTCAGAATCCTAAGGCTTCAGGATCTCAAAAGTGGAGGGTCCTACGGAGAGGGGACTTGCAGATCCTTGATTTCAGAGAGTAGTTCAATAGAGAAGGAACAACTACTCAAAGAGAACACTAAGGAAGAGGAGTTCTGTGGAGAAAAAACTCAGAATCCTAAGGCTTCATGATCTCGAAAGCGGAGGGTCCTACAGAGAGAGGACTTGGAGATCTTTGATTTCCGAAATACGAAGACGAGAGTTCCATAGAGAAGGAACTACTACTCGAAGAGTACGCTAAGGAAGAGGAGTTTTGTGGAGAAAAAACTCAGAATCCTAAGGCTTCAGGATCTCGAAAGCGGAGGGTCCTACAGAGAGAGGACTTGGAGATCTTTGATTTCAGAAATACGAGGACGAGAGTTCTATATAGGAAGAATTGCCACTCGAGGAATACGCCAAGGAAATGAGTTCTATGGAGAGAGAACTCACATTTTTAAAGCTTCGGAGAGAAATTACTCAGTGTAGCGCGTTGCAGCTCCAGGAGATTAAATCGTCCAATAGGAAAGTTGGACAGATATAGTTATGACCAGTTTGCTTTACGACCGTGTAGGGAAAGCAAATCCACTTGGACGCCCAAGTTCGCCTTTTGGCCGCGAAGGGGAGGCAAAAGTATTTGGAATTTCAGCTTACTTTTAGACCGCGAAAGGGAAGGCAAGGTTATTTGAATAACCAGCTTGTTTTTTCGAAAAGAGAAGAGAAAGATATTCGAAATCTGCTCATCGATTGGGCACTTGGAGAATAGAACTTGCTTATCCGTTCGGGCACTTGGAGAATGGAAATCTGTAAATAAAAAAAATCTGTCTACCTGTTCGGGGCATCTAGAGGGAGAACTCACGATTGGAAGGCTTTGGGAAGAGGAATTACTTGGAATCGCGTGGCTGCATCGGGAGTAAACCGTCCAACAGGGAAGTAGGACAAAATTAGTGCTTATGGTCTTTGCTTTATTCTTGTTCCACAAGTAATAAGCAAAGAGGGGCAGCTGTAATCACTAATTTTGTCCGGACCTTGGACCCCTTTAAGTTTGTGTTGTCAATAGGCTTATACTGGGCTATTATGAAATTAAAAAAAATAAAAAAGAAGAAAAAGAAAAAGAAAAGGAAAATATATATATATATATATATATATATATCATACATATTATTACCTTACTATTATGAGTGTTATTTATTGTGTATATAAATGCATGTGACATATTAGATATAAGTATAATTAGGTAATAATGCTTAAACGAGTACATGTATGTTTTTCTCTACTATCGTTGTGATTGCCTTTTAGGATTAGTATCATTATTTTATATTATTAATATTATCCATTTCAAAAAAAACCCTAAACATTACTATAATACTTTTTAATGTTATCTTATCATTATTATTATTTGTTTTTGTCATTATGTTTATTATTCATTATATTTATCTTTATTATTATTAGTGTCGGTTATTATTATTATTATTATTATGAAGATAAAAATAAATTATAAATAAATGAAAGCCCAAAATAAACATTGATTGGAAATAAGAGTCCAAAAATAATAATCCATTACATACATAAAACCCAAAAGCCCATACATTCTCAGCCCAATCAAACAGAAACCCTAAGCTAACCCTAATTGCCTGATGTCTTTTTCTGCAGCCGCCACAAGCCACAGCCGTCAGATCGGGGATGATCCAACGGTGCAGATCGCGTGAGGAGAGAAACCCTAGGGTTTGGTCTCGCGCCGCCAAACCTACAGTCGTCAGATCTGTTTAGATCTGACGGTCCAGAGATCGTCTCACCACAAACCATAGGAGAGCCCCAACTAGCTCCACGCCACACGCAATGAGAGCCGTCGGATTGAAGGAAGATGTATGGCCCAGATCGCCTCAGGACAAAACCCTAGAGAGGGTCTCCCCTTTGCCCTTGCGCCGCGCAGCCTCGGCCGTTGGATCGATTCGATCCAGCGGTCCCAGATCGAGATGATGAAGCATCCGGATCCCCACGCCCCGCACGCTCGTCTCCCCTGCTACCCACGCACGACGGTTCTGTTGCCCAACGCGCCCAACGCGCCATAGTTGACCATCCGTCTGCACATCTCTACCGCCCCTGACCCGGTGCACGCTAACACCGTTTTGGGAGAGTTCGTCATGCAACAGCCGAAAACAAGTGCATCAGAATACCCAAAATGACAATCCAAACAAAAAAAGCAAAGGACACAGGATCAGAAATGGTAGATGAATACGACGAGGTAGAGAGAGATTATTATCATTTTTTCCTTTAAACTTGCATGTAAGCTTCTGTTATATAAAAAAAACCGAAGCCAAAAAAGGGAGAAGGAGCATCGAGAGAAAAAAAATAGAGAGATTGTAAACAAAAAACATTCGAATTTTCAGAGAGAAATCAATAACAAAGAAAACCTTCAGAGGTACATCGCATCATCTATTTTCATTTTCCATTTTCGAAGCATAAAAAAAAGAGAAAACAAGTTAGAGTTTCGTTTTTTACCTTTGTCGTTGGTCTGTCTACTCCGTGTCGGTTCACGTTCCCTCATCGACGATAAGCTTTCCGGCCTCCCAGAGGCTGTGCATGGTGAGTCGGAGGGAACGACAACCAAAAAGCATTCGTTTTGTTCTTTTTTGTGTGTTTCGGTTTCCGAAAGGTAACAAAAGGGGCTTTTTTGTGTTTTTTGGGGTCTCGGAAAAGTTTTAAAAAAAGGTTTTTTTAGGGTTCCGGCGCCGGAGAGAAAATAGAGAAGAGAGGGGGGTCTCAGCTCTCTAGGGTTTTCAAAAGAGCCAAATTTTGTTTTCAGTTTAGTATATATAGTGTTTTCAAGTTCTAAAAGAGGGCTAATCGCGTTATAAGCCCCCCCGCGTCACTTTAATTGCGCGAGGGAGGGCTTCCACTTTTTAAAATTCTTCCCAAAGTCCCTCCTGTGTTTTGGGCGTTTTTAATTTGGTCCCCAACTTGGTTTTAATCGGTTTCCGAAGGGGGAATATTACCGTTTGGGTCCCTGTGGCTTTTCATTTCCTTTTAATTGGGTCCCATTTCGCATTTTAATCAGTTTTCCAAACGGGTTTATTACATCTTTGATCCCTGGCAGTTTGCTCTTTTCCTTGCTTAGCATTTTATTATGTTTTTTTATGCATCGGATATATGTTATTTTGCATATTGTTATGTGTATTTATTTTGCCATGTTGTTATGTATATTTGATGTAAATATATGATACGTGGTTAATGTTTTTACTATATGGTTGTATGCTTTTACATGTATTTTTGATGTATAGTTAGCTTTATTATGTACGTTCATTTTCTTTCTTAAGATGCATTTCAAGAATAATTATATTGCAAATGTGAGCGTCTTTTTATTCGGGAACGAACGAGGCCAGTACCAGTCGTAGTGGTGGTGGTTCGGACGTTCCTTCTCGAATATTAAGACCTTTAAAATTTACTCACTCGTATAACCAAATTTCGATACGATTCGTCACTTTAATTCGCAAAATTTCATACTAATTAAGCGGTAATGTTTTTGGTACCGATTTTCGGGCACGTCGAGGGTGCTAATCCTTCCTCGCGTGTAACCGACTCCCGAACCCTTTTAAATCTCTGGTTTTGTTTTCCGGTGTCCGGTCTACCATTTTTAAATGACCGGTGGCGACTCCTCTAATTTTTATAAATCCGACTAATTTTTCGAAAACCAAATTAAAACCCGGTACGTCCAAGCGACACCCGAGGCACCTTGTATTTTGAAATTTTTTAGTCGCAACAGATCAAGAATAATTATATTGCAAATGCGAGCGTCTTTTTATTCGGGAACGAACGAGGCCAGTACCAGTCGTAGTGGTGGTGGTTCGGACGTTCCTTCTCGAATATTAAGACCTTTAAAATTTACTCACTCGTATAACCAAATTTCGATACGATTCGTCACTTTAATTCGCAAAATTTCATATTAATTAAGCGGTAATGTTTTTGGTACCGATTTTCGGGCACGTCGAGGGTGCTAATCCTTCCTCGCGTGTAACCGACTCCCGAACCCTTTTAAATCTCTGGTTTTGTTTTCCGGTGTCCGGTCTACCATTTTTAAATGACCGGTGGCGACTCCTCTACTTTTTATAAATCCGACTAATTTTTCGAAAACCAAATTAAAACCCGGTACGTCCGAGCGACACCCGAGGCACCTTGTATTTTGAAATTTTTTAGTCGCAACAAGGATTTTTGGTAAGACATATAGCACTAGCGTTATCACACTTAAGAGGTATGGTGTCTACCTTAATACCATAGTCTAAGAGTTGTTGTTTCATCCAAAGGACTTGAGCACAACAACTCACTAAGGATATGTACTCGTCTTCGGTTGTAGATAAAGCTACACTATTTTGTTTCTTAGAGAACCAAGATATGAGCATACTACCTAGGAATTGGCAAGTGCCGAAAGTACTTTTCCTAACTATTTTGCAACCCCCGTAATCCGTATCCGAAAAAAGCATGAAGGTTAAAGGTTGAGTCTCTAGGGTACCAAAGACCTAAACAAGGAGTATCTCTAAGGTACCTAAAGATCCTTTCAACGGCTATAAAGTGAGACTCTCTAGGACTAGCTTAAAACCTAGCACACAAGCAAACACTAAACAATATATATGGTCTACTTGCGGTAAGGTAAAGCAAAGATCCAATCATAGAGTGATAAAGCTTAGAACCAACACATTTACCTCCTTCATCTTTGTCAAGCTTTGTAGATGAACTCATTGGTGTAGCTTGAGGCTTTGCTTGCTCCAAGCCAAACTTCTTGAGCATATCCTTGATGTACTTAGCTTGATTGATGAAGATGCCATCATTCATTTGTTTGATTTGGAGTCCCAAAAAGAATGAGAGCTCCCCCATCATGCTCATTTCAAATTCACCTTGCATCAACTTAGAAAAATCTTGACAAAGCAATTCATTAGTAGAACCAAATATAATATCATCAACATAAATTTGAACTACTAAGATATCTTTGCCATTATTTTTAATAAAAAGTGTGGTGTCCACCTTTCCTTTCTCAAAACCTTTTCCAACTAGAAAACTTGAAAGTCTTTCATACCAAGCTCTAGGAGCTTGTTTTAAACCATACAAATCTTTTGAAAATTTAAAGATATGGTTTGGAAAAATAGAATCTTCTAAACCCGGTGGTTGTTCCACATACACTTCTCCGTTTATAAAACCGTTTAAAAAAGCACTTTTGACATCCATTCGAAAAAGCTTGAAATCATGAAAACATGCAAATGCAAGTAGCATCCTAATGGCTTCCATTCTAGCTAAGGGTGCATAGGTTTCATCAAAATCAATTCCCTCTTCTTGAGTGTAACCTTGAGCAACAAGCCTAGCCTTGTTTCTCACTATGTTACCACTATCATCTAGTTTGTTTCTAAAGACCCATTTAGTTCCTATAGTAGATTTATTTCTAAAGACCCATTTAGTTCCTATAGTAGACATTAAATCCTTTATCACAAAGTTGACTTATGCTCAATAAGTTAAGTTTTAGACTATTGACATACAAAACATTTTCAATGAGTATGGAAGAGTGATTACCTATGGAGCCAATACCTTCAATGTGGCCTTTGGAGTTGTCACCAAATGTTACTACTCCACTTTTTGACTTTAATTCCATGAATCGAATCTTGTCTATTGTCATGTGCCTCGAGCATCCACTATCAAGGTACCATGAATTTTGACTTTGTGCTTTGGCCTTGTAGCAATGCTCCCCCTACAAACAAAGAAATTAGTCTTTGGTTTTGGTACCCAAATCATTTTGGGTCCATGAGTGTTAGCCCTCAAAACCTTGGTTCCCTTAGGAATCCAAGAAGAAATAGCATTCATGTTATTAGAAATAATGAGTTCCTTGGGAACCCAAACACTCCTAATTTTTTTTTATTTTTAGATTGCTTAGAAAATTTTCTTTGTTTAGGATTAAAAGATTTTCTTTTTACATATTGGGTTTTAAAAGAGTTTCCTTTTTCAAAATTGTTTCTCCCAATAGTAATAGAAGTTTTAAGATTATCCACTTCCTTTGTGTGATAATCTTGAAAATCGGAAAGAAGTTTTTCAAGATCAAGATTTTTCTTCTTAAGATCATTAGAAAGATTCAGTAAGTACAAAACCTTCTTTTCCAATTCCGAGTTAGTTTTTGAAAGAGACTCATTTTGAATTTTTAAATCGGAAATATTTTTCTTGTTTCTCAAAATTGACTCCTTATATGTTTCAACTAACTCATCATATACCTTTTGGAACTCATCATATGCATCATGCAATTCATCAAATGTAAAATCAACACAAGAAGAGTTAGAGGTTACCATCGAATCCTCCTCATGAGCCATAAGGCAAAGGTTGGCCACTTCATGTTCCTCATCCTCGGGTGACTCCTCATCACTCCAAGTAGCAAGCTTGGCTTTGAGCTTCTTCTTCTTCTCAAAGCCCTTCTTCTTGAGTTGAGGGCAATCAGAACGTATGTGACTCGGCTTCTTGCACTCAAAGCAAATGATCGGATCCCTTTCTTCTTCTTTGCCTTTGTTCTTGAAGTCCATCTTTCTTTGAAATTTTCTCCCTCGGTTGGACTTCATGAACCGTGAGAATCGTTTGGCTATCATAGCCAACTCCTCAAAGTCTTCCTCCTCACTAGAAGAGTTCTCCTCTTGCAGAGAGGCTTTGAGAGCAACTCATAGCTTCTTCTTCTTTTCCACCTCATGCTTCTCTATTCTCCTCTCTTCCTTCTTATTCTCTTCTTCTCTTCCTTGCTTCATGATCTCATGTGTAAGAAGAGACCCAACAAGCTCATCAAGCTTCAAACTTTTCAAATTCTTTGCTTCAATGATGACCGTCCTCTTACCATCCCAAGACTCTGGGAGAGAGTATAGAAGATTCATCACTAGCTTATCTTCGGGAATTACTTCACCGAATCCTTTAAGACCGTTGACGATGATCGAAAACCAATCAAACATCTTTGAGACGCTCTCATCGGGGTCCATCTTGAAATTTTCATAGCTCAAATTTAGCAACCTGATCTTCGTCTCCTTCACATCGCTAGTGCCTTCATAAGTCGTCTCCAAAGTGTCCCACACTTCTTTCGGGCTTTCGATAGATGAAACCTTCGAGTAGATATCCAGACCAAGTGCACAAAATATGATATGTAGAGGTTTGTCGTTGACTTGCATCTTTCATCTATCTTCCTCGGTCATCTCCGACTTCACCTTCGGAACTAGTCTTTCTTCATCGATTCTTTTAACCGGAATGTAAGGACCTTCTTCTACTACATCCCAAACCATATAATCCGTTGACTTGATGAAGAGACGCATCCGATTCTTCCAATATGGGTAGTTGTCCTCATTGAAGAAATGTGGTTTAGTGGTTGATTGTGACTCGTAAAGGTTGGAGGTTGAAGTAGATGCCATGGCTTGTCTTTGAATTTGATCACACTCTTCTCTTGTGGTTGTTAATCCTTCAAAAGAGGTAGGCTATGATACCAATTGTTGAGTGGATCGTTGAATCAATTTAAGCCAATAGGGGGTGAATTGGATTTTTAGAAAGTTTGATGGTGAAGTGGGAAAATAAAATTTGCAAGACAAGGGATTTAGAGTGGTTTAAGATCCAAATGAACTCTACATCCACTACCTTAGCTTCACTAAGGATTTTCCAATAACTCCACTAGTTGATCTTCCCCTTTTCTAGGCTTAGGAGGAAACCTTTACACAATGACCAATTTTTCTACCCAAAAATTAACCCAATCCTCACACAAGTTTTACAAAGAAGTTTAAGGCTAATAACAAGTATCTCTCAATACAAATGTAGTCATATTACAAGCACTCAACCAAATTGATTCAAATAAAATGGGAAATACAAAGAACCATAATTGGGGTTTACAAGAAATATGGAAATTTTGCACAAAAGCTTGAATTTGATGTTTGGATGTTTCTCTTAGGATCTATAGTTGTTGCTGGTGCTTTTTAAACTCCTTTTTATATCTTCTCATTGAATTCTATCCGTTGAGGTTGTTGCCTTCATAATTATAGCCGTTGGGATGCAATATTCTCACCATAAATACAGTCTGCAACTACCCATTCTGAAACGCTCGACCCTGTTTCGAAACAGACCAAAATAGAAATAGTCGTTGGGGTGTAATTAAGAGACCGTGCCAAAACGGGAACGATTGTTTCGATACGCTAAGAGCTTGTTCCGAAACATGCTGAAGCATGTTTCGAAACATTTTGCCACTGCCAAAACCTGTATCAAAACGGTTTAAAACGTTTCGATACACTCTAACCATTTATCTGATAATTAGTTATAAAAGTGCAATGGTCATATTTTGAAACCAAGTTTGAAAATCGTTTCGAAACGTTTGAGGTCATTTCGATACTTACGTATCAAAACGGTTCAAACCGTTTCGTTGTTCTTCATCCGTTTCGAAACATGAAGACCTGTTTCGATACACCCGTATCGAAACGGGAAGGCTAGTTTCGAAACAGAGGTTAACAGTTTCAAAATGTTCCGAAACGCCTAGTGGCCTTTATGAAATGGTGACTCGAAAATCATTGTTTTGACTTGGTAATCACTTAGAAAAATTTGAATAATCTTAGGTTTTGACTTGGACAATTTTCTTGGAAACTTAGAGAAGTTTTGAGAACTTAAAAAATAATTTTCTCTTTTTCAATTTATTCCTTAAAGCTTTTGTTATATCAAAATCAATTCATTAGTTTTACAGGAAAATTAAGGTAAACATGAGAAAATATTATATCGATCAACCCTAATCGGATAACATGAATGGGCTGCAAGCATTTAATTCGAATTCAAATTAATCCAAATTTATCCCTTAATTTTCGAGATAATCTGTTATCCAAAAGGAAAAAATTAATTTGAACGTGGTAAAATATTTGTAGGCCCAAGCAGGGCACGACCGGTCCGGACATTCTCGTCGCCCATGTCATGCGGGTGCGCCCCAACCTGAAAAAGATTGGATTTGCACCCCCTGCGCGCGAGGCAAAATTTCATCTAAAGTCATACAATGACCACAAGTAGGGTAAGTTTATATAAACACTTCCCAATCCATTTATCCCATCAATGTGGGATTGGGGGTTTCCATTTTCTTTTCTTGCTTTGCAACCTCCTTACTTTGACCATCAATTTCTCATTCATTACTCAACCATTTTGAGCATATGAGATAACGTTGTAAAGATCTTGTGAAGTAGAATAAGTTTCCGTTGAATCTTTATTCGAGTCTCCATATTTACTTATTTGAAATATGGCTCAAAGTTTCCATTTTCTCATATTTTTTCAACAGATAGAAAGAAGAAAATTTAGCTATGGATAAAAAGAGAGGATAGAAGGAAGATATGTTAAATGTAACACCCCGAAAACCGGTCTAGTCGGAATTGAATTCCGATGATTGGAGTATTGATGTTAAAGTGTTCAAATATCGCATCATTGCTGCCTAATTATAGATTATATTGTTAAGAGACCTTAATTAAACTTATCCTTAGTTAAGACTTCCTTGAAAATGCCTAAAATGATGTTTTGAGCTAGGCATTTCGATACAGTCAGACTCGTATCGAAACGGCCTATGTAAGGCGTTTCAAAATGATTATAGGGTGTTCTGATACGGTTATAACTGTATTAACTAAATTTTGGACTTTTGCTTAACCGTTTCGATACGTCTTCACGCATTTCGAAACAGGTTCCTTGATTCGATTATGTTTGAAGGATAAAATTGAAAGGAAATGAAGAGGTGATGACTCACCAGATTATTACTGCCCTTCCCCATGTGGAAATAATTTAAGGGATGAATTGTAGTCATCTTTATTGATAAGATATATAGAATATAGATAATAATATATTAAGCTTGCCCTTGAATGAATGAAACCTTTTCATTAGCCATAAGAGGTGGGAAATGATTAAGCTTGGAAAAGAAATAAAGAAAGCTCTCATCTTTATTTTTTCTTCACCGAGACTAATTCTATCTTTTTGTTTTGAAAGAACAAGCACACACCTTCATTGTCTTCAACCTTGAGCTCTTAAGCATACACCTCCTGTAGGGCGTATAGGTGTTTCCTTTTTGTAAGAGCGCAAGTGCACACTCCTGTCAAGTTATAGTATATAAGATGTCGAATCCCACGAGGATTGGACAGCTTGTCTCGTTCTTTAGTTCATGCACAATGGTAAAGTAAAAACATAAGTGAAAGATTGGTTGAGATCGAAAGGTAAATAAAAACACAAGTAAAGGATAAGAGGTGAATCAGGTTGATAGAGCAGGCAAAGTTATGCTGCCACTTAGTGTGAGAACTGCGTTGAAATAGGTATGAGTTATCCTTTGCTGCCACAATATGTTGCCTCGGCGGAAACGGCGGGCGGGAAACTATGACCCTGTCACGCGGCCGCAGCAGGTCACTTCCACTGCAGGGGTGTGTACTGTCTCGGCAGGTGGAATGGAAAGACGTCCTGGAGGCAAGTCTGGCAGATACTCCAAGTTCGGCAGGATAGTCGACAGTGATCCCTCCTATTTCTAGGTTAGGATGCTCAAGATTGATAACTTGAGGACTAGTGTGGAACCAAATCAATCAACTCAGTTAGTGATCCCTTTTAGCCGCTGAAACTTGTGGACTAGTGTGGAACCAAGTTAGTCACGCCTCCCGTTGTGACCGTACTTAACCCTTTCATGAACCTTGCACTTTCGTGCCCGACAAATAGATTCTCTCAAACGACTGGTGTAGAAAGATTGAAAGAATGAAGAACAATGGATTAAGTAAACTTGGAATATTTTATTGAAGAAATAACTTAAAAACCTAAAACAACTGTTTCACTCTAGTTACAACATAATCCTAACCCAAAGAGAATTTAGAACATGGCGGCAAAGAAGAACACAAGTAAAGTCTATGAAAACCTAGTATGATTTAAACTAGAAGTACAATGGGTATTTATAGACTCAAAACTAGGTTAAGTCCTCCTTGAAGTAGAAGTCCTCTAAAGTAGCTTTTCTTCTTTAATGTAGCTTTAAATGCTAACTTCTTTGCTTGGAGTATGGACTCTTCCTCGTTTTCCTTATCCCGCAAGTAAGCTTGGGAATTTTGCTTCGGCAGCCCTAGCCGCTGCTACAGACGTCAGAAAATCATGTGACCACCGGCGATAGATTCAGGAGTTTTTGATCTACAGATCGCTCTCCGGTTCTCCTAACTTCCATAGTCAGCTGTCGAGGGCAGCAAGGTCGGCTGCAACTCTACTCGGCAGGTGCTCGGAAGCAACTTGTCTTCAGCTGGAACTGCTTCAGTACAACTCCTGGGTTTGCTCCTCACCATTGTGTCCTTCGTTCTTCGGCTCCCTCGTTCAGCTGTTAGTACCTACAAGCAAGAATACACTAAAACAGTATCTCTTGTTCACCAAATAAATGATAAGTTATAAAAGCAAGGTAGAACAATGAAATACTGTAAACTGCTATGCATGACCCTAATTATGCCTAAAATGAGCTTAAACACAATAATAATAAGAGTTGGAAAGTGCATGAAATATAGGACTTTTGGACACTTTACACACCCCCCAAACTCGAACTATTGCTTGTCCTCAAGCAATGCAACCTAAAGTACTTGCTCTAATAATAGTCAGAAGGAAAAACTTTTTTTAACCTGATTTTCTGCCTAAAGGTCGTGGCACCCTTATATATATGAAACTCAATGAAGGGAAATAAACAAGAAAACAACTCAGAATTAAATTCCTAATACCTGTGTGATGTTTACAAATTTGTAAGCAAGCTGAATATGCAGAATAAAAGATTAAACAAAGATACTGATGTAATTTAAAAGGTTGATGCCAAGGCAACACATTTAAGTATATTATTTTTAATCATGGCAGTGAGGGCTTCAGCTTATCACAACTACTCTTCCAGGTCTGACGTTTAGATAGGAGCAAACTACAGAACCCCGAACCCTTGGAGTAGAGTCATCATGTGAAGGCTTTCATTCACTCATGCTAATTTTTCCGTCACTTTTAGGCTTTCAGATTCATGGACTTTGATAGCAGCGAAGTGTCCTCGCACATAATTCTTCATAGAGCTTGTTGCGGGCACCTCTAGGGTAACACAACACTTTTCTTTGTTTTTGATTTTTGCTGCTTTGGCAGTTCTGCATTTTTTTGTTTCTTTTGCATGCCTCAGCGGCTACATGCAATTATTGTTAGAATTTTGCAGATAATTCTAAATAAAAATAAACATGCAGTGTTCATCAAATATTCTAACACATTCAGCAAGTAACAGAGATATTTAACATTTTCAGGCAAAAAGAAAAAAACTAAGTCATATTTCATGCTTTTTCCCAAGATTAAGTTCAATTTTTAATTAGGTGCGAAAATAAAGTAATCGGCTATCCTATCATAGGCACAAGTCATAACAAACTTTTCTTTTCCGATTATTACTAAGGCAAGTACAATGCAATCTAAATGCAACTAAGAATGCCTACAAATGATGCGAGAGCTATCCCTCCCAAACTCGAGATGGGCATTGCCCTCAATGTACAAAACAAGAAAGAAAATTGAGCTAGAGTAAGTAGAGGGAATAACGCCCAAAGTTGCTGCCAATGGCTGGTGCTGGCAGCGGGATTGATATGGCTGTCCCGTCGTCCGTTTTTTCTTGGGTTTGGATCTGCAAAACTAATTGTGAGACGGGTATAAAAAAAACATAAAAACAAAAGAAACCTATTCCTAAAACTACTCCTACTAAAATAGTAAATAGAGGCTTAGATAAGGTTATGTCACAGTGGGGTTACCATCCCCAATGTGAATACTTCATGTTCTTTGATGATAGAGTCCCATGTGTAGTGGTTTAGTCGCTGCCCGTTGACCTTGAACTCCGTCCCTCCTTGTATTGGTTTTATTGTTACGGCACCATATGGGAAGGCTTCAACTACTTCGTAAGGTCTTGACCATCTGGATTTTAGTTTTCCCGGAAACAGTCTGAGACGGGAATTGAATAGCAGTACTTGCTGCCCTAGCAGGAACTGCCGCTGCTGGATCTTGTTGTCATGCCATTTTTTGATTTTTTTCCTTGTACAGCTTGGCGTTCTCGTATGCCTCCCGCTAAAATTCTTCCATTTCTGTTAGGTTGAGCAGTCTCTTTTCTCTAGCATGTTTCCAGTCCATGTTGACTGCCTTGACTGCCCAATATGCCTTGTTTTCTATTTCAACAGGGAGGTGGTAGGCTTTTCTGTATACTAGACGATAGGGGGAAATTCCTAATGGTGTTTTGTATGCTGTTCAATATGCCCAAAGAGCATTATCTAGTTTCAATGACCAGTCTTTTCTATTAGGATTTACAACCTTCTCCAGAATAGTTTTGACTTCCCTGTTCGAAATTTCTGCCTGCCCATTTGTTTGTGGATGGTAGGCTGCAGCAATCTTGTGCTTGATTACTACTTTCTAGAGTACCTTTGCAATTAATCTGTTGTCAAAATGGGTGCCTTCATCGATTATGATTGCTCTTGGTACTCCAAACCTCGTGAATATGTTCTTTCATAAGATTCGATGAACAATTTTTGCATCATTGTGAGGGGTGGCAATGACTTCTACCCACTTAGAAACATAATCCACTGCGAGAAGGATGTATAGGTTTCCGCACGAAGATGAGAATGGTCCCATAAAGTCTATCCCCCAAACATCGAACAATTCGACTTCCAAAATTGTTTGTAGGGGCATTTCATTCCATCTCGATATATTTCTTATTCTTTGGCAGCTGTCACACTGTTTGTAGAATTCCTAAGCGTCTTTATGCATTGTTGGCCAAAAGAACCCTGATTGTAGAACCTTTGCTGTTGTTCGCTGCCCACCAAAATGGCCTCCATATGGTGCTGAGTGGCATTGTGAGAGTATGGCCTACTGTTCATCCTCTGGTACACATCGTCTGATGACCTGGTCTGCATAATTTTTAAACAAGAAAGGCTCGTCCCAAGAATAATGCTTAGCATCATGTTGGAAACGTTTCTTTCCTTGATATTTTAGTCCATAAGGCAAAACAAATGATACTAAATAATTAACAATATCCGCATACCAGGGTGTGTCTATTGAAGTTGCTGCCGCTGCTTCTGCGGGGGTGGCAGGTATTAATCCTTCAGCTTCTAAGGTGTCTACTAGGGCAGAGACTAGCATCAGCTGTTCATCAGGGAATTCATCTTGAATTTCATCGTGGGAGGTGTATTTTTGTCTATTCTCAAGCCGAGAGAGATGATCCGCCACTTGGTTTTCTGTACCCTTTCTATCTCGGATTTCTACGTCAAATTCTTACAATAGTAGGATCCACCGAATTAGGCGAGGCTTTGCATCCTTCTTTGCAAATAGGTACCTTAGGGCGGAATGGTCTGTATGAACTATCACCTTCATGCCAATTAGGTAGGGTTGAAACTTATCGAAAGCAAATACTACTGCCAACAATTCTTTTTTTTTGTGGTGTAGTTGGTCTGGGTGGTATTTAGTGTTTTGCTGGCGTAGTATATGACATGAAAGAGTTTATCTCTACGCTGCCCTAGGGCGGCGCCAACAGCAGTGTCACTAGCATCGCACATGAGCTCGAATGGTTGACTCCAGTCCGGAGGAACTACAACAGGGGCTGTGATAAGCTTCTCCTTTAATGTCTTGAACGCCTCCTGGCATGCCTCGTTGAAGATGAATGGCTGGTCCTGTTCTAGCAAAGTACACAACGATTTAGAAATCTTAGAAAAGTTTTTAATGAATCTACGATAAAAACCTGCGTGTCCTAGAAAACTTCGTATGCCCTTAACATTGGTCGGCGACAGCAAATTAGCAATGACTTCGATTTTTTCTTTGTCCACCTCTATTCCTTGTGCAGAGATTTTATGCCCCAAGACTATGCCTTTGTCAACCATAAAGTGGCATTTTTCCCAGTTAAGCACTAGGTATGTTTCCTCACATCTGGTCAGCACTTTCTCAAGGTTGCTGAGGCAGCTGTCAAAGCTGCTGCCAAAGACAGAGAAGTCATCCATGAAGTCTTCTATCATGTCGGAGAAGATAGCCATCATGCATCGTTGGAATATGGCTGGGGCATTGCACAAACCGAACGACATTCTTTGAAAGGCATAGATGCCATATGGGCATGTGAAGGCTGTTTTGGCCTGGTCATCCGGCGCGATGGCGATTTGGTTATACCCTGAATATCCATCCAAAAAACAATAGAAGGGTTTGCCAACAAGGCGGTCAAGCATCTGATCAATAAAAGGTAATGGAATTTTTTGTTGCTTTATTTAACTTGAGGTAATCCATGCATATTCGCCAACCTGTTACTGTTCGAGTTGGGATTAATTCATTATTATCATTGCTTACCACAGTTATTCCACCTTTCTTTGGTACATATTGTACCGGGCTTACCCATTCGCTGTCTGCAATCAGGTATATGATACCAGCATCTAGCCATTTGATTATCTCCTTTTTGACCACTTCTCTCATAGCTTCGTTTAATCTCCGTTGGGCATCCACGGTTGGTTTTTGGTCATGCTCCAGTTGAATTTTGTGCATGCAAATGGCAGGGATGATTCCCTTTATATCTGCAATGGTTCAGCCTATCGCCTTCTTATGTTGTCGCAGTAGTGGAATTAGCTGTCGTTCTTGTTCAGGCTGCAATGGTCTAGCTTGTCTCATGGATTGATAAAGTTTCAGTTTTATTTGTTGATCATCTATTCGCATCGTGAGTTCGCCCTTCTCTACATCAATTAGGGTTCTACCCGTAGCAAGGAAAGGTCGCCCCAGTATTATCGGTGCTTTTTCATCTACTTCACAATCTAGTACCAAGAAGTCGGCGGGAAAAATAAACTCATCCACTTGTACTAGAATGTCCTCAATTTCCCTTCTGGTTGCACATAGGTTCTGTCAGCCAATTGTAGCATCACCGTTGTTGGGCGGGCATCTCCTATTCTTAGTTTCTGAAAAATAGATTTAGGCATCAAATATATGCTTGCCCATTGGTCACATAATGCTCGTACAGAGTGGTTGCTGCCGATCTTGCAAGTGATTATGAAGCTGCCAGGATCTTTCTGCTTGGGTGGTGCTTTATTGTGTAGCATAGCCATACATCCTTCTGTTACTGCCACCGTTTCAAATTCCCCGATCCTTGTTCTTTTGGATACCATATCCTTTAAAAACTTGGCATAGCTCGGCATTTGTTCAATCAACTCTATTAGTGGAAGGTTGATTTTGACTTGTTTTAGCACATCCAGGAACTTTTTATACTGCATCTCTTGTTTTTGTTTCTTTAGTCTCTGGGGAAATGGAGGGGGAGGGGCAAGGGCAGCAGTTTTTTTCATGTTGACCATCCTATTCTGAGTAGCTGATTCAGGTTCTGTCTGTTCATTCCTGGTGTCATTTGCTGATTCATGCTCTGGCGCTGTCGCGGCAGAATGGTCGGCATGGTGGATTGCCTTGGCAGTTGCTATTTTTCTTGCAACTGGCATGAATGGGTCATGTAGTGTTATCCCGCTTCGGGTTGTTATGACCTTACATTGTTCAAGGGCTTTTCCTTTTGCTGATTCAGTGTCACTAGGTAATCCACCTATTGGCCTAGTGCTGATGATCTGGGCAAATTTCCCGAACTGTGTTTCTAGATTTTTTAAAACTGCCCCTTAATTGTTCATCATGTTTTCAGTCCTGTACATGAAAGATTCAGTTTTATCAATGAATTTGGTAGTGCTAAAAATAAAATCTTTAGTATAGGACATAAATTCATACAGAGTAGATTCTAAAGATGAAGTATTTATATCATGTTGTGGCAGCTGCTGTCGTGACAGGTTCTATTGATAATCCCCTTGTTACTGTGATGGGTTTACAGCCGTTATGGGGTTACTCCTCGAGTAGTTAGGGTGGTTCTTCAATTCTGGGTTGTAGCTATTCTGCGTAGGTCTGCTGTTGCGTGTAAAATAGTCTATCGCAATTGAGTGCAAGTGTACACGTCGCAAGTAATAAAGTGATACTAGAGTATCGGATATCGTCTCCACAGGGACTGGGCTAACCCTTTCCTTCGCTGTCTGCACAAGGGGAAAAAGAATGATTTAAGATTTTGTCACGAAAATAAATAAGAATACTGGAAAAATAAAAGTAAAGTAATCAAGATAGAGAGAATGGGCTGGTATTGAATTTCTCAGTAGTGCAGGTATTGCAGAGTTTAGGAAATCCAGTTCTGTCGTCGCGCCTGTCGCGGGCAGCACCTGTCGCGGCAGCAGTCCGTTGATCGTCGCGGCAGCAAACACACCAACTCAGTACTTTCAAGTTTGGCAAGAATCCCAGATCTTCCTTGGCATATCCCTAGGTCCAAGTCTGTCGATGATCACGTCTTGATGATACCTCCTGGCGTGAATCGAAGGATGAACACCGATGTGTATGGATTCTTCTTTAGCCACTTAACCTCGCCCTATCCCTAGGCACGAGATAGTTCAACTATAAACTAGAGAACTTGCTCTTATTTCTTTTGTATACTTAACTCTCCCGATGCTAAGTAAATAGATAACCTCACAATGCTCTCCCGATGCTCTTGCAAGATATTAATAACCAAAATAAGAGAACTTGAAGTTTATTTTATTGAACTGAAAATTCATAAAACAAAACAACCCTTGCAACTACTTTACAAATCAACCCGTGGCCCTAGGGGGTTTTAGAACATGTCGACGGCGGGTAGACGACGGGTAGACGGCGGAGGGTTTTTGGTTGTCGGTTTAAATGGAAATCGGCTATGGGTTATGGGATGTGGAGGTTGAGATCTGCCCTAGGTTAAAATACATGCCCTTATATAAGCTTTGGGCTCAAGTTATCTAATTTAACAAGGATTACAACTTTAATTAAAAGTATGATTCTAATAAAGACTAAATCTTCAAGGAATATACTTTCCAGCCGTCCTCCTTGTTTCTTGGGATTTTCTCTCCTTGAACTTTGGGCTTGACATATCTTTTGATCTGGGGCTCGGAAAAATATGAGGTTTTCATACGACAGACGAGCAGAATTTTCTCTATCTATCGAGGTCCACTTTGCTTTTTCTCTCCACAAAACTGTTGTCACCATGCTGTCACGGCAGCACCATGGCAGCAACGTCCTCCTTGACTGCTCATTCCAGATTTTCTGCATTGCTGCCCAGCGCTTGCCACGATTGCTGCCCTGGGTGTTGTCACGACTGCTGCCACGACAGATACCTGCAAAAGTAACCAAATTTAGCAGTATCTGCGCAATTTTATCTAAATGTGATGTTTATGCAAAACTTAACCTAAAATGCAGTTAAACATGCTTGAGTGCAGCAAAAATAAGGATAAATGATGGGTAAAATATAGAACTTTTAAGTACTGATCACACCCCCAAACTCGAATATTTGCTTGTCCTCAATCAAATCAGACCTAAAAGAAAAATATTTTTTTGTTTTGGCTTTCAAACAGTGAACTTTCCCTTACCCGTCGTTCGTTCCCTGTGACGGCAGCAACCTGTTGGATAATTTAGGATCTGTCCGGAATCTCCCTATAGTCCTCGTGCAGTGTGTGCATGCTTGTGAACAGTTATATGCCAAGACTCTCTTAGTTTCACTAGAAAATTTCAGCTCTTAACTCGAATTTTTATGCCAAGTTTATCTTTTGAAGCCACTTCTTTTGCTCCTTTGATTTTCTATTTTGACTCGATTTCAAATTTTTTTTAAGCTAAAGTTTTACTAGAGCCGGTTTCGGGCACCTCTAGCTAACTTCCTAGAGCCGGTTTCGGGCACCTCTAGGGTTTTGAGTCTCTTTTGCTAAACTTCTTTCCTAGAGCCAGTGTTAGGCACCTCTAGGGGCTATTCAAGTGCTAAGCTTCCTATTCTAGTTTGGCTAAAAGAAGTCTAAGCAGTATAACAGTCACAATGGTGTTTAAGTTTTCAGAACTATAGAAAGGCTATAAACTTCTCTTTAAACTATCCTAAAGTTTCTGCCACGACAGAGCTGTCACGACAGGCAAGTTCAGTTCATAGTTTTAAGCCAAAATTTTCAAAATTTTCATTTTTTTGC
The DNA here is from genome assembly GCA_030270665.1 of Hibiscus trionum. NCBI lineage: Eukaryota > Viridiplantae > Streptophyta > Magnoliopsida > Malvales > Malvaceae > Hibiscus > Hibiscus trionum. Next base: position 14,132,049 of record BSYR01000020.1, on the reverse strand, counting down.
ATAAAATAAATGCGACACAATTAAAACTAAATGCAATATTATATTAATAATTAGGAGGAATGCCTACCCCCAAACTCAAGGGTTGCATTGTCCTCAATGCATGACACAAAAGATGAAAAAACAGAAGAAAAAGATGACAGAAAAGTTAAACATCACAAAAAGATAATATATATAGCAGGCGACAGAGAAAAAGAAAAAGAAAACTTAAGTTGTGCGGCTGTCGTCGCTGCTGCTGGAGCTTTGGATGAGGAGCTGTCGGCGGGCAGTCTTTTTGGACTTTGTCGGAGGAGCTGTGGGTGCTGCCCTGAGAGTATGAGTGCTGCCGCGACAGGGGTGGAGGCAGAGCTTCCTCAGGTTGCTTGTATCGTCATTGCAAGGGTTTTTCTTTGTTTACCTAATAACAAAAACAAACTAAAACCAATATCAAATTTCTAATTCCTAAAATAATAAAGATAAAATAAGATAAAAATAAAATAAGTTAAATTAGGAGTGCCTTGAGGGGCATCTCCTAAAGTAACTACTCCCTGTTCTATTGATGCTTGATGGGTCGTTTCCGGTACTTCTTGAAGTCCATCCGTACCCTCCATCTGGTGATTATTCTCATGGTGGAGGCTCTTTTCTTTCTCTTCCCTTTGTAGTCCATGAAGTCCTCTCTTCTTGGTAATGTTTCTGAGGGCATGAATATATGATTAGAAAAAATCAAATTGACATTCGGCCACAAACTTACCTTGTTTTCGTTGAATGTTGTTGTGGTTGAATGTAGCCCTTGCTGTCGTGTCTGCTGCTGCGGCAGCCAGTTATTTTGACAGTCCGTTGTCAGGTTACTTTGCAGGTCAATGAGACATTGGTAAGTGCCATCACTCTCTATACTAAATTCTGTTGACCACTCGTAGATCTCCGTCAGTAGAGACTTTGATGATTCTATGTCCACCGGCTTTGGTTCCTCTAATACCTGCAATGGAATTTGTGAGTTTTCAAAGAATTCAAAAGGTTCGTTTATTACCTGCTCATATTCCATCGGCGAGGCATTGTCAGTGGGTAGCTCTTCTAGGTGGTCGTGCGAGTGCCATGACAGGGATGGATGTATGCAATCTTGGTCAGGCATAATCGAGGTAGTGGGTTGAGAATTTGCCTCTGATGTGGTTGCTGCTTCAGCATCAGTTGCTGCCGAGGCGGCAGTTTCTGTCGAGGCGGCAGTTTCCGCTTTGACTGGGGTTTCTGCCTCGGAAGTGGTTGCTGCCGTGACATTCTCTTGAATTTCACTCAGCGTTGTCGTGGTGTTGCTCCATTCCGGCTCCTCGATCATTGCCATGGCAAGTTGTTGCTCAGACTCATCATATGTTGGGTATTCCTTCACATGGGCGTCCTCGTCATCTTTCCTTGGGATTTCAGGTTCAGTCGTGGAATGAATGAGGACCGGTCTGCTCAAGAGTGCATCCATCTTGGCGATACTTGCATCCATAGAAACCGACACTTCTTGAGTGAGTGCCATGAAGGCTTGAAGTGTGTCTTCTAAGGATTTTGACTGCTCTTGAGGATGATGACATTGCCAGGGCAGGTCGGGTTCTGCAGCAAAACTGTTATGGTATAAAAAATTGTGCGGGTTTTGATCGTACCATAAAAATTTTTGCTGTTGCGGCATCGGCAGTTGCTGCCCCTGTTGCTGCTGTGGCAGCATATCTTTACGGTAATTGCAAGAACTTTCCCACATCAACTCTCGAATGGTTTTTCCTGGCATGTTGATGCCCTTGAATCTGTATTTTCACCTGAGTTTTTTTTTGTTAAAAAAATAAAAAAAATAAAAATAAAAGAAAAGTGCAGAAGCTAGGGTAAGAGTGTGTTGCCAGTCCCCGGCAACGGCGCCAAAAATTTGTTGCGTGTAAAATAGTCTATCGCAATTGAGTGCAAGTGTACACGTCGCAAGTAATAAAGTGATACTAGAGTATCGGATATCGTCTCCACAGGGACTGGGCTAACCCTTTCCTTCGCTGTCTGCACAAGGGGAAAAAGAATGATTGAAGATTTTGTCACGAAAATAAATAAGAATACTGGAAAAATAAAAGTAAAGTAATCAAGATAGAGAGAATGGGCTGGTATTGAATTTCTCAGTAGTGCAGGTATTGCAGAGTTTAGGAAATCCAGTTCTGTCGTCGCGCCTGTCGCGGGCAGCACCTGTCGCGGCAGCAGTCCGTTGATCGTCGCGGCAGCAAACACACCAACTCAGTACTTTCAAGTTTGGCAAGAATCCCAGATCTGCCTTGGCCTATCCCTAGGTCCAAGTCTGTCGATGATCACGTCTTGATGATACCTCCCGGCGTGAATCGAAGGATGAACACCGATGTGTATGGATTCTTCTTTAGCCACTTAACCTCGCCCTATCCCTAGGCACGAGATAGTTCAACTATAAACTAGAGAACTTGCTCTTATTTCTTTCGTATACTTAACTCTCCCGATGCTAAGTAAATAGATAACCTCATAATGCTCTCCCGATGCTCTTGCAAGATATTAATAACCAAAATAAGAGAACTTGAAGTTTATTTTATTGAACTGAAAATTCCTAAAACAAAACAACCCTTGCAACTACTTTACAAATCAACCCGTAGCCCTAGGGGGTTTTAGAACATGTCGACGGCGGGTAGACGACGGGTAGACGGCGGAGGGTTTTTGGTTGTCGGTTTAAAGGGAAATCGGCTATGGGTTATGGGATGTGGAGGTTGAGATCTGCCCTAGGTTAAAATACATGCCCTTATATAAGCTTTAGGCTCAAGTTATCTAATTTAACAAGGATTACAACTTTAATTAAAAGTATGATTCTAATAAAGACTAAATCTTCAAGGAATATACTTTCCAGCCGTCCTCCTTGTTTCTTGGGATTTTCTCTGCTTGAACTTTGGGCTTGACATATCTTTTGATCTGGGGCTCGGAAAAATATGAGGTTTTCACACGACAGACGAGCAGAATTTTCTCTATCTATCGAGGTCCACTTTGCTTTTTCTCTCCACAAAACTGTTGTCACCATGCTGTCACGGCAGCACCATGGCAGCAACGTCCTCCTTGACTGATCATTCCAGATTTTCTGCATTGCTGCCCATCGCCTGCCACGATTGCTGCCCTGGGTGCTGTCACGACTGCTGCCACGACAGATACCTGCAAAAGTAACCAAATTTAGCAGTATCTGCGCAATTTTATCTAAATGTGATGTTTATGCAAAACTTAACCTAAAATGCAGTTAAACATGCTTGAGTGCAGCAAAAATAAGGATAAATGATGGGTAAAATATAGAACTTTTAAGTACTGATCATCTGCTATTTCTCTCGCATCTTACTATATAATTAGCAGATTCAGCACAGTCAGTGGAATCATGGTTTGCACCACATTCTTTATAGAATGGCTCCACAACTTTTGCTTCATAGACTTCTCTAGGGGTTTGTACGATTTTCATCACCAGCTTTGTTAGTTGATCGAGGCGGTTGTTAACGGATTCTAAGGCCTTTACCTTATTTGTTGTGGCTTGCCTCCTTGTGCCGCCTCGGCGGGCTGTAGGATATTTGTAATCATTTTTGGCTGCTATGTTCAACAGCCGCAATGCTTCCTCTAGAGGTCTGTCTAAGATGATCCCGTTGACCGAGGCATCTATTATCATCTGTGTTGGGTAGTTGTTGAGTGTGTAAAAGTTCTATTATTTACACCCTTTTTAACCCATATTTCTACTGCATTCAAGCATCATTGCATTGCATTTAGGTTAGTTTTCAGTAAAACATCACAAATGGACTAAAGGCACGGATTCTACTAAAAGAGGGCTATTTTTGCAGGTATCTGCCATAGTAGATGTTGAAGGCAGGCGCAGGACAGAGAAGCAGAAGAGCTAAACTGGACAAGCAGACGAAGAAGACGAAGCTGCCATGGACCTGTCGTGACAGCATGGTGACAGCAGACTTATGAAGAGGAAAAGCAAAGTGGACCTCGATAGATAGAGAAAAATCTGCTCGTCTGTCGTGTGAAAGCCACATATTTTTCCAAGCCCCGGATCAAAAGATATGTCAAGCCAAAGCTCAAGGAAAGGAAATTCCTAAAAGCAAGGATGCGGCTGGAAAGTAGGAGTCTTTAGAGATTAGTCTTTATTAGAATCTTACTTTTAATTAAAGTTGTAATCCTTGTTACCTTAGAAGACTTGAGCCCAAAGCTTATATAAGGGCATAGATTTAACCTAGGAAGCACCACCGATTACCCCATAACTGAAACCTAAACCCCCCTGTCGTCCACCCGTCACTGACATGTTCTAAATCCCCCCTAGGGCTACGGGTTGTTTTGTAAAGTAGTTGCAAGGATTGTTTTGTTTTAGGATTTTTCAGTTCAATAAAATAAACTTCAAGTTCTCTTATTTTGGTTTTAACATCTTGCAAGAGCATCGGGAGAGCATTGTGAGGTTATCTATTTACTTAGCATCGGGAGAGTTAAGTATACGAAAGAAATAAGAGCAAGTTCTCTAGTTTATAGTTGAACTATCTTGTGCCTAGGGATAGGGCAAGGTTAAGTGGCTAAGGAAGAATTCATACACATCGGTGTTCATCCTTCGATTCACGTCGGGAGGTATCATCAAAGACGTGTTCATCGACAGACTTGGACCTAGGGATAGGACAAGGCAGATCTGGGATTCTTGCCAAGCTTGAAGTACGGAGTTGGTGTGTCTGCTGCCGCGATAGCTAACGGACAGCCGCCGCGACAGGTGCTGTCGGCGACGGGAGCGACGACAGAACTGGAGATCCTAAGCAATTCAATACCTGCACTACCGAGCAATTCAATACCAGCCCATTCTCTCTCTCTTGATATCTCAATTCGTTTATTTACGTTTTCTTCAATATTTTCGTGACAACTTTCTAAACTATTTTTTTTACTTCGTGCAGTAAATCAAGGTGAAGCTATTAGCCCAATCCCTGTGGAGACAATATCCGATACTTCGTATCACTTTACTACTTGCGTCGTGTACACTTGCACTACATTGCGATAGACACTTTTACACGCAACAAGTTTTTGGCGCCGTTGCCGGGGATTGGAAACATAACTACATCTTTCTTTTATTGCACTTTTCGTTTTTATTTTCGTTTTTTTTTGTTTTTATTTTTATTTCTTTAATTTTTCTTTTGTGTTTAGACTCTTGCTTTTCACGAGGTTTTATTGTTTATGCGCAGATCTAAAAGAGGTGAAGATCCTAAGTATCCATTAGATCCGGAAATCGAACGTTCCTTCAGTCTCAAGAAACAACTTCGCCGACTTTTAGACAGAAACGAATATCTCGAGGAACAGCTAGAGAAGATGGGTCATAACCAACCTGCTGGTGGTTTCATACCACCCCTTGGCGATAATAACCCACATGTCGTCGATCCGCCCGCAGCAGGTGGACGACGGTCATGTCGTGACTACATGCTGAACGATCATGTAGAGCTGGAGACCACACTGCCGGATATTGATGTTGATAACTTCGAACTCAAGCCTGTCATGTTTAGTATGATCAACAACGCCGGACAGTTTAGTAGTTCTGCGACAGAAGATGCTAGGGAGCATCTCAAAACGTTCCAGGAGATCTGTGGTTCGTTTAGACTACCAGGAGTTAATCCGGAGATACTGAGGCTTCGGTTATTTCCCCATTCATTGAGGGACAGAGCTAAGACTTGGTGGAATAAACTAACACCGGGTTCAATCGTAACTTGGGCAGATTTGTCTCGTGAATTCTTATCTCGTTTTAATCCTTCGCATTTATCTGAGCGATTACGTAATGAAATTGCTACTTTTCAACAGGAAGATGACGAGCCAATGCACGAGGCCTGGGACAGGTTTACTACTCTTCTTCGGAACTGCCCAATGCATGGATTTCCCGTCTGGAATCATGTAACTAAGTTTTATAATGCTGCTAACTTACAAACTCGCATTCGAATTGATTCTGCAGCAAATGGACTATTATTGGATAAAGATTCGGACGAGGCATTGCAAGTTCTGAAAAATCTAGCTAAGAATGAGGAGCAGTTTCCGACAGTTAGAAGAGGGGGTAAACGGGTACTTGCTGTCAAGGACTATGAGGCCGACAGCACTATAAAATCACAGGTAGCATTCCTTACTAAAGCAATGAAACGGTTATTAAATGAAGATGAATTACAAGGATTTGCTGTCGAGGAAGTTTGTACTATCTGTGAGGGAAATCATAGTAGGGATGAGTGCCCTATAAATGTAGAAGAGGGAAAATATGTTGGAAATTACAAGCCGAACTACAATTCCAACAACTACAACCCTAATTGGAGGAAGGATCCCAAATTTTCCTGGAGTAATCCTAACAATGCTCTGAATCCGCAAGCATATAACCAGAATCAAGGGGGTCCTAGATTGTTGACGCGACAGCAACTACCGCCGCAGAACCTGCCGCAGCACCTACCGCCGTAGCAGCAACAGCAGCCACCACCTGCCACGAGTAGTGTATTGGAACAGACTCTGGCCACTTTTATGTCTCAGACCGGTACGTATATGGAGAATATAAATCAGTTTGTCAAGAAGACGGAAAAATTTATAGATAAAACTGATATGAGGATGACAAACCATGAAGCTACATTGAAATCTCTAGAGACACAAATGGGTCAGGTGTCGCAACATATTAAGCCGAGGCAGAATGGAGGTTTCCCTAGCAATACTGAAAATGCTAGACCACCCCCACATGAGCAATGTAAGGCGATTACTACTAGGAGTGGGAAGAAACTACCAGGGTCGGAAAAAGAAGCTGATACAGAAAAGGAACCTGCCTTGGATAAACCTGCCGAGGAAGCTGCCCCGACAGGTGATAGACAGACTGCTGCCGATGAGCCTGTCACGACAGCAGAAGCGACAGAGGAGAAAAAAGATGATTATCGTCCTCAGATTCGAATGCAGTGGGAAGGACGCATTGCTGATTATCGTCCTCCACCACCTTTTCCTCAACGGATACAGCAAGCTAAGCATGAATCTCAACTTAAAAAGATTTATGATATTTTTAAACAGGTTCATATTAATATTCCGTTGTTAGATGCTGTTAGGGAGATGCCCGGTTATGCTAAATTTCTCAAGGATGTTATGTCGAAAAAATCTAAACTTAGGGAATTTGAAACTGTAAGGATGCAAGAAGGTTGCATGAGTATTCTTCATCGGCAGCCACCCCAGAAAAAGAAGGATCCGGGGAGCTTCATCATACCTTGTGTAATCGGCGACAAATTCGTTGGTAAGGCACTTTGTGATCTTGGAGCTAGTGTTAATCTAATGCCCAAATCTGTTTTTCAGAAATTAGGTATTAGCAAGGCGCGGCCCACGACAGTTACCCTACAGCTAGCCGACCGCTCTTACGTTCACCCCGAGGGAAAGATTGAAGATATTCTGGTAAGAGTGGATAAGCTTATTTTTCCTGCTGACTTTCTTATTTTAGATTGTGAAGCAGATGAAAACGCACCAGTCATCCTTGGGCGACCCTTCTTAGCCACGGGAAGATCATTGATTGATGTGGAGAAAGGAGAACTCACCATGCGCGTAAACGATCAAGAAATTAAGTTAAATGTTCTCCAAGCAATGAAACATGCTGATGTGGACGAGGAATGCAAGGCCATCATTGAGGTGACCTTTGATTACCCCTGCATCAGGTCGGGCTGCCGTGATATAAAATTTGGTCACTGCTGCGACAGCCACCTACAGGCCTGTCACGACAGCGATGACGACAGCAACGACGACAGCACCGACGACAGCAACTCTTCTGAATCCGATACATCTGATACTGAAAGTCATGAGGAGGTAAACTGGTTAGACCATCGTCCAGGTAAGTTATTCGAACCCTTGAATTACACTTCGGATAACCATTTAATCCAAAAGCCCTCTACTGTTGAACCACCTGTCTTAGAACTTAAGCCCCTGCCAGGGCAGCTTAAATATGCTTATCTTGGTTGCAATGATACACTGCCCGTAATCATCTCTGCTAAGCTGCCACAGGAACAGGAACAGCAGCTAATCGGCATGCTAAGGCAGCACAAAAAGGCGATTGGATGGACGATAGCAGACATACAGGGCATTAGTCCGGCGATATGCATACACAAAATCCTCCTAGAGGAAGATCATAAGCCGACTATTGATGCCCAAAGGCGGTTAAACCTTGCGATGAAGGAGGTAGTGCGTAAAGAGATAATTAAATGGTTAGATGCTGGTATTATTTACGCCATCTCCGACAGCAAATGGGTAAGCCCGGTGCAATGTGTTCCTAAGAAAGGAGGCATGACCGTGATAACCAACGAAAACAACGAGTTAATCCCAACCAGGACTGTGACCGGTTGGAGGGTTTGTATGGACATTCGGAAGCTTAACAAAGCTACCCGAAAAGACCACTTTCCTTTACCCTTTATTGATCAAATGCTTGATAGATTAGCGGGTAAGCCTTACTATTGTTTTCTTGATGGTTACTCAGGTTATAACCAAATTGCTATTGCACCAGAGGATCAAGAGAAAACGACTTTCACATGCCCCTACGGAACGTACGCATTTAGGAGAATGCCGTTCGGCCTATGTAACGCACCTACCACCTTCCAAAGGTGCATGATGGCTATATTCTCCGACATGGTAGAGGACTTCCTTGAGATTTTCATGGATGATTTTTCCGTCTTTGGAGACGATTTTGAGATCTACCTCGGCAACCTTCAAAAGGTTCTTGAAAGATGTGAAAAAGCTAATCTTGTTCTAAATTGGGAAAAGTGCCATTTTATGGTGGACGAAGGGATAGTCCTTGGCCATAAGATTAGCTGCCGTGGGATAGAAGTCGACAGGGCTAAGATTGAAGTCATAGAGAAGTTGCCGCCGCCAACAACAGTCAAGGGCATTAGAAGTTTTTTAGGGCATGCGGGTTTTTATCGGAGATTCATCGCAAATTTCTCGAAAATCACGAAGCCCCTATGCCATCTCTTAGAGCAGAACCGACCCTTTGACTTTAATGAAGAATGTACTGAAGCATTCAAGGTTCTGAAGGAAAAGTTAGTGACAGCCCCTATAGTACAGCCACCAGACTGGACACAGCCATTCGAGATCATGTGTGATGCTAGTGACTATGCTGTCGGGGCAGCACTTGGGCAGCGCAGAGATAAGCTGTTTCACGTCATATACTATGCCAGCAAGACGTTGAATGACGCCCAAGTGAACTACACCACCACAGAAAAGGAGCTGTTAGCTGTGGTGTTCTCTATCGACAAGTTTCGTTCTTACATACTTGGAACGAAAGTAATAATACACACCGACCATTCTGCCCTCAAGTATTTGTTCGCAAAGAAGGACGCAAAACCTAGGTTGATACGATGGATATTGCTATTACAAGAGTTCGACCTTGAAATTAAGGACAAAAAGGGGACAGAAAATCAGGTGGCAGACCACTTGTCGAGGTTGGAGATGGGACAGAGTCTACCGTTAGATGAGACACACATACTGGAGACCTTCCCAGATGAGCAGCTCTTTGCTGCCGCAATCGCTGTCGCGACAGCCATGGCGGCAGGTAAGTCTTCTAACCTTCCCTGGTATGCTGATTTCGTTAATTTTATAGTTAGCGGAATATTACCTTCTGATCTTAATTATCAAGCAAGGAAGAGGTTCCAAAATGATGTTAAACATTATTATTGGGACGAACCTCTTCTTTTCAAAATGTGCGCAGATCAGGTTATAAGGAGGTGTGTACCACAAGAAGAGCAAGAAGACATTCTCCATCACTGCCATGCTTCACAATATGGAGGTCACTTAGGAGGCAATAAAACTGCTGCCAAGGTGCTGCAGTCAGGGTTCTACTGGTCGACACTATATAAAGATGCACAGGAATTTTACAAAAACTGTGACAGGTGCCAGCGGACAGGTAACATCTCGAGGAGAAACGAGATGCCACTGCAGAATATTCTAGAAGTCGAGATCTTCGACGTCTGGGGGATTGATTTTATGGGACCATTCCCATCTTCATGTGGAAATTTGTACATCCTCCTAGCAGTGGATTATGTCTCCAAGTGGGTTGAAGCAATCGCAACTCAAAAGAATGATGCCAAGACGGTCCAAAAGTTTTTGCATAAAAACATTTTTTCTAGATTTGGCATCCCTAGGGTGATTATCAGTGATGAAGGGAGACATTTCGATAATAGGGTAATTGCTGCCGCCTTAAAGAAATATGGTGTCAAGCACAGGATCGCGACAGCATACCACCCACAGACCAATGGACAGGCTGAGATTTCCAATAGGGAAGTGAAGAACATCCTTGAAAAGATGGTTAAACCAACTAGGAAAGATTGGTCTTTACTTCTAAATGATGCATTATGGGCATATCGGACAGCTTTCAAGACTCCATTGGGAATGTCTCCATTCAGACTAATTTATGGGAAAACCTGTCACTTGCCTGTCGAGATCGAGCACAAAGCATATTGGGCAATTAAGGCAGTGAACATGGACTTGGACAAGGCCGGCCAGAAAAGGTTATTAGATCTGAACGAGATTGAAGAATTAAGGACAATGGCCTACGACAACGCAAGGATCTACAAGGAAAAGACTAAGAAGTGGCACGACAAGAAACTGCTGTCACGACAGTTCTGCCCAGGGCAGCTTGTGTTGTTATTTAATTCTAGACTTAAACTCTTCCCAGGAAAGCTAAAGTCTAGATGGTCTGGCCCGTTTCAAGTAGTTCAAGTTTTTCCTCATGGTGCCATCACAATTCAATCATTAAAGGACGGGCACCAATTTAAAGTCAATGGACAACGCCTCAAGCACTATCAGGGGACTGAAGCCCCAGGAATTCAGGAAGTGGTTACTTTAGGAGATGCCCCACAAGGCACCCCTAATTTAACCTAAGTTTTATTTTTATTTTATTATTATTAATATTATTTATTAGGAATTAGATTTATTTTATTCGAATAATGTTTTATTTTTATAATTTCAGTTTTTAGGAAATAAAGGAGTCAAGAAGGAAAGAAGAAGTGGCCCAAACCCACCACCCATCCACCAGCCCAATAAAGCCCATTTATGATAACATGTCGTTTCGACTGTCGGCGCAGACGGACTAGACAGGCTGTCAACAGACTGACACTGCAGACGCAGAAGCATGCGGCAGACGCACAGCAGACGCTTAAATGCGTATCAGACGCGTCAGACACGCTACATCCAATCTGCCGCCCCGTTATTCCCGCCTGCCGTTGCGGCATTAAATGGGCAGATACCCAACAGCTATATAACCCCGTTCTCCCTTTCATTTTCATCACTTCTGATTTTTCTCTCTTGTTTTTCCCCTCTAGTTTTATTTGTTTTCTTTCTTTCACAGCCCTTGCAACCAAAATGTCGTCGAGACAGACCTGTCGTAACGCTGCTGCCGCTTCTTCTTCAGCAGCAGCGTCACCCTTCGCCAACAAGGAGTTATGGGAGGAGCGTGGCTTCATATACAACATAAATGCTCCCCATATGGGACTCCGGCCGTTCATTGTAAAGGCCATCACGGCACAGCTATGGGAGGACTTTGCCGAACAGCCGGCAGAGCTAAATGATACCTTGGTCCGGGAGTTTTACGAGGCCATCGACAGCAAAACGGCGACATCTGTCACTGTCCGAGGAGTGGAAGTGCCCTTCACTGCCAACAGCATCAATCATATGTTTGGCCTCTTCTTTGGCCCCGATGACGATGCTCACCAACAATTTCTGGACACCCTCGACGCTGCCGCATATGATGCCATCATGGTGGAGCTGACAGAAGCCGGTACGACATGGACAACCAGCAAGAAGAACCCCCACTCTGTCAATAGGGGGCAGCTCCTCCCCGAAGCAAAACTCTGGAACGCGTTCATCAAAAAGCGTATCCTGCCCTCGTCCCACCACACGACAGTCAACCGACAGCGGCTGGCCCTCATTCACTCTATTATGCATGACAGGCCCATCAATGTGGGCAGGTACATGAACGACAGCATCATTGATTGTGCCTTCCGCTCAGACTCACGACTCTGCCTGCCGTTCACCATCACTGCCCTCTGCCGATGTGCCGCTGTCCCAGAGGAACCCTCCGACAAACTACACCAAGGTAATGGCTGGACCGACAGTAACATCTCCAGCCTCATGGAGGTCGTAGCTGCAACACCCATCAACGCCTTTGATCCAAATGCACCACCTGCAGACTCGGATGAGGAACCTGCCACCGAGCCTGCCCCTGAAGCTGCCACCGCCACCGCTCTGACAGACCAGTCGGCACACATCCTTGCTGCTATCCTACGGGTCGAGGAGCGGCAAATGGGTTTGATGACCTTTATCCGAGATTTCTCAAATGCAACGGTAAATTTCATTACTAATACTTTACATTATTCGGATGTCATCTTCCCCACCTTTCCCTCCCATTATTTCCATATCCCCTCCCCCACACCTACACCACCCCTTTCCCCCCATACCCATTCTGCCACTTCCACACCATCCCCTGCCCCGACGGCAGCAGGCAGCCCTCCGGCAGACACCTCCCCTCGAGGAACCAAAAGACCTGCCACTGATGACAGCCCTCTTCTCCGGAGGAATTTGGAGAGGGACTTTACGAGGGTGAAAAGAATTAAGCACGTGGCAGACAAGAAACGGCTGCCCAAAGCCGGCACCACCACTAGCAGCAGCTGGGATAGTGGCAGCAGTTCTGACGTCCGGCTAGTGGAGCATCCTGCCCCTCAACCTGCTCCTGAACCTGCCCAGCCCCCTCCACAGCGCAGACGCCGCCATCAGATCCGCGTCAGCAGCAGCAGCGAGGACAGCGATTGAAAATTTAAGTCTTTATTTTCCTCTTATTGCTGCCTGCCTTTATATTTTGTGATGTACTTTTTCTTTATTTTATTTTTCATGTCATTTTGCATTGAGGGCAATGCAACCCTTGAGTTTGGGGGTGGCAACCCTCCATCATTAATGGAGTCTTTAGTACATCTTTTTATTAATTGTTGTGTCCTTTTTTTTAAATAAGTTCTCTTAAAAAAAATCAGAAAAGATAAAACTGTTGGCTTAAAACTGTGAAGTTAACTTACCTGTCATGACAGCTCTGTCGTGGCAGCATCTTTAGGACAGGTTAAGGAGAAGTTTAGAGCCTTTCTATAGTTCTGAAAATTTAAACACTTTTGTGACTGTTATATTGCTTAGATTTCTTTTAGCCAAACTAGAATAGGAAGCTTAGAACTTGAATAGCCCCTAGAGGTGCCTAACACTGGCTCTAGGAAAGAAGTTTAGCAAAAGAAAATCAAAAACCTAGAGGTGCCCGAAACCGGCTCTAGGAAGCTAACTAGAGGTGCCCGAAACTGGCTCTAGAAAAATTTAGCTTGAAAATAGAATAAAAAGAAGCATGAAAATGTGCCTTCTAAAAAATAAACTTTGGCATAAAAATTCGAGCTAAGAAGTTGAATATTCTAGTGAAACTAAGAGAGTCTTAGCATATAACTGTTCACAAGCATGCACACACTGCAATAGAGCTATAGGGAGATTCCGGACAGATCCTAACCTTTCCGACAGGTTGCTGCCGCCATAGAGAATGAGCGACGGGTAAGGGATAGTTCACTATTTGAAGGCCAACACAAAAAAATTTCACTTTTCTTTCTTCATTGCTTGAGGACAAGCAAAAACTTGAGTTTGGGGGTGTGTTGAGTGTGTAAAAGTTCTATTATTTACACCCTTTTTAACCCATATTTCTGCTGCATTCAAGCATCATTGCATTGCATTTAGGTTAGTTTTCAGTAAAACATCACAAATGGACTAAAGGCACGGATTCTACTAAAAGAGGGCTATTTTTGCAGGTATCTGCCATAGTAGATGTTGAAGGCAGGCGCAGGACAGAGAAGCAGAAGAGCTAAACTGGACAAGCAGACGAAGAAGACGAAGCTGCCATGGACCTGTCGTGACAGCATGGTGACAGCAGACTTATGAAGAGGAAAAGCAAAGTGGACCTCGATAGATAGAGAAAAATCTGCTCGTCTGTCGTGTGAAAGCCACATATTTTTCCAAGCCCCGGATCAAAAGATATGTCAAGCCAAAGCTCAAGGAAAGGAAATTCCTAAAAGCAAGGATGCGGCTGGAAAGTAGGAGTCTTTAGAGATTAGTCTTTATTAGAATCTTACTTTTAATTAAAGTTGTAATCCTTGTTACCTTAGAAGACTTGAGCCCAAAGCTTATATAAGGGCATAGATTTAACCTAGGAAGCACCACTGATTACCCCATAACCGAAACCTAAACCCCCCTGTCGTCCACCCGTCACCGACATGTTCTAAACCCCCCCTAGGGCTACGGGTTGTTTTGTAAAGTAGTTGCAAGGATTGTTTTGTTTTAGGATTTTTCAGTTCAATAAAATAAACTTCAAGTTCTCTTATTTTGGTTTTAACATCTTGCAAGAGCATCGGGAGAGCATTGTGAGGTTATCTATTTACTTAGCATCGGGAGAGTTAAGTATACGAAAGAAATAAGAGCAAGTTCTCTAGTTTATAGTTGAACTATCTTGTGCCTAGGGATAGGGCAAGGTTAAGTGGCTAAGGAAGAATTCATACACATCGGTGTTCATCCTTCGATTCACGACGGGAGGTATCATCAAAGACGTGTTCATCGACAGACTTGGACCTAGGGATAGGACAAGGCAGATCTGGGATTCTTGCCAAGCTTGAAGTACGGAGTTGGTGTGTCTGCTGCCGCGACAGCTAACGGACAGCCGCCGCGACAGGTGCTGTCGGCGACGGGAGCGACGACAGAACTGGAGATCCTAAGCAATTCAATACCTGCACTACCGAGCAATTCAATACCAGCCCATTCTCTCTCTCTTGATATCTCAATTCGTTTATTTACGTTTTCTTCAATATTTTCGTGACAACTTTCTAAACTATTTTCTTTACTTCGTGCAGTAAATCAAGGTGAAGCTATTAGCCCAATCCCTGTGGAGACAATATCTGATACTTCGTATCACTTTACTACTTGCGTCGTGTACACTTGCACTACATTGCGATAGACACTTTTACACGCAACAGTAGTTCACCCCATTTTAGAATATTGATACTTGAGTCCAAGCCTGTGGGCCATGCAGTGGGCATTTGTTAAGTATTTGTTGGTATCGCTCCCATGCCTCGTACATCGGCTCGTCATCCCCTTATCTAAAGGCTGTGATCTTACTCCGCAGCATATCGGTGACGTTGGATGGGCTGAATCGGTCTAGAAAGTCCTTGCAGAGCTCCGCCCATGAAGTGAAAGATCTGGTTGGCTGGTTATTCAACCAATGTTTCACCCTATCCTTTAGTGAATAGGGAAATAGCCTCAGCCGCAATACGTCCTGGTGTACCCCATGAATTGTGAAACATATGCTTTAATTTTGATATAACTAAAAACCTAAGGACTAAAATGAAAATTTCAAAACAAATTTTAAGGTCCTTTAAATTTCCTATATATTGATAAAGACCACTTCACAGTTAAAACCAAAGACTTACAAATTATTTTTTAAGTATTTCAAAGTCAAAAACAGTGCATTTTCAAGCCCCGTTTCGAAACGGCCCCCAGGCGTTTCGAAACATTTTCAGTTCGATGTGCACCTGTTCCGCAACGCGTATCGGAACGGGTCAAGGCGTTTCGAAACGATATGACTCGTTTCGAAACTGTTCTTTATTCATAAGAACAAGGACAACGGTTTTAACTGATTTTTGAAGAACAAAACAGGGCGTTCCGAAACGGAATAAGGCCGTTTCGAAACACCCTTTGGCAGTGGCAAAATGTTCCGAAACGGGCTAAGGCCGTTTCGAAACACCCCTTTGGCAGTGGCAAACCGTTCCGAAACAGCCCTAAGGCGTTTCGAAACGGGCTCTCATAAGACGCTCCAACGGCTATATTATTTGAAAATCCGTTCCGAAACAGGTTGACCCGTTCCGAAACGGTAGGCTGCAGACTGCTTTAAAGGAGTGAGAAAAACATCCCCAACGGCTCTATTCTCGAGCCCAACACCCACAACGGTTAGAAATCAACAAGAGGCTATAAAAAGACCCCAAGAAGCTCCAGCAAAAAAAAACATTGAACCTCAAGAATACATCCTATCATCAAATCCAAGCATTTGTGTTAAAATCCCATTATTTGTCTAAAAACCCCAATTGTATTTTTCATTCATATTTTGTTCAATTGGGTTGAGTGCTTGATATTGGGCTATCATTTGTATTGAGAGATACTTTATTAGCCATCAAATTTCTTTGTTCTTTTGTGTGAGAATTGGGTTAATTTTTGGGTAGAAAAATTAACCGAAATTGTAAAGGTTGCCTCCTTGTCTTAGAAAAAGGGGACGAACAATTAGTGGAATTGTTGCAAATCCTTGGTGAGACTAAGGTAGTGGATGTAGAGTTCGGTTGGTGAACTTGAACCACTCTAAATCCCGTGTCGATTAATTTTTGATTTGCAATTTCTCTTACTACATCTCTAAAATTCCAATTCACCCCCCCTCTTGGTTATTATCTATCGTGTGATCCACTCAACAATTGGTATCAGAGCTTAACTCTTTGAGGATTAACAACCACAAGAGGAGATCCTTGGAAGAAGTGTGATCATTAAAATATCAAGAGATGGCTTCAACCTCCGCTCCCGGCATGTACGACTCACAATCCACCACAAAGCCTCCCTTCTTCAATGGTGAGAACTACTCCTTTTGGAAAAATAAAATGCGTCTATTCATTAAATCAAGTGACTATCTTGTATGGGATGTCATTGAGGATGGACCATATATTCCATTGAAGCAAGATAATGAAGGCAAGATGGTGCTAAAAAGGAGAACGGAAATGAGTGAAGAGGAAAGAAAAAAGATTCAAGTAAATGACAAAGCTCTTCACATGCTATTTTGTGCTTTCGGTCCGGACATCTACTCAAAGGTCTCATCAATTGAAAGTGCCAAAGAAGTGTGGGACACTCTTGAAACCACCTATGAAGGCACCAACGATGTCAAAGAAACTAAGATTGGAATTCTCAATCTTAGTTATGAAAATTTCAAGATGGAATTCGATGAGACGGTGTCAAAGATGTTTGATCGGTTCTCCACAATTGTAAATGGTTTAAAGGGATATGGAGAAGTTATACCGGAAGACAAGCTTGTCCGAAAGCTACTCTATTCACTTCCCGAATCTTGGGATGGGAAGAGAACCGCTATCATCGAAGCAAAGAATTTAAAAACTCTAAAGCTTGATGAACTTGTAGGCTCTCTTCTTACTCACGAGATCATGAAGCAAGGAAAGGAAGATGAGAAAAAGAAAGAAGAAAAAAGAATGGAGAAGCTTGAAGGGGAGAAAAAGAAGAAAATGGGAATAGCTCTCAAGGCTAAAACTTCCCAACTTGATGAAAGTTCATCTAGTGATGAGGATGAGCTTGAAGAATTGGCTATGATAGCCAAACGATTCTCACGCTTTATGAGGTCCAACCGAGGAAGAAAAATCCAAAGGAAGATGGACTTTAAAAGCAAGAACAAAGAAGAAGGAAGGGATCCAATCACTTGCTTCGAGTGCAAACAACCCGGCCACATACGTTCGGAGTGCCCTCAACTCAAGAAGAAGGGCTTTGAGAAGAGGAAAAAGCTCAAAGCCAAGCTTGCTACTTGGAGTGATGAGGAGTCATCGGAGGATGACGAACAAGAAGTGGCGAACCTTTGCCTCATGGCACTTGAGGAAGATTCCTCCTTGGTAACCTCTAACTCATCTACTTTAGATTTTTCATATGAAGAATTAAATGATGCTTATGATGAGTTACAAGAGGTATATGATGAATTAGTTGAGAAGTATAAGGAGTCGATTGTTAGGAATAGAAAAATTATTCTAGAATTAAATGATAAAAATAACTCACTTACTCAAACTAATTCTAAACTTGAGAAAAAGATATTAGGATTAAAAGGTGAACTTAAATTTTTTCAAGATGAAAATGTTGATCTTAATAATCTTTTATCTCAAAATAATTGTGAACACCAAAAGGTGTTGAATTAGCTAAATGAGCTCAAAAAGTCTTTAAAAAATGTTGGTAGTGTCAAGCATGAAGTAGGAGAATCCTCTAGAGCACACCAACCTAAGAAAAAGACTAACTACTACAAACAAGGTAATTATCCTAGACATAGTAAAACTAAAAGAATTAGAAATGTATGGATTCCTAAGGAACTTGTTAAATCTAATAATATTATTGCTATGTCACCTTGGATTCCTAAGGGAACCAAAGTTTTAGGGACTAACACACATGGACCCAAAATGATTTGGGTACCAAAAACCAAGTTTTAAATATCTTTGTTTGTAGGGGGAGCATTGCTACAAGGCCAAAGCACAAAGTCAAAACTCATGGTACCTTGATAGTGGATGCTCGAGACACATGACCGGAGACAAGAGTCGACTCATGGATCTAAAGCCAAAAAGTGGAGGAGTAGTAACATTTGGCGACAACTCCAAAGGCCACATTGAAGGTATTGGCTCCATAGGTAATCACTCTACTATTCTCATTGAAAATGTTTTATATGTCAATGGTCTTAAACATAATTTATTGAGCATAAGTCAACTATGTGATAAAGGTTTTAATGTTTTGTTTGATAAAACCGGTTGTAAAATCGTAGACATTAAAACTAATAATATTATGCTCATAGGTCATCGCATAGGGAATATATACATGGTGCATCTAGATGACATTCATACATCTCATGCATGCTTAGTTGCTCAAAATGAAAATGATGCATGGTTGTGGCATAGGAGGCTAGGACATGCTAGCACAAGTGTTTTAGAAAAACTAGTCTCTCTAAACATAGTTAAAGGTTTACCCAAGATAAAATTTTCGAACGATAAAATTTGTGATGCATGCTCAAAGGGTAAACAACATAGATCTTCTTTTAAATCCATTAATGACATTTCTACTAGTAGATGTTTACAACTAATCCACATGGATTTATTTGGGCCAATTAGGACTATGAGCTTGGGTGGCAAATCATATGCTTTTGTACTAGTTGATGATTTTTCTAGATTCACTTGGGTTCTCTTTTTAAGTACTAAGGATGAGGCTTTGGAAAAATTCATCACATTTTCAAAATTAATTCAAAATGATCTTGAACTTAAAATTTCACATATTAGAAGTGATCATGGAACCGAATTTCAAAATTTAGGATTTGAAGATTTTTTAAATGAAAATGGTATTAGCCATAATTTTTCAGCTCCTCGAACTCCTCAACAAAATGGGGTAGTTGAGAGGAAAAATAGAACCTTACAAGAAATGGCTAGAACTATGTTTTGTGAAAATAATTTACCAAAATATTTTTGGGCGGAAGCCACAAACACAGCTTGTTATATTATAAATCGAGTAACTATTAGGCCAATTTTAAAGAAAACACCTTATGAGATTATAAAATCTAAAAAGCCTAATATTAGCTACTTCCACCCTTTTGGATGCAAATGTTTTGTTTTAAATAATGGAAAAGATAATTTAGGTAAATTTGATGCAAAAAGTGATGAAGCAATTTTTATAGGTTACTCTTTAACCTCTAAAGCCTATCGAGTATTTAACAAAAGAACTTTAGTAGTAGAAGAATCTATTCATGTTGTATTCAATGATAATCCCCTTCCTAGGAAGGATTCTTGTGATGATGATAATGTAGGAATCATAAATACCTTTGATGGAGGTCAAACTTCAAAGAAGGATGAGATTCAACCAAAAGAAGAATACACACAAGATCCACCTCTTGAAGCCTTGAAGGACTTGGCTATTGAGGAAAAGGAAGTTAGCTATCCAAGGGAGTTGAACTATGTCAAAGATGGTGAAATCTTGGGTGATCCATCCAAGGGGGTAACCACTCGTTCTTCTCTTAGATTAATGAATCATATTGCATTTATCTCATGCATAGAGCCTAAAAATATCAAAGAAGCATTGAAAGATGATTTTTGGATTATGGCTATGCAAGAAGAGTTAAATCAATTTGAGAGAAGTAATGTTTGGACATTAGTTGATAGGCCTAGTAATCAATCTACAATAGGAACTAAATGGGTCTTTAGGAACAAACTAGATGAGAGTGGTAACATTGTGAGAAATAAAGCTAGACTTGTAGCACAAGGTTACACTCAAGAAGAGGGAATAGATTTTGATGAAACCTATGCACCCGTAGCTAGAATGGAAGCCATTAGGATGTTGCTTGCATATGCATGTTATCATAATTTCAAGCTTTTTCAAATGGATGTTAAAAGCGCATTTTTAAATGGTTTTATAAATGAGGAAGTGTATGTAGAACAACCACCGGGTTTTGAAGACTCAAAATTTCCAAATCATGTTTTCAAACTAACCAAAGCTCTATATGGTTTAAAACAAGCTCCTAGAGCTTGGTATGAACGTCTTTCAAACTTTTTGATTGAAAAAGGATTTGAAAAAGGTAAGGTGGACACTACACTTTTTTATAAAAATGTATAAAATGACATTTTAGTAGTTCAAATTTATGTTGATGATATTATTTTTGGTTCTACTAATGAATGTCATTGTCAAGAATTTGCTAAGTTAATGCAAGGTGAATTCGAGATGAGCATGATGGGGGAGCTCTCATTCTTTTTGGGACTCCAAATCAAACAAAAGAAGGATGGCACCTTCATAAATCAAGCAAAATACATAAAGGATATGCTCAACAAGTTTGGCTTGGAGAACACAAAGCCTCAAGCCACTCCTATGAGCTCATCTACAAAGCTTGACAAAGATGAAGGAGGTAAGTGTGTTGACTCTAAGCTTTATCGTTCTATGATTGGATCTTTGCTTTACCTTACCGCAAGTAGACCGAATATATTGTTTAGTGTTTGCTTGTGTGCTAGGTTTCAAGCTAGTCCTAGAGAGTCTCACCTTATAGCCGTAAAGAGGATCTTTAGGTATCTTAGAGACACTCCTTGTTTAGGTCTTTGGTACCCTAGAGTCTCTACCTTTAACCTACATGCTTATTCGGATGCGGATTATGGGGGTTGCAAAATTGATAGGAAAAGTACTTCGGGAACTTGTCAATTCCTAGGTAGTATGCTCATATCTTGGTTCTCTAAGAAACAAAATAGTGTAGCCTTATCTACCACCGAAGCCGAGTACATATCCTTAGGAAGTTGTTGTGCTCAAGTTCTTTGGATGAAGCAACAACTCTTAGATTATGGTGTAAAAATAGAAATCATACCCCTAAAATGTGATAATACTAGTGCAATATGTTTAACAAAAAATCCCATCCAACATTCTAGAACCAAACATATAGAAATAAGGCATCATTTCATTAGAGATCATGTCCTTAAGAAAGATGTGGTTATAGAGTATGTAGACACCTTGAATCAATTAGCGGATATTTTTACAAAACCATTAGATAAAGAGCGTTTTTGGTCCCTTAGGAGAGAGTTAGGTCTAACTAGCCTATCTTGACCTTTTAGAACTTCTTTTTAAATTTAAATATGCTTGATCTTGTGAAATACCATGTTTATATGTTTAGACTCCCAATTTCTTCCATGCATATAGTTAGGGAGAGTATGTTTATGCCTAAATATGTTTTCCATGCTCATTCATAACATTTATGCATGTTTGGCCTCTTAGAATTTCACTTTTCTGCACTTTTAGAGCCTCATCTGCACTTCCAGGCCCAGGTGTATCGAAACGGGACCCCCTGTTTCGATACGGGTGCCTTAAAATCTGTTCTGAGTGAAGGGCGTTTCGAAACGGCCCTAGGCGTTTCGAAACGGTTTTGGTTCGATGTATGGGTGTATCGGAACCCGTTCCGATACGGGTCAAACGTGTTTCGAAACGGTCATCCCGTTTCGAAACGATCTGTCGATAGGTTTAAGAAGGGTCAAAACCCTAGCCGCCCGGTTCCGAAACGGTCTTGACCGTTCCGAAACGGCCTCGCGGAATGCCTTATTTAGGGCTTTTAATGACTCAAAATTTTATTTAAACTCAAACTCTTAAAACCCTAAAAACCCTAACCGACCCCCTTCTATAAATACCCTCTCAAACCCTTTGTTTTTCACAAAATTGTGAGGGATTTTTCTCTAAAACACATATCTAAGCAAGCTTCATCAATCTTGTGCAAAGATTTCATTCAAATCATTCAAAATCCCAAACTAAGGTAATTTTTCTTATTTTTCTCTTTTTCAATATTTGTTCAAATCTTAGGCTAGATAATTATAATTTTGTATACATTATATGTTTTTAGTTGTGGGTTTTCCATATCTTGTAAAAAAAATTCAAAATCTCAAAAATTTTTATTCGAGTATAAAATTTTTTAATCGTATTTTTTTTAATTCTGTTTTTTTTTCAAAAACCTAAGTGGGATTTCCTATTGGATTGATTTTAATTATCAATGCATACACTTAATTTTAAAACTCTTGCTTAATATTTTTAGATGGCGGATCAATCGAACAAAAAGCGCAAAGCCGTTCAAACCGGTGAATCGAGCATTCTTCCAAATATCACTCAACTCTTTCATAAAACTCTTAAAACTCAGCAGCAGCGTACTCGCTTCTCCTACGTCAAAAATCTCGCGGTTCGTAAAGAAAGGGTCATTGATCTAGATTTCCTCAATTCCGAGCGATTCCTCTTTCGGTATCTTGGACGTTTGGATGAGTGGGATCTTCTTTTCTTCTTGAGCATCGAGGATGTTTGCTACAAAAACTTGGTACTCCTTTTCTACTCTAATGCTCGTTTCCTTTACGATGAAACCAAAACCGAGATAGTAGGAATTGAGTCATCTTTATTGTGGCAAAAGTTTGTTATTAATATTGCTCTTTTGGAGTCTGCCCTTAAACTCAAGAATGAGGGTCTTGAAGATGAACGTCACTTTGGCACCTTCACCGGGAAAGCCCTTCATTTAGATGTGCACGATCGTGTCCTTCATTTGATGGTTTCTTGGTTCATTCGACCATCCGGAGGAAAATACTCCCACATCCGGGAAAAAGATCACTTTTGGCTCGAATGTTTCCGAAGAGGTGAGCGCCCAAATGTGCCCAAAATTATTTTCGCTGAGATTGTCAATAATATCAAGCTTATTGACACCAATGAGTTGACATCTTTCACCTACGGCATTGTCTTGAGTTTCCTCTTCGATCATCTTGGTATTGATTGTACCTATGACTCTCCGGAACCTAGCAAGACCAAAATTGGTGAGTCCTCTCTCCGAAAGTCCGGATTCACATATTTGGATGGTTATTGGCAAAGAATTGATAGAGAAGCGGTTCCTCCTCCCGTTGCTCCTCCACCTCAAGTTCAAATAGGAAACCAAGATGCTCTCACGGCTTTCCTTACCGAGCGTTTCAATGCCTTGGATTCTCGTTTTGACACTATGGATACTCGTATTTCTTCGGGCTTTGAAACTATGGGCAATCGGTTGAAGAACGTCGAGGATCGTCTTCAATCCCTTGAGACTTCCAATGCCAACCTTGATCTTTCCTTCTCTACTCTTTATGGAGAATGGACAAAATATCACCGTTCTCAAGCCAAGAACGATGATGATGATGAGGATGATGATGACGAGGCCTAGGATATTCATATCATATCATATTATATTATCTATGCATTTAGGCTTGAGTTTGCTTCTTTATGTTTTCTCATGTTTTAGGAACCTATGCTTATGATCTTTTATTTTGGGATTTTATTATGAACTTATTGCTTTATGTTTTGGATATTTTGATGATATTTTTTTTATTGCTTATTATTGCTTATTGGTACTAATCTTCTTTATGAGCTTTCTTTGTTTCTTTTTGATCTAACAAAAAGGGGGAGAAGAAATTTAAGAGAATTGCCTTGCCATGCCACCAAACAAAAATTTTCAAATTTTTGTTAAGGTTTTGTTAAACTTTACATCTTGGATTTCAAGACACAAGTTTTAAACTTCAAAACCTATCTTAAATTAAGGGGGAGTTAGAATATCTTCAAAACTTTCAAAATTCTTAAAAAATTCTAACTTTGGTTTTGTTATATCAAAAAGGGGGAGATTGTAAAACATATGCTTTAATTTTGATATAACTAAAAACCTAAGGACTAAAATGAAAATTTCAAAACAAATTTTAAGGTCCTTTAAATTTCCTATATATTGATAAAGACCACTTCACAGTTAAAACCAAAGACTTACAAATTATTTTTTAAGTATTTCAAAGTCAAAAACAGTGCATTTTCAAGCCCCGTTTCGAAACGGCCCTCAGGCGTTTCGAAACATTTTCAGTTCGATGTGCACCTGTTCCGCAACGCGTATCGGAACGGGTCAAGGCGTTTCGAAACGATATGACTCGTTTCGAAACTGTTCTTCATTCATAAGAACAAGGACAACGGTTTTAACTGATTTTTGAAGAACAAAACAGGGCGTTCCGAAACGGAATAAGGCCGTTTCGAAACACCCTTTGGCAGTGGAAAAATGTTCCGAAACGGGCTAAGGCCGTTTCGAAACACCCCTTTGGCAGTGGCAAACCGTTCCGAAACAGCCCTAAGGCGTTTCGAAACGGGCTCTCATAAGACGCTCCAACGGCTATATTATTTGAAAATCCGTTCCGAAATAGGTTGACCCGTTCCAAAACGGTAGGCTGCAGACTGCTTTAAAGGAGTGAGAAAAACATCCCCAACGGCTCTATTCTCGAGCCCAACACCCACAACGGTTAGAAATCAACAAGAGGCTATAAAAAGACCCCAAGAAGCTCCAGCAAAAAAAAACATTGAACCTCAAGAATACATCCTATCATCAAATCCAAGCATTTGTGTTAAAATCCCATTATTTGTCTAAAAACCCCAATTGTATTTTTCATTCATATTTTGTTCAATTGGGTTGAGTGCTTGATATTGGGCTATCATTTGTATTGAGAGATACTTTATTAGCCATCAAATTTCTTTGTTCTTTTGTGTGAGAATTGGGTTAATTTTTGGGTAGAAAAATTAACCGAAATTGTAAAGGTTGCCTCCTTGTCCTAGAAAAAGGGGACGAACAATTAGTGGAATTGTTGCAAATCCTTGGTGAGACTAAGGTAGTGGATGTAGAGTTCGGTTGGTGAACTTGAACCACTCTAAATCCCGTGTCGATTAATTTTTGATTTGCAATTTCTCTTACTACATCTCTAAAATTCCAATTCACCCCCCCTCTTGGTTATTATCTATCGTGTGATCCACTCAACATGAATCTTGAATGCAAAGCAAATGTCCAAGAATCCTCGTAGATGTTACCAAGCATCTTCTGTGGCAGTCCCTCCGAAGTGCCCTAGTGTGTTTAGCATGTTGAACATGACAGGCTTCAGTTCAAAATGATCTGCCCCTATCTTCGGTTCCATCACTATTGGCTCAAACCTTTGGAAGCCTTGTTCAAGGTAGTCCCTAGTTGTCCGCACTTGTGGTGGATCAGGGGGATCTTGCCTCTGCTGTACTTGTAGTCCTCTGGGCGGCAAATCTTACTACCTGCCCCTGCCATTGTTGGCATCAACTGAGGGGTCTTCGTTTACCATGGTCTATTCCTTTGCTTTGCCCTTGTCTTTGTTCTTTAAGGCTTCCCTAAGATCCCTCTTGATTCGTCTAGTTTCAAGCTCAAGATTGTCGTAAATAATGAAGTTTCTACTAGGGTTAGCCCTGGTCATACACTAGAAAATGACACGGTAATTTTTTTTCGATTAAAAATAGAAATAAAAGAAAAAGTAAAAAGGTGCAGAAATTGAAAAACAAAATTAACTGTTACCAATCCCAGCAACGGCGCCAAAAACATGTAGGGCGTGTAGGTGTTCCCTTTTTGTAAGAGCGCAAGTGCACACTCCTGTCAAGTTATAGTATATAAAATGTCGAATCCCACGAGGATTGGACAACTTGTCGCGTTCTTTAGTTCTTGCACAATGGTAAAGTAAAAACACAAGTGAATGATTGGTTGAGATCGAAAGGTAAATAAAAACACAAGTAAAAGATAAGAGGTGAATCAGGTTGATAGAGTAGGCAAGGTTATGTTGCCACTTAGTGTGAGAACTGCGTTGAAATAGGTATGAGTCATCCTTTGCTTCCACGATATGCCTCCTCGGCGGGAACGGCGGGCAGAAAACTACGACCCAGTCACGCGGCCGCAGCAGGTCACTGCCACTGTAGGGGTGTGTACTATCTCGGCAGGTGGAATGGAAAGACGTCCTGGCGGCAAGTCTGGCAGATACTCCAAGTTCGGCAGGATAGCCGACAGTGATCCCCCCTATTTCTAGGTTAGAATGCTCGAGATTGATAACTTGAGGACTAGTGTGGAACCAAATCAATCAACTCGGTTAGTGATCCCTTTTAGCCTCTGAAACTTGTGGACTAGTGTGGAACCAAGTTAGTCACGCCTCCCGTTGTGACTGTACTTAACCCTTTCGTGAGCCTTGCACTTTCGTGCCCGACAAATAGATTCTCTCAAACGACTGGTGTAGAAAGATTGAAAGAATGAAGAACAATGGATTAAGTAAACTTGGAATATTTTATTAAAGAAATAACTCAAAACCCTAAAACAACCGTTTCACCCTAGTTACAACATAACCCTAACCCAAAGAGAATTTAGAACATGGCGGCAGAGAAGAACACAAGTAAAGTCTATGGAAAGTCTAGGATGATTTAAACTAGAAGTACAATGGGTATTTATAGACTCAAAACTAGGTTAAGTTCTCCTTGAAGTAGAAGTCCTCTAAAGTATCTTTTCTTCTTTAATGTAGCTTTAAATGCTGACTTCTTTGCTTGGAATATAGACTCTTCCTCGTTTTCCTTAGCCCGCAAGTAAGCTTGAGAATTTTGCTTCGGCAGCCCTAGCCGCTGCTACAGACGTCTGTTGCGTATAAAAGAGTCCTATCGCAAATAGTGCAAGTGTACACGACGCAAGTAGTAAAGTGATACTTGGAGTATCGGATATCGTCTCCCCAGGGACTGGAAATAACTCTATCCTCGAATTGCTGCACAAGAGAGAGAAATAGTTTAATTAGATTGTGAAGTAATCTTGATAAACAACTTAAAATAGAAACGTAAAGAATCAGGTTTAAGAAATAGGCCGGTATTGATTTGCTCAGTAGTGCAGGTGTTGCACTGTAAGAGGAACTTATGTTTCTGTCGTCGCCCCTGTCGCGGCAGCACCTGTCGCAGCAGAAGTCTGTTGATGTCGCGGTAGGAATCACACAACTTTGTACTTCAAGCTTGACAAGAATCCCTGCAATGACTTGTCTTATCCCTAGGCCCAAGTCTGTCGATGAACACGTCTTGGATGATACCGACTGGCGTGAATCAAAGGATGAACGCCGATGTTTGTGAATTCTTTATTAGCCACTGAACCTCGTCTTATCCCTAGGTCCGAGATGGTTTAACCATAAACTGGAAAATGCGTATTTATTTCGTTCGTATGCTTGACTCTCCCGATATCAAACAAATGGATAACCTCACAATGCTCTCCCAATACTCTTGTGAGATATGAAAAACCAGAATAAATAAAATTGAAGTTTTTATTGCTTGACAAAAAATTCCTAAAACCGTATAATCCTTGCAACTACTTTACAGAATCAACCCTTAGCCCTATGGGGAGTTTAGAACATGATGAAGAGGGGAAAACGACAAGGGTTTTGGGGAAGACTGCTAGGAATGAGATATCCTTCCTTAGGTCGAATTACATGCCTTTATATAGGCCTTGGGTCCAAGTTTTCTAATATGGCAAGAATACAAGTTCAAACTAAAGTACAACTATATCAAAGATTAAATCTTCTGAGTAGATGTCTTTAATTCGTCCTCTTTTCTTGCCTTGGGTTTCTTCCTTGGACTTTGGGCTTGGCCTTCATTCTGCCTCAGGGCTCAGAAAAATATAGGAGTGGTCCACGACAGATCGGCTTGAAATCCTCTACTTGTGGAGCTCCACTTCGCTTTTCCACTTCACCCTTCTATCGTCATGGCTGCCAGGGCAGTGGACACGGTAGCGTTTGCTCCTCGACTCTAGTTCTGTGATCCAGCTCTGCTCCTTTGCTGCCCTGAATCTGCCACAGCAGATACCTGCAAAAGTGACCAAAATCAGTAGCATCTGTGCAATTCTATCTAGTTGTGATGTATATGCAGAAATCTATCCTAAATGCAAAGAAATATGCTTGAATGCAACAAGAATATGGGTAAATGAGGGGTAAAATATAGAAATTTTATACACTCAACACACCCTCAAACTCAAGTTCTTGCTTGTTCTCAAGCAAATACTACCTAACTAAAATAAAAACCTTTTGGTTTGGCTTAATTCAGTGAACCTTTCATTACCTACCACACATTTACTATCAAGAGCAGTACCTCGTCGGGCGTTTTTGGATTTATCCGGAACAATGCTATAGTTCTTGTGCAGTGTGTGCAGGTTTTGTGAACAAATATGCACCTAGACTCCTTTAGCTTACTAGAATAGTCGTGCTTACAAACTTGAGTTTAATGCCAAATTTCATTTTCTTGGAGGCAATTTTTAGGCTCCTTTAGTTTTTTTTCTGAATTAGACTCGGTGTTTTTCTTATTTTGATTTGACTAGAGCCTGTTTTTGGGCACCTCTAGCTATCTTCCTAGAGCTGGTATTAGGCACCTCTAGGGGTGTTGAGTCTACGCTTTTCTTATATTCTTTTCCTAGAGCCAGTGTTAGGCACCTCTAGGGGCAACTCAAGTGGTTAAGCTTTCCTACTCTAGTTTACTAACAGAAGTATAGACATCATATAAGAGTCACAAAGGGTGTTTTAAAGATCAGAACTATAACAAGGCTCTAAACAGTTCCTAAAAACTTTCGAAAGGCACTGTCACGACAGGGTATGTCGCGGCAGGTAAGTTCAGTTCAAAGACTTAAGCCAAAATTTTGTTTTTATTTTCATTTTTTGACACACAAATAAACTTAAAAATTAATAATTAGACACAACTTAAGACACAACTAACAGTTTCATTACTGGAGGGATGCCCACCCCCAAACTCGAGGGTTGCATTGCCCTCAATGCATGACAATGATAAAAAAGAAAAACAGAAAATACATCACAAAATAGATAAAACAGCAAAGACAGCAAAATATAAGAAAAGAAACTTAAGTTGAGGAGCTGTCATCGCTGCTGCTGCTGACTTGGAGCTACCGGCGGGCAGTGACCTTAATGGAAGGGGCTGGCAGGTTGATGGGGGACGCGGAGGCCATTTTCTTCTTTGCCTCTCGAGGTGGCTGGACACGTGTCGGTGAGATGTGTGGGGGCTGGTCCAGGACCTCGAGAACATCATCGGAGCTGCTGCTGGCAGATCTACCGTGGCAGGGTCCTTCGACAGTCTCCTTCAGTTTCTTCCTTTGCATCGGAGGGTAGTCCTTGGAGATGTCTCGGGCTACAGATGGCTCGGAGTCAGAGTCTTGCCAGACAGAGGAGGAGGAGAATCCTTCCCAATATTTTGGGTCTATCTCCGGTGGGGGGTCCTTCCTCTTCTCTCCTCTGGGAGTGGTAGATTTTCTGTTGCCTTCGCCGGTCGTGGCAAGTGTAGGTGTGGAGGCAGCAGAGGGAGTTCTAGGGCTCGCAACAGGTGTGGGGGCAGCAAAGAAGTTTTATGGGAACGAGGGGAATTGCACATGGTTAAAATCTAAATCATTTTGAATGAAATTTACCGTTGCGGCTGTGAAGTCACTCATGAAGCTCATCAGTCATAGCTGTCGTTCCTCCATCCTTTTCAGAATTGTCAGAATCGAGCCATAGGTGTCTGCCGGTGGTGCTGCTGCTGTCTGCTCAGGGTCTACTACGACAGTGTCAGGGGAGCCAGGGTTTGCCATCGGTTCTGTCGCGGCAGAGGGGTTAAAATACGATAGTGGAGTGGCAACTTTCAATTCTATAAGGCTGTAGAGATTTCGCTGCGTCCACCCTTTTCCTTGGACCTTGACATCTTCTTCAATTTCTGGTACGTTGTTGCCTCGGCAGATTGTGGTGATGAGATAGGGGAAGACGAGGGGGCCTGACGGTCAGAGAGCACACTCGAGGATTCCATCCCGGATCTAGCGGCCGACATTGATTTGCCTTTCGTTAAGAATAGAGTGGACAAGGGCTAACCTCGGTCTGTCGACAGTGCTGTTGTGGGAGGTAGGCATGAGGCGTTTCTTGACGAAGTGGTTCCACATCTATCTTGTGGAGTTAGCTGGGTCCTCCTCACGGTCCATCGGTGCTTCGGGTCATCGTTCCACTCCATTCCTTCCTATGTCACCTCTGCCATGACAACGTCATAGTCTGCCAGCGACAGACTATTCACGAACCTTCAGTGGGCGTCCTCCTTCTTGCTCACGTACAACCCATATAATATGTTAATGTACGCCAACTCGAGAGAGATTTCTTTGCCCCGAATGGTCACTGTCGTGGTATCCTTACTGTTGACGGCAGCGTAGAATTCTCGAACGAGGGTTACGATCATTTCCTCGGGCTAGGCAGCAAATTTCTTCCGCTTGAGGGCTTGTATCTTCTTGGCTATGAGACCTTCTAGCCCTAGATCTCTCGTTTGTTAGGTGTAGATGAACCCTCGTTCCTCCCACATTTCCCTCTTTTGGAAAGAACTGTAGTACCTCTTGGTAGATTCTGTGGATGCGAACCGGTTGGGAATGACACTGTGACTTGGGGTTGATACTGCCGTGGCATAAGTGGAGGCAGCGCTGCGGCGGGTGTTTCTGCTGGCCATTGCATGGACTGTAGCAAAAATGAAAAGAAATTTTTGAGATCTAAAATAGAGGAAGCAAGTTGAGAGAATAAGAATGAGATGAAGAATGAGAAGGGAGTGGGGGTTTATATATAATGGGGATTTTCTGCCCGTTGGGTCTGTAATGGCAGGCGCGAATAACGGGGCCAGCTGTTACGCGGTTTCTGACGCGTTTGTCACGCGTTTCCGTGTCTGCTGCGCGTTTGCGTGTTTGTCGCGACAGCTCTGTGACATGTTGTCTTCTCCGCGTCTGTCACGACAGCTAGTGACAAGCTGTGACGACATGCTTGTTCGTTGGGCTTTTTAGGCTGTTTGTGGGTGCGTTGGGCTGGTTCATTCCTTCTCTTTGCTTTGCTTCGTTTTATTTCCTAAAAATAAATAAATAAATAAACTGAATTAAAATCTTAGTACCTAAAATAAAAATATAAAATAAAATCTTAATTCCTAATAAATAAATAAATTAGAATAAAAAAACTAAGTTAAATTAGGGATGCCTTGAGGGGCATCTCCTAAAGTAACTACTTCCTGCATCCTTGGGGCTTCAGTCCCCTGATAATGCTTAAGCATCTGTCCATTGACCATGAACTGGTGCCCATCCTTCAGTGATTTGATTGTAATGGCACCATGAGGGAAAACTTGGACAACCTGGAAAGGGCCAGACCACCTAGATTTAAGCTTTCCTGGGAAAAGCTTCAACCTGGAGTTGAACAACAACACTTGCTGCCCTGGGCAGAACTGTCGTGGCAGCAGTTTCCTGTCGTGCCACTTCTTGGTTTTTTCCTTGTAGATCTTGGCATTGTCATAGGCCATTGCTCGAATTTCCTCAATCTCATTCAAGTCTAGTAGCCTTTTTTGTCCTACCTTATCCTAGTCCATATTTACTGCCTTGATAGCCTAGTAAGCTCTGTGTTCTATCTCAACAGGTAAATGACAGGTTTTCCCATAGATGAGTCTATAGGGTGACATCCCCAATGGTGTTTTGAACGATGTTTAGTAGGCCCAGAGTGCATCATTGGGATGTAGAGACCAATCCTTTCGAGTGGGTTTAACCATCTTCTCTAGTATGTTCTTTACTTCTCTGTTGGATATCTCGATCTGCCCATTGGTTTGAGGGTGGTATGATGTTGCAATTCGGTGCTTTACTCCGTATTTTCTTAAGGCAACAGCAATTACCCTGTTATCGAAGTGTCTCCCCTCATCACTAATTATCGCCCTTGGAATGCCAAATCTGGAGAAGATGTTCTTGTGAAGAAATCTTTGAACAGTTTTGGCGTCGTTCTTCTGAGTGGCGATTGCTTCTACCCACTTTGACACATAATCCACTGCCAGTAGGATATACAAGTTCCCACAAGATGCTGGGAATGGCCCCATGAAGTCGATTTCCCATACATCAAAGATTTCGACCTCTAATATGTTCTGCAATGGCATCTCATGCCTTCTTGATATGTTCCCAGTCCTTTGGCACTTGACACAGCCTTTGTAAAAAGCTTGTGCATCCTTGAACAGTGTGGGCCAATAGAGACCAGATTGCAGAACCTTGGCAGCGGTTTTGTTTCCACCTAGGTGTCCTCCAGAAGGGGAATCATGGTAGTGGTGAAGCACAGCTTCCTGTTCATCATGTGGTATGCATCTCCTGATAATCTGGTCTGCACAGTGTTTGAAAAGAAGAGGTCCATCCCAATAATAATGTTTTGCATCATTTTGGAACCTCTTCCTTGCTTGGTAATTAAGCTTGGGAGGTAATAACCCACTTACAATATAATTAACAATGTCAGCATACCAAGGGGTTTCAGAAAGCTTACCTACCGCCATGGATGTTGCGGTAGTGTTGGTGGCAACAAACAACTGCTCATCCGGGAAGGTCTCCAATATGTTGGTCTTGTATGATGATTGACTCCTCCCCGTTTCCAGCCTTGACAAGTGGTCTGCTACTTGGTTCTTTGTTCCCTTTTTATCCTTGATGTCAATGTCAAATTCTTGCAGCAGCAGAATCCAACGTATCAATCTAGGTTTTGCATCTTTTTTCGTGAACAGATACTTTAGTGCTGAATGGTTTGTATGGACCACCACCTTTGTTCCAAGTATATACGGACGGAACTTTTCGATTGAGAACACCACTGCTAATAGCTCCTTCTCTGTCGTGGTGTAGTTGACTTGGGCATCATTCAGTGTTTTGCTGGCATAATAAATCAAATGGAAGAGCTTATCCTTCATTTGCCCTAATGCTGCCCCGACAGCGTAGTCACGGGCATCACACATTATTTCAAATGGAAAACTCCAGTCTGGTGGCTATACGATCGGAGCTGTTACCAGCTTCTCCTTCAGTATTCTGAATGCCTCAGTACATTCGGCATTAAAATCAAAGGGAAAATTCTGCTCCAATAGGTGGCATAGGGGCTTGGTAATCTTTGAAAAACTGGCTATAAATCGTCGATAAAACCCAACATGCCCTAAGAAACTTCGAATCCCCTTGACTATGGTGGGTGGTGGTAGCTTTTCGATGACCACTATTTTGGCTATGTCCACTTCTTTGCCGCGACAGCTTACCTTGTGGCCCAGGACTATTCCTTCATCCACCATGAAATGGCACTTCTCCCAGTTCAAAACCAAGTTCGCCTATTCGCATCTTTCAAGAACCTTCTGTAAGTTGACTAAACAACCTTCAAAGCTGTCTCCAAAGACGGAAAAGTCGTCCATGAAAATTTCTGGGAAATCCTCCATCATGTCGGAGAATATTGCCATCATGCACCGTTGGAAGGTTGTTGGTGCATTGCAGAGCCCAAATGGCATTCTCCGAAAGGCATAAGTGTCGTACGGACATGTGAAGGTAGTTTTCTCTTAATTCTCCGGTACAATTGCTATATGATTATACCCTGAGTAACCATCAAGAAAACAATAGTAAGGCTTCTCCGCTAATCTATCAAGCATTTGATCAATAAAAGGTAAGGGGAAATGGTCTTTTCGTGTAGCTTTGTTAAGCTTTCGGTAATCAATACAAACCCTCCAACCGGTCACAGTCCTGGTTGGGATTAGTCCGTTTTCTTTGTTGGTTACCACGGTTATGCCTCCCTTTTTGGGCACACACTGCACCGGGCTCACCCACTTACTATCCGAGATGGCGTATATGATTTCAGCGTCGAGCCATTTGATAATCTCTTTCCTCACCACTTCTCGCATAGCCTCGTTCAAACGTCTTTGGGCATTGATGGTCAGCTTATGATCATCCTCCAAGAGAATCTTGTGCATGCATAATGCCGAACTGATGCCTTGGATATCAGCTATAGTCCATCCAATAGCCTTCTTATGCTACTGTAGCATTCTGATTAGCTGTTGCTCCTGTTCCTGTATTAACTTGGAAGAGATGATTACGGGCAACGTATCATTTAAACCAAGAAAGACATATTTAAGCTGCCCTGGCAGGGGTTTAAGGTCTAAGACAGGTGGCTTTTCAATGGAAGGCTTCTGGATTACAAGTTCATTCGAGGTATAATTTAGAGGCTCGAAGAACTTACCTAGACGAGTGCCTATCCAATTTACCTCCTCCAGACCTTCAGTGTCGGATGTTTCTGTGTCTGAGGAGTCACTGTTGTCGTTGCTGCCGTGACAATCTTCCGGGTGGCTACGGTGGTAGTGACCAAACTGTCTGTCGTGGCAGCTCGACCTGATGCAGGGTTGGTCAAGGATTACTTCAGAGATTGCCTTGCACTCTTCTTCTGCATCAGCCTGTTTTATTGCATGGAGAACATTGAGTTTGATTTGCTGATCATTCACTCTCATGGTCAGTTTTCCTTTCTCAACATCGATCAAAGTTCTGTCTATGGCTAGGAAGGGTCGCCCCAGGATGATCGGTGCATTTTCATCTGTTTCACAATCTAAAACAAGAAAGTCAACAGGAAAAATAAATTTATCCACTCTTACCAGAATATCTTTGATCTTCCCTTCTGGTTGTACATAAGAGCTGTCTGCCAGCTGCAGCAAGACTGACATGGGCCTTGCTTGTCCAATACCTAATTTCTGAAACACGGATTTGGGCATTAGATTTATGCTAGCACCAAGATCACAAAGTGCCTTACCCACGAATTTATCGCCAATTATGCACGATATGATGAAGCTCCCGGGATCTTTCTTCTTTTGGGTGGATGCTTATGCAAGATTGTCATGCATCCTTCTGTCATTTTCACTATCTCAAATTCCCCAAGTCTGGACCTTTTAGACATTGCGTCCTTGAGAAACTTCGCATATCCGGGCATATGCTTAATGGCCTCCAGTAGCGGTATGTTAATATGCACCTGCTTAAAAATATCATAGATCTTTTTGAGCTGGTACTCCTGTTTTTGTTTCTGTAACCGCTGTGGAAAAGGAGGTGGAGGACGGTAATCTTCAAGACGTCCATCACATGAAATTCGGATCTGAGGAGGCTTAGGTTCTTCAGAATCTTTTGTCTGCTCCTCTGTCCCTTCTGCTGTCGCGGCAGGTGTGTCGAAAGCAAGTTCATTTTCCTCTATCGGGGCAGTGTTCACGGCAGGTGTTTTTGGGGTCGGATCCTTACTCGGTATGTTCTTCATCTCTGGCCCTTGTAACCGTTTCCCACTCCTAGTTGTGATTGCTTTACACTCCTCATGTGTGGGTTTTCTAGTGACCTCGGTATCATTAGGGAATCCTCCGTTCTGTCTCGGCTGGATATACTGGGAAACTTGGCCCATCTGTGTCTCCAGAGATTTGAGGGTAGCCTCATTGTTTGTCATCCTCATCTCTGTCTTGTCCATGAATGACTCAGTTTTCTTGACAAAGTTATCCATGTTCGCCATGTATGCTCCCGTCTGTGACATAAAGGTTGCCAAAGTCTGTTCCAGTATACTAGGCGATGCTGTCGGCTGCTGTTGTGGTTGCGGCTGTGGCTGTTGTCGCGATAGAATTCTGGGTGCCCCTTGGTTTTGGTTGTTCTGCACTGGAGGATTCAGTGCATTGTTCGGATTGCTCCAGGAAAACTTAGGATCTTTCCTCCAGTTGGGATTGTAATTGTTGGAAACATAATTCCTTGGCTTGTTGTAGTTCCCAACATACATCCCTTCTTCCAACTGTAAAGGACAGTCTTCTGAACTGTGATTCCCACTACAGGTTTCACATACCTCTTCTGCAGAATATACGGCTTTAGAATCTTTCCGCTGCAGATTTTCCATAATCTTTGTGAGGTATGCAACCTGTGATTTCATCGAATTATCAGATTCATAGTCCTTTACAGATATTCCTCATTTTCCCCCTCTCCTAGCTGTAGGAAATTGCTCATCGTTTTTCGCTAGCTTTTTCAACATAATCATTGCCTCGTCTGGTTCCTTATCCAGTAATAGCCTGTTTTCTGTTGAATCTATTCTCAGACGAGTGTGTGCATTGGCAGCGTTGTAGAATTTGACGACTTGATTCCACACGAGGAATCCATGCATTGGGCAGTTTCGAAGAAGAGTTGTAAATCTGTCACATGCCTCGTGCATTGGTTCATCATCTTCCTGTTGAAAAGTAGCAATCTCGTTACGCAATCTTTCAGATAAATGAGAAGGATTAAAACGAGATAAAAATTCACGAGAGAGATCTGCCCAAGTTCGTATTGAACCCGGCGTTAATTTATTCCACCAAGTTTTAGCTCTGTCTCTCAATGAATGGGGAAATAACCGGAGCCTCAGTACTTCTAGATTTATTCCTGGCATTCTAAATGATCCACAAATTTCTTGGAACATTTTCAGATGTTCTCGGGCATCCTCGGTTGCAGAACCACTAAACTGGCCAGCGGAATTTATCATGCTGAACATGACAGGTTTCAGCTCGAAGTGTTCAGCTTCCACGTCTGGCAAGGTGGTTTCCAGTTCAACATGGTCATTGACCATGTAGTCTCGACAGGACTACCGTGGCAGCGGCAGCGGGCCGTTCAATCCGGGCATCTTGGGGAGGATCATCAATAACCCCCTGGTTATTGTTGTGTGGGTCATCTACCCCGTTGTTCTGCCTTCCATTCATCATTGCTTCTAGTCTCTCCTAAAGATAGTTGTTTCTTGCTATCAAGAGTCGGGCTTGGTTCCTAAGTTGGTACGTGCGTTCGATTTCTGGGTCTAGTTCGTACTCAAGTTCTTTGCCTCGTCTAGATTTGCGCATAAGCAAACAGAAAACCTTGTGAAAAGCACAGGATAAATAACACCACTAAAAACATAAAATAAAAAGAAAAGTGCAGTAATAAAAAGGGTAAAGATATGTTGTCAGTCCCCGGCAACGGCGCCAAAAACTTATTGCGTGTAAAAGAGTTCTATCGCAAATAGTGCAAGTGTACACGACGCAAGTAGTAAAGTGATACTTGGAATATCGGATATCGTCTCCATAGGGACTGGAAATAACTTTATCCTCGAATTGCTGCACAAGAGAGAGAAATAGTTTAATTGGATTGTGAAGTAATCTTGATAAACAACTTAAAATAGAAACGTAAAGAATCAGGTTTAA
This sequence comes from Hibiscus trionum, assembly GCA_030270665.1. Classification (NCBI taxonomy): domain Eukaryota; kingdom Viridiplantae; phylum Streptophyta; class Magnoliopsida; order Malvales; family Malvaceae; genus Hibiscus; species Hibiscus trionum. The sequence goes on along the minus strand of BSYR01000020.1, from coordinate 14,094,927 downwards.
GAAATAGGCCGGTATTGATTTGCTCATTAGTGTAGGTGTTGCACTGTAAGAGGAACTTCTGTTTCTGTCGTCGTCCCTGTCGCGGCAGCACCTGTCATGGCAGAAGTCTGTTGATGTCGCGGAAGCAATCACACAACTCTGTACTTCAAGCTTGGCAAGAATCCCTGCTATGACTTGTCCTATCCCTAGGCCCAAGTATGTCGATGAACACGTCTTGGATGATATCGACCGGCGTGAATCAAAGGATGAACACCGATGTTTGTGAATTCTTTATTAGCCATTGAACCTCGTCTTATCCCTAGGTCCGAGATGGTTTAACCATAAACTAGAAAACGCGTATTTATTCCGTTCGTATGCTTGACTCTCTCGATATCAAACAAATGGATAACCTCACAATGCTCTCCTGATACTCTTGCGAGATATGAAAAACCAGAATAAATAAACTTGAAGTTTTTATTGCTTGACAGAAAATTCCTAAAACAATATAATCCTTGCAACTACTTTACAGAATCAACCCTTAGCCCTAGGGGGAGTTTAGAACATGATGAAGAGGGGAAAACGACAAGGGTTTTGGGGAAGACGGCTAGGAATGAGATATCCTTCCTTAGGTCGAATTACATGCCTTTATATAGGCCTTGGGTCCAAGTTTTCTAATATGGCAAGAATACAAGTTCAAACTAAAGTACAACTCTATTAAAGATTAAATCTTCTGAGTGGATGTCTTTAATTCGTCCTCTTTTCTTGCCTTGGGTTTCTTCCTTGGACTTTGGGCTTGGCTTTCATTCTACCTCAGGGATCAGAAAAATATAGGAGTGGTCCACGACAGACCGGCTTGAAATCCTCTATCTGTCGAGCTCCACTTCACTTTTCCACTTCACCCTTCTGTCGTTATGGTTGCCACTGCAGTGGCCACGGCAGCGTTTTCTCCTCGACTCCAGTTCTGCGATCCAGCTCTGCTCCTTTGCTGCCCTGAATTTGCCACAGCAGATACCTGCAAAAGTGACCAAAATCAGTAGCAACTGTGCCATTCTATCTAGTTGTGATGTATATGCAGAAATCTATCCTAAATGCAATGAAATATGCATGAATGCAGCAAAAATATGGGTAAATGAGGGGTAAAATATAGAACTTTTATACACTCAACAACGTCAGAAAATCATGTGACCACCAGCGATAGATTCGGGATTTTTTGCTCCACAGATCGCTCTCCGGTTCTCCTAACTTCCATAGTCAGCTACCAAGGGCAGCAAGATCGGCGGAAACTCTACTCGGTAGATGCTCGGCAGCAACTTGTCTTCAGATGGAACTGCTTCAGTACAGCTCCTGGGTTTGCTCCTCAGCGTTGTGTCCTTCGTTCTTCGGCTCCCTCGTTCAGCTGTTAGTACCTACAAGCAAGAATACACTAAAACAATATCTCGTGTTTACCAAATAAATGATAAGTTATAAAAGTAAGGTAGAACAATGAAATACTGTAAACTGTTATGCATGGGCCTAATTATGCCTAAAATGATCTTAAACACAGTAATAATAAGAGTTGGAAAGTGCATGAAATATAGGACTTTTTGACACTTTACACCTCCCAATTTAAGAGCCATAAGCTTAGGCTTTCTTTGATTTAAGAACATGAATTCATAGCTACCGATCGGGTAAGTGAAAGCCCTAAGTCAATCATCGATTCTCTTAATCATGGAATGTCCAATTTCAAGCTTTAAGATAAGCTTTTTTTAATAGCTAATGGCTATTCAAATATCGATAATGTCATATTAATTCTAATAATTCCTTATTGTTCTTCCTAGTTCAAGAAGTGGAAAAGACTAATCCATCGTCTCTATTGAAAGCTAGGAATAAAGGGATAGTCATCCGAGAGCTGTAGGAGCTTCTGATTATCGAGGTGAGTGTAGTCGGAGTCTCAGGATTAGGCGAGGAGCCTTTCTGAATTCATCGTTACTTATTTCGTTTAATTGACTAACCGTTGAATTAAAGGGATTTGCGTAAAACATTATTGAAAGCTATATTGGTAAGTCTTGGTAAGTATTGCATCGAATTATTGTCCGAAACATTGTTATTGTTGTCATGGGAAGCATTGAAGCATTGACCTATAGAATCATTGACATGTGTTTATTACTATTGCTTATTGCTATGACCATATGATTATTGAGATATTGTCATTGAATCATTGATATCGAATTATTGTTATTAAACCTTGGGATCAAAGTATTGGATACAATTGGTAGGCCATAGAATTCATGAGCTCAGTGGTACGGAGTTTATACGGTGTAGTGGAGCGATGTGTTTTGTGTTGGTCAAAAACGGTGTAGTGGGGGATATTGGACCATATTTTTTCATTGTTGGTGTAGTGGTGGAATTCGTGTATCCAAATACGGTAGAAATCGATCCAAGGAAGAATGTTGATTATTGATATTGCATTGTCATGATATTGAGATATTGTCATTGATGATATGATGATTGATACTATGTTTTAACATGATTGGAGATCATGCCACATTTATCCATGCAATTGATATTATGATGATTATTAAGACATATTAAATGGCATGGTTTGTTCATAGATTATTATTGGCTACCTCACTTAGACTATATAAGTCTAATGCATTCATTGTCCATGCATTTCAAGTTAAGAGTTATCGTTTCGAGATCGGAGTTAGTTGGCAAAGCGGCAAGTCACCTCATGCCTAAAGTAAAGTATTTTGTCTCTATGAACTCCTAGAATGGTGGAAAAGTAGTTAAAGTAGTTGGTATTAATATTGTGTCTATGTGTATAAAGGCTATGTGTTATCTGTGGATAAAGTGCCCTAAATGACTTGATAAGTTTGCTTAAAAAATGGCTTAATATGCATCATTGGCTTAAAAAGGTGAAAACATAGTAAACATATTTGAATGATGGTGAAATTTGGCATGTTAGTAGTTTATAGCATTGGAATATTGCGTGTAAAGTTTCATTGCTTTTGGACATCGTTTGGTAGGTCAAATCGAATAAAAACTAGCAAAAATTTGTTATTACAAGTCAGGCCGTATTGATACAGGTGATGGCGTATCGATATGGTAAAGCATAATTGAACCTAAGGAACAAGGCGTATCGAAACAGTCTAGAGCCGTACCAAAACATTTTGCTACTAGAATCCCTTGTTTCGACACGGGTCTAACCTGTATCGAAACGGGTCAAAGTCAAGGTCAAAGAGCGTCAACCCGTACCGATTCAGGGCTTGCCCGTATCGATACAGTATGAAAGGTAAACTCAATAAGGTTGACCATGGTACACCCGTATCGAAATAGCCTTGAGCGTTTCGATACAAAGTTGGTTAAAAGGCATAATCTGAAGGTTTGCACTGTTTACAGTTTGGTTACTGTATTTTGGATGATTAAATTGAACGAGTAAATGAACACCGATTTGCATGAAAATTTACAGACCTGTTAATATGGTATTGAGTTACATTTTGGTGTGGCCAATTGTATCAATGACCTCTAATTTAGCATATTTACATATTAGTCCCTAAAACTTGTAATAACTATGATTTAGTCCTAAATGATTAAATATTGTTTCATAAGGGATTAATTGGATCGAGATGTATATTGGTAATGTATTATTGCATGACATTGCTTAAGTGTTGATTATAAAATGAAATTTTATTATACCGTTCACTGTATTATTCATCGGTAGCACGCTCCGACTCAGTTCTCGACCAGGCCGGGAAGGGAGTGTTACATTAATACCACATCAGCTTTTTTTAACAGTAGTTAGCGGAAGTAGCTTAATAAAAATGAATTAAAAGTTCAATGAATATATCGCAAAATTCATCAATTTTTCATACCATTTGCTTATACTTGTAGAGCTCATCTTTTGAAGGTATCATTTTCTTATTTTTATTGGAGATGTTGCACTTGTTTATTGGATGTTGTAGTTAAATAAGTTAGTTATCAATTTTTCCTCTGATTATTCTACAAGAATTGTCAATTGGATTATTTTAAAGGTGTAATAATTAAAACTTAAAATTCCAGTGATTGGCCTAGCGGCTAAGAATGCTCATATTACCCCATATTGTATTTCCTCAAAAAAATTAAAGCTTAAATTATAAATATGTTATGCAACTTCAATGTGGCTTGTTAATAGTTGGACAGTCTTACACTAGAATCATGTTCAAGACGAATATAATAACGAGCTCAATTAAAAGATCGAATCAAGGCCATGTTGCTAGATTTGCTAGTAATTAGTGTTTAACATTCCACGGTCTATAACACTAAAAAAGAAAATGGAGAGAATCAAGTAGAAAAAAGAAACATTTGTTTTATTTCATTCGACGTGTTGTAAAAGGTAAACACATGCCTTTATATAGGCATAATGTAGAACTAAATATTTTGATATAATAATTGAAAAATGTTTTGGAAAAAATTGAAAAGAATTTAAAGTAAGATTTTAGTCAAAACAACTTGAAAATATGTTTAAGGGTTTTTAAAAGGCTTTGGAATGACTTAAAATGCTTTTAAAGTAGCCAAACCAGTGTTTTTCAAGTAACCATACCGATACGGTCTGGTACTGTATCGATACGCCTTAGGGTTTCAACTACAGTGAAATTCCAGTAGCCAAAACCCGTACAAATACTCTTTGTCTGTATCGATACGGTGTGTTTTAAATATCTAATGGCTAGTTCGCATACCGGTACGGTTGTATCACGTACCGATACGCCCAATTACCCCCAACGATCAAATTTCCAACGGTCTTTTAAATTGCAGGACCGTACCGATACGCTTGCTACGCGTAACGATACGCACCAGCTGGAAGTGCTCAGCGGCTATTTCCTTATCGGGACCGTATCGATACGATTTGAGGAGTATTGATACGCTAAGCTGCAGAACTGCATTTATGGTAGGAAATAAAGGCTCCAACGACTCTAATTCAACCCCAACGGTCCTCAATGACTACAAACTCAATTAAAAGTATAAAAGGGGCCTCCAAGCATCAAGAGATGGTTAATGCTTCAATTGTAACAACATACCTATTAGAGGGATTTCTTGTTTGCTTTGACTTCAACTGCATTTATAGACAAAACACTTGTGAGCTAAAATGTTTATGTATGCTCAAGTGTATAGGTTTTGGGTGAGTGCTTAGAGTTTCAAACACATACCTATTAGAGGGATTTCTTGTTTGCTTTGATTTTCATTTGTAAGAGAGTGATTGATTAAGCTAAGGGTAGATAGCTTAATCGTTGTAACGGTTTCCTCTTAAGCCGAGAAAATGGAACGAAATTCTTAGTAAATTTGAGAAATCCTTGGTAGTGGATGTAGGCTTTGGGTTAGAAAGCCGAACCACTCTAAATCCTTGTGTTTAATTCTTAATTCTTGCCACCATCTCAAACACCCAAAAATCCAACTTCTCCACCACTTGGCAATCCATAACGGTTGAAGTAAATCGAGCCTATCAAGCCCAAAAATTGGTATCAGAGCGAGGCTCAATCGAAGGGGATTAACATCCTATTGAGGCGATCCAGGAAGCTCGATACATCAATTCAATCAACCGGTCAAATGGCGCAATCCATCAACAAGTCACCATTCTTTGACGGGACCAACTACGCTCATTGGAAGATTATAATGAAGTTCTTCATCAAATCCAAAGACTACAAGCTTTGGGATGTTGTTGAAGAGGGTCCTTATGTGCCACAAAGAGTAAAGGCATAATGGAGTGCGGATGATCGCAAGAAGATAGAGCTAAATTGCAAGGCTTTGCACATCATATTTTGTGCATTTATCCCCAACATTTATGAGAAGATGTCCTCTTGCGAAGATGCCAAGGAAGTATGGGACAAGCTTGAAGTTACATACGAGGGAACAAACGAAGTAAAGGAGGCCAAGATCGGCCTTCTCAACCAAGAGTATGAGAACTTCAAGATGAAACCGGATGAAGACATCACAAAGATGTTCGATAGATTCTCCACCATCACAAATGAACTCAAAGGCTATGGGAAATCATTCCGAAAGACAAGCTTGTCCGAAAGCTTCTCTATTCTCTTCCCGAGTCATGAGACTCAAATAAAACCGCCATCATAAAAGCCAAAAATCTCAAGACCTTGAAGCTAGATGAATTCATGGGGTCTCTTCTCACTCATGAAATAATGAAGAAAGGAAAAAAAAAGAGGAGAAGAAGAAGGAAGAGATAAAGAAGATGGGGAAGTAGAAAATAATGGAGCTAGGCATCAACGCGAGTGTCGTTGCTCTCAAATTCTCTACATGCCAACACGTTTATTTGAGTGAGGAGGAAAGTGAAGATGAAGAGATGGTTCATCTCTTCAAGAAATTCACCCGATTCATGAAGAGCGAGATGGCTAAATCCAAGCATGAATCGAAGAAGAAGATGAAGGATTCTCATAAGTCCAACAAAAAGAGATTATCTTCAAAGAAAGCATATGTGACGATATAGAGTGATGAAGACTCCACCGATAATGAGGTAGCCCACCTATGCTTCATGGACCTCAATGAGGGGGAGGTAACTTCTAACTCATCTATTTCAAATTTTTATACATTTGATGAGTTACAAAATGTCTATGATGATTTGCTTTTGGAATTTAAAGCATCATTTTCTAAAAACAAAAAATTGCTTTCTAATTTGAAAAAGGAAAATAATTTGCTTTCCAAAACAAACCTAGAGTTTGAAGAAAAAATTAAAGATTTTGAACTTAAAGTTTCAAGTTTACAAGAATTGCTTCAAACAATTGAAAAGATCATCAAAAGGAGATTTATGATCTTAAGAAAGAAAAAGATTTGATTTCCAATGAACTCCAAAAGAAAAAAAAATGGGAAAATCAAATTTTTACATTAGACAATCTAGTGCCCCTAGATTTTTTAATGGTAAAGTTTTTAGAAGTATTTGGATCCCAAAAGGACTAAGTACTTGAACTAAAAAATGATGAAATTGAAAAATGGATTCCTAAGGGGACAAAATTATGTGCTACTAACGTTTATAGATCCAAAGCAATTTGGATACCAAAAATTACTTGATTGTCTTGTTTAGGTGTGATGGAGAATGATCAACAAGTCCAAATTTGAGGGGGAGCTCCATGCACACAAAGAGAGCACTTGAAGAAGGAAGGCTTCACATCCTCCCTGGATTCAAGTGTGGTAAAATTAGTTAAATTTATTTTTGTTTAGTTTTATTTCTTATAATTCAACTAGTTTAATCATATATGTTGGACTAACATTGTTTGATGCTTAGAGTAAGGGGGAGCCAATTTTAAAACCAAAGTTTTTAATTGTGTCAAATTTTTTAACCTCCTATGTTATTTTGAGCTCAAAGTTATTTAAATTCATTTTGATATAACAAAAAAATGGGAGAATTAATTTTTTTGGAAAATTAATCTTTCAAATGAATAAGAGGAGCTTTACATGGTTTAATTTTTAAAATTCTCTTATTCAAATTTTTTAAATACTAAGGGGGAGAATCCCAAATAATTTTTCGAGTTGGTTTTATTATATCAAAAAGGGGAGATTGTAGAACTAAATGCTTTTATATAATAATTGAAAATGTTTTGGACAAAATTGAAAAGAATTTAAAGTAAGCTTTTAGTCAAAATAACTTGAAAATATGTTTAAGGGTTTTTAAAAGGCTTTGGAATGACTTAAAATGCTTTTAAAGTAGCCAAACCAGTGTTTTTCAAGTAACCGTACCGATACGGTCTGGTACTGTATCGATACGCCTTAGGATTTCAGCTGCAGTGAAATTTCAGTAGCCAAAACCCGTACCGATACGCTTTGTTCGTATCGATACGGAGTGTTTTAAACATCTAACGGCTAGTTCGCATACCGATACGATTGTATCGCGTACCGATACGCCTAACTAGCTCCAACGGTCAAATTCCCAACGGTCTTTTAAATTGCAGGACCGTACCGTTACGCTTGCTACGTGTATCGATACGCACCAGCTGGAAGTGCTCAACGGCTATTTCCTTGTCGGGACCGTATCGATATGATTTGAGGAGTATCGATACGCTAAACTGTAGAATTGCATTTATGGTGGGAAATAAAGGCTCCAACGGCTCTAATTCAACCCCAACGATCCTCAACGGCTATAAACTCAATTAGGAATATAAAAGGGGCCTTCAAGCATCAAGAGATGGTTAATGCTTCAATTGTAACAACATTATGATGTCAAATTGTCTTTAGAGCTTAATTGTCATCCTCTTGTATAGACAAAACACTTGTGAGCTAAAATGTTTATGTATGCTCAAGTGTATAGGTTTTGGGTGAGTGCTTAGAGTTGCAAACACATACCTATTAGAGGGATTTCTTGTTTGCTTTGAATTTCACTTGTAAGAGAGTGTTTGATTAAGCTAAGGGTAGATAGCTTGATCGTTGTAACGGTTTCTTCCTAAGCCGAGAAAATGGGACGAAATTCTTAGTGAATTTGGGAAATCCTTGGTTAGAAATCCAAACCACTCTAAATCCTTGTGTTTAATTCCTAATTTTTGCCACCATCTCAAACACCCAAAAATCCAACTTCTCCACCACTTGACAATCCATAACGGTTGAAGTAAATCGAGTCTATCAAGCCCAACATATAAAAACAAAAGATGAAACGTTAGGATTGATATTTTAACACTCCCCTAAATACCAACTTCTATTTTGTTTGTCATGCCAAGCTGACGACAAAAGCTTTCGAGCTTGTTGTCACTCAAGCCTTTCGTTTGTCACTTGATCTTCTGTCTTCATATGTTCAAGCTTGATTTCTTCTTGCAATATTTTTTCTCTAACAAAATGATAATGCACTTCCACGTGTTTAGATCTGCCCATGCATGCACCATTGTCAGAAGTTAAAGCACGCCTAAACTCCGAGGTAGCATTTTTCTATTATTGTTTCAGCTGATATTTCTTATCAATATTCCTAACTTGTTCTTGGAGTTTTTGAATTTCTTTCTAACAACTTGAATATTGTTCTTTTTTAGGACAATAACATTTTAGGACAATAACATTCGGCCAATTTAAGTTGAGATTAGTTTACTATCTTTTGCTACATTGCAATATGTTTCATATTGAGAAGGCAAATTTAAGGGTAGGATGTCTTCTCCATCCCAACTTTGGCCTTTTTCCCCTTTACTTTGTCCCAACCATGTATTTTGCATATATAGATTAACTCTATTATTATAAGCTGCCAACATGACATGGTTGTGAATGATGCTTGATATTTTTTCTGTTAAACTTCAGCCCTTGGAATGATGTTTTATATGAAGAAGCTCTAGGAAAAACTGGATTGAGAGCCGGAGGGCTATCACTTGATGCATTTTTGTCAGAGGTCACACTTTAACTCTATTTTATTCTCAAATAGGGTATGTTTGTACTTTTTTCAGCGAATGATAACTGAGTAAGACAGTAAGAAATATTCTTCAATTGCAAAACATCTGCAACAAAGATAAACTATTTTGTAAGCAAAATTTAACTTAGTATATTCATAATACGGATGCATCAATAGTTATTGTTCATTTGCAACAAGAAGCAAAGTAGTAACTAAGCAAATAGACGCAGAGAAACTGTAACACCTTAAAATTGGGTCCTGTAATTTTTCGAGTCCAAACAACATCTGAATTTTTGGTAGTATTCTAAACAAGATGTAAAATATCATCTATAAAGTAAAGAACCAATCATCCCTATATCCACAGAAGAAAACAACCCATAAGTTAAAAATATTCAGTCAGTCATGGCAGTTAGTTCCATGTTTAGCCAACATGTGTCTAGCTGTGTAATTTTTTAAGTTATTCACTCCCACTGTAACGCCTATTAGCAATTGAAAAGTTTGGAGAGAATAGACTTAAAGTTTTTCTTATTCTCACTTAATGAAAAGAAATACATTGAGCGCATCTATATTTATAAACTATTTACATAAGTGTTCTTCTCTTATAAGTTGAAGGCCTTAACAGTGGCTCCCATATTATATGTACTTTCTCAAGAATAAAAACAACTTGATTTTCAACCATTCAGCTTCACAGTCAGTTGAAAAATAAGAGAATAATAATAACGACAACAACAACAAGGACCTAAAGGAGTAACAATAAAATAAATAAACAGTACATGTTCTATGCTGAATTTTGCATATTCAAATTGTTGCGTTTGATGGGTATTTTGAAACCCATCAGCACCATCTATAGCCTAACAAAGAGAAACATCAACAAAATGTCGTCCACAAAAGTAAATAATACAGCAAACATGGATGATAATCAAATTAGAACTGTCACAATTTTAACGGTGATAATTCAACCATTCTTATTTTTTGATCAAAGATTTTGTTTCACCATTCTCAATTTTTATTAAATGCATCTATAAATTTACAAATTTGTATAGCTTCCTCGTACTGTACTTCAGACATGCAAATAATTAACCTAACAAAAATTAAAACTGCAATAACAAATTAAGAGAAATTCAAAGCAAAAATAGGCAAGAGAACTTAGTTCTAGTGAGACTGAAACATTTTAAAGCGTTTAATTTAGCGATATTTTCAAATGTGACAACAAAAAATATTTAAGCAAGTAGTATGCAAGAGTTGCAGGCATCGGTGCAGTGACCAAAAGCCTACCATAGAGTTTTACCCAAATTTGCAAATGGTGAAAAGAGAAACAAAATGTGGACCTCATTTTTGACCAGATAAATGAGTTTAATCAAATCAAATAGAGTGAGCTGAAGCTGCTCGCTGTTTTTAAAAAAAATCTTGAATCAATTTGAAACTTTAGAAGTGAAATTTAATCAAGTTTGAACCAAGCTTCGATTTAAATTCTGAATTGAGCTTGAGCTTTTTACAGTTTGAATTCAACCTGGCTAAGCAAAGCACATCAAAAGACCAATAAATATTTTTTACGAGGGTTAAATTTAGTGAATTGTTTCGAATTAGGACTAAATTGATTGAATGTATAAATATGAAGGACTAAATGTGTTATTATACTAAATTTTATAACAGACATTTAACGGGATTTAACGTCTACTTACCATTTTGTTATAAAACATAAAGTTTAATTGTCATTTTGTGATTTTTGAAAGTTTGGTTACCATTTTGTTTTTTTTTTACCAAAGTTAAGTGACCGTCTGTGTACTTTACCCTTAAATTAATTTACCTTTTGATTTTTAAATAATTTATAATTATACTATGAGTTTTTAAATTTTTAATATTTATAAATTAAGTTAATAGTGCTCATCAGTACTCGTCTTTAATGATGTTCATCGAGCGTGACAAACTCATCCATTAAAATTTTGGTTGTCATATCGGAATCGGCGTATAGTTAAGTGTTCATTTAAGTTACAAATAGGCAAATTTGGCCAAGTAAGCCAATATTGGCTTAATAATTAGGGAATAGGGGTTGATCGGCCGAAATTTGGCAAATTAGGCCAATTTCTACAGTAAACCAATGACCACGCCACCTGCAGAAGGCGTCCTTTGGACAACGCCACCTCCTGCTGGCGAGGTCCTGTTGGAGGCAGGCTTGGCAGCGTGGGCGGCTCAGCTCCTCAGCTGCATGCTTCTCCCTGACGTGCCTGCATGGCACATGCATGAACAGCACCACGCCATTTGCAAATGGCGAGGTGATGTTCATGCATGTGCCATGCAGGCACGTCAGGCTTTATCTAGGCTTTATCTAAGCTTTAAAATACACAGAGTTTGGCAGGGCAGAGATAGGGTTGGCTTTAGGGTATACGGGTCAGAGATAGGGATGGGTTTAGGGTATAGGGTTTAGTAGTTGGTTATAATATAATTTTTATATAGTATGTATAGCTAAAATTGGGCATATACGGTTTAGGTTTGTAAATATTGTATGTGTTTTAAAAAAGATACTAAGATGGCGGGTCGTATTTGAAAATTATATATATATATATTTAACATATTATTAAAATTTAAATTTTTTAATAAACAAAGTAAAAAAAATCATTGAATTCAGATCGTACCGAATATTTCGGTTAACCGAATAAACTGTTAACTGGTTGAATGGTTACGATATATGGTCGAGATTTGAGTGACCCGAACTTACCGGTTGACCAGAACAATTTACAAATGGTTAGTCGAACCCAATTTTGCACACCCTAATTTAATTTTAAAATTAAAATATCCATCGAACCCTATTTAATTTTACCCTTTAATAGCAGGTGTTTTAATAAATCTAGCCCGTACCTAAAACCCTATTTACCCTTTAATAGCCCGACGTGCCTAAACCCTATTTAATTTACCCTATATACACTTGCCTGACGTGCCAGCATGGGACATGCAGGTGAACAGGACCTCGCCGTTTGCAAAAGGGTAAATAGGGTTCAAGGTACGGGCTAGATTTATTAAAGGGGATTAATTTTTTAATATTATTTTATGTGTATATATAGAGGGTTTAGGGAAGATGAGATGAGTGTGTAGTGGTTGAGAAAAAAATTAAGAGAGCTTTTCGGCAAAGAGGGACGAGTTTGTGAGTTTCTGAAGAAATATTCGAAGAGGGTGATTGAAGAGTTCGTAAAAGCCAGTGAAAATTAAGTAAGTAAATTTTTCCTTTTAATCTAAATTTTTTAATTCTAGAGAGTTTGTATATTTTTTGTATGATTGAATATATATTCAGGTGGTAATAGTATTTTTAAATTTTAATAAAAAAACCCAAAAATTTAATGTTGTGCTTATGTTTTTTAATATTTACAGAATATGAGTTCATCAACATATTCGGACACCGAACCCACAGTTGGTCGTTGGGGCGAATCGCTTGAAGATTTCAGTGATGATGAAGAAAATATTGTTCCTATGAGTGAAGAAGAAGAAGATGGCGTTTAGTTACTCAATGCTGATGATATTGACGCTATTATGACAGAAGCGTCTCAAGGCAATGGTATTGATGTTGAAGAAGATGTTTGGGCCGCGGCTGTTAGTAGGCTCGGGTTGAGAAATGAACAGCCGGCTGTTTGGGGTAATGCTGCACCGCAGCACCAACAACCGGAACCTCCAGCCTATGAAGCTCCAGCAGCCCGCATGTATGAAGTTGACTATACTGCAATGCAAGATCAAGAATATGAAGCTCGCGTATTTGGTTCTTCATCATCTTCGAACTTTGGAGAACTGGAACTAAAGGCTCAATTTGAAACAAAAAAAGCCGCGAAGCTTGCAGTTCAAGAGCACTGTCTCAAACGCCATATGTCATCTTCTGTTGTTGAGTCCAACAAAATTAAATATTGTGTAAGGTGTTATTATTGGAAGAACAATTGTCCGTGGTGGGTAAGAATTTCTTACAAGAAGAGAACTGAAATGTGGGAGGTGTCACGGTTTATTGATCAGCACACATGTACCAATATGGCTTTATCACAGGACCATATTAATTTAAACTCTGATCTAATATGTGCTTCAATCAGGACTTTGGTTGAACAGGATCCAAGAATTTCGATTGTAGTGTTAGTAGCATCTATTCGGTCCCAGTTTGGTTATGTTCAGTCTTACTACAAGGCGTGGATGGCAAAGCAAAAGGCGATGGCGGAACTGTATGGTGATTGGGATAAATCGTATAATGAGCTACCAGCTCTTTTACGAGCAATGCAACATTTCATCCCGGGGACCGTTGTAGAGTACGAGACTTTGTCGGTGTTCAACTTACAAGGCGAATTAATTCCTGGTAAAAGAGTATTTAGTAAGTTATTTTGGGCGTTCAATGCGTGCATTCAAGGGTTTTCATTCTGCAAACGCATGATTCAAGTGGATGGTACATGGTTGTATGGGAAGTACGGTCATATATTACTCTTGGTCGTTGCACAGGATGGAAACAATAATATATTCCCAATTGCCTTTGTCATAGTTGAAAAGGAAGACGCGGATGGATGGGAATTCTTTTTGAAGCACCTACGCAATTATGTTGTAAAAGAAGACGGGATTTGCATGATTTCTGATAGAGGAACTGCGCTCTTATCAGTAATTGACAGACCTGGGAGTTTATGGATACCTCCACATGCATATCCAGCATATTGTGTACGGCATATTGCAGCGAATGCGAAGACGCGGTTCGGAAACAGTCAGATCAAGAGAGAGGTTTTAGGCGCGGGTAAGTTGTTATTTGTTGTTTATAAAAAATTTAATTTTTTTAGTTCATCTTGTTGTTTTATTTAACTTATTTTTTATTTATAAATAGGGTATGAACTAGTTCAACCAAAATTCTATGAAAGGATCAGAAGGTTGAGGCGGCACGGTGCAGGTGTGATAAAATTTGTAAATGACATCCCCACGGAAAGATGGTGACAAGCCTATGATAAAGGTCGGCGTTATGGTCATATGACAACTAACCTTGCAGAGGCTATAAACTCTGTTCTTAAAGGAACACGGCATCTCCCAATTGCAAGTATTGTGTGGGAGACCTACTTTAGATTGGGCAAAGTGTGGTCCGACAAAGGGCAAGATGCCAACGCCCGAATAAACAGCGGACAATATTGGTCTAAAGCCCTGCGAAAAAAAAATGATCGATCTTCAAGCTAAAGCGTCCGCTATGCGAGTAAGATCATTCGACTCAAATAGATGGGAATTTTCTGTGGAAGCTACAGTCCGAGGTGAGCAAAAAATGTTCACTGTGAAACTTCATCAGAAATGGTGTGATTGTGGTGCATTCCAAGCATTTAGATACCCTTGCTCTCACGCACACGCCGCCTGTTTGCATTTTCGACTCGACCCTTACGGTTTTGCGGATGACTGTTATAAACTAGAGAATATTGCAAATATATATAGAATTCAGTTCAACACAATCCCGAACCAAGACTATTGGCCGGTAGAGCCAATATACGAAGAATGGTTACCAAATCCAGTGCTTCGTAGAAAGTTGAAGGGTCGACCGAAGTCTACTCGTATTAATACGAATATGGATGATTCAGATGATAGAGAGGGAGGCGTTCAAGTTAGACATTGTAGTCTTTGTAGTCAACCGGGTCATTCAAGAAACAAGTGTCCACACAAATCAAATCTTTCCAACTATCGTGCCGGACCGTCAACTTAAATGCTTTGTTTAATGTATGTCTAATTTTATGGTAATGAGAAAATATTGCATCTTTTCAATTTTTATTTTTTTCAATTTTATCACACGTGCACCGTCAACCTATTAATTCTCATTTTTTTTCAAAAAAGTTTAACTTGTTACCTTTGAAGAATCCATATATGTGACCTTTAATTTTTGACCTATGAACCCACAACACTTGACTTTTAGACCTTTAAAACATCACTGCACTAGAAACCATCTAAAGGTAATATAATTTGTTCTTATTTAATATACTTTAAGGTAATATAATTTAATTTATTATAATTTATTATTTGTTCTTATTTTTTATTTTTTTCTATAATATTATTTACTATAATTTAAAATCTTGATTTGGAATTGGAATTTAAATTTAGAAATTGAATACGAAAATTAAAAAAAAAACATAAATATCAAAATGCAATCGAAATTAAAAGAAATACATATAACATTAAATATTCCGGGTTCGCAAATTACAAATAAATAAAAACAAAACAAAACCCTATTTTCGCCTCCTCCCCCTCCTGGTGGGTAATTCTTGCCGGTGGAGAGGGCCTGTTTGTGAGTACCGCGGAGCGGGTTGAACCTGTCTACGAGCTCTTGGATTAGGAGCCAGCTCATCGTCATCGAAAAATTGCTCATCCGTTATTTGCATAGTAGGTGGTGTAGCAAACATTTCTTCAGGATGAAATGATGGGCTGCTAACGGTAGTTGTTGACAACATAGATGTCATGCTACCAACACCAAAACCTTCCCCATATACAGATGATTGAGGATACTGAAATTGTGGTACGTATCCTTCATCATCATTGTAAGCCGGCTGAGAAGATGAGCTACCACCAGTTGCAAAATTAAAAGGTGATTGCTGCGGAACATGACCAAATCCAAATGTTTGATGACTTTGTTGAAATGGGGTTTGTTCCGAAACATTACCAAATGGTGGTTGCTCCCAAAGATTACTGCTTACATGTCTCGGGGGGGAGTCAGATCGCGCCCACGAAGAAGTCCAACCTCGGTTGGTTGCTCCCGAAATTCCTTCCAAGTTTAGTTCGTCTGTTGATTGCTGAGAGCTCTGACCAAACTCGGTTGAGATGCGAACCTGTCTTGAGCACTGCGGGTTTTCAAGCCATCTATTTGCATCTTCGACAGATGCTATGAACGCTTTCCCATTTGTCGAAAACCATGAATAGTATTTTGTATTAAATTCAAAATCGCTGGCTTGAATTGGACTCAAATCATTAGCCCACCGCACCCATCTTTCCTCCCACAATTCAATAAAATCGGCTTGCTTCACAATCCAATTCTCATTGAATCTACCTCTATGAACGGTGTGAATTTTTTCTCGTGGAGCTCTTGGAATGGGTTGATGGAAGTTAAACTGCCTCAACACTCTGTCAGCACAATGAAACTCAACAATAGAAAAATGGATCAAAGGCACAATCGCACCCCAGAATCCTGCACATTCAAGCACAGTAGGTGGTAGGCAAGCCCTGACGTCGTCATTCGCGTACGGCTGCCAAATAAACTGTAAAAAAAATTATTAATATGAATTCATTCACAATGAAATATACAATTTTTCTTTCAAAATTAAAATATACAATATACAAAATAAGAACAAATAATAAATTAAATTATATTAAATAAGAACAATTAATATATTAAAATAAATTGATTATGATACCAGATCTTTTCCTATTGTTTGGATCTTTAATCTCGTCTCTCTGACAGTGTTGTGAACCACCCCCGCATTCTTCAACGGATGCCTCCATCTGCAAAGATATATTGAAATTATATTTCGAAGTCATTGGATATAAATTTTATATCAATAAATATTTATATACAACTGCAATCACATTATTACCTTCCAGCAAGCGGAAACTCCATATCTACCGGTACAGAAAAAGCGGGCGTTAGATAAGGCAGCCTGTACCACGCCCAGGACTGCAGTAATACTTGACATCCACCCATATCTGAATTTGCCTTTTCACCATGCATAATTGTGACCTTGCACATTTCATGGTACAAAAATGCTAATACTGCGGACCCCCAACTATATGTAGCAGTTGTGTCCAAATTACCCAAGAACTGCAGGTATTGTGTGTGAACCATATTACCAGATGTATATGGCATCAACACACCACCAATAAGTTGCAGTATATAAGCTCAAGCTGCACACTCAAGTTCTTGATGACCAGATTCATCGGTCACAATAAATTTCTGCTGCAACCATGATACTCTGACGCGTAGCCCGTCCACACAGCTCTGAGGAGGAGCTTTGCCCAGGTACTGCATGCAAAGCTCATATGTATTGTAATTATTTTGTCCAACCAATGGTGTCCCATTTGTTGGAATACCAAGTTGTACCGCAACATCCTCCAGGGTTATTGTACATTCACCAAATGGAAAATGAAATGTGTGGGTCTCTGGTCTCCACCGTTCAATCAATGCAGTAATCAACCCGGGGATTATCTTAAACCCACGGAGAAAGGTGGCATTATAAAAACCAGCTCGCTGTAAGTAATACACTAAACGCTCATCAGGTTCCTTTATCTTCATTCCTCGACGGCGTATCATATGCTCTACATCCTATAATTAATTCATTATAATTTTGAGTTATAATAATTACATAGTAAATATGAAATTTTAAAGGGTAAACTACTGCGGTGGTCACTTATGTTTTCCCCCAGTACAGAGTTGGTCACCGATTTTGAAAAACGACCAGTAAGGTCACTTACATTTTCGGGACGTAAACTTTTGGTCACCCAACAATTTAATGTCGTTAAATTTTGACGAATTTCTGATTAGACAGTTAAAAAAATCCCTAAATTTTTAAAATTCACAAAATAACCCCCATATTCGAAATCCCCAACTCACCAAAACTTAAATCGCGATTTAAGTCGATTCCGTCGCCGATTGTAACCGCCGCCCACCACATCCGTCGCCGGACCATCATGATCGTTTACCCTACCACGCCGCTGCCAAAAATTGATCGGAGTCGTGCAAAATGTCGAACGAAGGTTGGAATATTTGAAAAAATCATTCGATCGATTTGCAACAAGCGGCGATTGAACGACAACGATTGGTGCATGGGTGTTTGGGAGAAGGGAGGACGCCCCATTCCGTCGCCGGAATTGTGGCCAACGACGGCAAGAGTGACCAGATTGAGAGATTTAGGTATTTAAGGGTTTAGGAATTTATGAATTTGGGGGTTTTCTGAAATTTCAGGAATTTTGGGGCCATTGCAGTAGATTACCCTTATTTTTTCAATTACCAGATCAAAAAATCGTTAAAGTTTAACGGCATTAAACGGCTGGTGACCAAAAGTTTACGCCACGATAACGTAAGTGACCTTACTGGTCATTTTTCAAAATGGGTGACCAACTCTGTACTAAAGAGAAACATAAGTGACCACCGCAGTAGTTTACCCAATTTTAAATTACAAAACATTTACTTACTTGCTCTTCGTGAATATGAGACGAAATGTGTTCATGGTCACGGTACAACAAAACTCCTTCAGATGCCATTATTTATTTCTACAGCTAAAAAACAATTAGCATTCGAATATATACAAAAAAAATATATTAACTTCAACATTTCGAATATATACAGCTAATAAACTAACTTTAAAAAATCAGATTAAAAAAAATACATGCCCTTACCAGATTCAAAATTCGAAAAACTAGCTTCTTTTGTTCGAAACGACAATCACAACCAACCAGGATAGCTTCATCAATAATAAAAAATAAATTTCATTAGATCATCAATCACACAAAATAATATAGGGACACTAATAATTACAAAAATAACATATAAATTTAAACTCAAAATTTTTCTCACCCTCTTCGATATATCTTTAAAAAGATATACAGAAAATTCTTCACCTTCACAATTTTTTTTCTCTTCTTCTCTTCACAAATAACCAACTCTAAAATTTTAACTCACACCACCTATCTATATATATACACACAAATAAAATAATGTAAAAAAAAATTAATTTGGCAACCACCTGCTGCAGCCCGGGAGCAGCAGGCCTGCCAGCCTGCACCTCGCCATAAGGAGAGGGCGAGGTAGGCCAGCCCACGTGAAGCCGCATAAGCCTGCACCAGCCACAGCTCGCCTGCAGCAGCCGGGCCATTGGCTCTCCCAGCCGGTCACCAGAGACCTCGCCAGCAGGAGGTGGCGTTGTTCAAGGGACGCCTTCTGCAGGTGGCGTGGTCATTAGTTCACTGTAGAAATTGGCCTAGTTTGCCAAATTTCGGCCGGTCAACCCCTATTCCCTAATTATTAAGCCAATATTGGCTTACTTGGCCAAATTTGCCTTACAAATAGATATGTTAAAGAGGGTCCCACAGTCCGCATTTATCGTTTCTGTTCTGTGTATCAAAGCTTCTCTCACTCGCACAAACTCACTTCTCTCAGTTCTCTGCAACGATCAAAGCGTTAGATCTGAAGTAAGACAAGAACCCAGAAATCTTTTCTTACAGTTAAGATCTGGTTATGCTTCATTTACTCTTCTTCCCTGTTTCGTTCTGCATTTTCAGCCTTTTTCTCTCTTTTACTCTCCTTGTTTCAATATTAACGTAATCAAAGTATGATTCTTTTTTTAGTTGGGTTTAAGAGAGATGTGGGGTTATTCTTGTAGTTGATTTCGTGAAATTTTGTGGATTTTAGTGTGAGAACGAATGTGTAGTGAGTTTTAAGAAAGGAATGGAATTGTGAAGTTGGTGTTCAAGGCTGAATGTTTAGTGTAAGATCCTTGTAAATTTCCATCAGGTTCATTTTCATTGGTTTTTGAAGTACGATATTCAAGAACTTTTTGTTGGTTCTTGCAAGAGTTGTTCAAGATTCATTGCTTCTCCTTGTAAGTTTCAGTGTTCGAGCTACCAAATTGATCGATTGCACATTGGTCCAATATGTATGATAAGTATGTTCTTTTCACTTCTTTTGTACCATGATCTGAACTCAATAATACTTTCCTGCTGGCTTTCTTATTGTATTCTCCCAAGACAAAAACTTAAGAAACGTTATCTAGTTTGTTTGCTGAATACCATTGTTGCATTTTCAGATTTTACTATAATTCTTGAAACTTCTCCCAACTTAATGGTTTGACATTGTTTGTGACTTCTGCTGTTAGGTGTATGTCGTTTAGTCTTGTAAGCTGCTGTTTCTAGCTGGTCATTAAGGTATATATCCACATAGTTCTTTAGTTCTGGTTTGTTCTTTTCTTGTGTATCCGAGATGTAAACGAAAATTGTGGTAATATCTACTAAATGCTTCCCTTGGAACAGCTAGGTTGAAGTGGTAGAGTAAATGGCGGTAATGGATGCACATAACCCTCTTCTAGGAGAAACCACTTGTGGCACTTTACTGCAGAAACTGCAAGTAATGTGCCTTCTAACTTTGTTCTCTCCTATAGGATCTTTGTTTCTCGTACATATCTGTATGCAGAAATATAGAAGGTAAAATGTCCTGCAATTGATTGAAGGAAATATGGGATGAAGTCGGCGAAAGTGACGAAGATAGAGACAAGATGCTTCTGCAGATAGAACAAGAGTGTTTGGATGTTTACGAGAGGAAGGTTGAGCAGGCTGCAAAATCAAGAGCAGAACTTCTTCTGACCTTGTCGGATGCCAAACTCGAACTTTCCACACTTGTAGCAGCTCTTGGAGACAAAAGTTTTCTTGGCGTTGTGAGTAATCACTTAATTTCACGTTATAATCGTACAGGAAGGTATTGCTCTTGGTATGGTAATTATTGTTGTTCATAAGTTTACTGTAGGATACTGTTAAGGCATCAGGGACAATCAAGGAACAACTTGCTGCTATAGCACCAGCTCTCGAACAGCTGTGGAAACAGAAAGAGGAGAGGGTTGAGGAGTTCTCTGATGTACAATCACAGATTCAGGAGATATGTGGGGAAATTTCTGGGAGCACCGGTGAGCAGACTGGTGCTCCTGCAGTGGATGGGTCTGACTTGTCCCTAAAGAAGTTGAATGAATATCAAGTAAAGCTCCAAGAACTTCAAAAAGAGAAGGTAAATTCATTGTCTTATATATTCTAGCATCAGGTCTTTACATTCATCAATACCACTAATGTCTCATTCCATTACAGAGTGATCGGCTGCATAAAGTCCTTGATTTTGTTGGCAGCGTGCATGATCTCTGTACTGTCCTTGGAGTGGACTTCTTTAATACTATAACTGAAGTTCACCCAAGCTTAGATGAAGTTACAAGTGTGCAGTCAAAAAGCATCAGCAACGACACACTATCAAGGTTGGCGAAGACAGTCGCAGCTTTAAACGAAGATAAGAAGCAAAGGCTTCATAAGGTATTTCTGTTGTATATAGTACTTCTTTTCTTTCTCTCTTTTCTGGTGCAAATGTACTCCCCATTTCTCTTTTTGATACTGTCAGTGTTAGACATAGCTATACGACGTAATCAGGGACGGAGCTAGGATTAAATATTGGGAGAAGCAAAGCTCTATTAAGTCAGTAAATTTAAAAATTAGGAGGGACAAAAACCTTATTTTACTACTACTATTTTAACTAAGAGGGACCTCAATACAATTATACCAAAGAATTTTGGGAGGGGCAAAAGCCCCTCCCATACTAAACATGGCTTGGTCCCTGGACGTAATGGATTTGTCTTTATTACGGGCATAAATATGAGCTTTATACTATTATATTCAACTTTATACCTCTATTCCAAGGAGTTAATATATTAAATCAACATGTTCCTCTTTCGACAGCTTCAAGAGCTAGCAACTAAGCTAATTGATCTTTGGAATTTGATGGACGCTCCTGAAGATGAAAGGAGATTATCCGACCATGTTACCTGCAACATCTCTGCATCAGTTGATGAAGTGACTGTTCCTGGTGCTCTTGCTCTGGATCTGATTGAACACGTAATCAAGTTTCTTAGTTGGTTGTTTAAGTTTGTGTGAGAACATTTGCTTACTTGTATTTATTTTCTTTTGTCCTGAAGGCGGAGGTAGAAGTTGAGAGGCTTGATCAGCTAAAGTCAAGCAGAATGAAGGAACTTGCTTTCAAAAGGCAACTAGAGCTTGAGGAGATATTTGCCCATGCTCATATAGATATAGATCCAGAGGCTGCTAGGGAGAAAATTATGGCTCTGATTGATTCTGGGAATGTTGAACCTGCTGAGTTACTAGCTGACATGGATAATCAGATTGCAAAAGCGAAAGAAGAAGCCCTTAGTAGAAAAGAAATATTGGATAGGGTTGAAAAATGGATGTTAGCCTGTGAAGAAGAAAGTTGGCTTGGCGACTACGATCGGGTACTTATCACATCTCCCTCAACCTTGATTTCTCTTTGGCTTCTTGCTCCCACCTCCTCTCTCCCTTTCTTGGTGGGACCGATGAGTGTATTCATTTGCAATTTTGCAGTTGAAGATACCAGGAATTATTCTGATATCGTGGCCATGATGTATTTGTGCAACGTTTTCATCCTAACATGATATAATTAGAATTTGTCCCCAAGTGGTGTGGTTTGATATGTACCCTTGATGCCGATCCTTGAATTTGGAATTTATGAATGACTGCTAGCTTATCAGCCTTTTAAATATGTATACCATGCATCTTTGTATAGGGAAAAGTATAAAAATAATACTAAAGATGCAGATTTGATGGTTATCTTCCATGCAAATGTTCTTAGCTTATTACCTCCACCTGACACTCTTTCAGTTCCACTGATATTTTCCTGTTGGAACAGGACAATAACAGGTATAATGCAAGCAGGGGTGCACACTTAAATCTTAAGCGTGCCGAGAAAGCTCGTATTCTGGTCAACAAAATTCCAGGTAATGTGGGCAAATGCACCCATTTTAAGGCATGTTTTCTTTAATATCTACATGGTAGAGGAGAATTTTTAAAATGCTACGACTTTAGATCTGCTTAGCATGCGTGTTATAGCTAGATTTTTGCTGTATTAATTGGTTTTATTGGCCTATTTAGGTGTGGTTGACACTTTGGTTGCCAAAATTCGAGCTTGGGAGGAAAATTGTGGCATACCATTCAAGTACGATGGTGTTCCCCTCCTTGCCATGCTAGATGAATATGCCATGCTCAGGCAAGAAAGGGAAGAAGAGAAAAGGAGGCTTAGGGTAAATTTTTTATTCATTTTTTAGTTCTACCTATATACCAAGTGCGAGCATGGACCTAGATGTGAAGGTGAACTAAAAGGAGATTTCACCTAACATGGTCTCTCGACTCTCAATCTGCATATAAGGTGAACTAAAAAGAATTTTCCACTAAATGCGGTAACTTATAAACCTACAGGACCAGAAGAAGTTTGGCGAGCAGCAAAACACAGAACAAGAAGCCAGCTTCAGTTCAAGGTCAACCCCTACACGACCAGCCAGTACAAAGAAGGTGGTGGGGCCTCGAGCAAATGGAGGAGCCAATGGAACCGCTAGCAGACGGTTGTCTCTAAGTGCTAGTCAAAACGGAAGCAGATCTGATGGTAAAGATGAGAAGAGGGGCAGTATGAGGCTGGCGGCTCCTGCCAACTTTGTTGCCATATCAAAGGAGGATGTTGCGTCCCATGTTTCAGGAACCGATCCAGTTCTGGCATCACCCTGATGACAAATTTATACGTTTTACACACTTTTTCTTCTTTCTAGTGTTATTACCTGATATTGTCCGAAGTTGAAGAGCTGCTGTAGCAATATAGTGAGTGGCTATAGAGTATACCGTTATTAGCCGTGTAACATTGTGATATTTGACATTTTCAAGCTGGTTTCCTTTTCATGTTGTATCATTAGCTGTGTAATATTGCTATTTTTGGACAAACTGGTTTTCCGTTATTGAATCTTCTTGAGTAAAGGGGAAAAAAGGGAAAATGATAATCAGGAAAACACAAATCAGTCAGTGGGGGATTGCTCGGTTTGGTCTAAAAAAACTGAAAACACCAACTTTTTGTTATAACTGAACTTTGACTTAAAGTCGACAGGTTCGATTCATTTAATCAATATATATGTATATTTTGTTATACCTACAGTTGTAATCTCTATTCATTTTGCAAAATTTACAAAGTTTTTAAGGATAACCCAACAAGCTAAAAAGTTACTACATAATCATAAACTATACTGTAATATTCTTTTTGATCTTTCACTTGTACAAAAATTTATGTACTTAACAATTAACACAGTTGATTTTAGTATGAACATCAAGCATTCAAGCTGCTACTAATAAATTAGTACCTAGTTGAGAGATCATATCTGCCAGCGTAGCTCAAATCACTGCGAACTATAACCCTTGAATCGAGTTGGATGATTTCAGCATTCTGAAGAGTAAAACCATGGGGAAGTGGCAAAGGGAACCCATCTCTAAGATGTAAGTTAAGATATGGCATGAAGAAGGTTTTGAGAATGGTTGATATTGCAGCCTAAAACAATAATTCATCAGACTTTTCATTAGATGCATAAAAAAATGAATACTTATTTTCAGTACACATCAGAATTCAGAAGTCACACGGTTTTAAGCATAATCTTGCTCGGAATGGTTCGATCATGATTCAAAAGTGCTTCCATTCATGTTTATACTCGAAACAAGCTATAATGGATTGAAAAGAGGATCGAATTGGAAAATACCTGAACAAGCTGCATGTAAAGATTACCGATATTGCTCCATGCCAAAGATGCTGTGAAGTCGATTAGTCTAATGCTACCTGCAAGATTGTTCCTATGTATTTCAGCAGAACACAATGCATTTATCACCTGCACATAATTATTACAATCGTAACTGTCCCAAAGCTTGCGTAAAATGACCAAAATGAAAACTGGCTTCCCAAGCTCAAAGAGGTGATAAAAAATGAATTAAAAGATGGAAGACATGTTCATACTAATGAGATGCAAGCAACCGGCACAACTTCATCGGAATTTAAGACCTCGAAAATCAAATCAGCATAAATGGCTGTGTCGATATCATGATCTGCAATTCGTATGATTGGTGGAGAAGTTACTTTCATACGGAGATTCATATCATCGTCTGGATATTTTTCGTACAGTTGAGGTATAATATATCTCCATCCGCCAGTGTTCATCAGTGACTCGGGTATTTCGTTGACAATCCAATGCATATAATCCCCCTGACCACCAAAAGAACACATATCCATTTGTTTAACCATCCAATTGACATTAAGTTACATTTTAGATGCAATTTTCTGCAATCTCAATATACTTTCAATCAAAGCTCAGTCAGCTCTCTGAAGTTCGAGGATGATTGCAGGTTTCACACCATAGAAACTTACATTGAAGTACACCGATGCAGCAGACTCAAAGACCTTTTCATGTAAAGAGATTTCAACCATCTTTGCTGAACCATTGCCGGAAAGGAATTTTTGTGATCTTTTACGGTAATAGTTTGAAACCGAATTTTCATTTGCTCCATTGAATAAACCATTAATTTCGAGCTCCACAGAAGAATTAGTTAACAAAGGGTCATCCATGAAAGTAACATTCAATGCAACAACACTATTAACTTGCAGTTGTTTTGGAATTGACTGCAACTTCGAGTCGAGTTTTATTATTCCTTTTTTGATGTTCTTGGTAATTGCATCTTCAACTGCAGACACTATTTTCCCTTGGAAAGCATCAATGATCCTGTATAATGAGTTGAATAAATACAATAAGTATAATGGGAATCCAACAAGAATCGGATGTCTATACTAAAACCTAAAAGATTGTGAGATGCAAGTTCATTAACTTCTGCATAATTTTGTTATCAAATAGAATAGTGTCCAACTATGTTACTCGGACTAGGATGTGAGGGTCCTTGGAGAATATATCCTAATACCGAGTTTGAAAATATGTCGGACACGGATGCTTTAAGAAAATAAAGAATCGGAACAGCATAGACTTCCGAATAGGCAACAATAGCATACCCTTGATAAAGCCAAGAAGCTCCACCATCTACATCTATGGAGATATCTTTCACATGACATCCATGTTCCAATAGTAATAGCTTGAGAGTTCCTTCTTCGTTTACAATAGCCGCATTAAGCCCCACCACCATGCCTAGAACCTATGAACCAGGCAGCAAGTATAAACAATAAGTTCACAAAGCATCTTAACAATCACAAATTTAAGTTGACATTAATTTGCCACTGGTTCTTTTAGTATATTTAATATAACTAACAAATTATGACAAAGCAAAGATTAAGATAATGGATAAGCACTTGATTCGAGATAAACTGCTTGAACTAGCTTTGATTAGGCTAACTTAAGCTTGTTTATGTAGTAAAAAATGAATTTGATTCTCATGACTTCAACGTGATTATTTATGCCTGAGCATGAGTTCGAATTTGAATTGAGATTTTTCGATACTAATAAACCGTATCAACTATCTTGTTCTTACAAAAAGTTGAAAGCCAAGGAGAAAAACTGTTATCCCATACCTCAACAGCAGCAGTTCCGTGATCAGAAATGGTGATTACCCAATTTTTGTAGGAATACTTCCACTTCATTCTCAAATTAGCAGTAGCACCAGAAGCAACTAAAACAATACCAGAGTCACCAGTTTCAACCGATGAAGAAGGAAAATCGACGTTGTAAATTACGATATCAGAAAGACCCAGATGAACTTTGCCAATGAGTGAGATTTTTACAGACTTTTCAATATCAGGCAGGTGAAGTGGAAACATAGAAGAAACAGCTTTCTCAATCAGCAAATCTTTAGAAAAATCAAGTCCTTTTTTGGATATAACACCAGATATGTATCCTTCTTGGCGGGATTCAACAAGGGTATTAGCAGAAACGAGCAGAAATGAGAAAACTATGAAGCATATAGCTTTTTCCATGGATTTTGAAGAGATTTCCATGTTGGGAAAATTGGGTTAAATAGAATAGGTCTAAGCACGAAAAGCTCAAAGCTTGATGAACGGATTTTGGTAAACTTTGAATTGTTTATCTCATGAGAGTTTTTCTTGGTAAGAACAGAGGAGGGTTGCTTACTTCCAAGAGACTTAACTTTGAAAGCAACAGGTGAAATTATGAGCTTGAAGTATGTATATGAAGTTGGTTGATTAATTGGCTTAAAGGTTTTTTGGAATTATGTTCATTACTTTTTGATCCATAATTTGAGACACCTGTAAGAAGATCTGACCAAAGATCAAAGATCCCGTGTGTACTCATTTACATACGAAACATCGGCAGTCCTGGCACTATGGCCTATGGGGATGACAATGTCAATCGCCGAATCATCGGCAGACTGAGGAAACAGATGTAAATCCATCGAGTGTCATGTACATACAAAACAAAGAAACATGATATCGGTTGGACATGACAAATAAACTTCTATGTGAAACAAAACCAATTTGAGAAATTCTCTTATAAGAATCAAAGTTGTTCACTCTGCGACCGTTCCTATTCGAATTCTCATTAAGAATCATCATCTCTACTCTTCCTCCCTCTTTCCCTCTCTTTCTTTTCCCGCACTTACATTACAGGGTAATCGGTAGCACATAATAGCTACTTAACACGCGCACATACAATTACAACAAGCACACACTGATTAAAGGCAAGCCGAACAATCACAAACTGAAGTGCATCTCTCACTAATCATCGAGCAGCCTATCGATTGAATATTGTTCTGCTTTTATGGGTGAACATATGCGTCGAGTGACTGAAATTCTGCCGTTAATCATTTGAAGTGTAAATAAGTTGGAAAGGTAAAGCTTCACATCCATTTCATAGAAAGTAATCTGGTGCAGGCTTTTTGGCAGGAGTACCTCTTGATTCCTGCATTGGTAACAAAGTTCAGTAGCTATACTATGTAATCAACTTAACCGACAATGCACTCTGAATATGGTACGGATTGATTGTAACATCTTTCCATGAAAAGAACTGAATTACAAATAGTTTTCATGCATTTTTTTGTATTTGGAATCAATTGCAAATTAGTACAAACCTGAGGTGCTGCGTCAAACACGCGAAACTGCTTGTTAAGATTTTCATCCAGCTCGAGAATTGCAGCAACATTACCACATCTGTGCATCATGCAAGAATAAACCTTTAAGCTACATCACAATGGAGATGGAAATCTCAAGTTGATAATTTACCTATAACAATAATTGGGAGCTGACCAGACTGTAACTATCTGGTTATTAAACATCCATTTGTATCCTTCCATAACCAACTGATGTGCACGGCATATATAGTCGATGTTGTTTGTGTGGTTGAACGAAGTGACAACACTGCCTCCAAACAGGAAACCAGCACCACGGGGACTCAGACCCCAACCATCAACAATATCCTCAGGGTCAGACCACAACAAGTCACACATGGCACCATCATGTGGTACTTCTTGCTTCCGATCAATCGTTCGAATCTGGAAGAGATTGTGTTAGTACTGCAACAAACATTAAGCTTCAGAAAAAAAATTGCCAAATAATTTAAGATAGCTTCTTTGACCTGATCCAAAGTTGATATTGCAGGAGAGAGACCACCATGGACGCTAAAAATCTTGTTCTCGATGAGCGCTGAAAGACTATCCGCATACAATAATTGACAAAAAAGGATAATCAGAAAAGACCTTATATAGGTTGTGCAGCAAGTAACTTAACGGGATCCGCAAGAAAGTGCATTGGAGAGGGCTAGAACTGTCAGTGGAGCATCAACAGGACTTAATCCAGACACCAAATGTGGAAAGCAACATTTTTCAAATTCGGTTAAACTGAATATTTTTAAGCAACTAAATACCTCAATTCACAATTCTTTACTGGCAAACATTTGATAATTTAAATTTTCTAATACTAGAAACTGCCAAACCTTAAGTAATCAAAGATTTCAGTGCAATATCTCCAAACATTCACAGAGCCATATTTACGCAGGCATTCGTCATAGAATCCATATACCTGTCAAGAAATGGCAGTAATTGAATGCTCTGAAAACAAAAGAATCTAATACAGCAGCCAAAGGCCCAAAAGGAAACCGTTTAACCTGTGTGATCTGACGACTTTCGTGGTTCCCTCTAATGAGCGTTATGCGATCTGGATATCGCACCTGATGATGCTCAAATTATCAGATAAGAAGAACATTTCAACAAACCTTTCCAAAAGAAAATGATAATCTATAGTTTACCTTCAAGGCTAATAGAAGGAGAAAGGTTTCCACGGAGTAAAACCCTCTGTCAACAAAATCTCCAAGAAATAAATAATTTGTCTTAGGGCAATCACCTCCTACTTTAAAAAGCTCTTTCATATCATAAAACTGCCCATGGATATCACCACATATCTATGCAAAAACATCAAAAGAACTATAAGCATTCCAAATTGCATAAGATTAGCATCCAAATGAAAAACAGCTTCATAATTTCTATAAACTATTTCCAGGTAGCTTTATTCCCAGCTCAAGCTTTCAGGGAAGTACCAGTAACCTAATCCTCCACCGTACATATGTACAAAAATCGTATACCGCTGACTTATGCCAATCCAGCACAACACACTGCAAACTCTAAGTTCGTGACAAAGGAAAGCCACCTAAATGCCCCCAAAAGTACTGTTCCATTCACATAATTTCTTGTCACCCGCATAAATATTTTCTAATTTGGACAAACTTAAAAGACCCTATATCCTACTTCCATCATTTAACTTCCACCATTGTTCAATTCTCCAATACAAACTTTTTTGTTTCTTTTAACCAAATCCAAGCTGCTAGTCCTATAAAAGAGAAGGCCTATTTCCTTCAATCAACTCTCCTCCATAGCCCTAAGACAATTCCATCTCATTTCTTGCCCTAAATAGAAATAGACATAATAATTCATATCCATAAACATAAAGCTTTAAAATTTCAATAACAATCAAAGAGCCGAACCCCCCCCCCCCCCCCCATAAATTCCTATAACCAGCTAACACAAAGTTAAAACCTTCACTTTCACTAAACCAAATCCCAAACGAAAAACAACCCAATAGACTAAAACAAACCACCAATATAAAAATACAACAAAAACCCATCTTTAAGAACACGTAAATACTTACAGTTACAGGGGCATCGACCCTTTGAACATTACTTTCTTCGACAAGGATTTCCATGGCCTTAAGACAAAGAGCTTTCACTTCGGACTCTTTCAAGGGCTCACACTTCTTCAGCTGCTCTATTTGCCTGTCTAGGTCTGACATGTTTTTGTTCTGCGACGACCCAAAACAAAGCAGATAGCCGAGATTCAAAGGCTGAAAAAAAAAGCCTCCTAAATCTAAGAATCTCGGGGAGCCTTTCGTTAAACTGAAGGAGTTGGTGGAAATTATTTTTAGAAGGGCGGTTCGATTCTTTTTTGGACTTTCTCCTTGTTTGCTTGAGGTTTTTTTTGCTATGGTGCCACTCTAGTTTGTTATTTTACCGGTTTAGTGCTTGTATTTTAGGGTGATTTCCAAAATTTACCCGAATATGTTGCCTTTTTCATTTATACGCAAGCTTGGAATGGAAATATGATCTATATTAATATTTGTTTATGTTTAAACATGACCACTTGAAAATATGGACAGATACGAGATAAATGGTCCATATTGCCGGAAGAATTTCTTTCGAGATTAATAGATAAGCTTAAATATGTTAGGTATTTTGAATATGTGGAGTGGTCCAGTGATAAAGGATGATATATTTTATTTAGATGATTCGAGTTCGAATACTATATAAAAACTTGAGTTTAAAATTTTTTTATTTAAATTTTTTAATTTTAATACAATATTGATCGGAGAGATAAATTTATTATTCTAAAAAGAAGTTATGAACATTTGAAAAGAAAATTGTTATAACGGTTAAGTTACGATTAATAACCGTTATAACGGTTAACCTACCATGAACACCTCTATCCACAAGCGCCCTAATGTCAAGAGTTAGTGGTCCAGTTTAAGGTTTGTAGTTTAGGTGTTTATATTTTGGGATTTAAAATTTAAAGGTTATGTTAGAATTTAGGGTTTAGTATTAGGGCATAGGGTTTAGGTTTTAGGGTAATATGGTAGATATTTAAGTTTTTACATTTAACCCCTAAATTATAATCCTAAGCTCTAAATTCAAACAATATTCCTTAATTTCTAAATGCATAAACTTGAACCCATAGAGTATAAACTCTGAACTAAATTGCAAACTCTTAAAATTAGGGCACTTGTAGAAACAAAATATTTCCACTACCGGTGTATGGTATAACTAATAAACATATTTTTAATTTTTATAACATTTTGTATTGTATTATATTTATTTAAAAATTTTGACCATCCTTAATTTTTGTTCAATTTATTGTTATGTGTTAACCTAATAGTTAAAAACGATAAAAATATTTTTTTCTAACATTTATATTTTTATCGATTTAACTGCACAAATTAGTAAATAAAAAAAAATCAATGATAATTAATAAACATATTAAATTAAAAATTCATGGCAAGCATTTACTTTGTAGGGCCCTTTTGGCATGACTTAAAAAATTACTTTCGCCTATAAGCAATGCCAAACACTTTTAAATTAGTGTGAAAAATAACTTAAAAAAGGTGATTTTTCACCCAACACCAAAAAAATTAAGATTTTTAGCTTTTGGATTAAAAAATTGCTTTTAAGTGTGAAGTTATTTTTTTATCATTAATTATTAACACTAATATTAATAGTAGTATATTAAAATAATATTAAATATAATAATTATTGTATTAAACTAATATTTTAATACTAAATAAAATAATTATTAGATATATTAAATATAATAATTATTGATAAATTTTATGATAATGAATTTAAACATTTTTATATTCATTTACTTTTAATTTACAATATCATGTCTAAAATGTACATTTTGGCCCTGTTTGGTAAATAGCGGTTTGGGCAAAAATTAGAGGTTTGAGGCATAATTAGAGATTTGACTAGTCAAATCCGATAATATTGATGTTTGGTAAATAGCGGATTGAAAGAGCGGACTGGGGTGAAAAAACTAATTTTGAAAAAAACTCATAATATGAGCTTTTTGAGATTAGAGGTTTGATATTAGAGTTGTAATGACTTTTTTACCCTTAACAATTACTAAAAATCTCCAAATAACCTAAATTAAATAATATTATTTTTAATATAAATAATAACATATTAAATATTGGACTTATTTGTTGTTACTACTAATTTATATGGTGACATTTGTAAGTTAATTCAATTTTTTATTATCACATATTTATATGTGTATATAAAAAAATTAATAATTATATATATAATAAATTAATATATAAATCTTTCAAATATATTTAAGAAATTTATATTAAAAAATAATTTTTACAAATCTAATTAATATTTATTAGATACAAAATATTGATAACTGATAAATTATTCAAACAAGTATTAAATATAATAATGTCCTTATATGTTATTTTGTTTGTTTAAATAATCAAACAGCTATCAACTATCAGTTAATTTTACCAAACACTTTTATACAATCAGCTAATACAATCCGCTAGTCAAATCAGTTAATGCAATCATCTATCAGCTAATGTAATCCGCTATCAGCTATCAGCTAATGTAATCCGCTATCAGCTATCAGCGATCCGTTAATTGTCAAACAGGGCTTTTATCTTTTAAAAAGCATTTTTGACAGCAATGTCAAACACTATAATCATACAATTAACTTTTCAAAGTCACTTTTAAAATCACTTTCTAACCGCGCTTTTAAAAGCATTTTTCAAAAACAATGCCAAGTTGGCCCTTAGTGAGAGAACCTACGGTGAGAGAATTAGTCAGTGTTATTAGCGATGAATACCTTGGCTCAAATAAAATAAAACATATTAACTTTAAAAAATAACTTATATATGAACTCCCAAATGATTAAACAAAATAATAATTTGCAATGAACTTGTAAAAAATATAAAAAATTAAAAACCACAAATGTAAAATCAAAATACAAAAAAATAAAATTGTCATATTTAGCCCATTTAGTTCATTTTGGGTCGTTGATGAAATTGCCGGCCTTTTGAAGATCCACATCTGAAAATCTAAAACCTCAATTAGACGAAGCTTCATATTCTTAAATTCTAATAATTAAGATCTCAATTCCTGTTATTTTCTAGCGTTTTTCCCCAGAAACCAAACAAAAAGGTAAAGGTTGTTGGATTTATTGCCGATCTCCAAGTTTGTTTTTGGTTTTTGCCGAGGCTCATATCGATTTTTTTTTTTGCAGGAATTATTGTGTGAAACCGAGATCTGGAATATGGGTTTCTTGGTAACAAGCCTAATTTTTGCTGTGATTGGGATAATTGCATCTCTTTGTACAAGAATCTGTTGTAACCGAGGACCCTCTGCTAATCTGTTAGTGCCCTTTAACAACTCCCCTCTCTTTTATTTTTTAGGGTTAAATTTGCTATCTTTATTATGCTTTTTTTAGATTTAAGTTCATACGCTAAAAGTTGCATTTTTTTTTCTCAATGTGAATTTCATGTTCCTTTAATTATGTTTAAAGGGCATATTTTGATTCGTATACACAATGAAACATGCTTTAATTTGGTAATAGAAGTGAATAGCAGATTATCACTGTGAACCAATGTTGAATTGTTTGTGTTGAGGTTGTTTACTCCGAACTTGAATCATTGTGTTGGGTAATAGATGGGTTATCAAGCTGATCTTCGACAATTTTCATTATCGTTCCAATTCTTCGTTTTTCTTGAACTACCTCTGCCCAACCATATTCATGACATACAAGGACTCTCCAAATACTTGTAAAAGCTTGAAAAAGCGAATATACCTGTATTGGACTCGTAACCGTATCCGACTTTCACACCTGAGT
The DNA here is from genome assembly GCA_030270665.1 of Hibiscus trionum. Taxonomy (NCBI): domain Eukaryota; kingdom Viridiplantae; phylum Streptophyta; class Magnoliopsida; order Malvales; family Malvaceae; genus Hibiscus; species Hibiscus trionum. The sequence continues at coordinate 14,061,179 of BSYR01000020.1, read as the reverse complement.
CAAAGTAACATAGATACTATCATATACTATATAGCTTGGTTTGTCATTTAGATTCTGAAGGCTGACATGTTACCCACTGAAAACCTTTATTCTTGTTTCTTTTTGCAGGTTGCATCTAACATTGGTCATTACAGCAACTGTCTGTTGTTGGATGATGTAAGTTTATGTTTGTTTTACATTTTCTCTTTCTTCATGGTAGCTTGATCTTTATATATACACACACAGTTGATAAAGTATTACCTATCTGAAATCTTAATTGTTTTTAATAACAAAATCTTAAAGTTTGATGATTATTAACAATAGACTTTGGTGAGCCATGCATGTTATTTATCCTAAATTTTGGTTTAGATGAACGATACAATATAATGCCAGCTCATTTCTTCCTCACATTTGTGCAGTTGGAAGTTGCTTTTCTTCTAGTGTTTGTGTGTGTCTCTATGCATGTGTGTGTATCCTAGTTTTAGGATATTGACGTATTACTAAATTTGAACGGTTATCAGCTGCTTATAAAGAACATGTGGCAAAACTTTGAATAATTTCTTTTCTAGCATTTTGGTTAGATTCTTTAGCAATGAATTCACTTATTAGTATACCTTTTAAAGGCGGAGCTCCTTATATACCATGCTTTGTTATTGTTTGCTATGCTAACGATGTATGAAACTTTGATGGTTGCTATGTTTTGTGGAATAACTTAGGTTAAGTGTTTCCATGGTAGATGATAAAGCTCTGAATTTTATTATTAAAATAACTATGTAACTCTTCTTCCTTTGGCACTCTTGAATGCTTGTATACTCGTCGTACAAATAATGTATTCTTAATTCAGCATGTAAATATGCATCCTTTCATGGATAATCGAACCTCCAAGAGACGAATCTATATGCATTCTTTCTCCCCCACCCTCACCCCCACCCTTCCAATCACTGGTATGCGGTTATGTTTATGGAGCCTAATTCCTTAGAATTAAGTCAATCTAATCTCTCACTCACCTTCCAAACGTTCCTTTTCTTTCTGGCGGAAGGATTTGAACAAGGAACTTGACCTGGATGTAAATAGGGGACTTTGGCTAGACTATATTACGCCAGCGCTTTCAAGGGCTCAGGTTTTCGGGGAAGACCTATGCGGGGCTCCTTTTGGGTGCGGGATGCTTGTTCTAACGAAATGGACTTGATTGCTACTTTTGATCACGTAGAGCACTTATTAGTAAGTAGATATTGTCTTATTTTGATTGTGTTTCTAGTTTTTAATGTTGGTTCCTTCTTTGATAGGTGGGCAATTGTATATCTTGCACAGATGAAACCACTGATTGTCCCCATTTTAAGTGAAGGGGAATGAAGGTCTTTACACTAGATCTTCCAGAAGATCATCGGTAAACCGACAGTCAGGTTGCGAATTGACATCTGAAGTTAGTTATCAAGAATTATTTGTGTGTCTTCTGGTGTTGGTTCTGTATGAAAGCCGAATTCGAGCTTGAACTTGCCACTTGATGTTTTCAGTTTCGCATTTGTTACACTTATATTATCATCTTTTATTCATTTTCCATAAAAAAATAGTGTTGTTTTATCCGACATTATGAAATTTTGGTAAAATAAAATATTATATTTCAGTTTTCCTGTCTGGTTTCATAATGCAGCTTCAAAACAAACTCTAACAACAGTGAGTTGAATGAAAGTAATGGCAACGTTTTATGTTGTTTTTAGGGGTGAGCGATTCAATTGAGTCAAAAAAAATCAAATTGAACTTAAACATTAATTGATGATTATAAGTTGTGTATTATTGGGTTTCAAATCTCAATTTGGTTTTTTTCATTTATAATACCGGTGATGTTTCATTCGTCTCGAACTTAACATTAATTTTGAGTAAAACTCTTATCTTTTAAAAGAGAGATAATTGAAAATTATAGTGAGAAGAATAATAATTATTTCTAAATATATAAATATTATCTCACATAGGTTAGACATTTTTCATCTTAAATTCGAATCTAATTCGATTTATCATTCACAAAACTTGGTTTGATTAGACTAGAATTCAAGTTAAAAAAATTAATTTATAAGATTGATTCAGATAATTTAATCATTATTTTTAATATCTCATCTTACTAAACCACATAATAATTGATTTTAATAATTATAATTATTCCTAAAATTCTCTCCTCAGTCATTCAACAAGATTTGTGCTTAAAATGATAATGGTTTCTAAACAAATTCTAATTTAAAATGTTATTGTAGATAATTTCGTGAAACGTTTAATTTTTTTTTTTTGGGGGATCTTAATTTTCAAATTGTTCTTAATATAATTTCTTATTTTTGAACCCTCCTAAAATCGTATATTATGCTCAAAAAATTAATTGGAAAAAGGAAAAGAGGATAAATGACGCAAAACATATGAAGGAAGAAGTTGCAAACGACATCGTTCTAATCTTCTCCTGCTAAACCCTGAAACGGAGAGACCGCTAAAAGAAGTGGCATCTAATCTGTTCAAGTGGTCTCTCAAGAGCATTTCCCCAAGCATGAAAATTTACTGAAATTCTCTCTAAAACCCTAAAATCCCTCTCCATCTTTTCTTCTCCATTCAATCAAATATCACTTGAAAGGAAAACCCTTTTTTTTTCTCTGTCAAAAATGGCGACACTTCAAGTAACAAACCCAAAGGAATTACTATCAATAACTTCTTCTTCTTGTTGTTTGTTTTCTTCAAGGCTGCGTTTTTCTTCAAAATGCCCATTGAAGAAAAGCTTTTTGAGGACGCGTCACCGTTTTGGAGGGATAAGCTGTTCCTTTGCTCCAATGGAAACCGCTAAGATAAAGGTGGTTGGTGTTGGTGGAGGTGGTAACAATGCTGTTAATCGAATGATTGGTAGCGGTTTACAGGTTTGTTTTCAGCTGTTCTCTATTGGGTTTTGCTCGAAGGTTACAAATTTTGTGAAATTTTATGTGTTCTTTTACTCTCCAAAGCATAGTGTGTTTTCTCTTGAAGTAGTTTTAGATTAAAGTTTGGAAAAATGGAGAATTTTTATGGGGTTTCCCATTTAGACTCTGAAACTTGAAAGTGTTGTTTTTAAGTGGTTTTGCTGGTGGGGTTTAGCCGACATTTTGATTTGATGGGTTTTGGTTGTCAATTTGAGAATTTGGGAAATTAAGTTCTAATCTAATTTCAAGTTTTCCTTTGTATAAACTCAGTGCCGTTTTGGAATTAGTGTTTGATAATTGGTCAATTATTTTGATGTGAATTTGCCTTTGTGCTACTTCCTTTCGCTGAGAATTTGTTCGGTTGAATTTAAACCGCATATATGAAGGTGATGGAGATGATGCACTTCAGTCCTAAATGAATTAGCCACAATGTTTAACTTCCTTGGGGGGAATTACTGATGTCATTGTTGCTTTGTTTTGGAATTAGGGTGTTGATTTCTATGCTATAAACACGGATTCTCAAGCACTACTACAGTCCGCTGCTGAAAACCCGCTTCAAATTGGAGAACTTTTGACTCGTGGACTAGGTCGAGCACTCTTGTTTGATCAATAAGAACATCATTTTGTCTCTTGTGGTTTGTTGTAGGGCTATTTACTTGCTTTATATTTGATTTAATGATGTGAATCAATCAATTGACTGAAATGTAGGCACCGGTGGAAATCCACTTTTGGGTGAACAAGCTGCAGAGGAATCTAAAGATGCCATTGCAAATGCTCTCAAGGGCTCAGATCTTGTCTTTATAACTGCTGGCATGGGTGGAGGCACTGGGTCCGGTGCTGCTCCAGTTGTTGCCCAGATAGCCAAAGAGGCTGGTTATTTGACTGTTGGTGTGGTAACCTATCCCTTCAGCTTTGAGGGGCGTAAACGAACCATGCAGGCATGTTTATTTGACTCCCTCCATTCGATGTTCCATATAGTGGGTGATATATAGCATGAAATCCTAGTCCAGTAGAGAACCAATTGGGTTATGAAAATTTCAATACAATAACGTCAATAAGTTTATATGCCACCAAATTTCCGGTCATTTAATGTTGAATAGTTGTCTTATATCTCTATATTTGCAGGCACTGGAGGCCATTGAAAAGTTGCAAAAGAATGTTGATACTCTCATAGTGATTCCCAATGACCGTCTGCTTGATATTGCTGATGAGCAGACACCTCTTCAAGATGCTTTTCTTCTTGCTGACGATGTTCTGCGCCAAGGGGTTCAAGGAATTTCAGATATAATCACGGTCTCTGATTCTTTCACATGCCTAGCTACATTTTCAGATATTCTTGGATTGCACTGTTTCTAGAGGTTTTTAGATTTTACTTGATCATTCTAGTTAGACATTATGACCTCTGGCATGCAATAACTATTGAATATATTTGGTGATGCATGCATTGTTGTCATCTAGGCCATAAATGATTAAATGCTTGAACCATTTGAGCTTTATCACTGAATGGAATTTCCTCCTTCCTTTTTGCAGATACCTGGATTGGTGAATGTGGATTTTGCAGATGTTAAGGCAGTCATGAAAGATTCTGGAACTGCAATGCTTGGGGTAGGAGTTTCCTCTAGCAAAAACCGTGCAGAAGAAGCGGCAGAGCAAGCAACTTTGGCTCCTCTAATTGGATCATCAATTCAATCAGCTACTGGTGTGGTATATAATATTACCGGAGGAAAAGATATAACCTTGCAGGAAGTAAATAGAGTGTCACAGGTACATATGGTGTTAGGAATTTCTTCTTTGCCGATTCAATCTTATCATGTTTATGGAAAATTAAATACAATTTGGTTACGTTATAATTTTCAGACATTTTGTTGATTTTCAGGTTGTGACAAGTTTGGCTGATCCTTCAGCCAACATCATATTTGGTGCTGTTGTTGATGACCGTTACAACGGGGAGATCCATGTGACTATAATTGCTACGGGGTTCTCACAGTCGTTTCAAAAGACACTATTAACTGACCCCAAGGCTGCAAAACAGAATGACAAAGTTGCAGGAGGACAAGAAAGAAAGGGGTTATCCTTACCCGTCAAACCGTCGTCACCTTCAACTGTTCCATCCGGATCACCTCCTCGAAGGCTATTCTTCTGATTTCCTTGATCACTTCTTTTACCTGCCTTTTGACATTAGTTGTGTAAAGATGTTGAATCTTATGAGTATTTTTACTTACCATTTGTTTTGTATGATTGTGTGCCCCTTCAATAATTGATGAGTTTCGAATAGTCCAAAATAGATGTGTCCATATGCTTAAATCCCAAACTTTGAAGACATAAGCCACATCGATTTGATTTATGTTGTTTCGATACTTGTTTTTAGTATCCATGTTCAACATTCCTTGAGAACTAAATAATTGACCTGAACTTGTTTCAAACTAAATCTGATGTTGCTAATCGAATCTAATACAATTAACCTGAACTTGTATTAAAGCCGATCTTAGACCCACCATTACTCTACTTGATGTTGGCTACAATGCTTTAGATTCTCGACAACAAAAGTAATAATATATGATAAATAGTTAAAATTTGTCTAAAATACTTGTAATTTACATAGTTTGAGCAGCTCGGCATCTTCACACACAGCACGAAAAGATATAAGGAAAAGGGGGGCACAAAGCCAAAGAATAAGTTTCCAACATGTAGGTAATGACTGAACCAATTCCACTCACGACACCCACATACAACAATGGCGAGATTGTTGTGTTTGCAATTGTTGGTAATTACAAATATTTTATCAGAAGGTATATTACGACAGCCAGAATCACGATTCCGATAACAGCTAGTAGCATGCACATACAGGAACAACCACCTTTGGTTCGCTTGTTCAAAATTGCTAGGTTTTTCTGCACTCTCTGTTAGCAAAGGAAACACAATTCTTAGAATCCACCATGACAGTATAATTTAAATAACTAAGTAATCTAGTTCTTAGTTTACTTGAGATCTTTTTGTCTATTCTAAACACAAATTGAATGACCGTGAATTCTATCAAGATTCATCAATCATCACCAAAGGTTTCCCACCACATGACGTATTCTGTGTATTCTGAGGCTTAAAGACATTTATAGGAATGCCTACTTCTAATAGGGGACCGGATAAACATACCAAATAGCAGCCATTGGATTTCATTCCATTCAAAAACAAAAGGAAGATATTGTGCTATGCATTTAAAATGTTAATTAATAGCAAGTGTTTTACCCGTAGGCGAGAATCGGTAACATCAACATGTTGGTCCAGGTCATCCTGCATTGAGGGAACACAACATAAAGTTGGACCATGAATCAATCTTCACCAAGCATTTATTTTAAAGAAATAAAGAGCAACATACAATGAGTCTGGTATGCAGATCAAGTTCTTCATTGACCGCCAATGCAATATGCTTTGTACTTAATACCGTCTCCTCCAACTTCTCAAGGCCCTCATCTTGCTCTGCTTGAAAAAGACACCTTCCTTAGATGAGGATACTAAAGCCATTTTACAATCTAGCAGGGATTCCATTTGAATCTAATATAACTTGCCTTTCATAATTTGTCGTTGAAGACCAACAAGGCCAGAGTTATCCAAACCAACCGTTCTACTCATGGCATCGGTCTTTGTTTCTGGCCCCAGCAAGCTATCTCGGTTTGCAAAATTCGACATATTGAATGCAGAAGCCATCTGATTCGCTTTTGATCTCAAATTTGCAACCATATCCTTGCGACGGTTCATCTCCTTCTCTGTTCTGTGACCAAAATATGAAGCATTGACAAGAGGACAGTTTACTATAACAGATTCCGATTTGCAAAGGAACAACAAAGTGCCATATCTTATGAAAACCCCAGAAGACATATGATCAAAATTACTAAAACACAATATCGATTCACTCCTATTTGCAGCACAATTAAGATAACTTACAAGGGCTTCCCAGTAGGTCTAGACATAAGGGACTGCAATCCATCAAGTCTAGTCCCTAAAATTGTAATCTTCCTTCTAATAGCCGATGCATGACGCTGAGTTTCTGGTCCCGATGCAGGTAAGGAAATCCTCTCAGATATCATGCCATTGATATCATCAGAAATTTTTACTGCTTCATTATATTCTTTTATCCATGGGTCTGATGAAGCTGCCATTGACCTAAAATGACAATCAAATTAAAAGATTATTTTAAAGCACCAAAAACATAATTTAAGAATTTAGTATGCGGCAAAATAACCAAAGCGATAACAACATAAACCAAGACATGCACAGGAGACAAGATTTAACGTGGTTCAGCATAGCCTACCTCCACGGATGAGAGAAACGAACAATCCACTACTAATACAGAGAACACGAAAAGTGCAAATACATAATATCCCAATTCCCATGTATCCCAAAACCCGGTGTACATATCCCAGAACCCGGTGGAACCAAAAACACTCTTCCCAACATCCCTACAATACCCATCTCTACAACATAGTCACAATAGTCTATATTTATAGACCCAAATACTTGGTCAGCAAGAAACTTTATTCAATAAGATCTCTTAACTAATATAGATATTTACTTATTAAACGCTAATTACCAAGTAATCTTCAACCACTAGAATTCTAACTTAATTACCAATTAAAATTTGAGTCAAAATATAACACATAAAATATACACACACAATCAGAGAATGAAAGAAAAACAAATAAGAGCTAAACTGAGCTTTCAAAATTAACCCAGAAAACCCTTTCCTTTTTATGTTCTCCCTTTGATGGCTTCCTTTGAAGAATCAGAGCATAACGCACAAGAAAAAAAAATTCTTTTACAACTGGATATGAACTTAAACTGAACACAGGATAAATATCAAGAAAATCCAAAAGGAATTAAGCAATCAAATCATACCCAATTGTACGATGCTAAATTAAGCTGAATTCAAAGCAAACCCTATACCTAATGGGTTCATAAGAGACCTTAATTAAACTGCAAAAGGGGAAAACCCTTTTTTTGAACAGGGTATAGTCTCAATTATTGAAAATCGGATGAATATTTATATAAAAAAGGGGAAATAGCAATCAAATTAACCTCAATATAATAATAAAGACAAAGAAAGAAACTTGATTCAAAACCCAACAACAAATTCCCAACTTTGCCAAATTCTAGTGAAAATCAAGCAAATACCCATAATGAAAAATAAACGAAATTCATAAACAACTTACCAGGAGGAAAACTGGAATTGATTAAGCCGTTAATCAAACTCCAAAGGAAACGAAAAGTTTGGGAAATCGGATGACGAGAGAGAGATCGAATTCAATAAAAAGTAGGAAAACAAACAAAAATTGAAATGACTTGAATTTGATTGAAACTTTGATGGTCGGATTGGGGAGTTAAACGACGACGTAGAGCCGAAGCAACGTCTATGTCGTTTAGCGAATTATTAGGGGCACCTTTTTTGGGTAAACTACACAGTTGACCACCGAACTATGGGGTTGGTGTCGATCTTACCACTATTTTTTTTTCGTCTCAAATACACCACACAACTATTTAAATGGTGCCACGTTTGCCACACGCCGTTAAAAAAAACGAAAAAATTGACGGAACTGTTAAAAAAATTGGTATAATTACACATTAGGTCCTCTATATTTATACAATATATCAAAAAAATTGGTATAATTACACATTTGGTCCTCTATATTTATACAATATATCAATTTAGTCCTAAATTTAATCTAATAAAATAAATTAATTATTCAATAAGATGGTGACACGTGTCACCACCTTATTGGAGGTCTTTAATTATTTTTATTTAATTAATTTAATTAATTTTCCACCTCCAATCAGGTGGTGACACGTGTCACCCAATTGGAGATGGAAAATTGAAAGGAACAAAATTGCCCCTACCAGGATTCGAACACAAGACCTCTGGGTAGAGAGGCTATGTGCTTTCCACTGAACAAAGCACACTTTCGTGCTATAGGGTCATTAATATATGTATTTAATGATTGTTAATGCCCAGAAAATCAAAGAGAAGAAAATGCAATTGCAATGATTCAAACCAAGAACCTCTTGGTTGAAAGGACATGTGCTTACCACTGCACCAAGTATATTTCTTGTGATACAAAGTACAACATTTAATATATGTCTTATATAGATTTTAATGCTTGAATTGAGAAATTCGAATGAAATGAAATGTAGTTTTAAGAAATTCGAATGTAATATTTTTATGATCCATAAAAAAATCTAACCCAATTAAATAAATCTAATAACTAAATTAATATTATTTTAAAATTTTTATATTTTAAACTAAATTTAATATATTTTTCAATTTTAGATTTATTTTTATAATTCCACGTATATAATTGTTGAATTGAGTTTTTTTTACTTAATTAATAATTTTAATATTTATTAAAAATTTAATCGTAAAAATAATATTAACCGAATTCGAGGGCAAGAACATCGTGAAAATAATAATTTTAATATTAATTTAGTTATTAGTTATTAGTTATTAGAGTTATTAGATTTTTTTAATTGGGTTAGATTTATTTTAATATTAACCGAATTCGAGGGCAAGCACATCGTGAAAATAATAATTTTCTCAAGCATTAAAATCTATATAAGACATATAATAAATGTTGTACTTTATATCACAAAAAATACACTTGGTGCAGTGGCAAGCACATGTGCTTTCAACTATGAGGTCCTTAGTTCGAATCCTTGCAATTGCATTTTCTTCTCTTTAATTTTCTAGGCATTAACAATCATTAAATACATATATTAATGACCCTATAGCACGAAAGTGTGCTTGGTTCAGTGGCAAGCACACAGCCTCTCTACCCAGAGGTCTTGTGTTCGAATCCTGGTAGGGGCAATTTTGTTCCTTTCAATTTTCCATCTCCAATTGGGTGACACGTGTCACCACCTGATTGGAGGTGGAAAATTAATTAAATTAATTAAATAAAAATAATTAAAGACCTCCAATAAGGTGGTGACACGTGTCACCATCTTATTGAATAATTAATTTATTTTATTAGATTAAATTTAGGACTAAATTGATATATTGTATAAATATAGAGGACTAAATGTGTAATTATACCAATTTTTTTGATATATTGTATAAATATAGAGGACCTAATGTGTAATTATACCAATTTTTTTAACAGTCCCATCAATTTTTTCGTTTTTTTTAACGGCGTGTGGCAAACGTGGCACCATTTAAATAGTTGTGTGGTGTATTTGAGACGAAAAAAAAATAGTGGTAAGATCAACACCAACCCCATAGTTCGGTGGTCAACTGTGTAGTTTACCCTTTTTTTAATAATGGCATTTGAGTGAATTTTATTAATCACCGATATTCATCCCGAAAGAGAATACAATGCATAAAAAAAATATAAGTCGACTAAAATTATTTTATAATGGTGTAAAAACAAAACAAATAGTTACATTGAGATTATTATACCAAAATTCAAAAATCTTTTTAAATTTTTTTGTCTTTATCTAAATGAGGCGCTTTATGACGTGAAAAAGGAGCAGTGTGCGAATCAAGCTATCAGGCATATTGCTCCGCTATCCAGATTTGATTACATCGGCAACCAACCATCAACCGAGTGGGGAACCATCTTTTTAAGACCACCGACAGAACCATAATCAGAGATTAGCATTGTGAAGATCTTTATACTAGCACCAACTGATCGCTAAGGTATGCTGAAATCATGTCACAAGAACATATGAAATGACCCACAAAAAAATCAAAGAAAAACGTGTCACAAGGACGGGGAAAATGTGTGCCACAAAGCCAGAGATTCTTATTAAAATAAAAATAATAATAGACTCAGTGGTCGACAACTAATACTAAAAGTGATTATCGACAACCAACCAAAAGAAGAAAAGTAAAATTACATAATGCAGAGATTTAAGAGAGACCGAAGAGATATTTTTTTTAATGGTAAACTACATAAATGACCACCATACTATTAGAAAAGTCGCGATTTGACCACTTTATTTTTTTTCGAAGCAATTAAACCACCACACTATTAAATTGGATGCAATGTGACCACCAGCTGTTAGAGGTTAACGGTAGGGTGACGTGGCAGTTAAAAAAATAGGGGTATAATTACACATTTGGTCCTCGTTACTTATTCACTCTATTAATTTGGTCCTAATTTTAATTTAATAAAATAAATTAATTATTTAATTAGGTTGTGACACATGTCGCCATCTTATTGGAGGACTTTAATTATTTTTATTTAATTTAAAGCAAGAAACATCTTGCTCTTGGCAGTATTCGAACCAGGGTCGGCTGGGATGAAAGGAAGTAAGCTTACCACTATGCCAAGTGGATTTTTGTGATGTATGATACAAAACCTATTCTTTAACGGATAAAAGACTCCAATGTAAAATATATGCAATTTTCTAGCTCTCAACATGTCTGGTTCTGTTGTTCTTCTGATTGGAACTGTCCCCTCCGGACATGATTCTCCCGACATGCTCCACAGTTGAAATTCTTGAGCTCCAATTCCGTTTGTGTGAACCCCACTTGGTCTCTCTGGTGGATCCTGAGGGGGGGGGGGGGAAACTATAATTTAGTTTTGTTTTTTAATGCATGGTAGTTGTAGTAAAATTTACTGAAAGTAATAATTTTACCAATGGTTTTTGTCCTTTTAATTTTGGATGATCGAACGCTGGTTGATGATGCAGTAGAACACAATCTATGATATCACCATCTGGACTCTGCTCCGCCATTTCCAAAACATGTTAGTGAAAAACAATGGAGATTGGAATTCAATGGCGTAATGAAAGCTTTGATTTTCCACCTGAATTGTCTTGACTGCCGGCTTGTTCATCTTGTTGAGACGTTCTCTTATTACTCTCAACTTCTGCAACTCATCTCCCGGCCGGAAAGTTTGATTTTTCGGATCGATACCGCCAGTTTCCGACGAACGAACGTGACAAAAAGAAGAAGAAACAAAAAGGAAGAATACAAAAGCGTGAGTGATTGGCGAGATCTTACAACACCACCAACAGGAAGAAGCCATGTTTGGTGTCGATTGTTGTTGTTGTATATCGGTTTCTCTTTTTATACACCGGTGTTGTTGTTGAGAAATATTTTGATATAACAATTATGTGAAAATTGTTTTAGGGACGTGTTTAAAGATTTCAAAAATAATTCAAAAGTCCTTAAAACTTGACAAAATGTTTTGAAAGAGTTCGATTGAATACCTATATCGAACTACTCTTTTAAAAGTCGAAAAATGCCCAAAATACATGTTTTTAGAGTAAAGTTTCGAAACCTTAAACAAGGTCTCGAAACTTGTCAGGGCAGTAGCCAGAAATTTGGAAACCTAGGCAAAGGTTTCGAAACCTCTACAAGGTTTCGAAACTTTGGCTCAAAGGTTTTGAAACCTTGTAAAGGTTTCGAAACTTTGGCCCTGTAACGGCTCCAAACGGCTATAAAACGGCTAGTTTTTTGAAACCCCTCTTAAGGTTTCGAAACCTCTCAAAGGTTTCGAAACTATTGTGCAGGAGAGCATTTAATGCTCAACTTAAATGGCTTTCAACGGCTCCAAAACATCCCCAACGGCCATAAACGGCTAGATACTTATTCCACACTATAAATACACCCCAAGGACACTTGAAGAAAGCAAGAAACAATATCCAAGCTTCATGATCAAGAGAAATCGAGTTTAAGTCTTTATCTTCTTCATTTCTCTTGTAAATATTGTATAGAGAGTGTTTTGTTTTTCATTGTTTTTATTCTTTACACTCTTGTGAGCTTAATTCTCGTAAACACCCACCTTGTGAGGTATATTTGTTTACATCTTTCTACCCTTGTAAAAGGAGAGGTTCTAGTTTAGCCTTGAGAGAAAAACTAGAGTGGTTCTATCTTAGCCATTGAAAAGATAGGGTTGTAAGGTTACCCTTTGTCCTCAAAAGGAAGAATTCATTGTTGAGTGAATTGGGAAATCCTTAGTGGTGTGCTAAGGTAGTGGATGTAGACTCGGTTGAGTAGTCGAACCACTCTAAAATCATCGTGCAAAAATTGTCTACTATTTTCGGTTTTAGCCAATTCAACCACCAAGCAATTACAACCCTCCTTGACGGTTTCGGTGATCGATTCGAGCGTGCTAAAAACCCAACAGTTGTCTTCTTCTTCGAACCAAACAGCACCATCCAACATAACATCACCATATGAATAACTCTGAGAAATTGAGTGCATTGGGTGTTAAGGATGATGATCTAGTTATGATGGTTGCCGGTGCTGCTTCGAGGTAGAATATTGCATATATTTTACATTGGAGTTGTAACCCCCTCGTCCCGGTCTGGCCGGATGACCGGTTCGAGTGGGCCACACGGGGAAAACCGAAGTGAAACCCGTTAAGGTTCCCCCTCGGTTAGCAACCCTATTTTTTTTCTTTCATTTTAATCTTGACTAGAGGTGTATTAATCCTAAATGATCAAACAGCGGAAAAGAACACACGAGATAATCATTCGGACCCAAAATGACATTTGACAAGTCCAATTTTAATCTTTTAAACAGGCCGTTTCGAAACACCCTTGAGGCGTATCGAAACGCCTTGACCAGGTCAACTGCCCCAGAGCCCTTATAAGGGGCCGTATCGAAACGGGAGTCAACCGTTTCGAAACGCCCACGACGGTCAACTTCTCGTGGTCAACGAGATTTTGACCGTTTCGGAACCCTTATGCCCGTTTCGATACACCTTCATCTCGTCAATTTCTCAGAATTCCAGTAGCCAAAACGTTCCGAAACGCGTATCGGAACAGGGGGGTCCAGAGGCCAAACCGTATCGAAACGCGTTCCGATACGGGGTCCCTAAAGCCTGCCCGTTCCGAAACGACCCAACCCGTTTCGAAACGCGGGCTGCCTGCAACCTTTGAAAGACAGATTTAGGGGAATTTCAACAAGTCTAAAGGTCCCATAGGACCCCCCTAAAGGCACACAACACCCACATACATAGTCTAGAGGCATCCATCCTAGATTTAACATACTCAAACACTCATCAACATGGATTTAATCAATCATACACACATGGCAAGAACACATTGAGGCAATATCAAGAAGAGCATGCTTGAAGGCTTAAATAGGCATAAGATACCAATTCAATCACGTATAGTTTTACATGCCATCGAAACAACCTTAAACATTTAAAAGGCATACATCAAAATAAGCATTTGGCAAGGTTCATCATGCTTACAAACCAAGTCAAGCGTAAACACCAAAATCACAAAGGAGTCATACAAGCTCATACAAACACACCCTCTTGCCACATTGCTTAACTACTACATAATTAACCATACTTGAGCAACAACTTGGTAAGCCCTTCTTGCCTTGCTCCGAGCTAACACCACGCTAATGATCTTGTAGAACTGAGGTTTTGATATAATATTTGAAAAATGTTTTGGACTAAAATGAAAAGATTTTAAAATATGTTTTTAGTCAAAAACAACTTGAAAATATGTTTTAGGGTTTTTAAAGCTCTGGAATGGACTTAAAAGTACATTTAAAGTAGTCAAAACCGAGCATTTTAAGTGACAATATCGATACAGTGGAGAGTGTATCGATACGCCTTAGGGTTTTCAAACTACAAGGATTCCAGTAGCTAAAACATGTATCGATACGCCTAGCCGTATCGATACGGTGTGATTTGAAAATAGCCCAACGGCTAGTCGCGTACCGATACGGTTGTATCGCGTACCGATACGCCAACGGTCATTCCCAACGGTCATTTGACTTTTGCAGGACCGTACCGATACGCCAGGCAAGCGTATCGATACGCATCAGCTGAAGAGCATAACGGCTATATCTGATTTCAAGACCGTATCGATACAGTGGAGAGTGTATCGATACACTAGGCTGCTGAACTGCATTTTGTGGGAAATAAACGGCTATTTTGTATCCCCAACGGCTATGAAACATCCCCAACGGCCATAAACGGCTAGAAACTCAATTTGGAGTATAAAATGGACCTCCAAGCATCAAGATCAACGAGAGCTTCAATTTTTACAACATTATGAGTGAAAAACCTTGTCTAGTGCTTAATTATTCATTCTTTGCTTAGACAACACTTGTGAGCTTACATTGTTAAATTTGCTCAAGTGTTTAGGTTTTTGGGTGAGAGCTTAATTGTGCAAACAAACGCCTATTGAGAGGTTTTAAGTTTGTTTTGTTTATCTCTTGTAAGAGAGGGTTTCCTTCAAGCTTTGGGTAGAAAGCTTCGAGGGTGTAAAGGGTTTCCTCCTGATCCTAGAAAAGGGGACGAATCAATTAGTGAATTGATTGTGAAATCCTTAGTAGGAAGCTAAGGTAGTGGATGTAGACTCAGTTGAGGAGTTGAACCACTATAAATCATCGTGTCATTATTCTTTCTAGCTTCCTAAACCCTTCCACCCAAAAATTCACCTCTCCACCACTTGGCGAGCAAGAACGGTTGATTGATTCGAGCACCGAAAAACCCAACAATTGGTATCAGAGCTTGGCTCAATTGAAGGGGATTCACATCCTATTGAGAAGATCCAGCAAGCTCGATCAACATTTCACCAACCGGCTCAAATGGCGCAATCCATCAACATACCGCCTTTTTTTCGACGGAGATCACTATGCCCTTTGGAAGACAAAGATGAAACTCTTCTTGAAGTCAAGAGATTACAAGCTATGGGACATAGTTGAAGATGGTCCGTTCGTGCCTAAAGGAAGCAAAGCGGAATGGAGTGCCGACGATCGCAAGAAGATGGAGCTTAATTGTAGAGCCTTGCACATGCTCTTTTGTGCTTTTGGCCCAACCATCTATGAGAAGATGTCTTCTTGTGAAAGTGCCAAGGAGGTATGGGACAAGCTTGAAGTCACATACGAGGGGACTAATGAAGTCAAGGAGACCAAGATTGGGCTCCTAACCTTAGAGTATGAGAACTTCAAAATGAATCCGGAGGAAAACATCGAGAAGATGTTTGATAGGTTCTCCACCATCACCAATGGTCTTAAAGGATATGGAGAAATCATTCCGGAAGAAAAGCTTGTTCGAAAGCTCATCTACTCACTTCCCGAGTCTTGGGACTCAAAGAGGACCGCCATCATCGAAGCCAAAAATTTGAAGACTTTGAAGCTTGATGAACTCATGGGGTCACTCCTTACTCATCAAATCATGAAGAAGAACAAAGAAGATGAGAAGAAGAGGGAAGAAATTAGAGCTATGGGAGAGAAGAAGCTCAAGAGCATTGGCATCAATATAAATGCCATGGCTCTCAAATCCTCCACAAGTCATCACGTAGATTCAAGTGAGGAGGATAGTGAAGATGAAGAGATGAACTATCTCTTCAACAAGCTCGCACGATTCATGAAGAGCAAAATGGAAAAATCCAAGCATGAATCGATGAAGAAGATGAAGGATTCCCACAAATCCAAAAAGAAGGGATCATCTTCTAAACAAGCATACGTGGCCACATGGAGTGATGAAGACTCCAC
Source organism: Hibiscus trionum (assembly GCA_030270665.1). Taxonomy (NCBI): domain Eukaryota; kingdom Viridiplantae; phylum Streptophyta; class Magnoliopsida; order Malvales; family Malvaceae; genus Hibiscus; species Hibiscus trionum. Next base: position 14,044,814 of record BSYR01000020.1, on the reverse strand, counting down.
CGAAAATGAAGTAGCCCACCTATGCATGAATGGCCCTCAATAAGGGGGAGGTGTGATGGAGAGTGATCAACAAGTCAAACATTGAGGGGGAGCTCCATACACACAAGGAAGAACACTTGAAGAAGGAAGGCTTCACATCCTCCCTTGGGTTCAAGTGTTGGTAAAAATCTAGTTGTTTTTGATTTTATTTGATTTATTTTTTTAATTCAACTAGATACGCTTATATGTTGGACTAACAATTTGATGATGCCTTGAGTAAGGGGGAGCCGATTTTTTTTTAAAAAAAAAACCAAAATTTTAAGTATGTCAATTTTTTTTTGCCTCCTATGTTATCTTGAACTTAAATGTTATTTTAAATTCTTTTTGATATAACAAAAAGGGGGAGAAATGGTTTTTGAAAGTTTTTGAAAAATTGATTTTTCAAATGAATAAGGGGGAGCTTTATTTTGATTTCATATTCTAAATCTCTTATTCAAATTTTTAAAATTAAAGGGGGAGAATCCCAAACAATTTTTCAAGTTGGTTTTATTATATCAAAAAGGGGGAGATTGTAGAACTGAGGTTTTGATATAATATTTGAAAAATGTTTTGGACTAAAATGAAAAGATTTTAAAATATGTTTTTAGTCAAAAACAACTTGAAAATATGTTTTAGGGTTTTTAAAGCTCTGGAATGGACTTAAAAGTATATTTAAAGTAGTCAAAACCGAGCATTTTAAGTGACAGTATCGATACAGTGGAGAGTGTATCGATACGCCTTAGGGTTTTCAAACTACAAGGATTCCAGTAGCTAAAACCTGTATCGATACGCCTAGCCGTATCGATACGGTGTGATTTGAAAATAGCCCAACGGCTAGTCGCGTACCGATACGGTTGTATCGCGTACCGATACGCCAACGGTCATTTGACTTTGTAGGACCGTACCGATACGCCAGGCAAGCGTATCGATACGCATCAGCTGAAGAGCATAACGGCTATATCTGATTTCAAGACCGTATCGATACAGTGGAGAGTGTATCGATACACTAGGCTGCTGAACTGCATTTTGTGGGAAATAAACGGCTATTTTGTATCCCCAACGGCTATGAAACATCCCCAACGGCCATAAACGGCTAGAAACTCAATTTGGAGTATAAAATGGACCTCCAAGCATCAAGATCAATGAGAGCTTCAATTGTTACAACATTATGAGTGAAAAACCTTGTCTAGTGCTTAATTGTTCATTCTTTGCTTAGACAACACTTGTGAGCTTACATTGTTAAATTTGCTCAAGTGTTTAGGTTTTTGGGTGAGAGCTTAATTGTGCAAACAAACGCCTATTGAGAGGTTTTAAGTTTGTTTTGTTTATCTCTTGTAAGAGAGGGTTTCCTTCAAGCTTTGGGTAGAAAGCTTCGAGGGTGTAAAGGGTTTCCTCATGATCCTAGAAAAGGGGACGAATCAATTAGTGAATTGATTGTGAAATCCTTAGTAGGAAGCTAAGGTAGTGGATGTAGACTCGGTTGAGGAGTTGAACCACTATAAATCATCGTGTCATTATTCTTTCTAGCTTCCTAAACCCTTCCACCCAAAAATTCACATCTCCACCACTTGACGAGCAAGAACGGTTGATTGATTCGAGCACCGAAAAACCCAACAGATCTGCATTGTTGAACATTGAGAGCGTAAGCTATAAGCTTAGTGAGGGTGCTCTAAAACGAAAAACAACAACAATGCAGGGTTCAAGCATGTAATCCCTAACCTCAAATCAAACATGCATAGGCAATTTCACAAGTAGACCTAGCTAGTCTCTCAAGTGGCATAATATGGCATCTTACATCATACTAGGCATCAAGCATTAATATCAACAATCATACAACAACATCATATATCACAATATATGAACAAGTTAATTGGCCACTTTAATTACCCCGATTGTGCGGATTTAAACCTCAACAACACTTTACCTCGGTGGGATTACACTCATCACCGGACCATGCATGTGCGGGATTCCACTCATCGCCACATGCCCTACGGATGGGATTCCACTCATCATCCCGTAGAAATATAAAAGCTTCCGGTGGAATATTACATCACCGTACTCCTCCTTGATGACTTAACGCCATCAAGGCCACGTACGTTTTGACTCAATTTGTGTGCACACTAATCCTAATGAACGATCATTTACAACCGGTAATTACTTAGTGCCAATTTTATTCATCTCATCACATATCATCAATCACATCTCATGCCCTTCACATATACACAATTCATGATATACATGCACCAATTCATCCACATTTCATAAGAGCATAGATAGGCAAACATTGAAGCATGTAATGAAATCAATGGCTCAATTAACAACATTAATTAAATAGAAGTGGCCTACCAAGCACACTTTCCACACACACACTACACATACTCGAACCAAACTTTAAAACAAGTTGAAACCACTCACCGCCCTTCCTTAGCAAATCGAAACAATCTTCCTACGAACCCGGATTCGGTCCCAAAGCCTCTTCAACGCTTCCTCTTGCTTCTAGCCAAACAAAACACACTTATTACACCACAATTCAATGCTAAACTCAACCATCAACTCACTCAACAAACACAAGCCAAATTCCACAATCTTCTAATCCACATAATCTCCCAAAACTCAATTTTCGTACTCCAACAACGCTTGGCTGAAACACCCATTTCCAAACACCCAAATGACCTCCAAAACATCTCAAATCACCCTCCTAACATACCCTAACCATCAGCCCTTAGTTTTCAACCTTAAACCCACCAAAAACCCAAGTTTTAATACCTCAAAGTTTGCCCTAAGAACCTACTACGAATTTTCATCAAAACTCAACCAAATTGATATATAATGTGTATTTCATCATGATTGAACAAAACCCCAACACAATTTATTAAAACAAATCGGAAAACCCCCTTAAAAACTAAACTTTGATATAAACCCTAATTTTCAAAACTCCAAAACTTTGAAATCTAAGACTATAGATAGATAGAGGATAAAGAGGAGATTAAGAAAACATAATTACCTTTGAAAAACACCTTGGATTGAAGAAGAAAATGAATGGAATAGTAACTTGAATATTTGAGAGGGTTTTGGAGAGGGGTTTTGTTTTTCACGTGGGATGCAAGGGGAAAAGGGGGAGAAGATGACAACTTTAAAAGTTGTTATCCTTTTTCAAAAACTTTTGGGTAATTTACAACATAGATCCTCCCCTTTTTACTAAAGTTCAAATAGGTCCCATTTAAGGTTGAATTTATTTAATTTAATTTTATTGACTCAAATTATAAACCCGGTTAACTCCTAGGCCCAAAACACGGGTGTTACAGGAGTCATTTATTTGTTAAAGATTAGGTTTTGTATCATACATCACAAAAATCCACTTGGCCTAGTGGTAAGCATACTTCCTTTCATCCTAGTTGACCCTGGTTTGAATCCTACTAGGAGTAAGATGTTCTTGCTTTTATTTTCTTCCTCCAATTTGGTGACACATGTCACCACATGATTGGAGGTGAAATATTAATTAAATAAATTAAATAAAAATAATTAAAGTCCTCCAATAAGATGGCGACACGTGTCACAACCTAATTAAATAATTATTTTATTTTATTAAATTAAAATTATGACCAAATTAATAGAGTGAATAAGTAACACGGACCAAATGTGTAATTATACCCCTGTTTTTTTAACTGCCACGTCACCCTACCGTTAACCTCTAACGGCTGGTGGTCACATTGCATCCAATTTAATAGTATGATGGTTTAATTGCTTCGAAAAAAAAGTAAGGTGGTCAAATCGCGACTTTTCTAATAGTATGGTGGTCATTTATGTAGTTTACCCTTTTTTTAAATGGTATGATCATTTTCATACGAAGTCATACAATGAGATGGTTCACATATGCCTCATTAAAAATCTTCCTAATCATAAGTAGAGAAAAAGAGTACAAATACTAACACCTAAAAGAATCCTGGAGAAACCCGACATAAAATAAACAAACTTAATTACTAGAACTATCCAATATTAAAAGCGCGTCAACACAGTCCAGAGGTTGAGCAAAATAAGTTATCCAGAATATAATATTTGTTTATTAATCTTCACTTTTAAATTACATACATATATGGACAAATTACTTTAATATTGCTGTGAGAAACTTTTTTTCTCAAAGTATTGTCCTGGGTAGATTAATTCCAGAACTATGGTTGTTTGAACAGTGAATTGAAGTCAGATTCAGCTGGTACCGACTTTGAGATTTTTTTAAAGTCGGATTCAGTTGGTGTCGACTTTGAGGTTTTTCTCTAAAGTCGGATTCAGCTGGTGTCGACTTTGAGGTTTTTTTTCTAAAGTTGGATTCAGCTGGTGCCGACTTTGAAGTTTTTTTATGAAATTTGTGTCGACTTTGAGGATTTTTCTCTAAAGTCGGATTCAGCTGATGCCGACTTTGGGTACACTATTCAAACTGCCATAGTTTTGGAATTAATCTACACAGTGCAATACTTTGAGAAAAAAAGTTTCTCACATCAATATTAAAGTAAAATTTCCTACATATGTCGTACAAATAAACTATTTGAACTCAAGTCTTTTAGAAATAAGAGAAATTATTTTTACTTTCTATCATATTATCATGTAAAATAAAAAAGGCTTAATGGCTACTTTTACCCCTGTAATAGTCTCAATTTATCGATTTCGCTCATATGGTATTTTTCACATCAATTTGGTCATGAAGTAATCGAATTGCATCATCGTTTGCCCCTTGATAGATGGAAGTCAACGTTGACCGTTACGGTCATGACATGACAGTTTACGCTGATGTGGCAGTCTACATGTGAAGATGACATGGTAGAGGGGTAAAATTGATTTTTCCAACGAGTTTGATGAAAAATTGATTTTCTAGTTGAGTACGAGGGCAAAATTGATTTTAAACAAAAAAAATGAGTTTAAAAAATATTATAATAACATAAAAATTAAAATTTTAATTAAAATATATATTTTCATAATATATGACAAAAAATAAAATTACTAAAAATATCTAAAAATAAGTATAAATTTTAAAATTAAAATATCATATGCTAATAAATTATAAATTATTCAACAATCAAAATTTGAAAATATTTATAACATATTAAAATTGATGAAAACCTTCATCAAAAAAGTTAGGACCGTTTTGGTTTTCTTTCTCTTAAAATAATGTAAGGGGAAAAGAATCTTAAAATAGGGTTAATGTGATTCTCTCAACCGAACAAAAATTCTCTGCCCCTTTTTGTGCCTTTATCTATGCCCAATACTAAAAAATTAAACTTTACACTCAACTCTAATTTCTAAATTATAAACCCTAAACTCTAAAAACTAAACATTTACTTGATTAATTAAATTTATACACATACTTTTATGTTTTTTAGATAAATAGTTTTTTTCATTATCAAAGAAACATACTTTTATGTTTTACAATCACTTTAAATTGATAAAAATGTTAATTAGGGTTTATGATTTATGGCTTATAATCTAGAGTATAAAATTTTGGGTTTTAAAATTTAGAAATAAGAGTTAGACTGTAGAGTTTATTTTGAAGTTTTGATTTTTGAATAATTTATAATTTAATAGTTTTTGATATTTTAATTCTATAATTTTTACTTATTTTTTATTTTTAGTCATATATTAATAAAAATATTTATTAAATGATTTTTATTAATTTTTATATTGTTTTAATGTTTTCTTAAATTCGTATTTTTTGGCCTAAAAGTCAATTTTGCTCTCGTACTCAACTAGAGAATCAATTATGCATCAAACTTGGTCGGAAAAACAAATTTACCCCTTTGCCACGTCATCTTCACACGTGGACTGTCATGTCATAATCGTTTACTGTCACGTTAGTACTGTTACAATCAACTTTGACGTCCGCCAGTCAAAGGACAAAAAGTAATACAATTCAACTAGTTCAATGATCAAATTGATGCGAAAATACTATAAGAGTAAAAACAATAAATTGTGACTATTATATGGACAAAAAGTAACCCTTAAGCGAATAAAAAAAGTCTCACAGATGTTTTTCATGTTCCATCATATCATAAACGAATTTTGAACAGAACTGAAGTTTTATTATATATATTCTACTACTTTCGTGAAAGGTTTTTTACATGTTTAAGTACATATTCATTTTATAGTTTATGTTTGAGATTTGTGATTCTATTTTTTAATAATGTTGTCTTTAAAATTTAAATTCGATTTTGTTCTTTAAAAATATAATATATCTTGCCACTACACTCAATACTCATCGATAATTGAGTTACAAAGTTTAAAAGATAAAATGATAATTTAATTGTACTTCATTATAAAGTATATAATACCCCCAAAGTTTTGATTTCAGATTATGATCCGTAATGATATTTAAATATTAATAAATATCTTTTCTCGGGTCCATTATTATTAAAATAAATAATATTGGACTAATTGAGTTAATATAATTTTGCTTTTAGTAAAGGAGTATAAAAATGAAATTCTGGACTTGATGAGCTGCGAAGTTTGAAGGACAAAATGATAATATTTGTGTGATTTTCGTGTATAAGATTTCTCTTCATTACAAATTAGTCCTTTCGTATGTTAATGGTTGGTTTGGTGATTTACTTTTGAGGGTTTTGAAGTAATCAAAGTTAAGAGTTTAAGTTTAAGAAAAGTGGGTGAGAAATGCATGTTATCCATTCTTGATTCATGTTTAAATTTTGGATTAATTTGAAGTAATTATATGAAGTTTGGTACCCTTGCTATGCATGTTCTATTTGTACTTTTTAAGTCCTTTAGTTATTTTTGGGCTTGAGATTTGCCCCAATATATGCATGGGCGGAATCAGAAAAAAAAAATAATTTGGGGTGTTAAAATTTAACTTTTTTATGAAAGAATTTTTTAAGTACATGATAACGAATAATGAATGTCATTTTCCTTTCAAAGGGGGTTGTTGTTCATTTAAAGTTGTGTTAATTTTATTTTTAACTTTATTTTTATATTAAATTTGTAGGAGAAAAAATTCTTCAAATTTGTTTCGGTGTCATGCGACACCCATTCTATCATAGTGGCTCCGCCCATGTATATATATGTGTGATTTCCGGGTAAAAATCTTCTGCCCCCAAACCATGCCTCCTTCTATGCCCCCTGCCTAGAGGTGGCAATCGGATCATTCGGTTTGGGTCATTTCGGTTCGGGTCATTTCGAGTCTATCTAGAATCGGTTTAGATTCGGTTCGGGTCAGTTTGGTTCGGGTTCGGGTCTAATTCGGGTTGTGTTGAGTCGGATTCGGTTCGGGTATTGGATCGGGTCAATATCGGATCGGTCGCTTTCGGTTCGGGTCAAAATCGGGTCGTTCGGGTCGATTTCGGGTCGGGTCAACATTTAAATTTTCGGGTCAATTCGATTTGAGTTAGATTAAAGGTTTGAGGTTTAGTATTTATGGTTTAGTTTAGAGTTATTGATGTATGAGATTAATTCTGATTCAACTTGTTAATCTATGCATTTGAATTTGATTAAATATTTAAATCAAAGCTTCATGTATCCATATCAAATTTTTTTGTATAATTATATTAAATCAAAGTTTATTATATGTAATAATAATAATAATAATAGTAATAATAATAATTTTTGAAATGAATTAATTTATTAAACTTAGGATCTAATTGAGCTAACTAAAATCTAAAAGCATAAATCACGGACATAATTAAAATAATTCTAAAACTAAATGTGAAATTTCAATTAAATTAATCTAAATTGAAACTCAATTAAATTTTAAAAAAAAAAAGAAAAAAAAGAGAAAGACAATTGGTAAAAATAAAGAGGGAAAAGACAAAAAATTGGAAGGAAATAAGCCACCAATTTTTTAAGCTAGATTGAAAAAAAAAAGACAATTGAAAAAAATAGAGAGAGAAAAGACAAAATTTTAGAGGGAAATAAGCCACCAATTTTTTAAGCTAGAGATTAATTACTTTTTAGGTCATGTTACATTTTAGTATAGAGAGGAACAGTCTCTTCCATGATATAGTATAAAAAGATAATAAAACATACTTCTTTTTATTATTTATTATATTGTTAAAAATAGATATTTGGGTTAAAATCGAGTCAAAATCGGGTTAAAATCGGGTCGATATTCGGTTCAGCTTTCGGTTCGGGTCCATTTCGGTTCAAAAAAAAATTTCGATTCGGTTCGGTTTATTTCGGGTTTCGGGTCAACTTCGGATCATCATGTTCGGGTCAAAATCGGATTTCGGTTCGGGTCTCGGGTCAAGTTTACCAGGTCTACGGCCCTGCCTAAAAATACTTAAAAATTAAATCTTGCCTCATAACCCTAATTTTCATATCCTAAACCCCAAACCCTAAACCCTAAAAAATACACCCTAACCCTAAGCCCCAACCTTAAACCCTAAACTCTAAACTCTAAACTCACTATTTTAAAGTGGGGCGCAAATGGGGGCATACTTTGAAGGCAGATGATTTTCATCCGCGATTTCCATGTAAATGAAATTATTGGAACACCATGGTCTTTTGAGGTGTGATTTTTAGTTTTAATATTTACTTTCAAAGCTTGAAATTTTGGTATTAACTTAAACAATAGTCGTTAAATTTATTAAGTCATATTTAAATACCAATCCTTGCATTATGAGTAAATTGTAGATTTAACTCTCATTTAATTTAATTTATTGTTCATGTGATATTAGGGTTTAGAGTTAAACTTTAGAATTTTTAAAAAGTATTAGAATATATGGACTAAATTCTTAATTTACACATATTACATGGTCTAATAATAGAATTTAATACCTATCATTTAATTTCATTTACTTTTTAATAAAATATGAATTAATACCGAAAAATTTGACATTACACTGTAAATTTTTTGTCTGCGACTCTTTGTATCATAAAACAACATTATAAAATTAACCGAATTTACAGAACCGTTTGATATAAAATTGATCTTATATAGTTACTTTGCAATTGCCAAATCATGAGATTACCATGACATGCTCTTGTTGCAGTGGATGAACTCCATTAATGTTCATTATTCTCTTCAATGGCCTTATCACATTATTTCATCAATGCCTCACTCATTGTTTGCTCTTAGCCAACAACTTAAATGAACATTTTTTTAAGGTTTAACTACCCAAAAAAATCTTATGCAAAGTTGCCGACTTTAGATTTCTTAACTGTCAATTAGGTACTAATTAAAAAATGTCTTTAGCGCTAATCATAAGATGTGGTGTGGTGGTTGTTCATCCATTCCTTAATCATGAGGTCAGGAGTTTGATTCCTACCAATGAGAATGGAGTATATTTCATGGTCAGATAAACAACTTGAAATGACTTGACAGAATGACACGTCAGCAGAAAATATATATATTTATATTTTATTGATGTAGAATTTTGTAAAGTCAACACTGTTATTTATATAACATTGTCAATATTTGTCATGTCAGCGTGCACTATTATATAAATTTGTCATGTTATTTTAAGTCATTTTACGGTTAATTTAAGTAACAATTTTCATCAACAGAGTCATCCTTTTGACATAAAATAAAATGTTTTGCTTCAACAAAAAAAATCAAAATGACAATCTAATAATTTTTTGGATAAAGTACATAAATGATCACTAAACTATCCCTCAAAATATAAAATGGTCACCAAACTTTTAAAAGTTACGTAGTGGGCTTAAACTTTAGTTCTTATTACAAAATGGTCACTGAATCGTTAATTGTTGTTAACCGAGAACGTGACAGTTACAAAAATTTATATAATAACATATTTAATCCTTGATATTTACACATTCAATCAATTTAGACATCAATAATGAGAGTTAAATTAAAAATAAGTTGATTGAATGTGTCAATATGGATGATTAAATGTTCTATTATTCAAAATTTTGTAACTATCACGTCATCCACTCAATGTCAATTATTAGCTCAGTGACAATTTTGTAATAAAAATTAAAATTTAATACTTATTATATAACTTTTGAAAGTTTGATGACCCTTTTATGTTTTTAGGGGTAGTTTAGTGAATTTGTCTACTTTACCCTATTCTTTTTGTTGGTATTATGCCTTGAAAATAAGTGCAATACTTTTGACTTTTTTTCTGTTGGTTTTCAGACCATCTGGCATTGTATGGGAATTCTATGTCGATTCCTTTTTTTCCCCTGTTATTGGTGGGGGCGGGCGATACTTTAATTGTTCGGTTGGAAAAATTATAACATCGCTCATTTTTGCCACATTATTCATGAGACCAACTAATACAAATTATTTATTTTGTTATTTTTTTCATGTGTTTTTATTAAGTGAATTTACACTCATATTTACTATAAATTAATTTTAAAAATAATTTTTATCAAGTGAAGATTTACTTAATAAAAACATGACATGAAAAAAAATAATGAAATAATTAATCTTATTAGTTAATCCTATATAAAACGTGAAAGGAATAACTCAATATATAATTTCTAGTTCCGTTGGGCTACTCGTCGTTTTATTAGTATTTATATTTAATGAATGCTATCTTTTCTTATAGAAGTAGTGCAAAATAATGAATGCTTACTATTATAGGCAGTCCAAAATATTTAATGCATTTATACACCAGTGGGCCCCTTCTTCAACTGTTACCTTTGGATGCCGTAAATGTATAAGAATGGTTAGGTCTACAAAATTTATATCTGCCCCATCCTCTCGGAACTGAATATTTAATTTAGTTAGTTAATAAAATTTGTGTTAATCGATTTAATGAATTTTATTTTAGAATTTTAATTTTATTTAGGTTTTTTAAATTAAATTGAATTTATAATGTTTGAGTCGAGTAGTTTGAGTTTCTGTTTAAATTTAGTTGTTAATATTTATAATGTTATGATATCAATTAGTTACAATTTAAATGGATTTATATATATATATATATACATATATATATATATTGATATGTGATATATATCACGTATATTAAGTAAGTTGAGTCTCGAACAAAAATCTTATGCCTCTTTTTGGTGCTCCTTTTCATGCCCCACCACTAAAAAATTGAATTCTAAGCCTTAACCCTAAATTCTAAATATTAAATTCTAAGGCCTAAAAACACTCAAGCACTAATTCCCTAAACCCTAACCTTAAACTATAATCTTAATCCCAAAACCTTATTTTTAAGGTGGAAGCACAATAAGGGGCATACATAGGGGCAAACGATTTTCATCCGAGAGTATCAACTCGAACACGAAAATCGATCTACTAATTATTGAAAAATCTTATATTACCTATAAAGTTTCCACTGGAGATAAAAAATTGTTCAAGAAAGAACAAGATGTTTCTTTTATCCCTTCCAGGCGATCGGAAAATAAAAAAATAGTTAATATACTCAAGATAATTACGTATTTACAAAATATTGTCTCAATTTATCCTATTTCATCAGATCCGGGCCTCGAGGTGTCAGCATTTTTAGTGTTCTGGAAAAGCAAATGCTGCTAGAAAAAAAAGATAGTGTTGAGTGGATCGTTGAATCGATTTAAGCCAACATAGGGTGAATTGAATTTTTAGAAAGTTTGGTGGTAAAGTGGTAAAATAAAATTTGCAAGACAAGACACTTAGAGTGGTTCAAGTTCCAATTGAACTCTATATCCACTACTTTAGCTCTCACTAAGGATTTTCCAACAACTTCACTAGTTGATCTTACCATTTTTTAGGTTTAGGAGGAAACCTTTACACAATGGCTAATTTTTTACCCAAAAATTGACCAAACCCTCTCACTTGGTTACGAAGAAGATTAAGGCAAATAACTACTATCTCTCAATACAAATATTGCTCAATTACAAGCACTCAACTCAATTGACTCAAATAAAATGGGAAATACAAATTACCACAATTGGGATTTTCAAGGAATATGAAAATTTTGCACAATAGCTTGAATTTGATGTTTGAATGTTTCTCTTAGGATCAATAGTTGTTGTTGGTGCCTTTAGTACTCCCTTTTATACATTCTCATTGAATTCTAGCAGTTGGGATTGTTGTCATCATAATTATAGTCGTTGGGATGCAATCTTCCCACCATAAATGCACTTCTACAACTACTTGTTTCGAAATGCTCGACCCTGTTTCGAAACATACCAAAATAAAAATAGTCGTTGGGGTGTAATTAAGAGACCGTACCGAAACAGACCAGATCGTTTCGATACGCTAAAAGCATGTTCCGAAACGTGCTAGAGTCCGTTTCGAAACATTTTACCACTGCCAAAACATGTATCGAAACGGCTTAAAACGTTTCGATACACTCTAACCGTCTTTCTGAAAATTAGTTATAAGATTGCAACGGTCATATTTTGAAACCAAGTTTAAAAATCGTTTCGAAACGTTTGAGGACGTTTCGATACTGCCGTATCGAAACGGTTCAACTCGTTCCGTTGTTCTTCATATGTTTCAAAACATGGAGACCTGTTTCGATACACCCGTATCGAAATAAGAAGGCTTGTTCCGAAACATATGTTAACAATTTCAAAACGTTCCGAAACGCCTAAGGGCCGTTCCAAAACGGTGATCGAAAATCATTGTTTTGACTTGAAAAACACTTAGAAAATTTTGAATAAACTTAGTTTTTGACTTGGACAATTTGCTTAGAGACTTTGGTAAGTTTTGAAGACTTAACAATTTATTTTCTCCTTTTCAATTTAATCCTTTAAATCCTTTGTTATATCAAAATCAATTCATTAGTTTTACATATAGAAACAACATTAGTGCACGACGGTGTAAACCCCATAAATATGCAATTAGGTGACGAGATTACACTTAGTTAGGTCTGGGATGCGGTTAAAAGACGACAAGTTTAGAAACTTGCCCAAAAACTTAAAATGTTAGATTTTTTGATAACATTTTAGGTTGATTTTTTTCGTGTTTTTTGACAAGTTTCGATACTTAAATTTTTTTATAACATTTCAAGCTTTTGGACAAGTATCGATACTTACAAAATAAATTTCAATACTTATCAAAAACACACAAAAAAAATCAACTTAAAATATTATAAAAAAAATTTAAATTTTAAGTTTTTGGACAAATATCAAAACTTGTTATTCTTTAACTGCATCCTAAATTTGCTTCGTTCTTTCCAAAAAGAAAGTTACAATGGCTGATCATTGAGAAAAGACAGATATTGTACCAAGGGATTTAAATAGCCTTATGCGGCCGTATAGTGGCTGTTATATAGTGGTTTTAGCAATGTTTGAAATTGCGATACTCGTAATAGTATATTGTTTTTTCAAAAAATTCACGATGGTAATACTCGCAATGGCCGCAATAACATCCGTTAAGTTCGCGATCACAATAAACATAATATAACCGAAGGATGAGTCTACCACGTGCGACGAACATCGATGAACACCACTAATGATGAACACCGATGAACACCATTAAATTAATTAATAAAGATTTAAAATTTCAAGGACTCATCATACAATTAATAATTATTTTAAAAAATTTAATTAAATTATTTTTATATATATTAAAATTTTATTTTTTAATAAGGTTAAATTATATATTTAGTACCTCACCTATTTTCGTATTTCTATTGAACCCTCATTATTTAAATATTATTTTAATTTGACCCTATTCTTTATAAAAAATAACTTAACCTTTAACCCTCAACCTAAAACCCTAAACTATTAAACCTTAAACCCTTAAACTCTTAAACCTAAACCATATACCAATAAAAATAATTTTCTCATCCCTTAAACTCTTAAATCTATACCCTAAACCATATACCAATAAAAATAATTTTCTCATCCCTTAAACTCTTTAATCTATACCCTAAACCATATACCAATAAAAATAATTTTTTCATCCCTTAAACCCTTAAACCTATACTCTTAAGCCTGTTATTTCTTTCGATGAAGGAGTTTCCCTTTCCATGTTTGAAGATCCGATCATGTGTTTTCCAAGATATACAAATTTCACGCATTCAGATAAGAGATGTTGAATGGCACTCTTTGTTTTGTTTTGGACATAGTTCAATTGCACGCTTTAAGAGTATAGGTTTAAGGGATGAGAAAATTATTTTTATTGGTATATGGTTTAGGGTATAGGTTTAAGAGTTTAAGAGTTTAAGGTTTAATAGTTTAGGGTTTTAGGGTGAGGGTTAAGGGTTAAGTTATTTTTTATAAAGAATAGAGTTAAATTAAAATAATATTTAAATAATAAGGGTTCAATAGAAATACGAAAATAGGTGAGGTATTAAATATATAGTTTAGCCTTATTAAAAAAATAAAATTTAAATATATAAAAATAATTTAATTGAATTTTTTAAATAATTATTAATTGTGATGGGTCCTTGAAATTTTAAATCTTATTAATTAATTTAATGGTGTTCATCGGTGTTCATCGTTAGTGGTGTTCATCAATGTTCGTCGCCCGTTGTAGAATTTTCCTATAACCGAAAGCGCAACCGCAATCGTAATTTAAATCTCTAATAGTACCCTAACCATGTTCTGATCTCTGTCAAAGTTTAAGTAAATGCAAACCAAAGTTACGCAGAATCTCCATTAAAAGTTGTTGGTTAATTAGATGCTACAATCGCACTGGTTTACTGAAATTATCAATCGTTTTTGTCTTTCCCTTGTCCGTGAAGCAGGTGTACTTGATGAGAATGAAAGCTTGTAAGAAACCGACATGCTTGGCTATAATAAGTAAGAAATGTTTATTTGTAGGTTTATCCACTAATCTTTAATTTAAGTAAATTATTACAATCTTTTCATCGAAAATAACAAATCATACACGCATGAAGAAATCATAAAACTTATGCAGATCCCTTAAAGAACTCCACAATGGCATAGGATTCGTGGATAATCTTTTCATCAACACCATTCCTCAAGAGCTGAGTATAAGAAAAGTAGCCGGCGGTGACGGCTATATTTGCCAAGGCCAAGGGGCCGGAAACCGCCTCGTGGAGCTTGAACTTCTCGGTGGCCACCAATTTCTTCTTGAGAAAGATCTCAAAATCAACGAAAAGGCCTTGTAAAACGAAGAACCAAGTGACCTCCCACGTCGGGGGTTTGCGGATCATATGGTAATAAACCAGCTCATGCATCAAACCAGAAGTGACAAACGTTGCAAAAACAGCCGGCAATGAAGCCCACCTCGGTCCGATTACACGTGTAGAAAGGGTTTTCATAGGGTTATATATGGTGGGACGAAGTGCATCGGACACCCTCAGGTTCCACCTATGCCCCCAAAAGTCCTGCAACGAGGTGGCTCGAACCGGTGTTTTGAACTGCGGCTCGAGTTCCACACCGGGGAGCAAGATCTGGGCTGGGATTGCCGCCACAGCTAACAACAACTGAATATTCAGATAAGTATGAAAAAAGAAAAGAACCAACAAAACATGGGTATGAAAATGCTGTCTGAAGTTGTAAGAATAAAACAGAAACACCAACAATGCAATTTTGTTTGCAGCCTCTAAGATCAAACTGGGAAACTGAAACAGGGTTTCAGCATTTTTGGTCTTGGCAGAGTTTTCTTTGATCTTGTAAGGTGAACAAGCGGCGAGCATGAAAAGAAGAAATTTGGGAGACAGTGGTAAAAGAGGACCTTGGTCGAAGGCAAATAAAAGGAGGCGGAAATTGGCCAGCCATGAGAGGACAAACACATGGGCTGCTCCCAGATGAAAAGTGTGGAGATTAAAGGGGAGAAGTGCTAAAAGAATGAGGACAGGGAAGATTGAGAGGAACCTTGTGAAGCCCTTTGAGATCTTTGCTGAAAAATGGTAACAATAATATAAGGAAAGTGTTGTTAAAACCCACATTATAACCAAGTTATGGAGCTCACTCACCATTTTTCAGAGCTTCTTTTCCTCACTCTTTTTCTGTTTTTGTTCTTATTATTGATTTATAGTATGACACTATATATAAAGAAATGGACAACTAATTTAAGTAGTTGTGAGTTAAAGCTAATAGAATATCTATATCTATATATATAGATATTTTTACGGTTTCCTTGGATGGAAAAGTTGGTCATCTTGCAAATGGAGGCCCTTATCAAAACATTTATTTTTAGTATTAGAGATCTCAAGGGTACTTATCAAATATTGTAGTAAAATGTATGTTCGGGACATGAGAGGGAAAATGCTACATTATTTTAATGTCGCAAAGTTTGTATAATATTTTTGGTATGATCATCGGTATTGAGTTTTTTGATTGATTAATTTGGATCGTACATTGCATAAGTCATCATGGATGGCCCTCTCAACCTAATTTACTTTACTTACAATGTCAAAATTTGAATCTCTGACCTTATTTGAAAGATTTAATGTCTCATCTTACTGGACCAACTAATTATTAGTAATATTTTTAATATATGTATATTGTATAGTTATATCATATCTAACTCATTTTTTCCTAAATTTATATGTATATTGAATTAATAGTTTTTACAGTTAGTGACGGATTTTACCAACATAATCTGAAAGAGTCAAACTTGTAAAAGACAAAATTTATGAGGGTTTAACTTCAAAATTTAAACAAAAACTTGAAATCTAACTAAAAATTCAAAAAATAGACTTAATAAGAACTTTTAAAGATTTCAGGAATGACTTAATTAATAATGCTTAGAAATTTTGAAACATTCCAGCAATTTGTAAAAGAATTTGAGAAGTAAATTAAAATTTTTGAAGGAATAAAGGTTAGTTTTCCAAAATGGTAAGGGTAGGGCATGTGTACAGCTAAGTCTGACACTTTTTTGTAATCTCCCCACCTACTAAAACTGTGGATTTTATTGTGAAAAAAGGAAAAGAAAGGTTAGCCCAACGCCCACTGGCCACAGCAGCTGAGATTAGACTTTAGAGCCACCTCCACATGGTACATGTAGCCATGAAACCGACCGGTCAAAGTGCGGAAAAATGCAGAGAGGCCTAAAAAACATTTGGGTAAACTACAACTGAGGTTATTCAATTATAGGTTTGATTACATTTGGGTCACTCAATTATTAAAAATTACATTTAAGTCACTCGATAATGAGTATGGTTATATTTGGGTCACCAAATTATTAAAGGTTACACTTGGGTCACTCAATTATGGATAAGGGTACACTTTGGTCTCCCTTCATATTTAAAATATATATATCAATTTGTGTATTAGATTAATTAATAATTTCAAATGAAGTACTCTAGTATTAACGAGAGTATACAAGTGATTTGGAAGAAAAAAAATGACTAAGTTGATGTATTTTTTTAATATGAAGGGTGACCCAAATGTAACCTTACACATAGTTGAGTGACCCAAGTGTAATCTTTAATAGTTGAGTGACTCAAATGTAACCTTACCCATAACTGAATGACCTAAATATAACTTTTAATAATTAGGCGACCCAAATATAATCATACACATAACTGAGTGACCTCCGTTGTAGTTTACCCAAAACATTTTTTTATATATTTCAAAGAAAAACATTATGTACATTAACGAAATAAAATATAAAGTTTGTATTATTGTTTTTATTTCATAAATAGTTAATGTAAAGGTGAAGGATACCTACAAGTAAGCTAACAAATTAAATGAGATTTAAATTAAGGATTAATATCCTATACACTGGCGGTGGAATTTTTTTATTTCCACAAGCGCCTCAATTATAGGGTTTAGGGTTATGGGTTAGGGTTTAAAGTTTAAGGGTTTTAGTGTAAAGGTTTAGAATTCAGGGTTCATGTTTAGAATTTAGGATTTAGGGTTAGAATTTAGGGTTTAGGGTTTAGTTTTAGGGTAATATGGGTAGGGATTTAGGTTTTAACCTATAAACCTTAAATTTTAACACTAAACCCAAAATTCTATCAACAATCCCTAAGTTCAAAACTACTACACTTATACCCCCTAAATTTTAAACCCTAAACGGAGTCCCTAACCCCTAAAACTAAGACGCTTGTGTAAAAAAAATTTCACAAGCGCTTATGTATAGAACAATTACCCTTTTAAAGGTGTTATTATTGAATTTATCGCATTAAATTATAAAATAATAAGCTTATAATCTAAGATTAAGGGTGCGGTGTAATATAATAACATCTCATTTTACCCTTACACTAAGTGTGTTGGATAAATTTTAGATTTTGGTCTAATTTCTCTTTATTGTATTATTTTAGTTTAAACTTTTTTCTCAAATAATTTTTAAGTCTAACTAAAAATAAAAATCTGTTTTATTATGCATACTCTAATTATTATTTTTTCATATATATTAGTTATGATTATAATTTTTGTTTTATATTTTATATAGGATTATAACAAGATATAATCAAATCGAGAGGGTATTTATCTTATTTGACGATTAAAATTTAACATTGTGTAAAAACATATCATGAAACAAGAGACAACTGTATTAATAATTTAATATTAACATGTCACATTTTTTATAAATGAAAATACCATAAATGCATGGTTGGATTTAAATAATTTCATCAGAGTCGTCTCTGAGATTTTAGTGGCCCTAAGGTGAACCTAAAAACTAGGCCTCTAATAATAATTATTATAAAAATTAAATTTTAAAAGTAGGTCTCTAAGATCAAGCATTAAAAAAATGTCTTTAATAACAAATATTTTTTTAAAAAAAATGTGCCCCTAATAACAAGTATTGAGAAAACACTTACTCCTAATAACAAATATCAGGAAATTAAATTTTATGAGTATATCCTTAATAACAAATATCGAGAGAGAGAAATTGGGCTTCTAATACCAAGTGTTAGAAAAAATTAGCTTTAATAATAAGTATTGAAAAAATAAATTTTAAGAGTATATGCCTAATAACAAATATTGGAAAATATTAGGCCCCTAATAATAAGTACTGGGGAAAAATTTGAACCCCTAATAATAAATATTGGGAAAATGAGTTTTAAGAGTAGAACATTAATAATAAATATTGGGAAAAAACCGAGTCTCTACTAACAAGTATCGAAAAAATTAGTGCCTCAATAGCAATTATTGAAAAAACTACACATCTAATGTAAGTATTGGAGAAAATTGGACCCTAATAAAAATATTTGAAAAGATAATAATTTTAAGAGTAGCCCCTAATGACAAGTACCGATAAAAATTGAGCACACGATAACAATGTTAAAAAATTAGACCTCTAATAATAAGTATTGAGAAAAAATTAGACACCTAATACCAAATATTAGAAAAAAATTGAATTTTAAGAGTAGACCCCTAATAAAAAATATTGAGAAAATTGAGCTCCTAATAACAAGTGTTGAAAATTTGGGCCCCTAATAACAATTATTAAAAACAAATTGACCCTAATAACAAGTATTAAAAATTAAAATTTAAGAGTAAACATATTAAAAAAATTAAACTATAATACCAATATTATAAAAAGAATGGGCCCTAGGCGGGCGCTTCTCTCGCCCATGCCTAATAACGGCTCTAAATTTCATGTTCAGAACTAAAATAATGAATAACTAAATTATAAAAAAATTATGGAGTCAAAATAAATTTGTGGTGATAATAGGATTTTGATTTAGGTAGTTGATTTAGGTAAAGAAGAAAATAAAGTAAATAATAAATGAAATGTTTATTTATTTATTACATTTTTATTTGTATATTCTTTAATAAATATTTTTTTAAAAATTCAATTTTTTGTAACTTTAAATATTCTAAAATATTAAAAAATTAATTTTTAAATAAACAAATTCTATAACGAAGTGCACTTTAGTAAAGTGTACTTCTAGATAATCTTACACCTCCTAACTAAAATAACCAAACAAAATAATATAATTTGTTTGCAATCCTATTCCATAATCTTACATTTCATAACTTTGTTTTATTTTAATTTTACACTTTATGAACTAAACACACTCTAGCATGAGAAAACAAATAATAAAAAAATTGAGTGGTTGAGGCCCCACCAATCCTCTGTCATTGCCACTATTAAGGGTGTGTGTTTTATTTATTTTATGAAAGTAGTTTATTTAAATGAAAATAAATATTTTTTAGGAGATTATTTTCCTTTTGACTAGGGGTGGAAATTAGGCGGAGAATATTTGAAAATTATGGGAATCTGAACTGATGAGAATGGAGAATAATCGAAAATTTTAACCACGGGGGCGGGGGCGAGCGAAGTTTTATCACCGAAGCTCAAATAGGGATGGGGATGGGATGAAGTTTGTTATATCCAAACTGTAAAGATAACCAAATCGTAACTGTATAAATAACCGTGGGGATCCCAACAAATATCCGCAAGGATCCTCGGTATTTTATAAATTTTTTAAAAATACATATACTTGTTTATCTATAAACCCCTTATACATATCTTTATAAAAAAATCTAAATATATTATTATCACTCTAACCTTCTCCCAAACCTAGCCACACTTAAGTTTCCCAATATGTTTCTACCTTACTTTTTAGATATAAGCTAAAACACTCGTCTAAATCTTTCCAAAACAACACTCTTTCAATCTTCATCATTTCGTAATTGCTTTCAATCGAAGTATCCAAACTTTATATTTTAAAATGAATCGACCATTTATTTTGGTTAGTAAAACAACAATTTTGTTTAATTTTTGGGATGGGGATTCCCCGAAAACCGCAAGAATCTGCGTGAGAAAGGTACGAAGACGAAAAAATTCCTAAAATATTTAATGGGGATTCTACGAAATTATAACTGCAAATGTTAAAAATAGAATGAGGAATATAAAACCGTTCCTGTCCTACTCGATTTCTTCCCCTACTTCTGACAGAGGGAAAACAATTTATGGAAAAGAGCTTGTTAAAAGTAACACTTTTTTTACTTTAAAAAAAATAACATTTTTTAGATAAAAGTTAACTTGAATCAAGTAAGATGGTGTTATATTAATATAAGTTTTTTAATTTTTAAACAATTTAAATATTTAGTTTGAGCCAAAGTACTCACCGTCGATAGCAGTGACTAATCCTATTGTCGGAGTAACTCTCACTAAGAAGTAAACGATTGGCCATGAAATGTACTTCATTCATATTAATAAGAATTGAACTCTTGACCTCATGATTTAGGGATGAGGTGAGTAACCACCACACCACCTCTCATAAATTAAAAAATTTAAATATTGATATCAAATATAATATTTTTCATATTATTAAACATGTAAATAATGTTATACAGCATAATACTCCTATTTTTAAAATATTAAGATCATAGTCTTAATTAAGGACACAATTGAGATAAAATTTCACCTAGGATGTACTTGATTATCACTTAATTCCACTAAGGCCAATTTGTTATATAAGTCTATTTTATTCTTTTACTCATTGTTTTATAATAAGAATTTGTTCAAAAAAAGGATTTTTTTTAATAAGATCAGATATAATAAAAAATTATCTAAATATTTTTCGAACTCAAATTTTCTATGATAAATATCATCCTCTTCTATTATGACTATTTATCATATTTGATTTTATCTAAACATTTGTTTATATTATATATATATCGGTGGTCTCAATCTACATTTTTTAAAAATAGCAAACTAACGAACCCAACAAGTGTCCTGGTGAAAATATGGATGATGTTCATCTTAAGAGAAACATGTTTAAATCCCGATATCTACAAGGTGTATGCCTATTGTCAAAAGATTAAAAATATATATGAATATATATTACCTTTTAATCACTTTTAAATTATTTCAAAAAAACAAACTAACCAAAATAAGTGATTAAACCAACACTCAACCGAAAAAGCGTTAGAATCGACTAATTGCAATCAATTACAAGTCGAGTGGATATTTTCAAATTTTTTTAGGTATTCTCCCGAACTACAGTAATTAATCTCTGTTTTTTCTTTGACCGAAAGTAATCAATCTCTGTTGTTATTTTTCGTTTCATCAAAGTCATTCATATCCACACTCAATGAGATTCCTACACTTAATGACCAGTTGAATGATCAGAATGAGCGCGGGGGGGGGGGGGGGGGGGGGGGGACCCAACTAATCAAACTAAAATGGTTCAGGGTGGTAAAAAGTCCTTAATTTTTTTTAAAATATTGATTAAGTCCCTAATTTTTTTATCCATTTAAGTCATTGAACTAAAAAAAATTAATTAATTAGGTTCTTAAACAATGAAGTTGAATGAGTTAAGCTTTTTGACAATTTTTGACCATTAAATCTGTACATTTTTTAGATTTGTTGGTACAATGCGTCATGTTACAATACTTTCACTTCACATTTTTATTTCTTTTTATTTATTTAAAAAAATTCTTAAAAGTTTTAAACTATTGTAATGGTCACTTACGTTTAGTCAATTTATATTTTTGGTCACTGATTCTCAAATTCGACTGTTTTGGTCATTTACTTTTTTGTTGTGTATACTTCTAGTCACTCGAACGTTTGTTTCCTTTACCTTGATGACGTGCACGATAATAAAAAAGTTCATTTTTAATTTCACTTTTCAAATTTTTTAAAGTTCATTTTTACCCCTAAAAAAACATTAACCCATTTTTAGCCACCAACCTTTGACCACCAACCGTCCGTCCGACTTAACCTCCGACAAACTCACCCCCGACTTTTTCACCTTCATGCGAGTCGCGATCACTTGAGTTATTGAGTCGCGACTTTTTCACCCAATCCTTAAAACTGCTTCTTTATGTTGGGGAAACCGGGTTATTTCCCACACGAACGTAGCTTCAAATCTGAGCTGAAATGTCGAGATCGAAACTACCGAAATTTGCACAGCGGACAAACCCGTCAACTATTGAATATTGAAACCCAATGGAAAAACCCAATAATAAGCAAGCGAAATAAATAATGGAGAGAACACACCAAATTTACGAGGTTCGACGAAAAATGTCGTCTACTCCTCGGGCACCACCACCGGATGATAACTTCACTAATACCAAAATGGTACAAACAAATGGAATTCCTAAGAATTCCCAAATATGAGAGAAGAGAAACAAATGGGAGAGATGGATGTTGGGATGAATTCAAATGGCAAATGCTAGGCCTATTTATAGTTGAGCTTTAAGGACTAAACCTATAAATAGCCTAAAGTTTAGGGACCAAAAATTAATTTTCCCATACCACTTTTCCAACCACATTTTGCCAACTAATTTTCCACCCAATATTTGGTGCTTTCGGTGGCTTTTTGGTTGGCAATTTCCAGCCACTTTCAACAAATCTCCACCTTGGCTTGAAATTTCACCAAGCTTTTTAAAATTTCTTCTCCCCAAACGTTATCCTTTGTAGTGCCTCCAAATGTGCCACGAGCGCCATACACCCGAAGGTGCTCAAACTTGCAAGATGTTAATCAAGTTCAAACAATGATTGAACTTGATTGATGTTACCACCTTGGTCAACATATCTGCAGGATTTTCTGTCGTCGCAATCTTCTGAAGTAGAATCTTTCCTTCTTCAAAGATCTCCCGCACAAAGTGATACCTCACGTCGATGTGCTTGGTTCTTGAATGGTAGACTTGATTTTTCGCTAAATGAATAGCACTCTGACTGTCACAATAGAGACTAATGTGACTTTGAACAACTCCCAAGTCTTCCAACAATCCGTTAAGCCAAATCGCCTCCTTAACAGCCTCTGCAACTGCCATGTACTCTGCCTCTGTAGTTGACAAAGCCACCGTTGACTGTAAAGTAGACCTCCAACTAACTGGGGCTTTTGCTAAAGCAAACAAATACCCAGTAGTAGACCGACGCTTGTCCAAATCACCAGCATAGTCGGAATCAACATATCCAACCACAAACTGACCAAGTGTTTCATCTTGCTCAAACACTAAACCAACATCTACGGTTTGTTGGAGATACCGTAGAATCCATTTCACAGCTTGCCAATGTCCTTTTCCAGGATCATGCATGTACCTGCTCACAACTCCAACTGCTTGTGAAATGTCAGGCCGCGTACACACCATCGCATACATCAAGCTCCCTACTGCATTAGCATATGGAACTTTTGCCATATATTCTCGCTCTTCATCAGTTTTAGGAGATAATTGAGAACTGAGTTTCAAATGAGAAGCAAGTGGGGTACTTACATGTTTTGTGCTTTCATTCATGCCAAAACATTGTAATACCTTTTTCAGATATTGCTTCTGAGTCAAACAAAGCTTGCCTCTCCGTCTGTCTCTACTTATCTCCATGCCGAGAATCTTCTTGGCCTCACCTAGATCTTTCATCTCAAACTCTTGATTCAACTGAGCCTTCAATTTGTCTATCTCTTGTTGACTCTTTGAAGCGATCATCATATCATCAACATACAAGAGAAGATAAATGAAAGATCCATCTTGTAGCTTTCGCAAATACACGCAATGGTCGTATTTGCTTCTTGTGTACTTCTGCCTCCTCATAAAGCTATCAAATCGCTTGTACCACTGCCTCGGAGATTGCTTCAATCCATATAGCGATTTGTTCAGCTTACAAACCCATTTCTTACCACCAGCATCTACATATCCTTCTGGCTGAGTCATATAGATCTCCTCTTCCAAATCACCGTGCAAGAAAGCTGTCTTTACATCGAGTTGAGCTAGCTCCAAATTCAACTGTGCTACCAAGGCCAACAATATTCTAATGGAGGAATGCTTCACAACAGGGGAAAATACTTCGTTGTAGTCGATTCCCTCCTTCTGAGCGTAGCCTTTAGCTACCAACCTTGCCTTGTAGCGAACATCTTTCTTGCTGGGAGATCCGTCTTTCTTTGCAAACACCCACTTGCATCCAATTGCCCTTTTACCTTCTGGTAAATATGCCAAATCCCAGGTGTTGTTCTTCTGGAGAGATTGCATTTCTTCATCCATGGCACTTTTCCACTTGTCACTTTCTAAGCTTTGCATTGCTTCTTGATAAGTGACAGGGATATCATCATCAACAACTGGAAGGGCATAGGCCATTGTATCTGTAAATCGAGCAGGTCTACGAATTTCTCTCCTTGGCCTTGTAACTGCAAGTGGTTCTGGTGTCTCCAACGGTTCTTGGGTTTGAACCTCTTCATCTTCTGATTCCTCCATTGGAGTTGGAGAATCAGTAACATCAATTGCTGGACTAATCACCGTCTCTTGAAACTCCACCTGGTTTGGAGTATACTCCACCTGTTGTGGAGTACTACTTGTCTGAACAGCTCCATTTGTTACCTTCTTCAACATGACAGATTCATCAAAGGTAACATCTCTGCTACAAATTATCTTCTTTGTGTCTAAGCACCAAAGTCGAAATCCCTTCACTCCATGAGTGATTCCCATAAAGATAGCCTTCTTTGCTCTAGGATCAAGTTTTGACTCCTTCACATGATAATACGCAGTGGATCCAAATACATGTAAGGAATCATAATCTGTAGCAGGTACTCCAGACCATACCTCCAATGGTGTTTTTCCTCCAATCGCCGATGACGGTAGACGATTGATGAGATGGCCAGCATATGTCACAGCCTCAGCCCAAAATGGTTTGCCCAACCCAGCATTGGACAACATACATCGAACTTTCTCAAGTAGTGTTCGATTCATACGCTCTGCCACCCCATTCTGCTGTGGTGTATGTCTAACAGTGAAGTGTCGAACAATACCATGCTCCTGGCAAACGTCAAAGAGCGGATCACTTCTATATTCCCCTCCATTGTCCGTCCTAAGCCGTTTGATCTTCTTGCCAATCTGGTTCTCGATCATATTTTTCCACTTCAGGAAAACTTTGAGCACTTCATCTTTAGACTTCATTGTATACACCCAAACTCTTCTGGAAAAGTCATCAACAAAAGTTACAAAATAGTGTTTTCCTCCCAGCGACGTTGTTTTGGAAGGACCCCACACATCTGAGTGAACATAATCCAAAATACCTTTCGTATTATGGATAGCGGTGCCGAATTTCACTCTCTTCTGCTTTCCCAGAACACAATGCTCACAAAATTTAACTTGCAAGCCTTTGCACCTTTCAACAATCTTTGCTTTGCCAAAATTTGCAAGGATTTCTCACCAGCGTGTCCCAACCGCATGTGCCACAACTGAGAAGAATCCAATTTGTCTTCACTGAAGCTGCTGCTACTGCTCCAATAACTGTACTACCTTGGTAGTAATACAAGTTATTTTTCCTGATGCCCTTTATTATCACGAGTGCGCCTGATGTGACTTTCAAAATTCCATCTCTCATAGTGACAATCGAGCCTTTGGATTCCAAAGCTCCCAACGAGATGAGATTTTTCTTCAAACTAGGCACGTATCGGACATCAGTCAAAACTCTGGTTGATCCATCTTGATTCTTCAATCGGATTGAACCTATCCCAATCGTTTTACAGGCGTTGTCATTGCCCATATAAACAACTCCTCCATTTAGTTCTACTAAATCGAAGAACCACTCCCGATTAGGGGACATATGATAGGTACAACCCGAATCCAATATCCACTCGTCTGAGCGGAATGATGACGATGAAGCAACCAGTGATATTTCAGAGTCACTAGTATCATGCTCTGCAACACATGCATCTGGAGCAGCTTTTCCTTTCTTCTTCAGTTTCGGGCAATCTTTCTTCCAATGACCTTTCTCATGACAAAAGGCACATTCATCTTTCCCAAGTCTGGACTTTGACTTTGATCTCCCTCTCATTTTTGGCTTTTGGCTTTTCGAGCGACCTCTTACCACCATGGCCTCCGTTGCATTGTACTTGCTCTCCATCTTGGTTTTCTTTCTGAGCTCGTAACTATACAGAGCAGCAGTTACTTCTTTAAGGGTCACCTCATCCTTTCCGTGAAGTAACGTTGTTTCAAGGTGCTCAAATTCATCTGGAAGAGATGACAACAACATTAAAGCCAAATCTTCATCTTTGAAAGTTTCATCCATGCCTAACAGATCTGCCACTAACTCATTGAAGGCAGTGATGTGTTCATTCATATTGGTGCCTGGTTGATAATCAAATCTGAACAATCTTTTCTTCATGTGAAGACGATTCTGAGAGCTTTTCTTTAGGAATTTTTCCTCCAACGCTTTCCACAGTTTGCTTGCAGAAGTCTCGTTTTTGTAGGCATACTTCTGCTCCCTGGAAAGACAAGATCGAATCGTACTGCACGTCATACGATTGATTGTTTTCCAATCTTTCTCCACCATATCTACGGGTTTTTCTTCCTCAATGGCAATGTCTAGACCTTGTTGAAATAAAGAGTCTAGCACCTCGCCTTGCCACATGCCAAAGTGACCGGATCCATCGAACAACTCCACCGAGAAGTTTGCATTTGACATTATCCTCCTCACCGGTATAGAGGAAGAGCTTGATGCCCTATCTGATCCGTCCTTTGCCATGGCAACGAATAATATTCAACAGCACTAACTGGATATTGAAACACTGCACCAGGTAAGTTCCCAGGAAAGAGAGGTGGATCACACGGATCGCTTAAATACCCAGTCTTTCCTAGCCAGAACTTTCCTAGACATGCACTGTCACAACACCACACTTCTTTGCAGCAACCGAGCAACCGGGATAGCCTTAACCGAAGCTCTGATGCCAATTGTTGGGGAAACCGGGTTATTTCCCACACGAACGTAGCTTCAAATCTGAGCTGAAATGTCGAGATCGAAACTACCGAAATTTGCACAGCGGACAAACCCGTCAACTATTGAATATTGAAACCCAATGGAAAAACCCAATAATAAGCAAGCGAAATAAATAATGGAGAGAACACACCGAATTTACGAGGTTCGACGAAAAATGTCGTCTACTCCTCGGGCACCACCACCGGATGATAACTTCACTAATACCAAAATGGTACAAACAAATGGAATTCCTAAGAATTCCCAAATATGAGAGAAGAGAAACAAATGGGAGAGATGGATGTTGGGATGAATTCAAATGGCAAATGCTAGGCCTATTTATAGTTGAGCTTTAAGGACTAAACCTATAAATAGCCTAAAGTTTAGGGACCAAAAATTAATTTTCCCATACCACTTTTCCAACCACATTTTGCCAACTAATTTTCCACCCAATATTTGGTGCTTTCGGTGGCTTTTTGGTTGGCAATTTCCAGCCACTTTTAACACTTTATTTGAATTTTGATTCTTCTTAGTTATGAAATGGGTTGTTTCTGCTTTTTATTGATACCAGGTAGACTTGCTGGTTTTGTGTGTTGTTGGGTCGGTCTGGATTGTTTTGTGTTATCGATTATTTGCTTCATTGGGTTAATTTTGAGGTTTTGCCTGTAACTTTATTGATTGGAGCAGCCATAGGTGGTTGGTGATCAGGCTTGTTTATGAGGTTTTGGTGGTTCCTGAGCGAATAAAAAAAATTGAGCCCTAATTAGAAATTTAAATTATGATTGTGGTCGCATTTTCGGTTACGTTGCGTTTATCGCGATTACGGACATCATAGTTTTGAACGATGTCGCTACTGCTATATAACGGTTATTGTTGCGGTTGTAGACCGTTATTTAAATCTTTGTCCATGATAACAAGTACTGAAAAAATTAAATTTTAAGAGTATGTCTATAATAACAAGCATTGAAAAAAAATTGAGTCTCGAATAACAAATATTGAAAAAAATATAATTTTAAGAAAGAGAAATTGAGATGTAAAGAACAAGAATAATACAAGGATTATTTTTTTTCTCAAAATGTATGATTTTATTACGAAAGAATCATACATGACAACATTACCGGTGGCCTCGTTAAAAACCTCACTAATCCTAAACGGAGGAAAAGAGTACCCCGGTAATGCGAAAAAACCTTACAAACAATCACCCAAGTATTCGAACCCATGATGGGCGATCAACCCCGCTCTTAGCTAACGCATCCGCCATACAATTTGCCTCGCGAAAAACATGATGAAAACAAACATCCACCAGAGTACGACAAGCTTCATCAATCCAACAAAACCACTGTGCCAAACGACACTGTCGTTTCTCCTGTTGTAACACCCACGCTATAGCAATCGCAGAGTCGAATTCAATCACAATAGCTTGCGACTCACGCCATGTCGATCCACACAACAACTCTAATGCAGAACAAATCGCTTGTAACTCCGCTTCATTCGAGTCCACCACCCCAATCAGTCCCGAAAACAACGCTAGTATCCGCCCACAAGCATCTCGCAACACCCCACCACATTTCGACTTACCCGGTTTCCCCCGCGATGAGTCATCAACATTAAATTTCAGCACCCCCATCGGCGGTTTTTCCCACACCACATTCACCCGACTATCTCTCGGATTGTGTCGAATCTCGCATAGCCAAGGGCAATCCCACCACCTATGTTCCTCGATGATTTCGGCAGTACCATTGCGAGCCCAATACATCGAACGGATTTTAATAAGAAACATCATCTCACTCACCGTCATTCATTGCTCACGAAATATCACTCCATTTCGACCCAACCACATCGACCATAAAACCGCCGCACACCCCGCTAACCACCATTCCCTCACCATCCCGTGGAAGAAGCTATCGAACATCATCTGCATAAACTCCAACAATGTCCGCGGCCTTACTATATCCACCCTCCACCATTGAAAAAATAATAGCCATATCTCCCACATATTCGCGCACTAAAAAAGAATATGATTCAATGTTTCAGCGGCCTCCCGACACCAACAACAGCTCCCTATCGATGCGTCAATCCCAATACCCCTACGTTGCAAATGGTCCATCTTGGGCAATCTACCCAACAGCACAAACCAAACAAAATACTGAATTTTTGGTGGCACTTGCAACCTCCAAATTGCATTCAATTCGGACATAGATTCCAACCCAAAAGACACCATCAAGCCATACAACGAGCTCACCGTGAATACCCCCCTCCGGTCCGGCTTCCTCACAAGATGATCCATCTCATTCACCATGAGCTTCAAGCCCCGCACACACGATTTTAATTCGTGCAATTGCCGCAATTCAAACATCCGTAAAGGTCGATTAAACATCGCCTCCCACTCCTCATGCTCAAAATTGCCAAGCCTCGCGTAATCGCACACCAACGCCTCCTTACACGAGGCAATCCGAAATAGCCTTGGATAAATAAATTGAAGTGGCTGCTCCATACACCAACAATCACGCCAAAATAAAACTTTAGAACCATCCCCCACTTGCCACATGAAATCCGAAAACCCCATAAACCTTTGCACCGTTTCA
Organism: Hibiscus trionum; assembly: GCA_030270665.1. NCBI lineage: Eukaryota > Viridiplantae > Streptophyta > Magnoliopsida > Malvales > Malvaceae > Hibiscus > Hibiscus trionum. Next base: position 14,014,808 of record BSYR01000020.1, on the reverse strand, counting down.
TCCCGCTGCACATCAACCAAATTACGCCAAACTAGTGACATATGTCTCCTCCCTCCCTCATTCGGACGCCACAAAAAAGTGTCGTACCCATACTTAGCCTCTATAATTGAACGCCAAAGAGACGTCTCACTCATCGCATATTTCCAGCTCCATTTCGCAAAGAGTGCTAAATTACGCGCACGCAAGTTAACCACACCCAAACCTCCACATTCCTTCGGACGACATGCCACCTCCCAACTTACTCTACTCATTCTCAATTTATCTTCCGATCCCCTATAGGAACCTACGTCTAATCCTATCCAACTTCAGAATTACACCACGTGGCACGACGAACACGCCCATATAATATAAAGGCAAAGCAGACAAAACCGAATTTAGCAATAGAAGCCTCCCAGCAAACGATAAAGATCCGCGCTTCCAACCAGATAATTTCTTGCGAAACCTATGTATCAATGGTTCCCAAATCTGCATACCTCGCGGGTTAACTCCTAATGGGAGTCCCAAATACACAATCGGAAGCACCCCACATCGACAACCTAACACCCTCGCAATGTCGTTCACCACAGCATCCTCAATTCGAATTCCATAAATGCTCGACTTTTCATAATTTATTTGTAACCACGTCGTATATTCAAAGCATGTCAACACTCTTTTTAAGTTCACCGCATATTGAAGCTTCGCCTTAAAAAATAATATCGTGTCATCCGCAAACTAAAGATGTGTCATCACAAACCCATCGGCAACCTGCACACCCTCAATCTTCCCCAATCTAGTCGCATTACAAATATATTGATGCATAATTTCGGCAACCATGACAAACAACAAAGGCGATAACAGATCACCCTGTTGAATTCCACGCTTCATAGCAAATTCCCTTGTCGAACATCCATTCACTAATATCGCCATCCTTATCGTTCTCACACAAGTCCAAATCCAACGTCGCCAAACCAAATCAAATCCCATACGATTCAACACATGATCCAAGCACTCCCATTTAATACAATCGTATGCCTTTGCGAAATCTAATTTTTGTATAATACCTCCCTCACTGTATCGACTCTTTTGTAGCGAATGTATCGTCTCATTTGCGAGCATAATGCCATCCAAAATTTGTCTCCCTCAGACAAAACCCGACTAAACATCGCTTATCAACATTGGTAACACCGTTTGCAATCGTTTCGCTAGACACTTCGCAAGGATCTTATAGAGAGAATTCAGAAGACATATTGGGCGAAAATCGCCTACCCCTTGCGGAATATCCTTCTTTGGAAGTAGCACAACAAACGTGGCATTAACCCCACTTGGCAATTGACAGGAATTACAAAACTTCCGCACAAAGTCCATCACATCCCCTCGAATAAACTCCCATCACTTCTTATAAAACTCGAACGTAAAACCATCCGGACCCGGAGCCTTCGACCCTTCACAACCCCAAATTGCTGCCTTCACTTCCTCCTCCGTGATCACCAATTATAACCTTTCCGCCTGCTACTTAGATAGTCGATAAAACTCAACCATCGCATGCATCGAACCCGATGTCACTTGTCTATCAAATTGTTTGCGGAATTATGGGAAAATAAATTCCTTGAGACAGTCTTGCTCTTGCACCCACTCACCCTCAATACGCAAACCATGAATCCCATTTCGCAATGCACGCAACTGGGCAGCCTTGTGAAAAAAACTCGTGTTCCTATCTTCCTCCTTAAGCCACTTGACACACGATTTTTGTCGCCAAATCGACGCGCAACTTAGAACACCTCCAAAGCTCAGCCGTTAACCGACCCCTTTCCACCATAACGTCATTTGATACCCCTCCTCTCCCATCCTCCGATCAATGTTTTCAATTTCTTTTGTGACGCGGGCAATGTTGTCATCCATATCTCCAAAATTTGTTCGATTCCACCCCTTCAAATAAGACTTCATACCTCACAATTTTTCCACAAAATTCCCCGCCGTATCAGCCGTAGGTCTATTTGAAATTTTTGTTCTTATTAAAAATAAAAATAAGTTATTATTAAAACCTTAATAATTACCCTAAAACTTATACTAATTACAAACTAACGATACCTTTTTATTTTTGTAGAAACAAAACTTAACGGTACAATACATGGTATAAGATTATTTGTAATTTTGCTTAAGTTGTATTTAAAAAAAAATAATGGTTCAAAGTTCAAACGGTTATAAAAAAGTTAACTTTTCCAAAAATAATAATAATGATGTGGACCTCATGCAACCGACTTTTATCCAATTTCCAACCTTGAAGCCTTTACTCAATTTGATTGTTTCATATATAAAAAGAAATTATTGTAATGGGCCCTCAAAATTTTATAAACTCACCTCAAGTCTCTAGCTAACATATTTGGGTGTGGACCCTGAACAAGGCGGGGCCTTGGGCCATCGCCTTTATTGCCCTGGCCCAAGGACGACCCTGAAGGTGATGATGTTCATATGGCTTCGGAGCACACATACGCCTAGGGCGGATCTAAAAATTTAAGTTTAATGGTTCACTTATTTATTTTATTTAGAGATGTAAGGCTTCAAATCCCTCTAGACAATCAATTTGAAAACAACCGACTAAATAAGCATAAAAAATGCATTGTGTTAAAGGAATCTCCCTCCTTAAAAAAATAATAAAGTAATAACAATCCACAATTTATAGAAGTGACATGAAAGTTGAATTAATAAAGGGATGAATAGAGAAATTCGGGATCAACCATTTTTCTTGTCAAATAGAAGTTCATGGGCAATTTAATGTTTTACGAGGCATTGTGCAATTTATTAAAACAAGACCTTTCATTTATAACCCCAAAGATATATAAGGGTTTTTTTTAAAAAAATATTTTTATCTTAGTAAAAAATATATTATGGGATCCCCTTTTAAATGATTTTTATTATTTTTTCTTGTAATTTATTGAATCAAAATCTTTTGTTTTCCATATAAACATTTAATTCAACTCATTCGAGCCCCTGATTTTCTTGGGCGCCATGTACAGTCGCTCATCTCGCACATGTCCAAACTCCCCACTAAATAGAACGTTTAAAGAGATAAGTGTGATATCGTGATTCGGGAAAGTTCTTTCGAAATTCAAAGACAAAGGTTATCAAAAGTTCGAACATTTGAGGATTGAACTAAATGTAATTTTTGTAGTAGTAATTTTTTAAGTATGAATGGTGACCCAAATGTAATCGTATCCATATTTGAGTGACTCAAATGTAATCCATATTTGAGTGGCTCAAATGTAACTTTTAAAAATTGAGTGACCCAAATGTAACGTTACCCATAATTGAATGACCCCATTGTAGTTTACCCAAAATATAATGGTGGGTCACGTGACCCACCATGTACCTTAATAGATTTGCCCATGCATACGCCCCCTTAGATTTGATAAATATGAAACAAAAATTTGTTTAAAGTGGTCGTACGAAGGTGGGAGTTCGCTGGAAGTTAGGTCAGACGGATGGTTGATGGCAGGAGGTTAGTGGCTGAAAATGAGTTAAGATTTTTTTGGGTAAAAATGAACTTTTAAAAATTCAGGAGTGAAATTAAAAATAATTTTTTATTAACGTGCACGTCATTAGGGTAATGAAAACAAATGTTCGAGTGACCAGAAATTCACACAACGAAAACGTAATTAACCAAATCGGTCGAATTTAAAACTTGGTGACCAAAAGTGTACATTGACTAAAAATAAGTGATCATTGCAGTAGTTTACCCATTTCTAAAAAGCCTTGGTCCAAAGCTAAAGTGTATCATGTGTCAATAATATCTAAAGAAAAACACTGTCAAGATTTCTGGTCAAAGGGATTAATTTAATTTCTTGGTTTAATGCTTAATTAATGATATTTCTTGGTTCAAGAGTTTACATGAATGTAAAAAAATAATAAAAAACTTAAGGAAAATTCTACAGCGCTCGACGAGCACCTATGACACCATTAACGACCAACACCGATGAGCACTATTAATTTAATTTATAAAGATTTAAAATCTAAAGGACTCAACGTATAATTATAAATTATTTAAAAATCAAAAGGTAAATTAATTAAAATATATTATTTTATTTTTAAAATCTTTTAAACATAGATCAAAATACCTATTTACCTTAAATTACCAAACCCTAATTTTTATTCATTTGAAATTCAAGTCATCGCCGCCGCTGCTGTCGTTTCCTTCTGCCATCGCCGCCGCTGCCTCCTGCCACTAGCCTCTATTTGCTTGGAACAAAAAACAAAAATTAGGAAGGTTGACTTGTTCGCATGGTTTGAACTAGGGGTGAGCATTCGATCGAGTTGAGTCGAGTCGAGTCAAAAAAATTTGAGTTATTCGAGTCGATGCGTCAGATTTTACAACTCAAACTTTATTTGAAATTTTTCGAGTTGAGTCGAGTTTATGAAATTTCGAGTCGAGTCAAGACGAGTCGAGTATTTTCGCCTCGAGTCAAGTTATTCAGTTTTTTCAAGTCAAGTCAAGTTTTGCTCACCCCTAGTTTGAACGATGGCCAAATATGCTTATGAGGCAGAAAATGGTATTTCAAATGTTTCATGCTGCCTCTAGTGTTCGATGTTCAGATTTCAACAAAAACTAGTCAATTGTTTCATGCCTGCAACAACTTTCTTCACTAAAAACAAATTAGGAAAGGTCGAGTTTGAACGACGGTGACGGTAGGAGGCAGCGGTGGCGGCGTCTTAAATTTCAAATGAACAAAAAATTAGGTTTTGTAATTTAGGAGTAGATAGGTATTTTGATCTATTTTAAAAGAAAATTAAAAATAAAATAATATATTTTAATTAATTTACCTTTTAATTTTTAAATAATTTATAATTGTACGTTGAGTTCTTTAAATTTTAAATCTTTATAAATTAAATTAATAGTGCTCATCAGTGCTCGTCGTTAGTGATGTTCATCGGTGCTCGTCGAGCATGACAGACTCATCCAAAACTTAAATATTTTTTTAAAACTTCAAAAGTTTCTTACACTCTTAAGTCAACTAAAATTAATTAGATAACTTTAATTTGAACGATTTTTTTGATAGTAAACATATTAAAACTAGTTGCAGACATCATGATGCAATATCAAAACAAAGAATTCTGGGACCACTAAATTTACACCACCTCTTTTAAGAATAGGCTTAACCCTCAAATAAGTGCCCAAACTATTCCTTTTTTTCCAGTTAGGTGCCCTAAATTTTTTCGGGCCATATAGGTGCCTAACGTTTCATTTTGTAACCCATTTAAGGTTTTAGCCGTGACGGACGTTAAGTTTTTCCGTTTTCCAATCAGAAGCCAACACGTGTCACTTATTTTCTTTTTCTAAAATTAAACCGAAAATTAGAAAATTAAAATAAAATAATTTTTACCCAAGGTTATTACCCAGGGTTAATTATCGTTCTTTCTTCCTCCTCTCCCTCATCAAAACCGATTGTCTTCTTCATCGAAATCTCCCTTTTGTTTAAACTCAAAGAGAAACTCTAATCTAATAACGACCATTAAACACCATACTATCTCAGACAAACGGACAATTGAAACAGTTATTTTCATTTGAAAATCCGCTCGTTTTGATAGTAAAATCAATTTCCCTAAGTAATCGAAGAAAAAACGCCAAGTAATCGAAGAAGAGACGCCAAGACAATCGGAATAGTTGCTTTCAGTTGAGTGCGACGAAAATATTAAAAAGGTAAGTCATTGTTGTTGTTAGTTGCAGTAAGTTTATGTTCTTAGTTGTTTTTTTAATTTAATACTAATTTCGAATATTCTTTAGATTTGGACAGGTTGTCTTATTCTAACCCAACCCCAAGACATAAAGTTTGGCACAACTTGGTGTTGTAGATTCTAAGTTTGACCAAATAAAGTAAAGGTAAACTTTTTTTGTCTTTGTTATAGATTCCTTCTTAGAAAGTAGTAAAATTATTGATTAAAAAATTAGGCTTAACCAAAATTGATTAAAATATTATGCTAACATGTACATTTATGTTTGGTTGTTCAAATTTTAGTTTGCATTTTGTTTTTCAGAATATAGTAAAGGTATACTGCTTGATAAGTACATAAATGTGTTTATTGTTTGTTTGGTGATTGTGTATGTTTGCTTGCTGAGTGTTGAGTACATAATTTTGTTATGTATGTTACTTTGATGAGTACATAACCGTTAATAATTAGTTACTTTATTAGAAATACTTTGAATAATTTTTTGGTAGGTATGTATTAATAATTGATTATTTTATTTGATAGTACACATTAGGAACATGGATGCAAATTCTGAAAATGATGGCAATAGGTCTAATGGGCCTAGTAGCATAGATGCAAATGTTGGAGGTGGGCCTGAGGGTGTTCATTTTGGTTGTAGTGATGACATGGTAAGTGAGGATAGTTATGAGACCCAAGATGATAGTGATGAGTCTGACTAGGTAGGTGGAGAACATATATTTGGTGATGATGATGATGAGCTACAAGAATTTAGAGCTCATTTTAGGGTTGTGAAAAAAAAGATACAAAATAAAACTGTGCAGGCAATATACTTGGAGTCATCCTTTATTTTACGTTCATTTGGCCAAATTGAGAATGAAGCATCTGAAAATAAACCAAATAGGAATGTAGAAGCTGAAAATGAAGTGAATGAGAATGAAGCTACTGAAAATGAGCCAAATAAAAATGAAGAAGCTGAAAATGAAGTGAATGAAGCAAGTTCAGATGGTGAAGGAACTAACTACCTTGGATCTTCAAATGTTGGGAGCTACGAGACAAGTAGAGATGGTGAAGTTGTTTCTAAGAAAACTAGGAAGGTATTTTTTTTATTCTTCTACATCTGAACCCATATTTGAACTTGACATGATTTTTGAAAACCATACTCAATTTAAAGATGCATTATATGCATATGTTGTATCTCACAAATTTGATTTTAAGTTTGTATCTAATAGAAAAGAGAAAGTTAAGGTAGCCTGTAAGGAAAAAGAGTGTCCATTTGTGGTTTATGCATCTTGGGACAGTTTTGATAATTGTTGTAAAACCTATGTTTGATTTTGATATAATTAGATCTTTAAGGATCAATTTGAAAAACTTAAAATTGTTTTTGTAAGTCTCTTAATAAGTTTTAAATCACCAACTCTTTAAAACTGATTTGAAAAATTTAAACTCAAAATATTTTCTAAGTGTTCCAAGGCCAAACTATTGAAAAACGTTCAGGTGTATCGATACACTCCCAAGCGTATCGATACCTTTTTACCAAAGTTGGCTACTAGAGGAACTCGTATCGATACGGCAAACCCTCGTATCGATACGCCCCTGTGTTAAAGTCTAAAGAGTTTGAATGGCGTACCGATATGGCAAACCCTCGTATCGATACGGCCTTAATAAATTTTTAAATGCAAGTCGGTTTAAATAATTTGACCGTTGGTGTTAGTTGGTTGGTAACAAAATTTTAAATGGTCGTTGACCCGTATCGATACGCCAAACCCCCGTACCGATACGGAAATCGACAGTGAGCTAAGTTGAGAAAAAGGTATCGATACGGCAAACCCCCGTTTCGATACCCCGTACCGATATGCTTATGTGCGTATCGATACCCCTTATTTATTGCACACAACGGCTCTTTCTTTTCTGAGACAGGTATCGGTACACCTTCATGCGTACCGATACACATAGCTGCAGAAGTGCATTTATGGTGGTAAGAGAGGGTTCCAACGGCTCCATTTATGTTCCCAACCACCCAAACGGCTAGAAATCAATGAGAAGGTATAAAAGAGACATCCAAAAGCTCCAGCAACAACTATTGATCATCAAGAAAACATCCATACATCAAATCCAAATAATTGTGCAAAAATCCCATATTGTCTAGAAACCCCAATTGTAATTTTCATTCTTATCTTGTTCAATTGGGTTGAGTTCTTGTAATTGGGCTACAATTTGTATTGAGAGATACTCTATTAGCCATCAAATTCTTTGTTACCTTGTTGTGAGGATTGGGTTAAATTTTGGGTAGAAAATTTAACCGAAATTGTAAGGGTTGCCTCCTTAGCCTAGAAAAGGGGAAGAGCAATTAGTGGAATTGTTGCAAATCCTTAGTGAAGATAAGGTAGTGGATGTAGAGTTCATTTGGAACTTGAACCACTCTAAAATCCCTTGTTAATCTTTTTAATTTGCAATTTCTACCACACAAACTTTAAATTTCCAATTCACCCCCCTCTTGGTTCATATCGATCTTTCGATCCACTCAACAATTGGTATTAGAGCCTACCTCTTTGAGGATTAACAACCACAAGAGGAGTTCCTTGGAAGAGTGTGATCATCATATATCAAGAGATGGCTTCAACCTCCGTTTCGGGCATGTATGAGTCTCAATCCACTACAAAGCCTTCCTTCTTTAATGGCGATAACTATTCTTTTTGGAAGAATAGAATGCGTCTCTTTATCAAGTCAAATGACTACCTAGTATGGGATGTCATTGAAGATGGTCCTTATATTCCATTGAAGCAAGATGGTGAAGGCAAGATGGTCTTGAAGAAAAAGATGGAGATGAGTGAAGAAGAAAGGAAAAAGATTCAAGTCAATGATAAAGCTCTCCACATGCTCTTTTGTTCCTTCGGTCCGGACATCTATTCTAAGGTCTCATCCATCGAGAGTGCCAAAGAAGTATGGGACACTCTTGAGACTACTTACGAGGGCACCAACGATGTTAAAGAAACTAGGATTGGAATTCTCAATCTTAGTTATGAGAATTTCAAGATGGAGCCCGATGAGACGGTATCCAAGATGTTTGATCGTTTCTCCACTATTATCAATGGGCTCAAAGGTTTTGGAGAAATCATACCGGAAGACAAGCTTATCCGGAAGCTACTCTATTCACTTCCCGAGTCTTGGGATGGGAAGAGAACCGCTATCATTGAAGCTAAGAATTTGAAAACTTTAAAGCTTGATGAGCTTGTGGGTTCTCTCCTTACTCATGAGATCATGAAACAAGGAAGGGAAGAAGAGAAGAAGAAAGAAGAAAAAAGGGTAGAGAAGCTTGAGGTTGAGAAGAAGAAGAAGATGTGAATAGCTCTCAAAGCTTCATTACATTAAGAGAGCTCGTCTAGTGAGGAGGATGAACTCGAAGAATTGGCTATGATAGCCAAACGATTCTCACGTTTTATGAGGTCCAACCGGGGAAGAAAAATCCAAAGAAAGATGGACTTCAAAAGCAAGAACAAAGAAGAAGGAAGGGATCCTATCATTTGCTTTAAGTGCAAACAACCCGGCCACATACGTTCGGAGTGCCCTCAACTCAAGAAGAAGGGCTTTGAGAAGAAGAAGAAGCTCAAAGCCAAGCTTGCTACTTGGAGTGATGAGGAGTCATCGGAGGATGACGAATAAGAAGTGGCTAACCTTTGCCTCATGGCACTTGAGGAAGATTCCTCCATGGTAACCTCTAACTCATCTACTTTAGATTTTACATATAAAGAATTGAATGATGCATATGATGAGTTACAAGAGGTCTATGATGAATTAGTTGAGAAGTATAAAGAGTCGGTCATTAGGAACAAAAAGATTATTTTGGAACTAAATGAGAAAAATGACTCACTCACTCAAGCTAATTCAAAATTTGAGAAAAAGATATTAGGGTTAAAAGATGAACTAAAATTCTTTCAAGATGAAAATGTTGACCTTAATAATCTTTTGTCTCAATGTAATAGTGAACACCAAAAGGTTTTGGATGAGCTAAATGAGCTCAAAAAATCTTTGAAAAATGTTGGTAGTGTCAAGCATGAAATAGGTGAATCCTCAAGAACACACCAACCTAAGAAAAAGACTAACTACTACAAACAAGGTAGCTATCCTAGACATAGTAGAGCTAAAAGAATTAGAAGTGTATGGTTTCCTAAGGAACTTGTAAAATCTAACAATGTTATTGCTATGTCATCTTGGATTCCTAAGGGAACCAAGGTTTTGGGAGCTAACACTCATGGACCCAAAATGATTTGGGTACCAAAAACAAAATCTTAATATCTTTGTTTGTAGGGGGAGCATTGCTACAAGGCCAAAGCACAAAGTCAAAACTCTTGGTACCTTGATAGTGGATGCTCAAGGCATATGACCGGAGACAAGAGTAGATTCATGGATCTAAAGCTAATAAGTGGAGGAGTAGTGACATTTGGTGACAACTCCAAAGGCCACATTAAAGGTATTGGCTCCATAGGTAATCACTCTACTATTCTCATTGAAAATGTCTTATATGTCGATGGTCTTAAACACAATTTATTGAGCATAAGTCAATTGTGTGATAAAGGATTTAATGTTTTATTTGATAAAAATGGAAGCAAAATTGTAGACATTAAATCTAATAATATTATGCTCATAGGTCATCGCATAGGGAACATATACATGGTGCATCTAGATGACATTCATACATCTCATGCATGCTTAGTTGCACAAAATGAAAATGATGCATGGTTGTGGCATAGAAAACTAGGACATGCTAGCATAAGTGTTTTATAAAAACTAGTCTCCCTTAATCTAGTTAGAGGTTTACCCAAGATAAAATTTTCAAATGATAAAATTTGTGATGCATGCTCAAAGGGTAAACAACATAGATCTTCCTTTAAATCCATTAATGATGTTTCTACTAGTAGATGCTTACAACTTATCCATATGGATTTATTTGGGCCAATTAGGACTATGAGCTTGGGTGGTAAGTCTTATGCTTTTGTACTTGTTGATGATTTTTCTAGATTTACTTGGGTTCTATTTTTAAGTACTAAAGATGAGGCTTTGGAAAAATACATCACATTTTCAAAACTAACCCAAAATGATCTTGAACTTAAAATTTCACATATTATAAGTGATCATGGAACCGAGTTTCAAAATTTGGGGTTTGAAGATTTTTTAAATGAAAATGGTATTAGCCATAATTTTTCGGCTCCTCGAACTCCTCAACAAAATGGGGTAGTTGAGAGGAAAAATAGAACTTTGCAAGAAATGGCTAGAACTATGCTTTGTGAAAACAATTTACCTAAATATTTTTGGGCGGAAGCCACAAACACCGCTTGCTATATTGTAAATCGAGTAATGGTTAGGCCAATTTTAAAGAAAACACCTTATGAGATTTTAAAATCTAAAAAGCCTAACATTAGCTATTTTCACCCTTTTGGTGGCAAGTGTTTTGTTTTAAATAATGGAAAAGACAACTTAAGTAAATTTGATGCAAAAAGTGATGAAGCTATTTTCATAGGTTACTCTTTAACCTCTAAAGCCTATCGAGTATTTAACAAAAGAACTTTAGTAGTAGAAGAATCTATTCATGTTGTATTCGATGATAACCTCCTTCCTAGGAAGGATTCTTGTGATGATGATGATGTAGGAATCATAAATGCCTTTGATGGAGGACAAACTTCAAAGGAGGATGAGATTCCAACAAAAGAAGAGGACACACAAGATCCACCTCTTGAAGCCTTGAAGGACTTGGCTCTTGAGGAAAAGGAAGTGAGCTACCCAAGGGAGTTGAACTATGTCAAAGATGGTGAAATCTTGGGTGATCCATCCAAGGGGGTAACCATTCGATCTTCTCTTAGATTAATGAATCATGTTGCATTTATCTCATGCATAGAGCCTAAGAATATTAAAGAAGCATTGAAAGATGACTTTTGGATTATGGCTATGCAAGAAGAGTTAAATCAATTTGAAAGAAGTAACGTTTGGACATTAGTTGATAGGCCTAGTAATCAATCTACAATAGGAACTAAATGGGTCTTTAGGAACAAGCTAGATGGGAGTGGTAACATTGTAAGAAATAAAGCTAGACTAGTAGCACAAGGTTACACTCAAGAAGAGGGAATAGATTTTGATGAAACCTATGCACCCGTAGCTAGAATGGAAGCCATTAGGATGTTGCTTGCATATGCATGTTATCATAATTTCAAGCTTTTTCAAATGGATGTTAAAAGCGCATTTTTAAATGGTTTTATAAATGAAGAAGTGTATGTGGAATAATCACCGGGTTTTGAAGACTCAAAATTTCCAAATCATGTTTTCAAACTTACCAAAGCTCTTTATGGTTTAAAACAAGCTCCTAGAGCTTGGTATAAAAGACTTTCAAACTTTTTAATTGAAAAAGGATTTGAAAAAGGTAAGGTGGACACTACACTTTTTATAAAAATGTATAAAAATGACATCTTAGTAGTTCAAATTTATGTTGATGATATTATTTTTGGTTCTACTAATGAATGTCATTGTCAAGAGTTTGCTAAGTTAATGCAAGGTGAATTTGAGATGAGCATGATGGGGGAGCTCTCATTATTTTTGGGACTCCAAATCAAGCAAAAGAAGGATGGCACCTTCATCAACCAAGCAAAATACATAAAGGATATGCTCAAGAAGTTTGGCTTGGAGAATGCAAAGCCTCAAGCCACACCTATGAGCTCATCTACAAAGCTTGGCAAAGATGAAGGAGGTAAGTGTGTTGACTCTAAGCTTTATCGTTCTATGATTGGATCATTGCTTTACCTTACCGCAAGTAGACCGGATATCTTGTTTAGTGTTTGCTTGTGTGCTAGGTTTCAAGCTAGTCCTAGAGAGTCTCACCTTATAGCCATTAAGAGAATCTTTAGGTACCTTAGAGATACTCCTTGTTTAGGTCTTTGGTACCCTAAAGACTCTACCTTCAACCTTCATGCTTACACGGATGCGAATTATGGGGGTTGCAAAATCGATAGGAAAAGTACTTCGGGAACTTGTCAATTCCTAGGTAGTATGCTCATATCTTGGTTCTCTAAGAAACAAAATAGTGTAGCCTTATCTACCACCGAAGCCGAGTACATATCCTTAGGGAGTTGTTGTGCTCAAGTCCTTTGGATGAAGCAATAACTCTTAGATTATGGAATTAAAGTTGAAACCATACCCCTAAAATGTGACAACACTAGTGCAATATGTCTAACAAAAAATCCCATCCAACACTCTAGAACCAAACACATAGAAATAAGGCATCATTTCATTAGAGATCATGTCCTTAAGGAAGATGTGGTTATAGAGTATGTAGACACCTTGAATCAATTAGCGGACATATTTACAAAACCATTAGACAAAGAGTGTTTTTGGTCCCTTAGGATAGAGTTAGGTCTAGCTAGCCTATCTTGACCTTTTAGGACCTCTTTTGTGCTTAAATTTGCTTGATCTTGTGAAATGCCATGTTTATGTGTTTAGACTCCTAATTTCATCCATGCCTATAGTTAGGGGGAGTATGCTTCTATTAAAATATGCTTAGAACTGATCATTCATCATTTGCATACTCATAGGAGTTGTTAAATTCGAGCCTATGGTTGTTCTTAGAACTAAATATGCATTTTTGGGCATAGGGTATCGATACAGCTCTACGCGTATCGATACGCGTTCTTCATTCATATTCCCAGAATTCACTTTGCTTAAACGGGTATCGATACGGTTAAACCCGTATCGATACGAGCTTCCAATCATTTCGATACGGACCTCATCCGTTTCGATACGATTCTCCAACGAGCATTTTTAAAGAAATGACGTTTCTACCCCCGTATCGATACACCCTCTGGCGTATCGATACTCGATTGCGTAGACAGCTTTTAATAAGGCATTTAAAGTGTTCAACTTTTACCTAAATTAAAACTCTTCAAAACCTAAAAACCCTAGCCGTTTTTGCCTATAAAAGGGCTCTTCCTCCTTCATATTTTCACACCTCAACTCAAATCTAAAAGAGTTTTTACAATCAAGCAAAGCTTTAAGCTCTCTCTCATCACAATTGTGCTAGAACTTTCTTCAATCTCTCAAGTTTCTATCAAGGTAAAATTTCTTATTTTTCTTTTTCAATTTTTTTTGTTTTGCTTTTGCTTTTAAACTTTTGTTTCTTCAAAATTTCTTTTTCTTCAAAACTTTTTATTTTTCAATTTTTTCCTTGGTTTTCAACCAAAATTGAAGAAATCTTTATGCACGATTTCTCTTTTAGATCATGGCACCAAAGGAATCGAGGAAGCGATCAAGGGTTTCTCAAACCGGTGAATCATCCACTCTTGGAGCGATTACACGTCCGAACTACTCTACCATCTATGAACAATCCTTTGAAAGTCCCACGGGTCTAGCATATTTTCAACAATTCGAGATTACAAGATTCGTGCCGAAAGGGTAATATCCATTCCTTTTCTCGACTCGGAGCGCTTTAAATTTGAATATCTTCCTTTGCTTCGTCGTTGGAACTTCATGGATTTCCTATCTATTCCCGGTTTTTATTATCGTCTTTTGGTTTTGATTTTCTACACAAATGCCAGATGTATTACTCGCAATGGGGAAGTTGTCGCCATTAGCTCCTATCTCATGGGAAAGAAATTCATCATTGATGTCAAATCTATTTGTGAAGTTTTCAAATTAGAGGATGAAGGCATTGATGATGAGGATGCTTTGGGGCATGTTCTTAGTGGCTCCGTGACCGCCTTAAATGCTCAAGACTGGATCCTACATTTGATGGTGTCTTGGTGGTTTCGTCCCTCCGGAGGAAAATATTCTACCATCCGTCAAGTGGATGATTTTTAGATCCGTTGCTTCAGTGAGCGAAAGCGCCCAAATCTAGCTCGAATCATGTTTGGGGAAATCGTCTATCATGTGCAAAATCGTCATACCTCTCTCATCTCCTCCTTTACATATGGTACGGCTTTGAGTTATTTCTTTATGAAAAAGGATATTGATTGCTCTTTTGACTTCCCAACTCCCCTTACCGATCCCATTGATGAGCGATCTCTTGCAAGGGGTAAGTTCCATTATTTTAATGGAAATTGGTTACGTCTTGTCGAGCTACCACCCGAGGCCGCAGCCGTACTTGAAGAACCTCAAGCTCCACAACCCTCCATGGATGCTCTCATGACTAACCTTAATGAGCAATTTATCGGGTTGCGCACGGACATGAACACTCGTCTTACTTCCCTTGAAACAACTTTTGATACAAGGATGACGAGTATGGAGAATCGCCTCACATCCCTTGAAAGAGGGCACAATTCTTTGAATATTTCCATCTCCGCTTTCCATGATGAGTGGCGCAATAGCATGCGGGATAATGAGCCAATGGGAGAAGATGATGAAGACGGCGAAGACGATGCCTAGACGTTTCTTCTTGCATCTCATGCATATCATTTAGGATTTTCTTTTTATGCACCTTTGATTTATGTTCTTAGGACTAAGTTTATTATTAAACCTATGCTTTGATTTTCTGTTTTTGTTTGGATTTCAAGTTTGATGCTATGATCAATAATATAAGTGTTGCTTATTTATACCTTTGCCTATGTTTATGCACTTAATTGTCTCAATATTTTTTATCTAACAAAAAGGGGGAGAGAAACTAGCTCAACACTTCAAATATTTTGATTTTAACTCAAAGGTTACCAAGTTTATATTAAGGGGGAGTTAACTTTGTAAAGTTTTTCAAAATGTCAAAAAATTTAAGTTTTAGTTTTGTTATATCAAAAAGGGGGAGATTGTAAAACCTATGTTTGATTTTGATATAATTAGATCTTTAAAAATCAATTTGAAAAACTTAAAATTGTTTTTGTAAGTCCCTTAATAAGTTTTAAATCACCAACTCTTTAAAACTGATTTGAAAAACTCAAACTCAAAATATTTTCTAAGTGTTCCAAGGCCAAACTATTGAAAAACGTTCAGGTGTATCGATAAACTCCCAAGCGTATCGATACCTTTTTACCAAAGTCGGCTACTGGAGGAACACGTATCGATACGACAAACCCTCGTATCGATACGCCCCTGTGTTAAAGTCTAAAGAGTTTGAATGGCGTACCGATACGGCAAACCCTCGTATCGATACGGCCTTAATAAATTTTTAAATGCAAGTCGGTTTAAATTTGACCGTTGGTGTCAGTTGGTTGGTAACAAAATTTTAAATGGTCGTTGACCCGTATCGATACGCCAAACCCTCGTACCGATACGGAAATCGACAGTGAGCTAAGTTGAGAAAAAGGTATCGATACGGCAAACCCCCGTTTCGATACCCCGTACCGATACGCTTACGTGCGTATCGATACCCCTTATTTATTGCACACAATGTCTCTTTCTTTTCTGAGACAGGTATCGATACACCTCCCCGCGTACCGATACGCATAGCTACAGAAGTGCATTTATGGTGGTAAGAGAGGGTTCCAACGGCTCCATTTATGTTCCCAACCACCCAAACGGCTAGAAATCAATGAGAAGGTATAAAAGAGACATCCAAAAGCTCCAGCAACAACTATTGATCTTCAAGAAAACATCCATACATCAAATCCAAGCAATTGTGCAAAAATCCCATATTGTCTAGAAACCCCAATTGTAATTTTCATTCTTATCTTGTTCAATTGGGTTGAGTGCTTGTAATTGGGCTACAATTTGTATTGAGAGATACTCTATTAGCCATCAAATTCTTTGTTACCTTGTTGTGAGGATTGGGTTAAATTTTGGGTAGAAAATTTAACCGAAATTGTAAGGGTTGCCTCCTTAGCCTAGAAAAGGGGAAGAGCAATTAGTGGAATTGTTGCAAATCCTTAGTGAAGCTAAGGTAGTGGATGTAGAGTTCATTTGGAACTTGAACCACTCTAAAATCCATTGTCAATCTTTTTAATTTGCAATTTCTACCACACAAACTTTAAATTTCCAATTCACCCCCCCTCTTGGTTCATATCGATCTTTCGATCCACTCAACAATTGTTTTAAAGTTAAAACTTTTGTGAATGGCCACCATTGTTCTGTAACCTTTAAGAACAATAGAGCAAATTATAAATTTGTAGGAAAACATTTTATTAGCAAGCTTAGGATTCTTCCTAAATTGAGGTTGGTAGATATGATAAAGCTTGGTAGAGAGGAGTGGAATACAGAGTTGAACAAATAATGTTGTAGTAGAGCCAAGAAGTGGGCTGAAGAAAAGATCATGGGTAATATTATACATGAATTTAACATACTGCTTGATTATGTTTTGGCTTTGAGGACTGCTGATCTAGATGGTACCTTTGATTTAGTGGTGGAGAGATCTACTGTTGTTAAAATACCTAAATTTAGGAGACTTTATGTATGTTTTAGTGCATTAAAATGAGAATTTCTGTCAGCAGTGGATAGGGACAACAATAACCAAAATTTTCCTATTGTTCGGGCATTTGTTGAGGTGGAAAACAGAGAAACTTGGGCATGAATTCTGAATCATCTTCAGAATGATTTAAATTTAGCTAATGGTGAGAAATTAACATTACTCAGTGTATGCAGAAGGTAAGCACAAAAACTGTACAATTATTTAATTATTTCAATTTTCATAAATTTTAGTCTACTAATCATGTTTTCTTTGTCTTTGTTTGAAGGGTTTTAATGATGAAGTCCCACCGTGCTTACCATATGTGGAGAACAGATTTTGTGCTAGACATATGTATGCCAATTGGAAGATGTTGAGTGTGTAAAAGTTCTATTATTTACACCCTTTTTAACCCATATTTCTGCTGCATTCAAGCATCATTGCATTGCATTTAGGTTAGTTTTCAATAAAACATCACAATTATATAAAAGGCACGGATTTTACTAAAAGATGGCGTATTTTGCAGGTAGCTGCCATGGTTGACGACGAAGGCAGGCGCAGGGCAGATAAGCAGAAGAGCTGAACTGGACAAGCAGCCGAAGAAGACGAACCTGTCATGGACCTGTCGTGAAAGCAAGGTGACAGCAGACTTATGAAGAGGAAAAGTAAAGTGGATCTCGATAGATAGAGAAAAATCTGCTCGTCTGTCGTGTGGAAGCCAAATATTTTTCCAAGCCCTGGATCAAAAGATATGTCAAGCCAAAGCTCAAGGAGAAGAAATTCCTAGAAACAAGGATACGGCTGGAAAGTAGGAGACTTTAGATATTTAGTCTTTATTAGAATCTTACTTTTAATTAAAGTTGTAATCCTTGTTACCTTAGATAACTTGAGCCCAAAGCTTATATAAGGGCATAGATTAAACCTAGGGCAGGACCGATGACCCCATAACCGAAACCAAACCCCTGTCGTCCACCCGTCACCGACATGTTCTAAATTCCCCCTAGGGCTACGGGTTGTTTTGTAAAGTAGTTGCAAGGGTTGCTTTGTTTTAGGATTTTTCAAGTTCAATAAAATAAACTTCAAGTTCTTTTATCTTGGTTTTAATATCTTGCAAGAGCATCGGGAGAGCATTGTGAGGTTATCCATTTACTTAGCATCGGGAGAGTTAAGTATACAAAAGAGATAAGAGCGTGTTCTCTAGTTTATAGTTGAACCATCTCGTGCCTAGGGATAGGGCGAGGCTAAGTGGCTAAGGAAGAATTTATACACATCGGTGTTCATCCTTCGATTCACGCCGGGAGGTATCATCAAAGACGTGATCATCGACAGACTTGTGCCTAGGGATAGGGCAAGGCAGGTCTGGGATTCTTGCCAAGCTTAAAGTACGGAGTTGGTGTGTTCGCTGCCGCGACGATCAACGGACAGCTGCCGCGACAGGTGCTGTCGGCGACAGGCGCGACGACAGAACTGGAGATCCTAAGCAGTTCAATACCTGCACTACTGAGCAACTCAATACCAGCCCATTCTCTCTATCTTGATTTCTCAATCCTTTATTTTACGTTTTTACCTTATTATTCTCGTGACAACTCTTAATTATTTCCTTTACTTTCGTGCAGTAAACAAGGTGAAGTCATTAGCCCAATCCCTGTGGAGACGATATCCGATACTTCGTATCACTTTACTACTTGCGTCGTGTACACTTGCACTACAATTGCGATAGACTATTTTACACGCAACAAGTTTTTGGCGCCGTTGCCGGGGATTGGCAACATAACTACATCTTTCTTTTATTGCACTTTTCGCTTTTGTTTTTATTTTTATTTTTGTTTTTATTTTTATTTTTCTTTAATCTTTCTTTTGTGCTTTCAACTCTCGCTTTTCACGAGGTTTTATTGTTTATGCGCAGATCTAAAAGAGGCGAAGATCCTGAATATAAATTAGATCCGGAAATCGAACGTTCCTTCAATCTCAAGAAACAACTTCGCCGACTTTTAGACAGAAACGAATATCTCGAGGAACAGCTAGAGAAAATGGGTCATAACCAACCTGCTGGTGGTTTCATACCACCCCTTGGCAATAATAACCCACCTGTCGGCGATCCGCCCGCAGCAGGTGGACGACGGTCATGTCGTGACTACATGCTGAATGATCATGTAGAGCTGGAGACCACGCTGCCGGATATTGATGTTGATAACTTCGAGCTTAAACCTGTCATGTTTAGTATGATCAACAACGCCGGACAGTTTAGTGGTTCTGCGACAGAAGATGCTAGGGAGCATCTCAAAACGTTTCAGGAGATCTGTGGTTCGTTTAGACTGCCAGGAGTTAGTCCGGAGATACTGAGGCTTCGGTTATTTCCCCATTCCTTGAGGGACAGAGCTAAAACTTGGTGGAATAAACTAACACCGGGTTCCATTATGACTTGGGCAGATTTAACTCGTGAATTTTTATCTCGTTTTAATCCTTCGCATTTATCTGAGCGATTACGTAACGAAATTGCTACTTTTCAACAGGAAGATGACGAGCCAATGCACGAGGCCTGGAACAGGTTTACTACTCTTCTTCGGAACTGCCCAATGCATGGATTCCCCGTCTGGAATCAGGTAACTAAATTCTATAATGCTGCTAACTTACAAACTCGCATTAGAATTGATTCTGCAGCAAATGGACTATTATTGGATAAAGATCCAGACGAGGCGCTGCAAGTTTTGAAAAATCTGGCTAAGAATGAGGAGCAGTTTCCGACTGCAAGAAGAGGGGGTAAACGAGTACTTGCTGTCAAGGATTATGAGGCCGACAGCACTATGAAATCACAGGTAGCATTCCTTACTAAAGCAATGAAACGATTATTAAATGAAGACGAACTACAAGGATTTGCTGTCGAGGAAGTTTGTACTATCTGTGAGGGAAATCATAGTAGGGATGAGTGCCCTATAAATGTAGAAGAGGGAAAATATGTTGGAAATTACAAGCCGAACTACAATTCCAACAACTACAACCCTAATTGGCAGAAGGATCCCAAATTTTCTTGGAGTAACCCCAACAATGCTTTGAATCCACAAGCACATCTTCAGAATCAGGGGGGTCCTAGATTGTTGACGCGTCAGCAACTGCAGCCGCAGAACCTGCCGCAGAACCTGCCGCCGCAACAGCAACAGCAGCCACCACCTGCCACGAGTATTATATTGGAGCAGACTCTGGCCACTTTTATGTCTCAGACTGGTACGTATATGGACAATATTAATCAGTTTGTCAAGAAGACGGAAAACTTTATGGATGAAACCAAGATGAGAATGACAAATCATGAGGCTACCTTGAAATCTCTAGAGACACAAATGGGTCAGGTGTCCCAGCATATTAAGCCAAGGCAGAATGGAGGTTTTCCTAGCAATACTGAAAATGCTAGACCGCCCCCACATGAGCAATGTAAGGCGATTACTACTAGGAGTGGGAAAAAGTTACCAGGACCGGAAAAAGCTGAAACAGAAAAGGAACCTGCCTTGGATAAACCTGCCGAGGAAGCTGCCCCGAAAGGTGATAAACAGACTGCTGCCGATGAGCCTGTCACGACAGCAAAAGCGACAGAGGAGAAGAAAGATGAATATCGTCCTCAGATTCGCATGCAGTGGGAAGGACGCATCGCTGATTACCGTCCCCCACCACCTTTTCCTCAACGGATACAGCAAGCTAAGCATGAATCTCAACTTAAAAAGATTTATGATATTTTTAAACAGGTTCATATTAATATTCCGTTGTTAGATGCTGTTAGGGAGATGCCCGGTTATGCTAAATTTCTCAAGGATGTTATGTCGAAAAAATCTAAACTTGGGGAATTTGAAACGGTAAGGATGCAAGAAGGTTGCATGAGTATTCTTCATCGGCAGCCACCCCAGAAAAAGAAGGATCCGGGGAGCTTCATCATACCTTGCGTAATCGGCGACAAATTTGTGGGTAAGGCACTTTGTGATCTTGGAGCTAGTGTTAATCTAATTCCCAAATCTGTTTTTCAGAAATTAGGTATTGGCAAGGCGCGGCCCACGACAGTTACCCTACAGCTAGCCGACCGCTCTTACGTTCACCCCGAGGGAAAAATTGAAGATATTTTGGTAAGAGTGGATAAGCTTATTTTTCCTGCTGACTTTCTTATTTTAGATTGTGAGGCAGATGAGAACGCACCAGTCATCCTTGGGCGACCCTTCTTAGCCACGGGAAGATCATTGATTGATGTGGAGAAAGGAGAACTCACCATGCGCGTAAACGATCAACAAATTAAGTTGAATGTTCTCCAAGCAATGAAACATGCTGATGTGGACGAGGAATGCAAGGCCATCATTGAGGTGACCTTTGATTACCCCTGCATCAGGTCAGGCTGCCGTGATAAAAAATTTGGTCACTGCTGCGACAGCCACCTACAGGCCTGTCACGACAGCGATGACGACAGCAACGATGACAGCACTGACGACAGCGACTCCTCTGATTCCGAAACATCTGATACTGAAGGTCAAGAGGAGGTAAACTGGTTAGACCATCGTCCAGGTAAGTTATTCGAACCCTTGAATTACACTTCGGATAACCATTTAATCCAAAAGCCCTCTACTGTTGAACCACCTGTCTTAGAACTTAAGCCCCTGCCAGGGTAGCTTAAATATGCTTATCTCGGTTGTGATGACACACTGCCCGTAATCATCTCTGCTAAGCTACCGCAGGAACAGGAACGACAGCTGATCGACATGCTAAGGCAGCACAAAAAGGCGATTGGATGGACGATAGCAGACATTCAGGGCATTAGTCCGGCGTTATGCATGCACAAAATCCTCCTTGAGGAAGATCATAAGCCGACTATAGATGCCCAAAGGCGGCTAAACCATGCGATGAAGGAGGTAGTGCGTAAGGAGATCATTAAATGGTTAGATGCTGGTATTATTTACGCCATCTCCGACAGCAAATGGGTAAGCCCGGTGCAATGTGTTCCCAAGAAAGGAGGCATGACCGTGATAACCAACGAAAATAATGAACTAATCCCAACCAGGACTGTGACCGGTTGGAGGGTTTGTATGGACTATCGGAAGCTTAACAAAGCTACCCGAAAGGACCACTTCCCTTTACCCTTTATTGATCAAATGCTTGATAGATTAGCGGGTAAATCTTATTATTGTTTTCTTGATGGTTATTCAGGTTATAACCAAATTGCTATTGCACCGGAAGATCAAGAGAAAACGACTTTCACATGCCTCTACGGAACATACGCATTTAGGAGGATGCCGTTCGGCCTCTGTAACGCACCTGCCACCTTCCAAAGGTGCATGATGGCAATATTCTCCGACATGGTTGAGGACTTCCTTGAAATTTTCATGGATGATTTTTCCGTCTTTGGAGACGATTTTGAGAGCTGCCTCGGCAACCTTCAAAAGGTACTTGAAAGATGTGAAAAAGCTAATCTTGTTTTAAATTGGGAAAAATGCCACTTTATGGTGGATGAGGGGATAGTCCTTGGCCATAAGATTAGCTGCCGTGGGATAGAAGTCGACAGGGCAAAAATTGAAGTCATAGAGAAGCTGCCGCCGCCAACGACAGTCAAGGGCATAAGGAGTTTTTTAGGGCATGCTGGTTTTTATAGAAGATTTATTGCAAATTTTTCAAAGATCACCAAGCCGCTATGCCATCTTCTAGAGCAGAACCGACCCTTTGACTTTAATAAGGAATGTACTGAAGCATTCAAGGTTCTGAAGGAAAAGTTAGTGACAGCCCCCATAGTACAGCCACCAGACTGGACACAGCCATTCGAGATCATGTGTGATGCTAGTGACTATGCTGTCGGGGCAGCACTTGGGCAGCGCAGAGACAGGCTGTTTCACGTCATATATTATGCTAGCAAAACATTAAATGAAGCCCAAGTAAACTATACCACCACAGAAAAGGAGCTGTTAGCTGTGGTGTTTTCCATCGACAAGTTTCGTTCTTACATACTTGGAACGAAGGTAATAATACACACCGACCATTCTGCCCTCAAGTATTTGTTCGCAAAGAAGGATGCGAAGCCTAGGCTGATACGATGGATCTTGCTATTACAAGAGTTCGACCTTGAGATCAAAGACAAAAAGGGGACAGAAAATCAAGTGGCAGACCACTTGTCGAGGTTGGAGACGGGACAGAGTCTACCGTTAGATGAGACACACATACTGGAGACCTTCCCAGATGAGCAGCTCTTTGCTGTCGCAATCGCTGTCACGACAGCCATGGCGGCAGGTAAGTCTTCTAATCTTCCCTGGTATGCTGATTTCGTTAATTTTATAGTTAGCGGAATATTACCTTCTGATCTTAATTATCAAGCAAGGAAGAGGTTCCAAAATGATGTTAAACATTATTATTGGGACGAACCTCTTCTTTTCAAAATGTGCGCAGATCAGGTTATAAGAAGGTGTGTACCACAAGAAGAACAAGAAGACATTCTCCATCACTGTCATGCGTCACAATATGGAGGTCACTTAGGAGGCAATAAAACTGCTGCCAAGGTGCTGCAGTCAGGGTTCTACTGGCCGACACTTTATAAAGATGCACAGGAATTTTACAAAAGCTGTGACAGGTGCCAGCGGACAGGTAACATCTCGAGGAGAAACGAGATGCCACTGCAGAATATTATAGAAGTCGAGATCTTCGACGTTTGGGGGATTGATTTTATGGGACCATTCCCATCTTCATGCGGAAATTTGTACATCCTCCTAGCAGTGGATTATGTCTCCAAGTGGGTTGAAGCAATCGCAACTCAAAAGAATGATGCCAAAACAGTCCAAAAGTTTTTGCACAAAAACATTTTTTCTAGATTTGGCATTCCTAGGGCGATTATCAGTGATGAGGGGAGACATTTTGATAATAGGGTAATTGCTGCTGCCTTAAAGAAATATGGTGTCAAGCACAGGATCGCGACAGCATACCACCCACAGACCAATGGACAGGCTGAGATTTCCAATAGGGAAGTAAAGAACACTCTTGAGAAGATGGTTAAACCAACTAGGAAAGATTGGTCTTTACTTCTGAATGATGCATTATGGGCATACAAGACAGCTTTCAAGACTCCATTGGGCATGTCTCCATTCCGACTGATTTATGGGAAAACCTGTCACTTGCCTGTCGAGATCGAGCACAAAGCATATTGGGCAATTAAGGCAGTGAACATGGACTTGGACAAGGCTGGCCAGAAAAGGTTATTAGATTTGAACGAGATTGAAGAATTAAGGACAATGGCCTATGACAACGCAAGGATTTACAAGGAAAAGACTAAGAAGTGGCACGACAAGAAACTGCTGCCACGACAGTTCTGCCCAGGACAGCTTGTGTTGTTATTTAATTCTAGACTTAAACTCTTCCCAGGAAAGCTAAAGTCTAGATGGCCTGGCCCGTTCCAAGTGATTCAAGTTTTTCCCCATGGTGCCATCACAATTCAATCATTAAAAGACGGGCACCAATTCAAAGTCAATGGACAACGACTCAAGCATTATCAGGGGACTGAAGCCCCAGGAATTCAGGAAGTGGTTACTTTAGGAGATGCCCCACAAGGCACCCCTAATTTAACCTAAGTTTTATTTTTATTTTTTATTATTATTATTTATTAGGAATTAGGTTTATTTTATTCGAATAATGTTTTGTTTTTCTAATTTCAGTTTTTAGGAAATAAAGGAGTCAAGAAAAAAAAAGAAGTGGCCCAAACCCACCGCCCATCCACCAGCCCAAGAAAGCCCATTTATGATAACCTGTCGTTTCAGCTGCCGGCGCAGACGGACTTGACAGGCTGTCAACAGTTTGACACTGCAGACACAGAAGCGTGCGGCAGACGCACAGCAGACGCATAAATGCGTGTCAGACGCGTCAGACACGCTACATCCAATCTGCCGCCCCGTTATTCCCGCCTGCCGTTGAGGCATTAAATGGGCAGCTCCTCAACCGCTATATAAACCCCTTCCCATTTTCATTTTTCATCACTTCTGATTTTTCTCTCTTGTTATTTTTCTCCTCTAGTTTTATTTGTTTTCTCTTTTTCACAGCCCTTGCAACCAATATGTCGTCGAGACAAACCCGCCGTAACGCTGCTGCCGCCTCTTCTTCCGCAGCAGCATCCCCCTTCGCCAACAAAGAGTTATGGGAGGAACGTGGCTTCGTGTACATCCGACAGACGCCCAACATGGGACTCCGGCCGTTCATTTTCAAGGCCATCACGGCTCAACTATGGGAGTATTTTGCTGAACAACCGGCCGAGCTTAACGACACCTTAGTCCGAGAGTTCTACGCAGCCATAGACAGCAGAACGGCAACATCTGTCACTATTCGAGGAGTGCAAGTACCTTTCACTGCCGACAGCATCAATCACATGTTTGGCCTTTTCTTTGGCCCCGGTGATGATGCTCACCAGGAATTCATCGACTCCCTCGACTCTGCCACTTACGATGCCATCATGGTGGAGTTGACAGAGGTCGGTACATCATGGACAACCAGCAAGAAGAACCCCCACTCCGTCAATAGGGGGCAACTCCGCCCGGAAGCCAAACTTTGGAACGCTTTCATCAAAAAGCGTATCCTGCCCTCGTCCCACCATACGACAGTCAACCGACAGCGGCTTGCCCTGATTCACTCCATCATGCACAACAGGGCCATTAATGCGGGCAAATATATGAGGGACAGCATCCTGGACTGTGCCTTCCGCTCTGACTCACGCCTCTGCCTGCCGTTCACCATAACTTCCCTATGCCGATGTGCTGCGGTGCCCGAGGATCCCTCCGACAAAATCAGGAAGGGCAGAGGTTGGACAGACAATAACATCAAAAGCCTCATGGAGCTGATCGCGGCTACACCTGTCTCCTCCTTCAACCCTGCCGGCTCACCCGCAGAATCATCAGAGGAACCACCCACCGACCCTGCCACCGAGCCTACCCCTGATGCTGAAACCAACGCCACTCCGACAGACCAGTCTGCCCTCATCCTCGCTACTTTACAACGGGTAGAGGAACGCCAAATGGGATTGATGACATTTATTCGGGACTTCACGAACTCCATGGTAAATTTTATTACCCAAACTTTAAATTTTCCCGAAGTTCAATTCCCTACTTTTCCTGCCCATTATTTCCATATCCCCACTCCTGTCCACACACCTGTCCACACGCCCACACCACCTGCCTCCCCGTCCCACTCGACTGCTTCCACCAAATCACCTGCCCCGACGGCAAAAGGCAGCCCACCGGCAGACACCTCCCCTCGAGGAACCAAGAGACCTGCCACTGATGACAGCCCTCTTATCCGGAGGAATTTGGAGAGTGACTTTACGAGGGTCAAGAGGATTAAACATGTGGCAGACAAGAAAAGGCTGCCTAAGGCTAGTACCACTACCACCAGCAGTTGGGACAGCGGCAGCAGTTCCGATGTTCAGCTCGTGGAGCAACCTGTCCCTGAACCTGTCTCTGAACCTGCCCAGCCTCCTCCGCAGCCCAGACGCCGCCGTCAGATCCGAATCAGCAGCAGCAGCGAGGGCAGCGACTGAAAATTTAAGTTTTTATTTTCCTCTGATTGCTGCCTGCCTTTATATTTTGTGATGTACTTTTTCATTATTTTATTTTTCATGTCATTTTGCATTGAGGGCAATGCAACCCTCGAGTTTGGGGGTGGCAACCCTCCATCATTAATGGAGTCTTAAGTACATCTTTTTATTATTTGTTGTGTCTTTTATTTTAAAGTTTTTCTTTTAAAAAAAATCAGAAAAGATTAAACTGTTGGCTTAAAACTGTGAAGTTAACTTACCTGTCATGACATCTCTGTCGTGGCAGCATCTTTAGGACAGGTTAAGGAAAAGTTTAGAGCCTTTCTATAGTTCTGAAAACTTAAACACTTGTGTGACTGTTATACTGCTTAGATTTCTCTTAGCCAAACTAGAATAGGAAAGCTTAGCACTTAGAGTAGAAAAGAGACTAGAATCTCAGGAAACCTAGAGGTGCCTACCACCGGCTCTAGGCAGATAACCAGAGAAAAACTTCTAGAGGTGCCTATCACCGGCTCTAGACAGTTAACTAGAGGTTCCTGAAATACTGGCTCTAGTAAAAGAGAAGAAGTTTGAAAACAAAATGAATGAAATAACTAGAGGTGCCCAATTCTGGCTCTAGTGAGAAAAAGAAAGAAAACAGTCTCGTAGGAAAAACTCTAAACAAGCTAAAGTCAAATATTCTAGTGAAACTAAGAGAGTCTTGGCATATAACTGTTCACAAGCATGCACACACTGCACGAGAGCTATAGGGAGATTCCGGACAGATCCTAATCTTTCCGACAAGTTGCTGCTGCCATAGAGAAAGAGCGACGGGTAAGGGACAGTTCACTGTTTGAAGGCCAACACAAAATTTTTCTTGTTTTCATTTTTTCTTTTAGGTTTAAATTGCTTGAGGACAAGCAAAAACTTGAGTTTGGGGGTGTGTTGAGTGTGTAAAATTTCTATTATTTACACCCTTTTTAACCCATATTTCTGCTGCATTCAAGCATCATTGTATTGCATTTAGGATAGTTTTCAATAAAACATCACAATTATATAAAAGGCACGGATTCTACTAAAAGATGGCGTATTTTGCAGGTAGCTGCCATGGTTGACGACGAAGGCAGGCGCAGGGCAGATAAGCAGAAGAGCTGAACTGGACAAGCAGCCGAAGAAGACGAACCTGTCATGGACCTGTCGTGACAGCAAGGTGACAGCAGACTTATGAAGAGGAAAAGTAAAGTGGATCTCGATAGATAGAGAAAAATCTGCTCGTCTATCGTGTGGAAGCCAAATATTTTTCCAAGCCCCGGATCAAAAGATATGTCAAGCCAAAGCTCGAGGAGAAGAAATTCCTAGAAACAAGGATGCGGCTGGAAAGTAGGAGACTTTAGATATTTAGTCTTTATTAGAATCTTACTTTTAATTAAAGTTGTAATCCTTGTTACCTTAGATAACTTGAGCCCAAAGCTTATATAAGGGCATAGATTAAACCTAGGGCAGGACCGATGACCCCATAACCGAAACCAAACCCCTGCCGTCCACCCGTCACCGACATGTTCTAAATTCCCCCTAGGGCTACGGGTTGTTTTGTAAAGTAGTTGCAAGGGTTGCTTTGTTTTAGGATTTTTCAAGTTCAATAAAATAAACTTCAAGTTCTTTTATCTTGGTTTTAATATCTTGCAAGAGCATCGGGAGAGCATTGTGAGGTTATCCATTTACTTAGCATCGGGAGAGTTAAGTATACAAAAGAGATAAGAGCGCGTTCTCTAGTTTATAGTTGAACCATCTCGTGCCTAGGGATAGGGCGAGGTTAAGTGGCTAAGGAAGAATTCATACACATCGGTGTTCATCCTTCGATTCACGCCGGGAGGTATCATCAAAGACGTGATCATCGACAGACTTGTGCCTAGGGATAGGGCAAGGCAGATCTGGGATTCTTGCCAAGCTTGAAGTACGGAGTTGGTGTGTTCGCTGCCGCGACGATCAACGGACAGCTGCCGCGACAGGTGCTGTCGGCGACAGGCGCGACGACAGAACTGGAGATCCTAAGCAGTTCAATACCTGCACTACTGAGCAACTCAATACCAGCCCATTCTCTCTATCTTGATTTCTCAATCCTTTATTTTACGTTTTTACCTTATTATTCTCGTGACAACTCTTAATTATTTCCTTTACTTTCGTACAGTAAACAAGGTGAAGTCATTAGCCCAATCCTTGTGGAGACGATATCCGATACTTCGTATCACTTTACTACTTGCGTCGTGTACACTTGCACTACAATTGCGATAGACTATTTTACACGCAACAGAAGAAAAACTACAAAGGAGGTGACCTTCAGCTATTGTTTTGAAAGTGTTGCAAGGCTACAACTCAGCCTCAGTTTAAGAAGTATATTGACAAAATTGGTGAGTTAAAAGGTAAAGCATATAATAACCTAATGGAAAAAAATCCTAGTCATTAGTATAAGGCTTTTTTTCTCCACTAGGTCTAAGCGTGATGCTATTGACAATAACTTTTCTGAGGCATTAAATTCTGCTATTATAGGAGATAGGTTTAAGTCTATTATCTTAATGTTTGAAGATATTAAACACTATGTCATGCATAGATTAGTTCATCACAAGAAAAAATAACTCAATTGGAAAGGTGATCTTTGTCCTAGAATTGCAAAAACACTTGAAGAACATAAATCAAGTAGTTCTTTCTGTCATGTCATATGGAATGGGGCTGATGGGTATGAGGTACAACATCATGAGGACAACTTTGTAGTTGGTGTTAGGGGATGGAAATGCAACTGTAGAGTATAGGATCTCACAGGAATTTCATGCCCTCATGTTGTGTGTGTCATTCTGTATAGGGAAGAATCATTAGAAAATTATGTTCTTCCTTTATATAAGAAAAAAATTTATCAAGAATTGTACAGTCCTGCCCTTCCAACCATTCCAAGTGAAAAATATTGGAAAGACAGTAAAATGGGCAAGCTTGATCCACCTTTGAAGAGAAAAGTGCCTGGGAGACCAAAACATGAAAGAAAAAAAAGAATAAAGTGAAGTGAAAGATAAGCATAAATTGAGGAATATAGGAGTAAAGATGAGCTGTAGATATTGTGGTATTAGTGGACACAATGCCAGAACATGTTCAAAGAAAAAGCAAGCCAATGTAAGTTTATATTTTTTCCATTTACTTTTTTTATATTTTGGTTAATTTTTTTAATGAATTGATTTTACCTTGTAGGTTCAGAATCATGCAAACCAACTTCCACCAATGGAAACACCCTCTGCTCCATCATTTTCTACACCATATGATCAACCACTCTCAATTGGGCCATCTACTTCATCACCCTCTGGTACACCATCTGCTCCAACACCATCTGTCCAAGGGTTCGCTGAACTTAATAAGTCCAATTATTATACATTCACTGTCTTTCATATAATGTTTTAAAAGTTCATTTTAATATATTTTTATGTTTAATTGTTTTTGATTTTTTTTAGATTTCACCTCTCCACATGTCCAATCACCAGAAAAACAATTTTTTCTCCTAAGAAAAAAGTAACAACTAATAGAATACTACTATCATCTAGAGAGCATATTACACCATATGGGCCAAGAGAGAGAACAATTACGTAAAGACTTGGCATATACACAAAAGAGCCAGGGAGACCTTCAACAATTGCTATGCCACATCTTAGCTTACTGCATCAGAACCACCTGCACTAGCAAGACCCCTAAACTGAACATCAAAAGACCTCTCCCTAAACCTATCATATGGAGATCTTAGAATGAGATTGTTGCCTATTTTGTGTTGTTTTGTGTGGTTTTGAGCTAGTTATCAAACTGTTTAGTCATCCTTATAAGTCAAACTGTTTAGACAAATGAATCAGTTACCTTTCATGTCAAACTAATTTTTGTTGTTGTTTGTCTTTAAATTTGTGCCATGTAAACTTATTTTCATAAGTTATGAGTGGTTATTTTGCAAGTCATGTGCAGATTTTGACAAGTTATGAATGATTATTGTGCATATTTTGCTTAGTTATGAGTGGTGTGCAGATTTTTAAAGATGGTTTCAAATGCTTTTAGATTTTGACAAAAAAATTGACAGATTTTGCAGATTTTTATAGATGGTTTCAAATACTGTTCTAAGTGTGCAGATTTTACAGATTTTAAGTGTGCATTTTAAGTTTGCAGATTTTACAGATTTTAAAATGCTATTAATTTTTTCAACCTCAATTACTATTCTATACACAATCCATAAAAATAACATAAAATACAGTCAAACAAGTTTCATTGCTAATTAAAGAAAATTCATACATCATCAAGTTAACCATAATTCATACTTAATTTCCTCACAAACATAAGTTTCCTATAGACCAATTTTAACCAATACATACACAATCTATGAAGTAAAAAAAGCTATCTTATAGAACAAATTTTCCTTTCTCTTCTTAGCTGATTTTGTTTTCAATGATCATACAAGCTCTTTCAATTACTTGTTTTCGATTCTGATTTTTTTATTTTCGATCATCACAATTTTTAGTTCATCTTGCAAATTTTTAACAACATGTCCAGTGTCATCTTGCTTATCAAACCACTCAAATAAGCCGCATCTATTCTGTGGATAAATATGAATCATAATGAGAACATCCATACTCGAAACAGTAAAATTATAATTAAACAACAATTGTATAGCACATATTTATCAAATTTCATAAAAAAAAAACTACATAACCTCTTCTGGCCGAGAACAACCATAAAATCTTCTTTCTTTGCTCTAAGATCGCTTCAAAATGCAAATAAGACATATTATTCCGCAATCGCAATTCACGACCCTTGAACCAATATGGGACTTTGAACTTCCAATTGACATCCTCCACGATTGAGAAGAGTTGTTATCAGATTAGGTTTTAAACAAAAAGGGGGATTTTGATGAGGGAGAGCGGGAAGAAAGAACAATAATTTCCCCTGGGTAAAAATTATTTTATTTTAATTTTCTAATTTTCGGTTTAGTTTTAGAAAAAGATAATAAGTGCAACGTGTTGGCTTCTGATTGGAAAACGGAAAAACTTAACGCCCGTCACGGCTAAAATCTTAAATGGGTTACAGAATGAAACGTTAGACACTTATATGGCCCGAAAAAATTTTGGACACCTAACTGGGAAAAAGGGCATAGTTTGAGCACTTATTTGACAGTTAAGCCTTAAGAATATAAGGGTGTGTTTGAAAAAATATAAGTAAAAAAGTACCGTTAATATTTGAGTGAATGATCACTTTAGTTTATATTTTTATTTTGGTAATATACATGTTTTCAGTTGACATCCTCCACGATTGAGAAGAGTTGTTATCAGATTAGGTTTTAAACAAAAAGGGGGATTTTGATGAGGGAGAGCGGGAAGAAAGAACGGTAATTAACCATGGGTAATAACCTTGGGTAAAAATTATTTTATTTTAATTTTCTAATTTTCGGTTTAGTTTCAGAAAAAGAAAATAAGTGCCACGTGTTGGCTTCTGATTGGAAAACGGAAAAACTTAATGCCCGTCACGGTTAAAACCTTAAATGGGTTACGAAATGAAACGTTAGGCACCTATATGGCCCGAAAAAAGTTTGGGCACCTAATTGAGAAAAATGGCATAATTTGGGCACTTATTTGACAGTTAAGCCTTAATAATATAAGGGTGTGTTTGAAAAAATATAAGTAAAAAAATATCGTTAATATTTGAGTGAATGATCACTTTAGTTTATATTTTTATTTTGGTAATATACATGTCCGTCGTACGATTCATGTTCGGGGTGTCAGGCTGCCCTTCCCAACAATGTCATCTCTAAGGTTCGAACTTACGTCCTTGCCTTGGGAGTACAATGTGTCTTACCAATGCACCCAACACTTGTTGGTTAGTTTATATTCTTTTAAAGCGATTTAACCATCAAAGTTTCATTTTAAGTCAAAATAATCCTTATGTGGATGAAAATTTTAGCCAACTAAATGTAAATAGCTTGAAATGGTGTGTTAAACCTACATGGCAGTGTACACTAACATGACAATATCATATTAGTTAAAAAATAATTTTATAAAATTATATAAATATAAAATTATTTTTCTGTTGACGTGTCATTCTGTCTAGTCATTTTAAGTTGTTTACCGTCAGCTGACTAACAGTTTATACCACAGAAGGGTCATTTTAACCCAAAATAGAATGTTGAAGGTTAATTTGCTTAAAAAGAATAGGGTCAAAATGACTATTCAATCAAACGTTAGAAGCATTTTTTGACATTATACCTTTGAAAAATTATATAGTAATTGTATTATTTTTTGAATAGTCTTAAGGTGATTACAAGGTAGTATATGTTCATACTTTTTTTTAATCATTTGATAAGGCACACACACACCTTACAAACAAATGAATTGAATATCATCCCCTTTTTCATTGAAAACACTTTAGATTCATAGTAATTGTATTATTATTTATATCAGGTGCATAAATTTTTAATTTATCACGGAACCACATTAAAAATGTTAAAAGAAATCAATGTTATCAATTAACCCAATTATTGCAATTGTTCATGATACCTTTTTTAGTTTAGCTTCTAGAATCTATTTCTTAGTTTAAGGTCCTATTTTAATAACTGGAATCAAAGAATTAGTAGATCTGTTCTGCCCCAAATAGGAATAGGCTGGGCTTATGAACTTTTAATCTATAATCTGACGATCGAGTCCATTCTATGATTATAAGTTCATTCCATATCGGACCAGACCGGAACAGGGCTATATACATTCTCATTATGAGAATGGGTCATTCAAGTATATCTAAATAGATACTACTACATCGTTACATTCCATATAGGATTAAGAATGAGCCTATTCACCTCTTTTCTTTTTTTCTTTTATTGAATCGAGAATAATTTATGAATTTCACTATGTCAAGTATAATTGAAATTTTCAATTAATTTTTTAATTATTAAAAAGGTAAGAATTAATATAATTACACATAATTGCACTTAAATAAATATTACAATTTATATTATCAAACATGTTATTGATAATTAAAATAATTACACATAATTGTATTAAGAAAGTTGAACAGATGCTACCCTTGCATCACACCAGCACGTTAAAAAAATCATTCTTCTTTGCCAATAGAATTAAAACTCAAGTAGTTTCTCTTGGGTTAAAGTGCTCAAGTTTAGCGGAAAGAGATAAACATGAAAAAACTAAAACTGGTAGAGAGAAACCCCCCATTTTCCAAGTTTCCTTGGTTGATCTAGGCTCAGTGGCCGTTGATTGCACGTCGGATCCTGAGTGGTTATTATCTCTTAGGTCGGTCCACACTCCTACTCGATCTCCTAGACGGTTGACGGCGCGGTGAACTTCGGAGGTGGAGAAGAGTTTTCCTACTGGTTTTAGCGTTGAAGTTTTTTTTAATCTTTTTTTCATCCCTTGCAATGCTCTCACGAGAAAGTCCTTGCAGCGTTTCAACAAAAGGGTCCACGAAGGAATGGGCAGATTTTGGGGCGGTTCAAAGATTTTAGGGGCCTGTGCAATTTATTAAAATGAGGCCCTTAATTTATAATCAGTAAGAGATCGTATAAGTTTTTGTTTCAAAAATTATCTTAGTAGAAAATATATTATTATATTATCCTCTTGAGCAACAAAAAATCAACTTATAAACATATGAAAATCAAACATTCTTACTTAAAAGGTGTCATTCTTTTTGCATGTTTTAAGTTTTCGATAATTATTATATATACACACATAATTGTATATATAAATTTATAATTTTTTTACAAATATTAACTTAAGTTCTCTATTTGTGGGCCTACTCTCTCTCGGGGCCCTGTGCGGTCGCTCCTATCGCGCCTGTCCAAAACCCCCCACTGGGCAGATTCGATGGTTCTGGACCCTTACTAAGGAAGATAAAGCCTTGTTTTACAGTGCTGGAATGGAAGCGTTGGGGGAACGGTAACAAGAAGGATCAGTGCTTGGAGAAGGAAGAAGTTCAAAATGGAAGACATTTTAGTGATGAGGTCTCTATTAACGACCCGCGTATGTCCGAAAGTCTCTTAGGCGATGAGTTTGTTGAGTTTCATATTGCAGATAACTCTCACAAGGGTTATCTGCTATCACCATGATTTGCTTTGGCCCGGCTAACTTCGAATGGTAGAAGGATCAAAAGTTAGCCATTGAATTCATTCATTCCCCTAAGATCAATCTTTCGGACTCGTCCTCTTACGAACCTGAGATTTGTGTTTCTCCTTCTTCCTGTTTTTGTTTCGGCTTAAGTTGCTCTTCTTTCTCGTTGCGCCTCGTTGAGGCTTCGGGTGGAGCTGTTGGTATCTCGGCCATGTGTGGAAGCACTTTTTCATCGTTCATGATAACAAGACCCTTATCCACTACTTTGGTCGGGTTTGTTTTGGCCCAAGTGTTGGGTTTGTGGGTTTTTCTTGCGTTGGTGTTTCGCTTGTTTCATGTTTTTGCCTTTTTTTTAGCTGATTTTGGGAGTTAGTTTTCCCGCTGTAGGCAGACTTGGCTTGTGGGACGTGTTGTTTGTTCTTTTCCTTTTGCCTCTATTTGTGGGGTCGGTTGTTTACCTTCTTTTTGTGGGGTATGTTCTCATTGTATCCTCTCTTTTTAATGAATAAGAGATTTTATTGTTAAAAAAATAGAATTAAAATTCATTATAAGGATAATTTTATCATGCACTAACATTAGAAAATTTTTCCCACAAGCATAATTAATTTTATTATAAAAATTAAAATTTTAAACTTTAATAAAAAATTTAAATCCTAAATCCTAACCTATAACCCTAAATCCTTAATTCTAAACCAAAACATCTAACCTAAATAAACCCCGATTGTGAAAAACAAGATTTGTATGGATTATTTTTCCTTCATTATTATAATCACACGTAAGTGTAATAACAAAAATAATAATTACATGGGAAAACTACACCACTGACCACCAAACAAATTGGGGATACCTATTTGAACCACCGAACTATAAAAAACGTCAATCACACCACCGAACTTATAAAATCAACCTATTTTGACCACCGCCGTTAAAAACCTAACGGTGGACTGACGGAACGCCACGTGGCAACTGATGGGTATATTTAAAAATTACACATTTGGTCCATGTTATTTACACATTCTTTCAATTTAGTCCTAATTTTCAATTAATAAAATAATAAATTATTTAATTAAGTGGTGACACTTGTCAATACCTTATTGGAGGATTTTAATTATTTATATTTAATTTTATTAATTTATTTTCCCCCTCCAATCAGGTGGTGACACGTGTCACCACCAATTTAGAAGAGAAAAATAAGTTTTCCCTCACATACGCGCTAGGGGATTTGAACCTAGGTCTCCCAGGTGTTAAGGCAACAGCACTGCCACTACACCAAGCACACCTTTGTGCTATAATTCTCCATATATAATATATATCTCTTATTAGTTTCTACATTTATAAACCAAAAGCTCAAACCCTAAACACTAATTTCACATATATAAATCATAAACCCTAAACTCTAACCCTAAATATTTCAAATTAATTTCACACTAAATATTTTAAATTAAACCCTAAACCCAAACCCTAAAATTTCAAATTAATTCCACGTTAAATATTTCAAATTAAGCCTTAAACCCTAAACCCTAAATATTTCAAATTAAACCCCAAACCCTAACCTTAAGCCCTAAATTTCAAATTAATTACACACTAAATATTTAGAGTTTAATTTGAAATATTTAGCGTGAAATTAATTTGAAATAATCAGGGTTTAGGGTTTAAATTAAAACAGTTAGCGTGTAATTAATTTGAAATTTTTAGGGTTTAAGGTTAAGGGTTTGGAGTTTAATTTGAAACATTTAAGGTTTAGTGTTTAAGGCTTAATTTGAAATATTTAACGTGGAATTAATTTGAAAATTTTAGGGTTTGGGTTTAAGGTTTAATTTAAAATATTTAGCGTTGAATTAATTTGAAAATTTTAGGGTTTGGGTTTAGGGTTTAATTTAAAATATTTAGTGTGAAATTAATTTGAAATATTTAGGGTTAGAGTTTAGGGTTTAGATTTATATATGTGAAATTAGTGTTTAGGGTTTGAGCTTTTGGTTTATAAATGTAGAAACTAATAAGAGATATATATTATATATGGAGAATTATAGCACAAAGGTGTGCTTGGTGAAATGGCAGAGTTGTTGCCTTAACACCTGGGAGACCTAGGTTTGAATCCCCCAGCACGCATGTGTGGGAAAATTTATTTTTCTCCTCTAAATTGGTGGTGACACGTGTCACCTCCTGATTGGAGGGGGAAATAAATTAATAAAATTAAATATAAATAATTAAAATCCTCCAATAAGGTCTTAACACGTGTCACCACTTAATTAAATAATTTATTAATTGAAAATTAGGACTAAATTGAAAGAATGTGTAAATAACAGGGACCAAATGTGTAATTTTTAAATATACCCATCAGTTGTCACGTGGCAGTTCCGTCAGTCCACCGTTAGGTTTTTAACGGCGGTGGTCAAAATAGGTTGATTTTATAAGTTCGGTGGTGTAATTGACGTTTTTTTATAGTTCGGTGGTTCAAATAGGTATCCCCAATTTGTTTGGTGGTCAGTGGTGTAGTTTTCCCTAATTACATTTTGTGTTTTTATATGATTACGGTGTTGTGTCAAAACTCTTTAAAAACCATTTCAAATACATGAAAGCTTAAAAAAAGCTTAAACATCAAATATGTGCTCAGACTATATCTTTTTTTTTCAGTTAGGTGCCTAAACTATTTTTCGAGTTAACTAGGTGCTTAACATTTCATTCTGTAATCTATTTAAGGTTCGCCGTTAATTTTTTCCATTAAAAGACACATGTCACATCCAAAAAAATTCAAAATTATATTAAAAATAAATAAACTAAACCCTAAACCCTAAACCCTAAACCCTAAACCCTAAATTAATAAACTAAAAATAAAAATGTATCATGAAAGTTTCAAACATTCCCAAAATAGTCCTCAAATCCTTAAACCCCACAAATCCGGCCACTCCCGCAGCCGTCGGCCGCGTTGCTGGCGATGGAATGAAGCGCCCTCCCCTCGCCAAACAACCTCACGTCATTCGTCGTCCTTCTTGCAGCCGTTCGTCGCAAATCGTTCGAAAGAACCATTCGACAATTTCGTATATTCACACGACGTCAGTTGATTTTTTGTGACGGGATGGTGGGGAAAATAGGCATGATGGTCCGACGACCGATTTAGTGGGCGGCGGCATGGCAATCAGCCTAAATCGAGATTTAAATTTTGGGATTTAAGGATTTTGAAATTTGGGATTGTTTTGTAAATTTTGAAAAATTTAAAGATTTTTTTGAAAATTAATTAATTATATTTATTTTTAATATAATTTTGAATTTTTCTAAAAGTGACACGTGTCTTTTAACAAAAAGAATTAAAAGCAAACCTCGGAATGAAATGTTAGGCATCTAGTTAGCCTAAAAAATAGTTTGGGCACCTAACTGAAAAAAGGTATAGTCTGGGCACATATTTGACGGTTAAGCCTAAAAAAAACATGCACCCCTACTCAACATAGCCACTCAAATCTGAATAACATATACCGGAACAAGCATCAAAATTCAAAGGGCCACACCTTTACCAATAAACATAGGCTGCATATATAAAGTTTAAAATTATCTAAATTCAAATAGAAAAACAATACTGTTGAATAGCAAAGATCTCACTATTCAGAGATTCAACTAAAAGTTCAATGCTAACACACAATTAAATGTTCTGGAAATGTTAAAGAAAGCAAAAATTGGGCAGCATTCTGATAGTAAAGATGAAAAGTAGGAAAAATTTAGGCAGTCCCCTTCCCCTTCTTTCTCTGGATCTTCTTCATGTAGAACTCCAGCTCTTTTCCCTCCAAGATAAGCCTGTTAAACCCATTTCACCTCATGTTAGAATGAGATAGATATTGCTGGTCTTAAATAGTTTGCAAACAGGAAAGCTATTAGTTGTTTGAAAATGATTTCTTTTCTTGCAAATCAATTTGACATGCCTAGACCAAAAAAGGAGGTTGAGGCTTTACTATAAGACATACCCATCAGCACGGCCACATTGACCTGGCCGTGAAGAGATGCAAGCCAACAAACGACCACTGGCAAATTGCTCCTCAATATGAGGATCAAGGTTGCGATTCTGCTGCCGTTTCTCCAGCTTCCTCAAGACATGGTTGCTCTTCTTTACCTCCTCAGTAGCAGTTTCAGCTTCCTGAAAACAGAGATACACTCAATCCAATATTAAAAATATGCTCAACCAGAAATCTTGAATACTATACTAAGCTACATTGATCCATAATTTCTACTTTAAGGGACCCGAGTTAGAGAAGGTGCAGACACCAACAGATATGCACATGCAGCATGACGATGTAAACCTCTCAGTCAAACAAACAATGCGTTAGATAAAAATCAGTTGAGACAAGTGGAATGAAGCAAAGATAACTATAGCCAATTGCAGGATGAGGAGAAAGAAAATAAACATCTATGAAAACAGATTCATGCTAATATGGATCATATCAAGGTTCAATTGGAACAAGACACAACAACACTAAAACAAGGATATTAACCAAAATGACTGTCATGTCTTTTTTGAAACCATAGAAACAGTATCCATGTGACTCGAATGTAAAAAACAACCCCTACCTCTCCTTCTTTCTTGGCAGCTGCAGCTGCTGCTGCTGCTGGTTTCTTCTTGCGGCCAATGTCCACGCCATAATGCTGGAGATACCACTGCTTGAAGGGAGCAGCATCAACTTGGACGATAGCACTCTTCACCAATGTTTGAGTACGGACCAGCTCATTGTTGGATGCATTGTAAACCACATCCAAGATTCTAGTCTTACGGGTCACTGCCTCACTTCCCCATGAGTAGTTCCCAGTATCGAGCCTCAAAGCACGCCACTTAACATTTCCACCACGAACCCTAATCCTCCGGACCGTCTTGTTGCTAGACAGTTTTGTATTAGCAGGTTGTCTTCCAAGCTCATACCTTAAAACATAAAATAAAAACACCAAAACTTAAAAAACTAGGTATACCAATATTGAAAACAAAGTTAAAAAAACTAGGAAAGATCTCTGGCATATAAACAAACAAGAAAGGATCAAGTTTTACATCTAAAAATATTCCAAATAAAGATCACTAGAATTGTTCTGAAATTCTCATATGAAAATGGAATGAAGCTAAATCTAAAGCTAATGTCCGAAACCAACACACAATGTCAGATAAATCAGAACAAAAATCCATTCTTTTAATCATTCTAAATATATCAACTTTCTAAGCAACCAGAGAAAACGTGATCAAGAAAACTAGAAACACAAAACAAAATGAAATGAAGGGTTTGGTTTATTACTTTCTCTTCTTCCTCCAAGCCTTCTTTTTTCCACCAGTGGCACGCCTCTTGTGCATTGAATCACGAGAAATACCTATTGCAAAAAACACATTAAACCCATTAAGCAAGAAAACTGATTAGATAATTACATAATTCAAAGAGATGTAGTAGAAAATAGAGGAATTTGAGACATACCCATTTTGGCCGAAAGGAAATTCTACGCCTCCTCGGGGTTTATTCTTTTTATGTGAAGCAAGGAGGAGGAGGCTGAGGAAGTGATGGGAGTGGGAGGAGACTTAAAAGCAGTGTTATACAGAGAGAAAAAGAAAACCCTAATGTTTGTTAAATTACCTTTATATCCTCTATATAGGTTAAAATGTACTGTAAGTTATATTTGGATTCATGATTTAATGTATTAAAGCCCAACTATTTTGGATGTTTTGTAAGTTATATTATTTTTGCCAATTTAAAGTGTTATAAAGTTATTGTTTCAAATTTGTTTTACCTAAATTCAATATATTCGTGTTTTTGAGTTGTTTACATTATATTTTAATTAATTTTCTTTTTGTTATGTTTTTATTTGTTTCACATAATTTGTTAGTGAGATTTAATTTAAAGAATAACCGTGATCCACAATTATATAATTATTCACAGTCCAAACATTGATTCATCTGTTGTTTTGGATGCATCTGCTACTTTATTACTTTCGCGAAAGATACGAGTCCACGACGGAGATTGAAGGCCATTTGCACACAAAATATGATCCGTTAATAACCTTGGTAATCAGAGTGGCCACGCACAAAGACATTGATTGGTACGAAGGACGGAAAATTTGTTAGTTAACCAAACATTTTTCCTTCCATCCGTCGTCCTAAACAAAGCCAAAATGCTTGTGAGAAGAACGGTACAACGCAACTAATCAAATTTTGATCCATTCTAAATACTGAACCAGACAGACCATAAATGGGATGCAACAACAAAAGAAAGAAGCAATTTCATATTTATGGTAGCAAAAGCTTCATATTTCAAACAAAACTCTCAGTGCGCATTCTCAACACTTGCAAAATCCTACAGATGACAGGAAAGATAACAATGACCCACCCACCCACCCATTCGTAAGTTAGTCGTAGGAAACCTTCCTTCACTTGGCTTTTACCAATGACTTGCAAAACGAAGAAAATGCTCCTTTCAGCTCATCTGGAAGAGGGATTGAAAGCGGTAGTGCTAAAGGACGAGGTCCCTTGTAGTGTATGTTCTCACTTCTCACAGAAAACGAATGTGCCAGCGCTGGCTGCTGCTT
Source organism: Hibiscus trionum (assembly GCA_030270665.1). NCBI lineage: Eukaryota > Viridiplantae > Streptophyta > Magnoliopsida > Malvales > Malvaceae > Hibiscus > Hibiscus trionum. The sequence goes on along the minus strand of BSYR01000020.1, from coordinate 13,973,623 downwards.
GTTAAGCCCTTCGATGATAAATGAGAAGGCCCCAAAGGTGAGACAGCTCTGTAGAAGTGCTTGGGGTGCACCTGCATAACCATTTCAAGCAAAGATAAAGGTTGAAACTGAAACCTATAATTGTATGCATAAGGAATGAACCTTGAGATTCTCGTACCTGGGAAACTTAGAGCAAGTCCAGTGCAACATCCGGCAACACCGGCATTAATAACTGCAGAGAAACATAACATTACTATATATCAGCAAACCAAGCACCAAAAACAGGGCAACGTTACTCTGAATTTTACAAGGCATACCGTCATCTTTTCCCCGCAGTCTCTTCAGAAAGCAAACAACCAAACTGTGTACGCCAGACAAAACTGCAAACGTCTATAAAGATAATGATAATAAGATATATAACTTGGGAGTTTGTTGAGAGAAACACTACAAAGTTAATAGCTTTATATTCTCAAACCTTGGCATAAGATCCTGCTTCCACAAAGGAACCTTTAAAGCCTTTCTTTTTAATCAATCCCGAACCTAAGACAGACGCAGAAACATAAGATTAAAGAAGGTATTGACTTGATATCAAGCAGACAAATGAGCCACAACAAAGGATAACTCAGTTGCTATAGGCCAAGTCCTAACCTTGAAATTCCAACTAAAGAAATACAATTTCATGACATTGAACATGCATTTTTTGGACAACCAGAACGTAAAAGACTCCATCTTTTAAAGGCCTATGATTCTCAAAGGGGTAATGTTCATGCTTAAAGATAGGGCTCCTCAAAGGAAACTATGCAATCTAAATTACAATTATGAAATACTGAAAAACAGAATAATCCATTCCATTGTTCCATATAGAATGACTATATCTTCTCTAATCAACCACTATCAATATTCCATAAGTTATATGGTAAACAGTTCATTATTCATATGACCAAATCTAAAAAAGGAAAAAAGTTCTGATCTGATTCGAGATGACCAACAAATAACATCAAAACTAATCTTACCGATAAATTCAATGGAAAATTTTCAAAAATAAAAATCCAAATTTTCGTTTCCAACAACCCAGGGAGAGATAAGAGAGACGCATCAAATATTTCAATCTAAAAGTGAAAAATAATACCGTAGCCAAAGATGGAGCCCATGAAGGCACCGGCGGCGGAGTCTCCCGCGAATTGGAAGAGGCATACGGCAGGGGAATTGGAATTGGACGGAGTTGGGATTATAGCTCTTGAAGGATTAGGATTAGGGTTTGTTTCAGTATCAGATTGAGCAGAAGAATTTGGAGAATCCGGAGTAGCCATTTTTGTCCAAAAAACTGTATCAGTTATTTCTCCCTCTCTCAATCTTCTTTTTCTCTTTCGACGATGCCCGATATGCTTATCTGCAAACGACAGCGTTTTAGGAACCTTCCATATTTAGTTCCTTTTACCTTGTATCATCCGTTTACTTTCCTAACCTTCAAGCACTATTTATTAAAGGCTTAATAGTTAAAAAGGTGTTTAATCTATACTCGTTTTTTTAGTTTGGTGCTTAACATTTTTTTTTTGTCATTTTAGTACTTAATGTTTCATTTCGTAATTTAAATTGGATTTTTTCGTGATGAATGTTAAAAATTTTCTGTTATCCAATAAAACATGACACATGGCATATTCTGTTTTTTTAAATAGAAAATCTTTAGTTTTATAAAAAAAACTCAAATCTTTAATTTTTCTAAAACCCCAAACCCAAACCCTAGATGCCTAAATTCTTCTCCTCCCATCACTGGCCATCATCGACTCTCACGACTGAAAGTCTCATGATCCCGTCGTCGAAAACTGACAAATGAATCGTCGATTGCTCCGTCGACGAACATCTAAAAATAAAAAAAAGACCATTTTAGGCTTTTAACAAACAATTAGAGGGTGGGGATGTTGAACGATGAGGTACCCGGTGCTTGGGTGGTAAACGGTGAACCGCCGACGTGTGGGGAGGCCGAACAGAGAGATGTGATTTGAGAGTTTGTTTGGAAGAAAGTAAAATTTTAAGATTTTTTTAAGAAATACATAATTTTAAAGTAATTCAGAAATTAAATAAATAAATGAAACATGCCACATGTCATGTTTTTATTGGTTAACGAAAAAATTTTAACGCTCGTTAACGAAAAAGCCCAATTTGAGTTACGAAATGAAACGTTAGACACTAAAGTGACCCAAAAAAAACGTTAGACACCAAACAGGAAAAAATGTATAGGTTGGGCACCTTTTTTACTATTAAGCCCTTATTAAACTTTACAAACACTAGAAATTTTAAACTTTTTTTTTGTTTTACTACCGGTATCCAACTCATTGAGCAACTAATTTGGATTGGGTGTGGCACATGCCTTATGAGGGCGACGCTTCCAAACTTAATTTGTTATATTCATAATGACAGAATTCGAACTCATGACCTTATTTAAGGGATCTGGTGCCTCGTCCCACTAGTACGACCAAATCTAAAGTGAAAAAAAAAAACTATATTCACCTAGGAGACTTGAGTTTGAACCTTATTAAATGTTAAGAAAATAGATGAACATATTTACTTAATAGAAAAAATCAAGGTTTTGTTGCATTATTGAAAAGGGTAAATTTTAATAGAAAACTTGTTATTAATAACACCAATGAATGAGTTGCAGACATGACATAGAAGTAGAATACAGAGAAATAGAGGGGAAAACAATGTCATACAATACAAGAATAGTACGTATTTGGACAGGAGTTTGAGATATCAGTCCTACCCTCAACATACATGCAAAAACTACGAAAAACTAGACATAATCGTGTAGGATACATACTCGTATCTTACACACACAATGTACTAGAAACATAGAGTAGGTCTGATTTCTGTGGATGAATTAGTAATGTTCTTGATATATTGCTCCAAATTCAGCTCTCCATGCCTGATCATCATATGGAGTTGCACTGCTGTTCTGCGTTGCTACATCTGAGTCCTCTCGGTATAATGGTTGCAGTGCGGATTCGGGCAATCTGCTCTCTGCAAGGTACTGTTTCATGGTGACCATTTCCATCTTGTGTTTTCTTTTTAGCTTCTCCACTTGCTTCTTTAACTTTTCATTCTCTTCTTGAACGTATCCAAAGTTCTCCTGTAAAACAAAGGACTTGAGTTAGGAACAATTCTGCAGTTTTTAATCAGTAAAAAAAATAGAAGTTTTCACTTTCAATCACCTCTGCAATTGAAGCAGCTTGCTCAGCTTCTCTCAGCCTAACAAGGAGTTCTCCAGCTGCATGAACAGCCTCTGCTGTGTCTCTTAGCTGGATTCTGAGACTTTTGTTTTCTTTTTTCAAGAGTTCTTTCTCCTTTTCCCTCTCAACTCTAAGAGCCGAGAGCTCAGCAGCCAGGGATTTGGCAAAACGTGCACCGTGACCTTTGCTCCCTGCCTTTGCTGCTGCCTTCTTTATCTCTGCTACGCCTTCCATTATTGCCCGGTGCTTCGTAACAAGATCGTTGTATTTTTCTTGAAGGTCAGCATAATGTTCAACCATTCTAGCATGACAAAGGACGGATCTGCTAAGTGCATCATCTAACTCCTCGGTGCACTTCTTCTCTAGTTTCAGTTCCATCTCTGCTTTCTCGGCACGGCAGCGGATGGATTCAAGGTCCATCCTGAGTTCATCAGTCAATGATATCCAATCACTTTCCATTTCCATCCATCTCTGCCTTTCCTTCTCAAGTTCTTCCTCGCTGTTATTACGACAGTCTACACTTTTTCGCAATTGAATGGAACGTGACAACAAAGAGGACCTCAGTCTTTCAGTAGACATGTTTGGAGATGGAGCAGCATATGACTGCAATTTGCTCTTCAATGTTTGAATTTCCTGAAGAAGTGCTTCCTTTTCGGCCGTATCAAAATGTTCTTTTCCATTACCACCGTTGTTGGATTGCTCAAATGGTATTACTTCATTCTTCAAATGCTCAGGGTTTTCTTTCTCAAGTTTGTATTGCTCTAACTGTAGAAGTTTAGACACCATCAAAATATAATCCAAGCTATAATATCTTCTCATTCTAAAGAGGTGATTAAAATTATTACCAGATGGTTTAACTGCTCAATTTTTGCTGCTTGCTCCTTACAGATACTTTCAAGTGTTTCTCTTTTGGTGGCTTCTTCCAATTCCCTTGTTACAGCCTGAAATTGAAGCAACAAAACTATTAAGCATACAACAACAAGCAAACCATAAAAGAGAACATGTTTCAGCAAGTCAACATACCGAGTTCTCGCCATCTCTCTGTTGGTTATCAACTGCTACAATCCATGTCTTCAAGCTATCCTGAACCTCATCAGGGTTATTATTTTCAAACTTCCTTTGGCAAGATGAACAAAGCAAAGGAGTAGAAGAACCATCTGAAGATGGTTTGTCATTTGGTAATGTTTGAACAGAAGCATTGGCCTTGTCTGCTTCTGGACAAGGTTTCAGCATTAAGTGATCGAAAGAGAAGGCAACTGAAGATCTGTTGGAAGCTAAACCATGCTGGTGATTATCAATAATCTGCAGGCCCCTTTGCAGGCTAGCAGCCAATGAATCTGTAGGTCCTAAAAACGTCTTGCTTGCACGTAATGATGACTTGATGTGCTCGCTGGGTTTGAGCGACTGCCGTAAAACCTCTGATTCTGAACTCTCTGATACATTGTTCTGACTGACCAAAAGTGCAGATGGGACAACCATGCTTTTCCTTAGATTATTTGCAATTTTAGGAGACTCTGACAAAGTAGGCTCTTCGAGGATTGAAGACCGGCTGTGTGGGCTAACGGAGAGGCTATTTCTAATTGAAGGATCTACAGCCTTCAAGGTTTGTGATGTACTTGAAAGGTCATCAGCTGATGCAGCAATGGCCATGGGAGGGAGTTCCTCTACATCAATTTCTTCAATCTCTGTTTCTTTTGGGCAATGAATGTCATCTTCACTCAGCAAGTCTGTCTCACAACTTTCTCTTGCTGAAGAAAACTGAATGGAACCTCTCTTGTCAGACTTATCTGTTACGTTTGTCTCAATAGAGCTATGCAAATAATCAAGGTGCTGACGTAGTTCGCTTACATCTTCCTCACCAATATTAAGCTCTTCCTGGTATTCGTTATCTATGCGTGGAAGGATCAAAGAGCGGTTCAAACTTACTCTTAACTGGTTCAAGCTTTCACGTGCATTCCACCCATTAACATATCCAGTTCTACTACCAACTGAGCTATGTGCATCAGACTTTGCTCTTATAAGCTCTTCCTGTAATTGACAAGAACAAGTCGGTTTAAGATTAAGTCCTATAAGTTAAAAAAGGCAAGTAATGAAGAAACTTTTCGACCTTCAGTTGACGAATCTGATCACTCAAGCCGTTGACATGATCTTCAGATATTTCATTTATTACTGGTTCGTTTCTTACAAATTTAATCCTTTGCCCAAATCTGAGAGTGCTCAGTATTTCACTACTATTTCTGCAGTCAAAAAGAATAATGACCATTGAAAACATCACTACTATTTTTTAAAGGTTCAACGTTATTGCAACTCGCATTAAATAAAGAACAAAGTCGAAAAATGTAATCTGACTAGAATACCTGTTGTCTGCAGAAATGTTGCAAATAACTGTGAGTTTTGCATTGCCACCAAGGGATTCTCTCAGTATACGTGTTAAGCAGGAACCTCCATATGGAGCATCTTCAGGTTTTTCAGGTTGAGTTTCTTTTGCAAGAGTGTTCACCAAATATCTGCACCATTAAACAACAAAAAGATTATCCACAAGCTCTAGCAGCAATACCCAATAATCACAGATATACTTGAAACTTTATAAACAAATCAATATCTAAACTCACTATTTGAATGGCTTCAGATTATATAAAGAGAATGATACACATACCCGAGCTGTGATAGGGACTTCTTTACATTTTTGTCTTCCTGTACATGTTGTCTACTCACGTCTTCAAGTTTGTTTCTATCCAGTCCTGCAAGGTCAATCAAGCTGATTCTGCTTGTTTTTGAACTGCCGAAACATTTTGAAGAAGCTTCCTGTGGTATGAATCAATGATGATCAGCTCATTACTTTGGGAGGAAAATCCTAGATTCTAGACCGTGGTTGAGGAAAATCAAGATTTGGATGTACCTTGCACCAAGATTCGATAGCGAAAGTAAACACAATGTGAGACCGAGAACTCTTAGAATTCACAGTTGTTGCTCCAACCTTCCTACTTGAAAGCCCCTGTAACACACAAAATTGAAGTGACCATGTACTAGTAAGAATAAAGCATGATAGATAAATAGGAATTCAATGCTTTATTTAGAAAACTTGTTCTAATAAATGGCTGGATGCCTACCTTAATCAAAATTTGAGTTACATCCTCATAGCTAGAAACATATTCTTCAGTCAAATTTTCAACATAAAATCCATTCTTTGGATCATCTTTTATCTGAAAAACAATGTCCAATAATCCAATTATACACCATGAAGAAATAAACCCAGAGAAACTGTTTGAAGGGGGAAATAAGTACTAGTCAATATTTACCTCAAGGTTCCTTTGAGTTGGATCGAGTAAATCCCCAATTTGTTCATTGTAAATCTGCAAAATATTCATGCACAAGTCATTACATTATATGAAGCAAACAACATATAATTTTTACACAAGTCTACAAATTCATGGTCGCAAACTTGACCATGCTTCATGAATTACCTCGAGAAAGGAGCAACGGCACTGATAATTTGTCTGCCTGCCATCAGAGTTCTCCTGTTCCTGTAAGATTCAAAACATATGAAGCAACAAACCACACTTCCAGACTCCTAATACGATAAAACTTAGAATAAGGAAAACAGAAGAGCATACCCTTTGTATCTCAGAGAACAGCATTTGGAAGATACGAGGGACAATCCCCCGGTGGCCTCTCGGTGATGGATCCTCAACCATGGCGCTGGGCGGACCCCACATTGTATAAGTCTTTCCACTTCCAGTCTGTTCACAAAGTAAATTCGTATAAACCATGGTTAATTTATGCACAGATTTCTAGCTACTAAATACCAATATTCATCAAACAGATGGAGAGCTTAATATATGTATTGTAAAGACTAAAGAGTACCTGTCCGTATGACAAAAGTGAAACGTTGTAACCAGCTAGTGCATTTTTTACCAAAGGAACGCCAATTTGCTGAAAAACATCCTCCTGGTAGCCACCAAAAAGCATACAGTTCATGAGCAGACAAGGGAGAAAATGAAGAAACCTTACTGGACTTTGTATATATGCATAAGGATTTGCAATTTGCTTGTACTGACTGACTAACCTGACTGGACTTTGTATCAAGAACGGAATCGAAAGTGAATTTGCGGTCACCAACCGATAAGGAATCTGAAGAATCCTTACTCACAGTTCGAATCACTTCTTTTTCTTGACCATTTATGGGTCTAATTCTCACTACCACCTATTTGTTAACAACAAATATGAAAATTAAGTTTCAATAAAACCCAAGCTTCAATGAATTCAGTTTTCAACTTTACTAAAATAAAGGGAGAAAACCCCATAAAAAACTTTGTAATCAAATATAGAAACATGCCAAAAGCTTCAAAAACATGAAAATCATGTTACGCTCCAAATAAAAGAGTAGAAAATTAAATAATAAAGTCTGTAAATTTACCTTGACGGATGGATCTATATTCGTCAATTCTCCATTTTGTTCTTCAGATTCAACAATCCCTTTCTGCTTAAATCCCAAACAATTACTCAAAATATATCAAATTTCAAGAAGGAAAACAGGAGAAAAAAAAACTGATCTTTTTTTACCATACCGTGATAGAAGAATCCATGGGAACCGGAATTTCAGGATGAGCGTCAGATTTGTTGATGGAGTGAGAAGTGAGAGATTTGGGGGATAACTGGGAAGAGTCGTTGACTTGAATAATGTTGGGATCTGGGGGTGGAATGTTTTCAGAGTTGGGTTTCTTGATGCTTTTCTTAAGCTTTGATTTTGGAAGCAAATTTCGAAACGAAGACGTCGAAATGCTTCCCAAGAAGCGGCCATTTCCAGCCGCCGCGGCTTCTGTAGTTGATGCCATTGTTTTGCTTTCTTGTTTTGGGAGATTTCAGAAGAAGAAGAAGAAGAAGAAAGATGTGAGATATCTCTGAGAAATAGAGAGAGAAAGCGAATGAGGGTTTCAATTTAAAGTTTTAAATTTGAATTTGTAGAGAACCAGAAAGGAGATGGAAGTTTTTGTTGTGACGAGGGGAATGAAGATGACCGTTGGGTATTCAAATTCTTAAATGTTTAAACGTTCTAGAGCTTTATTGGTATGGAATGACTATAATATCCTTCAGACCTTTCCATATTTTTTTATTTTCCTAGATTCGTTTTAGAAAGTCTTAAGTGAAGTTAACTAACGCATGTTACAGTTAATTTATTTTGGTATTGTTTTAGATATATTTTGGTTATTAATTCGGTTGGATATATTTAAAAGGAGTGTTGCATTTAAGATAATAGTATTAATTGAATAAAAATTTAACTAGCTTATAACTTTTTATTTAAAACCTTTTTTATTTAAAATTTTAATATATACGTCGGGCAAATCTTAACTCAATTGATATAAATTTTATTTTCAGTATCTTGAAACACGTAGGTTCAAGTACATTTAAACGCGTATTATCTTTCAACTTAGAAATTTAAGAGGAGTTTAGATATTTTGTTAGCATTGTATAATAATAATAATAATAATAATAATAAATTGCCGTCAATTTATTTAAATGATAAAAAAATTACAAAACATGTCAAGTTTAAAATAAGTTGTTCAAAGCTTTACTTGTTAAACTTCAGTCAAACTTTGTACTTGATGAATACTTTTAAATTCTCTTTAACTTATAATGAAAAAAAATTAAATATGATATCACGAGTGAAATAATGCTAATTGAATGGAAGCACCGATATTTAAAAAAATTAAATTGAAATAATTATAAAAATATTTAAATAATACTATTATATTTAATATAATTAAGACCAAATAAGAATGTACTTGTATTTTTTATTTATATAACAATTTGATCTTTCATGAATTATATGATAAACAAATAAGTCCCTAAATAAAAATTATGTCTCAACTGATTTTTATTTAAAAAATCACAATCAAAGAAGTTTTAACTTGTTTTTTTAGTGAAATTATCTATTTTTCATCGTTTATCATTTCCAACTTATTTTTTTTTACTTTACAATTACATATTTAAAATTAGATTTTATATTTTTAAAAGTACATTTAACGGTAAGTCTAAATCAAAATTTATAAAATATTTTCAAAAATTAATTGAACTCTCATTGTAAACAAAATAAAATCCAGGTCCTACCATTTGATCATTAATTGCTTAAAGACTTCTTTCCACCCAAAACGAAAGTGAAGAGGAAAATAAAAGTACTTTTTAAAATAAATATTTGAAAATAATAAGGGCGCTCCAAATCATTATCGTAAATCCAAATTCCAGTAGATAGGGGTAATTGGGTCAATCCATACGATTAAAACATATAGCCGTTGTGGGCGGTGCTTGGGGGTCAGCAGATGTCATGTGAAGTTAGCAACGACAGCTCATTCGGTGTTTTATTTTGGGTAAACTACACGGGTGGTACCTTAACTATGCCCGTATTCCTACTTTCGTCCCACAATTATGTTTTTCGGCAAAAGAGTCCCTTCCGTCACATAGTTTTCCTGTTTTGGTCCCTCGACGTTAAAAACCTAACGTTTTTGCTGACTTGGCTTATTTTATATTTTCCCCAATTTCCACCTCATTTATTAATAAAATAAAAGCAAATGACGTGTAAAAACACTTGAAACGACACTAAGCCTAAACCCATTCTAATCAGATCAGTTTTCCTAAAAATCAACCTAATCGTATTCTAGGGTTCTTCCTCTCCCGAAATTTTCACCCAAAATCAAACACCAAATCTGCAAAATCGAATCGATTTTCTAGGGTTCTTCCTCTCCAGAAACTTTCACCCAAAATCAATCACCAAATCAATCACCAAATCTTCAAAATCGAATCGATTTTCTAGGGTTCTTCCTCTCCAGAAACGTTCACCCAAAATCAAACATCAAATAGACTTTAATCGATTCGAATTTCTAGGGCTCTTCTTCACCAGAGAAATCGCACCCAAAATCGAATCAAACACCTATTTTGGGGTTCAACGCGAAATGGTTTGGAAACTGAGAATCAAAGTGTAGAACCAAGGTTTTGATATAATATTTGAAAAATGTTTTAGACTAAATTGAAAAGAATTTAAAATATGTTTTTAGTCAAAAACAACTTGAAAATATGTTTAAGGGTTTTAAAGGCTTTGGAATGGTTTTAAAGTGTATTTAAAGTAGTCAAAACCATGATTTTCAAGTAACCGTACCGATACGGTATTGGACCGTACCGATACGCCTTAGGGTTTTCAAACTACCAAAATTCCAGTAGCCAAAACCCGTACCGATACGCCTAGCCGTATCGATACGGTGTGTTTTGAAATAGCCCAACGGCCATAAATGGTACTATTCCCAACGGTCATAAATGGTACTATTCCCAACGGTCATAAATGGTACTATTCCCAACGGCCATAAATGGTACTATTTCCAACGGCCATAAATGGCACTATTCCAACGGCTATAAACGGCTATATTCCCAACGGCCATAAACGGCTACAAACTCAATTGAGACTATAAATTGAAGGCTGGAACACTTGAAGAATGCAGGAGACAATATCCAAGCTTCATGATCAAGAGAAATAGCATTTAAGTCTTTATTCTTCATTTTCTCTTGTATATATTGTATAGAGAGTGTTTTTTTATTGTTTTATTCTTTACACTCTTGTGAGCTTAATTCTTGTAAACACCCACCTTGTGAGGTTTTCATTGTTTACACAAACTACCTTGTAAAAGGGAGAGGTTCTAGTTTAGCCTTGAGAGAAAAACTAGAGTTGGTTCTATCTTAGCCAAGTTCAAAAGATAGGGTTGTAACGGTTTCCTCCTGAGCCTGGAAAAGGGGACGAATTCATTGTTGAGTGAATTGGGAAATCCTTAGTTGTGTGCTAAGGTAGTGGATGTAGACTCGGTTGAGTAGTCGAACCACTCTAAAATCATCGTGCAAATTGTCTACCTTTATTTCAGTTTTAGCCAATTCAACCACCAAACATTTACAACCCTCCTTGACGGTTTCGGTGATCGATTCGAGCGTGCAAAAAACCCAACACAAAGGGAAACCAAGCCCTCTATATGGTAAGTTTATAGTTATGATGTTTCTATATATGGTAATAGTACTTTATGTAATGGTTTGGAAACTGAGAATCAAAGGGAAACCAAAAAGTGTCTTTACTGATTTGTTTTATGGTGTTTACCTTTTATCGAAAAAAACATGTTTTTGTATGTACTGGTGTGGACCACTATATTTGTATCGAAAAAAACATGGGTAGTGGGTCATACAATTCTTTAATGGTTTATTATATTATTATATTGAATTGCAACTGAAAATACTACTTTGTTTATGAATCTTTAATGGTTTATTCTATTGCATTGCAACTGACAATATTTTATTGTGTTTTTTGCAGCTCCCAAGTCTCAACTATTCACAGCAGTTATACACCATGGTGGTTCTTTTGTCACTTCACGCAAACTGAAGTATAACAGCAACCTGGTATCTTATTTTGATTTCTGTGATGTTGATGAAGTTTCTATGTTTGAATTAGCTCACATGATTGAGACTCTAGGGATAACTAAAACTGTGAAAGCCTTTAGAGTAGTACCTGGAGTGTCATTTAAGGTTGTAGCTTTGAAATCTGATAGTGATTGTTTGAACATGATAGCTGACTTACCTAATAACCATCATGTGCATATTTACTTGGATGAAAGTGTGGGTTTAGGGTCAAAAGATGAAACTGAGTTTGAGTATGAGGAACCTAACCCTTATAGTTATAATGAAATTGATCCTGAATTTGAACCCCAACATACACCATTTGAATCCCAAGCTGAATTTGACCCTTCATTTGAACCACAACATGAATCCCAAGATACACCATTTGAACCACAACATGAATCTGTTGTTACACCCCAAACTGAACCTTTTCTTGCACCCCTAGATGAACCTCCATTTGAATCCCAAACTGAAACTTTCCTTGCATCCCAAGATACACCATTTGAATCCCAAGCTGAATCTGTTGTTACACCCCCAGTTGAACCTTTATTTGAACCACAAACTGAACCTTTTCTTGCACCCCAAGATGAACCTCCATTTGAATCCCAAACCCAAACTGATCTTGAATTTGAATTTTCATTTGAACCCCAAACCCAAACTGAATCTAATATTGCATTCCAAGATAAACCATTTGTACCCCAAACTGAACCTCAATTTGTACCACAAACTAAACCTGTTTTTGCATCCCAAAATGAACAATTTGAACCCCAATCTGAACCTATTTTTGCACACCAAACTGAACCACAAACTAAACCCCAAACTTATTCTGGCTCATCAGATTCTGAGTACTTAGGTAGTGAATCTGAATCTGACTTTGAGGATAGTGATTATTCTGTTGAAGATGTTGAAGATGATATGGAGCCTTTATTTAGTGATAGTAGATCTAAAAATCAGTTTAGGGTTTATTTCGAGGAAGAAAGGGTTGCAAGTGAAAAAAGGGTACAAAATGATGAAGAAACTGAATATTCTGACTCACTACATAGTGTAGATGAGTCAGATTCTGATTCAACTAGTGGTGTTAGGAAGAAGAGATTTGCAGAATTTAATGATGAGCTGGACATGGAGAATCTTGAGCTAAAAGTTGGTATGCTTTTTACCAATAGAGAGGTGTTAAAGGAAGTAGTTATGAATTTTGGTTTGCAGAATAAACTAGGTCTAAAGTTCAAAAAAAAAATGACAATCGAAGGGTGAAGGTGATTTGCAAGCCTGGATGCCCATGGGTACTAACGGGAGGAAGAAAAAATCCTAAAGACCCCCAGGATAAAACTTGGCAAATTAAGTCCATTCAAAATGAACATTGTTGCAGTAAAGAGTTCAAAAATAGTAGGGTGACATCCAAGTTTATAGGTAGGAAGTACCTACATTTTTTTCTGGCTGACAGAAAATTTTCTATAACTTCCCTACATGAAGCTGTTAAGAAAGATTATGTGCATCCTGTGCATCACTCTAAGTTGTATAGGGCAATGGACTTTGCCATTGAACTTATTGAGGGCAAACACAAAGAACAATATGGTTTGCTTTATGATTATCTTGGGGAACTTAGGTTGACCAATCCTGGGACCACCACTGTCTGTAAGTTAGATGAGAGAGTATTTGAAAGGGTGTATATCTGCATGCAAGCATGCAAAGATGGGTTTAAAGCTGGTTGTAGGCCTATTATATGCCTTGATGGATGTCACCTAAAGGAGTATCATAAAGGTCATTTGCTAGCTGCTATTGGGATTGATGCAAATGAAGGCCTATATCCTATAGCTTTTGCAGCTGTTGAAAGTGAATGTCATCAATCATGGTTCTGGTTTCTTGAACTTCTGGCCCTAGATTTGGAGTTGAACAACTCACACAACATCTCATTCATGTCTGATAGACATAAGGTAAATATCATCACCTATATTTTGTTATGTTACATGTTTTATATAATTGATTTGAAATTTACCTGATTATTTGTTTTTGTCTTAAATGTAGGGACTGGTTGATGTATTGAGAGAACTGTTTCCACATTCTACTCACAGAACATGTGTGAGACACTTGTACAATAATTTCAAGAAACAGCACAGTGGAAAAGCACTTAAGGATGCCTTGTGGAAAGCTGCCAGAGCAACTTATGATAGAGAATATGAAGATGCCATGTCTGAAGTGAAATCTCTATCAAGAGATGCTTATGACTGGTTGAGTGAGAAGGATCCTAGAAACTGGAGCAAGGCATTTTTTCCAACAACAACCAAATGTGACATGCTACTGAATAACTTATGCGAGTCTTTCAATAAGATAATATGTATTTTAATTGTGTGCATATTTGTTTGTCCAAAGTTAATTATATTTAACTTTTTTTTGCAGTTTATTCTTGAAACAAGAACAAAACCAATCATAACCATGTTGGAGGCAATTAAGACAAAAATTATGCAAAGGATTGCAAAAAAATCTGATGAAGCTGATAAGTGGATTGGACCTTTATGTCCAAAGATTCAGAAGAAGTTAGAAACATCAATGCAAATGTCAGCAAGGTAATGTTAAACTTTAGAATTCAAATCTATCTATGTAGTAACTGTTTAACTTTAGAATTTACCTTATCGAGGATTGCCAATAATGTCAAATGTTTAACTGCTGTAACTGTTATAGTCTTCCTAATGGGGTCCCTTAATTCTTATAGTCCTCCTAAATTGGTCCCTTAACTATTATAGTCCTCCTAAATTGGTCCCTTAACTATTATAGTCCTCCTAAATTGGTCCCTTTACTATTACAGTCTTCCTAATTTGGTCCCTTTACTATTACAGTCTTCCTAATTTGGTCCCCTGGCTATGTTGTTAATGTAGTGGTTGTTATATGATTAAGTAGTTTTAGATTGAGTATACAGTAAATTAGAATGAGAAAAATATTAGTTTTCCCTTCTTTAATCTATGATTAAGTTGTTATAATGTAGGTGTTGGGCTACCAATGCTGGTGGCAATAAATACCAAGTTTCATATGGACCACATTCCCAGCATGTTGTGAACTTGACAGAGCACACGTGTTCATGCAGAAAGTGGGACTTGACAGGTAATTAATATGTTTATACTATGTTTTGAATTCTAAATTTTCATATGGACCAATACTATGTTTAATATGTTTCATATATTTTGGTAGGAATTCCATGTCACCATGCAATCTCAGCCATACTGATGAAAGAGGAGAGACCTGAGTCGTATGTGGATGACTGTTACAAAAAGATCACTCAACAAGCAATATACTCTCATTTGATGAATCCAGTCAGAGGTCCTGATCAATGGGCTAGACAAACATACTGTGAACCCATCTTACCTCCAACCATTAGAAGACCACCAGGCAGACCTCACAAAAAAGGAGGAAAGAAGCTGATGAACCCATTATTCAAGGTGTTAGAGTTACTAAGAAAGGTGTAACACTTAGCTGTTCTAAGTGTAAGAAAACTGGCCACAATGTCATGACATGCAAAGGCATTGTTGGTGGAAATAGTTCAAGTTCAAGAACTCCTCGCACCAGAAGTGCACATCCCCAGCAGGCTCCAACAACTTCCACCACTGTTCCTCAGCAACAGCCAACAGCTTCCACCACTGTTCCTCAGCAACAACCAACAACTTCCACTTCCACCAGGCTCCAACCACCATCAAGACAACCACCACCTACAATAAGACCTAAACTCCCGGTGCGTATTATTTATGTATTTTTCAACATAACACTTCTAATTAAAAATGATCTTGAAGACTAACTATTCTTTTTCTTATATAGCTAAAAAGGTCTTCTCATGGCACTTGGAAACAACCTGCACCAGCCAGTAGTGCCCCTACCCAAGAGGCTCAAACAACCACAAGGACAAGTGTTCCTGCCCAGCAAGCTTCAACACAACCACCCCAATTCAAGTTGTTAGATGGATGCTCAACAACAGCCAAGAAAGTTCAACAACTCAACCTTCAAGAAATCTTTGAATTCATTGAAGAAGTTGTTGCTGAATCTATTTTGTTTTCTACTTTAAACTATTTAGGTAGGAATTTGATGATGAAACTGAAAATGACAATAGCTTCTCTATTTTGTGTTATGTTGAAGGGTGTATGAAGCTATTTTTTGAAAGGGTGTCATTTTAGGTGTATGAAACTATTTAGATGTATACCTATTTTTTGTGTCATTTGATGACATTAACAACTGCTAATTTAAACATTGATTAGCAGTTATTTTGAAAGGGTGTATGAAGCTATTTTGAGTAGCAATATATTGAAGAATTTCAGTAAAACTCAATGTTATTATTCTTTGTGTCCTTGTGAATGGAATAGAGATCACATCTTTGTGTTATAGTGAATGGTAATAATAGAGAAAGAATGTTATTACAGGCACTTTAAACATTTTCAGAAAGCTAAATGGCTTTATTTCATTGATTTTAACTTCAACAACTGATAGAAACATACATTAACAAAAGTTGAACATCAACCCTCAATAAACCCTAAATCCCAATACAACATAAACCTACTAAACCCTAAACAGGATTAGAAATCTAAACCCTTAAACATCATTAACTCCATTACATCACAAACCTATTAAACCCTAAATACATCAAAAACCTACAAAGCCTGAAATTAACCCCATAATTCCATTCATGGCAGTTATTGAAACATCAATAACCCAGAAATTACCCTAAAAATTACCCTAAAAATGCCATATAGGCAAGAACAACAACACATATAATCCAAAACATCCTCTCTCTATTCCTCGTGTGCTCCATGACCCTTCTTTTTTTTAACAACCCAACAATGATCATTCTTGGGCGTTCAGGAATTTCAGCATCAACCTACTCAAAAAACCGACATTTCTTACTTTTTTTGCCGAAATTTGGGCAGCCAAGAAATCTTCTGCCAGGATTCTCTACTGTCCAGCTTATTTTTAACTCGCATGGACAGCCACAATAATAAAATCTGTTCATTCTTGATCCTTCCATCTTCAATCAGCTTCAATTTGGGAAGCCCTTCTTCAAGTCGTCTCTTTCAAAGTGAAGAAAGGAATAGAGAGAAAAAAGAAAATTAGGGTTATGGCCCTTTATTATGAACATCATTTTATAAAGCCAGGTGTTTTTACACGTCATTTGCTTTTATTTTATTAATAAATGAGGTGGAAATTGGGGAAAATATAAAATAAGCCAAGTCAGCAAAAACGTTAGGTTTTTAACGTCGAGGGACCAAAACAGGAAAACTATGTGACGGAAGGGACTCTTTTGCCGAAAAACATAATTGTGGGACGAAAGTAGGAATACGGGCATAGTTAAGGTACCACCCGTGTAGTTTACCCTTTTATTTTTATTGTTTTTTGAAGAGAAATTTGCTCCAATAATATATTTGAAAAAAAATAGTCATTTAAAGTGCTCCAACAATTATTCATTGAATTAACGATTAATTTACATTATTATAGAAGTCGTTAAAAAAGTATGTCCAGATGAAATTTACTAATTGGCCTAATAGTTAAAGATGTTCATTTTACTTTATTTTGTATAAGTTTGAATCTCGGTATAAGAATGAAATCAATAATAAAAAAAGTATGTCTAGATGTCCACTTTTTCATAGTTCTCGAGAGAAAAAAAAATCTTTGGAATATATCGTAAAAATTATCTTTAGACAAATAAATAATGGATAATTATTTGATATATTGGCGGTGAAAACTAAAAGTTTCCACAATCGTCTTAATTTTAAGGTTTAGGGACTTAATTTATGGTGTAGGGTTTAGAGGTATAGGTGTAGTAGTTTAGAATTTAAGGATTGTGAATAGAATTTAGGGTTTATACATTAAAACTTAAACCCTCAACATATTACACTAAAACTTAAACCTTAACCTTTAAACCCTAAATCCTAACTATAACCCCTAAATTCTAACCATTGCCCCTAAATTTTAACCTCCTACACACAAACCCATAAATCCTACACCCTGAATTAAGTCCCTAAAACTAAGGCGCTCGTGTAAACTTTTAGTTTCCACCGCTAATGTATTGGATATAAATCATTTATTAATCTTACATAGCATTTCAACTATTTTTTTCAACAACAATATTTAAGAAAGGAAACCGTCTTTTGAGTGAAACTTGATAAGGCTAAAAACGTTTCAAATTAAAGCTAACACAACACAAATTATCTTATGGGTAAGCTCAAAGCTCCAGATTTTAAGAAATTAACCCAATAAAAAATGAATATCATTCAATAATTTTAAATTTTGCAAATGAGTATATAAAACATTTTTTCAAAGTTTTCCTTTCAAAAAAATATAATAAATAGTCGATTAAATATAACTCGATTGTATTATCAATGATACAATATATAAAAGGACATAGAGTCAAGTATGTTTAAGCATTTAATTTTTATAAAAAAATCATCAAGTTATCAGATTCGTTTTAGTCCGTAATTTGTTGGATTATCTTTGTTCTGGACTCTTGATTGGTTCCCTCTAAAATTTAGTTTTTTTCATCTTCCTAAAATTTATTTTATATATCCAATTTATTTTAATCAATTCACATATGCTGCTATTTAAATTCTGATAAAATCACTTGTCAACATATTGTCATGTTTTTGTTACAATATAATGCTGATCATGTTTATCCATTATCGCCGTAATATTTGCTAGTATATATTTATATTATCCTGTTTTGTAGGACAAATTAATTATGTTTCAAAAATATACATTATGCAATATTCAAAAAAAATATACATTATGCATGTATTCATATGCTTAACGGTTAATAAGGATTCTAGATCAGTTTAATATGGTCATTCGGAATAATGTTTTTTTTTCTCTTCTGGTTCTTTAGAGTTTTACTTTGATTTATTCAGACTGACCAGCGTCGCACACTTAATCTTAGTGTGTGAGTCACCTAAAAAAAAATTTCTGCATGCACAATACCTCGAACTTTAAACTCTATATAATACTTTGAAGACATGATGTTTTATCTTACTAAATCAACTGGTAATCGATATAATTCTCACACTTCAACAACATGAAAATAGTAATATATTCCTTAAAGTATATTTTAATTTATTTATAGCAGTAAAAAAAATTCCAATGAAAGTATTTGAAAATGAATTTTTGAAATGAAAAAAAAAGTTTTATAGTGAAGGATAATGGCATATGAGGAATGTACAACAACCTGACTAAATTCGTTTAATACTTTCCTGTGTTTAATAGTTTGAAAGGACTTAATTAATCTATTCAAAAAATGATTAATTAATGTTTAAAATAGGGTGAATCTAATTTCAAACTAATTTTATGTTTAATTAAAGTTACATGTGATTTTAATTAAAAGAACATTAAATTTTATAACTAGTTTTGATAAATTTATTTGGTTAATATATTAAAATGGTCCTTAAATTAGTATATGTCTTTATCTGTAGCTAAATAGATCCATATTCTACGACTTTTATTCATAGAAGCCCGTTTTTTTTTTGATTTTACACATCGAGTATTTTAATTGGTTACAAAGATTTAATCCTAATTTCTAACTAAGAATCGAAAAATACACGTGATTAAAACTATTTTCATCTATCAAATAGAAAACATCAAACTAAATATTTTCAGAAAATGAAATTTGTTCGAACAAACGTGATATTATCTATGCATACATATTAATTTAATGGGAAAACTATATATTTAGTATCTTAACTATCTTAGCATTATTGTTTTAATACATCAATTATTATTTTTGAAAAAAATGGTACCTAACATTACGTTTTTTTTATAGAAATACCGGCCTCGTTAAAAACCCCCTTCATATCGGTCTACTCCAAGGGAATAGCCAGCAGCGGAAGGAGGAAAAGAGCGCCACAAAACTTTTATTAATCTAACAAAATCGAATCAAAGTTAATACAAGACGACCTCAACAAAGATTACTACCCTATGCCTTTTTTAGCGAGATCATCTGCTTTCGAATTAGCAGATCTGGATATCCACCTTACCAAACAGTTCCCCTTCTGAACAAGGCCTACAATATCATCCACCAGGTTGCGCAACGGGGGAGGGCAGCGAACCTGATCATTGATCCAATTGACTGACACAGAGCAATCACTCTCAAGAATGAGCCTATTGCTTCGACACTCCTCCAAAGACAGTGCTAGGGACAAGCCGTATTTCATAGCCAGTAATTCTGCCATGATTGGGGGACCGCCAAGAATTGCATCCGAAAAGGACGACAGGAGCACCCCATCGTGAGAGTGAATGGTGCCTCCTATACCACCCTTACCAATCTGGGGCGACATAGCACCATCAACATTTATTTTAATAAAGCCTAACGGCGGAGGGCACCACGCAACAGTGTTTTCATTCAATTTAGGCAAGGCGCAACGATCATCTCCTAGAGTCAAATCATTTACCAAAGCAAACAAGGGTATACTGCAGGATTTGAATTTTGCTTTAAACCAGCAAGCAGCCCTGTAACGGATTAAGAAGAAAATGGGAATGGAATCGAACCTCCCATTGTTAAAAATAATATCATTCCTGGTAAGCCAGAGAGTCCACATGGTTGCCAGGGGAATAAAAGACCAAATCGGAGATGCCGCTCTTCTAGGGCAAAAATCAAACCAGCCTTGTATGAAAGCGGATATAGAATTAGGAAAGACCATAGACAAGCCCCACAATTTTGCCAATTTCATCCAAAGGCCCCAAACAACACGTCATTGGATAAAAATGTGATCTGTAGTTTCCAAACACGAATTACAGAATGGGCAACTCATATTCACCCTAATTTGTACGCCTCTTCGGATAAGATTTGCTATGACCGGGACACTGTTTCTCAGAACCCTCTAGAGGAAAAACTTGATCTTTGGAGGGGCAATCCCACGCCAAACGTACTTGCGCCAATCGAACACATCCTTAGCAACGGAGTAAAACTGTTTTCGGAAGGATTTCACCATGTACACTCCACATCCGGATCCTTTCCAAACCAAACAATCATGGTTGTAACCTACGGATTGAAAATTGTTTAGTTTATTTAGGAAGTTATATCATTGTGAAACCTCCCAATCGAAAAGTTGCCTCCTAAGAGGGATGACCCAGCTCCACGTTGCCCCGTTTATCACTCCAAAATCAACAATTAGACCCTCTTTATTGATTGAAAGAGCATAGATACGGGGAAACATACTCTGCAGGGGCTGATCCCCTAGCCAAACATCTGCCCAGAAACTTAGGGACCGACCATCCCCTACTTTAACAATCGAATTCTTCTGGAAGCATACTCCCTCTGCATCAGAATTTAGGAAAGATGTTGTAATTCCTTTCCACATCCACGAAGCCAACCGATGCTGTTCCGACTTGATAAGAATAGTCGACTGGTCAATGTTAGTCTTCGCGCACACTACTTTCTTCCATTCACTTCCTGGGTCCGACGCAAACTTGAAAACCCACTTCCCCAACAACGCTCGGTTCAAGAGACCTAAGTTGCATACCCCTAGACCACCCAACTCCATAGGTTTGCAAATAGAATCCCAATTAACCCAGTGCATTTTGGAGTTAGAAGAAGAACCACTCCATAGGAACCGCGCCATAATACCATTTAGTGTTTTCTTGACCTCTGCCGGTATCTTGAACATCGACATGAAATATGTCGGAAGAGAGGAAATAACTACTTTAATGAGAACAAGCCTACCCGAAAAAGACATATTGCATCCTCTCCACCCAGTCAAAGCGGCATAAAGCTTGCTGATTACAGGTACCCACATAGACCTCGAGTTCCTTTTTGGGCCAAGGGGGAGGCCCAGATATTCCGCCGGGAAAGAACCAACCTGACAGCCCAGGAAAGAAGCCCACGACGACAGGGTACCTGGCTCAATCCCAATGCCAAAAAGTCGACATTTACCTAGATTTAATTGCAACCCAGCAGCTATCTCAAAAATTCTCAGTATTCTCTTGATGTTACGCACTTGCGCCAGAGAGGCTCCGCAAAAGAATATAAGGTCGTCAGCGAATTGAAGGTGGGAAAGAGCAACAGATTCTTCACCCCTACCAATTTGGAAACCTTGAAAAAGGCCGATAGACGTTGCCTTCTTAATCAGAAGTGAAAGTGCTTCGCCAATTATATTAAAGGGCATCAGTGAGAGGGGGCACCCTTGCCGTAGCCCACGGCCAAGGGAGAAGCACGGAGTCGGAGAACCGTTAACCAACACTGAAATAGTCGCAGTAGATATGCACTTAAAGATCCAGTTGCACCACCTAGCACCAAATCCCATTTTTTTAGAATTAAAATTAGGAAGCTCCAATCCACCAAATCGTAGGCACGCTTGAAATCAGTTTTGAATACGATTCCTTGAAGACCCATTTTTTGCACATAGTCCACAGCTTCATTAGCAATAAAGGAGCAATCCAGAATTTGTCTCCCGGCAACAAAGGCGAATTGTGATTCGTTAATGATAGAATTTAGAACTCCTTTGAATCTTCGAGAAAAGACCTTAGATAGAATTTTATACATGCTGCCCACCAAACTAATCGGCCGATAGTCATTTAAGCTTTCTGGACCCGAGGTTTTTGGGATAAGGGTGATAAAGAAGTGGTTTACACCCTTTTCCCAAGCTTTCCCATTGTGAAAATCGTCAAAGAAAGCCATAATCTTAGGCTTAAGTAGATTCCAGTATTTCTTATAAAAAGCCATGTTGAAACCGTCAGGCCTGGGTTCCTTAGAGCTTTCCATCGAAGTAATCCCTTCCCACACTTCCCCTTCCAAATATCTCCTCTCTAAGGAATCCGCTTGGTCCATGGTCAACCGTGAGAAGTTCACATCAAAATTCAATACTTCCAAAGTATTACCAGCACTATATATTTTCGAGAAAAAAATCAAAGACTCCTGCTTTAACCTTGCCAGGATCAGAAATCAGCTCACCATTTATATTGATGGAATTGATGAAATTCCTACTTATATTCGTTGTTGTCAAGTGGAAGAATCATGTATTGCGATCACCCTCTAAGAACCACTTTACTCTCGAGTATTGACACCACATACGCTCCTCCTTACGTAGAAAATCCCAGAGTTTCCCTTTCAACTCTGCCAACTGATCGTATGCATTCATAGGTTCCAAACCACTTTGTAAACGATGTTCAATAGCCATGATTTGAGCTTCCATAGATTTAATCTTGACGCTCAAATTTTCCTTGCTACCACCTGAAATCTTTTTGATACCCTCCTTAGCCTTCTTCAATAGCCCTATAATGCCTAAATTGTCTAACCCAGCAGTAGCACAATTAACAACATTCTCGATCACCTTATCGAAGCCTTCTTCCTCCATAAGATAATTGAAAAGCTTGAAAGGCTTAGGCCCCTAATCTACTTTCGATTCAGCTAGTAGAATGGCATTGTGGTCAGACAGCGAACTTGGCAACAAAGTTTGAATGATACTTGGGAATGTAGATAAGAATGAGGAAGACATCAAGAATCTATCAAGGCGGAAAAAAGTGGGAGGATCCCTGTTATTCGTCCATGTAAAGCGCCCACCCTGCAGAGGGAGATCCATCAACCGAGAGTCAGGAAGAAAATTCCTAAACATATTTACAGTAGAAGCATTCCAAGAGAAGCCAAATTTTTCATCCACATCTAAGAATGCGTTAAAGTCTCCTCCAAGGCACCAAAGGATATCAAACTCAGATAGGAAAGCTAATAGTTCTTCAAAAAAACCAAATTTTTCAGCATCGATTGAAGGACCATACACATTAACAAAACCACAGCGACACTGAGAATTCACCACCTCACCAATTACCATGATGAATCTGCTGCGAATAAAACACACTGTATTCTTCAGAAAATCTGCCCTCCACGCGAGAAACAAACCCCCAGCAGAGCCTGTAGAGGGAGTGACAACTGTTTCCATATTCTTATAACATCCCAATTTCCGTAATAAAGACGCAGTAAAACTCTGAAGTTTGGTTTCTTGAAGAAAAACAAGCATCAGATTCTTTTCCTTTATTACATTCCTGACCATTCTGACTTTTTCATACCTGCCTAGGCCCCTAATATTCCAGCATAGAATTGACAAATTCATCTAAATTAAGAGGAAGACAACCTGGAAAATCTGAATAATCAGGCAAACTGATTAATTCCCGGCCAATTTCTCCAAACTCGACACCTTGTCGATGAAAGCTTGCTGCCCACCAACGAAAGATACACCCAACATCTTGCTAACACCCCAAACTGCCAACGCTTCTTCAATGTAATTGAGGTGCACGAAACCGTGGATTGAACTAGACGAAGAAGAACCCGGCAAATTCTCTTTGCCCAGATTCTCATTTGAGTCCCTAACCTGTCTTCGGAGGCTCTTTCTATAAGCAGCATTCAGGGACGGATTGTTCTCTTTAAACGATAGTGACAGGCACAATTTGGGATGCGAGTTCACTGAGTTATTCTGATCAGCGTCATCTGGGGGATTTGCCGAAGGAGGGGCATCTACACCAAAGAACGAGATACTTCCACCCCCTCCTAAAAAACGATCTCCCCAAGGGGCCAGCGAGGATAAGCCTCTGCCCGGTTCCAGAGAATCACTAACATAGTCCAGGATCGCATAAGGTTGCTCGGGGCCCAAATTACCATTGTATGAGCGAACCCAATTGGTATCATCATGGAGTGGGTGGCCCAAACCGACTAGGGGGCTTCATGTAGTCTTGGGCTTAACAGATGGGGATTAAGACCCAGTCCGCCAAGACAAGGAGATTGACCAAGAACATTAGGGCCAAGGGTGGGATTAATATTAACCACATTAATTAATTGCTCTTGAGAGGTACAATTTACCGTACCGTTGTCCTCCTTGGGAATCCCCTCCCCGGAAAAGTCAGAAGAACTATCAATGTTACACTACTCCACTGGAACATTATTATTGATTGGTACCTGAACCGATTCCTTGGGAAGGGGATCAGGAGGCAGATCGCCATCCCCCTCGATAGGCATTTCCGGCCATACATCGGCGAATTGAACAGGGGTGTCTTCCTCCACTACTTTGTCTCCGGAAACCGAAAAAGAAACTTCAGTTCTGACCTCCATGAGAAATTCCCTACCCATAACCAGTACCTTAATAGAGGTAGGGATTTCAAGTTGGCTTGGACAACGGATCACAAATCTGGCCACTCTTAAATCCGTCTTCAATCTCGTATCCTCATGAATATATACAAGAATACCCCATCTGTTTGCAAGTTTAGAGAAAAAATCTTCTGACTAGCAGTGAAGCGGAACCCCACTGATTGAGATTGAAACTAACATCATCGGAACACCTTCTACCTCGACCGAGTCATCTAAGTAATCAAACCAAAATGACAACTTATCCTTTTTGTCTCTCCAAATTGACTCCTTGTCCGTTACAGAGCTAAAGGATATTAAAACTGAATTTTGCAGACACCCCCATGGAGCTATCTTCACCCTAATCCCATCACTTTCAAGGGTTTTTTTGTATGAATTCATATTCAAAATTGTTTCTGAGAATACCCACAGCCGAAGATTTAATCCAATCAGATGACTCCTTAGGGATAGTAAAGTTCATCAAACCTGCATTTCTGCCATTGTTGTTTTCAGAGCTTTTACCCACGTCCTCTTCATTAACTGCCTTGTCATTCCTGACAGATTTACTTAATAGAGCTTCCTTATAGGACTTCTTCTGCATCTGGCCTTACCCCTTTACTTCTCCGCCATCTCTGTGAGCTCCCGGGTTAGTCAACTTTTCTTTATGCTGATATCCAACACTTTCAAACCTAGGTGAAGAAGGGAATTTTGCTTTTGTAACCGACACTCTAGACCCATCAATCATCGTGTTGTGAATAGCCCTGATTACTGACACCATATCTCTTTCACTGCCTAAAGAGACAAAAGAAAAAGTCTTCTTTTTATACTTCGGTTTATTGTTGACAGATGGAATAAAAACTCTGGTGACATTGCCATGGTGGTTAAACAGCTCCCACAGTGCACCCCTCGAAACCCTTCTACTCAGATTATCAACAAAAACCTTCCATACTCCGGTATGATCCAGTGAAAGCCGACGAAACTTTCCTCTTCCTTGTTGTGAAAACGCTTCGCCTCCCCGCCGTTGCTCCATGAGAATTTTTTGACCTAACATTACATTTTTGTTCGGTTTTAGTACCTCCACTGTTTAAAATTAACGGAAATGGTGGCGTGGATTGGGTTAATAATAGTTTTAGTTCAAAAACTTATACAATCTATCAACTTAGTCTAAAATTCTATCAATTTAACCATTATTTTAATTTTTGGATTAAAATTGTAAATTCCTCATTTTCTTCTTATTTCAGACGAACACTTTTTGAGTTTTCGAGTTTAAAAAACACGTTATAGACAATCAAAACTTTAAGATTTGAGAATTAATGGAGGGCTAATGTGGGGCCTATTGGAGAACCCAAACTCCACCATTGAGATACCAACGAGAATACGAGGGGTGAGAGAGGGATGAAATAAAATTCAATCAAAATTAAGATGTTTTAAATTGATGAATTTTGGACTGAATTGATAATATATGTAAGTGTTTTGGACTAAAACTATGATTATACCAAGTCACATTATCATCTCCGTTAGTTTTTAACAGCTGGGTACCAAAATAGAACAAAAACTTAATGTTAGGTACGAGTTTTCCAAAAATAATAATTGTGGTATCAAAATAATAACGCGTGCATAGTTAGAGTATTAAATATGTAGTTTTTCTTCATATAATTTATGTATTTTAATTTTTGATATTTTCTTAATTTTAAAATTTTGTTTTTACAAAAACAATACATTTATAATATGATTAAGGCTTAACTACAAAATAAGTGTCCAAACTATGTTTTTTTTTGCTATAGATGTCTAAAGTGTTTTTTAGTTGAAATAGATGCTTAAAATTTCAATTTGTTTTGGCTAAAATAGGTGATTAAAGTTTTATTTTTGGTTGAAATAGGTGCCAAAGTAGGTGTCTCAGTTGACTTTAAAACAAGTTAAAAATGAAACTTTAGGCACATATTTTAGCCAAAAAATATTTGTAGAATTAATGTTTTGATATAATAATTGAAAAATGTTTTGGACTGATTTAAAAAGTATTTAAAACAAACTTCCAAAGTCCAAATGTCTTGAAACAATTTTTAGGGATGTTTTAAAAGGTTTTACATGTTTTTCAAAGCCAAATTTCACAAAACTGTCCAGGTGTTTCGAAACACCTTAGGGCGTTTCGAAACAGGGGATTTCAGTGGCAAAATCGTTTCGATGGGCCTTCATTGGACAGGATTTTTGCCCAGCGTTTCGAAACGGGCTAGGCCGTTTCGATACGCCTACGTGGCATTGACCACAACAGCTATAAATCCCAACGGCTATTTTCCCAACTAACTTTTAAATACAGGCGTTTCGATACGGGCCTATAGCGTTTCGATACGCGTTTCGAAACGACAAGGGGGTGTTCCGAAACGGGTACCCTGACAGACTGCAACGGCTCTTTCTACATTGAGAGTGTTTCGAAACGGCCTCGAGCGTTTCGAAACGGGGAGTTGCAGAACTGCATTTATGGTGGGAATTAAAGTCCTCAACGGCTCCAATTTGATCCCAACGGCTAGTAACGGCTACAAACTCAATTGGGAGTATAAAAGGGACCTCCAAGCATCAAGAGAAGGCTAATGCTCATATTGTCAAACATCAAATGATCAAGAAATTGTCTTAATGCTTAATTTGTCATTTCTTGTATAGACAAACACTAGTGAGCCAAAATTGTCAAATTTGCTCAAGTGTTTTAGGTTTTGGGTGAGTGCTTTATTGTGCAAACAAACACCTATTAGAGGGTTTAAGTTTGCTTTGTTTATCTCTTTGTAAAAGAGGGTTTTGATCAAGGCTTTGGGTAGAAGCTTGATCGTTTGTAAGGGTTACCTCCTAAGCCCATAAAAGGGGACGAATCAATAGTGGATTGATTATGAAATCCTTAGTGGGGAGCTAAGGTAGTGGATGTAGACCTTGGTTAGAAGGTTGAACCACTATAAATCATTGTGTCCATTTCCATTCTAGCTTCCTAAACCCTAACACCCAAAAATCCATCTCTCCACCACTTGGTGAGCATAATCGGTTGAACGAATCGAGCCCCACACAACTCAACAATTGGTATCAGAGCTTGGCTCAATCGAAGGGGATTCACATCCTATTGAGAAGATCCGGCAAGCTCGATCACTAGTTCATCAACCGGCTCAAATGGCACAATCTATCGACAAACCGCCTTTCTTTGACGGAACCCACTATGCCCATTGGAAGACAAAGATGAAGTTCTTCATCAAATCAAGAGATTACAAGCTATGGGATATAGTTGAAGATGGTCCGTTCGTGCCTCAAAGAAGTAAAGCGGAGTGGAGTACCGACGATCGCAAGAAGATGGAGCTAAATTGCAGAGCCTTGCACATTCTATTTTGTGCATTTGGTTCATCCATCTATGAGAAGATGTCTTCTTGTGAGAGTGCCAAGGAGGTATGGGACAAGCTTGAAGTCACATACGAGGGAACCGATGAAGTCAAGGAGACCAAAATTGGGCTCCTAACCTTAGAGTATGAGAACTTCAAAATGGATCCGGAAGAGAACATCGAGAAGATGTTTGATAGATTCTCCATCATCAACAATGGTCTTAAAGGTTATGGAGAAGCCATCCCGGAAGAAAAGCTTGTCCGAAAGCTCATCTACTCACTTCCCGAGTCATGGGACTCAAAGAGGACCACCATCATCGAAGCCAAAAATTTGAAGACCTTGAAGCTTGATGAACTCATGGGGTCACTCCTTACTCATCAAATCATGAAGAAGAACAAAGAGGATGAGAAGAAGAGGGAAGAAATTAGAGCTATGGGAGAGAAGAAAATCAAAGGGCTTGGCATCAATGCAAGTGCCATGGCTCTCAAGTCCTCCACTTTCCATCATGTCCACTCAAGTGAAGAGGAGGATGAAGATGAAGAGATAGTTCATCTCTTCAAGAAGTGTGCCCCGTTCATGAAGAAAGCCTTGAGAGAGCTTGAACGAGAACCTAAAAGAAAGGAGAGGGCAAGCACTTCAAGCCATAAGAAGAAGGCACATGTGGCTACTTGGAGTGATGAGGACTCCACCGATGATGAACAAGCCAACCTTTGCCTTATGGCCATCGAAGAAGATTCAAGGGTAACTTCTAATTCATCTACTTCATGTTCTTATTCCTTTGATGAATTACAAGATGCCTATGATGATTTGGTTTTAGATTTTAAAAGCCACATTTTGAAAAACAATAAATTGATTTCAAAGTTAAAAATTCAAAATGATTTGCTTTCTAAAACCAAACTTGAACTTGAAGCAAAACTTGAAGAGTTTGAATTAAAATGTTTTGATTTACAAAAATTGCTTCAAAAAGTTCAAGAAGAAAAGGATTTGATTTCCAAAGAGCTAGAAAAGAAAACCAATTTTGGAAAATCAAATTTCTAGGTTAGACAATCTAGTGCCCCTAGATTTATTAAAGGTAAATGTTTTAGAAGTGTTTGGGTCCCAAAAGGACTAACCACTTCAATTAAAAAGGATGACATTGAAAAATGGATTCCTAAGGGGTCAAAAATTTGTGCTACTAACGTTTATGGATCCAAAGCAATTTGGATACCAAAAGTCACTTGATTGTCTATTGCTAGGTGTGATGGAGATGTTCAACAAGTCAAACATTGAGGGGGAGCTCCATGCACACAAGGAAAAACACTTGAAGAAGGAAGGCTTCACATCCTCCCTTTGGGTTCAAGTGTTGGTAAAAATCTAGTTGCTTTTGATTTATTTGTTTTATTTTCTTTTATGTCAACTAGATGATCATATATGATGGACTAACACTTTTGATGATGCTTTGAGTAAGGGAGAGCCATTTTTAAAACCAAATTTTTATTTTTGTCAAAATTTTACCTCTATTGTTATTTTTGAACTTAATGTTTTAAATTTTTTTTGATATAACAAAAAGGGGGAGAAATGGTTTGAAAAATTGAATTTTCAAATGAATAAGGGGGAGCTTTATTTGATTTAATATCTTTAATCTCTTATTCACATTTTTAAAGTTAAAGGGGGAGAATCCCAAACAAATTTTCAAGTTAGTTTTATTATATCAAAAAGGGGGAGATTGTAGAACTAATGTTTTGATATAATAATTGAAAAATGTTTTGGACTGATTTAAAAAGTATTTAAAACAAACTTCCAAAGTCCAAATGTCTTGAAACAATTTTTAGGGATGTTTTAAAAGGTTTTACATGTTTTTCAAAGCCAAATTTCACAAAACTGTCCAGGTGTTTCGAAACACCTTAGGGCGTTTCGAAACAAGGAATTCTAGTGGCAAAATCGTTTCGATACTCGTATCGAAACGGGCCTTCATTGGACAGGATTTTTGCCCAGCGTTTCGAAACGGGCTAGGCCGTTTCGATACGCCTACGTGGCATTGACCACAACGGATATAAACCCCAACGGCTATTTTCCCAACTAACTTTTAAATACAGGCGTTTCGATACGGGCCTATAGCGTTTCGATACGCGTTTCGAAACGGCAAGGGGGTGTTCCGAAACGGGTACCCTGACAGACTGCAACGGCTCTTTCTACATTGAGAGTGTTTCGAAACGGCCTCGAGCGTTTCAAAACGGGGAGTTGCAGAACTGCATTTATGGTGAGAATTAAAGTCCTCAACGACTCGAATTTGATCCCAACGGCTAGTAACGGCTACAAACTTAATTGGGAGTATAAAAGGGACCTCCAAGCATCAAGAGAAGGCTAATGCTCATATTATCAAACATCAAATGATCAAGAAATTGTCTTAGTGCTTAATTTGTCATTTCTTGTATAGACAAACACTAGTGAGCCAAAATTGTCAAATTTGTTCAAGTGTTTTAGGTTTTGGGTGAGTGCTTCATTGTGCAAACAAACACCTATTAGAGGGTTTAAGTTTTCTCTGTTTATCTCTTTGTAAAAGAGGGTTTTGATCAAGGCTTTGGGTAGAAGCTTGATCGTTTGTAAGGGTTACCTCCTAAGCCCATAAAAGGGGACGAATCAATAGTGGATTGATTGTGAAATCCTTAGTGGGGAGTTAAGGTAGTGAATGTAGACCTTGGTTAGAAGGTTGAACCACTATAAATCATTGTGTCCATTTCCATTCTAGCTTCCTAAACCCTAAAACCCAAAAATCCATCTCTCCACCACTTGGTGAGCATAATCGGTTGAACGAATCGAGCCCCACACAACTCAACAATATTTTAGGCACTTATTTCAACAAAATAAATATAGTTTAAACATTTATTTTATAGTGACAAAAAATGTTCAATATTTAAACTTCAACGAGTAAATTCAACGATACTTTAGTGACAAAAAAATTTAGTGATAATTTATCCTATAAATTATTAAATAAGTAATATCCATAACGTATTAACGTATCCAACAGACAGCCATATCACACCCTCCCCGACAAGTTTCCACTTCCCATACCGCCCCTGAGAATCAGATTCCTCTGTGTTTTACATTCTCTTTGTTTTGTAACACTCTTTGTTCCGTCTACCAGCAGTTCACTTGTAAGAAGCCAGTGCCCAAGGTGAATAATTCATATATTCTTCTTGCTTTTATTGCTTTGAATTGAAAGCAAAGTTGGGAAATTTCGCCGGGATTTTAATTTTTTTTATTTGTTTTCACTTTTCCTTGGATTCCAGTTCTTATGATGAAAAGTTCGTTGCTTTATTTAGAATCTGAACTTAACTGTTGATGGGGTTTTTTCTTATTAGCTCACTTAAAAATTTCAACTTTTCAGGGGGTTTTGATTTCTGGTATTAAGAACATTCTCTTGTTCTTTCAGTTCAAGCTGAGTGTTGGGTTTCTCAGTTTGGTTTCAAGCTCTGTTTTTTCAGGGTTATATGCTTTAGAAGCTGTTTAGTGAAAGTGTTAAGCTTTTGGGATTTTTGCTTTCGTGGTTTCTGGGTTTTAGTGTTGAGGTGTTAAAAGTAGTGTCTTAAAAGGTTTTAAATTTGGGGTTTATCTTTCAGCTATCTGCATAATTTTTTAAAGGTTGGGTGTGATTTCAAGTTGTCAGCTTTAATAAAATTCATATCTTTATCTTGTTTTGTAATAGTAACTCAAGAGGTTAATAGTCTGGCTTCAATTTCAAACTATTATGTACTAAGGTTTGCTTGAAGATTTGGGTTTAGTTTCCAATTGTGGTTTAGAAATTGTTTGTTAGTTTGAGTTGTGTATTTTGATTTTTGAGTGACGATTGCGAAAATGATTGCTTTGTTTTCCTTTGCCAGGTTCATTTTCTTGGTGTTCTCATGGATTCTCCACAGTCAGTTGTCTCACCATTCAAGAGCAATGTTGTAGCTGAGCCTGAGCAGCAGCAGAAATCTGAAATTTTCACTAGGAACTCTGGTGGCTTATCAAATGTTTCTGAAGTTAACACAATTACAACAGAAGCTGTCGTTTCCAATCGAGACGACTTCGTTGGTGTTCTTGAGGTTTATGTTCATCAGGCCCGAGACATCCATAACATATGCATTTACCACAAGCAGGATGTTTATGCTAAGCTTTGTCTCACCAGTGACCCTGAAAGGACAGTATCCACCAAGATTATCAATGGTGGTGGGAGGAATCCAGTGTTCAATGATAATGTTCGCCTCAACGTTCAAACTGTTGATTCCTCTCTCAAAATCGAGATATTCATGATGAGTAGAGTGAAAAACTATCTTGAAGACCAGCTGTTGGGGTTTGCATTGGTGCCGTTGTCTGAGATAATCCTCAAGAATGGGAAATTAGAGAAAGAATTCTCTCTTTCTTCCACTGATCTGTTCCATTCACCTGCCGGTTTTGTTCAATTATCTCTTGCATATGTTGGATCATCTCCTGAAGTAATGGCTATTACGGACACACCCAAGGATTTGATTGCAGATGAGACACTGAAGGATTCAAGAATAAGTGAGTGTGAACTAGAAAATATTGAGTTTCCAGATCCAAAAATTGTGAATGAGAACCAGATTATGGTTTCCGAGTATTTTAGGATCCCATGTTCCAATTTAGATTCCGAGAGTTTGGTCACCTCTGATGTTGAGAATCAAGTTAGTTTGGACATTAGTGTTAATGCAGTGGAAAGCTTTTCACCGGCTACAGTCCATTCCGTTCAAGTTCCCAAGCTTGATTCTCCTCCAAGAAGTGTGTCAACTAATGGGGTTTCATCTCCATCAGCTTCTGCAATCTCCAAGTCCTCCGACGGTTTAGCTGCTTCGAAAACTTCTACCGAGGAATACAGTTCTGCCCCAAAAGAGAAAACTGTAGATGTTGGAGGTTCTGACAGTGTTTCCTCCTGTCAAAGCAATTCCATCACAAAACCTGTAAGTTTCGTGCCCGAGCAGAAGGTGGTGCAGCAGGAGATAGTGGACATGTACATGAAAAGCATGCAGCAATTTACCGAGTCATTAGCTAAGATGAAACTGCCTCTGGACATCGACTACGGAGCAACCAAATCAGAGAATTCCAGTACTACAACTGACCAGAAAATACAAGCACCGAAAACCACCAGCTCTCGGGTGTTCTATGGAAGTAGGGCTTTTTTCTAAGCCTCTGATCAAAGGAAGGCACAACAGGTGACTGTAGATTTTATGGTGGAAACTGAAGACTAATAGTGAAAGTGTGATAATATGTATTTGTAATATGCCGTGTTTCTTTGTACATCAAACATGCATTAGATGAGTGGGAAAATCATGACTTGTACTGTTAAACCTTTTACTTTTATAACATGTCTTGTTTCTACTAATTTCAACTTTTTCAATAATTGCAGATCACATTCCATAATATGTAAAACCATAAACCGAATTATCCATGTTATCATTTCCTGTACTAATTGGTCCCACACTCACATGGTGATTTGAAGCTTTTGCCTGTTCTCTGCATAATTAGGATTCAATATATCATCATATCACAAAACCTATATTCCATTCACATTCTCCATGTACATGAGCAAATTTTAACTTTCACACTGAATCTAACAATATTAATACACAATACGATAATGATACGAATAAAATAGCATGAACTTTTAATATTTGTAATTCTAATAATATGACATAAGCGAGGGTTCACTCTCCCTCGCTTATGTAAGATGGCTTATTGAACTTAACAAAGAGGTTTCTTCCTGCAAAATCAACGAAACGATACAAT
Organism: Hibiscus trionum; assembly: GCA_030270665.1. Taxonomy (NCBI): domain Eukaryota; kingdom Viridiplantae; phylum Streptophyta; class Magnoliopsida; order Malvales; family Malvaceae; genus Hibiscus; species Hibiscus trionum. The sequence continues at coordinate 13,939,825 of BSYR01000020.1, read as the reverse complement.
TGTGCTGGTGCTGAAGTGAAAATGGAATATAAGAACATATGGAAGAGTCCATTAACTGTTTGATCCTGGAGTGTCCCAAGTTTCTGGTATGACAGTGTGAAGTATGCAGCAATCAGGGTGGCCTGATTCCCAGGAAGACATCGAAGAAATGGAACGATCATCATGTGCGAGCAAAGCCTCATCGATCTTTTCGGAGACCTCTAATGCAGTTGGTCTATCTTGTGGTGAATGGGATACACACTTGAGAGCTATATTTAGCAAAGGAAATGCCCACTGCAACGCGGATTTGGGGACCTCTTTGTCAAAGACCTCTCCGGTCCATTCTTCCCTCACCATTGACTTTACCCACTTTGGAAGGTCTACTCCGGTTTTTTCTACCATCTTGCCAGTTAGTAACTCCAGTAGGATGACTCCGAAGCTGAAAACATCACCTTGTTCCGATAAACTTTTCTCTGGTGCAGCATAGCCATTGGCAAGAAGGCTATTCTTTTTGGGGTCTAAAAGCCTTGAAATCCCATACTCACTTATCAATGGTTCCATGTTTTCACCCAACAATATGTTTGAGAGCTTTAGATTTCCATGAGGAATGCTTTCCTCGACATCATTCGGATTCTGATATATGAATGCCAAACCCTTTGCAAGGCCACTTGCTATTGTCAGTCTAAGTCTCCATGGAAATTCTCTTTTGCCCTCAATGTAGCCTGCAGGTTAACAAAACAGTTATAAGAGAGACAGATTCAATTATAGTAACCAAATGGACAAATGTTCGAAGTCCGAAACTTTGATCACGAGATAACCGACAGCCTCATTGGTCTTAAGTTTCTCGACGTACCTTGTAGCAAGTTTAGAAGGCTTCCATTGCTCTGATACTTGTAGAAAAGAAGCTTTTCATCATTAGTACAACTGTAGCCAACAAGAGGTAGGATATTTAGATGCTTCAAGTTCCCGATCCGCCTCATTGTTTGGCTAAAATCTTCGAGAGACACCTGCAATTTCTTCAATCGTTTGACAGCATAAGTGGCATTGTTCTTAAGTATTACCATGTAAAGGCTACTGCAAATGCCCTGGCTTCGTAAATCGGCTGAAGCATCAAGGAGATCATCTAGTTTAAAGCTTTCTCGATCTTCAACAAAGAACACAAGATCTTGTTGTCTATCCTCTTGCTTCACTTCCTGTTCAGCATCAATCGGAGTAAGTTTGAGAGGCGATTCTTTAAGCACCTTTAGCACCTCCTTCTCTTTTGCTATTTTGTCGGCCTTCTTGCTCATACAGTATATGAACACGAAGAGGAACCCAAAGCTAAAAAATAAAGGCAACAAAGTGACCAATAGACTGGTTGAATTCTTTTCATCAGAACTTTTCGAGGCTCCTGCAGCTTGTTCATCCTTCATTGTTGTACTTAACTGACCATCTCTTCGTAACGAAACTGGTTTCTTGAAATTCTTGTAAGAATGCTCGGGACCGATGATCATAAAACGATTGTTAGAGATGTCCAAACTCTTGAGACACTTCAACTTGGTTAGAGTCCGAGGAACTCTCCCACTTAATGAATTGCTGCTCAAGTTCAGATACCTCAGCCTAGTGCAGTACGATATTGAGCTCGGTATCGTTCCGTGTATAAGGTTTCTCGACAAGCTAATAACTTCGAGCTTTCGAAGTTTGCATAGGGAATCTGCATCTATAACACCACTAAGATTCAGATTTTCGAGCCTGATTTCTACTATGGAGGCAGCCTGCAGATTACACTCCACACCATTAAGCTTATGCAAGCATGGATTGTGTGGCAACTCATTCCATTGAATCCCAAGATTATTTTGTGGATCAATAGATCTAATGAAGCTGTAAAATGATTTGGATTCTTGTAAGTGTAACTCACCTCCCATGCAGGGTTGGATTAATGCAGAAACAACTGCAATGCATGTTAGCCACGTGAAGAACAGATCAAAACCTCCCTTGCTCTGCATTTTTTTCGACTTGCTCCAAGGCATCATTGCTCCTCGTTTTTCATATGTGGGATAAAAGGACATTTGTCTTAGTTTCCAAAGCTTCTTATCTGCATTTTCTTATTAATATATATGACAGAATGTGGAGGAACTTAGTGTAATTCGTCATCTTCAATGAGATGCTAGACTCATACGTGTAATTCGTCATCTTCAATGAGATACTAGATTCATACTAGAATATGATTAAGCTTTCATTTTTCACATTGATACTCCAAATACTCGAAAACAAATTCATTGATACGCATGATGTGTAAAAAAATATGGACTAAATTTTTGAATGTTTCAATTACATCCTCAAACTATGACCTCATTTTAAATTGGTCTCTAAACTTTTGAACATTCTCATTTCACCCACAAATGACGACTCTCATTCTAAATTAGTCCCAAAACTTTCGAATGTTCTAGTTTCATATCCAAATTATCAATATATGCTAACCATATCTCGTGTTAATAAAATCGTTATAAAAATTATTAATTGCGATGTAAATATTGGAATACGACGTGACATAAATGATAATTTGATGATGAAATTGGAATATTCAAAAGTTTACGTGCCCAATTAGAATGAATGTCATAGTTGGGGATGAAATATGAATATTCAAAATTTTGGGATCAAATTAGAATAAGTCCTATTTTTGGGATGAAATTGGAACATCTAAATGTTTAGGGACCAATTTAAAATGATAGTTATATTTTGAGATGTGTGATGCAATTAACTTAAAAATATTTACACGTACTTACATATTTACTCTTTAAAAGCTAAAATCTAAATTATTGATCCTAAAACCTAGAATATAAACCATAAAATCAAAATTTCAATTCTAAATTCTAAATCATACGAACTAAAGTCATAAACCTTAACCAACAAGTATTGAGTGTATTGGTAAGACACATTGAAAATGACATTGTTAGGAGGGACAACGTCGCACCCCAAATATGAACCGTAAGTCGGACATACATATTATCAAAAAAAAATAATGAACCTTAAACTTATTACATGTGTATTTAATATTTTTTACGTATATTATATAATATATATTGTAATAGAATGATATCCTTACCTAAAGTCCAGCCCAAAATAAAACCTAATTCTTAGTTTCATGTTACCCAGTCCATAAAGAATTTGATGTCTATTACTCTATTTTAACTGATTTTTTATTTTCCTATGTCTTGGGGATTTTATTTTATCTTTTTCTTTTAAAAAAATCGCCTCCGTTTAACGCAATTGATCTCCTAAAAGAATGTCATCAGAAAACATATCGGCGACGCCGTCGCTGAAAACAATAGAATCGGCGATCAAACTCATCGACGTCAAAAAAGACGAACTCAAGAAAGCGTTCGAGGATCTCCAAGCCAACTCTCTGCACCTCTCTTCTTTCTCTATCTCATGGTCCGACCTCGATGCTCACTTCACCACAATTCAAAACTCGGTAACTCAACGCTTCCGCCTTCTCGAGTCCGGCGAATTCGTTCGCAACCCAATTGATGACGCCCCCGTTTCGAATCTCACTCGGTGCACAACTCAATCGCCCGCGTCAAAACAGGGAGGCCCACCGACTCCCAACCCGTTAACGGAACAAGACCGAGTTGACTCGGCCACTGATACGGCGGTGAATCAGCCACTAAATCAGCTTGTACCGTTAAATGTTGAGAAACCATCGTCGTCAAATTCCGTGGGCGTGCAGTCTGATGGTTCGGTTCCGCCGTCAGGCCGCATTGACTCAGTGGTGACTCGACCAGAACTGAAGGAGTTTTGTGAGAGAATGGATGGGAAAGGGTTGAGGAAGTACATATACGACCTTGTACAAGAGCGGGAAGCTATCCGGATGGAGCTTCCCGGTGCATTGAGGAGTGCTGCAGATCCTGGGGCATTGGTTTTGGATGCAATGGAGGGGTTTTACCCTGAGAATTCGCAGTCTAAAGGTGACACGGAACCAGGAATTCTCGGACTAAGGAGGGTTTGTGTGATTTTATTGGAGCAGTTAATGCAAACTGGTATAAGTATCAATGAAGAAGTGAGGGAAAGAGCAAAGAAGTTGGCTTTAGAGTGGAACGACAAGGTCAGGTTGCTCAAAGATAAATTTTTGGAGACATTTGCTTTTTTGCTTTTACTGGCAGCCTATAATTTGGGACCAATGGTTGATACGGAGGAGCTTGTTGATTACTTATGTACCATTGCTAAATTACGGCAAGCTACTGCATTGTGTAGGTCAATTGGTTTAGGGGAGAAAATTCATGGTAAGGTTATCTGTTTCTTGATTGAATGCAATTCTTATCATGTGAATTTGGATTTATTTGATTTTGTGATTGAGTATTTTGCTTGCTTTCCTATGTTTTATGGGTATATAAATTTTGTCCTGTCATGAATGCTTGATTTAGATTCTCTAGTGTCTGAAGAAGCTTTCATGTATGGATTGACATGTCAATATTTCTAGCTGTTTAAGCCTTTAAGGTATATGATTCCTGGTTGGTTAGTGGTTGAATTTGGTTCTTTCTATGTTCACTCGAGCTTATTTAGTTTCTTGTTGGTGTTTATGTTCTTTTCCCACCATGTTATATGTTTTTAAAGTTCTCTCACTAGATACAATGATAAAAAGATCTTTTATGAGATGGTTTCCTGCATATCAGTGAATAGTTTATCGGTTACATATGTTTCAGTTGTCTAGTTTCTGTGTCAGCATTCGAAACATAAAATTTTGAAACCCTGGGTGTTGTATGTTTTCTTTTATTCTGGTCTTGGGTGCCTTGAATTTTGATGGAATTGCTTACTTGGGAAATGGAGGTACTTTCTTTTCTTGCTATATTAAAAAGGAATTATCTTAGTTTGGCCAAGTTTAGATAGGAGAGTCGTGTGGATTAAAAGTTTTATTCTCAGAATGGATTACCATTTTCTCAGCAAGAGAGTGAAACACAAACACATTGATTTCCCCCAAGACCAAAATAGTTTCGTGGACTATGGAAAGAAAATTGAGATCTTTTTGTTCCATCGAATCAATATGTTCATGTGTAATTGGTGTAGCATATTGTTCTCTCATTTAAATAATCAGCTCAAGTTGTAAATTTGTAATGGTCATTTGATCATATATTTCCATAGGACTTACATAATTTTCTACCCCTTTTGAGATTTAGAATTCTCTCCCTCTTACCAGTAGATTTGATGAAAACAACCTTGCCTTATGTGTTGCAGATCTGATTCAAAAACTGTTAGATGATGGCAAGCAATTGCTTGCTGTGAAATTTATATGTGAGTTAGGGCTAGTGGAAAAATTCCCTCCAGGACCTCTTTTGGATGGGTATCTGGCGGAGACAAAGAGGCAAGCTATGCAAGTATGCGAGAAAGGAAAGAACACTCTTAAGTCACAGGTAAACCTATCATTTCATGCAAAGTTTCCAGGTAGGAGACTTGAGTATTCAATTTTTTTCCTTTTACTAATTTTATTTCCTCATGCAGAATATTGCCGCTGATAGAGAGATCGGTGCCTTGAAATCTGTCATTAAAATAATTGAAGAGCACAATCTAGAAACTGAGTATTCACAAGATCCCCTTCAGAAACGTATTGAGCAGCTTGAGAAGCAGCAGGCAGACAGAAAAGCCCCTGCAACGCCTGCTGCTTTCAAGCCTCAGCAGCAGCAGGCTGTTCAGAAGGCCATTCAGGTGACAGATCAGCAGGCAAAGAAGAGGAAGAAGAAGCAAGCACCTGGAAAGCAGCAGCAGAGTGGCAACAAGCATCCTAAAACAACTGCATCTGTTGTTCGTGCAGTACCCTCATCGAGTGCTGCTGGTTCTACTTCTGTGATTCCTCCGTTCCAGCAGCAAGCTTATCGTCAGCCAGCAGGTTTATTTCCAGATCATTCTGCTGCATATTTAAGGCCACCTGCCCCTTCTTTTGGCTTGCCGGGTTCTACTCCTGTTGCTAATCCTTATGCAGGCCCATCAGCTCCTATTTATGGTATGGCAAGACCCCCTATGGGTTTCCCTTTGAATCCAAACCCTGTTGCATCCCGTTTATATAATTATGATAGGCGACCTCCTTATGGTGCATATGGTTTACCGCCACAATACAACCCATCTTACCATCCACAGTAGCTCGTGGTATGCTTCTGGTTGAGACCATCTAGACAATGTAGTTAGCGATATTAGCTGTTCTAAACAATGGGGTTAACCCCATCCGACTTCATCTCTTCTCATCACCGAGTTGGCCTATTGGAATTCTTCTTTTTTACAACAGTCCATGATTTTGTAGAATTTATTGTTGTTAGATTGAAGCATGTAATGACTGGCCATATATGGTTGTGATATCTGATAACTGAGTATTTGCTCATTTTGTAGTTCTATTTGGTTAATGTAACCAATGAGAAAGGGTTTATTGTTGTTATTTGTTAATGATGCAATCTTTTTCTGAGTTGCTGATAGTAGTTACAAGATTGCTCATTTAATAATAAAATAAAATAATATTTCCATTTAATTCTGTATATACTTCAATAAATCTTTAATGGATATTTAAGCTTTATGTATACTTATTTTACTCAAATTCCTTTGTCTCATTCTACAAATTTTCTAGATACAAATCATGAATGTTTATAAGATTTTGCAGAACTGTTTGGTACTTTTTATCATTTTAAACCTTTTTGAGACAATGTCACTAAAATCTTACATTGGTCCCCATGATCATAACTACACGTCCTCTCTAATGTTTCATGCTAGTGTTTATTTTATTACAAGCAAGAACATCAACTAATGTTTATTTATAAATTTATTTTTAAAATGATATTTTGTGAAATTAAAAGCATATTGTGTAAATATCAGTTTATATTTGTCAATATTTTGTCACTCCTATAATGAAGCTCTATAGTATCCGATGCAAAAGAGTTGACCAATAAATTAAATTTTAATGATATAAAAAAGGGAAAACTACACCGGTGGTCCCCAAACTATTACCGTTTTCCTATTTTGGTCCCTAAACTATGTTTTTCGGCAAAATCGTCCCTTCTGTTACATAGTTCTCCTGTTTTGGTCCCCCGACGTTAAATAGCTAACTGTTTTGCTGACGTGGTATTTTTTAAATATTTTTTAATTATTTCTCTTCCCTCTTAATAAAATGCCACATCAGCAAAACCGTTAGCTATTTAACGCCGGGGACCAAAACAGGAGAACTATGTAACAAAAGGGACGATTTTGCCGAAAAACATAGTTTGGGGACCAAAATAAGAAAATAGTAATAGTTTGGGGACCACCGGTATAGTTTTCCCTATAAAAAATAACAATCTAAAAAATTGATTTTTAATCTTAATTAAAAAACCAACTACGGATACTGACTGGATACGGGAAAAGTACAGATACGGGAAAAGTACAGGTTTGAAGTCTTAACCACCTTGTAAGAATGAATTTTAGGATTTAATAAGAAGCAATTTCAAGAAAATTAAATATATATAGAAAATTGCGAATATAACAAATCAATGTGAACTTTATCCTATACGAATACTTTAAACAATTAAATAATAATAATTTCATCGTATTTGTGTAAATTCTCTCTGGCTTATGCCCAGTTTTTCTTTTCTTTTGTTAAACTCTTCTTCTGGTCCAGTTTTCGCTTTATCGTGTCTCTTTGTCTGGTGTACTCTGCTTGGTAGTTCATGGCGTCTGTGGATGATGTCTTGGCAGAACTGTCTCTTGAGGAGGAGGAAGAGGAACAGGAATTGGTTATTGCCCCCGGACAGGCAGGAGACTCAATCTCCTTCGAGTTTTGCTTCGTTGGTTCGTTCCTTACGACCAGTCAAATCCACTTCCAATCTATGAAGGCAACATGGGCTAATGTCTGGCATCCGATTGGGGGTATTGCGATAATAGATCTGGGGGAAGGCCGTTTTCTCTTTCGTCTATTTAATATGGTTGCCGCCGACAGGATCGACCAAGAAGGCCCTTGGTATTTTAATCTCCATCTTCTGGTTCTCCATAGATTAAGTGATGGTGAAGATCCGATGACTGTGGAGTTAAAAATTGTAGACTTCTGGGTCTTAATAAACGACGTTCCTAGTGGTTTTATATCTGAGGCTGCGGCTAGACAGTTCGGGGATTTTATTGGATCTTTTCTCGAATATAATTCCGCGGCTATTCTTTTGGGTTTAAAGGGTAGTATGAGGATTCAGGTTCGTATTCCTCTTCTGCGTTCCCTTAAACGTCGTAAAAAGGTCTTACTCCCGTCTGGAAAAATAGTTTTTGTTACGTTTCAGTATGAGAAGCTCAAGCTGTTCTGTTTCCGTTGTGGAAAGTTGGGCCATGGTGAAAACTTCTGTCCATTACGTGTGCTTCAGCCCCAGCAGGAGACCCCTTTTCTGTGGGATATTTCGTTACGGGCTCCGCCGCGTGGTCGTAGTGTTCCGGCGAGTATGTGGCTTCGGGAGGAGGATGGCGGTGTGTCGCGGATGTCTGGCCGGAATCTATGCAATGAATTACGGAAAGATAAGGGGCCCGAAAATGTAGCACCCTTATCTAATCAAGGAGAAGTTCGGGGGAGTTCATCTTTATCCCATAGAGGACCGCTGATTACTCCTGGATCTGTGCACTCTAGAAGTATTGGTTCACGACCATTTGGGCTGGGACCTCTTATTCCAACTTCTCTTGGTGGGCCTTCATTCGATACAGATATGGCCCAGGCGGATGAAGATGTTCCGGTTCAGTCGTCTGATGGGCTCAAACGCCTAAGAAATGGTCTAGCATAATTGTCTCATGTCTCGATGGGGGCCTCCCACTCAATTAAAGATAATCTATCGGCCGTCCTGGATAGTCAGGCCCGCCGGGCCCAATAAGGCTTTTAAGCTGGAATGTTCGAGGCTTGGGGAAGCCTCGAACTGTAGGGCGTCTCCGTGATTTTTTACGGGACGTTAACCCCACTGTAGTTTTCTTGATGGAAACAAAACTACAGTATGATGAGATGATAAAGGTCCGTAAAAGGTGTGGTTTTCCTAATGGCATTGAAGTGAGTTCTAGAGGGCGTAGTGGTGGTTTATGTTTGGCTTGGCGTGCCAGGTGCCAAGTATCTCTTCGTTCTTTTTCTGTCAGACATATTGATTGTATGATCTTTGATGATGGATCAGGGCAATAGTGGCGTTGCACGGGGTTTTATGGAGCTCCGGAGGAACAAAATAGACGAGCTTCGTGGAATTTATTGCGGCAATTGAACGATTCGCCGTCAGTTCCATGGCTCGTTATCGGTGATTTTAATGAGCTTCTCTTCTCTTTTGAGAAATCTGGTGGGCGTGTCCGTAGCCAAAGACAGATGGACGACTTTCGGATAGCTTTAGAGGATTGTTCTCTATCCGATATTGGCTATACGGGTCGTTGGTATACTTAGGAGAAAGGAAGTTTTGCTAGTACGAATATTCGTGAGAGGTTAGACAGGGGTGTGGCGAATTCGGGTTGTTGGTCTTTGTTCCCTGACTTCACGCTTTCTCATATGCCTCATTCCTTCTCGGATCACTGCCCACTGCTGTTATCAACATTAGGCCAGGGTACCTCTCATGTCCAGTGGCATTTTAGGTTTGAGGCCGCATGGCTGTTGGAAGAATCTTGTGAGTCTGAGGTTGGCAATCTTTGGGTTTCGTCTTCGGGTTCTGTGCCGGAGCGTCTACGTAGTGTGAGTAGGGGGCTGAATATCTGGTTTAGGAAGTTGCAAGCCAGTAGGAAATTTTCGAAGAAGGATTTGACTGATAGGTTTGAGTCCTTAGCGGCTGCTCTGCCGTCCGACGACAGTTTGGAGGAAATGATGGAAGTCAAATTAGCACTAAATCTGGAACTGGATAAGTCTGAGCTGTATTGGGAACAACGAGCTCGGGCTAATTGGCTTCGTAATGGCGATCATAACACCTCCTTTTTTCACCGGCATGCTTCGCAACGCAAGAAGATTAATCGCATCTCCTCCCTTGTTGACAGCCAAGGCTTTCATTGTTCGTCCCAAGACTCTCTCGCGAATATTGCTCGTAATTATTTCTCAGATTTGTTTACAACGGTGGGCGTGGCAGATTGTTCGACTATTTTGCAAGGTATTTTGCCAACGATCTCTTCTGAATCAAATGACTTCCTTCTAAAACCTTATACGGGCGAGGAGATTTATCATGCGGTTCGGTCTATGGGGCCTTTAAAGGCTGCCGGTGAAGATGGGCTTGGGGCGGTGTTCTATCAGAGGTTCTGGCATATTCTGGGCGAGGATGTTATTTCTTATTGCATTAGTGTGTTATCTGGAGATGTCCCTATGGAGGAAATGAATGGCACACGTATTGTTCTCATTCCGAAAATTGCTAATCCTACCCAGATGAGTCACTTCCGCCCTATTAGCTTGTGTAATGTGCTTTACAAAATTATTTCCAAAGTTCTAGCCAACCGCCTTCAGGGCCTTCTTTCGGGTTGTATTGATGAAGCCCAAAGTGCATTTGTTCCGGGCCGGCTTATATCGGACAATGTTATGGTGGCATACGAGATATTACAATGCTTCCAGAAAAAGAGGTTAGGCCGTATGGGTAATTTCGCATTGAAACTGGATATGTCGAAGGCTTACGATCGTGTTGAGTGGGATTTTGTGGCCCAAGTGATGTTAAAGATGGGCTTCGCTCAGGATTGGGTTAACCGGATTACTGCATGCATGTCCTCGGTCTCTTACTCAGTGGTCCTCAACGGTTCAGTGGGAGAGTGCTTCCAGCCCACCAGGGGCCTTCGGCAAGGAGATCCCCTCAGTCCATTTTTATTCCTAATTTGTACGAAGGGCCTATCTTCCCTCCTGAAGCAAGGGAATTTGCTGGGCCAGGTTCAAGGTTTTCGGTTGAATCGTTATGCACCCACGGTTACCCATTTATTATTTGCGGACGATAGTCTCATTTTTAGTGAGGCATCAGTCTCGGGTGCCATATATCTTAAAAGTCTCCTTGAAGTATATAGCTCGTGCTCTGGTCAGGTTATAAATTTTGACAAGTCAGGTTTGTTTTTCTCCTCGAATGTTTCGGATGCTACCCGGACAGACATTCAGTCGATCCTTTCGATTGGGCATTCGACGTCCATTGATAAGTACTTGGGCCTACCCTCATTGGTGGGTCGGAATAAACGCCAAGCTTTTGCTAATTTATTTGATAGGGCCCAAGCTCGGGTTTCAAACTGGTGCGTCTATCCTCTGTCGCAGGGTGGGAAAGAGGTTTTCATCAAGTTGGTTCTACAGGCGATACCTGTTTATGCTATGAGGGTGTTTCTTCTCCCTAAAGGTTTGTGCCGTAATCTTGAGATTGCTATGGCGAAATTCTGGTGGCAGAAATCTGTTAATCAAAGAGGGTTGCATTGGTGTAATTGGTCTGAACTTTGTAGTCCGAAGGCAGTTGGGGGTTTGGGCTTTCGAGATATAGCCTTGTTAGCTAAGCAGGCTTTGAGGCTCCTTTCTAACCCTACGTCTCTTGTGGGCCGAATTTTTAAAGCTAAATACTATCCGGGCTCTAATTTCATGCAATCTAAGTTGGGGTCACATCCATCGCTTGTATGGAGAAGTGTTTGGAGTGCGAGAGGCCTAATTGAACAAGGGATTCGTTGGAAAGTAGGTGATGGTAGATCTATATCGATCTGGAACGATTGCTGGCTCCCATGTTCCCCTCCTCGGCGTCTTGAGTCCCCTCCAGTTGATGGGCTCCATTGGGTTTCCGATCTCTTGTCTCCGGGTACTTTTGTTTAGAATGTGGATCTTATCTCTACTACATTTTCCCAACCCAAGGCCCAATTGATTCTCTCTATTCCTATTTCGGGCTTCTCTCAACCAGATTGTCTGGTTTGGTCGGGTGAGAAGTCGGGCTTATACTCAATCCGTAGTGGATATCGTTTGCTTTTGGGGGAAACTGATGTAGCACCTCTAGAGGCATCGCTTTTTAAGAAATTATGGTCGATCCAATGTCCGTCAAAGATTCGTATTTAGATATGGCGTTTTCTAAGGGGTTTTGTTCCTACTAAGCAAATCCTATACAATCGTCGCATTGCTTCTGACCCCTTTTGTCCAGTCTGTACCTTGGCTCCAGAAACCACCGAGCATGCCCTTCGAGACTGTCAATAAGCTTCGAGTGTTTGGTCTTCATTAGGGGTTAGCTGGCCCTCGAATTTGAACAATCTATCGTTTAAAGAGTGGCTATCCTGGATTTTTACATCTACCCCTACCGTACGGCTTATTGAAATCCTAGTTTCTATATGGGCAATTTGGTTCGTAAGAAATAGGAAAGTTCATGAAGGTGTTTTACAGCCAAGTAATATTACAGCCACATTCATTAAAGCACATTCTTTGGAGTTGAAACGGTTCTTACCAAAAGCGTTGGCCGGTTCGCATTCCCAGGTCCACCGTGGTGCCCTCCGCCCGAGAATTTGGTTAAGGCAAACTTTGATGCTCATTTCCCCATTTCTGGAAATCACATGTGGTCAGGAGTGGTAATCAGGAATTCAAACGGTGAGATTATGGGTGCGGGGAGGAGAATCGCTTACTATGTCTCTACGGTGTTTCAGGCAGAAGCTCTGGCGGCGTTGCATGTCGTTCTCTTCCTCTCCGATCTAGGTTTCCGGCGGGCGGTTGTTGAAGGTGATTCCCTCTCAGTTATCCGCAAGATTTGTTCTCCGTCAGAGGATTTATCCGAAATTAGTGCCATCATTCATGAAATCAAAATAAGAAGTGTTGGGTTTGAAGACATTAACTTCCGCCATACCTTGCGTTCTGCGAATCGTGCGGCTCACTGTCTCGCCGGTGATGTGCGCTTCAATACTGGTGACAGATTTTGGGTGGAGGAAACCCCAGATGACCTCTCGCAGATGATTCAGGATGATCGGCCGCCGTAGGGGTGCGTTTTTCCGTTCCCTCGTCTGAGAATTACTCATGCATGCTTCAGATCAACGTTCTCAGACTCTCTCTCTCTGCCGTGCGTACTCGTTTTCTTCCCAGCGTTTGCTGGTTTTTCAGAGAGTTCTCTTAGCCTTCTAGATTTATTTGCTTGTTTTGTTTTTTCAAGTGACTTTTCATCTCTCCTTAAACGCAGCCTGCGCTGCGTTTTGTTTATTTTTGTTTTAGTTTATTTTAATAAATGATCCGGAAGGTTTATTCAAAAAAAATAATTTCATCATATTTAATTCGATTAATATTATTATCTGTACAATATACATAAAATATAAAAAGATATTAAAATAGTATAGGCATTGTGCTAAATTATAATCATATTTGGTAATTAACGAATAACTGATAGTAAATATCAAATTACATTATTATTTTTAGTAAAATATATGTCCATATTACGGTCCAGGCAGAGACGTAGTCAAGATTTGAGGTTGGGGATAAACTATAAATGTTTGAAAGTGGGGGACAAATTTATAAATTAATTAATTTTTAAAGAAATTTAAATAGGGAATAAAAGTAAAAAAAGTTAACTAGCTGACTATATTAAATAATTGTAATGGTGTTTGACAATTAATTGATAATAATAGTTGTTTATTTATTTAAAAAATATAACATATATAAATATAATTATATTCAATACTCTACTTACGAAACAAACAAAATAATTTTTTGGAGCATGCGATGACGACCTGGTGGTCAGAGTACGCTCACCTACTTCACTCCCTTCTTCTTAGGTCTCGAGTTTATGACCCCTCAAAGCATTGCCTTCATCTAAATTTTTCTTTTCCCCTCTTAGTAGAAGTAGAATAGAATTAAAAAAAAATATTTTTTTGCACAAATGTTAAATTGTAGGTTTAAAAAATAATTTTCAATGTAATTTATTTAATTTAAAGATAATTTATTTTAAAAAATTCAATCTCAATTTACTTATATACCCTTCCTCATTTTCTCTCTCTTTCTCACAGGCATAAAATCAACTCCATTTTGACTCCTTTTCTTTCACTGTCTTGCCTTTGTCATTTTTCTTCTTCTTTGGCGATGGAGGAACAAATGTTAGCTTCTTCTTCAGCTGCTGTTTCTACTACTCAGCACGATCTTTCTGTTCCTGTTGCTTCTGGTGGAGCTCGGTACAAGCTCGTGGCTCCGGCTAAGCTGCCAATCTCCAGGTCGACTTGTATAACGATTCCACCTGGGCTTAGTCCTTCTTCTTTCTTGGAGTCTCCTGTTCTTCTTTCAGATGTTAAGGTTAGAGCTCGGTTTTATGTTTTTTGAGGTTGGATCGATTTCGGGTTATGTTTGTTTCCTGAGAAATAGAGGAAAGTTGGCAACTTTCTAAAAATTCACTGGTAAAATTAATTTATTTCCTTTTCTTTTTAAATAAGAAAACATAAAATTATTTTTAATTGATCGGTGAATCTAACAATGTGAGCTTCAAAGTTTTGATTTTTGTATTTATAGGTAGCTTTTAGTGGGGATTTTTTTGGGCTAGGTTTTTGAGTGATGTGATTGGATTAAATTTTCAGCTAAATAGATGCTTAAGCGAAAAAAAATGGGTTGCTAAATTTGTTTTTTTATTTGTGTTCTTTAAAATATTTGATTTTATATTTGAAGTGGTTCATGATGTTTGGGACCTTAAAAGGAAAAAAAAGAGAGAAAAGATTCCGATGCTTTGATGTTGCAATTACTAGATAAATTATGAGATATGGCACCTTAGTGTTCATTGATTTGTATATTGTGGAAGGTGGAATAAGGCTTTTCTATATATGTATCTATATATTCAATGTTGTAAGTATAAAATTTTGATTGAACTCCTTTTTCATTTAGAGCTTTGATTTACTTTTAAATGCTGCTGTTTTTTTTTTCCACATAATTAACTTTCCTCTTCTGGTTGTGTGGGAACTGTGGCTTTTTATATTTTTGGTGTTTGAACTGGTGTTATAGGTGAGGACATACTAGAGAATTTCCCATTTTTGTAATGTAAGAATATGGAATAGATGCTGGTTGTGAGGTGGAGTGTATTAGAATTGATGCTTGTTTAAAGGCAATTGTTTGATTTAGATCAAAGGATAGGTTTATGTTTATAGTAGGTCAACTTAATGCAGGATTTTATTTTATTAGTTAAGCTCCAGGTTCACTTAATGGAAGATATGACATCACAGAGTTGAGTTTGCAAGTTAGGGGATTGGTAGGAAGTTTTACAAATCTGTTTTCCACATCTAGTGTAGGATTAGCTGAAAGTACATGAATCCTTATTGAAAGGATTTTGCTTTTACACACCTTTATTTGGTTTGTTTTGGACCCCCCCCCCCCCCCATTTTAAGTTCTATTAGGCACTAAATACTCGTACTAGAGTTAGTTTGTTTAATCGTAGATCGCTAGCTGACTTTGTTCTTTATATGCTTGTTCATGCTTACTAGTCACTGGCAGTTTATCCATTGTTGTTTATCAGTGAATGAGAGTGAAGTAGGTTTGTAAAACTACATCGAGTAATTTGTTTTTTCGATTCTTGTTCTTCCAGGTAGAGCCTTCACCAACTACTGGTTCTCTCATTAAGCCTCAGGCAGTGCATGGCTCTGTTGCTTCTAGTGCATATTCAGTGACTGCTGTGTGTTCCAATGCCATTGACGAAAGGAATCCCAGCTGCTTTGAGTTTAGACCCCCTCCTAGATCAAATCTGGTAATTGCCCCTTGAATTTTTGGCTTGTATGGTATATATATATATATATACTCCTTGTCTAAAGGTTTTTGCTTATTCAAGGCACCTGCAGATTTAAACCATCTTAGAAGCGAACAATCTCTGCAGATCCAAGGTCAATACCAGACTGTATCATTTAATCCATCAGCTCCAGTTAAGAGCGAGATGACTGGCTCTTCGAACGAGTTGAGTCTCTCTGTACCAGTTCATACAGCTACTCCTGTGTCGATTGTTCCTGCTGAAGTCGATGTAGATGAGTTAAACCGGATTGAGAACCTAAATAGCGGGACGCAGTCAGGGCAGTCTGATCATAGAGTAACAGGCTCATCCACGATATCTGATGATGGATACAACTGGAGAAAGTATGGACAGAAACATGTCAAAGGAAGTGAATTTCCACGCAGTTATTACAAATGTACACATCCTAATTGCGAAGTGAAAAAGCTATTTGAGCGATCTCATGATGGGCAGATTACGGAGATTATATACAAAGGTACACATGATCATCCTAAACCTCAACCTAGTCGCCGATATTCTTCTGGAAATGCCATGTCTGTACAAGAAGAAAGATCTGATAAGGTGCCATCTTTGACTGGTAGAGATGGTAAGGAGCATTCTACACATACAGTTTTTGTGTGTTTTGGCCGCATTTTAACTTACGAATTAATCTTTCTTTTTCCCTATTTTAGACAAGTCATCCAGCATGTATGGCCAGATGGCTCATAGTATTGAACCAAATAGTACACCAGATCTATCTCCGGTCACAGCTAATGATGATAATGATGATGATGTTGAAAATGACGATCCTTTCTCAAAGCGAAGGTATTGTTATTGTCACCGGAGGCTTTAGCTTTTTACCCTGGTTTTGTCTGCTTGCTAAGTGATATTATTGATTACGAGCAGGAAGATGGATGGTGGGATTGATATCACTCATGTGGTGAAGCCAATCCGGGAACCACGTGTTGTCGTACAGACTGTGAGTGAAGTTGATATCTTAGATGATGGGTATCGATGGCGCAAATATGGGCAAAAAGTAGTGAGAGGAAATCCTAATCCTAGGTACATTTCATGAAGATTTGATTAAATGATAACAGTCATATGTTTCAACATGTGCTTTTTAGAACACTATTGGTTGGCATGAAACTCCATTGGAAGCATGCTGAGTTTTGCGCATTGTCATAAATTAGAGAAGAGAACTCATGTTTGTCGGATCTTCTATTCAGTTTGTGCTTAGTGATATTTGTATTTTGTTGTTTTGCTTATTTAGGATCTTCTATTCATTTTATGACTATTATGGTTTATTACATTATTTGATCATATTTTTATTTTCTGCTTACTCTCTATGTAGGAGTTATTATAAGTGCACAGCTGCTGGTTGCCCTGTTAGAAAACACATTGAGAGGGCATCTCATGATCTGAAAGCTGTTATAACCACATACGAGGGAAAACACAATCATGATGTACCTACTGCAAGGACCAATACTCATGATACAGCTGGACCCGTAAATGCGCCATCAAGGATTAGATCAGAAGAAAATGATGCCATTAGCCTTGATCTTGGTGTCGGGATTAGTCCTGCTCACGATTTGAACGAGCATCAGAGATTGCATTCTGAACTCATCCAAAACCACCTTCAGACTGGTGGTTCTAGTTTCAAGCCAGTTCAAGCAACACCAATAACATCATACTATGGTGGTGTCATGAATCAGTATGGATCTAGAGAAACACCAAGCGAAGGTCACCGTGTTGAACTTACTCCCCTAAATCATTCTTATGCGTATGCACAGACCGTGGGAAGAATACTAACAGGTCCGTAAATCTGTCAACGATGAAGGTACAAGAAATAAAAACACGAGCATCGTTTCTTTTTCCCGTCTTTTTGGCTGGCAAAAGAAAGGTTAGAAATCTTATTCTGAAAAATATATGTATTGTTTCTCTATATATAGTTTACTATCTGTGCTGATCCTGTTAACAGACGAACAAACTACTTTCTGCTGCAAAATCAGTCTTTGTATTAACTTGGGAGTTTGTACAAAAATGGAGCTGGTATATGTATTATTTTTCTTACAGGAAAGTGTTGTAAAACATGTCCTTGAAATGGAATTTGTAAGAAACATGTTTTGGATAACTTGTGATTTGTACAGTCTAACACGTACTTAAGTCGTAATAACATATGTATTTCCATAAATATTTCCATCAAAAGGCGTATGACTAACTGAAAAATGGAAAACAAGCACATTTATATGCAAACTGCGAAGGGATAATCCTCCCGTGTACATTTTTATGTCCCAACACTAAAATCATTAAAAGTATTAAATTTTAAGCCTTAATCTTAAATTTTAAATCTTAAACTCTACACCTAAAAAATAGACCCTACCCAAATTCTTAAACCCTAACTACAAATTCTAACTTTAAACTCTAAATCTTAAACCTAATGTTTACTGTGGGGCACTAAAAAGGGGCAGAGAGTTTCTATTTATTGCGGAATAAAAATCTTTTGCCCCTTTTCGGTGCCCATTTCTATGCCTCAACACTAAAAAATAAAATTCCAAGCCGTAACCCTAAATTTTAAATCCTAAATCTTACACTTTAAAAAATACACCCAACCCTAAATTTTCTAAACCTCAACCTTAAACTCTAAATCTTAAACCTAATTTTGAGTGTGGAGCATAAATAGAAGCACCGAAAAGGGGAAAAGGATTTCGATTCACTGCAGGATAAAAATTATCTGCCCCTTTTCGACGCCCTTTTCTATGCCTCAACACTAAAAAACACTAAAAAAAATAAATTTCAAGCCCTAACTCTAAATTCTAAATTCTAAATTCTAAATCTTAAATCCTACACCCTACACTAAATTCTCTAAACCATAATTACAAACTCTAACCTTAAACCCTAAATCTTAAACTTAATTTTTAGTGTGGGGCATAAATAGGGGCACCGAAAAAGGGCAGAGGATTTCTATTCACCGCGAGATAATAATCCTCTGCCCTTTCTATGACCCAAACACTAAAAAACACTAAAAAATTAAATTTCAAGCACTAACCCTAAATTCTAAATCATACACCCTGCCCAAATTTCCTAAACCCTACCCTTAAACCCTAAATCTTAAACTTAACTTTTAGTGTGGGGCATAAATAGGGGCACCGAAAAGGAGCAAATGATTTTTATTCACTGCGGGATAAAAATCTTCTGCTCCTTTTAGGTGCTCTTTTCTATGCGCAACACTAAAAATTAAATTTTAAGTCATAACCCTAAATTCTAAATCCTACGCCCTAAAAAATACACCCTACCTTAGATTCTATAGTTTTATTCGCATGCGAAATATTATTTTGTTTAGGGGTAAATTACATGTTAAATAACTCAATTTTAACGTGTTTCTGTTTTAGTCATTAACAGTATTTTTTTTAAAAAATTATCATTAAACTTTTGAATTGTGTATTCTAACGTTATGTTTACAATACCAATATCAAAATACTATGTTGTTTTTATTTATGAACTCAATCTAAAATTTTAACTTTCTTCTTTTTTATGGCTGACATTTTTTTCCACTACTTTTTTTTAATTATCACTTATTATTGTTTACGAAATAATTGATATTAAAATATGCATTAATATCCTATACATTGATGGTGAAAACTAAAAGTTTTTATAAGCGTCTTAGCTTTAGGGTATAGGGAGTTAGTTTAGGGTATAGGGGTTTAGGTGTAAGGGTTTAGAATTTAGGGATGGTTGTTTCAATTTAAGATTTAGGGTTATAATTTAGGGTTTATAGGTTAGGGTTTAGTTTTTAGGGTAATATGGTGAGAATTTAAGTTTTAACCTATAAACCCTAAATTATAACCTTAAACCTTAAATTGAAATAATCATCCCTAAATTCTAACCCCCTACACCTAACCCCCTAAACTCTATACACTAAACTAACTCCATATACCACTAAAACTAAGACACTTGTGGAAACTTTCAATTTCTACCGCATGTGTATAGAATATTTATCCTTAAAATATTTTCTTTTGTCCTCTTCTTCTTTTCCGTTTGATTTTATTCAAAAATAATAAAATCAAATTAAAATTTCAACTTTATCTTAGTCTGAATTATAATTTTGACCACTTGATCAATTTGAAATCAATAAATATTGTTTTTCTCCCTCTAAACTTTTTCAGATTCAAATTTAAAATCGACATGACTCTTTTGAATTAATTTTAATTACTTGAATAATTTAAATATTTAAGTTATTGAGATAATTAAGTTAAAACATATCAGTGTAATACTTATAGTATTTCTTTTCATTTATAAATTAATACTCGAACCGTTCAAATACATATTTTATTAGGATTATTATCCTATACACTGGCGGTGAAAACTAAAAATTTCCACAAGCGCCTTAGTTTTATGGTTTAGGGACTTAGTTTAGGGTATATGGTTTAGGTGTAGGGATTTAAAATTTAGGGCTAGTGGTTATAATTTAAGGTTTATGGTTAGAATTTAGGGTTTAGAGGTTAGGGTTTAGTTTTTAGCTTATTATAGTGAGGATTTAGGTTTTAATCTACAAACCCTAAATTATAACCCTAAACTATAAATTTTAACTACTATCTATAAATTCAAAACCCATACACCTAAATCCCTAAACCATACACCCTAAACTAAGTCTCTAAACCCTAAAACTAAGGCGCTTGTGAAAACTTTTAGTTTTCACCGCCAATGTATCAAATAATAACTCATTTTGTTTCCGCAACCGCCTTAATTTCAGGAGTTAGAGATCTAATGTAAAGTTTATAATTTAAGGGTTTAAGTTTAAGAGTTTAGAATTTATAACTTGTAGTTAGAATTTAGAGTTTAATGTTAGGATTTAGGTTTAGAGGTTAGGTTTTAATTGGACAAAAGTGCATAATAATAAAAACCTGAAAATATCTCAAAATAACCAGACTAGAAGCTAATAGTTCAGTTAACAAGACACAATCCGACACCGTTTTGCATAACCAACCGTTAAACATCTTAACCCAGATTAAAAAAAGGAAGAAAAAAAACGAAAATAAAAACCATCTTCTGCAACAAAGAAAACCCAGAAAAAACCCCACCTTTCATTGACACCCGTAGCTACAAAGTAGAACTTTGCAGCATATACTCTAATCTCGTTTTCTAGGGTTTTTCAGTATATTCTTTTTCTTACCCTTTCTCATTATCCCCAAAATGGCAGTTTTAACTCTTCATAATTTCAGTCATTTCGGTTCTATTCTCTCCTCTCCTCCTTGGAATTTGAGCTTTGTTTTGAAGAACGGAGTCAGCTTCAAGAAAGGGAAGTTCTTGGTGTTTTTATCAACTCATTCGAATCCCAAAATTCTAAAGTCTAATAAGAAGTCAAGGTTTGGTCAAAGGATTACTCCTTATGATACTGACGAGGAGGAGGAGGAGGAAAAAGATGATGATGAAGAATTTGGTGATAATAATGATGGCATGGCTGGAGATGATTGGTTGATGAATGTAAGTTCACTTTACAATCACTTTCCCATTATTAAAAAGCAACAATCTTTTATATGTTCTTATGTTTAATTGCTGCAAAAAGCGTCTTTGTCTGTGTAAGTGTGTAGAAACTGTAGTTAGAAAGATATGTAATTGGCCATTTATGATAAATATTTGCAATACTGATATTTGATTTGGTAAGTGGTATGACGTGAATGTCCTTTTTAGAATTGAGGTGATAATTGTGTCACTAGCAAGCATTTTGTGCTTTGGTTTTCAGTTACAGTTTTGTGTTTGATTGCTTTACAGTTAGAAATGTATGTAATTTGTAATTCAAGATGCAATCTTCGAAATAAAAACATGTGATTTTCTATATGGTATGAGGTTTGTAGGACCAAAGAGAATGATCCATCACTATGTTTTTACTGCACTGATAAGATATTATGGACATACCTTTTGTGATTTGATTTGAAATAATTGAACGATTAGCTTATGTTTTAGTTGGATATGGAACTTGCTACTGGTCTGAAATGATGTTTTATGTCAGGATGACTTTGCTCAACCCCATGATTACATTGTTAACGGGAAGAAAATTAAATCACACAAGGAAAGTGGTAAACAAGGTATGCATGTGAACTTGTTACAAGATTCGACATTGGTTTTTGAGGAGCTTTAACAGAGAGGATTCATTTTTTTGTGCAGGAAACCGAAGACCGGAAGAACAACGCAAGGGCTCGAAAGCGTTGAAATCAAGACAAGGTCTTAACGCTTCTGAACTTGGTAATTGTAGAAAATAATTCCTTGTATTTTATTCATAGAACATATAGGCTATATATACAAATCTAATTTACCTAAACTAGGTAACATAATATATAACATTAATTACAATATATTCTAGCCTAATAAATAGCCTAGATTTTAGCCTAAGAATCTGTAACACTCCCCCTCAAGTTGGATCATAGATATTAATCATGCCCAACTTGTTACATAGATAATTGATTCGAATTCCATTGAGAGCTTTGGTGAAGATGTCTCCTAGTTGTTCTCCGGTTTTCACATAACCAGTAGATATCAAACTTTGTTGTATCTTTTCGCGAATGAAGTGACAATCAATCTCAATGTGTTTCGTTCTTTCATGAAAAACTGGATTAGAAGCAATGTGTAATGCAGCTTGATTATCACACCAAAGTTTTGCAGGTATTGAGGCTTTAATTCCAATCTCACCGAGGAGCTGATATACCCATATAATCTCACATAAGGACTTGGCCATTGCTCTATATTCGGCTTCTGCACTAGATCGTGAAACTACGTTCTGCTTTTTACTCTTCCAAGAAATCAAGTTTCCTCCAACAAACATACAATATCCTGAGGTGGATCTTCTATCCTCCTTGCATCCTGCCCAATCCGAGTCGGAAAAACATTCAATTCTAGTATGACCATGATTGCCATATAGAATTCCACGCCCAGGAGCACTTTTCAGATAACATAAAACTTGCTCTACTGCTTTCCAATGATCAACAGTCGGTGACGACATGTATTGACTCAAAACACTCACTGGAAAAGATATATCAGGACGCGTCACCGTGAGATAGTTTAATTTACCGATAAGTCTTCTGTACCTTTTAGGGTCATCAAATAATTCACCTTCTTTAGTTAACTGTAGATTAGGGACCATTGGCGTACTACAAGGTTTGGCGCCCAATTTCCCTGTTTCCAATAAAAGATAAAGCACATACTTCCTCTGAGATAGGAAGATTCCTTTTCTATTTCTGTTCACCTCAACCCCCAGGAAGTATTTCAACGTCCCCAGATCTTTAGTGTGAAACTGAGTATGGAGAAAAGACTTCAGTGAAGAAATTCCACTAGTGTCATTACCGGTGAGTACAATATCATCCACATACACGACTAGTAGAACAGTGCCCCCATCAGACTTTCTAAAGAAAACAGAATGGTCCGATTCGCTTTTTTGCATCCCGAACTTTTCAATAGCCTGACTAAGCTTACCAAACCAAGCCTGAGGACTCTGTTTCAAACCATATAAAGATTTCTTCAAAGAACATACCTTCCCAGACTCCCCCTGAGCAACAAACCCAGGTGGTTGCTCCATATACACCTCCTCCTGAAGATCACCATGAAGGAAAGCATTCTTGATATCCAACTGATGCAAAGGCCAATCAAAAATTGCTGCAAGGGAGATAAATAACCGGACAGAAGCAAGTTTGGCAACAGGAGAGAAAGTATCATAATAATCCACACCATAAGTCTGAGCATATCCCTTAGCAACAAGACGGGCTTTCAAACGATTAAGAGAGCCATCAGGATTAAGTTTAACAGTAAACACCCACTTATATCCAATAGCTCGCTTACCGTTAGGCAAAGAAACCAAAGTCCACGTGCCATTGTCATCTAGAGCAGTCATTTCCTCAAGCATAGCCGCACGCCATCCAGGATGAGATAATGCCTCGCTAACAGTTTTAGGGACAGAAATAGTATCTAGGGATGTAACAAAGGCACGAGAAGAAGAAGACAAACAATTATAGGAAACAACAGAGGAAATGGGGTAAGTACAAGCACGTTTACCTTTCCGAAGAGCAATAGGAAGGTCAAGATTAGCAATACAAGGCGAATCTGATGACGAAGATATTGGCTCATCAGGACATGAATCTGGAACATCCGGAACGTTTGTAATTGGGTCGGAAGGTGGTGGTTGTGGCCGACGAGTATAGATGTTTTTTTATGGGGGGCTTGACAAAAGAGGGCGGAACCAAGGAGGATGAGGACAACTCCAAAGGTGATGGGACCGGATAAAACAAGAAATCCTCGTCCTCCTGAGCGATAGACCCTGAAGAAAACAGAAAAGGTTTGTGTTCCAAAAAAGTAACATCAGCAGACACAAGATACCTGTAACACCCGGGTTTAGGGGTTAGGTGAAAATAATATTTTAATATTATTTGGGCTCGGTTTTATAATTTAAATTATATTTCGGGTTTTGTTTTCAAATTAATTAATTTGGGTTAACCGTGTTTTAAGATTAAACCACAATTAGTCATGGATTTACCTCCCTTGTAAATACCCCATTTCATTAAGGGCAAACAAGTCTTTTGAGCTTTAAAATTTAACACATGTCAAATAAAACACCCACCCTTCTCATCTTCTTCCCCTCACTCTTTCAAACCCAACGTTTCCTTCTTCTCTCCTTGGGGGTTCACTATTCCATCACCATACAATCACATCCTTGGTGATTTTTGAGAGGTAAACATGTTTTTAGCTTGTCCTCACTTCCCTCTACATGCTCGTACCCATAGTTTTCATTAAAACTCTTGTTTTTGTATTATGAAGTTTTAGAGTTTGAAATTAAAAATGTTAACTTTGTTAACATTAAGTTGAGCTTTTGATTTGATAATGATAGATGAGTCTTTTGTTGTTCAAAAGGTCCAAGATATCTAATTTTTATAAGGTTTTGAAATGATTTTCGGAATTGGGCTTTAAGAGGGTTTTTGGAGGGTTTTAAAGTGGTTTTTGGGGTTGGTTAATGTTGGATTTTGAGGGCTGGTGCTAGTATGATATTTGAGGGTTGCTTTGGGTGTGTTTGATGGTTGTTTGGATACTTGAAATGGAAGATTTCAGTGGGTTTTAGGGGCTGCTCGGAAATTCTGTTTTGGACTTGTTTTGGGTGTTGAATGTCTGGAAATGTTGTTCCGGGTTAGTTCCGATGATGAGCTTTTAATTGTGGATGTTTTGTTTGTGTTTGGGATTGATTAGAATCGAGTTTGGGCATCGGTGAAGCATCGGGAGTAGATCCGGAAAGTTGAAGGTGGTTGCTTGCTTGGTCTTTGGGCTTGGAAGCTTAGGTGAGTGGTTAAATGTTTTACTTGGTTTTAAAATAGTTGGTTCGAGTATATGTACTAGGTTGGGCTTGGTAGACCCACCTAGAGTTAGGATTAGGGTGGTAGCCTAATCCTAAACTTGATCTAGAGCCTTTGGATGAACTCATTTATATGGTTGTGTATGTCTCGTATGAAATGTGGTATGAATGCTTATGTATATTGTATTATACATGTGAGATGAGATATGACTTGTGATGCTTGAGACATGCATGATGATGGTTGTTGGTGAGTACGTGCTAAGCACAGAATTGATTGAAATGAGTAGTGAAATGAGTAAATGTTGGCACTAGTATACTTAAATACAAATGATCGATCATTAGGATGTTAGTGTGTACACATGAGTCAAAAGTCGCGCGTGGCCTTGGTGGCGTTGAGTCACCAAGGAGGAGTACGGGTTCGCCCGGAAATTGTATTTAAATATAGTCGGTGATGAGTGGAATCCCATCGACGGGGCGTGAGGATGAGTGGAATCCCCTCCGCGAGACCGGTGATGAGTGAAATCCCACCGTGAGGTAATGTGGTTGTTGGATGTGAGTTCCAACATGTCTATCCGCGTATTCGGGTCATAGCTAGGTGCCAATGTTGTTGGATATGTGCATCAATGTGTTGAGGTTTATGTTTCTTAATGGGATACTTGAATGTGAATACATGTATTGTGGATTTGAGCTTGTGATCATGGCATTTATATTGTCTATTGCTCATGCATCTTTATCTTGTGGACCCTTGGTATATTTGTGTAATGCCTTGGCTAGATCGTGCTCGGACCCTGCAATGTTGAGGTTTGTTTTTAGAGCTTACCCTCACTAAGCATTATTGCTTACGCTCTCTTTGTTCAACATTGCAGATCCTTAGTTCGCGGGTTGCTTGAGCAAGTGGAGGGCCTCCAAGTGTGGTTGTTAGCCTTGAGTACCTTAAGTATGAGTTTTTACTGTTGAACATGTAATAGTTTGAGCAATGGGACATGTGTTGTTTTGATGGATGGTTGTTAGTCTTTAGGAGCTTGTTTAGACTCCTTGATATCTTGCTTTTGTATGGTTTGTATTGCCATGTTGGATTGTAACTCATGCCTAAATTGCTTATTCTGAATGTTAACCTTATGCCCAAGAGGTTACCTTTATGTTTGAATGATGTTGTATGAATGCATGTTTCGTGAAGTCTTACCTTAATGTTTAGACTCGTCTTAATCTTGTTAAAGCATGCTTTTATAGTTGGGTTGCCTTAGGTTTAAGTGTTTTGTTGTTGAAGTGTGTTTTGGTGGTGTTTTGGGACACCCTAGTGCCTTAAAACAGCCAAAACGAGTCTGCAGACAGGGGGCGTTTCGGAACGGGCCATCCTGTTTCGGAACGGTCCCTTTGCATTTGGCCTGCCGTTTTGAAACGGATGGGGGTCGTTTCAGAACATTTTTGCTACTGGAATTTTGAGAAATTGGCGAGATGAAGGCGTTCCGAAACGGGCCTTTGATGTTTCAAAACGGTCAAATCTCGTTGACCACGAGAAGTTGACCGTTAGGGTCGTTTCGATACGAGTCACCCCTGTTTCGAAACGGTCACCCTATGGTTGACCTTGGCCTGTTGACTAAGTCAAGGCGTTTCGGAACACCCTAAGGGCGTTTCGAAACGGCCTGCTGTAAAGGACTAAAATGAGCTGTTTGATGTTTTGGTTGGTCGGAGTATGTTACATTGTTTGTATCTTCCGCTGCTGCGCTTCACATAGGATTTAATTATGCCTATAGATAAGATAAAATAAAAAGAAATTTTCTGGGTCGTTAACCGAGGGGAAGCCTTAACGGGTTTCGCTTCGGTTTTCCCCGTGTGGCCCACTCGGATCGGTCATTCGACCAGACCGGGACGAGGGGGTTACACTTGTTGGTATCAGAGCCTAAGGTTACCGAGACCTTGGACAGGTAAGTGAGGTAAGTTCAAGTTTTTGATTTATATGCACGGTGTTTGCTTGCCTTGTAAGAATGGTTGCTTGTTTGACAAATATGTTGCTTGTTTTATTCAAAGCATGTGTGTGTGAGTCCCATTGCTACTATTACATTGGAAAAATTATTTTTAAGTGAGGGAATGACTTGAACACTTGGAAGCCTTGCCTTGCTAACCCAGCTTGTATGTTTTGTTGTTGTGGTTGTAGTTGATATCTGTGAGAGCGATGTCTAGACCGAGAGGTAGACCGAGAGTGGTTCGTCAGGAACCACGGGTTGCGGCTCCTGTTGAGCCGGCTGTTGGTGTGGAGGCTCACCTAGAAGGGCCGGTGGCCGCGGGAGTTGGCGCTCCACCACCACCACCTCCTCCACCTGGAGCTGGAGGTGAAGATGGAGCCGGAGGAGATGGACCTCAAGGTGGCCAAGGCCCAGCTAGAATCGATATGACTCCGCTAGTGCAAGCGATAGCAGGAGCATTCCAGGCCGCAGTTGCGGGAGCTCAGGCTGCAGCTCAGCCTAGGTGTGACGATGTTAGTCTACCTTTGGAGAGGCTCTGTAGCTTGGGAGCCGAGGAGTTTAGAGGATCTACTTCGGAGAGGTCGGAGTTATGGTTGGAGAAGACAGTTCGTATCTTGGCTCAGATGGGTTGTGCGGGCGCACGTAGGATGGGTTGTATGATCTCGGTCCTTCAGGGTGATGCCTACACCTGGTGGGTCACCATTACTTCTGGGGTTCCAAAGGCAGAGATAGACTGGGATTTCTTTGAGTTTGCATTCAGGAAGAGGTACTTGGGACCGAGGTACTTGGATGAGAAGAAGCGAGAGTTTATGGCTCTTACTCAGGGAGATGCTTCTGTGACTGATTATGAGATCCGCTTTGTTCGCTTGAGTCAGTATGCTCCAGAGTTGGTTCCTACTGAAGTGGAACGCTGTAACCGATTCCGCTACGGATTGAATGAAGAGGTTAAGAGGTACACGCTAGCTTCTGACTACTCAGACTTTGATGTATTGGTCGCGAGGGCCAAGGATTTAGAGCATAGTTTGGGTTCGGCCAAACGATCTGGTGGTTCCAGTTCTAGTAAGAGGCATAACCACTTTGATGGTAGAGACGCCAAGAGGCACAGAGGTGGCGGACATCAGTTCGATCATAGACGTGGCGGTGGCCACCATGGTAGAGGCCATCAGGGCCATAGAGAAGGAGGGCGTCTGCCCGAGTATACCCGTTGTGGGAGACAGCACACTGGTGAGTGTTGGAGTAACTTCTATGCTTGTTGGAACTGTGGTTCGAGGGACCACTTTAGGAGGGATTGTCCGCATCAGGCGGCTCAGGCACCGAACATTGCTCAGACTCCTGCGAGAGCGAATGATTTTCAGAGTGGCCGTGGGCGCGGTCGAGGCTACTTCCAGCCTAGGGCTGATGCACCTAGAGTTGATGCTCAGAGGAACCTTGCTCATGTTGTGGCAGTGCAGCCAGAGGCGGGAGGACCAGCGAGAGTTTATGCTCAGAGAGAGGCCGGGAACGACACAGATGTGATAGCAGGTAATTTCGAGTTACAGTCTATGTCTTTGCTTTCTTTGGTTGATTCGGGTTATACGCATTCCTACATTTTGAGTGAGCATGCACAGAAGTTAGATATCCCTGTTGAGATCTTAGATGTAGGTATGCATGTTACTAGTTCTTTTGGTGAGACAGTTGTGGTTAGACGTATGTATAGGAGGTGTCCACTGAAGATTCAGGGTCATATGTTCTCAGTTGATATGATGATACTTCCTTTCTATGGCTTCGACATAATTTTGGGTATGGACTGGTTAGTTGAGCATCGGGCTAGTGTGGATTTTGAAACGAAGAGAATTTCTTTGAAGCTTTCTGATGACTACGAGGTAGTAGTAGTAGGCGAGAACATTAAGTTCTTGTCTAATGTGGTGTCAGCTTTAGAGGCTCATAGGTTGATGGACTCTGGATGTGGGGCTTATTTAGCTTATGTTATGAATCCGGATATGAGTGAAGCTAGACCGAAAGATATCAGAACAGTGTGTGACTTTCCGGATGTGTTTCCTGAAGAGCTGCCGGGTTTGCCTCCTGACAGAGATGTTGAGTTTGTGATTGAGACAGTTTCAGGGTCTAATCCAGTTTCGATAGCTCTATACCGTATGGCTCCGAAAGAGTTGAAAGAATTGAAGAGTCAGTTGCAAGAATTATTAGACCGTGGTTTCATTAGGCCTAGTAGTTCTCCGTGGGGTGCTCCCGTGTTGTTTGTGAAAAAGAAAGATGGTAGTATGCGCATGTGTATTGACTATAGACAGTTGAATCAGTTGACTGTGAAGAACAAGTATCCGTTGCCTCGTATAGATGATTTGTTTGATCAGTTGAGAGGTGCTTCAGTGTTCTCGAAGATAGATTTGAGATCCGGGTACTACCAGTTGAAGGTGAAAGAGTGTGATGTTCCGAAGACAGCCTTTAGGACTAGATATGGTCACTATGAGTTTCTTGTGATGCCATTTGGGCTCACGAATGCACCAGCAGCATTCATGGACATGATGAACAGAATTTTTAGAGACTATCTAGACCGTTTTGTAGTTGTCTTCATTGATGATATACTTGTGTACTCGAAGACGGAAGAAGAGCATGATGAGCACTTGAGATTTGTTTTACAGAGATTGTTGAGCAATCAGTTGTATGCGAAGCTTAGTAAATGTGAGTTATGGATTCGAGAGGTTGTGTTTCTTGGCCATGTTGTTTCGACCGAAGGTATCCGTATTGATCCATCGAAGATTGAGGCTATTGTTGAGTGGAAACAACCTAAGTCCGTGACCGAGATTAGGAGTTTCCTAGGATTAGCCGGTTATTATATGAGGTTTGTTGATGGCTTCTCTAGAGTAGCTGCTCCTTTGACTAAGTTGTTGCAAAAAGGAGTCAAGTTTGAATAGTCAGATGCAAGACAGAATGCCTTTGAGAAATTGAAAGAAGCTTTGACGAATGCTCCAGTGTTAGTGCAACCTGTGTCAGGTAAGGAGTTTGTGATTTACAGTGATGCTTCCTACGTAGGCTTATGATGTGTTTTGATGCAAGAAAGGAGAGTTGTTGCTTATGCTTCTAGACAGTTGAAGATTCATGAGAAGAACTATCCTACTCATGATATAGAGCTAGCCGCAGTCGTGTTTGCATTAAAGATTTGGCGTCATTATTTGTATGGTGAGAAGTGTATTGTTTACACCGATCACAAGAGCTTGAAGTACTTGATGACACAGAAAGAGTTGAATTTGAGACAGAGGAGATGGTTAGAGTTGCTAAAAGATTATGATTTGACCATTGAGTACCATCCGGGTAAAGCAAATGTAGTAGCCGACGCTTTGAGTAGAAAAGTGGCCGTTGAGTTGAGAGCTATATTTGCTAGATTGAGTGTGTCCGATGATGGTGGTTTGATCACCGAGTTGCAAGTGAAGCCTTCTTTGATTCAGTTGATTAGAGAGAAGCAGTTGCAAGATGTGAGTTTAGTTCCGCATGTTCAGGACATAGCCGAAGGAAGACCAACCGAGTATAGTTTCAGTGGTGAGAGCTTGTTGTGCTTTAGAGATAGAATTGTTGTACCAGAAGATGTTGAGTTGAGACGTCAGATTCTGAGTGAAGCACATTCGAGTCCCTTTTCTATGCATCCGGGTAGTACCAAAATGTACAGAGATTTGAAGAATGATTACTTCTGGGTTGGTTTGAAGAGAGATGTAGCCGAGTATGTAAGCCGTTGTATGGTTTGTCAGAGAGTGAAGGCAGAACATCAGGTTCCTTCAGGTTTGCTACAGCCTTTGAATATTCCGGAATGGAAATGGGAGAGGATCACCATGGATTTTGTGTCGGGGTTGCCTTTGTCTCCTTCGAAGAAGATCTCTGTTTGGGTGATTGTTGATAGGTTCACTAAGTGTGCTCACTTCTTAGCAGTGAACACTACGGATTCCTTAGACAAGTTGGCAAACTTGTACATCCGTGAGATTATGAGACTTCATGGAGTTCCGAAGTCTATTGTTTCAGATAGGGATCCTAGATTTACTTCGAGATTCTGGGGTTACTTGCATAGTGCTTTAGGTAGCCATTTGCATTTCAGCACATCTTACCATCCTCAGTCCGATGGGCAGTCAGAGCGTGTGATACAGATTCTTAAGGATATGCTTCGTTGTTGTGTGATTGAGTTCTAGGGTTCTTGGGAGAAGCACTTACCGTTGGCTGAGTTTGCTTATAACAACAGTTAGACTGATGGCACCTTATGAGGCTTTGTATGGTAGACGATGTAGGACTCCGATTTGTTGGGCTGAGACAGGCCAGAGATTGTTACCTATGCTAGACTTGCTTAAAGGGACTACCGAGAAAGTGTAGTTGATTTGTGATCGTTTGAAAGCAGCTTCCGATCGTCAGAAGTCTTATGCGGATTTGAAAAGGAAAGAGATTGAGTACTCAGTGGGTGAGAAAGTGTTTTTGAAAGTATCTCCGTGGAAGAAGGTAATGAGATTTGGCCGGAAGGGCAAGTTGAGTCCGAGGTTCATTGGTCCGTATGAGATAGTTGAGCGGATTGGGCCTGTAGCTTATCGTTTGAGGTTACCTTCTGAGTTAGAGAAGATCCATGATGTCTTTCATGTGTCTATGCTTAGGAGATATAGATCGGATCATTCTCATGTGATGCCCGTTGAGGAGATAGAGTTAAATCCGGATTTGTCCTATAATGAAGAGCCCGTTGAGATACTTGCTTCTGATAGCAAGGTGTTGCATGGCAAGACCATAGAGTTGGTCAAGGTGTCGTGGAGACATAGAGGTGTGGAAGAGGCCACGTGGGAGAGAAAAGCGGATATGGTTGAGCAGTTTCCGTATTTGTTTCCACCAGGTAATTTCGGGGATGAAATTCCTTAAGTGGGGGAGAGTTGTAACACCCGGGTTTAGGGGTTAGGTGAAAATAATATTTTAATATTATTTGGGCTCGGTTTTATAATTTAAATTATATTTCGGGTTTTGTTTTCAAATTAATTAATTTGGGTTAACCGTGTTTTAAGATTAAACCACAATTAGTCATGGATTTACCTCCCTTGTAAATACACCATTTCATTAAGGGCAAACAAGTCTTTTGAGCTTTAAAATTTAACACATGTCAAATAAAACACCCACCCTTCTCATCTTCTTCCCCTCACTCTTTCAAACCCAACGTTTCCTTCTTCTCTCCTTGGGGGTTCACTATTCCATCACCATACAATCACATCCTTGGTGATTTTTGAGAGGTAAACATGTTTTTAGCTTGTCCTCACTTCCCTCTACATGCTCGTACCCATAGTTTTCATTAAAACTCTTGTTTTTGTATTATGAAGTTTTAGAGTTTGAAATTAAAAATGTTAACTTTGTTAACATTAAGTTGAGCTTTTGATTTGGTAATGATAGATGAGTCTTTTGTTGTTCAAAAGGTCCAAGATATCTAATTTTTATAAGGTTTTGAAATGATTTTCGGAATTGGGCTTTAAGAGGGTTTTTGGAGGGTTTTAAAGTGGTTTTTGGGGTTGGTTAATGTTGGATTTTGAGGGCTGGTGCTAGTATGATATTTGAGGGTTGCTTTGGGTGTGTTTGATGGTTGTTTGGATACTTGAAATGGAAGATTTCAGTGGGTTTTAGGGGCTGCTCGAAAATTCTGTTTTGGACTTGTTTTGGGTGTTGAATGTCTGGAAATGTTGTTCCGGGTTAGTTTCGATGATGAGCTTTTAATTGTGGATGTTTTGTTTGTATTTGGGATTGATTAGAATCGAGTTTGGGCATCGGTGAAGCATCGGGAGTAGATCCGGAAAGTTGAAGGTGGTTGCTTGCTTGGTCTTTGGGCTTGGAAGCTTAGGTGAGTGGTTAAATGTTTTACTTGGTTTTAAAATAGTTGGTTCGAGTATATGGACTAGGTTGGGCTTGGTAGACCCACCTAGAGTTAGGATTAGGGTGTAGCCTAATCCTAAACTTGATCTAGAGCCTTTGGATGAACTCATTTATATGGTTGTGTATGTCTCGTATGAAATGTGGTATGAATGCTTATGTATATTGTATTATACATGTGAGATGAGATATGACTTGTGATGCTTGAGACATGCATGATGATGGTTGTTGGTGAGTACGTGCTAAGCACAGAATTGATTGAAATGAGTAATGTGAAATGAGTAAATGTTGGCACTAGTATACTTGAATACAAATGATCGATCATTAGGATGTTAGTGTGTACACATGAGTCAAAAGTCGCGCGTGGCCTTGGTGGCGTTGAGTCACCAAGGAGGAGTACGGGTTCGCCCGGAAATTGTATTTAAATATAGTCGGTGATGAGTGGAATCCCATCGACGGGGCGTGAGGATGAGTGGAATCCCCTCCGCGAGACCGGTGATAAGTGAAATCCCACCGTGAGGTAATGTGGTTGTTGGATGTGAGTTCCAACATGTCTATCCGCGTATTCGGGTCATAGCTAGGTGCCAATGTTGTTGGATATGTGCATCAATGTGTTGAGGTTTATGTTTCTTAATGGGATACTTGAATGTGAATACATGTATTGTGGATTTGAGCTTGTGATCATGGCATTTATATTGTCTATTGCTCATGCATCTTTATCTTGTGGACCCTTGGTATATTTGTGTAATGCCTTGGCTAGATCGTGCTCGGACCCTGCAATGTTGAGGTTTGTTTTTAGAGCTTACCCTCACTAAGCATTATTGCTTACGCTCTCTTTGTTCAACATTGCAGATCCTTAGTTCGCGGGTTGCTTGAGCAAGTGGAGGGCCTCAAAGTGTGGTTGTTAGCCTTGAGTACCTTAAGTATGAGTTTTTACTGTTGAACATGTAATAGTTTGAGCAATGGGATATGTGTTGTTTTGATGGATGGTTGTTAGTCTTTAGGAGCTTGTTTAGACTCCTTGATATCTTGCTTTTGTATGGTTTGTATTGCCATGTTGGATTGTAACTCATGCCTAAATTGCTTATTCTGAATGTTAACCTTATGCCCAAGAGGTTACCTTTATGTTTGAATGATGATGTATGAATGCATGTTTCGTGAAGTCTTACCTTAATGTTTAGACTCGTCTTAATCTTGTTAAAGCATGCTTTTATAGTTGGGTTGCCTTAGGTTTAAGTGTTTTGTTGTTGAAGTGTGTTTTGGTGGTGTTTTGGGACACCCTAGTGCCTTAAAACAGCCAAAACGAGTCTGCAGACAGGGGGCGTTTCGGAACGGGCCATCCTGTTTCGGAACGGTCCCTTTGCATTTGGCCTGCCGTTTTGAAACGGATGGGGGTCGTTTCGGAACATTTTTGCTACTGGAATTTTGAGAAATTGGCGAGATGAAGGCGTTCCGAAACGGGCCTTTGATGTTTCGAAACGGTCAAATCTCGTTGACCACGAGAAGTTGACCGTTAGGGTCGTTTCGATACGAGTCACCCATGTTTCGAAACGGTCACCCTATGGTTGACCTTGGCCTGTTGACTAAGTCAAGGCGTTTCGGAACACCCTAAGGGCGTTTCGAAACGGCCTGCTGTAAAGGACTAAAATGAGCTGTTTGATGTTTTGGTTGGTCGGAGTATGTTACATTGTTTGTATCTTCCGCTGCTGCGCTTCACATAGGATTTAATTATCCCTATAGATAAGATAAAATAAAAAGAAATTTTCTGGGTCGTTAACCGAGGGGAAGCCTTAACGGGTTTCGCTTCGGTTTTCCCCGTGTGGCCCACTCGGATCGGTCATTCGACCAGACCGGGACGAGGGGGTTACAATACCTACCTAGACCCGGACAATAACAACGATACCCTTTTTGACAACGTGAATACCCCAAAAACACACATCTCAAAGACTTAGGATCAAGTTTTGTAACTTGAGGACGGACATCCCGAACAAAACAAATACAACCAAAAATTTTCGGGGAAAGGGGAAACAAATTCTTAGTGAGGAAAAAAGTATGAAAATGGATGTTACCCAACAAAACCGAAGAGGGCATACGATTGATCAAAAAACAAGTTGTGGAGATGGCATCAGCCCAAAAACATTTTGGAACCTGCATTTGAAATAGCAAAGCTCGGGCTGTTTCAAGAAGATGTCTATTTTTGCGTTCAGCAACACCGTTTTGAGAAGGGGTGTCAACACAAGAAGTTTGATGGAGAATACCGTGCTCAAGCATATATTTCTAAAAAGGACCTGAAACATACTCTTTTGCATTATCACTTCTCAAGTTTCGGACAGGTGTACCAAATTGGGTTCGAATCTCAGCACAAAAAGAAGAGAAATGAGTAAATAATTCTGAGCGAGATTTCATTAAATAAAGCCATGTCATTCGAGAATAATCATCAACAAAAGTAACAAAATAACGAAAACCAGGTTTAGAAGTAACAGGACTAGGACCCCAAACATCAGAGTGAACTAACTCAAATGGAGCAGAAGCTCGGTTATTGACTCTAGGACTGGAACTAAGGCGATTGTGTTTAGCAAACTGACAAGACTCACAATCTAAGGATTTTAAACTAGAAAATTGAGGACAAAGTTTCTTCAAAGAAGGTAGAGAAGGATGACCCAATCGACAATGTTCTTCAAAAGGACTGACAATTCCAGTGCAAGCAACAGGTTCTGGAACATGGGTGTCAAGGATGTAGAGGCCATCAGACTCATGCCCTTTACCAATAATCTTCTTCTTCAAAAGATCCTGAAACACACAATAACCAGGAAAAAATGAGACACAACAATTAAGGGTTTTTGTAAGTTTACTAACTGACATCAGGTTAAAGGATAAATGTGGTAAACTCAAAACAGAGGACAAAGTAAGAGAGGGAGTGGGGTACGAAGTGCCAGAGCCAATAACAGAAGATGTGGAACCATCGGCTAAAGTAACAGGATTGATAGAAGGATGTGTTGTAAAATGAGAAAGAAGATTGGGTTACCTGTCATGTGGTCTGTGGCACCAGAATCAATGACCCATTTGGAAGAGGTGGAAACAAGACATGTATTGGATTTACCTGACTCAACAAGGGCAGAAACAAGACCGGAAGGATGCTTGACAGTGTCTTGAAGGTGAAGAAGCTTGGCATACTCATCTGCAGATATCGTAACAGCCGATGAAGAAGTGTCTACACTAGAAGCAACATTAGCAGACGAAGTTTTCTTAAACTGCAGCTTCCGGCAATCACGCTTGGTATGTCCCGGTTTGTGACAATAATGACAGATAACTGCACTGTGATCTGGACCACGAACCCCAAACTGTGGATCGCTTTTGGTAGACTCCGACCCCATAGAACGACCAGGACCACTACTCTTGAAATGTTGCTTGCCAGAGTTAGAAGGAAGAGCACGACTAAGCAAAACACTGCCATGTTGTGGGGATGGAGTAGGCAAAGAATTCTCAGTACGAAGGACTCTCCGAAAAACATCATCGAGGCTGGAGATCTCGGAACCAGAGAGAATCTGAGATTTAGTTGTCTCAAATTCCGGTGGAAGACCAGCAAGAAAACTCATAACCGCCATTTGCTCTCGCTGACTACGTTGGACCTCAATATCAGCACTAAAAGGAAGCAACATATTAAGCTCTTCATACGTTTTCTTGAAATCCATAAAATAACTAGTTAAAGTCCGGTCTTCTTTGTCAGCCCTGTAAAAATGCTGACAAACATCATAGATACGAGAAAAATTTCCTTTGCCAGAATATAAGAATTGCAAATAGCTCATCAACTGTTTCACCGTCTTGCAATGATTAACCAAACCTACCACCTCACTGTCAATAGAATTATGAATCTGAATATAGAGGCGAGCATCTTCTCTCATCCAAGGAAGGCGAGAATCATCCGTCGGAGGATCATCAGTCAAATGTCTGTCCATAGAAAGGCTTAACAAATACAACTCAATTGTATGGTTCCAATCGAGAAAATTAAAGCCATTCAATTTATGATCAGTAATCTTAGACGTAATCGGAACGATATCAGACATAAAGTCAACCTTTTTATCAGCCATGAAGTCAAAGAAGCAAAGAACCCAAAAAAAAAACAAAACCCTAATAAATCCAAAAGATAGAACACCCAACCCAAAACAATCTGAAAGCAAGGACCGGCGGCAGGGGTGTGATCGGAATGAAGTAGCGACGGCGGTGGAAAAATCGGCGGCGAAAAGGGGCCACCACGCGCTCTCACGCGCCGGCGCGTGAAGGACAGGCGGAAGCTTGTGGTGGCGCGTGAGGCTCACGCGCAGGGAATCTGGTGACCGGAAACTCCAGATCGGCAGATCGGCGGACGGTGGCCCTTGTGGTACGGGCGGTGTCGACAGAAAAGGCCTCCGAAGGTGGCCGGTGAAGAACGACCAAAAAATTGGCTTTCGGTCAAAACCCTAACAGCCCAAATTTTTTTTTTATTGTATTCGAAAGAACCCAGGACAACTGATACCATGTAGAAAATAATTCCTTGTATTTTATTCATAGAACATATAGGCTATATATACAAATCTAATTTACCTAAACTAGGTAACATAATATATAACATTAATTACAATATATTCTAGCCTAATAAATAGCCTAGATTTTAGCCTAAGAATCTGTAACAGTAATGATGGTCTAAAGAGGAATAATGTAGAGGATTGTTATCATACTTCCAACAGAACTAAGGAAGCTGGTTCCTTTGGTGTAGATGAAGGAAAAAAGGTAAGATAAACTGTCAAATTTTGATATTTTCAGTACCAATGGTGTAATTGAGCTTTATATGCTTTCTCTGTTACAGGCGGTGGCAAAGACATCTAAAGAAAATAGATATCGACGGCTGTCTGATGAAATTGACTTCGATGAGAAATGGTTTCCTCTTCTTGATTATCTAAGTACTTTTGGGCTTAAAGATTCACACTTTATCCAAATGTACGAGAGGCACATGCCTTCTCTTCAAATCAATGTGTGTTCAGCTCAGGAAAGGTTGGACTACTTGTTGAGCGTTGGTGTGAAACAAAGAGACGTTAGGAGAATACTTTTGAGACAACCACAAATTCTAGAATACACAGTGGAGAACAACATGAAGTCCCATGTGACTTTTTTATTGGGTCTAGGGATTCCAAATTCTAGAATAGGGCAGATAATTGCACGTGCACCTTTACTGTTTTCATACAGCGTTGAAAATTCGTTAAAACCAACAGTGAAATACTTGATTGAGGAGGTTGGTATTAATGAACATGATTTAGGTAAAGTTGTGCAGCTGAGCCCTCAGATTCTAGTTCAACGGATTGACATATCATGGAATACTTGCTATATGTTTCTCTCCAAGGAGTTAGGAGCACCCAGAGATAGTGTTGTGAAGATGGTAAAGAAACACCCCCAGCTTCTTCACTACAGCATTGATGATGGATTACTACCCAGGATAAATTTCCTAAGGAGTATCGGAATGCGTAATTCTGATATCTTGAAAGTCTTGACTAGTCTTACACAGGTTTGTTTCCTTGTAAGTTCATGAAAACACATAAAATTGTTTCCTCTCTTACAATTTGGTTTTGTTTCTAGGTCTTATCTCTGTCATTGGAGGACAATCTAAACCCTAAGTATCTGTACTTGGTCAATGAACTGAATAATGAGGTGCACTCTTTGACAAAATATCCTATGTACTTGAGCTTGTCACTGGACCAGAGAATTCGACCCCGCCACCGGTTCTTGGTTTCCCTAAAGAAAGCTCCAAAGGGGCCATTTCCACTTGGTTCGTTGGTCTGTAACACCCGGGTTTGGGGGTCGGGAGAAAATAATATTAAAATATTGTTTCGGGTTTCGGTTTTTATAATTAAAATAATAAATTAATATTTGGGATTCGCATTTTCAAAACGAATTATTTTATGTTGGACTTAAGTTGTTTTGGAATCAATTTCATGGATTTTAAACATGGATGAGATATGCCATCTCATTAAGGGCAAAGGTGTAATTAAAGGGTCTCCTATTTTTTTTTAAAACCCCTTTAATTTA
This sequence comes from Hibiscus trionum, assembly GCA_030270665.1. Lineage (NCBI taxonomy): Eukaryota > Viridiplantae > Streptophyta > Magnoliopsida > Malvales > Malvaceae > Hibiscus > Hibiscus trionum. The sequence goes on along the minus strand of BSYR01000020.1, from coordinate 13,901,024 downwards.
AAAGACCACTTTAATTCCTATCTTCATCTTCTTCTTTCCTCTCCTTCACGCCAAAAACCCCCTCCCTCTCCAAATCTCCATTCCTTCACCCCCATGCTCTTTGTTGGTGATTTTTGAAAGGTAAAACCGTTTCTAACTTGCCCTCCTCTTCCTCTTTAAGATGTTACCTTTAATTTTCATAAAGCTCATAGATTTTGAAGTTTAGGGTTTTGAGTTTTTAGGTTAAAAATACAAACTTTAATGTCTTTAATTTGAGCTTTCGATTTATTGAAGTTATATATGTTGTTTACTACCCGTAAGGTCCAACATAGTTAATTTTTACATAGTTTTATGTTGAGTCCCGAATTTGGGTATAAATGGGTTTTTTGGAGGGTTTTGGGTGAGTTTTGGGGGTTGTTTTAGGTGGGAATTGATAGCCCAATGGTAGTACTATGGTTAGGGGTTGATTTGGGATCATTTGTGAGTGCAATGGGTGTTGAAAACATGGATTTTGGAAGGGGTATGTGGGCTGTCCGAGATTGCAAAGTATGGGGTGTGGTCATGGCTTGCAACATTGTGAATTGTGATTGAATTGTGTTTCGGGTTGGTCTTTTGATGTTGGGCTGATTTGGAATTGTTTGAAATGTGTTTGAGGTTGTTTAGAAGCGGGAATTCGCGTTGGAAAAGCTTCGGGAAGAAATCCGGAAATTTGAGGGAGGTTGCTTGCTTGGCTTGGAGCTTGGAAGCTTAGGTGAGTGGTTAAATATTTTTAAAATGGTTTTGAGTATTTGGTTCAAACATGTGAACCTAGGATGGGCTTGGTAAACCCACCTAGAGTTGGGATTAGAGTGGTAGCCTAATCCCAAGCTTTGATTAGAGACTTTGGTTGCACTCTTTAATGGTTGTATATGCCTCGTTTTGAATTGTGATGGTGTTGATTATATATATGTTGTATACATGTATGTTGAGGCATGTTGGATGCATTGTTATATGCATGATGATGATAGATGTGATATGGTTATACACATTTGCAAAATATGATGTGATATGTTTGATAATAATGTACATGTGGTGTTGTCATATGAAATGAGATTATGAGGTGATTGCTTGATCCGAGGATCATGGTGAGTACATACTAGGCATGGAAATGTGGTTTGTGCATGACGGTAAGTCATGGTGAGTACGTGCTAAGCACAGAAGTTGTTAATAAATGATATTGTGGAATGTGTTAGTATTGGCACTAGTATGCTTGGGTACAAATGATCAATCATTAGGATGTTTAGTGTGCACACGTGAGTCAAAATGCGCGCGTGGTCTTGATGATGGTAGTCATCAAGATGGAGTACGGGTTCGCCCGGAAATCTTCATATATATTTATATGTCGGTGATGAGTGGAATCCCATCGACGGGCGTGAGGATGAGTGGAATCCCCTCCGCGTGAAATGAGGCGTGAGGATGAGTGGAATCCCCTCCGCGTGAACGGTGATGAGTGTAATCCCACCGTCAGGTAATGGTTGTGTTGTTGGATGTGAGTTCCAACGGTTATCCGCGTATTCAAGTCATAGTTAGGTGCCAATACGGATTGTAGTTTATGTTGCCAATATGTGGTTAATTGTGAGCCAATGAGATTTGGGATGTGTTGCTAACATGGTTTAATATATGTGATTTCATATGTTGTGGTTTTAAACCTGTTGAGCATGACATGATATTGAGTATATGATCATGCATCATCTATAATTATGGCTCGTGTGGATCAGAGGTAAGGTCATGCATTTTATCTTGGTTGTAGCTCGTGCTTGGACCCTGCATTGTCGAAGGTTTGTTTTATGAGCTTACCCTCACTAAGCTTTTATGCTTACGCTCTCTTTTGTTCGACAATGCAGATAAATAGCTTGTGGGTGGCAAAGGCAAGGAAAGGTCTCCAAATGTTGCTTTTGGTGAGTTCAAGTATGAGTTTTAATGTTGAACATGTAATGGTTAAAGCAGTGGGACATGTGTTATTTTGTTGGATGTTTGTTAGTTGTTAGGAGCTTGCTTAGAGTCCTTGTTATCTTGCTTTTGTATGGCTTGTGTTGCCATGTCTGAATGGTATCTCATGCCTAAATTGCTTATCATGTATGTTGCTTATGTGCCTTTGAAGTTACCTTTATGTTGGGATGTTGAAGTGTGAGCTTTGAATGCTTGAATACCATCTTGGGTCTATTGCATGATTTCCTTGATGCTCATACGTATTGGGTGCTTGTATGGCTATATAGTGGTATGTAAATGTTGTGTGAATGTTTGGTTGGAGCTAGGGAAGTCTTAAATTGCATTTAGATTCGAGTCTTGATCGTTCTTGCTAAGTTTGGGAGGCTTTGCTGTACAGGGGTATCGATACGGTTGGTACGGTATCGATACCACCTTCTTGTTCAGGCCTCGTGTATCGATACACTTGAGAGGTGTATCGATACCATTTTGGTCACTGGAGCTACTGTCCAGTTCGGTATCGATACCAGCCTCAGGTGTATCGATACCGTCATCTTAGCTTTGACCGTGGGAAGTCAACCGTTGGGGAGGGTATCGATACACCCCTTGGGTGTATCGATACGGTCTCTATGGGTTGACTTTGATCAGTTGACCTAGTCAAGGGGGTATCGATACACCCCTTAAGGGTATTGATACCGCCTGTGATTAAAACTTAATTATGGGCTGTAGGTTGTTGGGCTGAGTTCGTTGGCTTGCCTCGTGAATGTTGTTCTGCTGTATGATCACGTAGGATTAAATACTCATCTAGACAAGATTAAAAAAAAAATAGGGTTGCTAACCGAGGGGGAATTCCCTTGGGAGTTTTCACTCGGTTTTCCCCGTGTGGCCCACTCGGATCGGTCATCCGGCCAGACCGGGACGAGGGGGTTACATTTGTTGGTATCAGAGCCTAAGGTTACCGAGACCTTGGGCAGGTAAGTGAGGTAAGTTTAAGTTTTGAATTGATATGCACGGTGTTTGCTTGCTCTGTAAGTATGACTGCTTGTATGACAAGTATGTTGATTGTTTGTTTAAAAGCATGTTGTTCGTTATCCGGGTATGCTGTGATGAATGATTGTGGATTGAGAATGCATGTTGTTTGATTGTACGCATATATTTGCTTGTTTAGCAAGTAAGCCTTGTTATATGCTTGTTTGAGCATGTATGTGTGTTGAGTTGTTTGAAACATGTTTAGTAGAGTCCCATTGCTACTATTACATCGGAAAAATAGATTTTAAGTGAGGAAATCATACTTGAGCCACTTGGACCTTTCCTTTGCTAACCCAACTTGTATGTTAAATTGTTGATTGATTTATTGCTTTTAGTAAGTTTGGGGCCAGTGTGCGGGCCGTGAATCGGTAAGTGGAAGTTGTGGTTTTGAAAATGTGGATGATGTGGAGGAAGTTCTTTGCTATAGTTAGGGGAGTATGGTTGTACCGGAGTTGAGGTACAATTTGTTTGCTCGAGTCGGTGTGTATGTGGGTTGATTCCTGTGGATGAGGGACGATGTGATCAACACTGGCATCAGTTGGTAAGAAGAAGTGAAGACATATGAGTGGGAGTTAGAGTGGTGTCGATGTTTTAACAGGTAAGCCCTTGGTACAGTGTTAAGTTGCTTCCTCCAGTTGATTCTAAATCCGTGCTTTCGTATATCGTTAGCAAGTATGCAAGTTTGAATATGCCCGGTGAAGTGTTAGAGGTAGGTGCGAGTACCTTGGTTCTTTTAGCAAGATCGAGGTAGGGGTCTCGCGTGAGTAATCTGAAATTCAGAAGTGTTAGTTGGTAACCGTTAGGGGTTCGACCTATGATCCTAATGCAAGACAGCCGGTCAGTGTCTGAGAATGGGAGCTAGTTTGTGTAATTGGGTCAGTGTACGTTGAGTTGTCTTCCAGCAAGCGGAAGAGATTAAGTCACTTCCGATGTAGTTGAGCCGAGAAGGGAGTCTTGAGCTTTGACTCCAGATTGTTTGTTAGGGGCAGAACAAGTCCAGCATGACTGTTTGTGTGTGTGATCAGAATTGAATCTTGAAGTTACGAGATGCTCTAAGAACAGTTTAGAAGAGTCAGATTTTGTTGGGGAACCAGTCTGAAGACAAGAGGACCGAAGACTATCAGTTGTGTACATGTGAAGTTGCAATTTCTGCGGATACCTCATTTTGTGTAAGCATGTAAGAAATTAGATATCTTTGTTGAGACCTTAGATGTAGGGACACATGTGACTAGCCTTTTGGGAGATAGTAGTGATCAGAAAGAGGTACAAAAGATGTTTGTTGGTGGTTCAGAGTTACTAGTTTCTAGTAGATGTGAAGTGATTGTCTTCCTACGGTTTCGATGTACCTTTTTGACATGGTTTGGCTTGTAGAGCACAAAGCTAGGATATACATTGAGACAAAGAGAGAATTGCCTTGAAGTCACAGATTTTTGTGAGACTGTAGTAGTAGGTAAGGATGTGAACTCCTTATTGAATGTTGATCCAGCTTTAGAGGTCAAAGATTGGTTGAGTTTAGTCAACAGGCTTGCTTAGCAATTGTGATGGATTTGATTTCGAATGAAGATTTAACCACAGAATGTTAGAATAGTTGTGTTTTCTCTTCCTAGAAGTGTTTGGAAGAATTGCCGGTTTACCTCTTGTTAGAGGAGAAGAGTTTGTTATTGAGACCTTTTTTGAGGTTGCTTCCGTTTTGTTTGTTTTGTAACTTATGAATTCCGGAAGGATTGAGAACGTTGAAGAATTAACTTCGAGACTTGTTAGACCTTAGATTCATTAGGCCTAGTGCATCATCTCAGAGTTCTACAATGTAATTTGTGAAGAAGAAAGAGTGACAGTACGAGAATGTGTTCAGATTACATACAGTCAAAACAAGTGACAGTGAATGATTAGTATCCGTTTCCGAGTGTCAGTGATTTATTGGTCAGTTAGTGTGTGCTTCAGTCTATTTGAAGATTAGTTTGAGATCCGATTTCTTCCAGCTGAAAGTGAGAGAAGTTGATGTACCGAAGATAGTTTCCGGGGCAAGATGTGATCGCCTTGAGCTCTGAGTTATGTCGTTTTGTTTGACTAGTGTATTAGTTACCTTCATAGAGATGTTGAGCAGAATATTTTCCTGAGTTTCTTGATCAGTTGTAGTAGCTCTTCTAGATGTCACGTGAGTATATTCAAGTACCGAGGAAGATCATGACAAGCTTTGAAGTTAGTGTGGTAGATTCTATTAGAGAATTAATTGTATACCAAGTTGTGCAACGTCAACTTTGAGTTAATGAAGATGTTCTCCTAGAACGTGCAGATCATCCGAGTGTATTAGAGTAAATCCCAAGTAGGCAAAAGAAGACATGAGTTGGAAGAAATTGAAGACTGTGACAGATATCTATAGTTCCTAGGTCTAGCATTGTTACTTTCAGAGAATTGTAAATGGTCTTTTGAAGATAGTTGCTCCATTGATAGATTGATATAGAAGAATGTTCAGTTGTGTGGTTAAATGCGAGATAATGAGCCCTAGAGAAACTGAAAGAAACTTTGATGAAAACTTCGACCTTGATCCAGCCTATACTAGAGAAAGAGCTTGTGAACTGTAGTGACGTGTTACATGTAGGGTTAGGCTGTGTGCTTATGCAAGACGGAAGATTGCGACTTGTTCATCGAGTTAGTTGAAAGACCGTGAGAAGAGTTATCCGATATGAGACATAGAGTTAATTACAGTTGTATTTGCTTCGAAGACTTAGAGACAAAGCTTGTATAGTAAGAAATGCACAGTGTGTACGTACATATTATCAGAACTTGAATTGTTAGACAACTTAGGAAGGGTTGAAACTTGAACAGCATAAAGTGTTAGAACTGCTTGAAGACTGTAATATCAAGATTGAGTACCATCCGAAGATAGTCAACGTAGTAACCGATGTTCCGAGTTGTAATTGTTGTTAGATTAGTAGTTGAGTTGCAAGTTGTATTTGCCGAATTCAGTTACCGAATGACAGTATTTTTGTGGCCGCGTTTCATGTTGAACCTACATTGAGTCAGAATGCTAGAAGAGAAATAGTTGCAAGACAGATTCTTGGCACCTCACGTGCGAGGCATAGTAAAAGAAAGACCTTCAGAATACAGTTCCAGAGATGATAGAGTTTTGCATTTCAGAGACATAATAGTTGTACCTATGGACATAGTGTTTTGAGACGTATTGTGTTGGCCGAAGCATACGACAGTTCATTTGTATTGCATCTGAGTTGTATGAAGACATATTGTGGGTTGAAGACGAGTACTTCCGGATTGAGTTGATGAATAGTGTGGTTCACTATGAGAGTAAGTGAGTAAATTGCCAGAGTGTTAAGACCGAGCGTCAGTTTCTTCTAATTTGTTACATCCGTGGAAGGTTCTTAATGGAAGTGAGTAATAGAGATTCGAGATTTCAGCTAGAATAATTTCGAAGACGTTTGTATAACGTTTGGTTACCTGTTGAAGACAGAGGATCAGTCAGAGAAAGTTATGAGTCAAGTGTTCAAACAATGTTGTATGAGATTGTGAATCGGGCTAGTTCAGTTGTTTAATTGTTGCGGTTACCACCAGAGTTAGAAGAGGGGTTGGTGATGTGATTTGTGTATCTACGATTCGGGAATGTGAGTCAGATCTGTCCCGTACCATATTTGTTGAAGAGATTGAATTGAATCCGGATTCGACTTATGAGGAATAATCAGTTGAGATCTTAGTGTCGGATAGCAAATGCTGTGTGCCGAGTCTACCGAGTTGGTTAGTACGTTGTGGTGAGAGAGGAATGTGTGGAGGAGCATGTTTCAGTGACTCTTCATGTTTGATGAATTTTGGGGACGAAATTCCTTAAGTGGGGGAGAGTTGTAACACCCGGGTTTGGGGGCCGGGAGAAAATAATATTAAAATATTGTTTCGGGTTTCGGTTTTTATAAATAAAATAATAAATTAATATTTGGGATTCGCATTTTCAAAACGAATTATTTTATGTTGGACTTAAGTTGTTTTGGAATCAATTTCATGGATTTTAAACATGGATGAGATATGCCATCTCATTAAGGGCAAAGGTGTAATTAAAGGGTCTCCTATTTTTTTTAAAACCCCTTTAATTTAAAAGACCACTTTAATTCCTATCTTCATCTTCTTCTTTCCTCTCCTTCACGCCAAAAACCCACTCCCTCTCCAAATCTCCATTCCTTCATCCCCATGCTCTTTGTTGGTGATTTTTGAAAGGTAAAACCGTTTCTAACTTGCCCTCCTCTTCCTCTTTAAGATGATACCTTTAATTTTCATAAAGCTCATAGATTTTGAAGTTTAGGGTTTTGAGTTTTTAGGTTAAAAATGCAAACTTTAATGTCTTTAATTTGAGCTTTCGATTTATTGAAGTTATATATGTTGTTTACTACCCGTAAGGTCCAACATAGTTAATTTTTACATAGTTTTATGTTGAGTCCCGAATTTGGGTATAAATGGGTTTTTTGGAGGGTTTTGGGTGAGTTTTGGGGGTTGTTTTAGGTGGGAATTGATAGCCCAATGGTAGTACTATGGTTAGGGGTTGATTTGGGATCATTTGTGAGTGCAATGGGTGTTGAAAACATGGATTTTGGAAGGGGTATGTGGGCTGTCCGAGATTGCAAAGTACGGGGTGTGGTCATGGCTTGCAACATTGTGAATTGTGATTGAATTGTGTTCCGGGTTGGTCTTTTGATTTTGGGCTGATTTGGAATTGTTTGAAATGTGTTTGAGGTTGTTTAGAAGCGGGAATTCGCGTTGGAAAAGCTTCGGGAATAAATCCGGAAATTTGAGGGAGGTTGCTTGCTTGGCTTGGAGCTTGGAAGCTTAGGTGAGTGGTTAAATATTTTTAAAATGGTTTTGAGTATTTGGTTCAAACATGTGAACCTAAGATGAGCTTGGTAAACCCACCTAGAGTTGGGATTAGAGTGGTAGCCTAATCCCAAGCTTTGATTAGAGACTTTGGTTGCACTCTTTAATGGTTGTATATGTCTCGTGTTGAATTGTGATGGTGTTGATTATATATATGTTGTATACATGTATGTTGAGGCATGTTGGATGCATTGTTATATGCATGATGATGATAGATGTGATATGGTTATACACATGTGCAAAATATGATGTGATATGTTTGATAATGATGTACATGTGGTGTTGTCATATGAAATGAGATTATGAGGTGATTGCTTGATTTGAGGATCATGGTGAGTACATGCTAGGCATGGAAATGTGGTTTGTGCATGACGGTAAGTCATGGTGAGTACGTGCTAAGCACGGAAGTTGTTAATAAATGATATTGTGGAATGCGTTAGTATTGGCACTAATATGATTGGGTACAAATGATCGATCATTAGGATGTTTAGTGTGCACACGTGAGTCAAAATGCGCGCGTGGTCTTGATGATGGTAGTCATCAAGATGGAGTACGGGTTCGCCCGGAAATCTTCATATATATTTATATGTCGGTGATGAGTGGAATCCCATCGACGGGGGTGAGGATGAGTGGAATCCCCTCCGCGTGAAATGAGGCGTGAGGATGAGTGGAATCCCCTCCGCGTGAACGGTGATGAGTGTAATCCCACCGTCAGGTAATGGTTGTGTTGTTGGATGTGAGTTCCAACGGTTATCCGCGTATTCGAGTCATAGCTAGGTGCCAATACGGATTGTAGTTTATGTTGCCAATATGTGGTTAATTGTGAGCCAATGGGATTTGGGATGTGTTGCTAACATGGTTTAATATATGTGATTTCATATGTTGTGGTTTTAAACCTGTTGAGCATGACATGATATTGAGTATATGATCATGCATCATCTATAATTATGGCTCGTGTGGATCAGAGGTAAGGTCATGCATTTTATCTTGGTTGTAGCTCGTGCTTGGACCCTGCATTGTCGAAGGTTTGTTTTATGAGCTTACTCTCACTAAGCTTTTATGCTTACGCTCTCTTTTGTTCGACAATGCAGATAAATAACTTGGGGGTGGCAAAGGCAAGGAAAGGTCTCCAAATGTTGCTTTTGGTGAGTTCAAGTATGAGTTTTAATGTTGAACATGTAATGGTTAAAGCAATGGGACATGTGTTATTTTGTTGGATGTTTGTTAGTTGTTAGGAGCTTGCTTAGACTCCTTGTTATCTTGCTTTTGTATGGCTTGTGTTGCCATGTCTGAATGGTATCTCATGCCTAAATTGCTTATCATGGATGTTGCTTATGTGCCTTTGAGGTTACCTTTATGTTGGGATGTTGAAGTGTGAGCTTTGAATGCTTGAATACCATCTTGGGTCTATTGCATGATTTCCTTGATGCTCATACGTATTGGGTGCTTGTATGGCTATATAGTGGTATGTAAATGTTGTGTGAATGTTTGGTTGGAGCTAGGGAAGTCTTAAATTGCATTTAGATTCGAGTCTTGATCGTTCTTGCTAAGTTTGGGAGGCTTTGCTGTGCAGGGGTATCGATACGGTTGGTACGGTATCGATACCACCTTCTTGTTCAGGCCTCGTGTATCGATACACTTGAGAGGTGTATCGATACCATTTTGGTCACTGGAGCTACTGTCCAGTTCGGTATCGATACCAGCCTCAGGTGTATCGATACCGTCATCTTAGCTTTGACCGTGGGAAGTCAACCGTTGGGGAGGGTATCGATACACCCCTTGGGTGTATCGATACGGTCTCTATGGGTTGACTTTGATCAGTTGACCTAGTCAAGGGGGTATCGATACACCCCTTAAGGGTATCGATACCGCCTGTGATTAAAACTTAATTATGGGCTGTAGGTTGTTGGGCTGAGTTCGTTGGCTTGCCTTGTGAATGTTGTTCCGCTGTATGATCACGTAGGATTAAATACTCATCTAGACAAGATTAAAAAAAAAGGGTTGCTAACCGAGGGGGAATTCCCTTGGGAGTTTTCACTCGGTTTTCCCCGTGTGGCCCACTCGGACCGGTCATCCGGCCAGACCGGGACGAGGGGGTTACATGGTCCCAACTGATGAATGCTTTTGCCAGCAGTGGGCCGGAACTAGTTTAGATAAATATTTGGCATTTCGTCAAAGGCTACTACTCAAGGAGTTTGCAAAGAAATATGAGAAGTAGTGAAAAGTTTCAAAAGCTTCCTTCCTAATACTAGAATCCATGTAGCAGATTGGTATCCCGTCCATCCACTTCAAGCTGTCTAGTATCATAGCCCTCTGACACTTCTCTGAGGTTTTGGAATGATAAAGGGAAATCTGAAAGTAAGAATTTGGAGTGAAATTTAGATGGTAACTGACCCTGGTACCTTGCTAATTTGAAATTGGTTGGTTTGCTTGCTGTGCACTTATCGTATTTTTACAGAGTTTATGTTGCAAAAAATTTGCAACAGTTTCTTCTAGTCCAAGGCATGAAGAGGAGAGATTATACTAATTATTGATGACAAGCAAGGACAACCCGTGTCCTGGTGGCAAAGGTAGATGTTTATCATCCCTTGGGACCTGGCTTCGAGCACCAGTAATGCCATGCTGTGTGTGCCGTCTTCTAAAAGACTAAGAAAGTTGAACAGATGCTATCCTTGTATCGCACCAGCATATTCAAAAATATATATATATATATGAAAATCTTGAAAAAAAAACTTGAATATATCATGTCCGGCACTTATATCCGGGTTCGAGTAATGAAGGAAGTATCTAAGATCTGTATACCATTCAGATATTCCTCATGCCATAAGACTAAAATGTTCTTTATTTTCTTACAAGTTGTCTGTCATACCATGTATTGTATTGTTTTGGGTATACATTTATGCTTTTGCATGATCTATCAATATCGATGCAGGCTGTGACCCGCTGACTAATGAAGAGGAGAATTCCAGAAACAAGTTGCAGTTATCCAGTTGATACTTGCAGGGATTTTTCCATTTTTTGCTTTACATTATATGAAGGATACACTCTCCATTTACAGTCAAACCCTTCTGCACATGATATAAAAACCGTCTACCCTTTCGGATTCCACTGTATTCGAATGGGTGAATGGTATTGATCGTTTCTTTTCTTACATCCTTTGCAACATGTATCATTGAACTAGTCTCCTTTATGCACAAAGTTGGAAATTTTTGTTTCATTATGCTCATGTTTCAGCCTCATGTGGGTTTACTGGGTTGGATTCCTCAAGTGTTCCATTAATGCAACACAAGAGGAGACACTGATTAGGTAATGGATTGGGGTGTGAGTTTTTAGTTCCTAGGACTCAGGCAAACCTTATGCCAGTTTATTTTCAAAATAATACATAAATATAAATATTATTAACTATGAACTTGAATTAAATTCATCTGAACTTATATATATTTTTAATCCAAAATCTGTTTTGTACGAGTTGGATCTATAGGACAACCCGACTTTCAATGGGAACATGAAGACATAGACTAAGTCCAAAAGCAATGAGTTATATTCCTCCAGGTTTTTGGAAATTAATGCTGGTAATTCTCCACTTTGAGACTATCAATAGCCAGCCTCATTTGGCATAATGTTGCCACCTATGCTTTCAATCACCATCTTCCTTTTTTTTAATCTCAATTATACTTTCATTATTCCATATCCAAGCTTAAATATGAATATAATCAATATATTTAAGTGATTTTACGGTTGTAGTAGCAATTTTGTTCACTCTTTTTAATTTTACCGAATTGGATGTGAGATATTTAATGTGTACAGTTTGCCAACCCTGCACCACCCAAATTCAACTTTTCCATGATTTTGCCCAAGGCTAAAAGGCAAAGATAGTTAGCCAAAATTCCCTGAGATATGTAGGGGAGGGGAGGCCGCTTTTGAGCTTGTGCCCACTCTCCCAACAATCAAGTTCTAAGACAAGAGTGTTCCAACAACAATAGCTTCATTGAAACAATCCACTAACTATACCTTTCCCCTTCCATGCCATTTCTATCCAACAACTTCATGACAAAGCACACAATATCAAGGGAGAAAGAGAGGGGAAAAGGCTTTCCTTTTCTCAATGAATCAAGAACTCCAATGTCCAAAATATATTCTCCTTTTCAACTCTTGTCACCATTCCTTTGTTAAAAATGAAAAGGCGGTCCGAAAATAAATAAATAAACAACGGATTGCAGATATTGAAATTCAAACTTTTAACACATAGGTGAAAATACTACAAGTATCCCCCACCAAAAAAGGGGCACCATCTTTCTTGAAAGGCCAATAGCTCTTGGAAACAAGCCGACAGAGAATCAACCATCCTTTTATTCTGCAAAAAGAAACACTTCCAAATGCTACATTCCATCTCAGTTTGGACTTTTTTTCAGACCCTTTTCTTCCTATCATCTATTTTTACCTCAACACATTGCCACATAACTCTGCCTGCTTGGACTTTGCATCTCAGCGGCTGATTCTACCATGTTTTTTCTTCCCTTCTACATCATTGAGAATCAACTAAAGCGGCTTGCATCGAATAGAATAACGATTCCAAAGCTTATAAATGTCATATATATAATGATATAGCAACCTCAGATCACCTTATGAGCATTCTCCTCGGTACCATTGATAGGCTCCAGTTTAGTTTTTCCTCATGGGAAGGCAGAGTGACCCGGCTGTTCATTCTTCCATTGCTCTCTTGCAAGAGAGGTTCAGACAGCTGCAGCGAGCCAAGGAATTGAGGCAGGAAAGAGAGGTTTTACGGTTGCTATCCGAAGCGGAGAGGATCAATCCAGGCACACCAAATGAAGCATCACAATCTTTTATCCATTCTGAATTGATCCTTCAGCCTAGACCACCTCTCCAAGGATCTGCATACGGTGAATCTAGCATGCGAAGCATGCATAATCGACGCCAGGTTATTGAAGCTCCGATATTGTCGAACTTACAGCCAAGAGACACGGTCTTTCATACATCTACCTTTAATGATTCAGATGTTGACACTTCACTTCATCTGTGAACAATTGTACAATGTTAGCCTATTCTCGTATTTTTGTTTCATTCTCTGGTTTGAGTCTTTACCTCTTCTAATGGAGCTGTATGAAAACGGTAAGGGGAAAAGGGCGGTCTTCGGGTGGAAATGAGAGATAAACAAATACTTTAGCATATATATAATCTATATATAACACTATAGTCCATTAGGACTCTTCTTTATTCTCGTTATGATCAGCAGTTATATAGTGATCTGAGAGGTCATCCCCTCTTGCCTCTTTAGAAATGCATCATCACCATGGTTACCATTATTTGAGTCTTCATCATTGTTCCGTTTCCTCTTCATGATTTTTGGTATCTAATAGAGCTTCCTCATCGTTTATCCTTTCAAATCGAACAACACTAACTTTCCGGGAGTTTCCTACCAATATATGCACCAAAAACAAGTCTCCCACATTAAAGTGTTAGTAATGTAGTTGATCAAGTTTTGGCCTGATAAACATTTCGAATCAATAGAAAACTTGACAGAAAATATGTACTTGAGTAAAAACTAAAAATCATAAGTTTGTATTTGGGACGAAAAAAATGCAAAGAACGCTTGCATTTGTAAAGACAGCCATCAATTGTATGTCATATGCAGCAGCAGTAATTCGAAAAGGCTGCATCCGACATGAAGAAGAGATGCCACAGTGAGAGCTCATCAGTGTTTCCTTCATAATAGTTTCTTTCTGAACTATGTAACATGTTTTATGAAATTATCTTGAAGGCGAATTATTGTTTACTTTCATCATGATTGAATACGACAACCGTTCCCAATATATCTCAGAAGAATATCTAAATTTGAATGATCCGGGTGAAACAAAAGGGAGATGGATCGCCGTGCTTTCGCCATTAAGGAAGAAAGACACTGATCTTTAACGAAAATATCATAGTGAATAAAGTTCATCATTTCAATTATTGTGTACATGTTTCAAGAGTAGTTCATTATCCCCTTCACCAAGTCGATTGTCTATAAGGAGCGCCCCAGAAGGTAGGAAGGAAAAATGGCGATTTAAGAAAGTGTACAGCAGGGCAGAAGAAAGAAGGGCGTGGTTTCAGTCAGGAATTAGTCCAGCCCAGAATTGTATGAAGATAGGCTCAACCCAAAATGACTGTGAGGTGGTTATCATTTCACCAAATAGTGGGAGAGTTGGGCCAAATTTCAAGGAAAACTTGTTACAAGGAGTTATACAAACGGATATCTTCACCAACCCTTATACAGAGAGAATCGGCCTGTGTCAATTAGACGGATCCACGCAATTTGAAAACGCGGACAACTCGAGACTTGAGAGATCCTGCGAAGACGATAATTGATTAGGATCATAAGGGGGCTCTAGTTGAAGGGGGTCATTGCGTGGAAAACAAAGGTTCTGACGAAAATCTGGAGTTGGAGTCAAGAAACGATCGTCCCTGTGAGGCTGATTATTATCGAGACCATTTTAAAGGGGATTTTAGCAGACTGTACAGAGAGACCAAGAGAAATTTGCTGATGGAGGCTTTGGATCGGGTAAGTTCATCCTCGGCCACTTCGCCCATTTTAAGGAGCTTCTCGTGGAAGCGTTAGCCACTTGAGAAGTTTGCAACATGTTGGGAATCTCTTTTGAAGGAGGGAAACAAGCTTTTATGAAAAAAGTGATCAGTCTGGAGATTAAGGAGAGGGAGGAGGCTTAATATTCATTCGGCATCTTCATGGGTAATTCTTCTGATTGAATCGGATGTCAAATTTTTCTGCTATATCGTGGAACATAAGGGGTTTAAGGAGGAAAGAAAAGTCGAGAGCTGTCAGAAGGTTGGTAATTGAGAAGAAGCCTTCCATTCTGTTCCTTCAAGAAACAAAATTGTCGAGGACAAGTCAGCTAATTCGAAGAAGATTATCAGGGAATTTGTTACAAGGGTTTTGTGGTATTCCGGCGATTGAAGCTGCTGAGGGTTTAGTATGCTTGTGGAATGAAAATCATTTCGAGGTCTCTGATAAAATAGAAAACAACAGGTTTATTGCGTTAATGGGGAAGGTTAAAGAGAATAATTTCAGGTGCGCTGTCATTAATGTGTACGGTCCATCCGTAGACTCTGAGAAGAGAGTCTTCTTCGAGGAATTACTAGCCTTTTGTATGGGACTGAGTCTGCCTTTATGCATAGGAGGGGACTTTAATGTATATCTTTCACCGGAGGAGAGAATAGGGGCCTA
This sequence comes from Hibiscus trionum, assembly GCA_030270665.1. NCBI lineage: Eukaryota > Viridiplantae > Streptophyta > Magnoliopsida > Malvales > Malvaceae > Hibiscus > Hibiscus trionum. The sequence continues at coordinate 13,885,942 of BSYR01000020.1, read as the reverse complement.
TCAGAATACAAGGAGCATGAATCTGTTCAGGGACTTCGTTCATCAAGCGGAACTAGTAGATTTGCCTCTTGCTGGAGGAATATTTATATGGTCCAATAATAGGGAGGAGCCGACTTTCGTCAGATTGGACCGCTTTCTGGTTAGTGTGTCGTTCTTGAATGTCTTCCATGATATTTCACAACTCCTTCTTCCAAGGTCAATCTCGGATCACAACGCTATCGAACTGGCTAATGTGAAAATCAACTGGGGTCCCAAACCATTCAAATTTTACAGTTACTTACTGGAGGAAAAGAGATTCGTAGATATGGTGGAGTCGACTATCTCAAGGCTGACTAAGACAAACAAAGGGAAGAACATAGAAAGAATCATCCGTGATACTAAAACAGAGATCAAAAAGTGGCCAGGCAGCAAGAGTGAAGAACTGTGTTGAGTGGATCACACGAATAATAATAACCAAGAGGGGGGGTGAATTGGAATTTTAACGATGTTGTAACGGAAATTGCAACTTAAAAATATTGACACGGGAATTTAGAGTGGTTCAAGTTCACCAACCGAACTCTACATCCACTACCTTAGTCTCACCAAGGATTTGCAACAATTTCCACTAAATTGTTCGTCCCCTTTTTCCAGGACAAGGAGGCAACCTTTACAATTTCGGTTAATTTTTCTACCCAAAAATTAACCCAATCCTCACACAAAAGAACAAAGAAATTTGTTGGCTAATATGGTATCTCTCAATACAAATGATAGCCCAATATCAAGCACTCAACCCAATTGAACAAAATAGAAATGAAGGATACAATTGGGGTTTCTAGACAAAAATGGGATTTCAACACAAATGCTTGTATTTGATGAAAGGATGTATGCTTGTAGCTCAATTGTTGATTGCTGGAGCTTCTTGGGGTCTATTTATAGCCTCTTGTTGATTTCCAACCGTTGTGGGTGATGGGCTAAAGATTGGAGCCGTTGGGGTGTTTTTCTCATGACTTTACAGCACCCAGACGCCTACCGTTTCGGAACGGGGTCAACCTGTTTCGGAACGGATTCAAAAATATAGCCGTTTTATAGCCGTTGGAGCGTCTACGAGAGCCCGTTTCGAAACGCCTAGGGGCCGTTTCGGAACGGTTTTGCCACTGCCAAAGGGGTGTTTCGAAACGGCCTTAGCCCGTTTCGGAACAGATTTGCCACTGTCAAAGGGGTGTTTCGAAACGGCCTAAGCCCGTTTCGGAACGCCCTATTTAATTTCAAAAAGTCAGTTAAAAACCGTTGCCCATGTTCGTTTGAATAAAGAACCGTTTCGAAACGAGTGATACCGTTTCGAAACCCCTTAACCCGTTCCGATACGCGTTGCGGAACAGGTTTACATCGAACTGAAAGTGTTTCGAAACGCCCTGGGGCCGTTTCGAAACGGGGCTGGAAAATTCACTGTTTTGACTTTAAAATACTTAAAAAATATTTTGTAAGTCTTTGGTTTTAGCTATGAAGTGGTCTTTAACAAGATATAGGGAATTTTAGGACTTTAAAATTTGTTTTGAATATTTTCATTTTAGTCCTTAGGTTTTTAGTTATATCAAAATTAAAGCATATGTTTTACAATCTCCCCCTTTTTGATATAACAAAACCAAAGTTAGAATTTTTTAAGAATTTTGAAAGTTTTGAAGATATTCTAACTCCCCCTTAATTTAAGATAGGTTTTGAAATTTAAAACTTGTGACTTTTGAAATCAAGGATCAAAACCTTAAGACAAATTTAAAAATTTGAAAATTTTTGGTGGCATGGCATGGCAATCCTATCCTCTTAAATATCTTCTCCCCCTTTTTGTTAGATCAAAAAGAAACAAGCTCATAAAAAAAGATTAGTACCAATAAGCAATAATAAGCAATCATAATTAATATCATCAAAATATCTAAAGCATAAACAATAAGTTCATAATCAAATCCCAAAATAAAAGATCATAAGCATAGGTTCCTAAAACATGAGAAAACATAAAGAAGCAAACTCAATCCTAAATGCATATAATATGATATGATATGAGTATCCTAGGCCTCGTCATCATCATCCTCATCATCATCATCGTTCTTGGCTTGAGAACGGTGATATTTTGTCCATTCTCCATAAAGAGTAGAAAATGAAAGATCAAGGTTGGCATTAGAAGTCTCAAGGGATTGAAGACGATCCTCGACGTTCTTCAATCGATTTCCCATAGTTTCAAAGCCCGAAGAAATACGAGTGTCCATAGTGTCAAAACGAGAATTCAAGGCATTGAAACGCTCGGTAAGAAAAACCGTGAGAGCATCTTGATTTTCCATTTGAACTTGAGGTGGAGGAGCAACGGGAGGAGGAATCGCTTCTCGATCAATTCTTTGCCAATAACCATCCAAATATGTGAATCCGGATTTTCGAAGAGAGGACTCACCAATTTTGGTCTTGCTAGGTTCCGGGGAATCATAGGTACAATCAATACCAAGATGATCGAAGAGAAAACTCAAGACAATGCCGTAGGTGAATGAAGTCAACTCATTGGTGTCAATAAGTTTGACATTATTGACGATCTCGGCAAAGATGATTTTGGGCACATTTGGGCGCTCACCTCTTCGAAAACATTCGAGCCAAAAGTGATCTTTTTCCCGGATGTGGGAGTATTTTCCTCCGGATGGTCGAATGAACCAAGAAACCATCAAATGAAGCACACGATCGTGCACATCTAAATGAAGAGCTTTTCCGGTAAAGGTGCCAAAGTGGCGTTCTTCTTCAATACCCTCATTCTTGAGTTTAAGGGCCGACTCCAAAAGAGCAATATTAATAACAAACTTTTGCCCTAGTAAAGATGACTCAATTCCTACAATCTCTGTTTTGGTTTCATCGTATAGGAAACGAGCATTAGAGTAGAAAAGAAGTACCAAGTTTATGTAGCAAACATCCTCAATGCTCAAGAAGAAAAGAAGATCCCACTCATCCAAACGATGAAGATAGCGAAAGAGAAATCGCTCGGAATTAAGGAATTCGACATCAATAACTCTTTCTTTACGAACAGCGAGATTTTTGACGTAGGAGAAGCGAGCACGCTGCTGCGGAGTTTTTAGAGTTTTCTGAAAGAGTTGAGTAATATTTGGACGAATGCTTGATTCTCCGGTTTGAACGGCTTTGCGCTTTTTGTTCGCTTGATCCGCCATCTAAAATATTAAGCAAGAGTTTTAAAATTGAGTGTATGCATTGATAATTAAAATCAATCCAATAGGAAATCCCACTTAGGTTTTTGAAAAACAAAATTAAAAAAAATAAAAATACGGTTAAAAAATTTTATATTCGAATAAAAAAATTTGAGATTTTGAAAATTTTTTACAATATATGAGAAACCCATAACTAAAAAACATATAATTTATACAAAATTATAATTTTCTAGCCTAAGATTCGAAATAAATATTGAAAAAGAGAAAATAAGATAAATTACCTTAGTTTGGGATTATGGATGATTTGAGTGAAATCTTTGCACAAAATTGATGAAGCTTGCTTAGACTTTGTGTTTTAGAGTAGAATCCCTCACAAATTTGTGAAAAAACAAAGAGTTTATGAGGGTATTTATAGAAGGGGGTCGGTTAGGGTTTTTAGGGTTTTAAGGGTTTGATAAAAATTAGGTTTTTGAACTTTTAGAAGCCCTAAATAGGGCTGTCCGCGAGTCCGTTTCGGAACGGTCATGACCGTTTTGGAACGGGGCGACTAGGGTTTGACCCTTCTTAAAACCTTCGACAGATCGTTTCGAAACGGGGATGACCGTTTCGAAACACGTTTGACCCGTATCGGAACGCGTTCCGATACACCCTTACATCGAACCGAAAACGTTTCGAAACGCATGGGGCCGTTTCGAAACACCCTTCTCTCAGGACAAAATTTAAGGCACCCGTATCGGAACGGGTTAACCCGTTTCGATACACCTGGGCCTGGAAGTGCAGATGAGGCTCTAAAATGCAGAAAAATGATTTTCTAAGAGGCCAAACATGCATAAATGATATGAATGAGCAGGCAAAACATATTTAGGCATAAACATACTCCCCCTAACTATATGCATGGAAGAAATTGGGAGTCTAAACATATAAACATGATATTTCACAAAATCAAGCATATTTAAGTTTGAAAAGAGGTCCTAAAGGTCAAGATAGGCTAGTTAGACCCAACTCTCTCCTAAGGGACCAAAAACGCTCTTTATCTAATGGTTTTGTGAAAATGTCCGCTAATTGATTTAAGGTGTCTACATACTTTATAGCCACATCTTTCTTAAGGACATGATCTCTAATGAAATGATGCCTTATATATGTTTGGTTCTAGAGTGTTGGATGGGATTTTTCGTTAAACATATTGCACTTGTATTATCACATTTAAGGGGTATGGTTTCTATTTTTACACCATAATCTAAGAGTTGTTGCTTCATCCAAAGGACTTGAGCACAACAACTCCCTAAGGATATGTACTCGGCTTCGGTGGTAGATAAAGCTACACTATTTTGTTTCTTAGAGAACCAAGATATGAGCATACTACCTAGGAATTGACAAGTTCCCGAAGTACTTTTCCTATCGATTTTGCAACCCCCATAATCCGCATCCGAATAAGCATGAAGGTTAAAGGTAGAGATTCTAGGGTACCAAAGACCTAAACAAGGAGTGTCTCTAAGATACCTAAAGATCCTCTTAACGGCTATAAGGTGAGACTCTCTAGGACTAGCTTGAAACCTAGCACACAAGCAAACACTAAACAAGATATCCGGTCTACTTGCGGTAAGGTAAAGCAAAGACCCAATCATAGAACGATAAAGCTTAGAGTCAACACACTTACCTCCTTCATCTTTGTCAAGCTTTGTAGATGAGCTCATAGGAGTGGCTTGAGGCTTTGTGTTCTCCAAGCCAAACTTGTTGAGCATATCCTTTATGTATTTTGCTTGATTTATGAAGGTGCCATCCTTCTTTTGTTTGATTTGGAGTCCCAAAAAGAATGAGAGCTCCCCCATCATGCTCATCTCAAATTCACCTTGCATTAACTTAGCAAACTCTTGACAATAACATTCATTAGTAGAACCAAAAATAATATCATCAACATAGATTTGAACTACTAAGATGTCATTTTTATACATTTTTATAAAGAGTGTAGTGTCCACCTTACCTTTTTCAAATCCTTTTTCTATCAAAAAATTTGAAAGCCTTTCATACCAAGCTCTAGGAGCTTGTTTTAAACCATAAAGGGCTTTTGTAAGTTTGAAAACATGATTTGGAAATTTTGAGTCTTCAAAACCCGGTGGTTGTTCTACATACACTTCTTCATTTATAAAACCATTTAAAAATGCGCTTTTAACGTCCATTTGAAAAAGCTTGAAATTATGATAACATGCATATGCAAGCAACATCCTAATGGCTTCCATTCTAGCTACGGGTGCATATGTTTCATCAAAATCTATTCCCTCCTCTTGAGTGTAACCTTGTGCTACAAGTCTAGCTTTATTTCTCACAATGTTACCACTCTCATCTAGTTTGTTCCTAAAGACCCATTTAGTTCCTATTGTAGATTGATTACTAGGCCTATCAACTAATGTCCAAACATTACTTCTCTCAAATTGATTTAACTCTTCTTGCATAGCCATAATCCAAAAATCATCTTTCAATGCTTCTTTGATATTTTTAGGCTCTATGCATGAGATAAATGCAATATGATTCATTAATCTAAGAGAAGAACGAGTGGTTACCCCCTTGGATGGATCACCCAAGATTTCACCATCTTTGACATAGTTCAACTCCCTTGGATAGCTAACTTCCTTTTCCTCAATAGCCAAGTCCCTCAAGGCTTCAAGAGGTGGATCTTGTGTGTCTTCTTCTTTTGGTTGAATCTCATCCTTCTTTGAAGTTTGACCTCCATCAAAGGTATTTATGATTCCTACATTATCATCATCACAAGAATCCTTCCTAGGAAGGGGATTATCATCGAATACAACATGAATAGATTCTTCTACAACTAAAGTTCTTTTGTTAAATACTCGATAGGCTTTAGAGGTTAAAGAGTAGCCTATAAAAATAGCTTCATCACTTTTTGCATCAAATTTACCTAAACTATCTTTTCCATTATTTAAAACAAAACATTTACATCCAAAAGGGTGGAAGTAGCTAATATTAGGCTTTTTAGATTTTAAAATCTCATAAGGTGTTTTCTTTAAAATCGGCCTAATGGTTACTCGATTTATAATATAACAAGCTGTGTTTGTTGCTTCCGCCCAAAAATATTTTGGTAAATTATTTTCGCAAAGCATAGTTCTAGCCATTTCTTGTAAAGTTCTATTTTTCCTCTCAACTACCCCATTTTGTTGAGGAGTTCGAGGAGCTGAAAAATTATGGCTAATACCATTTTCATTTAAAAAATCTTCAAATCCTAAATTTTGAAATTCGGTTCCATGATCACTTCTAATATGTGAAATTTTAAGTTCAAGATCATTTTGAATTAATTTTGAAAATGTGATGAATTTTTCCAAAGCCTCATCCTTAGTACTTAAAAAGAGAACCCAAGTGAATCTAGAAAAATCATCAACTAATACAAAAGCATATGATTTGCCACCCAAGCTCATAGTCCTAATTGGCCCAAATAAATCCATGTGGATTAGTTGTAAACATCTACTAGTAGAAATGTCATTAATGGATTTAAAGGAAGATCTATGTTGTTTACCCTTTGAGCATGCATCACAAATTTTATCGTTCGAAAATTTTATCTTGGGTAAACCTTTAACTAGGTTTAGAGAGACTAGTTTTTCTAAAACACTTGTGCTAGCATGTCCTAGCTTTCTATGCCACAACCATGCATCATTTTCGTTTTGAGCAACTAAGCATGCATGAGATGTATGAATGTCATCTAGATGCACCATGTATATATTCCCTATGCGATGACCTATGAGCATAATATTATTAGTTTTAATGTCTACAATTTTACAACCGGTTTTATCAAACATAACATTAAAACCTTTATCACATAGTTGACTTATGCTCAATAAATTATGTTTAAGACCATTGACATATAAAACATTTTCAATGAGAGTAGTAGAGTGATTACCTATGGAGCCAATACCTTCAATATGGCCTTTGGAGTTGTCACCAAATGTTACTACTCCTCCACTTTTTGGCTTTAGATCCATTAGTCGACTCTTGTCTCCGGTCATGTGTCTCGAGCATCCACTATCAAGGTACCATGAGTTTTGACTTTGTGCTTTGGCCTTGTAGCAATGCTCCCCCTACAAACAAAGATATTTAAACTTTTGTTTTTGGTACCCAAATCATTTTGGGTCCATGTGTGTTAGTTCCTAAAACCTTAGTTCCCTTAGGAATCCAAGGTGACATAGCAATAATATTATTAGATTTAACAAGTTCCTTAGGAACCCATACATTTCTAATTCTTTTAACTTTACTATGTCTAGGATAGTTACCTTGTTTGTAGTAGTTAGTCTTTTTCTTATATTGGTGTGTTCTAGAGGATTCTCCTATGTCATGTTTGACACTACCATTATTTTTTAAAGACTTTTTGAGCTCATTTAGCTCACTTAACACCTTTTGGTGTTCACAATTATTTTGAGATAAAAGATTATTAAGATCAATATTTTCTTTTTGAAAGAATTTGAGTTCATCTTCTAATCCTAATATCTTTTTCTCAATTTTAGAATTAGTTTGAGTAAGTGAGTCATTTTTCTCTTTTAATTCTAGAATAATTTTTCTATTCCTAATGACCGACTCCTTATACTTTTCAACTAATTCATCATATACCTCTTGTAACTCATCATAAGCATCATTTAATTCTTCATATGAATAATCTAAAGTAGATGAGTTAGAGGTTACCAAGGAGGAATCTTCCTCAAGTGCCATGAGGCAAAGGTTCGCCACTTCTTGTTCGTCATCCTCCGATGACTCCTCATCACTCCAAGTAGCAAGCTTGGCTTTGAGCTTTTTCTTCTTCTCAAAGCCCTTCTTCTTGAGTTGAGGGCACTCCGAACGTATGTGGCCGGGTTGTCCGCACTCGAAGCAAGTGATTGGATCCCTTCCTTCTTCTTTGTTCTTGCTTTTAAAGTCCATTTTCCTTTGGATTTTTCTTCCTCGGTTGGACCTCATAAGGCGTGAGAATCGTTTGGCTATCATAGCCAATTCTTCAAGCTCATCCTCATCACTAGATGAACTTTCATCAAGTTGGGATGTTTTAGCCTTGAGAGCTATTCCCATTTTCTTCTTTTTCTCCCCTTCAAGCTTCTCCATTCTTTTTTCTTCTTTCTTTCTTTCATCTTCTCTTCCTTGCTTCATGATCTCGTGAGTAAGGAGAGAGCCTACAAGTTCATCAAGCTTTAGAGTTTTTAAATTCTTTGCTTCGATGATTGCGGTTCTCTTCCCATCCCAAGATTCGGGAAGTGAATAGAGTAGCTTTCGGACAAGCTTGTCTTCCGGTATAACTTCTCCATAGCCCTTTAGACCATTTACAATTGTGGAGAATCGATCAAACATCTTTGACACCGTCTCATCAAATTCCATTTTGAAATTTTCATAACTAAGATTGAGAATTCCTATCTTAGTTTCTTTGACATCGTTGGTGCCTTCATAGGTGGTTTCAAGAGTGTCCCACACTTCTTTGGCACTTTCAATTGATGAGACCTTTGAGTAGATGTCCGGACCGAAAGCACAAAATAGCATGTGAAGAGCTTTATCATTTACTTGGATCTTTTTCCTTTCCTCTTCACTCATTTTCGTTCTTCTTTTAAGCACCATCTTGCCATCAACATCTTGCTTCAATGGAATATATGGTCCATCCTCAATGACATCCCACACAAGATAGTCACTTGATTTAATGAATAGACGCATTTTATTTTTCCAAAAAGAGTAGTTCTCACCATTGAAGAAAGGAGGCTTTGTGGTGGATTGTGAGTCGTACATGCCGGGAGCGGAGGTTGAAGCCATCTCTTGATATTTTGATGATGATCACACTTCTTCCAAGGATCTCCTCTTGTGGTTGTTAATCCTCAAAGATTTAAGCTCTGATGCCAATTGTTGAGTGGATCACACGAATAATAATAACCAAGAGGGGGGTGAATTGGAATTTTAACGATGTTGTAACGGAAATTGCAACTTAAAAATATTGACACGGGAATTTAGAGTGGTTCAAGTTCACCAACCGAACTCTACATCCACTACCTTAGTCTCACCAAGGATTTGCAACAATTTCCACTAAATTGTTCGTCCCCTTTTTCCAGGACAAGGAGGCAACCTTTACAATTTCGGTTAATTTTTCTACCCAAAAATTAACCCAATCCTCACACAAAAGAACAAAGAAATTTGTTGGCTAATATGGTATCTCTCAATACAAATGATAGCCCAATATCAAGCACTCAACCCAATTGAACAAAATAGAAATGAAGGATACAATTGGGGTTTCTAGACAAAAATGGGATTTCAACACAAATGCTTGTATTTGATGAAAGGATGTATGCTTGTAGCTCAATTGTTGATTGCTGGAGCTTCTTGGGGTCTATTTATAGCCTCTTGTTGATTTCCAACCGTTGTGGGTGATGGGCTAAAGATTGGAGCCGTTGGGGTGTTTTTCTCATGACTTTACAGCACCCAGACGCCTACCGTTTCGGAACGGGGTCAACCTGTTTCGGAACGGATTCAAAAATATAGCCGTTTTATAGCCGTTGGAGCGTCTACGAGAGCCCGTTTCGAAACGCCTAGGGGCCGTTTCGGAACGGTTTTGCCACTGCCAAAGGGGTGTTTCGAAACGGCCTTAGCCCGTTTCGGAACAGATTTGCCACTGTCAAAGGGGTGTTTCGAAACGGCCTAAGCCCGTTTCGGAACGCCCTATTTAATTTCAAAAAGTCAGTTAAAAACCGTTGCCCATGTTCGTTTGAATAAAGAACCGTTTCGAAACGAGTGATACCGTTTCAAAACCCCTTAACCCGTTCCGATACGCGTTGCGGAACAGGTTTACATCGAACTGAAAGTGTTTCGAAACGCCCTGGGGCCGTTTCGAAACGGGGCTGGAAAATTCACTGTTTTGACTTTAAAATACTTAAAAAATATTTTGTAAGTCTTTGGTTTTAGCTATGAAGTGGTCTTTAACAAGATATAGGGAATTTTAGGACTTTAAAATTTGTTTTGAATATTTTCATTTTAGTCCTTAGGTTTTTAGTTATATCAAAATTAAAGCATATGTTTTACAAACTGTCAAAGGCCATCCGAGACCTAGAAATGAAGATTCATGAGTTGGAGGATTCGTCTCTACAGGGAACTCCTTCCACAAACAAATGGAATGAAATAACTAAAAGCATGGAGGATCTTTGACACTTATACATAATTGAAGAAAGCATTTGGCACCAAAATTTGAGGGCGAAATGGATCCAAGATGGTGATAGAAATACGAAGTATTTTCATACTTGCGTCTCGGCAAGGAAACAAGTCAATACTATAAGAAGCTTGGCGATCAATGGAGAAAGCATCTCGGATCCGATCAAAATAAAGAAGTGTGTTAGAGACTTTTTCAAAGGAGCCTTCAGTGTGTTATCATCCTTCTCTGTTGAGGCCCTCAATCTAAACTTCACCAAAATTTCCGAATGGCAGAAATGTTTCTTGGAAAAAGAATTTTCTGAGCAAGAAGTATGGGATGCAATAAGTACCTCTGATAGTAATAAAGCACCGGGACCGAATGGGCTAAATATGAGTTTCTACAAGAAATTTTGGCCGAGGCTAAGAGCTCCTATTATGAGTTTCTTTTCGGATTTCTATAAGGGGAAACGATGAGAACATGGGATCAATCATGCCTTCATAACCCTTATTCCGAAGAAATTAAATCCGGAATGCTTAGAAGACTTCAGGCCAATAAGCTTGGTGGGGAGCTTATACAAAATTCTCTCGAAAGTTCTTGCAAGAAGATTGAAGAATTGCATGAATACCATTATCGGTCCTTCCCAATTTGCGTTCACACTGGGTAGACAGATTTTGGATTGTGTTTTTATTGCCAACGAAGGGATCGACTATTGGAGGAGAAAGGGTCTTCAAGGGGTGGTCTTCAAAGTGGACTTTAGGAAGGCTTATGACTCGGTTGAATGGCCAATTCTGCTTACAATTATGGATAAGATGGGATTTAGTGATCGATGGAGAGCTTGGATCAATCAGTGCATCTCGACGGCCTCTATATCCGTCCTAGTTAATGGTGCATCGACAGAGGAGTTCCTATCGCAAAAGGTCTAAGACAGGGTTGTTCCTTATCCCCTCTTTTGTTTAATATGGTTGGGGAATTGCTTCATTTGCTGCTATCAAAGGCTGTCGATTTAGGTCTTTTCAATGGTTTTCGGATTGGTGGGACGAAAAACTCTTTCATGTTGTCGCACTTACAGTTTGCCGACGATTTAATAATATTCTGCAGTGCTACAGAAGCGCAAATAAAAAATGTCCGGAGAATACTTCGTATTTTTTCTCTACTGACGGGACTCCAAATAAATGGAGACAAGAGTAAGTTAATTGGGATTAATGTGGGAGATCAAATACTCGAAGAGTGGGCTTCATCCATTGGCTGCAAGGTGGGATCTTTCCCATCGGAATATTTGGGGGACCCCTTGGAGCGAAAAGGAACTCGATTACTTTATGGGACCCGGTTATTCAAAGAGCACAAGAGAAACTATCGGTGTGGAAAGCAACATCGTTATCAGCTGTAGGCAGATTAGTTCTAATTAAATCTGTTTTATCAGCCTTGCCTATGCATTATATTTCAATTTTCCAGATGCCTTTGACTGTTTGCAGGAAACTAGAATCTTTGTTTGCAAGATTCCTCTGGGGTGGTGGGAAGGATACGAAAAGAATTCATTAGATTGGATGGGGAACAATGTGCTTGCCGAAAAATGAAGGTGGTCTAGGTGCTCCAAACTTAAATTTCATGAACAGAGCCTTGCTAGGGAAATGAATTTGAAAATTTGGTGTGGAAAGGGACTCATGGTGGAAGAAGGTAGTTTGTGGCAAGTACAATATAGGAGAAAATGAACTGATGGTCTCTATTGTTAATTGTCCCCAAGCCTCTTGAATGTGGAGGGGAGTAGTTAATAATTTTATAAAAGAAGACGAGGTAGGGGGCTGTCCCCGATCTCACCTCCATCTCAAAATAGGTAAGGGAGATGTTATTTCCTTTTGGCACGACATATGGCTGTCCGAGGTTCTTTTGAAGACCAAGTACCCAAGACTGTTCGCCCTGTCCACAAACAAAAGAGACAAGGTGATGGAGTTTGGTTTTAGCAGCTCGACCGGTTGGGTTTGAGAGGTCAAAATGAGAAGAAACTTAGCAGATTGGGAGTTAGACCTTTGGCTCGTGCTAATGTCAGAACTAAACGTTGTTTTTCCTGATTCATCAAGAAACGACAAGGTGGTATGGGATGGGAACGGGGAAGGTGTTTTCACTGTGAAATCTTGCAGGGAGATAATAACAAACAAAGGAAGGTTGGGCAGCAACTGGGATTCATTGGTGTGGAAAGGTATAGCCCCTTCAAGAGTGGAGTTCTTTGTATGACAGCTGGTTCAGGAAGGGTCGCGGTAAGAGCCGAATTAGTGAAAAAAGGGTGCTGGATGAATCGGAAATTAGATGCCCGATATGCAAAAACTATTCTGAAACGATTAGCCATCTGTTAATTAATTGCCAATTTGTTTGGGACTTATGGAACTAATTTTTAAGACTATGGAATGTATTAGGGGTGCTGCCAAATGATTTGAAATCCCTGCTGATATATTGGGATGATCTTGTGCCCAGGTCCAGAATATGAAAAGTAATTCCGGAAGCAATCGTATGGACAGTGTGGAAAGCTAGTAATATTGTTGTGTTTGAAAATGGCCTCTTTGACAACATTCAACTATCTTTTCTAGTCAGATTCAGAGTTGCATCATGATTTTTAGTAAAGAATCTAACTGTAAAGGTGCTGATTAATTTGCTCACGGGGACCCCAGGCTAGCAGATTCAGAGTCTCCCCCTACAAGAAAAATTCGAAGTTGTCTGTTTGGACTCCTCCACCTAAGGGCTTTTTTAAGATTAATGTAGACGGAGCAGTTGCAAGAGACTGGAAAAAGGGGGCATAGGGGGACTGCTAAGAGATTCAAACAGCAACACCCTATTTATTTTTTCTGAGTCTGTGGGAGCATGTCCCCAATCTTTGCAAAGTTGAAAGCTATAAAAGAGGGGCTCAAACTTTTTTTCAACTCGACTTGGTGTTCGAGGAGTCGTTTTGTGCTGGATTGCGATTGCCAAGTCGCCATAAATTGGATTAATGACCCATATTCCAGTCCAGCTTGTTATGAGAGCATCGTGAGAGAGATAAATAGAATGGTGTTAGACAATCAGATTATTTGTCGTCTAATTGCAAGGAGTGCTAATTATGATGCTGATAAGTTAGCTAAAAAAGAGATTGGGTGAGATGAGGATAGACTTAGGGGAGTGTGGAGTCTGTTTTTGTACTGGTCTGTAAACTAAGGATTGATTGTACTGACGGATATTTAAGTCCCTATTAATAAAATTCAAAGTACTCTTTTCCTCCTTTTGCTGATTGTCTTTCCCCCTCGTCAGGGGCGGATTAAACAATTATGAAGGGGTTTTTTTAATGAGGCCGCCTCTTCTTATAAAAAAAAGTGCCAAGCAAATGAAACTAGAATTTGTAACTATGCATAACGTTCTTTTCAACATAGTTCAAGAATAAGCTGAGTTGGCAACTTGATATGTTATTCCTCAAGCTTTTTGGACTGTGTTTAAATTTTGAATAGCTCAAGCACCCTGCAGCTGTTTCATTCTAAGACATGATTTCTGATATATAGGAACCAGGCCATTATGCTAGAAAGAAGCAAGTTTTGTCAATGGAAAGCATCCCACAGATTCATTTTCAGTTTGGAATTTGGTTAATCCACCATGTGTGACGGGTCCCTGCTAAGCATCCATGATAACTGGTAAAGTCGCAGGTTCAAATTCCTACTGGATGCAGTCAAAAAAAGACCTTCCAATAAGTCTACCGGAATCAACATATTTGTATCATAAACCAACCCATATTTCTTTAATTATCACAAGACAAAATGTCGTTCTGTCATTGTTTACTCATATTTGGGAAGGAAACTTTACGACCATGATTTTGACTCGGGTCGATTCTAAACCTGAGTTCCATACATTGACAAAGGATGTATGGATAATTTAGAAGCAAGAAACGATGGTGCCCTCCCCAAACCGCCCTGATCCAAGGACTGAATAAATAGCTGGTAAAAGCTACAAATACATCTCTAGTTCTCTATTAGGTTACTTCAATTAACAAAATAACTCAACGACATCACTGGAAAAGAATGAGATGTTGTCTTTGATGACCAAGAAGACTCAACACTTGATTATTTTCATAATGAAGTAAGTGTAACATCCGCATTTCCGTCCTAGAATTTATCACCGTAGAATTTAATTATTTTATTTATTCTTAGAAGCAATTGAGCTTGCGAATTTATGAATTATGCAATTTGGTCCCTAAAGTCCTCAATTGGGCAATTAGTGCACCAATTCGGATTAGAAAGGAAATTAGATTCGAATTAATTAGTCTAGCCGATTGGTAAGCTAATGAAATTGAATTAGTGATGTCTAGATTTAAAGTGTGGAATTAAAAGAATACGAAAGAAATCAAATAACATTGTACTCCTTAAAAATTGGATGAAATTGATAAAGTTTAATAAAGCTTGTAACAAAGCAAATTAGGGATTAAATTAAAAGACTCTTAAATAGTAACAATTGCATGTAAAAGATAAATTATCCTTGGGGCTGCCCTTAGTAAATCAAGGATAAATGAATTAGTAAAAAGGGCTTATAGATAAATTGAAAAGCCATCAAATCAACCATATGATGAAAGCTTGTCATCCTTTCCCACTTTTGCTCTTCTTTGCCGTGAAGAAAGGGAAAATATGGGGGAGGAGAGAAGCTCAATAGTCAGCCATTTTTGAGAGCAAAAATGTGTGAAATTTTCGGTTGCATGAAGGAAGATTAAGCTAGGATATTGAAGAAAGTAGCTAATGTTGTCAAGAGATTAAAGAAAGTAAGTCTCCTACTCTTTGTAGTTTTCGGTTGAGTTAAAAATCATGCATGCAAACCTAAGATTTATATGAACATGAAGATATATGAGTTTTGAATGTAATAACAAGATAAAATATGGAAAAATGTGAAAACCTTTCAAGAACACATGAATAGAGTAAAAAGGGGACTGTTTTGAAAGAAATATAAAATCTGAAACTTTTGGAAAGTTTGCTAAGAATCAAAATCTGGAAATGTTTACTAAGAGAAATTTGTTAAGGAATGAATATTTTGTTATAAAAGTTTAATGGTTGCTGAAAAACTGAAGTAGAAAGATGGTATGTTGATTAGAACTAAAGATGATCATGAAATCGAAATTTGTGAAGATTGGGGACTGATTTGAAGAAATCGGTAATTTTCATGCCTAAATGTTGAAATTGGAAGTTTACATGAACTGTAGAAATACCATGGAAAAGTAGAATAAGTCATACCATGAAGGAAATTTAGATTCAAGTATGTAGTTAAGTGTATGTTCAAGCTAAAGTATAAATTAAGAAATCTGTCCAGTGGTGTTCAACGTAAAAACAGTAACTTTGGAAATTCACCAAAAATCGAATATAGGGTATTTGAAGCTGAAATTTTACTGTATAAACTTGGATATGTCTAGAATCATTGAGAGAAAACGGAACTAAAATTCAGTATGTAAATTGAAAGATATGAATTTTTAAAGTCGGGCAGTGCATGCTGTCCAGATTTGCCGAAATGAGTATAAATAAGTAATAAACTGTATTAATCCGAATGAGATAAAAATATGAGGTTAATTTGACTGAAAAATTGGGTTTAATACCTTTCCAACGGTATATGATATGTTAATTTTGGATTAGTAATTAAAAAGTTATGATTAAAACGATAACTAGTCCTCGAACTAGCTTAATGAAAAGTCAGAATTGAAATTAGGAGTTCATGCTTGAATTGTAAAGTAGCTATGGTTGAATTGCTTCCTAATATAGTGTATTTGTTAATGTTGAGAGTTAAGATCATAATAGCGAAGAAACTTCGGAGGAAGCTAGGATCGATCGTTCGAAAGGAAGAAGCAAAGGCATCTCAATTCGAGAACAAGCTTAAGGATCGTGAGTGTAACTTTCGTGAGTGTAATTTTATCTTAGGGTTGGGACTAGTGTCCGAACCACTTTATTTCTGTAATTTATGTTTTATATGCATGAAATTGGACTAAATGCTATCCGGTAATATGTTTAGTAAGGGAAGAAGTTATAAAGGAATTTGGATGCATGATTGAAATTTGTGATACATGTTTGATTGAATGCGATATGTGGACTGTTATATATGATGCTAAATGCCATGAATTTCATGTTGAATTGGATTTTGATAATTGATTAAGTATGTGCAATTGTGGACTGCCCATGTGAATGATTGTATGATAGAAAAGCATGAAATAGATTCTTGATCGTATTTGATAAAATGAATATGTGGACTGCCCTATGATATGATTATGCTATGCTTGAAAATGTATATGTTATGTATGAATGATGTTGTTGCCATGCATGATGTTATGATCGAATGAGCATGCAATGTGAATTCTGAAAAATGTTCATGAAATGAATTAATGGACTAATCACTTAACAAGATTCCGCCCTTGGTCGTTTGGACGTTCTAGATAAGAACGGCATGCCTAGAGTCTGAGCTCACCCTCCGATATTGCTTTGTGCAATCTTTGATAGTACTTTGTGTAATCTTGATAAGATGTGTGATCTTGATTGCTGTTCGAGACACACGATGCTATGGGCATCCCCTTTGATATTGCTTTGTGCAATTTATGACGTTGCCACGGGCAACAAAACTCCGATATGTGTGATTACCCTTCCGATGGCTCGAATTTCTGTTACGACTATTCTACCATGGGCAAAACGTTAAATTAAATGTTTGAGTTATGAAATCATATTAAAGAAATGACAAGAATTTCCATGTGTTATGAAGAGCATGAATTGAATGAAACTTGCTAAGTTAATTAAGCTTATGAAGTGGATAAAATATTATGTGACTTAACATGATATGATATGATATGAAACACTATGCTATGAGGCATTGATCCTTTCCGAATATGTTATGAAATGAAGTGCTATGATATGTGGACAATGGTCCTATCCGACTATGATAAGAAGCATATGAAATGCTTACAAGTTTGATTATGTGAAATTTGGGTAATAACCCTATTCGAATGTATGTGATTATGAAATGAGAAATTCTGATTTTTGAATGATAATTTGAGGTCATTCGAATGATATGCTATGGTGGATTTGTGAAGTCGATTGATAAGTTAAATATGCTATGAATGGATAGCATGAGATCTTGATTTATTCAATTGCTAAGTATGATATTGAGCATGCTGAATATGAAATGAATTATGCTATTGATCGAATTATGGGCAAGCATGTGATAAATTATTGTGATATGTTATGTATTCGAGCATGTGCTATGAATGTTGATATGACATGTATGATGCCATGTGCATGAATTTTATGTGAGCTTAGTTGGGTGAAATCGAATTGCTAATAAACCTAGCTAAGTAATCTCAATGCTTGATCACGCTAAAGCTCAAGAATGAATTAGTTTTAGCATTACCTCACTAAGTACTTTTTGTACTTACCGCTCCGTTGTTTTCTTCTTCCCAACCTTAGCAGGATAGCTCGGACCCTAAAGCTAGCTTTCATTGGATCAAGGTTATCAAGTTCTCAAGTTCACAGTTCTGAAATATGTACGATCTAAGTCTTATCTTTAGACTCCTAGATGGTGGCTTTGAAGTCTGTCTCAGGATCCGTTTTGTTTTATTTGGTCGTAACTTAAGTTTGAAATGGTGTTTGAAATTACATGCTTCGTGATGCTTGGTTAGGAGGCTAGAATCATGTTTTGTATCTAAGTAGTTAGCCTCATTATTTTGTGTATAAAAATGTAAGTCAAGCTAGTGGTTGTGTCGATCCTTTTTGTTGTCCATAGTCGATAGCTTGACAGGTTTAGGGGCATATAAGCCATGTTATTTTGTAAGTCGTAAAGGGTAATCAAATGCCATGATATGAAATTGAAATCTATTATGTGTTGCATTAAAATTGGCTTGCTTAAATATTTGATAATTTTGGATTAATTCGAAATCACCTAGACCATTTAATTAAGGGTTTTCGAATGGCATGTAATCGGTTAACTAAGTGTTCGACATTATGGCTTAATTGCAATAGTAATATGATAATAAAAATAAAAGTTTTAAATTGGCCCGAAAATTAGTAACAAGATTAAGGGAAAGTATGTTTAAGTTTTTGTTAGCCCATTTTCCGCGTGCGCATTAATATGAAATACTGATTAAAATAATATCATGTTTTCCGAAATGCTTCCGCAATTTGTCTGATATGTTTCGTTTGTCCGTTTTCCGACCTCCGGTAACGCCCTCGGCTCCCGGCCTGGATTGGGGGTGTCACATTTGTTGGTATCAGAGCTTTTTAGGTAATAGGTCCTATAGACCTTGAATGTGTTCTGTGTGCGTCATTAGTTTAGTCAAGCCACCTAGGGATCATACATATTGTTACTTGTGACTTGATCCTAACTTGAATTTTATTTGATCTGAATTAGAATGAAAGAGACACAGTTAGCTCGAGACGATGAAAGTCCTCGAGAATCCTCAAGTGAAGGGGATAGTGTTCGTATGAAAGAAAACCCTCCGGATAAGGAGAACCCTCTTGTACCAGATAACACTCGACAACAATCTCATGTTCAGCCTCGAACGAACACTGACAATCCGACTGTTCAGAATGTTCAAAGAGATTGTCTTCTGAGCATAAAAGAAATGTTCGATCAGCTTTTGACAAACATGAGACATGAACAACCCGCTCCGGTAGCTGCTGCCCCTAGCAGAGCTCCTATTGAAAAGCTTGCTCAGCACCGAGCCTATACTTTTGCAGGCTCTATTGAAGAGAAGCCTGAAGAAGCTGAGTATTGGTTAGAAAGAACTACTCAGATATTGACTAAGCAACTTCAGTGCTCCGATGAGCATAAGCTCGAATGCGTCATTGCCTTACTTGCTGATGAAGCCTTGAACTGGTGGGAAACTACAACTCTAACTGCTCCAGTTGAATCCGTGAACTGGAAATTCTTTGTAGACGAATTCAAGAAGAAATACATCAGTGAACAGTACTTAGCCGATCGAAGAAAGCGTTTCTTGCACCTGAAGCAAGCGGGTCGACCAATAGAGCAGTACGTGGCTGATTTCTGTAAGTACTGCAAGTATGGTTCTGAGTACATCAAGTCAGAAAAAGAAAAGTGCCGTATGTTCATTGACGGTTTGAATGATGAGCTGAGTCCGATGTTTACCGCCCTGGATATCACGGACTTCCAAACTCTCGTAAATCGAGCCATTGCTACGGAATCCAAGTTTCGGACCGCAGAAAAGAGGAAGAGCGGTTACCGTCATGATAAGAAGCGTAAGAGTGATGACAAGTCTCACTGGAAATCCAAGAAGTCTAGAAGCTATAAAGAAGGTACTTCTTTGTATAATCCAGCACCCCGTAGTAACTTCACACCG
The DNA here is from genome assembly GCA_030270665.1 of Hibiscus trionum. Classification (NCBI taxonomy): domain Eukaryota; kingdom Viridiplantae; phylum Streptophyta; class Magnoliopsida; order Malvales; family Malvaceae; genus Hibiscus; species Hibiscus trionum. Next base: position 13,866,300 of record BSYR01000020.1, on the reverse strand, counting down.
AAGCCTCATTCTGTGAGTAGACTTTCTGTTCCAGTCATATCTGTTAACAGCCCTGGGAATTCAGAAAGGGTTGTCGTTTGTCAGCATTGTCAGAAACCACATTCTGGTCAGTGCCGAAAGCAGGCCAACGTATGTTTTGCTTGTGGCGGAAGTGACCACTATATCAGAGACTGTCCAGTGATGAGAGATCAAGCTCCTGCTCAAAACTCTGCTAATCTGAGCCTTGTGCAATCCAATCGGAACAAGAATGTTAGACAGGCTCAGTTTGGGAATCAAGGCAAGGGCAGAAGCAATCAGTCGAAAGCCACCACACATCAGGAATCACGAGCTCCAGCTCGAGTCTATCATATCCGTGGCAAGGATGAGGAAGAGTCTCCGGATGTTATTGCGGGTACGGTTGAACTAAACCTTACTCCTGTTTATGCTTTAATTGATTCGGGATCAACTCATTCTTTTGTGTGTTCTCACTTGATCGACAAGTCACAGTTAAAGCCTGAAATTGTTAAAACTGGGTTAATTGTCTCGAACCCTTAGGAGGTGACTTACCAATCAACCTGATCTGTAAGAATAGCCTTGTCTCTATTCGAAATATACCTTTTCCCTGTGATCTGTATGTTCTACCTAAATGTGAGTTTGACCTAATACTAGGGTTAGACTGGTTGAGTAGACATGAAGCCTGGATTGATTGTCAGAATAAAAGACTGTACTTAAGGGGATTAGGAAAAGAATCAATTCTGCTAATTGACAGGAAACCAACATCTATTTTTGCTGCTATGGCCTTGCAAGACGAATTAGATTTTGGCTTAACAGAAATGCCTGTTGTATCTGAATTTGTTGATGTTTTTCCTAAGGAACTCTCTCGACTTCCTCCAATTCGAGAAGTTGAGTTCAAAATTGAAGTTCAGCCTGAAACTAATCCTGTGTCCATTACGCCCTATCGTATGACACCAATTGAATTGCAAGAACTAAAGAAGCAAATTCAAGAATTAGAAGATAAGGGTTTCATTCGACCCAGCACTTCTCCCTGGGGTGCTCCTGTTCTCTTTGTGAAAAAGAAAGATGGAACGATGCGACTTTGCATTGATTACCGGCAATTGAACAGAGTCACTATCAAGAACAAGTATCCATTGCCCCGAATTGAAGATCTGTTTGATCAGCTGAAAGATGCTGGTGTATTCTCTAAAATTGACCTTCGATCCGGATATTATCAGATGAGGGTGAAAGATGAAGATATACCCAAAACTGCTTTTAGAACTCGTTATGGTCATTACGAATTTCTGGTGATGCCATTCGGGTTAACGAATGCCCCTGCTGCATTCATGGATTTGATGAATCGAGTATTCAAGCCTCATCTTGACAAGTTTGTTGTCGTATTCATCGATGATATTCTGGTCTATTCTCGTAATAGAGAAGAACATGCTCAACATCTTCAGATTGTACTCCAGACACTCCGAGAAAATCAACTATTTGCTAAGTTCACTAAATGTGAATTCTGGCTTGCAGAAGTGTCTTTCCTCGGACATGTTATCTCAGCCGAAGGAATCAAAGTTGACTCTAAGAAAATTCAGTCAATTCTTGAATGGCGACCTCCGAGCAATGTAAGCAAGGTCCGAAGTTTCCTTGGTTTAGCTGGATATTATCGGAGATTTGTGAAAGGATTTTCGATGATTGCTGCACCGCTAACCAAATTGCTTAGAAAGAGTGAACCATTTAAGTGGTCCGAAGGACAACAAAGAAGTTTTGACCAGCTTAAACAAGCCTTGACTTGTGCTCATGTTCTCATTCAGCCTGAGTCTGGAAAAGAATTTGTTGTTTACAGTGATGCATCACATTCCGGCCTTGGATGTGTTTTGATGCAGGAAGGTAATGTGATTGCATACGCTTCTCGACAACTTAAGCCTCACGAGCTAAACTATCCAACTCATGATCTTGAATTAGCGGCCATTGTTTTTGCACTGAAAATTTGGCGGCATTATTTGTACGGTGAGAAGTGTAAGCTATTCACCAATCACAAAAGTCTGAAGTACTTGCTTACTCAGAAAGATCTGAATCTTAGACAAAGAAGGTGGTTGGAATTACTCAAGGATTATGATCTGACCATAGACTATCATCCTGGAAAGGCTAACGTGGTTGCCGATGCTTTGAGTCGGAAACCGAACCTCGATACGTCTTTCGAAATTCTCAAAATCTAAAATTGTTCAATCTTGAAAATTCTCTAAACCATTCGAATAATGTCTTGCTTTCCAAGTAATATCTTTGATTTGTTTGTTCATAGCTTCTTTGGCCATCAATGCTCATTTTCGTCTATGTAAAGCTCGGAATTATCTGAACGAACTCCAAGTTCAATCTACTCTGATTTCTAGAATCAAAGAACTCCAGCAAGTTGGTCCGGAACTTCAGAGAATCTTGTCTAAGCTTGAATCTAATCCTGACTTTTCTGTCAAGTCAAACGGTCTTCTATATTTCAAAGATCGAATTTGTGTTCCTAATAATAAGGAATTACAAGCTGAAATTCTGCAAGAAGCACATCAAAGTTCTTTTTCAATCCACCCTGGATCTGTTAAAATGTACAAGGATCTCAAGCCCTTGTATTGGTGGTCTGGAATGAAATCGGCTATCAATGACTTCGTATCGAGATGTCTGAATTGTCAGCGAGTCAAAACTGAACATCGTGCTCCTACTGGATTACTTCAGCCTCTTGAATTTCCGCAATGGAAATGGGAACGAATTATGATAGATTTTGTAACTGGTCTTCCTGACTCTCCCAGAAAGTGTGATGATGTCTGGGTAATCGTTGATCGTTTCACTAAATCAGCACATTTCATTCCGGTGCGAATGAATTATAGTCTTGAGACCTTAGCAGAACTGTACGTTCGAGAAGTTATCCGCTTACACGGAGTTCCAACTTCTATCGTTTCAGATCGAGATCCTCGATTTACAGCTCGATTCTGGAAAGCTCTACATAAGGCTCTTGGAACTAAGCTGAATGTTAGCACAGCATTTCATCTTCAAAGTGACGGACAATCTGAACGAGTAATTCAAATTCTTGAAGATATGCTTAGAGCTTGTATCATTGATTTCGGTAAGAATTGGGAGAAATCACTGCCGTTAATTGAGTTCGCTTATAACAATAGCTATCAGTCTTCTATTCAGATGGCTCCTTTTGAAGCACTGTATGGAAGAAAATGTCGAACTCCTTTGTGTTGGTCTGAACTCGGAGAAAATAAAGTGTTAGGACCTCAACTGCTTCAGGAAACTGAAGAACAAGTTCAAATCATTCATTCCCGATTGAAACAAGCTTTTGATAGGCAGAAGTCATACGCTGATCTGAAGCGTAGGGACATCCAATATGAGATCGGAGATAAAGCTTTTCTCAAAGTTTCTCCGTGGAAGAAAGTTTTTCGTTTCGGCAAGAAAGGAAAGCTTAGTCCGCGTTTCATTGGACCATTCGAAGTAATTGAGAGAATTGGTCCCGTAGCTTATCGCCTTGCACTACCTCCAGAATTCGATAAGATTCATAATGTCTTTCATGTTTCTATGTTAAGGCGTTATCGATCTGATTCGTCTCACATTCTCGAACCAGAAGAAGTTGAACTTAATCCTGACCTCTCCTATGAAGAGGAACCTGTTCAGATTCTCGATCGAGAAATTAAAAGGCTTCGTAACAAGAGTGTCCCTCTTGTTAAAATTCTCTGGAAGAATCATAACGTTACAGAAGCAACTTGGGAACCCGAGGATACGATGCGAAAGCAATATCCTCATTTATTCAGTTCAGGTAAGAATTCGAGGGCGAATTCTTTCTTTAAGGAGGAGGGAATTGTAACATCCGCATTTCCGTCCTAGAATTTATCACCGTAGAATTTAACTATTTTATTTATTCTTAGAAGCAATTGAGCTTGCGAATTTATGAATTATGCAATTTGGTCCCTAAAGTCCTCAATTGGGCAATTAGTGCACCAATTCGGATTAGAAAGGAAATTAGATTCGAATTAATTAGTCTAGCCGATTGGTAAGCTAATGAAATTGAATTAGTGATGTCTAGATTTAAAGTGTGGAATTAAAAGAATACGAAAGAAATCAAATAACATTGTACTCCTTAAAAATTGGATGAAATTGATAAAGTTTAATAAAGCTTGTAACAAAGCAAATTAGGGATTAAATTAAAAGACTCTTAAATAGTAACAATTGCATGTAAAAGATAAATTATCCTTGGGGCTGCCCTTAGTAAATCAAGGATAAACGAATTAGTAAAAAGGGCTTATAGGTAAATTGAAAAGCCATCAAATCAACCATATGATGAAAGCTTGTCATCCTTTCCCACTTTTGCTCTTCTTTGCCGTGAAGAAAGGGAAAATATGGGGGAGGAGAGAAGCTCAATAGTCAGCCATTTTTTAGAGCAAAAATGTGTGAAATTTTCGGTTGCATGAAGGAAGATTAAGCTAGGATATTGAAGAAAGTAGCTAATGTTGTCAAGAGATTAAAGAAAGTAAGTCTCCTACTCTTTGTAGTTTTCGGTTGAGTTAAAAATCATGCATTCAAACCTAAGATTTATATGAACATGAAGATATATGAGTTTTGAATGTAATAACAAGATAAAATATGGAAAAATGTGAAAACCTTTCAAGAACACATGAATAGAGTAAAAAGGGGACTGTTTTGAAAGAAATATAAAATCTGGAACTTTTGAAAAGTTTGCTAGGAATCAAAATCTGGAAATGTTTACTAAGAGAAATTTGTTAAGGAATGAATATTTTGTTATAAAAGTTTAATGGTTGCTGGAAAAATGAAGTAGAAAGATGATGTTGATTAGAACTAAAGATGGTCATGAAATCGAAATTTGTGAAGATTGGGGACTGATTTGAAGAAATCGGTAATTTTCATGCCTAAATGTTGAAATTGAAAGTTTACATGAACTGTAGAAATACCATGGAAAAGTAGAATAAGTCATACCATGAAGGAAATTTAGATTCAAGTATGTAGTTAAGTGTATGTTCAAGCTAAAGTATAAATTAAGAAATCTGTCCAGTGGTGTTCAACGTAAAAACAGTAACTTTGGAAATTCACCAAAAATCGAATATAGGGTATTTGAAGCTGAAATTTATACTGTATAAACTTGGATATGTCTAGAATCATTGAGAGAAAACGGAACTAAAATTCAGTATGTAAATTGAAAGATATGAATTTTTAAAGTCGGGCAGTGCATGCTGTCCAGATTTGCCGAAATGAGTATAAATAAGTAATAAAATGTATTAATCCGAATGAGATAAAAATATGAGGTTAATTTGAATGAAAAATTGGGTTTAATACCTTTCCATCGGTATATGATATGTTAATTTTGGATTAGTAATTAAAAAGTTATGATTAAAACGATAACTAGTCCTCGAACTAGCTTAATGAAAAGTCAGAATTGAAATTAGGAGTTCATGCTTGAATTGTAAAGTAGCTATGGTTGAATTGCTTCCTAATATAGTGTATTTGTTAATGTTGAGAGTTAAGATCATAATAGCGAAGAAACTTCGGAGGAAGCTAGGATCGATCGTTCGAAAGGAAGAAGCAAAGGCATCTCAATTCGAGAACAAGCTTAAGGATCGTGAGTGTAACTTTCGTGAGTGTAATTTTATCTTAGGGTTGAGACTAGTGTCTGAACCACTTTATTTCTGTAATTTATGTTTTATATGCATGAAATTGGACTAAATGCTATCCGGTAATATGTTTAGTAAGGGAAGAAGTTATAAAGGAATTTGGATGCATGATTGAAATTTGTGATACATGTTTGATTGAATGCGATATGTGGACTGTTATATATGATGCTAAATGCCATAAATTTCATGTTGAATTGGATTTTGATAATTGATTAAGTATGTGCAATTGTGGACTGCCCATGTGAATGATTGTATGATAGAAAAGCATGAAATAGATTCTTGATCGTATTTGATAAAATGAATATGTGGACTGCCCTATGATATGATTATGCTATGCTTGAAAATGTATATGTTATGTATGAATGATGTTGCTGCCATGCATGATGTTATGATCGAATGAGCATGCAATGTGAATTCTGAAAAATGTTCATGAAATGAATTAATGGACTAATCACTTAACAAGATTCCGCCCTTGGTCGTTTGGACGTTCTAGATAAGAACGGCATGCCTAGAGTCTAAGCTCACCCTCCGATATTGCTTTGTGCAATCTTTGATAGTACTTTGTGTACTCTTGATAAGATGTGTGATCTTGAATGCTGTTCGAGACACACGATGCTATGGGCATCCCCTTTGATATTGCTTTGTGCAATTTATGACGTTGCCGCGGGCAACAAAACTCCGATATGTGTGATTACCCTTCCGATGGTTCGAATTTCTATTACGACTATTCTACCATGGGCAAAACGTTAAATTAAATGTTTGAGTTATGAAATCATATTAAAGAAATGACAAGAATTACCATGTGTTATGAAGAGCATGAATTGAATGAAACTTGCTAAGTTAATTAAGCTTATGAAGTGGATAAAATATTATGTGACTTAACATGATATGATATGATATGAAATACTATGCTATGAGGCATTGATCTTTTCCGAATATGTTATGAAATGAAGTGCTATGATATGTGGACAATGGTCATATCCGACTATGATAAGAAGCATATGAAATGCTTACAAGTTTGATTATGTGAAATTTGGGTAATAACCCTATTCGAATGTATGTGATTATGAAATGAGAAATTCTGATTTTTGAATGATAATTTGAGGTCATTCGAATGATATGCTATGGTGGATTTGTGAAGTCGATTGATAAGTTAAATATGCTATGAATGGATAGCATGAGATCTTGATTTATTCAATTGCTAAGTATGATATTGAGCATGCTGAATATGAAATGAATTATGCTATTGATCGAATTATGGGCAAGCATGTGATAAATTATTGTGATATGTTATGTATTCGAGCATGTGCTATGAATGTTGATATGACATGTATGATGCCATGTGCATGAATTTTATGTGAGCTTAGTTGGGTGAAATCGAATTGCTAATAAACCTATCTAAGTAATCTCAATGCTTGATCACGCTAAAGCTCAAGAATGAATTAGTTTTAGCATTACCTCACTAAGTACTTTTTGTACTTACCGCTCCGTTGTTTTCTTCTTCCCAACCTTAGCAGGATAGCTCGGACCCTAAAGCTAGCTTTCGTTGGATCAAGGTTATCAAGTTCTCAAGTTCACAGTTCTGAAATATGTACGATCTAAGTCTTATCTTTAGACTCCTAGATGGTGGCTTTGAAGTCTGTCTCAGGATCCGTTTTGTTTTATTTGGTCGTAACTTAAGTTTGAAATGGTGTTTGAAATTACATGCTCCGTGATGCTTGGTTAGGAGGCTAGAATCATGTTTTGTATCTAAGTAGTTAGCCTCATTATTTTGTGTATAAAAATGTAAGTCAAGCTAGTGGTTGTGTCGATCCTTTTTGTTGTCCATAGTCGATAGCTTGACAGGTTTAGGGGCATATAAGCCATGTTATTTTGTAAGTCGTAAAGGGTAATCAAATGCCATGATATGAAATTGAAATCTATTATGTGTTGCATGAAAATTGACTCGCTTAAATATTTGGTAATTTTGGATTAATTCGAAATCACCTAGACCATTTAATTAAGGGTTTTCGAATGACATGTAATCGGTTAACTAAGTGTTCGACATTATGGCTTAATTGCAATAGTAATATGATAATAAAAATAAAAGTTTTAAATTGGCCCGAAAATTAGTAACAAGATTAAGGGAAAGTATGTTTAAGTTTTTGTTAGCCCATTTTCCGCGTGCGCATTAATATGAAATACTGATTAAAATAATATCATATTTTCCGAAATGCTTCCGCAATTTGTCTGATATGTTTCGTTTGTCCGTTTTCCGACCTCCGGTAACGCCCTCGGATCTCGGCCCGGATTGGGGGTGTCACAGTAAGATTGTGTACTACAAAGCATCCTACATTGCATTACTCCTTACGAGTCTTCTCTAGATAAAAACGTAAAATTAACACTTCATTTTCATCATCGTCTAGTTCGGTCGAACTGCTCAAACTTCATTTTGATCTCATAGAGTACTCTGCTACAAGTTGTGCAAATGATGACGACTTGTTTTCTAGTAATCTAGCAGGAGAATCAAATTCTTCAATAACTCCTGCAATAATAAAAAAGGATTAAATATTGGAATGAACTTCAAAGAGTCTTACAAGCAAATCACAAATTACCTCAATACTAACCTTGACTTAAAAGTAGAACCATGTCACTATCAATAACAGAAGTTATTCGGTGCGCAATTGTTAGAACCGTACACTCAGAGAAGTGCACCTTTAATGTTGTTTGAATCAGATTATCAGTAGCTGTATCAACCGATGCCGTAGCTTCATCAAGTACTAAGATCTTACTTTTCTTCAGCAGCACACGCCCAAGACAGACCAGCTGCCTTTGACCCATACTCCAATTCTCCCCATTTTCACTAACTGTAGAAGTAAATGTCATAATATCATAAAAAAAATCTTTCAAAAGTTGAAACTGAGTAGACTTTAAACAATATGTATGACGTTCAAAAGGAAAAACAACCGATTTGTATGTTTAATATTTTATAGAATATCAGACCTGAAGACTCTAGCTTGCCTTCCTTATTTCTAACTTCATCCCCAAGTTGGCACTTGTCCAACGCCTACACGTACATTAATAGATGTTAGAATTCAAAATAAAAGATTGCACTTCATTACAAAAGATATGATATGGATCAAACTGAAATGAACCCACCTCCCAAATCTGTTCATCTGTGTACTCTTCGAGAGGGTCCAAATTACTTCGTACAGTCCCTTCAAACATGGTAGGATCCTGAGGAATGATGCTGAGTCTTAACCGCAAATCATGGAGTCCGATTGATGAGATATTGACACCATCAATTATAATCTGGCCTGCTGCGGGGTCAACAATCCGGAAAAGTGTTTGTATGAGAGTTGTTTTGCCACTGCCTGTTCTCCCTACAATGCCGGTTTTCAACCCTCCAGGAAATGTGCATGTCAGACCTCGTAAGACAAGTGGCATGTGTGGGGCGTACCGCACCTACATCGACCGTCGTCATTTAATTAAAAAACCAATACATTAAAGTTAGTCATAAACACCGAACAACTGCATTACCTGCAGATCATTAATATGAACTTCTCCACGAAACGGCCAAGATTGGTCAGGGCAATTAGTTTCTATCACAAGGGCAGGCTCACTGGGGATGCTACTGTATTGAAGAATTCTCTCGACAGATATAATTTTATTCTCCATACTGCAAACAGTCCATACTACCCAAGCTTGCAACATATTTAGGTTGAGCCCATATGTTACAGCTAACCCCGCAATGGCTAAAAACGAAAGACAAATTATATTCAGCCATGCTCCTTTACAGTGAACTAAAATTAAGATGCCAATCTGCAATCACTTACCTGGATCAATAATTCCCTCGGGTATAGATATCAAAAAGAACAAAGAGAAGGCAAAAGTAATAGAAGACAACATGTCGAGGCGGAAGCACAGCCATTCCATTGCACTATTAACATGAAAACTTGGACGATTATACGCATCCATCAGTATCATGTTCTGCTGCTGGAATCTTGATTCTTGATCGAAGCTCCTGATGGTTGTTGCCCCTGAAATTGTTTCGGAAAAATTCTGTATTACTGGAGCTTTGCATACTCCAACCAGCCGAGCCAGCTCTCGAGCAGAAGATATGTAATATTGCTGCAAGATTACAAGTTCATGAGAATTTGTATCTCAAGCAAGGTTGAATATTTTCTCAAACCAAGCTTTGGGAACAATAATATATTGGTATATGGTTACAAGTGTATGAGGTCATGTATTCGATATCCACAATTTGGCATACCACATGATAGAACAAGATTTACCTGATACCAAATGCAGGTGGAGATCACAGGTATAAAAATGAGAAAGATCTGCCAAGCAGCCTGAGACATGACAGCAATGATTCCAAGGAGTTGGATAACTGCAAAGACGAAAGCGCCGACCTGAAATGGAATGTTCAAATCCGCGGCACTTTGATCTGTAGAAGCCTGAGTTGGGAAAAGAAAATTTTAGAAACCTTCAAAACCTAGGGAGGCATGCTAAAAATGGACATGAATGAAATACTTGAAATCCAGACAAGAAAATACCAGGTACTTACTCTGTTTAGGATTCTTCCGCTAGGTGTCGAATCAAAGAATAACATAGGGGCGCGGAAAATGCATAAATGCATCTTTTGGAATAGAAGAGTGGCTGTTTTATATCCAGCTACTCTAAGAAAAATGGATCTGGAAAAGACACAAAAAGCACTTGCAATGGCCAAAGCTAAATAGACAAGTAGTAGTGTAGAGTTCCCAACTGGAGGTTTGGCATCGGCAGACACGGGAGATGCCCAAGCCATCCAATAATTGCTGCCAATTTGAAAAATCTGAAAGAGAATTTGTGACAGCACTACAAAAGGTACAAGAGCTCCTCCATAAGCTGTTGTGATATACTTCCAGTACACGGAAAACCCAACTTTTCCCTTCTCTCGCTCTTCTTCTTCAACAAGCTGTCCTTTTGGCCCAGCATCATCTACTTTGCCACTCTCATTACCTTCTTTTCCTTCTTTCTGCATTTCTCCAGCACCATCTGCTTCATTGCCACACTTTTCAGAGGAAGATCCTGCCTCAACACTATCAAGGGCTGACAAAGCTTTATTATGTGCACCCACAAGTTCCCTAAAATCAGCCCCCGAATCGAGAATATCATTATACTTTCCAGCTTGTGTAATCCTCCCATTTTTCATCACCTAATTAAAAAGTAGAAGTTGAATATTGTTCATGAATCCGAAGCATAGGATTAAATCGACTGAAATGATAAATAACTTACCAGGATTAGATCAGCTGCTGGTAGAAATTCAACTTGATGAGTGACATAAATCACTGTTTTTGAACTCAAAATGCCAAGTAAAACTTCCTGCCATTCAAAGATAAAACATATATAACCAGACAACACATCAACAAAAGAAAAAAAAGATTAATTGATTCTACCTTAGACAGAACAAAAATGCAAATATTAGTATTTCAGTTGACTACCTCAAATACAGCAATATAGCATTCTGCATAAAAGTTAGAGTAGAGAACTTATAAAAATGCATGCCAAAGATAAGATTTTACCTTGAACAAATGAGATCCCGTGTGAGCATCCACAGCACTAAAAGGATCATCGAAAAGATATATATCAGCATCTTGGTATAGAGCCCGTGCAATTTGTATTCTTTGTTTCTGTCCACCACTCAAATTGATTCCCCTCTCACCTATAACTGTCTGATCACCAAATGAGAGGATTTCAAGATCCTTCTTAAGGGTACAAGCTTCGAGCACTGTTTCATACCTCTCCCTTTCCATCTCTTTACCAAACAATATGTTCTCTTCAATCTTGCCACTTTGTATCCAAGGCGACTGGGGAACATAGGCTTTTGTACCACACAACTTAAGAGTTCCAGATATCTTTGGCAATTCCCCCAAAATAGAGGAAAGTAGACTTGACTTGCCAGAGCCAACTGTACCGCAAACAGCCACCCTCATACCATGGAGAACTTTCAAATTTATGTCTCTTAGTGTAGGAGCGGAAGAAGACAAGCCCCATGAGAAATTCCCATCAACGATCTCAATTGCTGTATCGGAACTACCTCTTGGAAGCTTCTCCATAACATCAGGCTGCAAGTCCTCAAGCCGAAGGAAGGACGCAATTCTATCAAGAGACACCTTCGTCTGAACCATCATCGAAATCGTATCAGGAAGATTGTAAATTGGCTGTTGAAGAATCCTGAACGTTGCAAGTGCAGATAGAATCTTCCCAGACTCGAGCGGGATGCCTAAAAATATACAAGTACCAAAAGTGGCCATAGAAACAAACGTGGGTGCAACCCAGAAAAGAAAGCTAGTCACAGCATTAGTATAAATAAATCTTTTTAACCATCCTTCCTCGACGTTCCTTAGCCCAATAATCTTGGACAGAAACTTCATTTCCCACCCCTGAAGTTTGAGAATTCTCATATTCCTCAAAACTTCAGATGTGGCCTTCATCCTTTTATCTTTGGATTTCATCAACTTCTCCTGAAAGTTCTCTTGCAACTTCCCCAAAGGAATGTTTGCCAACATAACAAGTATTGTTGCGGCAAAAGCTGCAATGGCTGCTAGTCCAAGGTTTTTATACAAGATCAACAAGGCCAAAGTAACTTGCAAAACTACCATCCATGGATCATGCATGTACCAAGTAAAGTCACCCACCCTCTCCGCATCGACTGTCATATAATTGATAATCTCCCCGCTGGTCTGGCTCTGCTTTGACTGACACGAAAGAGTTAAACTCTTGTTATAAATCATTGCAATAAGCACTGCTTTCAACCTAATTCCAACTTGCTGCAACTTAAAAAAACACCACCTCTGAGATAGACACTCTACGAGCTTTGCAACAAAGAAAGCAGTGACCAGAAGATACCCTTCATTTTCAAACTCCCGTTGCCCATTCAAGTACTGAACAAAAGTGTCGATGAGGTACGGACCAGCATACGAAGCCACAGTGTTCATAAGCACCAACAAACCTGTCAAAAGAATCTCCTTCCAAGCTGAGAAGAACAATCCCTTCACCAGCTTAAGTGTGGTAACTCCAGTCCCCTCACTGTCAGCTGCCTCGAGCCGGTTTCTAAATTTCGGAAAAGCCCCAATCACACTGTCACTGTTATCCAGCTGAGGAACATCCTCAAGGTCTAAAGTTTTCTTATTTCCAGCAGCAATGAGAGGTCCCATCCAAGAAAACGTAAGAAGGCTGAAAACACCAGCATTTGAATATGGAGTTACAGTATCACCCCCTTTTTTCTCACTCAACTCCACATCATTACCAACACTAGAATCTCCATTCAACAGCGGTTCTGCAAGTAGGGTATCTTCACCCTCCTTTAGAGGAAAAAACGCCACAATACATAGGGAAAAACCAGTAATAACAGAAAAAACATCGGATACTAAATACTGGATTGGGATGGAAACATGTTTCTTCAGAAGAACAATGTCTATAACAAGACTATAACAAGAAATAGAAAAATAAAAACCCCACCAAATTCTCAACAAAAACGGGAACCGTTTCTGTTCACCATAATTGGAGAATTGACAATGCAAATGAACGCACGTTCCACCCCAAGCAAGTGCTTTTAACACATAATCAGAAAGAGTTACTAACTTATCCTCAGACCAACCACTTCCAGACCAATAAAAATAACTTAGCAAACACAAGACAATATTAAAAGCTGAAACAACAAAACATAAGGCTAAACTTTGCTTATACCAGGAAACTTTACTTTGCCTTAACCTCTCCTTTGAACCTTCCCCACCAGCTTCTTTAACTCTGTTCACTAGCCATAAGGCCAACAAAACAAGCAACAAAGCCACGTGTAATGATGCAGAAAACCCATGAAGAAAAATGGGTTTTAAGAGAAAATCAAAACCAGTATCTGAACTCATGAGTAAAGCTGACTCTGAACCAAAAAGTTCCATTTTTTTGGTATTTATACTGAAAGAAAACTTAGGTTGTGGGTTCTGAACAATGAGATAGACTCAGAGAAAGTCAAAGCAAAATTACTTGGGGAAGAGATATGCGTGGGAAGCAAGCTTGGAGACGGAGAGTCCAACAAAGGCCTAATCTTTGAGAGAGACAAAACATCATATGGATATACAATGACCGAAAAGAGAAGGCAAAACCTACAGACGAGGAAAAGTCTAAATGAAGAGTTCCAAAACTTGTGGACTTTGTTTGATTTGGATCAATGTAAAATTTTTAAGATTTAATAATCAATTGAATCTATTGAGATTCACGTGGAAAGTGGAAAATGTAGTTTTTGTTATCGGTAGGAAACTCGGAAGTAAAAAAGTCGGATTAATCGAAGTGATGTACTTTATAGGGTTAGTTTATTCGGTCCGATTATCGATTTAGATATTCCAAATAAATAAATGAATGATTGTTTGATATTTTTTTAAATATTCTGATGTAATTATATGGTAGCGTATGTTCTTTAATCTTAATTATTTAAAAATGCATATATATATCATGTGAATATTTAGTTCGAACATGAATTTCCTAAAATTACAATGTTTCTCTTTAACGGGTACAACTAAATAAACTAAAAAAAAATATTTTTAATATAGAATTTAAGGAGTGATTAGTGCGAAAGAGATGTGGTTTGAGAAAAGAAATATTGAATTATATTTCATGATCCGCGAATATAACAAGGGAAAGGAAAAAACCGGGAAACTCCGGTAGAAACCGTTGGAAATTCAAACCATCATACGGCCTGACACTTTGTTGAGTGGACCAATAGTGAAATGACGAAAGCGACGCCGTATTGACTTCGAATTGCATCCTCATTGCTCAGTACTTAGCACGAAATGTCCGAGATTCTGTTTCAGTCGTTGTTTAGAATCCTTGAACTGCAAGGGGGCAAAACAGGAATAGCACGAAATTGGAAAACATAGTTCGACTGGGCCCATCCTTTTGGAAATTGGGCTTCACGTGGATGACTTTCTTCTAGTATCCCCCATCATCTTTGAAACTTTGTTTATTTATATTTATATTCATTATTTGAAAAAGGATATTCTCCATTTTTGAGGTCACATTACAATTTTGATTTAAAAAAAATGAGGTCACATGACAATTGTTCATGGCTTTATGGACACGTAAGCAATGACATAAACTATCTTGATTTTTTGGTAAATCAACTGTGAACTGAACATCAATTCTTTGAGTTGTCTATTATAAATTTATAGCCAAACAAAAAAACAACAAATTCTGGTATAATGAGATAAAATTTTAAAATAAAAAAATATTTATTTTTAGTCCAGCTTTCGGGACTGCATCAAACCATCACCACAAGCCTCACATAAAACTCCAGCATCCATATTATTTCACCAGAGATTATTCGAAAATGTTGTATGGAATTGAAAAAAAATTAAAAGATGATTGTCCAATTGTGAACGGAACACAGAGCCATTCTGAACCCAGGTAGCAACAGCCTGTTATCCTTCCACTACAAGGAGAAGGAAGTGTTCGCTGCTCTGTGAAACCAGCCTCACGCATTGCCTTCCAATCTAAGAGCTGCAAGACCCATGCTTACGCATAAGCCCTAGAGCTCAACTCGTCGTTTGGAACGGGCAGACCATGGATAAGCCACTAAAGGCCCGACCCTGTGGATTGAACCAATGTACAACCATCTTAATGCCCCCACTTAGGTCACAAGCAAGCATTACCCTGCTCGGCGAACAAGTTACACCTTTAACTACTTATTTAAATAGCATGTAATCTATATATTCAACCGATGTGGGATTGTTTCTCTTCTTCTGTCACGTCTCATCTAGTGTTGTCCCAAGCGTCAAATCACTGTTATACTCCGAATTGATGATTTCCAGAGTAACCTGAACGATAAACATGAATTACCTAAAAGAAATGAAAGAAACTAATCACGAAACAGACTCTTTTGGTAGCATTGCTTTTGTTCTTTTATGTTTAGACAAAAGCCCCATGGACATAGTTGCAGGCTTTGATCACATGAAACTTGAACACACTTCAATTGATTCTATCCAAGTAAAACAACTCGGTTGTAATTGTCAGATACGGATATATGATCCAAGTAATAACATGTCAAATATAAACTGAAAACTGGACATGACATCTCATTCAAATGTTTTAGATATATCATAATAAAAATAAAAAACAGTAATGTTTTTTTCCCCTGGTTCTCATCATATGTGAAACTGGAGGTTGCTGATAAGTGTTGCCTACGTAGAACACAGGGCGAGTTGGTTTTCATTGTTATCCGGTCCCCGTCAAGTTTCTTCAAACTTTTAATCTGATCTCACGGTGTACTCTGCTACAAGCTGAGCAAAAGAGGAATATTTGTTTTCTAGCAATTTGGCTGGAGAATCGAATTCTTCGATAAGTCCTGTAATTTAAAGAATTTAAACGAGTTGCAATTAGATAAATCCGACGACTAAAACAACTAAATCATGAGATCATGCAGACCTTGGCTTAGAAGCAGAACTATATCACTGTCAAGAACAGAAGTTATTCGGTGGGCAATTGTTATAACAGTACAGTCAGAAAAGTGCCCCCTTAGAGTTGTCTGTATCAGGTTATCAGTAACCGTATCAACGGATGCCGTAGCTTCATCAAGCACCACGATCTTACTTTTCTTGAGCAGCACACGCCCCAGACAAACCAACTGCCTTTGACCCGTACTCCAATTCTCTCCATTCTTGCTTACTGCAAAACATCATTATGATTCGATAAATGTTTCTTCAATAATGAACTTGTATGCTAGGTGATAGAATAATGAACCTGTGGAATCGAGCCGCCCTTCCTTCTTTCTAACTTCGTCCCCGAGTTGGCACATCCCCAATGCCTTTAAAGAGATAAAAACACACATCAATACATTTGAACCTTCAAATACTGACCATAGAAGACATCACCTTGCTGGAAAAGCAATGGTACAGTTGTCGAAATGAAATGAACCCACCTCCCAAATCTGTTCATCTGTGTACTCTTCAAGAGGATCCAAGTTGCTCCATACAGTCCCTTCGAACATGGTAGGATCCTAAGGAATGATGCTGAGTCGTGAACGCAAATCATGCAGTCCGATCGATGAGATATTGACACCATCAATTATAATCTGGCCGGCTGAAGGTTCGACTATCCGGAAAAGTGTTTGAATAAGAGTTGATTTACCACTGTCCGTTTTCAACCTTCCTGGAAATGTGCATGTCAAACCTCGCAAGAGGAGTGGCAGGTGTGGGGCATACCGCACCTACATTGACCATCATCAATTATCTCAAAAACAACATATAAGAACCGAAGTCATAAACAATAAAAATTGCATTACCTGCAGATTAAGAATATTAACTTCTCCGTGAAACGGCCAAGAACGTTTTGGGTGATTAGTTTCTATCACAAGCGCAGGCTCACTAAGAATGGTACTGTACTGAAGCATTCTCTCAACCGATATGATTTGATTCTCCATATTGCAAAGGTTCCATACTACCCAAGTTTGCAATAAATTTAGATTGAGTCCGTATGTCACACCTAACCCCGCGATGGCTAAACAAAAGAAAAAACATTCGGTCATTTTCCTTAAACATTCCTTATCTAGAACAACATGGTAATCGATGAAGATCATATGTCAATCTGAAATCTCTTACCCGGATTAATAACTCCCTCTGGTACAGAGATCAAAAAGAACAGACAGAAAGCAAAAGTAATAGAAGACAACATGTCCAGGCGGAAACACAGCCATTCTTTTGCACCGGCAACATGAAATTTCGGACCAGAATATGAGTCATTCAATATCAAGTTTGTCTCTTGGAACCTTGATTCTTGATCAAAGCTCCTGATAGTTGTAACGCCTAAAAGTGTTCCGGAAAAATGTTGTATCACTGGAACTTTGGATATGCCGACCAACCGTGCAAGTTCTCGTGCAGAAGATATGTAATATTTCTGCAAAATAACAAGTTTATGAGAATCCGTACATCATGTCACATGTACAAGGTTGAATGCATATATCTGAGATGACAAAAACTTATAGATTTTCAATAAATCAATGCATGGTTGCAGGTTACGAGGTCCTACATTCTATAGCCGCAATTTTCCACACAAACTAGCAAATGAGATGACAAGAATTACCTGGTACCAAATGCAAGTAACAATCACAGGGATAAAAATGATAAATATCTGCCAAGCACCGTGAGACATGACAACAATGATTTCTAGTAGATTGATAATTGTAAGGATGAGTCTACCACGTGCGACGAACATTGATGAACACCATTAATGATGAACACCGATGAACACCATTAATTTTTTTTTTAAAATTTTAAAAATCTAAAAGACTAAAATTATAATTAAAATTATCTCTTAAAAAAATAAAAATCAAATTTAATAGTTACTTTATAATATTTTTTTAATAGGCTAGAATCAAATATATCCAATTCTCCTAAACCCTAACAAAATCAATCTCTTAAAAAAATTTAATTAGCAATCACTGCATTTCTCGTTTCAATCAAAACAATAATTCATGATCTAAATTCTATGTACAAAACGACTACACCAATAATTCAGATGACGCTCCCATGATTAAAGGAATCGAAAAGAAAAGGGAGAAAAAAAATATATGAATCACCTCCTCTACAACTAGTTCAACTTCAAGCATAAACTCGAGACTGACATGCGAAATCGACCTCGTAACTGGCTGCAATTGAAGTTAATTATTTTTAATTAAAAATAATAAATCAATCACAAAATTAATTCTCATGTTCACATGGTTGTCGCGTTTATTAAATTTGGGTTTAAACTGGTTTTTATCAAATAAATTTAAAAAAACTGATTTTTATTTTTTTAAGAGATTAATTTTGTTAGGGTTTAAGAGAATTGGGTGTATTTAATTCTAATCTATTAAAAAATATTATAAAGTAACTATTAAATTTGATTTTTATTTTTCAAGAGATAATTTTAATTTTAATTTTAGTCTTTTAAATTTTTAAAATTAAAAAAAAAACTTAATGGTGTTCATCAGTGTTTATCGTTAGTGGTGTTCATCAATGTTCGTCGCCCGTTGTAGAATTTTCCTAATTGTAAAGGCAAATGACCCGACTTGAAATTTTTAAATCCACTTCATTTTGATATGCAGAAGCCTATACGAGGCAGGGAGAAAAATTAAAATCTTACAAAAACAAGGGTTAAAAAGCCAACAAACTGAAGCATAAAAGGGGCATATAAAGATAACGCAAGAAAACATCGGATATTTACTCTGTTTAGAATTCTTCCACTAGGTGTGGAATCAAAGAAAGCCATAGGCACACAGAATATGCATGCATGCATCTTTTTGAAGAGAAGAGTGGTCGTTTTGTATCCGGCCGTACTAAGAAGCAAGAGTCTGGCAAGGACCGAAAAGGCACTTGCAACGGCCAAAGCTAAATATACAATTATTAGTGTAAAGCTCCCAACCAGAGGTTTGACATCGACGGACACCGGAGAGGCCCAAGCCATCCAGTAATTGCTACCAATTTGGAAAGTCTGAAAGAGAATCTGTGCCAGCAATATTAAAGGCACAAGAGAGCCTCCATATGCTGTTGTGATATATTTCCAATAGACGGCAAACCCGACTTTTCCTTTCTCTTGCTCCTCTTCTTGAACAAGCCGTCCTTTCTATCCAACATCATCTACTTTATCACTCTCGTTACCTTGGTTTCCTCCATTCTGAACTTTCCCGTAAACGCTTTCTGTAGCACCATCTCCTTCAGGACCTTCACCAATACTTTGTTCTGAAACGATTCCGGTCTCAACAGCATCAATTGTTGACAAAGCTTTCTTATGTGTGTTGAGTAATATGGAGCTATGAAGATATCTGGGCTTTAGAAGTTGGGCTTCAGCCGGTTGGATTAATTTTTTAAATATAGTTTGAATGTGGTTATTTGTTATAACAAATATAACAACCCAAAATGCCTCAACTGATTGAGATAACTAATTACTCTTTAGTAATTGGTTTATCAGATGGGCTATATAAACCCGATAGGGAACTGGCCCAAATTCAATCTTTGGCCTACATTGAAACCCAACTTTCTCTTCACACTTTCTGTTTGGCTCTCACTACAGAGAGTCTTGTTCTCTGTTATCTTTCTTTTCCTTCGTCTTACCTTATCCCTTTTCCGGTCACTTCACCGTCATCGAAGTTGCCTCAATATGGTATCAGAGCCATGAATTCGAGCCAATGCTGACTGAGTGTCGTCAATCGTGTTGTGGAAGAAGATCGGTGGTGTTTTCTGTCGTTCGTGACGGCTCGTGTTTCTGTGCTCTTTACACTGTGTTGATTTGTGAATACTTGTTGCTGGTTCGTGTGTCGTTCTTGAGATCTTGCTATAGCTTCTGATGGCACCGGAGGTCGTCGATGTTACCAATCTGACCGATGAGATTGACACGGTTCAGATCTGTAACGACTCCAACAGTCCGGCATTTGCAAACAAGCAGGTAAGCGTCAAACTTGATGACATGAATTTTTTACTTTGGAAACAACAAGTTATTTTGATGATCCGTGGTAATGAGCTGGAACATTACCTAGACTCTGAAACCCCTATTCCACCAAAAATTGTCAAGGATTCGTCTGGTAAACTGATTCTTAACCCTGAGTTTAGGCGTTTTAAGAAAGAAGATAATGCCTTAGCCTCATAGCCTCATGGCTTCTCTCCACCATAAACCATAGGGTTTTACCGCAACTAGTAGGAGCCGAAACGTCATCGTCCATTTGGTCTTCTGTCCTGAATCTATATTCAAAATTTTCAAGAACAAAAGTAATGAATCTACACTGTCGGTTGAGAGCTTTGAAGAAGGGTTCGTTATCAATTCGTGAATATACAACACAAATTAAAGAGATTTGTGACCTGCTGGCTACAAGTGGGAGTCCCGTTGCTGAAGTTGAACAGATTGCAACAGTACTGAATGGTCTTACGTCTGAGTTTGATCCGTTTGTTGCAGCCATCACTATGAGTCGAGAGCCGTATACTCTGGAGTCTGTTATTTCTGGATTGATTGATGCTGAATCAAGGTTGGTTGATACTGTTCATGTTCTTATTGGCATAAATTTGACTCAGGCTGATGATGATAGACCACATGAGTCGTATGGAGCTGGCAGGGATGCAGCTCGATCACAGTACACTTCTAAACCATCTCGCAATAACTTTCAGACTGGAGGACGATTCAGAGGTGAGCGTCCTAGGCCTCAATGCCAACTATGTGGGAAGCTAGGTCATCTTGTAGACCGTTGCTGGCACAGGTTCGACCAGAACTTTAAAGGTGTTATGTCCCAGTAGTCTAAAGAGCCTAGTGATACTCAAGCCAATCTGTGTCGATATGCTGATGCATCTGATGATGTTTGCTATAACCCTTTTGTGGGAATTACATCGGGGTCCAGTGAGGAGAAACTTGAAGACACTAATGACACAGTTCAAGTTAACTCCCTGATAGCAAAAGGAGTTCTCACACTTGATGACAAATGGTTTCCAGATTCGGGAGCTACACATCATGTCACCAGAAGCTTCAATGTGACTCAGAATGGTCAACCATACTCGGGCAATGGTAAGGTCTTCTTAGGTGATGGTTCCACTCTTGCTATTTCACATATTGGTCATTGTGCTATTAATACTCCTGCTAGATCTTTAATTCTTAAGCGTCTGCTGTATGTGCCCAAAATTACAAGAAACCTTCTATATGTTTCTTGTTTTACCAGTGATAATAATGTCTTTCTTGAGTTCCATGCTGACAGATGCTTTGTCAAGGATGAGATGACTGGTGCTGTGCTGCTCAAAGGTACACTAGATGATGGTTTGTATAGCTTCACATTTGCTTCCTCTACAACTAAACATGATTCTGTTTGCAATACTGTTTCTGCACAAAACATTCATGCTAATAATAATGCTGCTCAATCCAACTACTGGTTGTGGCATCAAAGATTGGGGCATCCTGCTCATCATATTGTCAGTAGTGCCTTAAATAAAACGTTTCTTGTTGATAAAACTGTTCTTTGCCATGCTTGTCAATTAGGGAAAAGTACTAGGCTGCCTTTTACTCTGTCTGATATTGTATATACTAAACCTTTTGAATTGATTGAGGCTGATGTCTGGGTCCCTCACCCATTAAGTCAATAGGATATCAGTACTATGTTTCATTTGTCGACATGTATACATGCAACTGTTGGTTGTATTTGCTGAAGCATAAATCTGAGGTTCGAACTGCTTTTGATATGTTTGCTGCTTTAGTTGAAAATCAATTCTCTACTCATATTTTAGCTATACAAACTGATGGTGGGGGAGAATTTGTTGCATTAACCACTGACTTGGCTAAAAAGGGTATACAACATCGGTTTACTTGTCCACATACTTCAGCCCAAAATGGTACAGTAGAGAGAAAACATAGGCATATAATTGACATGACACTTACTCTGTTAGCCACAACCTCAGTTCTTTTTCAGTACTGGTCATTTGCTGCCTTGAGTGCAGTTTATCTTATTAATAGGTTGCCAACAGATAGGTTAGGTGGCTTATCACCACATGAAAAATTATATGGGAAGAAACCTAATTATCAGTCTCTTAGGGTATTTGGCTCACAATGTTTTCCATGCTTAAGGGACTATAACAAGCATAAGTTTGATTATCGTTCTAAGGCTTGTGTTTTCTTGGGTTATTCACCTAAACATCGGGGTTATCAGTGCATGGACTCTACAGGACGTGTCTATGTTTCACGACATGTCAAATTTAATGAGTAATTTTTTATATTTGCTCTTAGCTCGGTTCAGTCAGTTCAGTCTTCCTCTGCTTTTCAACCGTCAGCCACCCTTGATATTCCAGTGACATATCACCCACCAAGACGACCTATAGTTGTACCCAGTCCCAGTTCTGAGTCCCCTAGTGGTCAATCTAATGTCCCCTACTGTTCTGAAGCACATACACATAATCTTTCATCTCCTTCCTTATCTACATCCTCTCTTATGCAATCATCTGCTGTTGCTAACAACAATCAAGATGAGCTGGAGCTGGTTGCTGACATTATGGAAGGTTTGGAGTCAGCAACTGAAGTTGCTGGTAATTTGTCAAATCCACCTGATGCAGCTGTTGATGGAAATGAGGATGCTGAAAATGGTGGTTTGCATCAAGCTGCAGGCACTGAAGATATAGAAGTTGTGCCTGCACCTTCTGCAAGTGGTGGTCTACATCAAGCTGCAGACACTGAAGATATAGAAGTTGTGCATGTACCTCCTGCAAGAGGTGGTCTACATCAAGCTGTTGGCACTGAAGATATAGAAGTTGTGCCCAGTAATACATGAGATCTGGAGTCTGTTGAGGTTAATATGGATCATGTCACTCAGCCCAGAGGCTCTTCTGTTTCTCATGACAGGCCCACAAGCTCTTCTGTTTCTCATGATCATGTTGTCTTAGATTCTGAGCCTGGTACTGAAGGGTTGGGCTTTTCTGAGCCTGATGCTGAAGAGTTGGGCTTCATTTGGGATGACAGTAATCCTGAGTTAAGGAATTTTGTTCATGCTACTGTTGAGAGTGCTACTCCAGCCTCTTCATGTGTACCTGAGCAGGTAACCAACCCTCATCATATGACTACCCATAGCAAGGCCGACATCTTCAAACCTAAAGTTTATTCCACTGAACTTCATTTTACACCCAACACTGTTCATCAAGCTCTTGATCACCCTAAATGGAGAGAAGCTGTTCATCTGGAATATAATGCTCTTCTTGACAATCAGACATGAGAGTTGGTCACTCTACCACCTGATAGGAAACCAATTGGTTCAAAATGGCTTTTTTGGATCAAACTTAATTCTGATGGCACTGTGAGTCGATATAAGGCTAGGCTCGTGGCAAAGGGGTACTCTCAGATTCCTGGATATGACTTTGGCGAGACATTTAGTCCTGTGGTTAAGTTCTTTACAGTCAATATATTGCTATCTCTTGTTGTCTCCAATTGTTGGCATGTGCATCAAGTTGATGTCAACAATGATTTTCTAAAGGGAGATCTCTTGGAAGATGTTTACATGACTCAACCAGATGGGTTCATTAAAAGTAGTGCTGATGGTAGTTTGTTAGTTTGTAAACTCAAGAAGGCTTTATATGGTCTTAGACAGGCCCCTAGATATTGGTTTAGCAAGCTTAGAGATTTTTTATGTGGTCTAGGCTTTCGCTTCTCTAGTGCTGATAACTCCTTGTTTATCAAACTTGATTCTCCTGCTACAACCTATATAGTGGTATATGTTGATGATATTCTCATCACATGTGCCTCAGAGGTGTATGTCAGACATCTTATTCAGGAGCTTGACTCTAAATTTTCTCTTAAGGATCTTGGTTGTATACAATATTTTCTGGGTATTGAAGCTGTTCATTGTAGCAATGGTCTTTTCCTTAATCATAGGAAGTTTATTGAAGAACTACTTGTTAAAACTAACATGGACAACACTAAGCCTGTTGATACACCTATGGTTCCCTTGCTCAAGCTCAGCAAGGATGAAAGTGAATTGTTTGTGGATACTCAATTGTATAGAAGTACTGTGGGAGCTCTTCTTTATGTTTGCCATACTCGACCAGACGTGTCATTTGCTGTAAATAAGGTTTCACAGTATATGCAACATCCAACTGATGTCCATTGAGGAGCTGTGAAGTGTATCATTCGTTATCTAAAGGGTACAATTGATTATGGGGTGTGGTTCTCCCCTCAGCCTCTACCTAAATCACTTCAAGTGTTTTCTGATTCGGACTGGGCTGGTGATGTTGATGATCGGAGATCTATCTCAGGGCATTGTGTCTGTTTTGGTTAACACATCTTATGTTGGAGTTCTAGGAAGCAACGTTCAGTGTCTCGTTCGACAACTGAAGCTGAATACTGTAGTCTTGCAGATGCTACAAGTGAGCTTATTTGGGTTCAAGTTGTGCTAACAGACATGTGTGTGGATCTTTCTGATGTTGCAAAAGTGTGGTGTGCCAACACAAGTATTGTTGCCATGACAGCTAACCCAGTTTTGCATGCGAAAACTAAGCATGTGAAACTTGATTTACATTTTGTTCGTAAAAAAGTTCTTCGTCGGCAACTTGAAGTCAACTATGTTCTGGCTCAGAATCAGGTTGCTGATATTTTAACTAAGCCTCTTCCCTCAACACGGTTTCATGATTTGCGTGGTCTTCTTCATGTAAGGGCAGTTCATCAAGTTCAAGAAAAGTTAGAAAGTGGGATGAATGTTGAGTAATATGGAGCTATGAAGATATCTGGGCTTCAGAAGTTGGGCTTCAACCGGTTGGATCAGTTTTTTAAATATAGTTTGAATGTGGTTATTTGTTATAACAAATATAACAACCCAAAATGCCTCAACTGATTGAGATAACTAATTACTCTTTAGTAATTGGTTTATCAGATGGGCTATATAAACCCGATAGGGAACTGGCCCAAATTCAATCTTTGGCCTACATTGAAACCCAACTTTCTCTTCACACTTTCTGTTTGGCTCTCACTACAGAGAGTCTTGTTCTCTGTTATCTTTCTTTTCCTCCGTCTTACCTTCTCCTTTTTCCGGTCACTTCACCGTCATCGGAGTTTCCTCAATAATGTGCACCCACAAGTTCCATAAAATCGGTCCCTGAATTGAGAATGTCATTATGCTTTCCAGCTTGTGTAATTGTAGAACGTGGCAATCGATCGAATAAAACCAAGAGGGGGGGTGAATTGGATTTTTGAAAATTGCGGCGGAAGCTAATTGCAAAGATAAAAATTGCAAAGCAATTTAGAGTGGTTCGACTTTCTAACCAAAGTCTACATCCACTACCTTAGCGTCCACACTAAGGATTTCCCACAAATTCACTAATTTGTCTTTCCTTTAAGGACAAGGAGTAACCTTACACACTTCAATAGACTTATACCCCAAAGTCTATTGAATCCTATCCCAAAGTTGGATACAAATGAGCAAACTAGAAAATCCTCACTAGGAAAGTGTTTGCAAAGTTTAAGCTCTCTCACACACCCGAATAAACACTAGCTCAAGAATTACAACGAAGAACACTCTAGTGTTTTTCAAGAAAGATCGAAAAATAAGCACAAAATGATTTCTTGGAAGCTTGAATGTTTGTATTTGCTTTCTTGATGTTTCTTGATGATCCAATGCTGCATTTATAGTGTTGTTTGAGCATCTAGCCGTTAGGAGCCTTTGGGGGGTCTTTGGAGCCGTTGGGGATGTTTATTTTTGACTTTAAAAAGCTCCCCTGCACTTAAGTTTCGAAACCTTTACCAAGGGTTTCGAAACTTTAGGGTTAGATTTGAAATATATGACCGTTGTTTAACAAATCTTGACCGTTGCAGGCCAAAGGTTTCGAAACCTTCATAAGGTTTCGAAACTTTCAGGCCAAGGTTTCGAAACCTTATGAAGGTTTCGAAACCTTTACCCAGGTTTCAAAAACAGAGTGCTACTGCCATGCTACTGCCCAGTATAGTTTCGAAACTTGGATAAAGTTTCGAAACTTTGATATCAAAATGAGTATTTTGGGCATTTGTTGGCTTTTAAAAATGTAGTTCGATATACGTATTGAATCGAACTTTTTCAAAGCATTTTGTCAAGTTAAAATCGAGTTTTTGACAAATTTATTTCTTTAAAATTACTTTACAAATTTTTACAATTTGGTCCTTTAAAATTTCTTTTTAAGTTATATCAAAATCAAAATAAGTTCAACAATCTCCCCCTTTTTGATATAACAAAACATTTTGTAAAAATTTGTTTTTGAAATAATTTGTTTAATATTTCAAATCTTTTTCATAAGCTCCCCCTTAATAAATGTCTTCATGAAAAATTTTAAAATTGTAATTTTAAAGACATATGAAATATTTGGATAAAAACTTTGATAAAAACAAATTTGCTCCTCTTAATCTTCTCCCCCTTTTTGTTATAGCAAAAAGGATAAATGGCTACACAAGCAACAAAAATGTTAATAGATCAATATAATTCAATAGCATATTATCCATAAAGCATATCATTCATGAAGCATATCATCCAAGATTTATAATCCAACAAAATAAAATTCATAAAAATATTCAATCAAAGAGCATAATATGTCTTAAAAACAAAGACTAAAGCGTAAATCAAAATAAGTCTAAAAATGTACCAATAACATCATAAAGTCATATAGAATGCAAATGTAAACTAAACATCATCCTGAGGCATCTGTGGAAAAAAGTGAGTATGGACATCGTGTATGTCATGCTCCAACGATGTGACTCGATCATCTATGCCACGAACGCGATCGTCTATGCCACGAAGGTGAGCATCTAAGCTATCAAAACGCGTGACCATAGTAGCATACATACTCTCTAATGTAACCGGTGCCGGTGCCGGAGCTAGTGGATCCTCTCCAATAGGATCCTCATCATCATCAAACTCCTCTCCTCTATGAACCCAACCGTGATCTCCATGATACCATTGGGCTTTGTGACAAGATTTAATGTCAATAAAGCTCTTGTTCTTAACATGTGGATCTAAGGAAGTGTCAATATTGAGCTTCCTAAAAATATGGCTAAGAACATTCCCATAAGAGAGAGAGAATGAGGTGGGATTATGAATAATTTTGATGAGGTTGAGGAAAATGATGGTAGCAATATCGGGACGAGTCCTATCACGATATTGGCGTAGCCACCAATAATCACAAGCTCTCATACTAGTGGCTTTTCCGCCGGAGGGACGGAAGAACCAAGTAGTAAGGAGTAAAAAGAGGCGCTCCTCGAGAGGAAGGTGCGTAGGACTACCATCCGGGAAAGCGGGAATGTTATGAGCTACGTTTTCATCTGAACTACCATCTAAAGGAACACCTAAATGATCAGCTATTATATGAGGTGTTATATCAAATTCGGTACCCATAAGGTAAGAACGGATACCTAAGATGGTGTTTCGATCCCTAGGTGATCGGATGAAGGAGGCATTGGCAAAAAAGGCACGAACTAATTTGCGATGGGTGTAAGGAGGAATGTTTAGAAAATCAAGCCATTTCCAATCGGCAAATAGTTCAAAGAGATCAAAGTTAAAATCTGGAGAAGTAAGAAAATCAAAATCTATAGTTCTTTCCTCTCTAACTTTCTTATTCTCAAAAACACTTTGATATCTATCTAAGTTATCCGAATCCCTAAAGCAACGATCCTCAAATTGAGGATTAGGATTAGAACCGGAATTTTGACCGATTTCATTGCGTTGACGTTTAGCTCTAGGAGGATTGGTTCTAGGAAGGATAACTCTAGGAGGCATGGTTTTGGTTCAAAAATTTTGGTTGGGGAATTTTATCAAACACTTTGTGGGCAAGAGTCTAAGGGTGTTTAGACAAGAGATAAATCTAGATTAGGTGATACCTCCTGCAAAACATGATATAATAAGCAAAATTATCAACCCACATTGTTCAAAAAAACTCTAAAACTTGATTCCCTAAAAATTTTATAACCCTAAAATTCTCAAAAACTTTTAAGAAAAGAAAGTTTTAATGAAAGATTACCTCAAATAGTTGATGAATATGATGATGAAAGCCCGAAAGATTGATAAGAACTTGTAATTTTGAGCAATGGCTTTGAGGATTTTGAGAGAATTTTAGAGAATGGCCGTTTGGTGTAGATGAAATAGAAGTTAGGTTTTGAGAAAATTTTGATTTATAAGCAAAAACTCGTCCGAAACAGGCCTGCCTTTAATGAAGGTTTCGAAACTTTGGGAAAGTTTCGAAACTTTCAGCCTAAGGTTTCGAAACTTTGCCAAAGTTTCGAAACTATTGCCTCCAGTAGCTAAAATTTGATTCTGGGCACCTAAAAGTTTCGAAACTTTTCTATAGTTTCGAAACTATCCTACCAAGGTTTCGAAACTTTGTATAAGTTTCGAAACTTTGTCCTGTATTGACTTGGAAAATTTCAGATTTTGCCTCAAAATTGTTCCTAAGAGCATTCTAATATTACTATGATAATTATCAACATTAAAGACCATATTTGAACTAAAATCAAAGAATTTTACGCTTATAGTTGGATTTAAAAGTGACTATCTTATCTAATGTCACAAAAAAAATTTAAACAATTAAGCACATAATATTGCTAATATTTAAGGCCTAAATACAAACAATTAACACATAAGGCCAAATATTGAGCAAACATGCAAAACATAACTCCCCCTCATTAAAAGCATTCATACAACATATGGGGAACCTCAAACATGTTTCAACACAAAATATTCATATAAATTAACATGTAAGAGTAAATTTTGCATAAAAATGTTACCACTTGAATCAAGATATGTCGATTGAGCTTCTTCAAGTGTCCTTCCATTTTGTGTGTCTAGAGCTTTCAAGTTTCTTCAAATTTGCATATCATGGCTCCAACACACCTACAAAAGGGAACTATGTATGTTTTGGTACCCAAACTCTTTTGGGTCCATAAGAGTTAGTTCCTAGTAATTTAGTCCCTTTGGGTATCCATTTTGACAATAGATTAAAATCTTTGTTAGCAATGAGTCCCTTTGGAACCCAAATTCTCCTAATCATCTTTCGATTAGGTGATCTTTGTCTATACCCTTGAAAGTTCTTTCTAACATAGTTGGTTTTTGAACTTTCACATTTTTCAACAATTTTTGTCCCAACTTTGTTGAAAGAAGCTTTAAGATCATCAAGTTCCTTTTGATGATCTTCATGGACCTTTGAAAGTAAGTTTTGCAAGTCTTGATTTTTCTTTTCAAAATCTTTTAATTGGACTTGCATTTCTTCGAACTTGCTTTCAAATTCCTTATTAGTCTTAGAGAGAGAGTCATTTTCATTTTTTAATTTTGAAGTAATTTTTCTATTTTTCAAAATCAACTTCTCATACTCTAAGGCTAATTCATTATAAACCTCTTGCAATTCATCAAAAGTATAATCAAATGAATAGGATGAATTAGAGGTTACCATTGAGTCATCCTCGATAGCCATAAGGCACAAGTTGGCTACTTCATCCTCGTCCTCGTCGGAAGAGTCATCGCTCCAAGTAGCTACGTGAGCCTTGTGCTTCTTCCTCTCATAGCTATTTTTATTTAGTTGAGGACAATCGATCCTGATATGTCCTGGTTTGTTGCACTCATAGCAAGTTAGAGGATCTCTCCCTTTGTTGCTTTTGAATCCCTCTTCTCTTTGGAATCTTCTTCCCTTGTTGGTCAACATGAAGTTTTTAAATCTTTTGGCAAACATTGCCATCTCTTTTTCTTCATCATCTTCACTAGAATCATCATCTCTTTTGGATGCTTTAAGAGCAAGACCAACTTTCTTTTTCTCCACTTCGTTCTTCTTTTCTTCCTTGCCCGTTGACATCATTTCGTGAGTAAGCAAGGAACCAATAAGCTCATCTAATTTGAGAACTTTGAGGTCCTTTGCTTCTATTATGGCCGTTTTCTTCGAATCCCATGAATTGGGAAGAGAGTAGATCATCTTCCTCACAAGTTTGTCTTCGGGGATTACTTCGCCATAACCTTTTAAACCATTTACGATCACGGAGAATCGATCGGACATGGTTTTGATGTCTTCCTCGGGGTCCATCTTGAAGTTCTCATAACTTAGATTGAGGAGCCCGATTTTGGTCTCCTTCACTTGATTTGTACCTTCATGTGTAACTTCAAGTTTGTCCCAAATTTCTTTTGCATTGGAACAAGATGACACCCTTCCATACTCGTCCGGGCCAAGGGCACAAAAGATGAGATGCATAGCCTTTGCGTTTGTTGAGAATCCCTTGTCTTCTTCAACGTTCCATGATTCAATATTGCTCGTTGGTGCTATGTATCCTCTCATGATGATTTTCCAAGCTTCAAGATCATAAGCTTGGATGAAGAGCTTCATGCGGTTTTTCCAATAGGCATAGTTTACTCCATTGAAGAAGGGAGGCTTGTTGGTGGGTTGAGAATCGCCCCAAGCTACAATATTGGAGGTGGATGCCATGGATGACTTTGTGGATGATTGCACACTTCTTGGATCTTTTTCAAGAGGTTGTAAGACCTTCTAATGAACCAAGCTCTGATGCCAATTGTAGAACGTGGCAATCGATCGAATAAAACCAAGAGGGGGGGTGAATTGGATTTTTGAAAATTGCGGCGGAAGCTAATTGCAAAGATAAAAATTGCAAAGCAATTTAGAGTGGTTCGACTTTCTAACCAAAGTCTACATCCACTACCTTAGCGTCCACACTAAGGATTTCCCACAAATTCACTAATTTGTCTTTCCTTTAAGGACAAGGAGTAACCTTACACACTTCAATAGACTTATACCCCAAAGTCTATTGAATCCTATCCCAAAGTTGGATACAAATGAGCAAACTAGAAAATCCTCACTAGGAAAGTGTTTGCAAAGTTTAAGCTCTCTCACACACCCGAATAAACACTAGCTCAAGAATTACAACGAAGAACACTCTAGTGTTTTTCAAGAAAGATCGAAAAATAAGCACAAAATGATTTCTTGGAAGCTTGAATGTTTGTATTTGCTTTCTTGATGTTTCTTGATGATCCAATGCTGCATTTATAGTGTTGTTTGAGCATCTAGCCGTTAGGAGCCTTTGGGGGGTCTTTGGAGCCGTTGGGGATGTTTATTTTTGACTTTAAAAAGCTCCCCTGCACTTAAGTTTCGAAACCTTTACCAAGGGTTTCGAAACTTTAGGGTTAGATTTGAAATATATGACCGTTGTTTAACAAATCTTGACCGTTGCAGGCCAAAGGTTTCGAAACCTTCATAAGGTTTCGAAACTTTCAGGCCAAGGTTTCGAAACCTTATGAAGGTTTCGAAACTTTGATATCAAAATGAGTATTTTGGGCATTTGTTGGCTTTTAAAAATGTAGTTCGATATACGTATTGAATCAAACTTTTTCAAAGCATTTTGTCAAGTTAAAATCGAGTTTTTGACAAATTTATTTCTTTAAAATTACTTTACAAATTTTTACAATTTGGTCCTTTAAAATTTCTTTTTAAGTTATATCAAAATCAAAATAAGTTCAACAATAATACTTCCACCTTCCACGACCTAATAAAAATGTACAAGTTAAATCAAGTAATTACATTTTTTTTTCATGAATCCAGGGCAAAAATTACTGAAATTTGAAAAGCTTACCAAGATAAGATCAGCAGCGGATAAAAACTCAACTTGATGAGTAACATAAATCATTGTTTTTGAGCTCAAACTGCGTAGCAGAACTTCCCGTTACTCAAAGATAAAACCAAGATACTCAAGCAAGGCGCCAACTGAATAAAAAAAGTTCAAAAATAAACTAGACCAGTAAAGCTTTTGGCAACTCGGCATAAACTAAAGAATCTATTCTTAAAAGCAAATATAGATGAATGAACGAGTTACCTTGAATAAATGGGATCCTGTGTGAGCATCCACTGCACTGAAAGGATCATCAAAGAGATAGATATCAGCATCTTGGTATAAAGCGCGTGCCATCTATATTCTTTGCTTCTGTCTGTTGAATAAACTTTAAATGTTGCTTTTAGTGAGTCTCAAATTTAGAAGTTATGAGGAAAATAAAAGGTCGAGAGTCTTAGTAGATGAAATGGCAAAGGGTAATATAGGAGTTAGTGGTCTTTATGGTTTTTAATATAATATATTGTTTTCAGTTTTTTAACAGAACAAGTGCTTAGTGTCTATATAAAGGCCTTGTTGATTTCCTTTGAGATAGGAATGGAGAAGAAAAGATATAAAGAGAAAAATAATATAGTAGTTGTGGGTTAATTGATTTCAATTATCCTGGGTTATTTCGATTTCAGTTTTTCAAATTGGTATCAAAGCCAATGGCGAATGTGACGTGTCAAATGCCGCTACCACGACTAATGAAGGCGAACTACGGGAACTGGAGCATTCAAATGAATTCTCTTCTCGGATATACAACGACTCAAACCAAGGCATTGAAAGAGACGTAATCGAAGGATAATGCGACACTATACATGTTGTTCCGAGCCGTTGATGTGTCGGGCTTTGAGAAGATTACCGATGCAACTACTTCAAAAGAAGCGTGAGACATTTTAGAAAAAGTGTTCAAAGGAGTCGATCGAGTCAAGCAAGTGCGTCTCCAAACTCTTCGTGGCGATTTGGAGAGCATGAAGATGAAAGAGTCGGAAAGTGTATCCGAATACATCACGCGTGTACAAGCCGTGGTGAACCAACTCATTCGTAATGGTGAAACATTAACCGATGCGCGAGTTGTGGAGAAGATTTTGAGATCATTAACCGAAAATTTTGAGAATGTTGTGTGCGCGATATAAGAGTCAAAGGACCTTGCGACGCTCACAGTCGACGACCTCGTTGGTTCTCTCGAGGCACACGAACAACGTAAGAAGAAAAATGAGAAGGAGACACTCGAACAAGCACTTCAAACCAAGGCGTCAATCAAAGACGAAAAGGTACTCTATTTTCAAAATTTTCGAGGTAGAGGGCGTAGCCATGGAGGTCGTGGAAATGGTTGCGGTGGTCAAGGCGGTAGTCATGAAGGGTTCTATAAGGAGAAGGGTCAGTTGAGCCAACCAAATTGGCGTGGAAGAGGACGCGGTCGAGGAAGAGGCGGCTGGTCAAACTATTCCAACATCGAGTGCTACAAGTGTTACAAGTATGGTCACTACGCGAAGGATTGCAACTCTGACAAATGTTATAACTGTGGTAAAGTGAGGCATTTTGCAAAAGATTGTCGAGCAGATAAAAAGGTAGAAGAAACAACCAACCTAGCCTTGGAAGATGAAGCGAATGAAGGCTTTCTCTTGATGGCTCAACATGAAGTCAACGTCAACAATGACACTCTGTGGTACCTCGACTCGAGCGCAAGCAACCATATGTGCGGTCACGAATACCTATTCAAAGAGATGCAAAAGATTGAAGATGATCATGTGTCGTTTGGGGATGCATTAAAAGTTGAGGTCAAAGACCGAGGTACGATTTGTTACCTACAAAAGGGTGGCTTGATAGGGTCAATCCAAGTTGTTTATTACGTACTAGATCTCAAGACCAATGTTTTAAGTATGAGGCAACTCACGACAAAAGGTTACTCGGTACTTTTGAAAGACCGGGTACTACACTTGAAGAACAAGTAAGGGCGCTTGGTTGCTCGAGTCGAGATGGACAGAAATCACATGTACAAACTGAATTTGAGAAGGTTGCGAGAAAAATGTTTGCGAGTTGACGTAGAAGATAAGGCATCGTTGTGGCATCTCTGCTTTGGTCACCTATATCATGGTGGTCTAAAAGAGTTAGCAAAGAAGAACATGGTGCACGGGCTGCCGAGCATGGATTACAAGAGCAAATTTTGTGAAGCATGTGTGCTTGGCAAGCAAGCGAGAATCTTGTTTCAAAAGAAGGCAGAATATCGAGCTAAACATCATCTCGAGTTGATTCATACCGACATATGTGGACCAAGCACCCTCGAATCTTTCAGCGGTAAAAGGTATTTCATTTCCTTTATTGATGATTTCTCACGAAAAACTTAGGTTTATTTTCTGAAAGAAAAATCTGAGGCATTTGAGGCGTTTAAAAAGTTCAAAGTGATGGTGGAGAAGGTAACATGTAGACACATCAAAGTCGTACGATACGATAGAGGTGGCGAGTATACTTCGACGGCTTTCATGGAGTATTGTGAGGAGCAAGGCATAAGGAGATTTCTAACCGCATCGTACTCTCCTAAAAACGATGTGGCCGAGAGGAAGAACTAGACCATTCTAGACATGGTTCGATCAATGCTCAAAAGAAAGAAAATGCTGAAGCAATTTTGGGCAGAAGCTGTGCAATGTGCAGTCTATGTGAAAAATTGATGTCCACATGTGAAGTTAGATGATCAAACACCATAAGAGGCATGGAGCGGACAAAAGCCGACAATTTCCCATCTCAAAGTGTTCGGTAGTGTGGCTTATGCACACTTACCGGATCAACAAAGAACGAAGCTCGAAGACAAAAGCAAAAGGTATATTTTTATTGGGTATGATGAGAAGACAAAAGGGTACAAGCTACTCGATCCAATAAGCAAAAAGGTGACAGTGAGTCGTGATGTGCGAGTAAATGAAGCAAGCGAGTGAGACTGGAACAATTCGACAGAGGTTATTATTGAAGTTGGAGAATCAACAGTCACTGCACCGACAAGCATACCAACAAACTCTGAAACTACCGATGATGGAGATAAACCACGACAACCCAAAATGCGAAGTTTGCAGGAATTGTATGATTCGACAAATGAGGTACACCATCTATGTCTTTTGGCAGATACTGAAAATATTAGCTTTGAAGAGGCTTTGCGAGACAAGAAGTGGCAACTGCCATGAATGAGGAGATTAAGGCGATTGACCGCAACAACACATGGGAGCTAACAGAATTGCCGAAAGGAAGTCAGCCTATTGGTGTGAAGTGGGTGTTCAAGAAAAAGATGAATGCTCAAGGCGAGATAGAACAGTACAAGGCGTGACTTGTTGCGAAGGGATACAAGAAAAAGGCAGGTATCGACTATGACGAGGTGTTTTCTCCCGCTGCAAGAATTGAGACAATTCGATTACTCATTTCACAAGCTGCTCAATTCAAATGGTCGATATTTCAAATAGATGTCAAGTCGGCATTCTTGAATTGTGTGCTTGAAGAAGATGTCTACATCGAACAACCACCCGAGTACATAAAATTCGAAGAAGAGAAGAAGGTGTTAAAATTGAAGAAGGCGCTTTACATGTTGAAGCAAGCACTGCAGGCATGGAATACACGTATCGATACATATTTCAAGGAGAATGGGTTCAAACAATGTCCCTAAAAGCATGCCCTTTACGTAAAGAAGAATGGGGGACATAAAGAAGAATGGGGGTAAGATGTTATTTCTTGCTCTTTATGTCGATGACCTCATTTTTATGGGTAACAATGATGAGATGATAGAAGAGTTTAAGAGCACATTGACACAGGAATTTGAGATGACAAATTTGGGTTTGATGAAGTTTTTCTTGGTTTGGAGGTTAGACAAGTAGAGACATGTATTTTTGTATCACATGAGACATATGCAAAAGAAATTTTGAAGAAGTACAAGATGGCAAATTGCAACCCAGTATCAACACCAGTGGAACCAAGTGCAAAACTGTCGAAGTTCAATGGAGGAGAACGTATCGATGCGAGTAGACATCAGAGTTTTGTTGGAAGCCTTCTCTATCTCACATGCACAAGGCCGGATCTTTCATTAAGTGTCAAAATTGTAATTCGGTTCATGGAGGAGCCGGTTCATTCACATTGGAAGGCGTTAAAGCGAATCCTACGGTACATCCAAGGAATGATGTCACTCAGGTTGTTCTACTCAAAAGCAGAAGATTACAAATTGGTTGGGTACTTTGATAGCGATTGGTGCAGAGACATAGACGATCGAAAGAGCACATTGGGATATGTGTTCTTTATGGGAGATAATGCGTTTACTTAGCTTTCAAAGAAGCAACCGATCGTGATGCTCTCAACACGTGAAGCTGAATATGTGGCAACATCTTGGTGTGTATGTCATATGATATGGCTTAGAAATTTGTTGAGCAAGATGGAGCTAAAGCAACTAGGTGCAACCGTGATTCAAGTTGACAACAAATCAGCAATTGAGTTGGCAAAGAACTAGGTGAACCATGAAAGAAGCAAACACATCGACATTCATTTTCACTTTATCTGAGATCATGTGAAGGAAGGAAATGTGGAATTGGTGCATGTGGCAAGTCGGGATCAAGTTACAGATATCTTCACAAAACCGCTGTCGAAAGTACTTCTCGACAAATGCAAGAAGATGATTGGCATGGTGGATGGTAGAAGCATTTAAGTTTATGGGGGAGTTTTGTTGAATAAACTTTAAATGTTTCTTTTAGTGAGTCTCAAATTTAGAAGTTACGAGGAAAATAAAAGGTCAAGAGTCTTAGTAGATGAAAGGCCAAAGGGTGATATAAGAGTTAGTGGTCTTTATGATTTTTAATAGAATATATTGTTTTTTAGTTTTTTAACAGAACAAGTGCCTAGTGTCTATATAAAGGCCTTGTTGATTTCGTTTGAGATAGGAGTGGAGAAGAAAAGATATAAAGAGAAAAACAATATAGTAGTTTTGGGTTAATTTGATTTCAGTTATCCTGGATTATTTCGATTTCAGTTCTTCACTGTCTGCCGCTCAAATTGATTCCCCTCTCACCAATAATGGTCTGATCACCAAATGGTAGGATTTCAAGATCCTTTCTGAGGGCACAAGCTTCAAGTACACCATCATACCTCTCCAGATCCAACTCTTTTTCAAACAATATGTTCTCCTCAATCTTGCCACTTTGAATCCAAGGTGATTTAGCAACATAGGCCTTTGCACCACACAGCTTAAGACTTCCAGATATCTTGGGTAATTCCCCCAAAATATAGGAAAGTAAGCTCGACTTGCTGGAGCCGACTGTACCACAAATAGAAACCCTCATACCATGGTAAACTTTCAAATTTATATCTGCTAGCGTTGCAGTAGACAAAGACAAGTCCCAAGAAAAACTCCCATCAACAATCTCAATTGTTATATCTGAACTACCTTTCGAAAGCTTCTCCATAACATCAGGCTGTAAGTCATCTAGCCGAAGAAAGGTAGCAATTCTATCAAGAGATACCTTTGTCTGAGCTATCATCGACATTGTTTGAGGAAGAACAACGACTGACCCTTGAAGAATCCTGAAAGTTGCGAGTGCATATAGGATCTTCCCTGACTCAAGTGGGACTCTTAGAAGAATACAAGCACCAAACATGGTTACAGACACGAGTGAGGGCACAATAGAGAAAAAGAAACCACTAATGGCATTCTTATAAACAAATTTTTTTAACAATCCTTCCTCGGTATTCCTAAGCCCGATAATCTTGGACAGGAACTTCATTTCCCACCCCTGGAGTTTGAGAATTCTCATGATCCTTAAAATTTCAGATGTTGCTTTCATCCTTTTATCTTTCGATTCCATTAACTGTTAAAATAAAAAACTAACAATAGTGATACAAAACAATGAACTTAAAGATGATGTTGTGAACTGCAGCACACTATTATTCATCAAACAAAGCTTTAAATAAGCAAGGACAAAACAAGAATATTATAAAAATAAAAGCATAAATAATTAAAGGCGAAACAAACTAATATCACTAACAACACAATCCCTAAAAATAAGGTCTGTAAACTCCACGTTAAACCCAACAAGTCCTCCCTTAAACCAAATATTTTGTAAATATTGGTTTAAAGGGAAAAAATAAAAATCGTAGATCTTCTAAAGCGCAAATTCCAAGCAATTTCCTCACCCTCTGAAATGTAGATCTCTTTAGAGATTTGGTGAAGATATCAACAACTTGGTCTTCACTTCTACAGAAAACTAGATCAATGACTCCATTATTTGTGAGGTCTCTCAAATAATGAAATTTGACACTTATATGCTTGCTTCTTCCATGTAACACTGGGTTTTTAGAAAATTTAATTCCTGAATTATTATCACAAAAAATTGGTGTTGCTCCTTGTCGTAGAAAGTGTAGTTCTTTAAGAACATTTCTTAACCAAATGGCTTGGGAGGCACAAGCTGTAGCAGCTACAAACTCAACTTCAGTAGTAGATAAAGGTACTATTGGTTGCTTCTTTGAGGACCATGAAACAACCCCTGTACCTAGTATAAAAGCATATCCCAAAGTACTCTTTCTATCATCAAGATCGTCAGCATAATCACTGTCTGTGAAGCCAAACAAATTTTTCTTTTCATCCTTCTTGTAGAACAATCCGTAACTAGTAGTGCCTTTCAAATACCAAAGTAATCTTTTTGCAACTAAGAGATGCATCTCCTTTGGGCACTCCATAAACCTGCTAATGAGACTTACAACATGCATAATATCTAGTCTTGTTGCAGTCAAATACATCAAGCTTCCCACTATTTTCTTGTAAGAGGTGTTGTAAATCTTCTTTCCTCCAAGATCTCGAACAAGTTTTGAACCAACTTCAGTTGGTGTGCAAACATGATTGCAGTTTTTTATCCCAAACCTGTCCAACATATCTTGCACATATTTTTTTTTTGAGAAATGAAAATTCCAGCATAGAATTGAATTACTTCAATACCTAAAAAATAATATAACATGCTAAGGTCAGTCATATCGAATTTAACCATCATAGAATTTTTGAATTCATTAAACATGGCATCATCACTCCCAGTAAATATAATATCTTCAACATAAAGGCAAACAATAATAACCATACCTCATTCACCAACCTTGGTAAATAGCGTATGCTCGTATGGACATTTCTGGAAACCTTCTTTTAAAAAATAAGCTTTGATGCGACTATACCAAGCCCTCGGAGCTTGTTTCAATCCATACAATGCCTTTTTTAACCTGTCCACTTTGTTCTCATTTTCAAGTTTCACATATCCGTGCGGTTGATCAACAAACACTTGTTCTTTCAAATCACCATGTAAAAAGCCGATTTCACATCTAATTGAAAAATAGGCCATGAATTTTGGGCAGCAAGGGAAATTACCAACCTGATTGTATCATGCCGAGCAAAAGGAGCAAAAACTTCCTTATAATCGACGCCGAATTATTGCTTGTAGCCTTTAGCAACTAAGCGCGCTTTATACTTCTTTATTTTTGATGTTTTCTTTTAGCTTTGTCTTGTACATCCACTTTACACCAATGGTTTTTTGTCCTTCTAGAAGATCTGTCAATTCCCAAGTGTTGTTTCTTTCAATAAAAACAATTTCATCATCCATGGCCTTTCTCCATTTTGAGTCTTTGACAACATCTTCAAAGACCGTAGGATCACAGTCTGAAAATAGAGAAAAGTGAGTGATAATATCTTCACTTTGATCAAATCCTTGTACCTCATAATCTTCCATCCATGCAAGTCATCTTCGAACTCGTTGAGGTCGATCATCTCCTGTAACAGAGGCTGTAAATCGTTGAGTGTCTGCTGATTGTTACACATTTTCTGAAGGTTGTGCATTTTCCAAGGGCTATTGCTCTTGTTCTCCATCTTAACCATCAAAATCTGCTAGGATTTGTCCTTGGTTATTGTTTTCATAACCAAACCAGAATTGTTCTTCATCAAAAATCACGTCCCGAATGATAACAATTTTCTTGGTGATAGGATTGTACAGTTTGTACGCTTTCGACTGTTCACTAACACCAAGAAAAATGCACTTCTCAGCTTTTTTCATCAAGTTTGGTTCTCTTTTGATCTGGAATGTGTGCATATTGTCACAGGGCTAGGTCTCGAAGGGCTAGCACCGTGTGGCCTTGGTCGTGAAAATGGGTGATAGGTGACCAAGTCAGCCTTGAAAACCAAGCAAAGCTCGGTTAGAACGCAGAAACAAAGCAAATAACTTAGAAATGATGGAGTGAATGCTTGTTCTCTTATTTCTCAATGAAAATGATTAAATACAAAGGTTGGGGTGAAGTCTCTATTTATAGGCTAGCACCTCTCGATCTAACGGTTACAAAAGAATTGATCGGACGGTCAAGATTAAGCCTAGATCTCTAAGAAAGAAAAGGATTTGGAATACAACAAACCTTCCTTACCTTTGTGGATAGTTGTCTTGTGTGTGGGGAGACAAATCACCATGGATTGGGGAATTGTTGTTGGCATGTTCCTTTCCATGTTTTTGTGGCTCCAAAAGATGAGCACTCTCCAAGATGTGGGCTGAATCGGGCTTGTGGGCAGCCTTACGTGGATTGGCGTGGAACAAGCCCAAGGCCTCAGATGGAACCCTTTGTGTGGCCCGGGGTGTGTTGGACTCAGCCCCTAGGTGGTGATGGTTGGCACGGGCACTGGGTGTGGCCCCTTGGCGTGCTTGGAAGGTGCTCGTCTCGGCCCCATGGTGTCGGGTGATATCCTCCGTGCGGACTGGGCCTTGATGGCGTGTGGGTTGTGCGCACTCATGCCCCCTTGGTGTGTGGGCAGTCCGACCATGGGATGTTGGCTGTGACATTCTCCCGCACTAAATTGAGCGACGCCCTCGTCGCTCGGTCTTGGTGGAAATAGGCTATCTTGTCCTCGAACTGCCATAGGTCTTCGGCAAGCTCCCAACTACCCTCGGCTTCGGGCAGTCCTTTCCAAAGCACGGAGTATTCGTGCCTTTGCCTATGGCCTGGTCATCGAATCACTAAGTCCACTAGAATCTCTTGGGCCTCCTTCTCGAATGAGACTTTGAATCCAACTGGTGCTCGGCTCGATCTACTCCGCTCTGGATCATCGGTATCCTCGTGGTACGGCTTGAGCATCCTGATGTGAAAGATGGGGTGGGCTCAAAGCTTAGGTGGTAACT
Organism: Hibiscus trionum; assembly: GCA_030270665.1. Taxonomy (NCBI): domain Eukaryota; kingdom Viridiplantae; phylum Streptophyta; class Magnoliopsida; order Malvales; family Malvaceae; genus Hibiscus; species Hibiscus trionum. The sequence goes on along the minus strand of BSYR01000020.1, from coordinate 13,825,412 downwards.
CCAACTTGTACGCCACCTTGCCTACGCGCTTCACCACTCGATATGGCCCTTCGTATCTCCTAATGAGCGCCCTGTGGACAAAAGAATTACGAATTGTTAGATTTAATTTTGCGAGAACTAAGTCCCCTACCTAAAACTCAGAGTCCCTTCACTTTTAATTCACCCATTTTTTTGCTCGCTTGGCGGCCTTGTGAAGGCACGCTTGGGCTAAGTCTCGGTCTTCTTGCCATGCCTTTGTGAAGTGGTAGGCGGCTGTATTTGGCCCATCGTACTTGGTCAAAACACTGTTGGGAGTGATAGGCTGTTGGCCATTCACGATCTCAAATGGGCTACAGTTTGTTGCCTCGCTCCTTTGTAAGTTGTACAAGAATTGGGCCACGTCCAATAGTTTCAACTAGTCCCTTTGTGTGGCACTCACGTAGTGCCGTAAGTAGATCTCGAGCAATGCATTCACCCTCTCAGTTTTGTCTGTCCTTTTGGAGATGGAAGGTCGTTAACAAATTCAAGTTTGATCTCATTAACTTGAAGAGCTCGGTCCAAAATCTGTCGGTGCAGCGGGTGTCTCGATCACTCACGATGGTCTTTGGGATCCCCTAATACTTGACCATGTGCTTGAAAAACAAGTGGGCAGCCTCCTCGGCTGGGCAAACGTTGGTGGCGGGTATGAAGGTGGCATATTTTGAAAACCTGTCAACCACAACCATGATACTAGAAATGTTGTCAACGTTAGGTAAACCGATAATAAAATCAAAGGAAATACTTTCCCATGGCCTCTCAGATATGGGCAATGGTTGAAGTAAGCCCATTGGTTTCTTGGCATCGACCTTGTCTTGTTGACATATAAGACAAGTCTTGACGTAAGCCTCGATGTCGTCACTCATATTGGGCCAATAGTACCTCTCAGAAATCAACGCTAAGGTGTAATGCATCCCCGGATGGCCTGCCCATCTCGAATCGTGGCACTCCTTCATAAGTTGCCTTCGTAGGTTGTTGTGGTGGGGAACATAGAGGCGTTGTCCTCGTATGTAAAGCAACCCACTCTCAACCCAAAATCATCGAGATTTGTCCTCCTTGGTATGCTCGATCAGTGCCTTGGCAGAAGGGTCGTGGAGAAGCCCTTCTTTGATGCACTCTAGCAAGTCACCCTCGGGTTGGCTAATGGTAACAAGTGACGTCTTTCGGCTTAAGGCATCAGCTACGGTGTTGGCTTTTCCTGGCTTATGCTCCATGGAAAAGTTGAACTCGACTAGAAAGTTTTGCCACCTAGCCTGCTTAGGAGATAACTTCTTTTGGGTTAGAAAATAACTTATTGCACTATTATCGGTATAGAAAACAAACCTCAAACCCAAAACGTAGTGTCTCCACGTACGCAAGCAATGGACTATGGCGGTCATCTCTTTGTCTTGTACGGTATATCATCTCTCGGTCTCGTTTAGCTTGCAGCTCTCAAAGGCTATGGGGTGCCCCTCTTGCATGAGCACTTTGCTGATTGCATAATCCGATGCACTGGTGTAGATCTCAAAGGCCTTGGTGTAGTCGGGTAGGACCAACACCGGTTCACTTACCATGGCTCGCTTGAGCCTCTCGAAGGCCTCTTGGCAACTTGCATCCCACGCCCACTCTTTATCCTTCTTTAGTAGCTTGGTTAGGGGCGTGGCAATGTGGGAATAGTCGCAGACGAACCTCCGGTAATAGTTGGCTAGCCCGAGGAACGAGCGTAGCTCGGTGACTTTGGTGGGAGGCTCCCACTCGTCGATAGCCCAGATCTTACTCTTGTCCATCCAGATGGTGCATCCTCCGATGATGTGGCCTAGGAACGACACTTCTCGTTGGGTGAAAGCACACTTCTCCCTCTTGATGTATAGCTTGTTGTCCTGAAGCACCTGTAAAACCTTTCTCAAGTGCCTTATATGCTCTTCGAAAGTGGGACTATAAATCATTATATCATCTAGATAAACCACCACGAAACAATCAAGGAAAGGGTGTAATACCTTGTTCATAAGCGTGCAAAATGTGGCTGGTGCGTTAGTAAGACCGAAGGGCATGACGAGAAACTCGTAAGAACCATACCTCGTAGTTCATGTTGTCTTGGGTTCGTCTCCCTCGACGATCCGCACTTGGTAGTAGCCCGAGTGAAGGTCGAGCTTTGTGAACCATCTTGAGCTCCCAAGTTGGTCAAACAAGTCCACGATCAATGGGATCGGGTACTTGTTCTTCACCGTGAGTTTGTTCAATGCGCGGTAGTCGATGCACATTTGTAAACTCCCATCGTGCTTCCTTTGGAAGAGCACCGGTGCACCATAAGGCACCTTAGAAGGTCGGATGTAACTCGCATCCAAGAGCTCTCTCAATTGCCTTCGAAGCTCTTCTAGCTCCGGTGGTGCCATCCGATACGGAGCCTTGGTGAGCGGCTCGGCATTCGGAATCAACTCGATCTTGTGGTCCATCTCTCTCTTGGGTGGTAACACCTTCAGCAACTCGTAAGGCATCGTGTCCTTGAACTCCTTAAGAACTTGTCCCACGGCTTCGGAAGAACTCCTTGGCTTCAATGGCCTCGTCCTCCTTAAGCACGACAAGGTAGGACTCCTCCTCCTTTCGCACACCTTTGTTGAAATGGATGGAGGACAACATCTTGGATCGTACACTTGCTTCTCGACTCACGGGCACCACACATTGGTGTGCGCGGTCGAGTATACACAAACAATCGGCAAATGGCAAGAGAAGTGTATTAATCCGATCCAAAAAAGATAAGCCAATGACTAAATCATAGTCGTCTAGAGGGATTACCTTGATGGTCTCGCTTCCCGTCCAACTTCCAAGTCGAAGCTCTACCTGCTTTACTACTCCGGCAATGGGTTCTTCCTTGGAGTTGACCTTCTTGATCCATCCGCTTGCTTTCTCCACATGAAGGCCAAGCTTCTCGGTGGCTCCCTCGGACACGAACACCTCAGATGCTTCGGTGTCCGCTAACACGCTCAATTGCTTGCCCGCAATCATCACTTCAACGAACATGAGCCCCTTCTTCTTGTGACTCGACTTGATTTAAAGGGAGCTAACGATTGCATCAAGTTGAACGGCTTGCTCGTTTGAATTATCGTATCCTTTGATGGCTGAAAAGGCGGCTTTATTTGGGCATTCATTGATGAAGTGCGGCACATCGCAATGGAAGCACTTGACTGGACCACGATCCCTATTCTCCCACGGCCTCACGAACCGGTTGGATTTGTTGTGGGAGTGTTTTCCATTGACGCCCTTGTCGCCTCCGAATCTTGTTGGTTTGTCACCATGGTTGTTGTGTCTCACCTTTGGTTTGTTGGAATCATTCCGGTTGGCACTATGATCTTTCAATGACTCGGCAACGACAATGGCCTTGAAGAGTTCTTTCACGTCTCTCCGCTTCAACTCAGTGCATACCCACAACTTTAGCACATCCATGAAATGGAATATGGCGTCTTTCTCACTTAGATCGGGAATTTGGAGTTGCAGCTCGCTAAACTGCCGCACATAATCTCAGATCGATCCTTCTTGTTTGAGTTTCCTAAGCTTGGATCAGGCCTTCTTTTTGGCATCTCCGGGGTAGAATTGTTGCTTGAATTCCTCTTGAAAATCAGCCCAAGTCTCCACGGATGTGCCCCATAGTTTCTCATCTGAACACTTGTGACACCACCAAAGCAAAGCAAGGCCAGATAAATATATTGACACAATACTTACCTTGTCGACATCGGTCACAATGCTGGACGCCTTGAAGTACTACTCAAGCCCCATAAGAAGTTCTCCACTTCTTGGCCAGATCTCTCCCCTTTGAAAAGCCTCGGCTTAGGGACATCGGCTAGCACCCTTGATGGGCTTGCCATCACGCCACTCATTACGGCGGATTTGTAGATGGAGAGCTCACTTTTGAGCATGCTCACAACCTCTTTGAGATCAATCAACTCGGCCTTGAGGGATCCGTTTTGCAACTTCAAATTCTCTACGGTCTCATCGAAGAGTTTTTGGAAATCTTCCTGAAGATGATCGCCATGATTCTCCAACTCCTTTAACCGATCTTCCACATCGTCGGCTTTCTCCGTTGACTCTTTTGCGAACACTTCCAACCGTGTGACTTTGTCTTGTAGTGAAGAAATTGCATCCCTCGAACTCGCCCTCTTGGCTTTGTCGGAACGGGTCTCGACGGTCTTTGTTGGAACTGCAGTAGCATCACTCAAGTTCGTCATCTCAGACTCTTCTTTGCCGAAAACGTAGCTCCGATACCACTTGTCACGGGGCTAGGTCTCGAAGGGTTAGCACCGTGAGGCCTTGGTCGTGAAAAGCTCGGATAGAACGCGGAAACAAAGTAAAAAACTTAGAAAGGATGGAGTGAATGCTTGTTCTCTTATTTCTCAATGAAAATGAATGAATACAAAGGTTGGGGTGAAGCCTCTACTTATAAGCTAGCACCTCCTGATCTAACAGTTACAAAAGAATTGATCCGACGATCAAGATTAAGCCTAGCTCTCTAAGAAAGGAAAGGATTTGGAATACAACAAACCTTCCTTATCTTTGTGGATAGTTGTCTTGTGTGTGGGGAGACAAATCACTATGAATTGGGGAATTGTTGTTTGCATGTTCCTTTCCATGTTTGTGTGTCTCCAAAGGATGAGCACTCTCCAAGATGTGGGTTGAATCGGGCTTGTGGGCAGCCTTGGGCGGATTGGTGTGGAACAAGCTCATTGCCTCGGATGGAACCCCTTGTGTGGCCCGAGGTGTGTTGAACTCGGCCCCTAGGTGGTGATGGCTCGCACGGGCACTGGGTGTGGCCCCTTGGCGTGCTTGGAAGGTGCTCGTCTCAGCCCCATGGTGTCGGGTGATATGCTCCGTGCGGACTGGGCCTTGATGGTGTGTGGGTTGTGCGCACTCGTGGCCCCCTTGGTGTGTGGGCAGTCCGACCATGGGATGTTGGGCTATGACAATATGCAACGCAACCAAAGATTCTGAAATGATCAATACTCGGCCATTTTCCACTCCATACTTCTTCAGGCGTCATATTTTGAACAGTTATTGTAGGACTTCTGTTCAACACATGAATACTCCAATTAACAACTTTAGGCCAAAAACTTCTTGGAATACTACTTCTTGTTAAAATGGTTCGTACCATATTTAATATTGTACGATTCTTACCCTCCGAGACACCATTTTGTTGCGGGGTGTAAGCTGTTGTTAGCTGTTTTTGAATTCCACGCTCCTCACAAAAAACAATAAATTCTTGTGAGTTATACTCTCTACCACGATCACTACATAGAGTTTTAATAGGCATTCCTGCTTCTTTTTCAACGAGCACTTTAAAAGTTTTGAAAGCTAAAAAAGCTTCAGACTTGTCCTTTAAAAAATAAACCCAAGTTTTCCATCTATAATCATCAGTAAATGTTATAAAATAACGTTTACCACCATTTGATGTCGGATTGATAGGCCCGCATATATCAGAATGAATCAGCTCCAGCACCTTCTTTGCTCTCGTTGATTTTCCTTTCGGAAAGTGATCTCGGTGTTGTTTGCCAATAACACATTCTTCAAAGACTTGAGATGGACTCTCAATTTTAGGAAGACCAGTTACCATCCTTTTCTGGTGTAACAATTTTAGACCACCAAAATTTAGATGCCCGTATCGAAAATGCCACAGCCATGCTTCAATTTCATTCTTGCTGAAAAGCATGATTGAGTGGCGTTGTTGACATATAATGGGCACATCCGGTTTGTTGTCATGTTTACTTGAGCAATTAAGCCCAAATTTTTATCTTGAATGGGACAAACTCCATCTTTGATAGAAATTTCATATCCCTTCTCTTAAAGCTGACCAACACTAAGCAGATTAGTTTTCAAATCAAGAACAAAGAAAACATTGAAAATAACATGCGTAATATTTTTCTTGGTGTGAATTTTCACATTACCTTTGCCCATGATAGAAACTTTTATAATTGTCTCCAAATAAATAGTGCTTTGAAATGCTTCATCTAATTCAGAAAACATCATCATATCTCCACACATATGATTGCTGCAACTTGTGTCTAAATATCACAGCTTTTGATGAATTTCATCCTTCTCATGACATGCCATCAAGAGAGAAATTTCTTCTTCCTTTTTTTCTGCAAAATTGGATTTCACACCACCATTTTTGTTCAGATTAGTTTTGCATTCTGATTTGTAATTACCATACATGTGACATCTGTAACATTCAATTTTTGACTTGTCTACCGGCTTTTGCTCGTAACCATATGATTGGTTATTGTCACGACCCTTTGTTTTTCCTCTGGAATGAGTAGAATAAGAATAATCCTCATATGCATTGTGGTGCTCCTTGTCTTTCCATCTTGGTTTCCCACCTCCAGGTCCTTTTGGATTGATTGTTGCCTTCAACGCATGTTCCTCTTTATCTTGCTGGACAATCTTTTGTTAATGAACCCACAAAGAACTTTGTAGTTCATCAAGTGTAAGGGAACCAACATCTCTTGATTCTTCTATCGAATAAACAACAAAATTAAATTTTTCTGTCATCGATCTAAGAATTTTCACAAAGATGACAACATCTTCCATTTTTTCTCCATAGATTCTCATCTTGTTGGCGACCACCATTGTTCTTGATAAAAAATCTGTAACCGACTCATTGGACTTTATTCTTAAGTTTCCGAATTCAGTTCAAAAACCTTGCAACTGCACACGCTTCACTTGTAACCCCCTCGTCCCGGTCCGGACGCTTGACTGGTCCGAGTGGGCTACACGGGGATAACCGAGGTAAAACCCGTTAAGGCTCCACTTCGGTTACCGACCCAAGAAAAACTTTTTCATTTATTATCTTATCTAGATGTGTTAATTAAACCTAAGCGTGAAATGACAACGGAAACAAGGCTCACGAGAATCCCAACAACAAACAGGGCCTGAGCCCAAACCTTGAGACCCTTTAGAGATGTCAAAAAGCCCATTTACAGGTCTGTGTTTCGAAACAGTTAATGCCCGTTTCGAAACACGGACTCCAGTTTTAAAACCCAGACACCCGTCTCGAAACGCATCCACCCCGTTTCAGAACATGGTCCCATTTTGCCTAGGCATTCTGATACCCGTTTCGGAACAGGCAATTCCAGTAGCCAAAGTGTTTCAAAACTTGTTTCGAAACAGGGGCTCACAGTAGCCAAACCGTATCGAAACGATTTCCGATACTGGGGCCCTGGAACCACACCCGTTTCGAAACAGGGCAACCCGTTTCGAAACACCTGCAATCTGTGAATTCCCAAAATCAGTTTTAAACATCTCCAAATGATCCCAAACGTCCGTAACCACCCCAAGAAGCATACATAACATACAAACACACTCTAGAGGCATGCACCCTATTGCAAACATACTCAAGATTCATAAAGATATAAGATAGGGCATCCATTCAAAAGACCATACATAGCATTCAAGGTTCATGCGTCACAAGAGAATACAATTAGACAGTCAAGAAGGTAATTCAACATGGTTTACAAGCATTCAAGGCAACCAAAAGCCAACCAACAACATGGCATTTAAAGAAGTCTAACATGCTCCTAAACAACCAACACTAACATGCTTCAAAAGCTCAAAGCAACCAATACATGTCCCATTGCTTGACCATTACATCATATAATATAAAATCCATACTTGAAAGATTCAAAAGCCCAACTAGCACACTTGGAGGCCCCTTCTTGCACTAGCAACCCACGAGCTACAGATCTGCATTGTCGAACAAAAGAGAGCGTAAGCATAAAGCTTAGTGAGGGTAAGCTCATTAAAAACAAACCTCGACAATGCAGGGTCCAAGCACGAGCACTACCAAGGTAGAATGCATGATCTTACCTTCGATCCTCATGAGCCAAAATACACATGATGCATGAACAATTATCTAATATTAGGCCATGCTCAACAAGCTCAAATCCACATCATATGTAAACACATATAATAATCCATATAGGAAACACATTTCATATCATGTTGATTCACATATCAACTCATATTGGCACCTAGCTATGACTCGAATACACGGATAAACACGTTAGAACTCACATCCAACACAGCCATTACCTTACGGTGGGATTACATTCATCACCGTTCACGCGGAGGGGATTCCACTCATTCTCACGCCCCGTCGATGGGATTACACTCATCACCGACTAACATATATATAAGAAGGTCTTCCGGGCGAACCCGTACTCCATCTTGATGACTACCATCATCAAGACCACACGCACATTTGACTCACGTGTGCACACTAACATCCTAATGATCGATCATTTGTACCCAAGCATACTAGTGCCAATACTAAACACAATCCACAATATCAATTCACAACCATTTCCGTGCTTAGCACGTACTCACCATGATTAACATCATGCCCATACCTCATGCATACAACAATGCATCACAACCATGCATCAACATACATGTATAACACATTTATACATAACCATCATAAACACAAATCGTCATGAGGCATAAACAATAATTAAAGAGTGCAACCAAAGTCTCTAATTAAAGCTTGGGATTAGGCTACCACTCTAATCCCAACTCTAGGTGGGTCTACCAAGCCCAACTTAATCCACATGCTTGAACCAAATACTCAAAACCATTTTAAAAACATTAAACCACTCACCTTCACTTCCAAGCTCAACAACCAAGCAACCAAGACCTTCAAGCTTCCGGATTCACTCCTGATGTCTCACCAACACAAACTCTTGTCTCTAATCATCCCAACACAATCAAAATAATCTCAAATCAGTCCACACAACAATGTAGCAACCCGGAACACTATTCAAGCAATAAACACATGAATTCAAGCCATGAACACCCCCCTAAAACATCAAACTCGAGCCGCCCTTATACCCAATCCAAAACTTATGGTTTCAACACATTTAACTCACTCAAATGCTTCCAAAACAATCCTCAACCAACATACAACCAAAGGCCTTCCATTTCCAACATAAAACACCCCAAAACCCATTCGAAAACCCTTCAAAAACCCCATGAAAACCCAAATACGAAAATCATGTTAAAACACTTTGAAATTCATATATGTTGGACCTCAAGGTTCATAAACAACATATCTAACATTATTAAATCAATAACTTTGATAAAAACTCATAAAGTCACAACCTTTAACATTTTTCCATGAAAAACCAAATTCCTAAAACATGGATGAAAATGAAAACTAGTGGTACTTTCAAAGAGATGAAGATGGGAGCAAGATGAGAATGTGATTACCTTTCAAAACCGAGCCAAAATGAAGATGCTAGGTGATGGAATAGTTAAATGGGGAGGGGAGAGCCTCTTTGTCGTTGAAAAGAGAAGATGAATAGTGAAGGAGATGACAAAAAGGTTGTTTTAATTGAAAATGGGCTTTTTAAATTTGAAGTCCATTTTATTACAACAATGCCATTAATGAGATGACATTCTCATTAGTCTTAAAATCCATGGAATTTAGTTTCAAATAAATTTTTGGTCCAACATAAATGTTTGTTTTGAATGTTTGAAGCCCAAAGTAATATTTTATTATTTAAATTATAAACCGAGACTCATAATATTATTTTAATATTATTTTCACCCGACCCCCAAACCCGGGTGTTACAAATCTCCCCCACTTAAGGAATTTCGTCCCCGAAATTACCTGACGGAAACAAGTATGGAAACTGCTCAAGCATATCAGTTTTCCTCTCCCACGTGGCCTCTTCCACACCTCTATGCCTCTATAACACCTTGACCAACTCTATGGTCTTGCCACGCAACACTTTGCTATCAGAAGAAAGTATCTCAACAGGTTCTTCATTGTAAGACAAATCCAGATTCAACTATGTTTCCTTAACAGGCATAACATGAGAAGGATCTGATCTATATCTCCTAAGCATCGACACATGAAAGACATCATGGATCTTCTCTAACTCAGAAGGCAATCTCAAACGGTAAGCTACAGGCCCAATCCGCTCAACTATCTCATACGGACCAATAAAACTCGGACTCAACTTGCCTTTCCGGCCAAATCTCATTACCTTCTTCCACGAAGATACTTTCAGAAACATTTTCTCACCACTGAGAACTCAATCTCTTTTCTCTTCAAATCTGCATAAGACTTCTGACGATCGGAAGCTGCTTTCAAACGGTCACAAATCAACTTCACTTTTTCTGTAGTTCCCTTGAGCAAATCTGGCATAGGTAACAATCTCTGACCCGTTTCAGCCCAATAAATCGGAGTCCTACATCGTCTACCATACAAAGCCTCATAGGGAGTCATCTGTATACTAGCCTGATAACTGTTGTTGTAAGCAAACTCAACTAAGGGTAAGTGCTTCTCCCAAGAACCTTGGAAGTCAATCACACAACAACGAAGCATATCCTCTAAAATATGTATCACTCGCTCTGACTGTCCATCGGACTGCGGATGATAAGAAGTACTGAAATGCAAACGGCTACCTAGAGCACTATGCAAACAACCCCAGAACCTCGAAGTGAATCTCGGATCTCTGTCTGAAACAATAGACTTCGGAACTCCATGAAGTCTCACAATCTCACGGATGTACAAGTTTACCAACTTGTCTAAGGAATCCGTAGTGTTCACTGCTAGGAAGTGAGCACACTTAGTGAGTCTATCCACTATCACCCAAACAGAATTCTTCTTCGAAGGAGATAATGGTAACCCCGACACAAAGTCCATAGTGATCCTCTCCCATTTCCATTCCTGAATCTTCAAAGGCTGTAACAAACCTGAAGGAACCTGATGTTCTGCCTTCACTCTCTAACAAACCATGCAACAGCTCACATACTCGGCTACATCCTTCTTCAAACCAACCCAAAAATAATCATTCTTCAAATCTCGGTACATCTTAGTACTACCCGGATGCATAGAAAAAGGACTCGAATGTGCTTCACTCAGAATCAGACGTCTCAACTCAACATCTTTCGGTACAACAACTCTATCTCTAAAGCACAACACATTCTCACCATTGAAGCTATACTCGGTCGGTCTACCTTCGGCTATGTCCTGAACATGAGAAACTAAGGACACATCTTGAAACTGCTTCTCTCTAATCAACTAAATCAAAGAAGGTTTCACTTGCAACTCTGTGATCAAACCACCATCATCGGATACACTCAATCTAGCAAACATAGCTCTCAACTCAACTGCAACTTTTCTACTCAAAGCATCGGCTACTACATTTGCCTTACCCGGATGGTACTCTATGGTCAAATCGTAATCTTTCAACAGTTCAAGCCATCTTCTCTGTCTCAAGTTCAACTCTCTCTGTGTCATCAAATACTTCAAGCTCTTATGATCGGTGTAAACTATACACTTCTCACCATACAAGTAATGACGCCAAATCTTCAACGCAAACACAACTGCAATAATTAACACCATGCCCATACCTCATGCATACAACAATGCATCACAACCATACCTCAACATACATGTATAACACATTTATACATAACCATCATAAACACAAATCATCATGAGGCATAAACAATAATTAAAGAGTGCAACCAAAGTCTCTAATTAAAGCTTGGGATTAGGCTATCACTCTATTCCCAACTCTAGGTGGGTCTACCAAACCCAACCTAGTCCACATGCTTGAACCAAATACTCAAAACCATTTTCAAAACATTAAACCACTCACCTTCACTTCCAAGCTCAACAACCAAGCAACCAAGACCTTCAAGTTTCCAGATTCACTCCCGATGTCTCACCAACACAAACTCTCGCCTCTAATCATCCCAACACAATCAAAATAATCTCAAATCAGTCCACACAACAATGTAGCAACCCGGAACACTATTCAAGCAATAAACACATGAATTCAAGCCATGAACAACCCCCCCAAACATCAAACTCGAGCAGCCCTTATACCCAATCCAAAACTTATGGTTTCAACACACTTAACACACTCAAATGCTTCCAAAACAATCCTCAACCAACATACAACCAATGGCCTTCCATTTCCAACATAAAACACCCCCAAAACCCATTCCAAAACCCTTCAAAACCCCCATGAAAACCCAAATACGAAAATCATGTTAAAACACTTTGAAATTCATATATGTTGGACCTCAAGGTTCATAAACAACATATCTAACATTATTAAATCAATAACTTTGATAAAAACACATAAAGTCACAACCTTTAACATTTTTCCATGAAAAACCAAATTCCTAAAACATGGATGAAAATGAAAACTAGTGGTACTTTCAAAGAGAGGAAGATGAGAGCAAGATGGGAATGTGATTACCTTTCAAAACCGAGCCAAAATGAAGATGCTAGGTGATGGAATAGTGAAAGGGGGAGGGGAGAGCCTCTTTGTCGTTGAAAAGAGAAGATGAATAGTGAAGGAGATGACAAAAAGGTTGTTTTAATTGAAAATGGGCTTTTTAAATTTGAAGTCCATTTTATTACAACAATGCCATTAATGAGATGGCATTCTCATTAGTCTTAAAATCCATGGAATTTAGTTTCAAATAAATTTTTGGTCCAACATAAATGTTTGTTTTGAAAGTTTGAAGCCCAAAGTAATATTTTATTATTTAAATTATAAACCGAGACTCATAATGTTATTTTAATATTATTTTCACCCGACTCCCAAACCCGGGTGTTACAACTCTTGCATTCCCTTGTTGCTTCTCTTCATCGAGTCCCATATCTGTTTGGACGTATCTTTGCAAAGAATCGTCTCCAAAGTGACTCGATCAATGGCTTGGAAGAGATAGTTCTTGGCTTTAAGAATCTTCAACTTTAATGCTTCCAATTCTGTTTTTTGTGCATTTTTCTTCATTGCAACACCTTGCTCCGATTTTGTAACTCCAGATTCAACAACATGCCAATACTCTTTAGACCTTAAAAAGTTCTCCATTAGCATGCTTCAATGGTCATAGTGACCATCAAAACGAGGAATAGCAGGCTGAACGAAGTTTTCTGCTGCCATCATATACTTATGAACTGGCTCTGATGCCACTGTTAAACTGAAAAACTAACAGTAGTGATACAAAACAATGAACTTAAAGATGATGTTGTGAACTGCAGCGGGTGAAAATCATCTGCCTCCTTATTGTGCCTCCTTATATGCCCCTTTAATAATTGATTGACACGTGTATTGAAACTTTTTACTCAAAAGTTAACGAAATTTTGATGTTATTTGGATGTTTGCCTTTTATTTTAGGTTTGCTTATTTTTAGTTTATTTCTCTCGCTTGCCCCTGCCAAATAAATCTTCTGAAGCTGCTGCCAAATCAATCTCTATTGACCCAAACTTCCATAGCTTCTGCCATATTCGGTGAGTTTTTTCTTTTTTATTCAATAGTCTGTGAAATTTACAAAACAAAATTTTATGGTTAGCTATGTTCTTGTTTTGTTGTAACTATGTTATTTTTTAATTTACTTATTCTTTTTAAAATAATTAATTATTTTTATTTTAGGTTATGGATGAACCAACGATTAAAAGTCCATCGCACAGAAGACTAGAATTTGGAGAAGTTGTTACATCAATTGAACCAATGAAAAAATAAATTTCAGAGCATAATAAGAGTTTTGGTGAGATTGTTTCTTATACTAATTCCACTACTTCAGTTCATGAAAATTTGCTTGACGAAATTATTTCTAGAGTTGGCATGAAATTTAATACAGAATCAGATGCTTATGATTTTTATAACAAGTATGGCAATACGGTAGAATTTAGTATCCGAAGAAGCAAATGGCATAAAGATGATTATGGTTACTGGAAAGACGGGGCTTTTTGTTGTTTTTGTCAAGGTACTCGATTAAAGGATAAACATGATGATAATGTAAAGTACCATCGTCTAGAAACGAGATTTGGTTGCTTAGCTGTATTAAAAGTTTCGCGATTTAATGGTAAATTTCAAGTTTCTGAATTCATTGCAGATCATACACATGCATTGGCTTCTCCTTCTAAGCGTATGTTTCTAAGATCTCATAGAAGAATTAATCTTGCACAAGCCGCGAAACTTGAAATTGCTGATCGCTCAGGACTAGCACCAAAAGAAAGTGTTGAATTTTTAGCTCGAAAAGTTGGTGGGATCGAGAATCTTGATTTTATTCCTGAAGACTACAGTAATTACTTGCGTACTAGAAGAACATAAGCAATGAAAAATGGAGATACTGGTGGGGTATTAGAGTATCTGCAAAATATGTAACATGATGATCCAAATTTTTCTTATGCCATTCAAGTTGATCTTGATGACTTCATAACATATATTTTCTGGACAAATGGTAGAATGCTACTAGATTATGAATCTTTTGGAGATGTGCTATGTTTTGATACAACATATAGAAAGAATAAAGAGGGTAGACCTTTGGCATTATTTGTTGGTGTTAACCATCATAAGCAACATGTTATCTTTGGTGCAGCTTTATTATATGATGAAACATGTGATACATTTATTTGGTTATTTGATTCATTTTTAAAAGCAATGTTAGGGAAAAAACCAATTACGATTCTTACGGATCAAGATGATGCAATGGCGAAAGCGCTTGCTTCACAGTATCCTGAAACATGTCATCGATTATGTGTGTGGCATATGTATCAAAATGTAGCTAAACATCTTAGTGATGTGTTTGAGAGATTTGGTAGCTTTACTAAAGATTTTAGTAGTTACGTTTATGATCACGATGAAGAGGAAGATTTTCCAAATGCATGGGATCAAATGCTTGCAAAGTACAATCTGAAGGACAACCGTTGGTTGAAGAAACAATTCGAATTGAGAGAGAAATGGGCTTTAGTTTATGGAAGATAAATATTTTGTGCAGATATGTCCACTACTCAAAGAAGTGAGAGTATGAATAGCCAAGTAAAGACATATATTGGTTATAATTATGATTTACTACGTTTCTTTCACCACTTTGAAAGATTATTGGCTGATAGACTCTACGAAGAATTGAAAGCTGATTACAAGGACAATCAAAGTAAGTCATTTCTCCCCTATCCCGTAGAGATATTGAAACATGTCGCTGATGTGTATACTTTAACAGTATTTAAAGTTTTTTCGAAAAAAGTATGGCTTACTTGAGACTATGAGATGCACAATATTAAAAGCACAAAGACTATTAGCAGTTATAAAGTCATTCTTTTAAGAAAGTTTCTTCATCATACTGTTATATTTGACTTATCAAGTTCTGCAATCAGTTGTAGTTGTAAAAAATTTGAATTTGCCGGCATTTTATGTGCTCATGCTTGGAAGGTGCTCTCATTTCAAAATTTCAAACGAATTCCAAATCAATACATTTTGAAAAGATGGACGAAGGAAGTTAAGATTGGAGTTATTAACTCCATAAATTCTTCCATATCTACTAGATCAAATGATCTCAAAGTAGATGTTAGAACTCGTTACAAGATTTTACTAAGATGGTATTTTTATTTAGCGGCACAGGCTGCAATGAGTGAGCAAACATTTGATATTGTTACAGGTGATAGAAAAAAAATATTAAAAAAAGTTGAGACAATTTTGAAGCAATTACCGATTGAAGAATCGTTGAACACATGTGAAAACTTTTTTTTTTCAGTTGATGCAAGCGAAAAAGATGAGAACAGCGAGAAAAACGTTAAAGGCATCAAGTGTAAACCTAGAAGAAAAGGAAATGGGTCATCAATTTGACTAAAAAGTGCTTTGGAAAAAGCTACAAGAAAAAAAAATCGACGAAATACTAAATCAATAAAGGCTTTGCGAGAAGAAAAGGTATGGATGATAACTTTTTAATTACTTTATATATTGCTCTTCACTATTTTTTAATATTTTAGTTTTTAATATAATATTTTACTAAATATTGTTTATGATACGTTATATATATATATATATATATATTTGTTTATTTACTTTAATTTTTTAAGCATAATGATCTAGTGATATTAATTATATATTTTAATATTTTACAACAATTTCAAGTCGAATGTGATCTATTAAGTTTGAACGTTTTGAACTCATGTGGTTAATTTACATCTCAGTGCACACATTTAATTTAAGTTTTATGATAAAATTTTGACTTATACAAAGATTAGTATCAGATTTATATTTTTTCTAACTTTTGTGTATTAATAAGCAACAATGGGATTCTAATTTGGACATGAACATCATGAATCAATCTACAATCACACGTATGGTGGATTTATTATAGGTAATGTTTATAATGTAATAAACAAATGCAATTCTATTTTATTTTGATTGTGATACTCACTCATGTTCCTTTTTAATATTTATAGGTTTAAATACCACAAGCGCAATTTTTACAAAGAAAAAATTTGGAAGAAAATCAAAAGAACATAAGAAATACTTGACTTCAAATATTGGTGGAATGCAAGATTTGAGTATTGTACATCTATCTTTTAAAAGATTAACAATTTATTCAAATTTAGCTAGTTTACTTTGTTAGGAGAGAGGCTATTTGCTACATTACTAAGAGTTTTTTTTAGAACTTTTGTTGAATTTGTGAATTGTTGAATTTGTGAGTTTTTATGATAAATAATCATGATAGTCGTTATTAGTTATATGTTTCTAATAATTTAATTTTAAATTTTTTTACTCGCTTAGCAACAAACATACTTTACTTAGAAAAGCATGAAAAACAACATAATTAAACTTCAACGGAATGAAACTACAATTATCGAGTTAGAATATTTTTTTTAAAATATCAAATTTAAAAAAGTTAACAAATTCAAGACCAAATAAAATATAACTAACGAATCACCATTTCATAAACTCAAACTACTCCATAAACTAATGAATCTAGAACATTAAAATTTATTCTTATTGAAATGGCAGGAAACAAAATTAAATCTTGAAACAGAAGAAATTAGAAGATTAAGCTCAATTGTTTCGTAATTATCTGCAACTTTACGAATTCAACAACCCATTAAAGTTGTTGCACTCAAACAATGCCTTTGCTGTCATTTTCCTATCGAATCTCTAAATGTAATTCAACCCTACTGGCAGCTCAGTAATGGTTGCTTCAGTCTTTTCTTTGTTTGCGAAGAAGAGAGTTTACAAAAGAAGACTCATTTTGAACAACAAATTCTGGTGCTCAAAGCTCCCTTCACTTTGTCATTTGATCATGTTATGTGCCAGTGGAGATACCCAACCCAAGATGCTTCCCAAAGCTCTTCTCCATTCTTCGGCAAGCACTGGATCACTCATCGAGAATCCTACTCCTTTTAGTGTACCCCTTAGAATAATCAAATTCACATAATGTAATGTAATGCTAATGCTGCCACACCTTACTTACTTGGCGGAGGCTTAAGAAGCTTTAAGTTTGACTCGAAAAATATGACTGTCATATCTTTCTTTTCTTCCTGCTTTGAACAACTCTTCAGCGGGCTTGATACAAAGCTAAAAGCCTCAGTGTTTTCAGTTGGACAAACCATTGCAAAAGCTGGGAGACTTCGAAGTACGAAAAGGGATACTCAAACCCAAAAACAAGCTTCGCCCTTTCCAGAACAGTGAAGATAATCTAACAAACATGAAAACAACCGTATCAAAGCTTTTGCCTCAATAAAGGTACTTTTTTGTTCAAATACAAACAAAATTTATATGCCCTTTTCTTGTGCTATAAAGAGTGATGTGCTATCAAGTTCGAGGATCATATACAACCAATTACATTTGATCTAACTACCAACTTTGAAATTTAAATACATTGCACCATTTCACTTATTCAATGTGATATAAAAACACATTGAATAATGAGAGGAAAACACTACCTTATGTGCCCTTGTTTAACACACGAGAATGGTGAATAAACTTGACCATGCCAGTCTTGAACATAATTGTTTGCAAACACATAATCGAGCTTGTTTTAACACTCATCCTAAAGCCCATACATGTTCATCATGTTAAGCAGTGCTTCACCTTCAAAGACTCCTAGCAGTGTGAGAAGGTCCCATTGCAGCATTACAGATACGACTCAAAGCGTACTGAAACCTCCACAACTCAAATTAACAAAAAATAAAAATTAATCTATATTCAGTATGTATTTACTCAAAATTTCACCCAAAACAAAAAAAAATTAACTAAAATTTACTATTAAAAAATTGACTTCTGATGCTAAGCATTTTAACAGTTTCAACTCTTTAATTTTATCAACAAAGCAAGACAAACTTTAATATTAAAAAACCCAGAAATGACAAAAATTTGAGTCGAAAAATTATCATTTTTAAGACTAATGGAGGATAATGTAAACTAAACAAAAAAAAACATCTAAATAAAAAGGCTATTCATACCTTAGTGGTTTAAGATTAGTCTATGTTCCTTCGATTTTCACCATAGCACCTCATAATCTTTTACCTTAAAGTGAACATTATTTCGCCATCCTCCTTAATCGAGCAGTAAGGCATCGTCTTGGCCCCAAAATCTTGCTTTAAACATTAATAGTAAAATTTTAACATCATATCCCAAAAACATGGTAGTGAAACCTTAGAAGCCAACAAGAACAAGTTAAAAATTTTGAGATGAAACTTTATTTCTCCACAATTTTTTTTAAAAAATTGATTTGAATCTCCGTTTTAAAAAAGAAAAAACTCACCGAATATGGCAGACGCTATGGAAGTTTGGCTCAACAGCTTTAGATTGATTTGGTAGCAGGATTTATTTGGTAGGGGCAAACGATAGAAATAAACTAAATACAAGTAAACCTAAAATAAAAGGCAAATGGCCAAATAACATCAAGTTTCGTTAATTTTTGGGTAAAAAGTTTTAATACACGTGTCAATCAATTATTAAAGGGGCATATAAGGAGGCACAATATTATTCATCAAACAAAGCTTTAAATAAGTAAGGACAAAACAAGCTCTAAAACTTGATGAGCTAGTGGGTTCTCTCCTTACTCATGAAATAATGAAGCAAGGAAGGGAAGATGAAAAGAACAAGGAAGAGAAAAGAGTGGAGAAGCTAGAGGTAGAAAAGAAGAAGAAAATGGGAGTGGCTCTCAAAGCTTCATTACATGAGGAGAGAACTTCTAGTGAGGAGGATGATTTAGAAGAATTGGCTATGATAGCCAAAAGATTCTCACTATTCATGAGGTCCAACCGAGGAAGGAAGATTCAAAGAAAGATAGACTTCAAGGGTAAAAACAAAGAAGAAGAGAGGGATCAAATCATTTGCTACGAGTGCAAAAAGCTCGGTCACATTCGTTCGGAGTGCCCTCAACTCAAGAAGAAAGGCTTTGAGAAGAAGAAGAAGAAGCTCAAAGCCAAGCTTTCTACTTGGAGTGATGAGGAGTCATCCGAGGATGACGAACAAGAAGTGGCCAACCTTTGCCTCATGGCACTTGAGAAGGATTCCTCCATGGTAACCTCTAACTCATCATCTTTTGACTTTACATTTGATGAATTACATGATGCATATGATGAGTTGCAAGAGGTTTATGATGAGTTAGTTGAGAAGTACAAAGAGTCGGTCATTTGAAATAAGAAAATTATTTCGGAATTAAATAATAAAAATGACTCACTTTCTCAAGATAACTTAAAATTTGAGAAAAAGATTTTAGGTTTAAAAGAACTTAAATTCTTCCAAGATGAAAATGTAGACCTAAATAATCTTCTTTATCAATGCAATAGTGAACACCAAAAGGTGTTAGATGAGCTTAACAAGCTCAAAGAGTCTTTTAAAAATGTTGGTAATGTGAAGCATGAAAAAGGTGAATCATCTAAAACAAACCAACCTAGGAGAAAGACTAATAACTACAAACAAAGTAGCTTCCCTAGACATAATAGAACTAAAAAGATTAGGAGTGTATGGGTTCCTAAGGAACTTGTCAAATCTAATAATATTGTTGCTATGTCACCTTGGATTCCTAAGGGAGCCAAGCTATTGGGAGCTAACACTCGTGGACCCAAAATGATTTGGGTACCAAAAACAAAAGTTTAATATCTTTGTTTGTATGGGGAGCATTGCTACAAGGCCAAAGCACAAAGTCAAAATTCATGGTACCTTGATAGTGGATGCTTGAGGCATATGACCAGAGACAAGAGTAGATTCATGGACTTAAAGCCAAAAAGTGGAGGAGTAGTAACATTTGGTGACAACTCCAAAGGCCACATTAAAGGTATTGGCTCAATAGGTAATCACTCTACCATTCTTATTGAAAATGTTTTGTATGTCGATGGTCTTAAACATAATTTGTTGAGCATAAGCCAATTATGTGATAAAGGGTTTAATGTCTTATTTGATAAAAATAGGTGTAAAATTGTTGACATTAAATCAAATAATATTATGCTCATAGGTCATCGCATAGGTAACATTTACATGGTGCATTTAGATGACATACATACATCCTATGCATGTTTAGTAGCTCAAAATGAAAATGATGCATGGCTATGGCATAGGAAACTAGGACATGCTAGCATTAGTGTTTTAGAAAAATTAGTTTCCCTAGATCTAGTTAGAGGTTTACCCAAAATTAAGTTCTCAAATGATAAAATTTGTGATGCATGCTCTAAGGGTAAACAACATAAGTCATCCTTTAAATCCATTAATGATGTTTCTACAAGTAGGTGTTTACAACTTATTCATATGGATTTATTTGGGCCTATTAGGACTATGAGCTTGGGTGGTAAATCTTATGCATTTGTACTTGTTGATGATTTTTCTAGATTTACTTGGGTTCTATTTTTAAGTACTAAAGATGAGGCTTTAGAAAAATTCATCACATTTTCAAAATTAACCCAAAATGATCTTGAACTTAGAATTTCTCATATTAGAAGTGATCATGGAACCGAATTTCAAAATCTAGGGTTTGAAGAGTTTTTAAATGAAAATGGTATTAGCCACAATTTTCGGCTCCTCGAACTCCTTAACAAAATGGGGTAGTTGAGAGGAAAAATAGGACTTTACAAGAAATGGCTAGAATCATGCTTTGTGAAAACAATTTACCTAAATATTTTTGGGCGAAAGCCACAAACACCGCTTGCTACATTGTAAACCGAGTAATGATTAGGCCACTTTTAAAGAAAACACCATATGAGATTTTAAAATCTAAAAAGCCTAACATTAGCTATTTTCATCCATTTGGTTGCAAGTGTTTTGTTTTAAATAATGGAAAAGACAACTTAGGTAAATTTGATGCAAAATGTGATGAAACCATTTTCATAGGATATTCCTTAACCTCTAAAGCCTAT
Source organism: Hibiscus trionum (assembly GCA_030270665.1). Lineage (NCBI taxonomy): Eukaryota > Viridiplantae > Streptophyta > Magnoliopsida > Malvales > Malvaceae > Hibiscus > Hibiscus trionum. The sequence goes on along the minus strand of BSYR01000020.1, from coordinate 13,804,276 downwards.
CGTGTATTTAACAAGAGAACATTAGTAGTAGAAGAATCTATACATGTTGTATTCGATGATAACCTCCTTCCAAGGAAGGATTCTTGTGATGATGATGATGTAGGAATCATTAATGCCTTTGATGGAGGACAAACTTAAAAAGAGAATGAGATTCCAACAAAAGTAGAGGATACACAAGATCCACCTCTTGAAGCCTTGAAGGACTTGGCTCTTGAGGAAAAGGAAGTGAGCTACCCAAGGGAGTTCAACTATGTCAAAGGTGGTGAAATCTTGGGTGATCCATCCAAGGGGTAACCACTAGATCTTCTCTTAAACTTATGAACCATATTGCATTTATCTCATGCATAGAGCCTAAGAATATAAAAGAAGCATTAAATGATGATTTTTGGATTATGGCTATGCAAGAAGAGTTAAATCAATTTGAGAGAAGTAATGTTTGGACATTAGTTGATAGGCCTAGTAATCAATCTACTATAGGAACTAAATGGGTCTTTAGGAACAAACTAGATGAGAGTGGTAACATTGTGAGAAATAAAGCTAGATTAGTAGCACAAGGTTACACTCAAGAAGAGGGAATAGATTTTGATGAAACCTATGCACCCGTAGCTAGAATGGAGGCCATTAGGATGTTGCTTGCATATGCATGTTATCATGATATCAAGCTTTTTCAAATGGATGTTAAAAGTGCATTTTTAAATGGTTTTATAAATGAGGAAGTGTATGTGGAACAACCACCGGGTTTTCAAGACTCAAAATTTCCAAATCATGTTTTCGAACTTACTAAAGCACTTTATGGTCTAAAACAAGCTCCTAGAGCTTGGTATGAAAGACTTTCAAACTTTTTGATTGAAAAAGGTAAGGCGGACACTACACTTTTCATAAAAAGGTATAAAAATGACATATTAGTAGTGCAAATTTATGTTGATGATATCATTTTTGGATCTACTAATGAGTGTCATTGCAAGGAGTTTGCTAAGTTAATGTAAGGTGAATTCAAGATGAGCATGATGGGGGAGCTCTTATTCTTTTTGGGACTCTAAATCAAGCAAAGAAAGGATGACACATTCATCAATCAAGCAAAGTACATCAAGGATATGCTCAAGAAGTTTGGCTTGGAGAATGCAAAGCCTCAAGCCACACCTATGAGCTCATCTACCAAGCTTGACAAAGATGAAGGAGGTAAGTGTGTTGACTCTAAGTTGTATCGTTCTATGATTGGATCTTTGCTTTACCTTACCGCAAGTAGACCGGATATTTTGTTTAGTGTTTGCTTGTGTGCTAGGTTTCAAGCTAGTCCTAGAGAGTCTCACCTTATAGCCGTTAAGAGAATCTTTAGGTACCTTAGAGATACTCCTTGTTTAGGTCTTTGGTACCCTAGAGAATCCACTTTCAACCTTCATGCTTATTCGGATGCGGATTACGGGGGGTGTAAAATCGATAGGAAGAGTACTTCGGGAACATATCAATGCTTAGGTAGTATGCTCATATCTTGGTTCTCTAAGAAACAAAATAGTGTAGCCTTATCTACCACCGAAGTCGAGTACATATCCTTAAGGAGTTGTTGTGCTCAAGTCCTTTGGATGAAGCAACAACTCTTAGATTATGGTATTAAAGTTGAAACCATACCCCTTAAGTGTGATAACACTAGTGTCATATGTTTAACAAAAAATCTCATCCAACACTCTAGAACCAAACATATAGAAATAAGGCATCATTTCATTAGAGATCATGTCCTTAAGGAAGATGTTACTATAGAGTTCGTTGACACCTTAAACCAACTAGCGGACATCTTTACAAAGCCTTTAGATAAAGAGCGTTTTTGGTCCCTTAGGAGAGAGTTAGGTCTAACTAGCCTATCTTGAACTTTTAGGACCCTTTTTGTGCTTAAATTGTTTGATCTCTTGAAAATGCCATGTTTATGTGTTTTTACTCCTAATTCCATCCATGCTAATAGTTAGGGGGAGTATGTTTTTGTTTATACATGTCTTTCCTGCTCATTCGTGTCATTCAGGCAAATTAGGACTTCATAAAATCCATTTTTCTGCAAAAATAGAGCCTCATCTGCACTTCCAAGCCTAGGTGTATCGAAACGGGTCCAACTGTTTCGATACGGGTGCCTTAAAAGATCTATCTTTGAGAAGGGTGTTTTGAAACGCCTTAAAAGGGTTTCGAAACGTTTTTGCTACTACCAAAGGGTGTATCGAAACGAGTTTCGATACAGGTCAACGAGGATTCCATACGGTCAAGGACGTATTAGAACGGTCAGTTGGACTTGAAACGTCAGTCAATGTTTCGGTGCACGCGTTTCGGAACGATCGAAGCCTGTTCCGAAACGGGTCTGCGGATAGCTTTAAAGAGGGCTTTTAATGTTAAAATTTCACTTTAATTAAAACTCTTTCAAAACCCTAAAAACCCTAACCCGATTTTCCCTATAAAAACCCTCCAAACCTCATTGTTTTTCATCAAATCTTGAGGGCTTTTACACACAAACTCAAGTCTAAGCAAGCATCAACAATTTTGTGCAAATTTTTCCACCTATTCATCCAAAATCTCAATCTAAGGTATATTTTCATCTTTTTCTTTTTCCTTTAATTTTTATTCGAATCTTAGGTTAGAAAATTTTAATTTTGTATAGATTATGTGTTTTGCTACTTGGATTTTTCAAATCTTAAAATTTTTTATTCGAATATATTATTTTTCATTAGTATTTTTTTCTGTTTTTTTTTTAATTATTTTCTCTTAAATTTTTTTTTTGTATCTATGTTCTTAACGTTTTTTTAAACCTAAGTGGGATTTGCCATTGGATTGAATTAAGGATTTTCATGCATACACTTCAATTTTTTTACAAATTGCTTGCTTTATGTTTTTAGGAGTTTTTCAATGGAGAACGTTAACAAAAAGCGTAAGACGGGTCAAGCAAGTGATTCCAGTATCCGTCCTAATCTCACCCAGCTGTTTCTCAAAAGTCTTCGGACTACAGAGATGAGGGAACGGTTCACTTATGTCAAGGAGATTGCCGTTCGTCGCGAACGTGTGGTTGATGTTCCGTTCCTTGACTCCGAGTGCTTTCACTTCCGTTATCTCGACCGTTTACAAGAATGGAGCTCCATGCCTCTTTTGAACATTCAGGATGTGGTCTACAAGCATATGGTTCTCATCTTCTACTCGAATGCTCAGCTTGTTGATAATGAGGATCACTCCGAAGTTGTTGGCATTGAGTCTCTTATCTTGGGAAAGAAGATTGTCATCGACATCTTTTTTTTAGAAACCTCTCTTGGCCTTAAAGAACGAAGGCATCAAAAATGAAACTCATTTTGGTTCTCACACCGGTTCCGTGCTTTCCCTGGATGCTCATGATAGGTTCCTCCACTTGATAGTTTCTTGGTTTCTTTGTCCCTCCGGAGGTAAATTCTCTCACATTCGACAAGTTGATTATTTTTTGTTAGAATGCTTTCGTCGAGGTGAAAAATCAAACCTTGTCAAGATTAGGGATGTAAAAAGCTGACCCGACCTGAAAACCCGGCTGAAACCTACTCGAGTTAGAACCTGATTTGACCTGAAAATTTAGTGACTCGAACCCGATCTGTAACCGACTGTTGTTGACCCGAACCTAAATTTGACCTGTTACTGTAGTGACCGAACCTGACCTGCGTCCGACTAAAAACGACCCGAACCCGAATTGGACCTGTTATTGTGGACCTAAAACCCGACCTGCGCCCGACTGAAACGAACCCGAACCCGAAGCCGACCTGGCAGATAACCGATTTTACCCGACTGAATTGACCCGAGATCCGATATTACCCGGCCTGTTTTGAACCCGACCTGTTTTGGACCCGACCTGTTTTGAACCCGACATGTTTTGAACCCGACCTGTTTTGGACCCGACCTGTTTTGAACCCGACCTGTTAATTGACCCGACCTGCTTTGAACCCGACCTATTTTTAACCTGAACTGATATTGATCTGACTTGATATTTACCTGATATATAGTTGAAGAAGTCTATGATTTGATTAATTTAAAGTGATGATAAATGTAAAGTATTAATTTATTAAATTAATTTAATACTAGCTCATTCAATATAAATTATTTGTGAAGTTTAATAAGAATTAACATACTTAAATTTATTTTATTAAAAATATTTAAAATTTAAAAGTTTTATCAAATTAATAAGTTGTGATGGATGAATTTAAAACAAATTATTCAAAATTTAAATAAATTTATTGATTGTGACAATTAAATTTAAAAAATATTTTATTAAAAATTTTAATTATAACTATTAAAACAATAAAAAATATTTTTTTAGTTTAGGGGAAGTTTTTTAGAATTAATGGGGGAAAGTTTTTTTGATTGATAGGGAATTATGGGGGAGGGGGGATTTTGCCGCTAATCAAACAAAATGGGGGGGGGGGATTTTGCCGCCAATCAAACAAAATTGAGAGTGGAGGTGTGATTTTTTTTATTTAGGGGCTAATTATCATTTAGGTCCTTTTTTAATTAGATGGTTAGGGTTTAGGTTTTTCAGGTTTTAGTTTGTTTTTTTTAGTCCTAACTTTTAGTTTAGTTTCTTTAAATTTCATTTAATTAGGTCATGCTTCATAAATTAATTAATCATTAAGCTTTTTGGTTTGCTTTAAATTTGATTTGGTCCTCGTATAAAGATTTGGTAAGTAATTAAATTTAATAATTTTACTCATTTGTGATTTTGGCTCTAATTAATAATTTAGTTTTAATTTATTTTTAGATTTGTCCTTTTTATGTTTCGATTTATTTTGTTTGTTAGATTTATGGGTTTATGTTTAGGGTTTAGGGGTAAATATGTCAAGTTGATTGTTTGGGGCTATGAGATTAGTTTAGGGATTATGTGATTAGGCTTGCACTCTAATTATTAGTGAATAATGTCTGTAAGATTTAGATATTCATGTTTGGGGTTTAGGGGTAAATGTGTCAACTTAATTATTTGGGGTTATGAGATTAGTTTAAGGATTATGGGACTATGCTTGTACTTTAATTATTAGTGATTATAAGATTTAAGGGTTGAGGTTTATGTGTATTGTTTAGAGGTATACATATATACATACAAATATGTATGTTCTAGTATATATATATGTACATGTATAATTATAACAATATATATATACTAAAACTTACATACATACATACATGTATATATATACTAAAACTTAAATACATGCATATATACGTGTTTTAGTATGTATGTATACATGTGTGTTTTAGTATATATATATATATATATATGTTTAATTAATTATAACAATACATATATATATATGTATATATCATAATATATGTATATGTATATTTATATGTATATATGTGTGTATATATATATATGTGTAGATATAAATTTTATTTATTTTTAATATGGTGATATTTTTATTCAATTTATTCCCTAAAATTTTATTTTCCACAGAAAGTTACCCTTATTAATTTTTAATTTTTGAAATTTACTCCAATATTTTAGATATAAATCATTTGATGATATTTTTGTTCATTCTAGTGCCTAATATTGAGACTAAAATGTATGTAAGTATGTATGTATGTACCTATCAATGTATGAACCCTAAACCCTTAATGAAATTTTCTCTTAACCCGAAACCTTAAACCCTAAAATCATAAACCCTAAACACTAAACCCTAATGTGTATAAGTATGTATGTATGTACTTATCTATGTATGAACCCTGAACCCTTGATGAATTTCCTTAAACCCTACACCATAAACCCTAAACCCTGATGTATGCAAGTATGTATGTATGTATCTATCAATGTATGAACCCTAAACCATTAATAAATTTTCCCTAAAACCTAAACCCTTTAAACTCTAAACCCTGAATCGTCCAATGTTTTATAATTTTAATTTGATATTTCTGTTCATTATAGCCCTTAAAACTTCATTTCTATTCCAAATTGACCCCTATATACTAATTGTTTTTTAATTAGTCCAATAATATATAATTTTACTTTGACATTTTGTTCATTTTAGTCCCTAAACTGTATTTTTATTCCAAATTGACCACTTTTTATTTTTTTTAATTAGTCCGATGTTTTATATTTTTAATTTGATATTTTGTTCATTTGTCTCTTAACTTTATTTTAATTAGTCCGATGTTTTATAATTTTAATTTGATATTTTTTTTCATTCTAGTCCCCTAAACTTTAGTTTAATTCCAAATTGACCCTTATTTATTGTTTTTTTATTTCGTCTGATGTTTTATAATTTTAATTTGTACTTTGTTCATTCTAGTCCCTTTAACTTTATTTCAATTCCAAATTGACCCATATTTATTGTTTTTTTTAATTCGTCCAATGTTTTATAATTTTAATTTGATATTTTCATCTTCTAGACCCTAAAACTTTACTTTTATTCCAAATTGACCAACATTTTTTTTAATTTGTCCAATGTTTTATTAATTTAATTTGATATTTTCTTCATTCTAGTCCCTTAACTTTATTTTAATTCCATATTGACCCCTATATATATATATATATATATATATATATATATTAATTCATCATGTTTTATAATTTTAATTTGAAATTTTGTTCATTCTAGACCCTAAAACTTTATTTTTATTCTAAATTGACATCTACATATTGTTTTTTAATTACTCTAATTTTTATACTTTTAATTTGATATTTTTGTTCATTACAGTCCCCAAAATTTTATTTTTATTCCAAATTGACCCATTTTCATTGTTTTCTTTTAAATTTGTCTAATGTTTTATAATTTTAATTTGATATTTTTGTTTATTATAATCCGTGAAACTTTATTTTTAATCCAAATTGACCCCTTTTCAGTTCAAATTGACCCATTTTCATTATTTTTTAATTAATTCAATGTTTTATAATTTTAATTTGATATGACTTTAAATAATTAACTCCAAATCAATGACGATTGACGAAGGTCAACCTAAAGTCTATCGACTACTTATACGGTTGTACCGAACTCAAACTCAATACAAATTTCAATCCTGAAAATATCCCGACCTGAAACTACCCGACCTAAAATTACCCGACCTGAAATGCACCCGACCTAAAATGCAACCGACCTAAAATGAACCCGACCTGAAATGGACCCGACCTGAAACGGACCCGACATGAAATGGACCCGACCTGAAATGGACCCGACCTGAAGTGTATCCGAACCCGAATTAACCTGTCAATTATCTGCTTTGGACTCGACCCGTTTTGACCCGACCTGAAATGGACCCGATCTGAAATAGACCCGACCTGAAATGGACCCGCACCCGACCCGAGTCGAGTCAAAACAGAAAATGACCTGAAATGACATGTACCCGATTTTACCCAACTTGACAGTACCCGACCTGAAACCCATCCGATTACCTGTTTTTACATCCCTAGTCAAGATTATGTTCGTCGAGATGGTGAACAATGTGAAGCTTCGTGAGACCGATGCTCTCAAATCCTTCACTTATGGGATTTTTTGAGCCATATCTTTGGCGTGCTCAACCTTGATTGCACTTATGACTCTCAGAAACCCCGTAAGCAAAAGATTGGTGAAGCTTCTCTCCACAAGTACGGGTTTCATTACAACAATAATGGTCAATGGGAACGAGTTAATAGGGATGCCCCTCCGCCTCAAGTTGAACCTCAACCACAAGCTCTAGTTGCCAACAATGAAGCTCTCATGGCTTTTCTCACCGAGCGATTCAACACAATGGAGGCGAGTCTTGGTACTATCAATAATCGCTTGCAATCCGTGGAAAATCGTCTCACCTCCCTTGAGAATTAACATCAATCCATGGACTTGTCATTCTCCACCTTTTATGGTCAATGGATGACCTTTCGTCGCTCTCAAGCTAGGAACGATGATGACCCCTCTGATATTGATGGCAACGATGACGAGGCTTAGGATCTTTTTTATTGCATCACATATTAGACTATCATATTAGGATTAAGTTTGCACCTTTATTTCTTTATGTTTCATGAACCTATGCTTTGATTACTTATGTTTGGGATTGGGTTTTGAACCTTATTGCTTAAGTTTTCTGTTTGGATTTGGATTATATGAATCTATATTATGTTGCTTATTGCTTTTAACCTTGTTTCTTCTCTTTGAGCCTTGTTTATTATTATTTTTGATCTAACAAAAAGGGGGAGAAGTAATCTAAGAGCCAAAATTCGTTTTAAGTGTTTTAAGTGTTTTAGAGTTTTAAAACTTAAATTTTAAATCTTTTCAAAACTTTAAAACTCATCTTAAATTGAGGGGGAGTTAGAATGCATTTAAAAGATCAAAACTCTTAAAAATTCTAACTTTGGTTTTGTTATATCAAAAAGGGGAAGGTTGTGAAATTGATAATTAATTTTGATATAACTAAAGAAATTTAAGGACTAAATTGAAAATGAGAAAACAAATCTTTAAGTCCTCAAACCTCTCTATATGTTTAAAGGAAAATGGTTAAGTTAAAAACTCAATTTGTTAAAACTTTTCTAAGTGTTCTTGAAGCCAAAACAGTGATTTTCGAGTCACCGTTTCGGAACAGCCTTAGGCGTTCTGGAACACTTTTGAAACTGTGAACCTGTGTTTCAGAACGTGTATCGAAACAGTTTTGAAACTGTGAACCTTTGTTTCGAAACGGGTTTCGAAACGGCTTAAGAACATCGAAACGGTTTGACCTTTTTCGATACGGTAGTATCGAAAAGACCTCAAACGTTTCAAAACGACATTCAGACCTGATTTCAAAAATATGACCGTTGAAGTTTTTAACTGATTTCATACTTGTCGTTAAGGCGTATCGAAACGCTTCCAAGCCGTTTCGATATAGGCCTTGACAGTGGCAAAGTGTTTCGAAACGAGTTTCGAAACTGGCTCTTAGCGTATCGAAACGTTCGTGCCCGTTTCGGTACGGTCTCTTTAATGCACCCCAACGGATCTTTTTTTTTTTGGTCTGTTTCGAGACAAGATCGGGCGTTTCGAAACGGGTGGTTGCAGACTGCATTTATGGAGGGAAGATAACATCCCAACGGCTCTATTGATGAATGCAACAACCCCAACGGCTAGAATTCAATGAGAATGTATAAAAGGGACCTCCAAAAGCTTCAGCAACAATTATTGATCTTAAAGCAAACATCCAAACATCAAATTCAAGCAATTGAGCCTAAATCCCATTATTTCTTGTAAACCCCAATTGTGAGATTGTAATTTCCATTCTTATCCTTTCAAATTGGGTTGAGTGCTTGTAATTGGGCTACTTTGTGTATTTAGAGATACTTGTTTAGCCATCAACTTCTTTGTAATTCTTGTGTGAGGATTGGGTCAAATTTTGAATAGAAAATTTGACCGATATTGTAACGGTTACCTCGTTAGCCTAGAAAAGGGGAAGAGCAATTAGTGGAATTGTTGAAAATCCTTAGTTAAGCTAAGATAGTGGATGTAGAGTTCGATTGGAACTTGAACCACTCTAAATTCCCTTGTCTATCCTTTTATTTGTCAATTCCACTACCAAAAAGTCTAAAAATCCAATTCACCCCCTCTTGGTTTATATCGATCATTTGATCCACTCAACACCTAGTAATCTATCTACTATAGGAACTAAATTGGTATTTAGGAACAAACTAGATGAGAGTGATAAGATTGTGAGAAATAAAGCTAGATTAGTTGCTCAAGATTACACTCAAGAAGAGGGAATAGATTTTGATGAAACCTATGCACCCGTAGCTAGAATGGAGGCCGTTAGGATGTTGCTTGCATATGCATGTTATCATGATTTCAAGCTTTTTCAAATGGATGTTAAAAGCACATTTTTAAATGGTTTTATAAATGAGGAAGTGTATGTGGAACAACCACCGGGTTTTCAAGACTCAAAATTTCCAAATCATGTTTTCAAACTAACCAAAGCACTTTATGGGTTAAAACAAGCTCCTAGAGCTTGGTATGAAAGACTTTCAAACTTTTTAATTGAAAAAGATTTTGAGAAAGGTAAGGTGGACACTACACTCTTCATAAAAAGGTATAAAAATGACATATTAGTAGTAAAAATATATGTTGATGATATTATTTTTGGATCTACTAATGAGTATCATTGCAAAGAGTTTGCTAAGTTAATGTAATGTGAATTCGAGATGAGCATGATGGGGGAGCTCTCATTCTTTTTGGGACTCCAAATCAAGCAAAGGAAGTATGGCACCTTCATCAATCAAGCAAAGTACATCAAGGATATGCTCAAGAAGTTTGGCTTGGAGAATGCAAAGCCTCAAGCCACACCTATGAGTTCATCTACAAAGCTTGACAAATATGAAGGAGGTAAGTGCGTTGACTCTAAGCTTTATCGCTTTATGATTGGATATTTGTTTTACCATACCGCAAGTAGACTGGATATTTTGTTTAGTGTTTGCTTGTGTGCTAGGTTTCAAGCTAGTCCTAGAGAGTCTCACCTTATAGCCGTTAAGAGAATCTTTAGGTACCTTAGAAATACTCCTTGTCTAGGTCTTTGGTACCCTAGAGACTCAACCTTCAACCTTCATGCTTATTCGGATGCGAATTATGGGGGGTGTAAAATCGATAGGAAGAGTACTTCGGGAACATGTCAATTCTTAGGTAGTATACTCATATCTTGGTTCTCTAAGAAACAAAATAGTGTAGATCTATCTACCACCGAAGCCGAGTACATATCCTTAGGGAGTTGTTGTGCTCAAGTCCTTTGGATGAAGCAACAACTCTTAGATTATGGTATTAAAGTTGAAACCATACCCCTTAAGTGTGATAACACTAGTGTCATATGCTTAACTAAAAATCCCATTCAACACTCTATAACCAAACATATAGAGATAAGACATCATTTCATTAGAGATCATGTCCTTAAGGAAGATGTTGTTATAGAGTACGTTGACACCTTAAACCAACTAGCGGACATTTTTACAAAGCCTTTGGATAAGGAGCGTTTTTGGTCCCTTAGGAGAGAGTTAGGTCTAACTAGCCTTTCTTGACCTTTTAGGGCCTTTTTTGTGCTTAAATTGCTTGAATTCTTGAAAATGCCATGCTTATGTGTTTTTGCTCCTAATCTCATCCATGCTAATAGTTAGGGGGAGTATGTTTTTGTTTATACATATCTTTCCTGCTCATTCATCACATTTATGAATATAGGACTTCATGAAATCTATTTTTTCTGCAATATTAGAGCCTCATCTGCACTTCCAAGCCTAGGTGTATCGAAACGGGTCCAACTGTTTCGATACAGGTGCTTAAAAGAGTGATCTGTGAGAAGGGTGTTTCGAAACGCCTTAAAAGGGTTTCGAAACGATTTTGCCACTGCCAAGAAGTGTATCGAAACGAGTTTCGATACGGGTCAACACGTGGGATTCGATACGGTCAAAGTCGTATTAGAACGGTCAACTAGACTCGAAACGTCAATCAACGTTTTGGTACCCACATTTCGGAACGATCGTGCCTGTTCCGAAACGGGAATGCAGACAACTTTAAAGAGGGCTTTTAATGATAAAATTCGCTTTAATTTAAAACTCTTCAAAAACCCTAAAAACCCTAACCCGATTTTCCCTATAAACACCCTCTAAACCTCATTGTTTTTCATCAAAACTTGAGGGATTTTACACACAAACTCAAGTCTAAGCAAGCCTTATCAATCTTGTGCAAGATTTTCCATTCATTCATCCAAAATCCCCATCTAAGGTATATTTTCTACTTTTTTCTTTTTCCCTTGATTTTATTCGATTTTTAGGTTAGAAAATCTCAATTTTGTATAGTCTATATGTTTTACCTCTTGGGTTTTTCAAAACTTGTAAAAAAATTCAAAAACTTAAAATTTTTGGTTCGAATATATTATTTTTCACTCGTATTTTTTTAGTTTTTCAAAAGTTGTTTTCTCTTAAATATTTTTCTAAAATCTTTTTAAACCTAAATGGGATTTTTTATTGGATTGAATTGGGGATATTCATGCATACACTTTAATTTTAAAATTGCTTACTTTATGTTTTTAGGATTTTTTCAATGGAAAATGCTAACAAGAAACGTAAGACGGGTCAAGCGAGTGAAGCTGCTAGTCATTCCTCTATCCGTCCTAATCTCACCCAGCTTTTTCTCAAAAGTCTTCGAACTCTAGAGATGAGGGATCGTTTCACTTATGTCAAGAATATTGCCGTTCGTCGCGAGCGTGTTGTTGATGTCTCATTCCTTGATTCGAAGCGTTTCGCCTTCCGCTATCTAGAGCGTCTACAATAATGGAACTTCATGGATTTCTTGAACATACCAGACATTATCTACAAGCACATGGTTCTCATCTTCTACTCAAATGCCCAGCTTATTGATAATGAAGATCACTCTGAAGTCATTGGGATTGAGTCATATCTCTTGGGGAAGAGTTTTATTATCAACATCTCCTTTTTAGAGAATTTTCTTGGGCTTAAGAACGAAGGCATTGAGGATGAAACCCATTTTAGTGCTCACACTGGTTCCGTGCTTTCTTTGGATGCTCATGACCGTTTCCTTCACTTGATGATTTCATGGTTTATTCGCCCCTCCGGAGGTAAATTCTCTCATATTCGTCAAGTTGATTATTTCTGGCTTGAGTGCTTTCGACGTGGAGAACGCCCAAATCTTGTCAAGATTATGTTCGTCGAAATGGTCAACAATGTGAAGCTTCGTGAAACCGATGCTCTAAAATCCTTCACTTATGGGACTGTTTTGAGCTATATCTTTAGCATGCTCAATTTTGATTGTTCATATGACTCTCCGGAACCCCGTAAACAAAAGATTGGTGAATCTTCTCTCCACATGTCTGGGTTCCATTACACTCTTGGCCAATGGGAACGAGTTGATAGGCATGCTCCTCCACCACAAGTTGAACCTCAAGCTCAAGCTCTGGGTCCTAACAATGAAGCTCTTATGGCTTTTCTCACCGAGCGGTTCAACACAATGGAGTCGGGTCTTGGTGCTATTAATAATCGTTTGCAATCCGTGGAGAATCGTCTCACCTCCCTTGAGAATCAACATCAATCAATGGACTTGTCATTCTCTACCTTCTATGGTCAATGGATGGCCTTTCGTCGCTCTCAAGCTAAGAACGATGATGATTCCTCGGATGTTGATGGTGACGATGACGAGGCTTAGGGTCTTTATTGCATCGCATATTAGATTATCATATTAGGACTAAGTTTGCACCTCTATTTTATTTATGTTTTATGAACCTATGCTTTGATTACTTTGTTTGGAATTGAGCTTTGAACCTTATCGTTTAAGTTTTATGTTTGGATATTTGAATTATATGAATCTATATTATGTTGCCTATTGCTTTTAACCTTGTTTCTTCTCTTTGAGCCTTGTTTATTATTCTTTTGATCTAACAAAAAGGGGGAGAAAATATAAGAGCCAAATTTTGTTTTAAGTCGGTTTTGAGTTTTTAAAACTTGAATTTAAATATTTTTAAGACTTAAAAACCCATCTTAAATTGAGGGAGAGTTAGAACGTCTTCAAAAATTCAAAACTCTTAAAAATTCTAAATCGGTTTTGTTATATCAAAAATGGGAGATTGTGAAACCGATAAATTGATTTTGATATAACTAAAGAATTTAAGGACTAAATTGAAAAAGAGAAAATGAATTTTTAAGTCCTCAAACCTCTCTATATATTTAAAGAAAAATGGTTAAGTTAAAAACTCAACTTGTCAAAAGTTTTCTGAGTGTTTTTCAAGCCAAAACAGTGATTTTCGAGTCACCGTTTCGGAACGGCCAATGGGCGTTCCGGAACACTTTTGAAACTATTAACCTCTGTTTCAAAACGGGTTTCGAAACGGATGAAGAACATCGGAATGGTTTGACCCATTTCGATACGGTAGTATCGAAATGACCTCAAACGTTTTGAAACGACATTCAAATCTAGTTTTAAAAATATGACCGTTGAAGTTTTTAACTGATTTTAAACTTGTCGTTAAGGCGTATCGAACGCTTCCAAGCCGTTTCGATACAGGCTTTAACAGTGGCAAAGTGTTTCGAAACGAGTTTCGAAATGGGCTCTTAGCATATCGAAACGATTGTGCCCGTTTCGGTACGGGCTATCTAATACACCCCAACGACTCTTTCTTTTTTGGTCTGTTTCGAAACAGGATCGAGCATTTCGAAACGGGTGGTTGCAGACTGCATTTATAGAGGGAAGATAACATCCCAACAGCTCTATTGATGAATGCAGCAACCCCAACGGCTAGAATTCAATGAGAAGGTATAAAAGGGACCTCTAAAAGCTTCAGCAACAACTATTGATCTCAAAAGCCTTATCCAAACATCAAAGCCAAGCATTTGTGCAAAAATCCCAATATTTCTTGTGAACCCCAATTGTGAAATTGTAATTTTCATTCCTATCCATTCAATTGGGTTGAGTGCTTGTAAAAGGGTTATATTTTGTATTGAGAGATACTTGTTTTAGCCTTCATCTTCTTTGTAATCTTGTGTGAGGATTGGGTTAAATTTTGGATAGAAAATTTGACCGGTATTGTAATGGTTACCTCCTTAGCCTAGAAAAGGGGAAGAACAATTAGTGGATTGTTGGAAAATCCTTAGTGAAGCTAAGGTAGTGGATGTAGAGTTCGATTGGAACTTGAACCATTCTAAATCCTCTTGTCTATCATTTTTATTTTTCCATTCCACCACCAAAGTTCTAAAAATCCAATTCACCCCCTCTTGGCTTATATTGTTTGATTGATCCAATCAAGGTGAGCAGAACCATTGAAAATGATCTTATCCAAATTCTGATTGATGGGTACAAGAGACGAGTGTGAAGAATTTGAGGGCAAGTGAAAAGGGGTAAGCAGATTAGGCGAAGAGAATCGAAAAGAAGATGAATGAAAATAATTACCACCGTCGTCGGTGGAGAGATGTCAGCTACCATACCTTCCTCCACATATCCCTCACCCATATCCCTAAAAATCTAGCCGCCATTTCTCAAACGGTCCATTAACAACCCTATAAAAACATATGAGATGAAATTAAAAAGAATGGAGACAAGACGAATCCACACAGATTCAAGGAAAAAGAAATCGAAAAATACCTGCAAAACAAAAGGAAAAGGTCAGTTCTGAAAATAGTTAGAAAGCAAGCAAGTAACCGAAGCATTTTTTTACATTTTCCGGCGATTAGAGTTCCCGGTCACAATTTCGAGCGGTGGGCACTTGCACAACGGCACCAGAAACGATATATTAGGAAAATACCCCGATTCAACGGTGGATTTCCAATATCAAGCAAGGTAAACCTCGGACTATTTTCCTTAGATTCGCGTCGTTTTGTGTCGATTTCGTTTAAACTAACCTAATTTTTAAGCATAGGGAGAAGAGGCGAGTAGGAAAACTCCTTCCT
Source organism: Hibiscus trionum (assembly GCA_030270665.1). Taxonomy (NCBI): domain Eukaryota; kingdom Viridiplantae; phylum Streptophyta; class Magnoliopsida; order Malvales; family Malvaceae; genus Hibiscus; species Hibiscus trionum. Next base: position 13,788,939 of record BSYR01000020.1, on the reverse strand, counting down.
TTTAAACTTTGGCCGTCGCCAGTGATTGAGAGTAGCGGCGGCCAGTGGTGAGCGTTGAGAGGAGATAGGGCACTCCATTGTTTGGTTCAAAGTAAAGTTAAAATGAGCTAATAAAATAAATCTTAAAACATGGGGACATGTGGTTCTCAATTAAAGGATCGAAACATTTGGGAGGGAAAACTCGCGCCGTGCCTTTTTTCCTCTTTTTTTGTTTGTTATTCACGTGAGTCAGTATATTTGGGAGGTAAATTCCGCGCCTTTTTTAGCTTTAGGCTAAATCACCCTTAGGCCACCTCACATTTTAGGTGTTTTGCATTTAGGTCTAATTTTAGGGGTTAAGGTTTGAGGTTCATGGGTATAGTTTAGGGATATACATACATGATACATTAATAGCAATACATGGATAACAAACATTCATAGTTTAGGGGTTAAGGTTTGAGGTTCATAGGTATAACTTAGGGGAATACATACATGCATACATACATAGTTTAGGGGTAAAGGTAATACATGCATGATACATACATAACATACATACATACACACATACATAACATGTATACATACATCCTAAAACTTACATACATATGAATATATATTTATATGTACATACATAAACATATATATATATATATATATAGATATTGAACCATAAACCATAATATGTACATACTACATATACATACTAAACCCTAAACCCTAATACACACATATACATGTACATATACATATACATATACATATATGTACATACATAAACATATATGTATATATACATATACATATTAAACCCTAAACCATAATACGTACATACTACATATACATATACATACTAAACCCTAAACCCTAATAACATACATATATATACATATACATGTACATACATGTATTTTAAACCACCTCTAATTAGTATAATGTTTTATAATTTTAATTTGATATTTTTGTTCATTATAGCCCTTAAAACTTTATTTTTATTTCAAATTGTCCCATATTCATTGTTTTTTTAATTAGTTCAATAATTTATATTTTTAATTTGATTTTTTGTTCATTCTACTCCCTAAACTTTATTTTTATTCCAAATTGACCCACATTTATTTTTTTAATTTGCCCAATATTTTATTATTTTAATTTGATATTTTCATCATTCTAGACCTTAAAACTTTATTTTTATTCAAAATTGACCCCTTTTCATTGTTTTCTTTTAAATTTTTCTAATGTTTTATAATTTTAATTTGATATTTTTGTTCATTATAATACGTGAAACTTTCTTTTTAATCTAAATTGACCCCTTTACAATCCAAATTGACCCTTTTTCATTATTTTTTAATTGCCCCAATGTTTTATAATTTTAATTTGATATGACTTTAAATAATTAACTCCAAGTCAATGACGATTGACGAAGGTCAACCTAAAGTCTATCGGCTACGTATACGGTTGTACCGAACTCAAACTCAATGTGAATTCCAATCCCGAAAATAACCCGACCTGAAACTACCCGACCTGAAATTACTCGACCTGAAATGCACCCGACTTGAAATGCAACCGACCTGAAATGAACCCGACCTGAAATGAACCTGACCTGAAATGGTCCCGACCTAAAACGGACCCGACCTGAAACGGACCCGACCGAAAATGACATGTACCCAATTTTACCCGACCTGACAATACCCGACCTGAAACCCATCCGATTACCTGTTTTTACATCCCTAGTTATGAAAAACTTTTACAGTCTTCAACCCAGAGGTAAGTCACTTCAACAAACATTAGTGACAGATTTAGAAATTTAAAAATGGGAGTCTAAAATATTTTTTTCTCAAATGTATATGCAAAAATAAAATTTTCCTCTAAATACTAAACAAATTTTTTTTTTCCAAAAATTAACACTAAATTAAACATATTTTTTAAAAAAATTTTAAAAATGGGATGCGGATGCACCCCAACAGGGCTGGGTGCATCCGCCACTGACAAACATTGTTTTGGGTCACTGAGATAACAAAAATAGAAAACCTTTAGCAGTGATTTTTGGTTGAAAGAACTTTCGAACGACGATGGTTTGAGAGTTCAGAAGTCATTGTTGTTAAGCTTTTAAAGAATATTTTGTTTTTGTTTTTTTTTTTTACGTAGAAGGTGAAGTGTAAAAAAAGGTTTAAAGAGCTTGAGAGAAAAGAAGACAAATATTAATATTTTATTATTTATTTAATTCATGTCATAACACTATTAAAAAGTTAACATAAGATTGACAAAAAAGTATATCTAAAGTTTAATAATTAAACTTTTTATTTAAAACTTTAGTGATCAAAATAAATTTAAATATAAAATTTAATAATGATTTACGTAATTTATCATTTAAGAAATTTAGATGAAACCAGAACTTTGTTTGTTGTTTTCTTAGACACCAATATAGAAAACATTATTCAAAGTGTATCAATTTTGACTAATAAACATTGAATTTTCGGCTCAAACAATAATATTTCTTGTATTTTTCCTCCACCAAATATTTTTTTAAGAATGATTTAAAAACCCGCATATTAAAAGTCACATGTTCAACACTTCAACTTCAAATAGATTCTTTTATTTTATCAAAAAAAAAGAGGTTCTTTTAATTAATGCAAGACCGGTACAACAAATCAAAAGAAAACAAAGATGGCATTATCTTATTTGGTTTTACCAAATACATGACAGGGACAAAGAACTTATCATGTTATGGCGGCTAATATAGGATCATTAATCTCACGGCGGCGGCTACGATAGTTGTTCCTTTCCGATTCTAATGAACAATTTTAGAACCATGATATGGAGTAGGAATCAGAAGAAGGTCATTTTTCCTCTTCACGGTCATGCCAAAAACCTCCTCCATATCCAGATCCTCCCCTTTCATTCCATTCGGCAGCTTCCAGTCAAAATGGAACAACAACTGCGCCAATGGCAGCTCCAGATTGGGCGTTGCGAATGTGATCCCTGGACACATCCTTCTTCCGGCACCGAACGGGACGAACTCATAATTCGTTCCCATGTAATCGACTGAACCATTGAGGAATCTTTCGGGGTAAAACGTGTCCGGGTCGTTCCAGTACTTGGGATCTCTTCCGAGTGCCCATGCGTTAACCAGGACTCTGGTTTTGGCCTGGACTTCGTAGCCATTGATTTCACAAGCTTGGTTGCATTCTCTGGGGAGCAACAACGGCACCGACGGCCGAATCCGGAAGGTTTCTCTGATGACAGCTTTCAAGTATTTGAGTTCAGGCAGGCCTGATTCGTCTACGTTTCCTTTCTGTCCGAAAACTCGCCTTACTTCATCTTGGGCCTCTTTCAATACCCTCGGGTGTTTAATCATTTCTGAGAGCGCCCACTCGACGGTTGTCGACGATGTTTCACTTCCCGCACCAAAAACGTCCTGCAAAAAACATAAATATTTGACAAAGATTGGTTTGATGTTCTAGGAATCATTTTTGATGAACAAAAGGTTATGAGTTATAAGTTATTAACTAACCACGATGACTGATTTGATGTTCTTGTCTCCCAAGGGGAAATCATTCTCCTCTTGAATCCTCAAAAGCACATCCACAAGATCTTCTTGTTCCGCTTGTTCCACGCCGGTTTTGACTCTTTCCCGTCTCTCCCGGTGTTCCCTAATGATGTTTTCAATGATCTTATCGTTCTCCTTGTGCATCTTCATCACTTTCGCCTCCACACCGTTTAAATATTTAAGCACTTTAATGGAAGGGAAAAAATCCGACAAACAAAACCCGGCAAGCAACTTAGTGAGTTCGGTGATACTGTCAATGTATGTATCTTGATCCTTGCATTTCCCTCCGAACGCTGCTCTGGCGACCACCCCGTACGTCAACGAGAAAATTTTGGTGCTGAGATTCACCGGCTTCCCGCCTCCTTCGTGTATGTTCTTCACGAGGTTCAGAACCTCTTCTTCTCTTATCGACCGGAACGATTGGACCCTGGAGGCGCTCAACAGCTCGGTGGTGCAGACTTTACGGAGGTGTCTCCAGTAGTTGCCGTAGGGAGCGAAGGCGATGTTGGTGAAATCGTAAGTGTAGATTTTGGGGACGTCGAGGGCTGGCCTGTAGGAGAAGTTGATGTCGTGGGTTTTCATTACTTCTCTCGCCACTTCCGGTGAAGAAACGACGACCGTCGAGATTTCACCGAGCTGGAGATGCATGAGTGGCCCGTGTTTGAGGGCCAAGTCCCTGAGGGTCTTGTGGGGTGAAGGGCTGGCGATTTGGTGCAGATTCCCAATCACCGGCAACCTCCTTGGCCCTGGGATTGAATTCTTGGCCTTTGATTTCTTTAAACTTCTGAATATGAAGAAGGAAACGAGGAGGACGGTGAAGAGGATTTGAAAAGAAGGAAGCTGAAGCTCCATGGCTAGAGAAGAAAACTGTATCAGATTACTGAACAAAGGTGAAGCTTATTGGGACATGCTCTTTAATTTCTTAATTTATAGAAACAAATGTGCTTCGCTCACATGTTAGAAAGACTTTACATAAATATACCTTTTAGTCCAATTTAATACACCATCCAAATTGCATAAAAAATTATAAAATTTTATAAAAAAAAGTCACCAAAATTGAATTTCATTTTCTATATTGAAATTAAATTCGGTAATATTATATGTTGTCGTGCCTTCATGGTTGGAAAAATATTCTTTCTGGTTGCAAAATCACAAACATAAAATATAATTTTTTCCGATTAAAATTGAGATATTACGTTCTTTTGTTGAGATTTAAACTCATACAAGATGAGACAAAATAAACATCTTTAGCCACTAATCCAATTAATACATCTTATAAAATATAATTTATTAGCATATAAAAATGTTTTCATATTTCACTTTAAAATGTTTTAATGTTTTTATTGTTTGTGTTATTTTTTTGCGTTGTTTTTTATAATTATAATATACAATTCATTGAGATTAATCTATATCATATACTACAAAGATGTATTATATGAGAGATCTTTCCAAATCTATTTACAACATTAAAAAATTGATGTTTTATTTTATTAGGCCAATTCAAAATTATGTTTTTATATTTACTAATTGGGTTTTATTATACTCAGCCTTAATATGTATAAAAATTACTAGATTCTTATTATTAATTATTTATATAATTTTTTAATAAAAACTATTAGAATATAATTAATTATATTCTTAAAAAATTAAACATCATTAATTTAGAATGCTTAATATAACAAAACCTGAGGGCCGTATATCACAAAACTCTTGTTAATTTATATATGAAAATAAAAATTATATATCAAGCTTCGAACGGTTATGTAAAAGTCAATTCAGCTTATGGGGAGTCCAAATTTTTTCAAAAGTGACTGCGCCATCTAATTATTTATTAGATATAAATTAATTTTTCGACTTGACTGTTTGCTTTTAATTCCCGAGTCAGCCAAGTTTATCAAAACAATTCAATCCTTCTTCACTCGGGGAACTTTGACTGCCTACCCCAATCTAATGAATCCACTCGAGTTTCAGTAGGATTTTTATGAATAAAATTAAGGATGGTAAAATTATTCGATCCGATCTGATGCGTCTAACATGTCTCGTCTAAGTTTTTTCTTCTCAAATTTTAGGTTCGGAGCGGGTTTTAGAAAAAATTAAGTCGAAGCATGATGAGTTTGAGTTTAAGATAAAAATTTCCCGCCCGCCTCAATATCTTTATTATGTTTTTATATATTATATTAATTTTTTCGGGATATTCAAGTTTAGTCACATTTTTTATTAAAATTTAGGAGACGGATCGAGGTCGAGTTATGTTTTTATTGTGTCATGTCGAGGTATGGCGGGTATAATCTATATTAAGCTCAAGGTGGGCAACCAAAAACTCATTCCTGCTCATCCCGTTGCCATCACTAAATAAAATTTAATAATCTATATATTTAAATATTGATTTTATGTAATCTCCTGTTTGGTATTTTCGTAATGTTTTTTTTCCATTGTGCCACGTTATATGTGATTGATATTTATAAAGGGTTAATATATCATTTGATACTTGAATTTAATTAATTAATTTGATGATTCAAATTGATATTTATATTTTTTGGATAATATCTTGTTATACAATATAAAATTTTTGAGTTTTATACCTTTTTAATAGCGTTGGATGAGTGAAATAGACGGATAAGATTAATAGTATGAAATGTGAAGATTATCACTTGAGAAAAAAAAAAGTAAGGAGTTAATTAGAGTCATTCATTTTCCCTCATCTAACGCTCTTAAAAAAGTGTAAAACATTTTAAATTTTAAATAGTATAAGTAAATTCTGACTTTTTTTAATCTAAATTGATATTTGAGTTTGACTTCTGTCACAAATTTTAATGTTCAGTTTTTCCATAATATTCAGTTAAATATGTTTTTTAATATCAGTTAAATATGTTAAAATGTGTAATAAAAATTAAATTTATTTACTAATTTGAACTTTCAAATTATGTTTAAAAAATACGAACCTTCAAATTAAGTTGAGTCATGATTGCTGGCTCTAATGGTCAATACAGGGCAGCAGCAATTCAACACTAGACAGCACGTGGTGCACAGATTACTTTCGTGGCTAATTTGGGGCAAAAACCTTTTTTTAATAATTATATAGGGTTTTGGCTCCCTCCAATAAATATTTGGAAAAATGACCCCCAAACTTGCCACGTAGTTAAACCTCGCGTTCTGTGGGAAGCGAGGCTTGAAATCGCGTTATGCAGAGCGCGAGGTCTGTCTATGTGGCCTCGTTGTTTGAATTAACGGTTTTTCATAAAGTCGCGTTTTGCAGAACACGAGGTCCCCGAGAATTTGAAAGGGCAGCTGAATATATCGCACAGACATCGCGTTATGCAAAATGCAAGGTCTGTGCGAATTTGGCTTGAAAAACAAGGGTGGGTAGACCTGTTCGAGCCCAATTTCGGGCTTGTAAATCGTATATTTTTAGCGAACATCGAGTTTGGGGTCGTAGTTCTGGAAATTCTCTATCGTATGACACCAACACGGTCAATTTCCGTCTATTCTAAAATGGTTTAAAATGGCTTCAAAAACCCTATGCTATCATCTTTTTTTGAATGAAATTGCCTTTGAACAAATGTCGATAGGCATGTTCGAGCAGAATTTCATACGTATAAATCGTAAATTTTTAGCAAACATCGAGTTTGGGGTCGTATTAGTGGAAATTCTCTATCGTATGACACCAACACGGTCAATTTTCGTCCATTCTACACTGACTTAAATTCGCTTCGAAAACGCTATCCTAGCATTTTTTTTGAATGATTGAAAATATAAGATGGCCTATTTTATAAAACGAATTAGACTGATTTTATTGATCGATAGTTATGAGCGAACTCGCATAAACAAATTACAAAGAATTAATTAAAACGAGGGGCCGAGCGATTAGGACACTTAGTCCTTGTGTGTCTAGGATTTTTACATACACTACAATGCTTATTTTGTCCGATTTTTTCTCGATGTTCGACCATATCCTCGGCACAGTGTATTCGTATAGACCATGGACGTCCTTTGTCTCTTAGTAGTGCTGGATCTGGGCGTATGGTCGGTTCAGTGTCCACGGCATTCGAATCAACCTCATTTCTGATTAGAGAAAACTCTTTTTCGTAAACCTTAAACACCGTTTGGAGTAAGTATACCGGATCAACTAGTTGCATGTATTGTATCCGTTGGTTTGCGCAAGCAGCAATGATGTGTGCGCACGGGTATTTGAATGTTTGGAATATTCCACACTCGCAGGTTCTTGCCATCAGATCTACCACGTACGCGATGTGCTGAATGCCTTCCAACCACCTGGAAAATTCTAAAACACGAAACTTGTGTCCTTCTCGCGAGAAGAGAGTTGCAGTCATCTGTCTAGATTGTTGCAATTGAGTTTGCAGTTTTGTGCGGAAATTCGGATGGACTATGTGTTCACCTGCCATGTACTCAGTTGCTTGCCTTCCCAAGGTTGCAAATAGGGTAGCCAAACGATAGTAGGTCGCTTTGACAATGGAAGTGATAGGCAACTGCTGCACTCCCTTCAGTGATGAGTTCACTGCTTCAGCCAAGTTCGTTGTCATATGACCATATCGTTTACCCTCGTCATACGATCATAGTCATTTTTCCCTCGAGATTTTTTCAAGGTATTCTGCGCCATCTTTGTTTCTCGCTCTCAGTTCCTCGAGCACCTCCTCCACCTCTTGTTTGTAGTGCGAGTTGCCTAAGGGATGACAGTTGAATAGTTATGGGCGAACAACATATGCAAAGAGGCCGTAAATGAAAGCGACCATCAAGTAATATAGTAAATGAAAATGACATAAAGGACGTACCCATTGTGAGCACAAGTTCACGTTCATCACAGTTCTTGAATTGCTGCAGGTAGTTTGCGGCTATGTGCCGCAAGCAAAAATGGTAGTAAATGTATGGAGACTGTCAATACTCACACAAATGTTCTAGCGCCCACAAGAGCGATGTGCCTCTATTAAAAATAACACATACCCCTCCTTCCCTTGCCCGTATTACAGGATCAATGACATATTTTCGTACGTTCCGAAGGAAGAACATCCAAGACTCCAAATCCTCTTTTTTTAAGCCCGCAGCCTAAACAACCTGCCCCCTATTTATTTTCGCTTCTTCGGAAGTACTATTTAATTTATTTTATTTATTTTATTTTTAAATTATTTTATTTAACGAATTGTTTTTATTTTCCATTACTGATAGGTGGAGCGAAACACTGACCCATCAGGGCCTGCCGAAAAACCAAACAGAGTACATGCTTGTTTTGGATAAGTTGAGGCAGGATTAGGTAATTCGAAAATTAATTTGAATTTTTTCATACTTTTTTTTAAATAATATTTCATATAACCGTTAGAAACGTTATCATTTTTTTAGTTCGTGTGGAGGCCCTACGCTTCAGAGGATATTCAGCAGATTACTCCACCCGAGATTCTGCGTCACCAGCACGTATGGCTTTCCATAGTGCCGCTGATCAACTATGAAATTCTCGTGTGGCATCCTACGGATCGGGTTCTCCGACAGTTCGGGTACGTCCAAAATATTCCGCTCGTCGATCCACCAAATTTGGACGCATTCTACCTTCTGACGCGCCAAAGGAAGACAGAGATTGACTGGGCCCTTTACCACGCATACTGGATACAGATTTGGGATGATCGATTTGCCCGTCGCCCATGCATTCTCCGACCCATTGTAGATTGGGCTGATTCGGTCACTTTCGATTACTCTCAGTGGTATGGGGTTAATGGGAAGAAGCATATCCTTACTGACGAGGAGCGCGAGCAAGAGCTTCCCCAGGCTCCCCGAAACCGCCCACGCCCCACATGTCGACCAAGCCAGAGCCAGAGCCAGTCAAGGCAGCGCGGTTCGAGACCGCGAACTGACACTGTAGGGGCCTCATCTTCTGCCACATCGTTTCAGAATTTTAGCGGTTTTTCGACTTTCCAACAGATGAGGCCTCCACCCGAGTTCGGCTTCTCCGAAGCCTACCGTCCTCATATGCCGACGAGTGGTCTTCCGCTGATCGATATTCCACCATTGGCATCTTAGTTTGACTATAGCATTGTGGAGCAAACGCTGCCAGGTAGCTTGTTTTACTCCCCGCCCGGGCCCAGCAGAGGTCCGCGTATCGCAGACGATGATGATGATGAGGAGGAGGACCAGGGCCCAGCACAGCTTGTTCGGAGGAATTCAGATCGGGATCGTCGTCCACCCGACTGCGGAACGGGTGGACATAGACATCATTAGTCTTTTTTTAATGGATATGTACTTATGTTTCTAATATTTTTATTCCAGACATTTGTTTTTTTAATACTGTATTTTAATTTTGTTTATCTATTGTAATTAAACTTTTAAATGTTTATTTAATTTCAGTTTTTATTACTTTTATGCGATTACTAAACCGAAATTATCAATTGTTCTTCAAAGGCAATTTCATTCAAAAAGGATGATAGCATAGGGTTTTGGAAGCCATTTTAAGCACGTTTAGAATGGACGGGAATTGACCGTCTTGGTGTCATACGATAGAGAATTCCCAGTACTACGAACCTAAACTCGATGTTAGCTAAAATTATACGATTTACAAGCCCGAAATTGGGCTCGAACAGGCCTACCCACCCTTGTTTTTCAACCCAGATATGCACAGAACTCGCGTTCTGCAGAACGCGATTTCTGTGCTATATATTTAGCCGCCTTTTCAAATTCTCGGGGACCTCGCGTTCTGCAGAACGCGAGTTCCTGAAAAACCGTTATTTCATTTAACGAGGCCACGTAGACAGAACTCGCGCTCTGTAGAACGCGAGTTCGCATCTCGCTTCTCAGAGAACGCGAAGTTCCATTACGTGGCAAGTTTGGGGGTCATTTTTCCAAATAATCTTGGGAGAGAGCTAAAATTTTATATAATAATTAAAAAAATATTTTCCACCCAAATATGCCAACTTTCGTGGCCTCATCAAAATACAAAGGACCGTACCTTCGTTTACAATAACATTATATAATATATAATATGGAGAACAGTGTTAAAATTAGGGTGGGTCTACGGTGCGGAATAGCCGCGGTACAGCTATAGTGCGGTACTAATCAAAAATGTTACAAAATATGAAATATAAAATTAAAAATATTACACCTTTTGATAACATTTTATGTTAGTGTCTCGCGACAATATCGATACTTAAAGACAAATTTCGATACTTACAAAAACCTAAAATGTTATCAGATTTTAAGTTGGTGGATAAGTATCGATACTCGAAGCTAAGTTTTAATACTTAACTACCAACCTAAAATATTATTAAAAAGTCTAACATTTTTAATTCTGTATTCCGTGTCTTATAATATTTTCAGTTAGTGTCGTACAGTAGCTGTAACGCACCATGCCTTACGTTACTCGCCAATTAAAAATAGCTGCTCCATTTGAATTCAGGTGGTGTAGCCAAATAATTTGAACCCTTCTAATTTTGTATTACTAATAAATTTATACTAGTCAAACTATAGTGTAGTGCAGTGGCGTTTCTATTATTATTATTATTGTTGTTATGTTTACTAGTGTTATTATTATTATTATTATTATTATTATTATTATTATTATTATTATTATTATGTTCACTAGTGTAGTAACGTTTCTTCGCAGCTATCGTGGCTGCTTTATGTATATTTGATTTTATTGCTTTATAGATGACTTTTGGTCTATTTCATGATTTTTTTAAAATAGGTTTAAAAGTGACTAAATCCTTGAACTTTTGAAAAAAAATTATTAAGTTTTTTTAAAAAATTACTCAATTAAGTTATCGAATCAATAAATTAAATAAATCAAGTCATTTGATCAATTTTAACCATGAATTTTTTACAGTTTGTTCATGAATTATTACTGTCACATGACACATAATTGTTATGTCATGTGACATTTGCAGATTTGTTAGAAAAACTATTTTTTTAATTTTTAGAACTTTTAAAGAATTTTTAAAATAAAAAATTCTAAAATTATTAAGTGACAAAAATGTAACACGATACGTTGCACTAATTGATTCAAAAAAGAAGTTTGATTTAACGGTCAACATTAGTCAAAGTGGTGAATAGTAAAATTTTGGAGTATAAAACCTAATTGGATGAAAAATATTTATGAGCTTAATTAATTTTTTTTACAAAAATTTAAGAGCTTACGATAATCTTAAAGTTTTAAATTATTATTATTATTTGTTGTTGTTACATTTTTCTAAATTTAAAACGAGTTCCAAACATTTTAAGCAACCTTATTAGAAAATATGAATTATGACCAAGATGATGTAAGGCCACCAACTCTTGGTCTTCGTTGAGATATGGACAAATTAATGAACTATTTCGGCAGGCGATGTTAAACCTTATTTAATAGGTCCTTATGTAATTATTTATTATTTATACATTCATTTTATATATTTTATTAAATCTATTATTTTTAAAAATAATTAAAAAAACTTATTTGACACATATATCGTATAAAATTTAAAATATATAAACAATGTCACGTGGTATGTCAGAAAATATAGTGATGATAGGTATGTTTTTAGATTAATTTTTTTATTAATACATTGACTCATAATTGATTTTCCAATTACCCTGGCCGCTATCTCCTATTCCTCTCTAGCCTGCAAGTTTTTTCTTTCTTTTTTATTTCTACATAGCCGACGGCGATACTAGTGTTAGTGCTAACTGCTAATTATCGACTGCGGATAATATTTTTTTTTTTTGCCTTTGGTTTGGTTTTTATTTTATAGATTTTAAATTTAAGGGTAAATTATCTGGGTGACCACCTATGACACACATCGTAACGTGTCAAGAATAATTTCCTTCTTCCAAATAAATAAATAAATTAATTAAATTAAGTATAGATAGGGAAGTAGGAGTCGAACCCACAGGGACTTAGAACTTTTCTTGTCGCGCTTTTGTAGTTTCTGAACCAAGAGTTGTTGATGGAGCTATGTTGATGTAATTTAGGTGGGGTTTGTTGTAATGAAATGTAATTGTTTAAGAAAGTAAAAGAAAGCTTTTAAAAGAGTTTAAAGTAAATATGAGATTATCAGCCTCGGGCTTCCGCGTTGACTTGTTCTACTCGGTTCCTTGGTAAAGATTTTTATTTCGAAAAACTTGTTGGTAAAATTACTTCAAGGTCAATCCATGAGTTTTTGTTTGTAAACTGAATTTCCAAAATCAATTTTTGGTTCCAGTTTTAATAATTTGTCTAAACCAACTCAATGTTTGAGAAAACAAATTACTTAAGCTCGTAACCAACTCGAAAAGTCATTTCTATAAAAACGATTCGATCTCAATTTTACTTAGTAATCTATTTACTAAGTGTGTTCCTTGGAAGTCAGATTTGTTTCAATAACCGATCCTCCCTCCCATTTGATAGATCAAAACAATTGTTTTTCTCCAAAGTCAATCTTTGGGTTTTAAAAAATCATTTTGATTTAGAAAATAAGTTTGAAGAAATTGAGAGAAGTTTTCGAAATGTTTGAAGCATAGTTTCAAACCTCGCCTTGAGAACGCGTCGTTGCAAAAGCCTTCGGCTTAAAAAGATCTAGCCGAGCATGATTATCAAATTAACCATGCTCGACATTTAGGAAATAATTAAAAGAAAAGAACTTTAAGAAAAACTAAAAAAGAGAAGAATTTCCAAGAGAAGAAGAAATGATGTTTAATTGCTAATTGAACGATGACAACACTTACCCCAAAGAGGGGTATTTATAGTGTTTCAAAATAACTTAGGTAAAACATAAAATGATAATTAAAATTAAACAAAATAATTATCCAAAGTTTAAAATTTAAAATTTAAAATTTGGTGATAAGCTATCTGATAAGCGGCCTGATAAGCTATCACTGCTGCTGACGTCATCTTCTAGAAGACGCTGACGTGGCGCCCAGTCAGCATTCATGCCCTAGTTCATGCCCATGAATCTGCCCATGACTCCAGCATTTTCTGCAGAATTCAAGCTTATTTCCAGCATCACATCTCCTACATGAAAACATCATAAAACAGTCCAATTAAGTCCCTTAAACATATATTTAATCGAAATAAGGACCAAAAACACAACCGAAATAAATACTCATCAACCTAACTATTGAGTCTGGCCTATTTTGATCACCGAATTATAAAAATTTAAAATTCGACCACTCAACTATTTAATTGGACCTATTTTGACCATCGGCCGTTAAAATCTAACGGAGATGTGACGTATCAGTTAAATAAAATTTGTATAATTACACATTTGGTCCATGTTAGTTACATATTATATTAATTTGGTCATAATTTTAATTTAATTAAATAAAATTATTCAACCAATCGGATGGCAACACGTGTCATCACCCGATTGGATGAATTTATTCTAATTTTTAATTTAATTTATTTAATATATTTATCATCCTCCAATCAAGTGGTGATACGTGCCATCGCCTGGTAAAAGGAAAAATTAAAGAGATATGAGTGTTATTGACATGGTTTGAACCTAGGATCTCTTGGGTAAAAACCCAAGCCATCACCACTGCACCAACCTATTCAAATTGACACGAAATACACCTAGTTATATATATTCGCTCTTCTTCCACACATCAAAATAAGAAACTTAAACATGCAAAGAATAGGGATGGTGATTTGGTGCGAGGAAGAAGAGCGAATATATATATAATGGTGCATTTTGTATCAATATGAATAGGTTGGTGCAGTGGTAATGGCTTGGGTTTTTACCCAAGATATCCTAGGTTTAAATCATGCCAAGAACATTCTTATCTCTTTAATTTTTCTTTAACCGGGTGGTGGCACGTGCCACCACCTAATTGGAGGACAATAAATATATTAAATATTAAATAAATTAAATTAAAAATTTGAATAAATTCATCCAATCGGGTGATGACACATGTCGTCATCCGATTGGTTGAATAATTTTATTTAATTAAATTAAAATTATGATCAAATTAATATAATATGTAACTAACAAGGACCAAATGTGTAATTATACAAATTTTCTTTAACTGACACGTCACCTCTCCATTAGATTTTCACGGTCAGTGGTCAAAATAGGTCCAATTAAATAGTTGGGTGGTCAAATTTTAAATTTTTGTAGTTCGGTGGTCAAAATAGGTCAGACCCAATAATTGGGTGGTCACCCAGGTAGTTTACCCTAAATTTAATAATTTTGTCCTCGTGACACTTTTTTTCTATCATTTGATATGTATTCTCTGCCTTTTGGCACGTTTTACTTCTCTTAATAGGTCGCTTATCCGCTTCTTTTTTTCATTTTTTTCTATTAGGTTGGATTTGACGTTGCCTGTAACCCCTTCATCCCGGTCTAGCCGGATAACCGGTCCGAGTGAGTCACACGGGGAAAACCGAAGCGAAACCCGTTAAGGTTCCCCCTCGGTTAGCAACCCTATTTTTTTTCTTTTTAAATCTTGTCACATTCGAGTATTAAATCCTAAGTGATCAAACAGCGGAACATATTACACGAGACAAACATTCACACCCCAAACCCCATTCAAACAGTCCAATCTTAATCTTGACTAAAGATATCTTAGTACCTATGTTTTTATATAGTATGGAATGAGTTTCTAGCCGTAGAGGATGCATAATAGCCGTTATCAGTAAAAAGTTAGCATTTATAACACAAGGGATCGATCCCATAAACCAGGGGATCGATCCTTTTGCACTTGGAGGCTGGAAGCAGAAATTGAAATGTTTCTGCCAACAAAGGGATCGATCCCTTTTTCCAGGGGATCGATCCTTTTTGCCTTGGAGACTGGAAAAACAGCTTTAGTGCAAAAACGGATCATAGATATTTTGAAAAAGATCGGCTAAAGTTAGAATCATTTAAAACATATTTTAGGAAGCAATAAAGCATATACAAACATGCAAGAACACCTATTTAAGCCAAGGAAATCATTCAAACATGGTATAATGCATTCATACATAGCATTCCAATTAAAGAGCAATTTATGCATATATGGACATACATAAAATCTCAACAATACCAAAGATACAAATTAACACATAGGAGACTTAGACATATCAACTAAGCAACCTAATCATCCAAAAAGGACATGCCATCACACACAAACATTCATCAAGGCATGCATCACTCAAGCATTCATCAAGGTATGTATCATAAATGATGTTTACAAATCAAACAAGGCATCTAAGTGCCAAACCAAATCAACACACATCAAAGCATCAAAAACAACAACACCTATCCCATTGCTTTACTATTACAATCTTTCAATTTATAAATCATACATTGAGCTCACCAAAAGCAACACTTAGAGACCTTTCCTTTCCCTTGCCACCCACAAGCTATTTATCTGCATTGTCGAACAAAAGAGAGCGTAAGCATAAAAGCTTAGTGAGGGTAAGCTCATAAAACAAACCTTCGACAATACAGGGTCCAAGCTCGAGCAATTATCATGATGAAATACATGACTTTATCTTCGATCCACATGAACCAAAATGAACATGATGCATGAACATATAATCAACATTATGTCATGCTCAACATCTCATAATCTCAACTTACAACGATATGTATATATACCTCAATGCATTAACCAAATCATATATCACTTCACATTTGAAATTCACATTTCATATCACATTGATACACATATCAATTCATATTAGCATGTATGCATAATCTCATATTGGCATAAACATACTTTCTCATATTGGCACCTAGTTATGACTCGAATACGCGGATAACATGTTGGAACGCATTTTCCAACATCAACCTTACCTCGGTGGGATTACACTCATCACCGGCCTTGCATGTGGAACGCATTTCCACATGCCCTACGGATGGGATTCCACTCATCATCACGTAGAATATATATAAATTTCCGGTGGAATATTACATCACCGTACTCCTCCTTGGTGCCTTAACGCCACCAAGGCCACGTACGTTTTGACTCAATTAGTGTGCACACTCATCCTGATGATCGATCATTGTACCCAAGCATACTAGTGCCAATTAATCAAATTCCACAACCTTTGATGTTCAAGAGTCATAATATGGCATCTTACATCATATTAAACTCAACATCATCATACACAATTTACAATCCAAACCACATGCATAGCCATGTATCAAACCATGCCTCAACAACATGTATAACACATTATACATAATCATCATAACACAAATCATCATGAGGCATAACATCAATTAAAGAGATCATCCAATGTCTCTAACTAAAGTTTAGGATTAGGCTACCACCCTAATCCTAACTCTAGGTGAGTCTACCAATCTCAACCTAGTCCACATGCTCGAACCAATTGCTCAAAACCATTTAAAATATTTTAACCACTCACCGACTACTTCCTTAGCACAAGCCAACAAGCCTACCAAGCATCCAAGTTTCCGGATTCGAGCCCGAAGCTTCACCATTGATTTCTTTTGCTTCTAACCATTCAAAAACAATATATTAACCTCAAAATCAGTCACAAACCCAAAGTTTAACATCAACACACAAATCCACTTCAATTCTCCCAATTCAAAGCCAAGTTCATTCTTCAATTTCTCATTTTCGTACTTCCACAAAAACCCGTCAAAAATCAGAATTGTAGTCATCCAAAACACTCTTAAACATGTTCAAAACACTGCCCAACTATAGTATATCCATCAACCCCCAATTTCCAACATTAAACATACAATTTAAGCCATGAACAATCCCCAAAATCACCAAATCCGAGCAGCCATGAAAAACAGTCTAAAACTTGTGATTTCAACATATTTAACACATTCAAACACTTCCAAAACAACCCCCAACTATTACTCTAACATAAATCCTCAAATTCCAACATAATTCATACCAAAAACTCATCTACAAACCTTCCTAAAAATCCACAAAAATTTCCATTTTCGTACTCCTATTTTACCCAGCAGAAAATACCATTTTCAAACATCCAAATGACACCTAAATGGTCCCAAAACACTTTCCTAACATACATATACCATCAGCCCTTCAACCTAACTCTAAAACTCACCAAAATTCAAGTTTTAGACTATTCAAAAATGGCCATAAATACCCATTTCGGATTTTTACCCAAAATTACTCATTTTAACATATTATGTGTATTTTAACATGATTAAACAAAACCCCAACTCAATTTATCAAAATCAATTGAAAAACTCAACAAAAACTCAAATTTTCATTAAACTTGAAAATTACAAAAGTGGGTAGTTTCAAAATATAAAGCTATGTAAACGTAGAGGATGAAGAGGAGAGTTCAAATATGTAATTACCTTCAAAAACGCCCTTGATTTGATGAAGAAATCAAAGCAAATAGTAAAGAGGGTTTGGGAGAAATTTTGGAGATGGTTTACGGTGAAGAAGAAGAAAATGAGAAAGATGATAACTTATAAAGTTGTCATTATTTTTATTTTGGTTTAATTACCAAAATGATCCCTCCCTTTCTTTCTAAACTCAATTTGCTCACACTAAGGTCAATTTGATTAAAATAAATTTTACTGACTCGAACCAATTAACCCGACTAACTCCTAACCCCAAAACACGGGTGTTACAACTCTCCCCCACTTAAGAAATTTCGTCCTCGAAATTCGTCGAACAGGAAGAGTCACTGAAACATGCTCCTCCACACATTCCTCTCTCACTACAACATACTAACCAACTCGGTAGACTCGCCACACAACATTTGCTATCCGTCACTGAGATCTCAACTGGTTCTTCAAGGCATATCAAATTTCAAACTCAACTCAATCTCTTCTTCAACATAGCATGGAACAGATTTGACACACACTTTCGAATTGTAAATACACAGACTCATCACAAATCTCTTTCTAACTCTGGTGGTAACCGCAACAGATAAACAACAGGACTAGCCCGATTCATAATCTCATACAACACTATTTTGAACACCTGTCCCATAACTTTCTCTGACAGATCATCTGACTTCAACAAGTAACCAAACACTATGCAGATGTCTTCAAAAATAATCTAGTTGAAACCTCGGATCTCTATTACCCACTTTCATTAAGAACCTTCCACGGATATAATAACTAGAAGAAGAATGACGTCCGGTCTTAACATACTGGCAAATTATACACTTACCCTCATGCTGAACCACATCACCCATCATCTCAATCCCGAAGTATTCATCTTTAACCCACGATACGTATTCATACTACTCAGATGCTATACAAATGAACTACCATGTGCATCGGCCGAAACAATATGTCTCAAAGCACTATGTCAATCGGCACAACTATTCTATCTCTAACAACACAAACTCTATCATCTCTGAACTGTATTCTGAAGGTCTTCCTTCTACTATGTCTTGCACGTGAGGTGCCAAGAATCTGTCTTGCAACTGTTTCTCTTCAAGTATCTGACTCAAAGTAGGTTTAACATGAAACTCAGCCACGAAACTGTTATCATTCGGTAAACTGAATTCGGCAATTACATCTCGCAACTCAACCACAAATCTGACAACAAAATAACTCGGAACATCGGTTACCACTTAGACTCTCTACAGATAGTACCCAATCTCAATATTGCAGTTTTCAAGCAATTATAACAACTTATGTTGTTCAAGTTTCAACCATTCCTAAGTCTTCAAATTTTTCAGGTTCCGATGATATGTACATACCCACTGTGCATTTCTTACCGCACAAGCTTGTCTCCAAATCTTCGAGGCAATTACAACTGTAGTTAACTCTATGTCATATATCAAATAACTCTTCCCACGGTCTTCCAACTATCTTAATGAACAAGCCACAACTTCTGTCTTGCATAAGTACACGACCTAACTCTACATGTAACACATCACTATGGTTCAAGTTTTTTTTTTCAACTCATATCTTCTTCTGCCTACTTGGGATTTACTCTAACACACTCGGCTGAACTATATGTCCTAGGAGAACATCTTTCTTAACTCGGAGTTCACGTTTGCTCATCTTGGCATACCACTGATTCTCTAATAGGATCTACAACACTAACTCCATAGCTTGTCATGGTCTTTCTCGGTACTTGAACATACTCATGTGACATCCAGAAGAGCTACTACAACTGATCAAGAAACTCAGGAAAATATTCCGCTCAACATCTCTATGAAAGTAACTAATACAGTAGTTAAACAAAACGGCATAACTCAGAACTCAAAGTGATCATATATTACCTCAAAAGCTATATTCCTTACTTCAATTTCTCTCACTTCCAATTGTTAATAATTGGATCTCAAATTAATCCTCGAAAATATTGGTGCACACACTAACTGATCAACCAATCACTGACATTCGGAGATGGATGCAATTTTTTTTTTCTGCCACTTGTTTCGATTTTCTGAATCTAACACATCCTCGCATTGCCACTCTCACTTCTTCACAAATTGTGCTGTAGAACTCTAAGATGATGCACTAGGCCTAATGAATCTAAGGCCTAACAGTTCTCGTAGTTAATTCTTCAACATTCTCAATTCTGTCAGAAACCATATGATACAGAGCAAACTAAAACACGAGCAAACTCGGAGACAACATCAATAATAAACTCTTCTTCTCTGTCAAGAGACAAACTGGGCATTTCTTCTAAACACTTCTAGAAAGAATCACAAACCATTTTAACCTTCTGCGGTCTAATCTTCATTCAAACTCAAATTCATTACACTTGGTAAACAAGCCTGCCATCTAAACTCAGTAAATCTTCGACCTCCACAGCTGGATCAACATTCGACAATAAGTTCACCTCCTCACCTACTACTACAGTCACACAGAAATCTGCAACTTCAAGGCAACTCTCTCTTTGTCTCAACGTATACACTAACTTTGTGCTCTTCAAGCCAAACCTTGTCAAAACGTACCTCAAAACTGTAGGAAGACGATCACTTCACATCTACTAGAAACTAGTAACTCCGAACCACCAACAAACACTTATGTACATCTTTCTGATCACCACTGTCTCCAAAAAGGACTAGTTCTTCAACAAAATCTGACTCTTCTAGACTGTTTTTAGAGCATTTCGAAACTTCAAAATGCAGTTCTAATCACAAACAAACAATCACGCTTGAACTTGTTCTATAACATCGTTCGGACGACTCAAAATATCCCACTACCAAACAATCTGAATTCAAAGCTCAAGACTTCCTTCTCGGCTCAACTATATCGGAAATAACTTCATCTCTCCTTCTAACTGAAAGACAACTCAGACGCACACTGGCCCAATCACACAAATTGATTTTCACTCACGGACACTGAACGGCTGTCTTGTATGAAAACCATAGGCTGAATCCCAACGATCACCAACTAGCATTTCTGAATTTCAGAATACACAAACGAGATCCTTACCCTGATCTCGCCCCAAAGAACTAAGGTACTCATACCTACCTCTGACACCTCATCGGCACATTCAAACTTGCATGCTTGCTAACAATATACAGAAGTGCAGACTCAGAATCAATCAGAAGGGAACAAGCTCAAAACTGTACCAAGGGCTTACCTACTATATCATCGATAATACTCTGACTCCCACTCATAAGTCGTCACCTCTTTCACTACTAACACCAGAACCGATCACATCGTTCCTCATCAACAGGAACCAACCCACATACACACTAACTCAGTCAAACAAATTGTACCTCAAGTCCGGTACAACCACACCTCCCTAACCAAGATGATGGACTCCCTCAACATCATTCACATTTTCAGAACCCACAGTTTCCACTTACCGATTCACAGTCCACGCCTTGGCCTCAAACTTACCAAAAAGCAGTAAACTAACAACAACAACACATTAACATACAAACTGGGTTAGCAAAGGAAAAGGTCCAAGTGGCTCAAGTATGATTACCTCACTTAAATTCTCTTTTTCCGATGTAATAGAAGCAATGGGACTCTACTCAACATGCTTCAAGCAACTCAACACACATACATGCTCAATCATGCATATTACAAGGCATACTTGCTAAACAAGCAAACATATGCATACGATCAAACAACATACCTTCTCCATCAAACAATCACACATCACCGCATACACGGGTAATGAGCAACATGCTTTTAAACAAATAACCAACATACTTGTCATACAAGCAATCATACTTACAAAGCAAGCAATCATTCATTACAGCATACTCGAATAACAAGCAACATGCTTACATGATAAGCAAACACCGTGCATATCAATCATAAAACACAACTTACTTCACTTACCTGCCCAAGGTTTCGGAAACCTTAAGCTCTGATGCCAACAAATGTAACCCCTTCATCCCGGTCTAGCCGGATAACCGGTCCGAGTGAGTCACACGGGGAAAACCGAAGCGAAACCCGTTAAGGTTCCCCCTCGGTTAGCAACCCTATTTTTTTTCTTTTTAAATCTTGTCACATTCGAGTATTAAATCCTAAGTGATCAAACAGCGGAACATATTACACGAGACAAACATTCACACCCCAAACCCCATTCAAACAGTCCAATCTTAATCTTGACTAAAGATATCTTAGTACCTATGTTTTTATATAGTATGGAATGAGTTTCTAGCCGTAGAGGATGCATAATAGCCGTTATCAGTAAAAAGTTAGCATTTATAACACAAGGGATCGATCCCATAAACCAGGGGATCGATCCTTTTGCACTTGGAGGCTGGAAGCAGAAATTGAAATGTTTCTGCCAACAAAGGGATCGATCCCTTTTTCCAGGGGATCGATCCTTTTTGCCTTGGAGACTGGAAAAACAGCTTTAGTGCAAAAACGGATCATAGATATTTTGAAAAAGATCGGCTAAAGTTAGAATCATTTAAAACATATTTTAGGAAGCAATAAAGCATATACAAACATGCAAGAACACCTATTTAAGCCAAGGAAATCATTCAAACATGGTATAATGCATTCATACATAGCATTCCAATTAAAGAGCAATTTATGCATATATGGACATACATAAAATCTCAACAATACCAAAGATACAAATTAACACATAGGAGACTTAGACATATCAACTAAGCAACCTAATCATCCAAAAAGGACATGCCATCACACACAAACATTCATCAAGGCATGCATCACTCAAGCATTCATCAAGGTATGTATCATAAATGATGTTTACAAATCAAACAAGGCATCTAAGTGCCAAACCAAATCAACACACATCAAAGCATCAAAAACAACAACACCTATCCCATTGCTTTACTATTACAATCTTTCAATTTATAAATCATACATTGAGCTCACCAAAAGCAACACTTAGAGACCTTTCCTTTCCCTTGCCACCCACAAGCTATTTATCTGCATTGTCGAACAAAAGAGAGCGTAAGCATAAAAGCTTAGTGAGGGTAAGCTCATAAAACAAACCTTCGACAATACAGGGTCCAAGCTCGAGCAATTATCATGATGAAATACATGACTTTATCTTCGATCCACATGAACCAAAATGAACATGATGCATGAACATATAATCAACATTATGTCATGCTCAACATCTCATAATCTCAACTTACAACGATATGTATATATACCTCAATGCATTAACCAAATCATATATCACTTCACATTTGAAATTCACATTTCATATCACATTGATACACATATCAATTCATATTAGCATGTATGCATAATCTCATATTGGCATAAACATACTTTCTCATATTGGCACCTAGTTATGACTCGAATACGCGGATAACATGTTGGAACGCATTTTCCAACATCAACCTTACCTCGGTGGGATTACACTCATCACCGGCCTTGCATGTGGAACGCATTTCCACATGCCCTACGGATGGGATTCCACTCATCATCACGTAGAATATATATAAATTTCCGGTGGAATATTACATCACCGTACTCCTCCTTGGTGCCTTAACGCCACCAAGGCCACGTACGTTTTGACTCAATTAGTGTGCACACTCATCCTGATGATCGATCATTGTACCCAAGCATACTAGTGCCAATTAATCAAATTCCACAACCTTTGATGTTCAAGAGTCATAATATGGCATCTTACATCATATTAAACTCAACATCATCATACACAATTTACAATCCAAACCACATGCATAGCCATGTATCAAACCATGCCTCAACAACATGTATAACACATTATACATAATCATCATAACACAAATCATCATGAGGCATAACATCAATTAAAGAGATCATCCAATGTCTCTAACTAAAGTTTAGGATTAGGCTACCACCCTAATCCTAACTCTAGGTGAGTCTACCAATCTCAACCTAGTCCACATGCTCGAACCAATTGCTCAAAACCATTTAAAATATTTTAACCACTCACCGACTACTTCCTTAGCACAAGCCAACAAGCCTACCAAGCATCCAAGTTTCCGGATTCGAGCCCGAAGCTTCACCATTGATTTCTTTTGCTTCTAACCATTCAAAAACAATATATTAACCTCAAAATCAGTCACAAACCCAAAGTTTAACATCAACACACAAATCCACTTCAATTCTCCCAATTCAAAGCCAAGTTCATTCTTCAATTTCTCATTTTCGTACTTCCACAAAAACCCGTCAAAAATCAGAATTGTAGTCATCCAAAACACTCTTAAACATGTTCAAAACACTGCCCAACTATAGTATATCCATCAACCCCCAATTTCCAACATTAAACATACAATTTAAGCCATGAACAATCCCCAAAATCACCAAATCCGAGCAGCCATGAAAAACAGTCTAAAACTTGTGATTTCAACATATTTAACACATTCAAACACTTCCAAAACAACCCCCAACTATTACTCTAACATAAATCCTCAAATTCCAACATAATTCATACCAAAAACTCATCTACAAACCTTCCTAAAAATCCACAAAAATTTCCATTTTCGTACTCCTATTTTACCCAGCAGAAAATACCATTTTCAAACATCCAAATGACACCTAAATGGTCCCAAAACACTTTCCTAACATACATATACCATCAGCCCTTCAACCTAACTCTAAAACTCACCAAAATTCAAGTTTTAGACTATTCAAAAATGGCCATAAATACCCATTTCGGATTTTTACCCAAAATTACTCATTTTAACATATTATGTGTATTTTAACATGATTAAACAAAACCCCAACTCAATTTATCAAAATCAATTGAAAAACTCAACAAAAACTCAAATTTTCATTAAACTTGAAAATTACAAAAGTGGGTAGTTTCAAAATATAAAGCTATGTAAACGTAGAGGATGAAGAGGAGAGTTCAAATATGTAATTACCTTCAAAAACGCCCTTGATTTGATGAAGAAATCAAAGCAAATAGTAAAGAGGGTTTGGGAGAAATTTTGGAGATGGTTTACGGTGAAGAAGAAGAAAATGAGAAAGATGATAACTTATAAAGTTGTCATTATTTTTATTTTGGTTTAATTACCAAAATGATCCCTCCCTTTCTTTCTAAACTCAATTTGCTCACACTAAGGTCAATTTGATTAAAATAAATTTTACTGACTCGAACCAATTAACCCGACTAACTCCTAACCCCAAAGCACGGGTGTTACATTGCCACGATTGATCAAGATTGCGCTCTTTTGATTATCTTGTTAATTTTCATATTTTGGACCCTCAGATTGTATTTGGATATGAGCTCAGTCACTGTTCTTGTCCGCGATTGAATTATGGTAATAATCATGTTGTCAACATGCTTTATTACTGTAATATGCATTTTTAATGTCTTTTGTTGTTGGATTTTACCTTTTATCGTCGAGCTTTGGTGATGTTTGTATCTATTTTATTTCGAGTCCTTGAGTTAGGGTTTTTACATTTTCTTTCTATGATCATCTTTATAATCGAGAGACGTCAGTTTCCGTGTTTTTAAAAATATGTCTGAATTAAGTTACCTGAGTTGCAAACTCTCATTGTTGTAAGCAATTAGATGGATATTTGTTAATCAGTATAGTTGGGTCAGTTGTGCCAGCTATATATGGGCCAGCTGTATCTAACAAATTTTTATTCTTGGATCTTTCTAGAGTTTTGAGCCTCTATATTAAGTCATTGTATCTGGGTTGATCACCCTTAGTTGATACAATCATTTTTCCTATTTGGGTATAAATAAAATAACAACTTTTCTCCTTTGTTCTTCTCTCCTCTTCTTCGCTCCGTAACTTTTTTGATCGTTTCTCAGTTCATCGTTGCCAAAATTACATGGTATTAGAGCCATTCTGATCTATCTAGTGAAGGGTAGCTGTATTACTGAGTTGTAGTTCTTATTCTGATGGGTAGGGGTGTTCATTGTCGGGTACCCGAAAAATTGAGTATTCGGTTCATCCGGGTACCTACTTTACCGGCTCGTGTTCCGGCCCGTTACACTCGGGTACCCGCTACTCGGGTGCCCATGAAACCCAGATACCCAGAAAATCAAGTACCAAGTACCCGGTTTATATTTTTTTATTTTTTAATTCTAAAATTAAAAAAAATCACATATTAAACACAAAAATATTTTTAAAAAGTTTTAAACTTAAAACTTAAAAGTATATAATACAAACATAGAAATAATTTAGGAATTAAAATTTAGTTTTAGAGTAAAAATATTAAGAAACTTAAAATAAAAATATAATTTAAAATATATAAATAAATAAATATATATATATATAATTATCGGGTCAGGTACCTGGTAAAGGAAAACTTCCAGCCTGTGTCCCGAAAAAATTACCAGGACGGGTACCCGACCTGGTCGGGTAATTTTTTATAAGATTACCTGGCATTTTTAGGTTCAGGTCGTCGGGTCGGGTATTTTTAAACACCCCTACTGATGGGAGATGTCGACGTTACCTCTGTCGGAGCATCCATTGATGGAGCTTTTGATGCTCTTCACATTTCTGACGATCAGTTTTCGCAAGTATTTTCTAACAAACAAGTTAATGTTAAACTTGATGATCAAAATTATTTGTTGTGAAAACATCAAGTTATCCTCATGATTTGAGGACATGAATTGGAGGATTATCTGGATGAGGCTGCACCGATCCCTGCGAAGTTGATCCTTAAACCTAATGGAACTCGTGTTGTGAATCCTGTGTACTTAAGATTTGTGAAGCATGATAGCTCCTTAGTATTGTGGTTGCTCTCAACAGTGAGTGTATTTGTTTTTTCCCAACTTGTTGGAGCTGAGACGCCCGCTCGATCTGGAGTGCTATCTCCAGACTCTACTCTAAGCTCTCAACAACTAAGGTAATGCACTTACGCTGTCAAATGAGTTCAATTAAAAAGTGATCTATGACTATGCGAGAATACATGATGAAGATTAAAGAGTTATGTGATCTCTTAGCTGCATGTGGTAATACCGTGTTAGAACTTTAACATATTACTACTATTCTTAATGGCTTAACGTCAGAGTATGGTCCTTTCATTGTCGTGATTACTGCCAATAGAGAACCTTTCACTCTAGAAGGAGTAGTTTTTGTGCTTATTAATGTTGAAACTAGGTTAAATGATCCTTTACACATGCCGATTGGTATCCATGTTGTACAATATAACCCTAGCATGCCTGATGAATTGTGTGAAGATAGACAGGTGTATCATCAGGGTCAGAATGCTTATGCACAACGTGGTTCACATCCTCCTGACAACTATTCTAGAGGCAGGCTCAAAGGGAGACCTAAGCCTCAATGCCAACTTTGTGGTAAACTAGGACATCTTGTGCAACGTTGCTGGTATCAGTTTGATAAGACCTTCAATGGAGTAACGTTCCGACAGAATAATGTTCTATCTAACACTCAGACTCGTAACAATCCTCAAGCTCATGCCATTGCATACCAGCAAGAGCCAGACCCTCTTGAATACACTTATAGTCTTTATGTTAGTGATTTTGCAAGTACTAAAGCAGTTGGTTACACTCAGACTGGTGAGTTAGCTCAGGTGAATTTCTTGGGGGTGTCAGGAAAAGAACCTAGTTGCTCCACTTGATATCCAGATTCAGGAGCAACCCATCACGTCACCAGTGATCAAACTAAGCTTCAAGGGGTGCAGAAATACAATGGACAAGGTAAGTTTCATGTAGGAGATGGTTCCATAATTGATATTGCTCACGTTGGATATTTTGTTATGTGCACCATTTCTTAAAATCTTTCTCTTAACAACTTATTGCGTGTCCCAAAAATCAGGAGAGACTTGCTATCTGTTTCGAAATTCTCTACTAACAACTTAGTGTTTTTCGAGTTTCATGCTGAATGTTACTTTGTGAAGGATGAGTGCACAGGGAGGATTCTATTGGAAGGAACACATGAAGGTGGCATGTACAAGTTCGATTCAGTATCTGGAAATATATTTGCTTTTAATACAACAACTACAAAGGTAACTACAGAGTATTGGCTTTAGCATCAACGCCTTGGTCACCTTTCAACTGATGTCATTAATAAAACTTTTAATAAATGTTTTTCAATTGATAGGAACTTAGTGTGTGCAGCGTGTCAAATGGGTAAAAGCCACTATTTACCTTTTACTTCTTCTTCTACTGTGTATGGCAAGTTATTTCAGTTGGTTGAGATTGACGTTTGGGGACCAACACCTATTGTATCTAATGGATTTCACTATTATGTTTTGTTTGTGGATCTGTATAGTCGTAATAGCTGGGTGTACTTGTTCAAAGCTAAATCTGAAGTAACATTAGCCTTTCATCTTTTTCATGCTCTAGATTGAAATCAATTTTCCAGTAATTTGATTACTGTTCAGACAGATGGGGTGGAGAATTTCGAGCTTTAGAGGCTACTTTTGATCAGTTGGATATTCAACATCGATATACATGTCCACACACCTCTCAACAGAATGGAGTTGTTGAGAGGAAACATAGACACATTATTGATACTGCATTGACATTACTTGCCCAAGCGCCAATGCCTATAAAATATTGGGCATATGTTGTCTTAAGTGCAGTATATCTTATCAATCGGCTTCCCTCAAAAGTGATTGCGAACAAGTCTCATTGTGTTTAATCAAGAGCTTGACATGTCTTTCTTAAGCGTGTTTGGTACACAATGCTTTTCACACCTTAGGCCATTTAACAAGCATAAAAAGGGTTTTCGTTCTCAACCATATGTATTTTTAGGCTATTCACCTAAACATTATGGCTATCAATGCCTAGCCAGCAATGGTAGGGTATTTGTGTCTCAGCATGTTATCTTTAATGAGCATGTGTTTTCCTTTGCTTGCTCTAATGATGCATCTAATGAAGAATATGCTTAATTCTTGTCTACATCCATCCCTGTTCTGGAACTGGTTCCTTCTTCAGAGTTTGCTCCCAACACTGACACTAGACACATTCAACCTATTGACTTGATAGTTGGTACACCACCACTAGACACTACGGTGTCGAACACTGTTGATGTTTCTTGTGAAGAGCAGGAGTCGGTTCAGCCTTTCCATCATCATCCTAACACAGAAAGCACTAATACTGGTCCTACATATGATTTTTGTGATGTGCATGATTCAACTCAAACTACTTACAATTCAAGGGCCTCAGTTGGGGCGCATGATGTGCTCTCAAATTTTGGTACTCTTGGTAATGAGCTATCTACTTTGAGGGCTGATTCTACTGTTAATCCTGATGCCGAGTAGGTTAATGTGGATTTTCCCACTAATATATCTGGGGATATGATAGTTGCTGGAATTGATGAGGAACATATATTTGTTCTATTCTACTCTTGTGTTCCATTTAACGAGGATGCACATATTACTCATGCTGCACCTTTTATTGTTAATACCCATCTAATGATTAACATAAGTAAAGTTAGGGTTTTCAAACCAAAATTGTTTCTCCTTTAAGGTAATGAAGCTCCAGTGAATGAGGTACCAGTGCATGAGGTACCAATGGATGTTTTACAAGCTCTACAACATTCATAGTGGGTTGAGGTTGTTTAAAGTGAATATAATGCCCTGGTCAATAATGACACTTGGGAGTTAGTGTCACTGCCTGCCAATTACAAAGCTATCAGGTATAAATGGTTCTTTAAAGTAAAAAAGAAGGTCGATAGTACTCTTGATCGCTATAAAACTCGTCTCGTGGCTAAAGGCTTTTTACAAATACCATGTCATGATTTCTTGGATACCTTTAGTTCGGTGATTAAGTCATTTACTGTGAATATTTTACTTTCTATTGTAGTTACGAATCAGTGGTAGGTACGACAAGTTGATGCTAATAACTTCTTTTTAAATGGTGATCTTCATGAAGGGGTGTTTATGCTTCCGCTTAAGGGTTTTGAGCAACATGATCCAAATGGCAAGTTGCTGGTATGCAATCTCAAGAAGGCATTTTATGACTTGCGACAGACTCTACAAAACTAGTTTAACAAGTTGAAATCTCATCTCCTAAGTTTGGGCTTTCGATCATCTAATGCTGATACATCATTATTGTTGAGATTTTAGGGGCTCGATTTGATCAATCGTTCTTGCTCGCCAAGTGTGGAGAAGTTGGATAATTGGGTGTTTTAGTGGGAGGTGAAAATTTGGCAATTTGACACAAGGATTTATAGTGGTTCAACCTTCTAACCAAGGTCTACATCCACTACCTTAGCTCCCCACTAAGGATTTCCAACAAATTCACTAAGAATTTCGTCCCCTTTTCTCGGATTAGGAGGAAACCGTTACAACCCTCAAAGCTTTCTACCCAAAGCTTGAAGGAACACTCTCTTACAAGAGAAATACTTAGCAAACTAGAAATCCCTCTAAAAGGTATGTGTTTGCAATTCTAAGCACTCACCCAAAACCTAAACACTTGAGCAAATTTAACAATGTAAGCTCACAAGTGTTGTCTAAGCAAGAAATAAACAATTTAAGCTCTAGACAAAATTTGACATCATAATGTTGTTACAATTGAAGCATTTACCATTACAAGATGCTTGGAGGTCCCTTTTATACTCCCAATTGAGTTTGTAGCCGTTACGGTCCCTTTTATACTCCCAATTGAGTTTGTAGCCGTTACTAGCCGTTGGGGATGATTTGGAGCCGTTGAGGACTTTATTTCCCTTCATAAATGCTGTTCTGCAACTATCCGTATCGATACACATGGAACCGTATCGGTACGACCTTCATCAGAAACTAGCCGTTGGGCTCTTGCCAGCTTGGGCGTATCGATACGCTTGAGGGCGTATCGGTACGGGTTCACTTTTAAATGGCCGTTGGGAAATAGCCGTTGGGGTTGGTTGAAAGGGGATCGGTACGCTTACCTGGCGTATCGAAACGATCCCGATCCGTATCGAAACGGCCAAGCCTGTTTTGATACGGGTTTTGGCAGTGACCAAACTTGGCCAAAAAGGTATCGGTACGGGTACAACCGTATCGATACGGGTAGCTTGGAAAGTCAAGTTTGGCTGTTTTAAATCATGAAAAGCTTAGCCAAAAAACTTTTAAAATTCCCAAAACATGGATTCAAGTTGTTTGGACTTAAGACAAAGTTTTAAATTCTTTTCAAATTAATCCAAAACATTTTTCAATTATTATATCAAAACACTAGTTCTACAATCTCCCCCTTTTTGATATAATAAAACTCACTTGAAAAATTGTTTGAGATTCTCCCCCTTTATCTTTAAAAATGTGAATAAGAGATTAAAGATTTGAAATCAAATAAAGCTCCCCCTTATTCATTTGAAAATGCAATTTTTCAAACCATATTTCTCCCCCTTTTGTTATATCAAAAGGAATTTAAAATGACATTTAGTTCAAAATAACATAGGAGAAAAAATTTTTGACACACTTAAAAATTTTGGTTTAAAATTGGCTCCCCCTTACTCAAAGCATCATAAGAATGTTAGTTCAACATGTATGATTATAACCTAGTTGAAAGAAAATAAATCAAATAAAATAAAAAACAACTAGATTTTACCAACACTTGAACTCAAGGGAGGATGTGAAGCCTTCCTTCTTCAAGTGTTCTTCCTATGTGTGCATGGAGCTCCCCCTCAATGTTTGACTTGTTGAACATCTCCATCACACCTAGCAAAAGACAATCAAGTAATTTTTGGTATCCAAATTGCTTTGGATCCATAGACATTAGTAGCACAAAATTTAGTTCCCTTAGGAGTCCATTTTTCAATTTCATCATTTTTAGTTGAAGTGGTTAGTCCTTTTGGGACCCAAACACTTCTAAAACATTTACCATTTATAAATTTAGGGGCACTAGATTGTCTTACATAAAAATTTGATTTTCGAACATTATTTTTCTTTTCAAGTTCATTCGAAATCAAATCTTTTTCTTTTTGAACTTTAAGAAGCAAATTTTGTAAATCAAAACATTTTTGTTCAAAATCTTTCAATTTTGCTTCAAGTTCAAGATTTGTTTTGGAAAGCAAATCATTTTCAATTTTTATTTTTGAAATCAACTTTTTGTTCTTGGAAAATGATGCCTTGAATTCCAAAAGCAAATCATCATAGGCATCTTGTAACTCATCAAATGTATAAGAATTTGAAATAGATGAGTTAGAAGTTACTTCCCCCTCATTGAGGGCCATCAAGCATAGGTGGGCTACTTCATCATCGGTGGAGTCTTCATCACTCCATGTGGCCACATATGCTTGTTTTGAAGATGATCCCTTCTTTTTGGATTTGTGGGAGTCCTTCATCTTCTTCATCGATTCATGCTTGGATTTTTTCCATTTTGCTCTTCATGAACCGGGCAAATTTGTTGAAGACATAGGCCATCTCTTCATCTTCACTTTCCTCCTCACTTGAATCTATATGATGGCATGTGGAGGATTTGAGAGCTATGACACTAGCATTGATGCCTAGCTCCATGATCTTCTTCTTCCCCATCGCTCTAATCTCTTCCTTCTTCTTCTCATCTTCTTTGTTTTTCTTCATTATTTGATGAGTGAGAAGAGACCCCATGAGTTCATCAAGCTTCAAGGTTTTGAGATTCTTGGCTTCGATGATGGCGGTCCTCTTTGAGTCCCATGACTCGGGAAGGGAGTAGATGAGCTTTCGGACAAGCTTCTCTTCCGGGATGGCTTCTCCGTAACCTTTAAGACCATTTGTAATGGTGGAGAACCTATCAAACATCTTCTCGATGTTCTCTTCCGGATCCATCTTGAAGTTCTCATACTCTAAGGTGAGGAGCCCAATCTTGGTCTCCTTGACTTCATCGGTTCCTTCGTATGTGACTTCAAGCTTGTCCCATACCTCCTTGGCACTCTCACAAGAAGACATCTTCTCATAGATGGTTGGGCCAAATGCACAAAAAAGCATGTGCAAGGCTTTGCAATTTAGCTCCATCTTCTTGCGATCGTCGGCACTCCATTCCGCTTTGCTTCCTTGAGGCACGAACGGACCATCTTCAACTATGTCCCATAGCTTGTAATCTCTTGACTTCAAGAAGAATTTCATCTTTATCTTCTAATGGGCATAGTGATTTCCGTTGAAGAAAGGCGGTTTGTCGATTGATTGTGCCATTGAGCCGGTTGGTGAAATATTGATCGAGCTTGCCGGATCTTCTCAATAGGATGTGAATCCCCTTCGATTGAGCCAAGCTCTGATACCAATTGTTGAGATTTTAGGGGCTCGATTCGATCAACCGTTCTTGCTCGCCAAGTGTGGAGAAGTTGGATAATTGGGTGTTTTAGTGGGAGGTGAAAATTTGGCAATTTGACACAAGGATTTATAGTGGTTCAACCTTCTAACCAAGGTCTACATCCACTACCTTAGCTCCCCACTAAGGATTTCCAACAAATTCACTAAGAATTTCGTCCCCTTTTCTCGGATTAGGAGGAAACCGTTACAACCCTCAAAGCTTTCTACCCAAAGCTTGAAAGAACACTCTCTTACAAGAGAAATACTTAGCAAACTAGAAATCCCTCTAAAAGGTATGTGTTTGCAATTCTAAGCACTCACCCAAAACCTAAACACTTGAGCAAATTTAACAATGTAAGCTCACAAGTGTTGTCTAAGCAAGAAATAAACAATTTAAGCTCTAGACAAAATTTGACATCATAATGTTGTTACAATTGAAGCATTTACCATTACAAGATGCTTGGAGGTCCCTTTTATACTCCCAATTGAGTTTGTAGCCGTTACTAGCCGTTGGGGATGATTTGGAGCCGTTGAGGACTTTATTTCCCTTCATAAATGCTGTTCTGCAGCTATCCGTATCGATACACGTGGAACCGTATCGGTACGACCTTCATCAGAAACTAGCCGTTGGGCTCTTGCCAGCCTGGGCGTATCGGTACGGGTTCACTTTTAAATGGCCGTTGGGAAATAGCCGTTGGGGTTGGTTGAAAGGGGATCGGTACGCTTACCTGGCGTATCGAAACGATCTCGATCCGTATCGAAACGGCCAAGCCTGTTTCGATACGGGTTTTGGCAGTGACCAAACTTGGCCAAAAAGGTATCGGTACGGGTACAACCGTATCGATACGGGTAGCTTGGAAAGTCAAGTTTGGCTGTTTTAAATCATGAAAAGCTTAGCCAAAAACCTTTTAAAATTCCCAAAACATAGATTCAAGTTGTTTGGACTTAAGACAAAGTTTTAAATTCTTTTCAAATTATTCCAAAACATTTTTGAATTATTATATCAAAACACTAGTTCTACAATTATTCATATACAAGGACGACACAGTTGTGACTTACGTAGTTATTTATGTCGATGATATACTTCTCACTGACAATCAACCTAGTCATGTTGGGAATGTCATTTTTAAGTTATATGAAGCATTCTCTCTAAAAAAAACTTGAGAACATTGCAATTTTTTAGCATCGAGGTCAAGCATGTTAATGGTGGCTTGTTTCTCAACCAAAGAAAATATATTATTGAGTTGTTGGATAAGATGGACTTATCAGATGTCAAACCTGCTGCCACACTCATGGCTCTCTCTCCTAAACTAACCAAGTCTACTGGGAATAGGTTAAGTGATGCCTATACATTTTGTAGTATTGTTGGAACTTTACAATACATATGCCACACCAGGCCTAGTATTTCTTTTTTCGTAAACAAAGTGGCACAATATATGGAGCAACCCACTGATGTTCACTGGTTGGCTGTGAAACACATTTTGCATTATCTAAAGGGTACTTTGGATTATAGATTGTGGTTCACATCAGATCAACCCTTGCCACCTTCACTCATAACCTTATCTGATGCTGATTGGGCCATCGATGCTGATGATCGACGCTCGGTATCCGGATATTGCATTTACTATAGAAATTATTTAGTTGCATGGAGTTCACATAAACAATGTTTCGTATCTCGTTCAACAACTGAGGTAGAATACCGGAGCTTAGCAGATGCAACCTTTGAAATCATGTGGTTAAAAACCATTGTTGCTGAAATAGGAATCAAGTTGAATGGTATTCCCACAGTTTGATGCGATAACACAAGCACAGTGACAATGGCAGAGAATCATGTTCGCACACAAAAACGAAGCACATGAAACTCGACTTATTTTTTATTCGGGAGAAGGTTTTGGCTCGTCAGTTGCGGGTTAATTATGTTCCCGCTTCATCTCAGGTTGTCGATATCTTCACTAAACCGTTGTTGGTGTCCTCTTTTGACCAGTTTCGTCGTAGCCTTGATGTGGTTTCTTTTTAGAAAGTTTTACAAGATGTAGAAAATAGAGAGAATGTTACCAATTAGATGAATATTTGTTAGTCAGTATAATTGGGTTAGTTGTGCCAGCTGTATATGGGCCAGCTGTATCTAACAAATTTCTATTTTTGGATCTTTCTAGAGTTTTGGGTCTCTATATTAAGTCATTGTATCTGGGCTGATCACCCTTAGTTGATACAATCATTTTTTATGTTTGGATATTAATAAAATAATGGCTTTTTCCTTCGTTCTTCTCTCCTTTTCTTCGCTCTGTAATTTTTTCCGATCGTTTCTCAGTTCATCATTGTCAAAATTATAATTGTAGTCTTGAATTTTTCCTCTTTTAATAAAACTGACCTATTCATATTAAAAAATTGTTTTTTTAATTTATTTTGTAAAATAAAACAAATAGTAAATGATTTATATATTTTCACCTGTACTTTCCTTAATGTAATTATTTGTTTTATATATTTCCATTTAATTTATTTTACTGAAATTTATTACTTTCTTAAAATATGTATATATTCTATATATTTTTTAAAATATTTATATTACAATTCTTTGGCTACATTCTCTTGGCAGCAACAATGAAAAATAACGTGCAGTCTTAAAGTCTCTTTTATAAGAATATGAATTTTCTATCATTTTAGTGCTCTTATTTATGCCTCTAAACTAAAAATTAAGTTTAGAGATGAAGATTTAGAATTTGTGGGTAAAACCTAAAATTTAATTTTTTAACGTTGAAACGTAAAAATACCGAAAAAGGACACTAAATTTTTGTCCCATTTATAACACAATTTAAGTATTTAAGTTGATGAATGCGTTTCATCCACATTTCCTTTGCCTTGTAATGCTAGTCTTACCTCTACTTGTGCTTTTGTCATAATTGTTGGGTTTTTAATCATTTCTGCCATTGCCCAATCTACAACTGTTGCTGATGTCTCCAGGATAGATCGAGCGGGTTGATGGAGGCGATACAACTTAAATTTCTTTTAATTTTTTTTATGTATTTTATATTAAAAATATAATTTTACCTCCTAAATTTTTATAAATTTACCCCTTAAAAATTTATAGATTCGCCCTTTAATCTAAAGTCCTGCGTCTGTCCTAGATATCTCACTTCCGCCGAGTGAATATGTCCTGAAACAACATTATTAAGGCCATTAAATGTCATAACAATTTAACAGGTAAATATACAGGGACATATTCCGTAGGGTGCGATCGAGTAAATCAGAAACGGGAAGCTGGTGGGTATTTCCGATCAAAGGTAATTTCTATGGCCCTGGAATCACCCTCGGAGTTGAATTCGTAGATCTTGATTTCCTGGTTGCAAATTGCAATAAACAAAACCAGGGGCAGGAAGAAGGTGATGAGAACGTGGAGTAAGGATATCTGGAACTCCATTATTACCAATAGCGTGAAGAAGATAAAGTTACGAAGGTTAATTATACTGATCCTCGAACCTCCCTCTAGGGGTGAGCGTTCGAGCGAGTCGAGTCGAGTCGAGTCAAAAAATTTTGAGTTATTCGAGTTGACGCGTCATATTTTACGACTTGAACTTAATTTGAAATTTTTTCGATTCGAGTCGAGTTTATGAAATTCGAGTCGAGTCGAGTTTTCGAGTTTCTATACAAATTTAATTGTAATTATTTACCATGTTATAGTACGATTTGATTCCAATTTAAACGACTTTCTCTATTCATATAAGATATGCATATATATATATATATATTATTTTTCACATGCATAAGTAAGATTTGTAATGTTATTTAATAAAAAAATATCATCTAAACTTCTAAAATATATTTATAATATCATTTTTAAATAAGGAACTTTTGAGGATAAAGTACTGATAGGGGTATAAATGAGTCAATGATTTGATGTAAAGAAAAAAATTACAAAAAAATTCAGTTGAATGATCAAATTGAATAAAATATAAAGTTAAAGGGCTAAATTAAAAAAAAGAATAAATTTGTTAAAAATATGAATTGAAGTTATATAGATATTATATAGTGTTAGTGAATCATGTGGTTTAATTTTGGTAAAAAATAGACTTAAAACGAAAGAGAAATTAAAGAAATGGGAAACATTCAAAGTTGAAGGGCTAAATTACAAAAGTAGGAAATTTAATTTAAAAATATGAATTGAAGCTAAATAGGTATTCTAGTTTCTACATTAGTTTAGGAGCATGTGGTTCAATTTTGGTCAAAATTGACTTAAAACGAAGGAGATATTGAAGAAATGAGAAAATCATACAAAGTTAAGGGGCTGAATCGAAAAAATATGAAATTTATTTTCAAAAATATAAATTGAACATAAATATGTATTCTACGCTGGTTTAGGAATACGTGGTTCAAATTTGGTCAAAATGGACTTAAAATGGAGGAGAAATTGAAGAAAAATGAAATCAGTGACTAAATTGCAAAACTGTAAAATTCGGTTTTTCGATTTTTCGAGTTGGGCAAATTCCAAACCGACTCGAAATCGAAATTTTTTCGAGTTAATCGAGTTGACTCGAATAACTCGAACAACTCGAATAACTCAAAATTGAAGAAAAAAAATATCAATTTTTTCGAGTCGAGTCGAGTCGAGTTTTGCTCACCCCTACCTCCCTCACTGTTGGGGACGGATAAAGCTTCTCTAAAAAATTAAATTATTTAACTCTACTTGATACGAAAATACTCGATTCGTAATTTCATAAACTCAAATAAAAAAAATTCAAATAAAATTTGAGTTATAAAATAGAAATTAGAATAACTCAAAATTTTTAGTAATTATTAAATCGATTCTTTAGTTTGAGCTGAGTTATATATTATCACATATTAAAAGTATGAAGAAGTATATGTGTATTGAATATGGTTATAAAAAAACTGTTTAAATTGAAACTAATTAGCATAATAACATTATAAATGTTGACAATTAAATTTGAATAGAAACTCAAACTCAACATATGGGTGTTGGGCATTTATGATTTCTGGGCCAGTTGGATCAAAACCAAATGATATTGACAACATGGATCAAAATGAAGCCCGAGTAAGGCAAAGAAAATTGGGAAATAAATAATCGAATACCAAGAGTTAGGCAAAGACTTTGGTTGAGAACAATAAATATATTTCATCAGAAGATGTTAAAGTGTCTCAAGATATTGAGGCAGTGTTCTCTTTTATTCTCATGTTACTCGGATTTAGATGTTAGTGTTAGATACAAATGCGTGTTTAGCAGGAGGGTACTCGATTTTTTAAAAGTTTTTCTATATATTTGGAACATTCTTATAAGATCATATCTTATACTCATGTCCCACTCTCTCATCTAAATACTTCATTTTCAGCTCAAAGTTTCTTCAAAACACAAGGATATATAACATTAAACATTGTTTTTTTTTTTTACATTTCAGTACTACCTTTCAAACAAAATTCTACTTGAACCAGAGATTGTGATTCCATTTCTGATGAATATAAAACAAAGTACATCATGAATATAAAAAAATATGTAACAAGATATATTATTATATATTGTACTTACAACAAAGCTGGCTTTAATAAACAGCTTAAGTAAGCTGGTTTAACAAGCAAGGGGTCAGCTAGAAACTCTTCCATTTGCTAAACCCAATCTCTCTTACGACACAAACAAAAAGGCTCCAAAGCATGGAAAAAGGGAAATAACTAGCCTTCTAAATGACATAATCAGACCATTCAGTAATATGTGAAGTATGATCCATGATCAAACTTGGAATCTTGTCAAGCCTAATGGGGTTCTCCTTCCCTCCGATCAATCTAGCCGGATTCCCAACCGCGGTAGTCCTCGGAGGCACTTCCTTCAACACCACAGAGCCAGCACCAATCTTAGCTCCATCACCAATCTTAATATTCCCCAAAATACATGTGCCAGCACCAATCAAAACTCCATTTCCAATCTTGGGATGCCTATCACCACAAACCTTACCAGTTCCCCCTAATGTCACATTATGCAAGATCGACACATTGTTTCCGATCACAGCAGTCTCTCCAACAACGACTCCTGTAGCATGATCGAGAAATATCCCATTCCCAATCTTAGCCCCAGGATGGATATCAACAGCAAAGACCTCAGACACCCTATTTTGTACCAACAAGGCCAGAGTTTTCCTTCCTTGTGACCATAACTTGTGTGCTATCCTATGTGCTTGACATGCAAGGAACCCTTTATAGTTCAGAAAGCAATGCACATAACTTATACATGCAGGGTCTCTTTCTTTAACAGCTTCCAAATCTTCCTTGACAGCTTTTAAAATTCCATTATCTTCCAAAACAACCCCTATGAAAACATCAAACAAAGTACAACTAGGAAGACTTGAATTGCTTAGTTTGATTGACAAATGATTAGCTAAAGCACTTCCTAATGAATTCTGAGACAAAATCGAGCTGTAATAATAATTTGACAATATGGGTTCTTGTTCAGCATCTAACCTTGCTTCTTCTTTCAACTTCAGCCATAAAGCTTCAATTTCAGCTTCTTCTTCTTCTTCAACAGAAAAATCAGCAATTTTTCTTGTGGGGGTGAAATTTGTGGTGTATCCATTAAAGGGTATGCTTGAAACATGGATAGAAAAAGTGGGTCTGCAGAAATTTACTGACTTGTAATGGTTTTCATCAGGTTGAGACCTGTTTGGACACTGGGAAACTTGGGAATGCTCGGTTGTTCTTGAGGTGTCGATACAAGTAGCCATGGATTGGAAAAGCTTGTGGGAATGTTTGGTGGATGAGAAAATTGGAGGAGAGTTGTTGGTATGTGAAGGAAGAGGCAAAGGACAAGGTGTCCCCAATACTTTCATGGAAAATTTAAATTTGAGGTTTTTCTGGGAAAATGTTTAGCGACCTGTTTTTTATTCAAGTAAATTTCTTGTGGTTTTTGAGTTTCTCCCGGAATTTTCTGTGAGACGGGGGACATGTATTTATAGGAATTCTAAAGGGTAATAATGGAATTTTCTAAAATATATCTATATATATATATGAAATGAAATTCATAAGAATTTGTTAAGAAAAATGATAGTAATTAAGATTTTTTTAATATTTATAAATATTAGTTTAGCTGATAAAAATAGTCATTTTTACCGTATCAAGGCTCAAAATATTTCCCAAGTTTAAAATTCTTTTGATAAAGAGAAACAGTTTACTGTATATTTAGGGATTTGATTTGAAACTTATGTTTGTTAAAAAAATTGAAAATTTAATGGCAAAATTTTCCATTCACGTTGCAGTCGATTTAAAATGTAAAAGTAAATTGAAACAGTTTACTGTCTTCATTATCTATTTTCTTTTGTTTTTATATGTCTGTATCGAATTATTTTAAAAATAAACCTACTTATAGTTAATGGATAAATATTCTATACATAGGCGGTGGAAACTGAAAGTTTCCAAAAGCGCTTTAGTTTTAGGGTATAGTGAGTTGGTTTAGGGTATAAAGTTTAGGGGTTTAGGTGTAGGGGGTTAGAATTTAGGGATAGTTGTTTTAATTTAAGGTTTAGGGTTATAATTTAGGGTTTATAGGTTAAAACCTAAATCCTCACCATATTACCCTAAAAACTAAACCCTAATCTATAAACCCTAAATTATAACCCTAAGTCTTAAATTGAAGCAATTATCTCTAAATTCTAACTACCTACACCTAAACCCCTAAACCCTATACCCTAAACTAACTCCCTATACCCTAAAACTAAGGCGCTTGTGAAAACTTTTAGTTTCCACCGCCAGTGTATAGGATATTAATCCATAGTTAATTAGTAAATTATAATAAAATATCATTAAATATATCAATATTGTTATCCGTAGTTTTTGAACAAATTCTACCTAAAAAGAATAGAAGAGGAATCCGTAGTTTTTGAACAAATTCTATCTAAAGAAAGGGGAAGGAAAATTTTGCTCTTATTGAGTCCTGAACACACAAATTAAGAGAAGAGAAAGATGTTAACAGAGAGCTTTAACCACCTGTTTTAGAGTTGTAGTTGAATTTAAGGAAAAAAATGCTATTAGAACATTTATTTACAAATAAGCTATACATTAATTTTAATCAGGAGCGGTTCAAAGATTTTGGGGGCCCTGTGCAATATATTAAAATGGGGCCCTTAATTTATAATCAATAATAGATATAAGTTGTTTTTTTCAACAAAAAAAAACCTTAATACAAAAAATTAACTTATATACACACATAATTATATATATACACATAATTATATATATAAATCTATAATTTTTTACAAATATTTAATTTAATTTAATTTAGGTTCTTTATTTTAGGGCCCCTCTCTATTGAAGGCTCTGTGCGATCGCTCCTATCGCGCTTGTCCAGAACCCCACTGATTTTAATCGTAAGATTAATGTTTCTTTGTTTTAGCGAAGTAAAGGTTTGAAGTTTGAAAGCAACAGCGTGGAAGAGTTGTGACGTGGGCGGTGACGTGCCTTGGAAAATAATAATAATTGTGCTGAAATACAAAATTTGAAAGAGGGGAGGTTAAAAAGGACATTTGACATTGGGATATCATTGGTCACCGTGACTGACACGTCTCATTCAAGTTTGAAGAAGCTTAATAGTTTAATATAGAGTTTTGACCTTCTTAGGTAACTGGTGACGTCTTTCCAACTTTGGAGTGAAGCTCAAGCCATCCCTAGTTGAGGTGTTCAAATAATCGATTCGGTTAATAATTCAACAGAATTACTTATAATCAGATTAATCGAATTTTTAAAATTTTTAACCGTTAATTAAATTAATTTTTGTTAATAAAATATTAAACGAACCGAATTATGTTCGAAATTCGGTCGTTTTCAAACTAACCGAAAATTTTGAATAAGTTTTTTTTGTTTTGGTTCAAAATAACAACTTAAATAGAAACAAATAAAAAATATTTAGTACCAACGATTGATTGGTTTAGCGAGATAAGATGTTAAGCCTTCAAGCAAAGTTTTTTTTGAAACTGAATTTCCTTCAAGCAAAGTTAGTTGTTCGAAATTCAGTGTTGTGAATGGAGAAAATTACGTTTAGGGGTTTCGCCCCCATATTGGGTCTATGTAAAACTCAATCTACATTAGTCGGTTAATGGGTCGGAATCAATGGTTAAATAAAAAATAAATAAATATTTGATTTTAAATATTATGGGTCATTGTTGAAATTTAGGCTTAAAAATTAAAAGTATTTTAAAATTCAGTTAATTAATTGGTTTCGAACTGAGTTAATCGATAACCAACTTTTGAAAGAAAAAAAATCTTTAACCTCTAACCGGTCGAACACTTAATTAATCAAATTAAAATTTGATTTGATCAGTTAATTCAATTTTAACCGAATAATAATTATTCATAATCCCTAGCAGGATGGATTGAGAGGGTGTTACGTCATTTGCATTTTAAATTCTCATATATTTTATAATTTTTTATATTTTAGATTGATGTACTAATTTTGTACTTCTAAATTTTTTTAAATTCTAATAAAATTTTAATAAGTATAAAAGTTTGCATCACTTGACATAAAATCATGTGTTCGTCTATAATCTTTAGATCATACCTCAAGAATTTAATGTGTTATAAAAAATTGTTTGAGATCGAATTTGAAATTAAGATTAAAAAAGTAAATATTATTAATACATTATATGCTCAATTAATTTTAAAAATAATATCAACAAAATATATTTAAAGTCTTTTTATAATTTATTATAAGATTATTTATAAACTTTACTACTTTTTAGTAATATAATATCCCGTCTTACGATCTATGTTTGAGGTGTGAGCTGCTCCTCTCAACAATATATCTTCAAGGTATAGATTTTGCTATTTTAATATTTTATAACACATTTTTATATAAAAAATGTATGTTTATATATTTTTAGCATCAATTACATATTTATATATTGTCCAATGTTTTTTTCTTCTTCTTATTTTTTAATGTCTATTTATTTATTTTTTATGTTATGTAATTGTCACGGGCCGCCAGTTCGAGCCCGTGTCATATGCGCATTTGCCTACAGAAGGGGTTCAAAAACAGACTTTGAGCTAGAATAGACCACTAAACATAGCTCGGTCCGTGGGAGATTCTAGAAGGTTCTAGAATGGTGTGAAAGATCCTGGAAGATTTGGTCCAACATTATCCATTTGAATTGATTTATTTAGATGATGTTGTGATATTTAAAAAATTTGTAAAGATATTATGTAAATCTCGTCCGTCGATGTAAATCAGTTTTGACCGTCAGATCTGGGGTAGTTCAACTATAAATAGAGGCTTCCCACCTCACTTGTAAATCACTCAATTTTCTATTTTCAGAGTAATCAAAGTATTCACTCTATATCCTCTGTGTTGTTCTTCGTGTTCTTGGTTTTCTTCTTTTAGATTCAAAGATCATTCATTATAGTTTGCCTTGAGTGTCTTGAAAGTTTTGATCTTCCGGAGTTGGAATTCAGACTTACTTAGGCGTTTGTGTGGTAAAATTCGCCTAAGGCCGTGCGGTTTGCTAGTTCGAAAATCTAGCCCCATGACATAATCATGCCTCAATTAATATTGTAATCATACATTTATAGAATTAAGTAACAAGTTAAACTTAACAACATTTTCTCTTATATGTACCATAATGAAA
Organism: Hibiscus trionum; assembly: GCA_030270665.1. Lineage (NCBI taxonomy): Eukaryota > Viridiplantae > Streptophyta > Magnoliopsida > Malvales > Malvaceae > Hibiscus > Hibiscus trionum. The sequence goes on along the minus strand of BSYR01000020.1, from coordinate 13,745,386 downwards.
TTGCATACTATTTTTTTAATATTCTAGTGTGATTACAATATATTTTTTTTTAATTTTTTAATAAAATATCATACAAATAAATTATTAGAACCCGAATCACCTAAAAATAACATCGTTCAATTTTTTTTTACTAAAATCACTTGAAAGTGCATAATATCGTTGAATTGATGCAATATTGCAGCTGAAAAGAAATTAAAGTCTGATTGATTACATTCCGACTTTAAATAATGTTTTCTTTTTTTCATTAAAAAATTAAAGTCAGATCACTTACAATTCGACTTTAAGCAGTGATTTTTGTGTAAAGTACATTCTCACAGCATATCTTCATCATTTTTAATAAAAGAATGAAATGAATTGTGAAATCGAATTAAGTGCACACTATCTTCATCATATTTGTTAAATAATTTTTCTTGTGCCATATTTATAAAAAAGAAGTCAACTGCTATATTTATGTAAAGCTTCCACATAATATTAAATACAACGAATACTGACAACTACCCCAGAGAATGAGAGAGTGGGAGAGAGAGAGAAGGTGGCAAGGGTTCCCTTCTGGGGTGGGGCAGAGGGCCCGAAGTAGGTTCAGGTGGCTGCGTTCGGAGAGTCTTCGTGAGGGGGAGTTGAGGAGGCAAGGCTTTACTGTGTTCGTTAATTTTGTTAGCAAAAGGATCCATCCCTCTGCATTGCGGGAAGCCTTCGCGGAATATGGAAGGGTTTTGAGTGTGTTCATAGCCTATCACAATAGGAGTAAAGCTAACTTACCCAACACTTTTGCTTTCGTTCGATTTGCTAGAAGGGAGGAGGCCCTAAGAGCGGTAAGTAAAGCAAACAATAGGAAGATGGATGGTTTTTATATTAGAGTCTTCATGGAGGAGAAGAGAGCTAGGGTAGCAGCTTCTGGTTCTGGCGCTTCTGCCAGCGGAGAACATGTTCGAAAGTCAATGAGTCTTTCTGGCTTTGCGAAACTCAGGGATGGGAGGTCTTATAAAATAGTGTTGTTGAGTGATTCGAAATCCAAATCAGAGGGGTTGGATCCCTCTCCCGATAAAGAATCACCCGTGGGTCTCCCCGGTTTGAAGGGTGGCCACGTTTGTGAGTGCAGATGTGGAGAAGTATTACCTCTGAGTCTTGAGTTAGCCTCGGGGTTCGACTGGTTAAGTATGTGCCTGGCTGGGCAGATCAAAGGGATGTATGATGCTGAGTTGGTTCAGCAAGCACTTCGTGCGGATGGCTTTAGAGTTTCTGTTTGCTCATGGTCTGGTTTTTATGTGTTAATTAAATTTGATGAGGAAGAACAGATTCCTATTTTCTGGGAATTGCGGGAATCGATGTTGAAATCCTGGTTCTCGGAGATTGATTCAGTCCAGAATTTTAGGAGGTTGAAAAAACTGAAAATTTGGGTCCGTTTGGAGGGTGTTCCCATAGAAATCTGGCATGACTCGGTTTTTGCCCTAATTGGCAATCGGATTGGATCTTTGATCAAAATAGACGAAGATACAAGGACAAAAAAAAACCTGGGTATGGCTAGAATTTTAGTAGCAGTTGGAGGTTTGTCGGATATTCCCTCGATTTTCTGTGTGTCGGCGTTCGGAAAAAATTATAAGCTTAGATTGTTGACGTCGGAGTTTGAAGATGATCGTTGTTGGATTGATCAATAGCAGGAGCAGAGTCCTTGGCAGGAAACTCCGGTTGATGACCAGTCGAAAAGTCGCCAGGAAGAATATCTTGTTAGGCAGCCTAACGGTCTGTGTCAGACTTCTCGAGAAATGATGGGGGGTGACAGTCCCAAGTCAGCGGCTCCGGCTACATCCTTAAATTATTCTAGTCTTCCCAAGACACGACCAAAAGAGGTTAATGATAAGCCTTGAGTAGTGGAGGCTGATCTTGCCCAGAGTGGGCCTATCTTGTCTTGTGGGCCGGTCTTATCCTCTAATCTTATAGATGTTCCTATTCAAAAGGAGGATGGGCCTGTTGAAAGTTCAGACCAAAGTGTTTCTTGTGAACCGATCTTGGACCCGGTCTCTGGTCTGTTCTCCATTAAACCAAGAAGGTTATCGAGCTTTATATCCCGGGGGTATAAATCCAAGTTTGATAAGTTGCTCAAATGGGGTTTTTTGAGTCCGAGATCGCAGTTTGGGTCAGGAAATTCAAGCAAAAAGAAGACTAAAAGGGGGAATGGAGTATTTGAAATTAAATCGACTAAAGAGTTTCCTTTGAGTGCTTCGGGTTTCGGTAATCATGATGAGGAATGTGTTTTGGAGGCCTCTTCAGCCTTAGAGGTTTGTGAATCTCTGGGCTTAGTGTTTGACGCGAGTAAAGAAGCAGTTTTGCAGCGTCTGATGGAATTAGAAAGCTGGGATGGTGATGGGTTGAGGGGTCTACAGTAGCGACCTCCACTGTGTGCGACTTTGGTTATGCGTTGTGGTTTTGTTATTGAATTAGTTATGAAGAAGTGCCTAATATTATCTTGGAACATCTGTGGCCTTGGCCGTTTTGAAAAGAAAGCAGCGGTTAGGAAGATTGTTCGGAGATTGAAGCCGTCGATTGTGTTTATTCAAGAATAAAAAAGGTATAGATTGAATTTGGTGATGTCAGATTACTAAGCGGAAACTTTGCTAATTATAATTGTGTTTTTGTCCCGGCTGATGGCTCCGCTGGTGGTATTATCTCTCTATGGGATGCTACTGTCTTTAATTACGAATCTCATTGGGTTTCGAAGTCATATGTTGGTTTAGTGGGCTGGTTTGTCTCCCCAAAATTGAAGTGTGTTATTGTAAATGTCTATGCGCCTAGTGATGTTTCGGAGAGGAAAGCAATCTTCTCAGAATTGCTTAATGCGATAGTGGAGTATAAGTGTCCGGTGTTAGTGGGAGGCGATTTCAATACGGTTAGGACGGGTGATGAGCGAGTTGGGAAGAGCTGTAATAGGAAAGCAATGGAAGATTTCGGGGAGTTCATTGACGGTCTGGGCCTGGTGGATTTGCCGTTGCATGGGGGTAAGTATACATGGTCGAATTTTAGAGAGGTGCCTTCTTTTAGCAGGCTAGACAGGTTTCTTTTGTCTACTGAAATATTGAAACTCTGGCCTGAGCTAATCCAAGTAGTGCATAATAGAAGTATCTCTGATCACAACCCTGTTAGTCTATCTTTTATGAAGAATTCTTGGGGCCCTCGACCATTCAAGTGGTTTGAATCCCTCGCGGACAATATTGAGTATGTAGAGAACATTAAAGAAACCTGCTCGTTAAATGCTGGGAAGGGGATCTTGAAAGTTCTCGATTTCTGCAAATCAGTTTCTAAAGATTGGGTTGCTGCCAGGGGAGGTTTGGGAGGTGATGTTGTTGGGTTGTTAGAAAAACTGTAGAACTAATGTTTTGATATAATAATTGAAAAATGTTTTGGACCGATTTAAAAAGTATTTAAAACATTTCAAAAGTCCAAACAACTTGAAATTATGTTTAGGGAAGTTTTTTAAAGGGTTTTACATGTTTTTCAAAGCCAAACTTTACAAAACCATCCAGGCGTTTCGAAACGCCCTAAGGTGTTTCGAAACAGGGGTCTCCAGTAGCAAAAACGTTTCGATACGAGTATCGAAACAGGCTTACCCTGGATAAGATTTTTGCCCAGCGTTTCGAAACGGGCTCTGTCGTTTCGATACGCCCACGTGGCACTGACCACAACGGTCATAAACCCCAACGACTATTTCCCAACTAACATTCAAATGCAGGTCGTTTCGATACGGGACTAGGCATTTCGAAACGGGTGTTTCGAAACGGACAAAAGCGTTTCGATACGGGTCCACGTCAGACTGCAACGACTCTTTCTACTTAAAGGGTGTTTTGAAACGGGTTCGAGCGTTTCGAAACGGGGAGCTGCAGAACTGCATTTATGGTGGGAATTAAAGTCCTCAACGGCTCCAATTTGATCCCAATGGCTAGTAACGGCTACAAACTCATTTGGGAGTATAAAAGGGACCTTCAAGCATCAAGAGAAGGCTAATGCTCATATTGTCAAACATCAAATGATCAAGAATTGTCTTAGAGCTTAAATTGTCATTTATTGTATTGACAAACACTAGTGAGCCAAAATTGTCAAATTTGCTCAAGTGTTTTAGGTTTTGGGTGAGTGCTTAATTGTGCAAACAAACACCTATTAGAGGGTTTTAAGTTTGCTTTCATTGTCTCTTTGTAAGAGAGGGTTTCAATCAAGGCTTTGGGTAGAAAGCTTGATTGTGTGTAAGGGTTACCTCCTAAGCCTAGAAAAGGGGAAGAGCAATTAGTGGAATTGTTTGGAAATCCTTAGTGGGGAGCTAAGGTAGTGGATGTAGACCTTGGTTAGAAGGTTGAACCACTATACATCATTGTGTCTATCTTTGTTTTAGCTTCCTAAACCCTAACACCCAATAATCCACATCTCCACCACTTGGTGAGCAACATTGGTTGATCGAATCGATCCCCACACAACTCAACAATTGGTATCAGAGCTTGGCTCAATCGAAGGGGATTCACATCTTATTGAGAAGATCCGGCAAGCTCGATCACTAGTTCATCAACCGGCTCAAATGGCACAATCAATCGACAAACCGCCTTTCTTTGACGGAACCCACTATGCCCATTGGAAGACAAAGATGAAGTTTTTCATCAAATCTAGAGATTACAAGCTATGGGATATAGTTGAAGATGGTCCGTTCGTGCCTCAAAGAATCAAAGCGGAATGGAGTGTCGACGATCGCAAGAAGATGGAACTTAATTGCAAAGCCTTGCACATCTTGTTTTGTGCTTTTGGCCCAACCATCTATGAGAAGATGTCTTCTTGTGAGAGTGCCAATGAGGTATGGGACAAGCTTGAAGTAACATACGAGGGAACCGATGAAGTCAAGAAGACCAAGATTGGGCTCCTAACCTTAGAGTATGAGAACTTCAAGATGGATCTGGAAGAGAACATCGAGAAGATGTTTGATAGGTTCTCCACCATCTCAAATGGTCTTAAAGGTTATGGAGAAGCCATCCCGGAAGAAAAGCTTGTCCGAAAGCTCATCTACTCACTTCCCGAGTCATGGGACTCAAAGAGGACCGCCATCATCGAAGCAAAAAATTTGAAGACTTTGAAGCTTGATGAACTCATGGGGTCACTCCTTACTCATCAAATCATGAAGAAGAACAAAGAAGATGAGAAGAAGAGGGAAGAAATTAGAGCTATGAGAGAGAAGAAAATCAAAGGGCTTGGCATCAATGCAAGTGCCATGGCTCTCAAATCCTCTACTTGTCATCATGTCTACTTAAGTGAAGAGGAGGATGAAGATGAAGAGATAGTTCATCTCTTCAAGAAGTGTGCCCCGTTCATGAAGAAAGCCTTGAGAGAGCTTGAACAAGAACCTAAGAGAAAGGAGAGGGCAAGCACTTCAAGCCATAAGAAGAAGGCACATGTGGCTACTTGGAGTGATGAGGACTCCACCGACGATGAACAAGCCAACCTTTGCCTTATGGCCATCGAAGAAGATTCAAGGGTAACTTCTAATTCATCTACTTCATGTTCTTATTCTTTTGATGAATTACAAGATGCCTATGACGATTTGGTTTTAGACTTTAAAAATCACATTTTGAAAAACAATAAAGTGATTTCAAAGTTGAAAATTCAAAATGATTTGATTTCTAAAACCAAACTTGAACTTGAAGCAAAACTCAAGGAGTTTGAATTAAAATGTTTTGATTTACAAAAATTGCTTCAAAAAGTTCAAGAAGAAAATGATTTGATTTCCAAAGAGCTAGAAATGAAAAATAATGTTGGAAAATCAAATTTTTATGTGAGGCAATCTAGTGCCCCTAGATTTGTAAAAGGAAAATGTTTTAGAAGTATTTGGGTCCCAAAAGGACTTAGTACTTCAATTAAAGAGGATCACATTGAAAAATGGATTCCAAAGGGGACTAAAATTTGTGCTACTAACGTTTATGGATCCAAAGCAATTTGGATACCGAAAATCACTTGATTGTCTTTTGCTAGGTGTGATGGAGATGTTCAACAAGTCAAACATTGAGGGGGAGCTCCATGCACACAAGGAAGAACACTTGAAGAAGGAAGGCTTCACATCCTACCTTGAGTTCAAGTGTGGTAATATCTAGTTGTTTTTGCATTTATTTGCTTTATTTTTATTCAACTAGATGATCATATATGTTAGACTAACATTTTAATGATGCTTTGAGTAAGGGGGAGCCACTTTTAAACCAAATTCTTATTTTTGTCAAAGTTTTTTTTTCCTCAATTGTTATTTTTGAACTTAATGTTTTAAATTCTTTTTGATATAACAAAAGGGGGAGAAAAAAATGGTTTGAAAAATTGAATTTTCAAAATGAATAAGGGGGAGCTTTATTTGATTTCATATCTTCAAATCTCTTATTCACAATTTTAAAGTTAAAGGGGGAGAATCCCAAACAATTTTTCAAGTGAGTTTTATTATATCAAAAAGGGGGAGATTGTAGAACTAATGTTTTGATATAATAATTGAAAAATGTTTTGGACTGATTTAAAAAGTATTTAAAACATTTCAAAAGTCCAAACAACTTGAAATTATGTTTAGGGAAGTTTTTAAAAGGGTTTTACATGTTTTTCAAAGCCAAACTTTACAAAACCATCAGGCGTTTCGAAACACCCTAAGGTGTTTCGAAACAGGGGTCTCCAGTAGCAAAAACGTTTCGATACGAGTATCCAAACGGGCTTACCCTGGATAAGATTTTTGCCCAGCGTTTCGAAACGGGTTCTGCCATTTCGATACGCCCACGTGGCACTGACCACAACGGTCATAAACCCCAACGGCTATTTCCCAACTAACATTCAAATGCAGGTCGTTTCGATACGGGACTAGGCGTTTCGAAACGGGTGTTTCGAAACGGACAAAAGCGTTTCGATACGGGTCCACGTCAGACTGCAACGGCTCTTTCTACTTAAAGGGTGTTTCGAAACGGGTTCGAGCGTTTCAAAACGGGGAGCTGCAGAACTGCATTTATGGTGGGAATTAAAGTCCTCAATGGCTCCAATTTGATCCCAACGGCTAGTAACAGCTACAAACTCATTTGGGAGTATAAAAGGGACCTCCAAGCATCAAGAGAAGGCTAATTCTCATATTGTCAAACATCAAATGATCAAGAATTGTCTTAGAGCTTAAATTGTCATTTATTGTATAGACAAACACTAGTGAGCCAAAATTGTCAAATTTGCTCAAGTGGTTTAGGTTTTGGGTGAGTGCTTAATTGTGCAAACAAACACCTATTAGAGGGTTTTAAGTTTGCTTTCATTTTCTCTTTGTAAGAGAGAGTTTCAATCAAGGCTTTGGGTAGAAAGCTTGATTGTGTGTAAGGGTTGCCTCCTAAGCCTAGAAAAAGGGAAGAGCAATTAATGGAATTGTTTGGAAATCCTTAGTGGGGAGCTAAGGTAGTGGATGCAGACCTTGGTTAGAAGGTTGAACCACTATACATCATTGTGTCTATCTTTGTTTTAGCTTCCTAAACCCTAACACCCAAAAATCCACCTCTCCACCACTTGGTGAGCAACATTGGTTGATCGAATCTAGCCCCACACAACTCAACAAAAACAGTGCGAGGAGTTGGAAAAAGCAATCCTCAACGGTGAATCAAACCTAGTCGGGGACTTAAAAGAGTTGAGGCTCAATCTTTGGAATGCCGTTCGGAAGGAAAAACGGGATTGGCTTCAGAAATCCCGGTTTAAGTGGTTTGAAGTGGGCGATAGGAACACTAGGTTCTTTCACCTCTTTGCTTCTGCGAGAAGGCAAGTGAACTACATTGATAAGATAAGGGTTGGGAATACAGTGTTTGAGCGTCCAGAGCAAATCAGTAAAGCTATCTCTGAGCACTTCAAGAAAGCTTTCAATTATTCCAGGACTATCCCGGTAAAGAGTTTTGAGTGTGGATTAAAGAGTATTAGCAAGGATGAAGCTGACTTGCTTGAGAAGTCGTTTACATCAAATGAGGTCTGGGAGGTGTTTTCGTCCATTGATGGGTCTCGAGCGTCGGGCCCAGATGGCTTCAATGTTAACTTTTTTAAACGCTTCTGGCCGGCTATTAAAGGAGAGATCTTAACATTTTTTGATAAATTTTTGAGGGGTGAAATAATGGATAGTGAGTTCAACCTCTCCTTCATTCAGCTCATACCGAAAGTTTCAGCGCCTGAGTCGATAAGCAACTACAGACCCATTAGTTTGGTTGGGTCTATCTACAAATTGTTAGCTAAAACTATTGCTACAAGACTCAAGGCTGTGCTGCCTAAGATCATCGGGGAGAACCAATTCACTTTTTGCGCTGGATGTCAAATCCTTGATTGTTCGCTTATCGCAAACGAAGTTATTGATCATACTAAAAGGAAAGGGTTAGAGGGTGCGGTGTTTAAAGCAGATTTTCATAGGGCTTATGATTCAGTGGATTGGCACTTTCTTCAGTTCATTATGGAAAAAATGGGTTTTGGAAGAGTGTTCCGTCAATGGATTTTCAATTGTATTTCGACGCCCAACATCTCAGTTTTGGTGAATGGTTCCCCTTCTTCCTCGTTTGCTATAAGCCGTGGTCTTCATCAAGGCTGCCCCTTATCCCCTATGTTATCTAACATCGTTTCCGAGGCCCTCAGTGCTCTTCTTTCTAAAGCTGTTGAGAGGGGTTTTTTCAGGGGATTTTTGATTGGAGAGGAGGCGGTGGAGATCTCTCATCTGCAATTCGCGAATGATCTCATCCTTTTTTGTGGAGCTAGCGAAATGCAGATCAAGAATATAGTGAGAATTTTAAGAATTTTCGAAGTTGCGTTCGAGTTAAAATTGAATTTGAAGAAATCCTCTTTATTTGGAGTTAATGTGGATGAGTCGACCATTAGCCATTGGGCGTCTCTGCTAAAGTGCGGTTCAAGCTCATTTCCATGTTCATACTTGGGCCTTCCTTTGGGGGTGAGTAAAAATTCCTCTCAGATTTGGGACCCTATTGTTGATAAAGTCAGGAAAAAGTTATCAGCTTGGTATGCCAAATCAATTTCCTTTGCTGGTAAGATTATTTTAATTAAAGCCGCCCTAGCAAATTTGCCGACGTACTTCATGTCTCTATTATCTCTGCCGAAAGCGATTGGGAAAATCTTAACCAATCTTATAGTAAACTTCTTGTGAAACAAAAAAGATAAGAAATCCATTCGTTGGATTAGCTGGAATACTTTGTGCCTGCCTAAACAATTTGGAGGTCTTGGTTTGTGTAATTTCTCTCTAAAGAACAGGGCTTTCCTAAACAAATGGTTGTGGCGATTCGGTTCGGAAAGCAGTAGCCTCTGGCGCAGGGTTGTTTCGGCGAAATACGAAAAGAGTCCGGCCAGCCTCCTGCCCCTGAACGTTGGGTCTGCAAATAGGTCTTGGTTGTGGAGGAGTATCACCTCACCCCTTGCTAATCCGAGAAATGATTTTGTCCAACATCTTAAATTTATTGTTGGTGACGGGAATCGAATTTCTTTCTAGGAGGATGATTGGTCTGGAGTAGGTGCACTGAAATTAGCTTTTCCTAGAATTTTTGCTATTTCTGTGAAGAAGTCTGGGTGCATAGCTGATTTCGATTGTGATGCAAATGGGAGCTGGCAGTGGAACATTCCTCTCCGAAGGAGATTTTTCAGTTGGGAACACGACCTGTGGATTGATTTCCTAAGAACTATTGATGGAGCTATATCGAGAAGGTTGCAGGTGGATGGTATTCGCTGGGTTGCTTCTTTTAATGGGTACTACACCCCAAAATCCTTCTACGAACTTTTTGGTAGCAAATCTACTCGTCGAGATGGTATTTGGAATCGGGTTTCGGCGAACCTTGGTCCGCCGAAGGCTGAGGTGTTTTTCTGGCAAGTGATTCATGGGAAAATACCGACCAAAGATCAATTGGTGAAAAGGGGGGTTCATGGGCTGTCAAATTTGATGTGTCCACTATGTCTTAATGCGAATGAAAGTATTGACCATCTCTTTTGCAGGTGTTGTCTAGTGTGGAATGTGTGGCAGTCCTGGTGCAAGTTGTGGGGGCTACATTTCACATGCCCTAGCAGCTTCAAGGAGTTGATGACTGGTTGGTTTCATTTGAGTTCGTTTTTTATGTAACACCTGGGTTTAGGGGTTAGGTGAAAATAATATTTTAATATTATTTGAGCTCGGTTTTGAAATTAAAATAATCTTTTAAGTTTCGGGTTTCAAAAATAAATATTTGAAATTGGACCAAATTGAAGGAATTGCAAAGTGGAGAGTTTTTAAAGAAGAAAGAAGATAGCCATTCATTAATGGCCTTTTGGTAATTTGCCCATCTTTTAATTTTAAACCCCATTTCCTATCATCTTTTCACTATTCACTCTCTTCCTCACCCAACCTAACGTGAAATAGAGCTCTCTCCTCTTCATCACTATTCCATCAAAAAGCTCCTCCATTTCAACTCATTTTTGAAAGGTAACATCGTTTTTGACTTCTCCTCAACTCCCTCTCTTTAAAAGTACCATTAGTTTTCATTTTTGTTGAAGTTTTGAAAATGGGGATTTCAAAAGATTTGGTTAAAAATGATGCCTTTGTGTAGCTAAACTTAATATTTCGATTTAATATGGTTAGTTATGAAGTATAGGAGTCAAATGGTACAATATATGTGAATTTTGCTTGATTTTGAGCAATTCCCGAATTTGGGTATAAATGGGGTTTTTGGAGGGTTTTGGGTGAGTTTTGGGGGTTGTTTTAGGTTGGAATTGATAGGCTTTTGATAGTACTATGGTTAGGGGTTGATTTGGGATCATTTGTGGGTGCAATGGGTGTTGGAAACATGGATTTTGGAAGAGGTTTTGGGGCTGTCCGAGATTGCTAATTATGGGGTTTGTTCATGGCTTGCAACATTGTAGTTTGTGTTTAAAATTGTGTTCCGGGTTGGTATTTTGGATGTTAGGCTGATTTGAGGTTATTTGAATTGCGATTGAGGTTGTTTAGAAGCGGGAACTTGTGTTGAAGAAGCTTCGGGAAGAAATCTGGAAACTTGAGGGTGGTTGCTTGCTTGGCTTGGAGCTTGGAAGCTTAGGTGAGTGGTTAAATGTTTAAAGTGGTTTTTAAATGGTTGGTTCGAGTATGTTGACTAGGTTGGGCTTGGTAGACCCACCTAGAGTTAGGATTAGGGTGGTAGCCTAATCCTAAACTTAATCTAGAGCCATTGGTTGAACTTGTATTTGGATGTTTATGCCTCGTATGACTTGTGATATGATTGATTTATGTATATGTGTTATACATGTGAGATGAGGCATGATTTGCGATGCTTATGGCATGTATGGAAATGGTTCATGATTGTGATCATGGTGAGTACGTGCTAAGCACAGAATTGGTTAATGAATGATGTGGTATGAGTTAAATGTTGGCACTAGTATGCTTGAGTACAAATGATCGATCATTAGGATGTTAGTGTGCACACATGAGTCTAAATTCGCGCGTGGCCTTGGTGGCGTTGAGTCGCCAAGGAGGAGTACGGGTTCGCCCGGAAATTGTATTTATATATAGTCGATGATGAGTGGAATCCCATCGACGGGGCGTGAGGATGAGTGGAATCCCCTCCGCGAGACCGGTGATGAGTGTAATCCCACCGTGAGGTAAAGTGGTTGTTGGATGTGAGTTCCAACGTGTTTATCTGCGTATTCGGGTCATAGCTAGGTGCCAATATTGATTGATATGTGTATCAATGTGTTGTGAAATGTGATCTCTATTTGGATGTTTATATGTGTTTACATACATTGTGAGATGAAGCTTGTTGAGCATGGCATGTAATTGAATATTGTTCATGCATCTTTAACTTGTGGCTCTTGTGGATACTTGGTAATTATGCTTTTACCTTGGCTAAGATCGTGCTTGGACCCTGCATTGTCGAGGTTTGTTTTTAAAGAGCTTACCCTCACTAAGCTTATTGCTTACGCTCTCTCTTTGTTCGACAATGCAGATCCTTAGTTCGTGGGTTGCTAGGAGCAAGAAGGGGGCCTCCAAGTGTGCTTGTGGTGCTTGTTTGGCTACCAAGTATGAACTTTTAAATTAAGATGTAATGGTCAAGCAATGGGACATGTAATCGTTTTATGATGCTTTGACGTATGTTGTTGTTGATGTTGTTTAGGAGCATGTTAGACTCCTCGTTTGTGCTTGTTAATTTGGCTTTTGGGATGTATGCCTTGCTTGTGACCATGTTAGTATTTTGCTACCTAAAATTGCCTAATTGTTGGACATGTTGAAGTTATCACCTTTTACGATAAGCTTGATGTATGGCTGGTGATGTTGTGCCTTAGTGTTTAGCCTTGTTTTAATGATGTTCAAGCATGCTTATATGTCAGTTTGCCTTTAGAATTGTTGCTAATGTGCTGTTAGAGGTTTTGGTGGGGTTTAGGGGCATCCTTGTGCCTTAAACCAGCAAAAACCAATCTGCAGGCAAGGGGCGTTTCGAAACGGGATACCCTGTTTCGATACGGTCCCTTTGTTTTTGGCCGAGCGTTTCGAAACGGGCAGGGGCCGTTTCGGTACACTTTTGCTACTGGAATTTTGAGATTTTGGCGAGATGAAGGTGTTCCGAAACGGGTCTGTTGTATTTCGAAACGGTCAAATCTCGTTGACCACGAGAAGTTGACCAGGGAGGGTGTTTCGGAACGGTTGACCCCCGTTCCGAAACGACATCCTCGTGTAGGCTTAGGTGTGTTGACCAGGTCAAGCCGTTTCGATACACCTTGAGGGTGTTTCGAAACGGCCTGTTAAATCACATAAAAATGGGCTGTTTTGCTTAGGCTGTTCGAGTTATTGCTTTGCGAATGTTTGTCTTCCGTTGCTGTGATCACATAGGAATTAAATGTGCATTTAAAGAAGATTAAGTTTAAAAGAAATTTTCTGGGTCGTTAACCGAGGAGGAACCTTAACGGGTTTCGCTTCGGTTTTCCCCGTATGGCCCATTCGGACCGGTCATCCGACCAGACCGGGATGAGGGGGTTACACTTGTTGGTATCAGAGCCTAAGGTTACCGAGACCTTGGGCAGGTTAGTGAGGTAAGTTTAAGCTTAAAATTGATATGCACGGTGTTTGCTTGCTTTGTAAGTATGATTGCTTGTGTGACAAGTATGTTGATTGTTTTATTTAAAAGCATGTTGTTTGGGAGTCCCATTGCTACTATTACATCGGAAAAGAATTTTAAGTGAGGGAAACGTACTTGAGCACTTGGAAGCCTTGCCTTGCTAACCCAATCTTGTATATTTTGTTTGTTGTGGTTGTAGTTATCGTTTGTGAGCAATGTCTAGGCCGAGGGTGGTTCGTCAGGAACCACGTGTTGCGGCTCCTGTTGAGCCAGTGATTGGTGTGGAGGCTCATATAGAAGGGCCGGTGGCCGAGGGAGTTGGAGCTCCTCCACCACCTCCACCACCACCACCTCCTCCGCCTGGAGCTGGAGGCGAGGATGAAGCTGAAGGAGTGGGACCTCAAGGTGGCCAAGGTCCGGCCGGAATCGATATGACTCCGCTAGTGCAAGCTATAGCGGGAGCATTTCAGGCTGCAGTTGCGGGAGCTCAGGTTGCAGCTCAGCCTAGATGTGACAATGCTAGTCTAGCTTTGGAGAGGCTCCGTAGCTTGGGGGCCGAAGAGTTCATGGGATCTACACCAGAGAGGTCTGAGTTATGGTTAGAGAAGACAATTCATATCTTAGCTCAGATAGGTTGTGTGTGCGCACGTAGATTGGGCTGTGTGATTTCCTTGCTTCAGGGTGATGCCTACACCTGGTGGGTCACCATTACTACTGAAGTTCCAGAGGCAGAGATTGGTTGGGATTTCTTTGAGTCCGCTTTCAGGAAGAGGTACTTGGGACCGAGGTATTTAGATGAGAAGAAGTGAGAGTTTATGGCCCTTACTCAGGGAGATGCTTCGGTGACTGATTATGAGATCCGTTTTGTTTGCTTGAGTCAGTACGCTCCAGAGTTGGTTCCTACTGAAGTGGAACGCTGCAACCGTTTCCGCTATGGGTTGAGCAAAGAGGTCAAGAGGTACACGTTAGCTTCTGACTACTCAGACTTTGATGTATTGGTCACGAGGGCCAAGAACTTAGAGCACAGTTTGGGTTCGGCCAAACGATCTGGTGGTTCTAGTTCTGGTAAGAGGCATAACCACTTTGACAGTAGAGATGCCAAGAGGCATAGAGGTGGCGGACATCAGTTTGACCATAGACGTGGTGGTGGCCATCATGGTAGGGGCCATCAGGGCCATAGAGGAGGAGGGCGCTTGCCCGAGTGTACACGATGTGGGAGACAGCACGCTGGTGAGTGTTGAGGTAACTTCCATGCCTGTTGGAACTGTGGTTTGAGGGACCACTTTAGGAGGGAGTGCCCGCATCAGGCGGCACAGGCACCGAACATCGCTCAGGCTCCTGCGAGAGCGGTTGATTTTCAGAGAGGCCGTGGGCGCGGTCGTGGCTACTTTCAGCCTAGGGCTGATGCACCTAGGGTAGATGCTCAGAGAAACCTTGCACATGTTGTGGCAGTGCAGCCGGAGGCAGGAGGACCAGCGAGGGTTTATGCTCAGAGAGAGGCCGGGAACGACACTGATGTGATAGCAGGTAATTTTGAGTTACAGTCTATGTCTTTGCTTTCTTTGGTTGATTCGGGTTCTACACATTCCTACATTTTGAGTGAGCATGCACGAAAGTTAGATATACCTGTTGAGATCTTAGATGTAGGTATGCATGTGACTAGTTCTTTTGGTGAGACAGTTGTGGTTAGACGTATGTATAGGAGATGTCCACTGAAGATTCAGGGTCATGTGTTCTCCGTTGATATGATGGAACTTCCTTTCTATGGCTTTGATATTATTTTGGGTATGGACTGGTTAGTTGAGCACCGAGCTAGTGTGGATTTTGAGACGAAGAGAATTTCCTTGAAACTTTCTGATGACTACGAGGTAGTAGTAGTAGGCGAGAACATTAAGTTCTTGTCTAATGTGGTGTCAGATTTAGAGGCTCATAGGTTGATGGACTCCGGATGTGGGGCTTACTTAGCTTATGTTATGAATCCGAATATGAGTGAGGCTAAACCGAAGGATATCAGAACAATGTGTGACTTTCCGGATGTGTTTTCTGAAGAGTTGCCGGGTTTACCTCCTGAAAGAGATGTTGAGTTTGTGATTGAGACTGTTTCAGGGTCTAATCCAGTTTCGATAGCTTCGTATCGTATGGCTCCAAAAGAGTTGAAAGAATTGAAGAGTCAGTTGCAAGAATTATTAGACCGTGGTTTCATTAGGCCTAGTAGTTCTCCTTGGGGTGCTCCTGTGTTGTTTGTGAAAAAGAAAGATGGTAGTATGCGCATGTGTATTGATTACATGCAGTTGAATCAGTTGACTGTGAAGAACAAGTATCTGTTGCCTCGCATAGATGATTTTTTTGATCAGATGAGAGGTGCTTCAGTGTTCTCGAAGATAGATTTGAGATCCGGGTACTACCAGTTGAAAGTGAAAGAGTGTGATGTTCCGAAGACAGCTTTTAGGACTAGATATGGTCACTACGAGTTCCTTGTGATGCCGTTTGGGCTCACGAATGCACTTGCAGCATTCATGGACACGATGAACAGAATTTTTAGAGACTATCTAGACCGGTTTGTAGTTGTTTTCATTGATGACATACTTGTGTACTCGAAGACAGAAGAAGAGCATGATGAGCACTTGAGATTTGTTTTACAGAGATTGTTGAGCAATCAGTTGTATGCGAAGCTTAGTAAATGTGAGTTCTGGATTCGAGAGGTTGTATTTCTTGGCCATGTTGTTTCGGCCGAAGGTATCCGTGTCGATCCGTCGAAGATTGAGGCTATTGTTGAGTGGAAATAACCTAAGTCTGTGACCGAGATTAGGAGTTTCCTAGGATTAGCCGGTTACTATAGGAGGTTTGTTGATGGTTTCTCTAGAGTAGCTGCTCCCTTGACTAAATTGTTGCAAAAAGGAGTTAAGTTTGAATGGTCAGATGCAAGACAAAAGGCCTTTGAGAAATTGAAAGAAGCTTTGACAAACGCTCTAGTGTTAGTGCAACCTGTTTCAGGTAAGGAGTTTGTGATCTATAGTGATGCTTCCTACGTAGGTTTAGGATGTGTTTTGATGCAAGAAAGAAGGGTTGTTGCTTATGCTTCTAGACAGTTGAAGGTTCATGAGAAGAACTATCCTACTCATGATATAGAGTTAGCCGCAGTTGTGTTTGCATTGAAGATTTGGCGTCATTACTTGTATGGTGAGAACTGTATAGTTTACACCGATCACAAGAGCTTGAGGTACTTGATGACACAGAAAGAGTTGAACCTGAGACAGAGAAGATGGCTAGAGTTGCTAAAAGATTATGATTTGACCATTGAGTACCATCCGGGTAAAGCGAATGTAGTGGCTGATGCTTTGAGTAAAAAAGTGGTCGTTGAGTTGAGAGCTATGTTTGCTAGATTGAGTGTATCCGATGATGGTGGTTTGATCACCGAGTTGCAAGTGAAGCCTTCCTTGATTCAGTTGATTAGAGAGAAGCAATTGCAAGATGTGACTTTAGTTCCTCATGTTCAGGACATAGCCGAAGGAAGACCGACCGAGTATAATTTCAGTGGTGAGAGCTTGTTGTGCTTTAGAGATAGAATTGTTGTACCAGAAGATGTTGAGTTGAGACGTCAGATTCTGAGTGAAGCTCATTCGAGTCCTTTTTCTATGCATCCGGGTAGTACCAAGATGTACCGTGACTTGAAAAATGATTACTTCTGGGTTGGTTTGAAGAAAGATGTAGCCGAGTATGTGAGCCGTTGTATGGTTTGTCAGAGAGTGAAGGCAGAACATCAGGTTCCCTCAGGTTTGTTACAGCCTTTGAAGATTCCGGAATGGAAATGGGAGAGGATCACCATGGATTTTGTGTCGGGGTTGCCTTTGTCTCCTTCGAAGAAGAATTCTGTTTGGGTGATTGTTGATAGGTTCGCTAAGTGTGCTCACTTCTTAGCAGTGAACACTACAGATTCCTTAGACAAGTTAGCAAACTTGTACATCCGTGAGATTGTGAGACTTTATGGAGTTCCGAAGTCTATTGTTTCAGATAGAGATCCTAGGTTTACTTCGAGGTTCTGGGGTTGCATGCATAGTGCTCTAGGTAGCCGTCTGTATTTCAGTACGTCTTATCATCCGCAGTCCGATGGGCAGTCAGAGCGAGTGATACAGATTCTTGAGGATATGCTTCGTTGTTGTGTGATTGACTTCTAGGGTTCTTGGGAGAAGCAATTACCGTTAGTTGAGTTTGCTTACAACAACAATTATCAGTCTAGTATTCAGATGGCTCCCTATGAGGCTTTGTATGGTAGACGATGTAGGACTCCGATTTTTTGGGCTGAAACAGGTCAGAGGTTGTTACCTATGCCGGATTTGCTTAAGGGGACTACCGACAAGGTGAAGTTGATTTGTGATCATTTGAAAGTAGCTTCCGATCGCCAAAAGTCTTATGCGGATTTGAAGAGGAAAGAGATCGAGTACTCCGTGGGTGAGAAAGTGTTTCTGAAAGTATCTCCGTGGAAGAAGGTAATGAGATTTGGCCGGAAGGGCAAGTTGAGTCCGAGGTTCATTGGTGCGTATGAGATAGTTGAGCGGATTGGGCCTGTAGCTTACCGTTTGAGGTTACCTTCTGAGTTAGAGAAGATCCATGATGTTTTTCATGTGTCTATGCTTAGGAGATATAGGTCAGACCCTTCTCATGTTATGCACGTTGAGGAGATAGAGTTAAATCCGGATTTGTCTTATAATGAAGAGCCTGTTGAAGTACTTGCTTCTGATAGCAAGGTGTTGCGTGGTAAGACCATAGAGTTGGTCAAGGTGTTGTGGAGACATAGAGGTGTGGAAGAGGCCACGTGGGAGAGGAAAGCTTATATGGTTGAGCAATTTCCGTATTTGTTTCCGTCAGGTAATTTCGGGGACGAAATTCCTTAAGTGGGGGAGAGTTGTAACACCCGGGTTTAGGGGTTAGGTGAAAATAATATTTTAATATTATTTGGGCTCGGTTTTAAAATTAAAATAATCTTTTAAGTTTCAGGTTTCAAAAATAAATATTTGAAATTGGACCAAATTGAAGGAATTGCAAAGTGGAGAGTTTTTAAAGAAGAAAGAAGATAGCCATTCATTAATGGCCTTTTGGTAATTTGCCCATCTTTTAATTTTAAACCCCCTTTCCTATCATCTTTTTACTATTCACTCTCTTCCTCACCCAACCTAACGTGAAATAGAGCTCTCTGCTCTCCATCACTATTCCATCAAAAAGCTCCTCCATTTCAACTCATTTTTGAAAGGTAACATCGTTTTTTACTTCTCCTCAACTCCCTCTCTTTAAAAGTACCATTAGTTTTCATTTTCGTTAAAGTTTTGAAAATAGGGATTTCAAAAGATTTGGTTAAAAATGATGCCTTTGTGTAGCTAAACTTAATATTTTGATTTAATATGGTTAGTTATGAAGTATAGGAGTCAAATGGTACAACATATGTGAATTTTGCTTGATTTTGAGCAATTCCTGAATTTGGGTATAAATGGGGTTTTGGAGGGTTTTGGGTGAGTTTTGGGTGAGTTTTGGGGGTTGTTTTAGGTTGGAATTGATAGGCTTTTGATAGTACTATGGTTAGGGGTTGATTTGGGATCATTTGTGGGTGCAATGGGTGTTGGAAACATGGATTTTGGAAGAGGTTTTGGGGCTGTCCGAGATTACTAATTATGGGGTTTGTTCATGGCTTGCAACATTGTAGTTTGAGTTTAAAATTGTGTTCCGGGTTGGTATTTTGGATGTTGGGCTGATTTGAGGTTATTTGAATTGTGATTGAGGTTGTTTAGAAGCGGGAACTTGTGTTGAAGAAGCTTCGGGAAGAAATCCGGAAACTTGACGGTGGTTGCTTGCTTGGCTTGGAGCTTGGAAGCTTAGGTGAGTGGTTAAATGTTTAAAGTGGTTTTTAAATGGTTGGTTCGAGTATGTTGACTAGGTTGGGCTTGGTAGACCCACCTAGAGTTAGGATTAGGGTGGTAGCCTAATCCTAAACTTAATCTAGAGCCATTGATTGAACTTGTATTTGGATGTTTATGCCTCGTATGACTTGTGATATGATTGATTTATGTATATGTGTTATAAATGTGAGATGAGGCATGATTTGCGATGCTTATGGCATGTATGGAAATGGTTCATGATTGTGATCATGGTGAGTACGTGCTAAGCACAGAATTGGTTAATGAATGATGTGGTATGAGTTAAATGTTGGCACTAGTATGCTTGAGTACAAATGATCGATCATTAGGATGTTAGTTTGCACACATGAGTCTAAATTCGCGCATGGCCTTGGTGGCGTTGAGTCACCAAGGAGGAGTACGGGTTCGCCCAGAAATTGTATTTATATATAGTCGATGATGAGTGGAATCCCATCGACGGGGCGTGAGGATGAGTGGAATCCCCTCTGCGAGACCGGTGATGAGTGTAATCCCACCGTGAGGTAAAGTGGTTGTTGGATGTGAGTTCCAACGTGTTTATCCGCGTATTCGGGTCATAGCTAGGTGCCAATATTGATTGATATGTGTATCAATGTGTTGTGAAATGTGATCTCTATTTGGATGTTTATATGTGTTTACATACATTGTGAGATGAAGCTTGTTGAGCATGGCATGTAATTGAATATTGTCCATGCATCTTTAACTTGTGGCTCTTGTGGATCCTTGGTAATTATGCTTTTACCTTGGCTAAGATCGTGCTTGGACCCTGCATTGTCGAGTTTTGTTTTTAAAGAGCTTACCCTCACTAAGCTTATTGCTTACGCTCTCTCTTTGTTCGAAAATGCAGATCCTTAGTTCGTGGGTTGTTAGGAGCAAGAAGGGGGGCCTCCAAGTGTGCTTGTATTGCTTGTTTGGCTACCAAGTATGAACTTTTAAATTAAGATGTAATGGTCAAGCAATGGGACATGTAATCGTTTTATGATGCTTTTGACGTATGTTGTTGATGTTGTTTAGGAGCATGTTAGACTCCTCGTTTGTGCTTGTTAATTTGGCTTTTGGGATGTATGCCTTGCTTGTGACCATGATAGTATTTTTGCTACCTAAAATTGCCTAAGTGTTGGACATGTTGAAGTTATCACCTTTTACGATAAGCTTGATGTATGGCTGGTGATGTTGTGCCTTAGTGTTTAGCCTTGTTTTAATGATTTTCAAGCATGCTTATATGTTTGTTTGCCTTTAGAATTGTTGCTAGTGTGCTGTTGGAGGTTTTGGTGGGGTTTAGGGGCACCCTTGTGCCTTAAACCAGCAAAAACCAATCTGCAGGCAGGGGGCGTTTCGAAACGGGATACCCTTTTTCGATACGGTCCCTTTGTTTTTGGCCGAGCGTTTCGAAACGGGTAGGGGCCGTTTCGGTACACTTTTGCTACTGGAATTTTGAGATTTTGGCGAGATGAAGGTGTTCCGAAACGGGTCTGTTGTGTTTCGAAACGGTCAAATCTCGTTGACCACGAGAAGTTGACCAGGGAGGGTGTTTCGGAACGGTTGACCCCCGTTCCGAAACGACATCCTCGTGTAGGCTTAGGTGTGTTGACCAGGTCAAGCCGTTTCGATACACCTTGAGGGTGTTTCGAAACGGCCTGTTAAATCACATAAAAATGGGTTGTTTTGCTTAGGCTGTTCGAGTTATTGCTTTGCGAATGTTTGTCTTCCGTTGCTGTGATCACATAGGAATTAAATGTGCATTTAAAGAAGATTAAGTTTAAAAGAAATTTTCTGGGTCGTTAACCGAGGAGGAACCTTAACGGGTTTCGCTTCGGTTTTCCCTGTGTGGCCCATTCGGACTGGTCATCCGACCAGACCGGACGAGGGGGTTACATTTTAAGAGTAAGGAAGTTTGGTTAATGAGCTTTCAATGCTTTATTTGGTCTATTTGGCTGTGTAGAAATGATGTAGTGTTTAGGAGATCGAAGTTCTCATCTGCGTCTTTGTTTGATATTTGTGTGCACCGATTAAGTTTATGGTGCAAGGCAAAGTGGCTGTCGTGCGGGGTCTCAATTTCAGACCTCCTTAGCAACCCGTCGTTGTTTAAAGGTGTGGAAGTGAAGAAGGGTTCTGGGAAGTTAAGTGAGTGGAGGGCCCCTGTGGCTGGTACTGTGAAATTCTTGGTTGATGGGGCGGTAACGGGGGGCTTTGGAAAAGCTGGGATCAGTGGTGTTTGTTTTTATCAGTGTAGTGTGATGCTGTTGCAGTTTTCAAAACCGGATGGGATATTCGATGCAACTACGACGGAGCTCCTCGCGGTTAAAGAAGCATGCTGTTTGTTCAAGGCTTCGCCCTGGTTTAGTACTGCAAGGCTAGTCATAGAATTGGATTGTGCTGTAATTGTGGATTGGATTAAAAAGCCCTATCTTGCCCCCGATATTTTCAAGCTTATTTTTTTGGATATTTCAAAGCTGTGTGCTGAGTTTGGTTGGAGCTTACAGGTGATTCCTCGGGAATGGAATGGGACAGCTGATAGATTGACGAAATCAGGGATCACCCGATCGGGTCCCTTCGTTTGGACCAACAGAACAGTGTTGCCTAGTTGTAGCTCGACATAGGGGCTTTGTTGTTTGTTGCGTGTAAAATAGTCTATCACAATTGTAGTGCAAGTGTACACGACGAAAGTAGTAAAATGATACGAAGTATCGGATATCGTCTCCACAGGGACTGGGCTAATAGCTTCACCTTAGATTCCTGCACAAGAGTAAAGAAAATATTTGAGAAAGTTGTCATGAAAATAATAAAGAGAACTTAAATAAAAGAGTAGAGAAATCAAGATAGAGAGAATGGGCTGGTATTGAATTGCTCAGTAGTGCAGGTATTGCTAAGTCGAGGAATATCAGTGCTGTCGTAGTTCCCGTCGCGGCAGCACCTGTCGCGGCAGCAGTCCGTTGGTTATCGCGGCAGCGATTACCCAACTCAGTACTTCAAGTTTGGCAAGAATCCATGTTGTGCCTTGGCCTATCCCTAGGTCCAAGTCTATCGATGAACACGTCTTTGATGATACCTCCCGGCGTGAATCGAAGGATGAACACCGATGTTGTTGAATTCTTCTTTAGCCACTTAACCTCGTCTTATCCCTAGGTCCGAGATAGTTCAACTATAAACTAGAGAACTCACACTTATCCCTTTCGTATACTTAACTCTCCCGATATTAAGTAAATAAATAACCTCGCAATGCTCTCCCGATACTCTTGCAAGATGTTAATAACCAGAATAAGAGAACTTGAAGTTTATTTTATGGAACTGAAAATTCCTAAAACAAAAGCAACCCTTGCAACTACTTTACAAAGCAACCCGTGGCCCTAAGGGGAATTTAGAACATGTTGAGAGGATGAAAACGGCTAGGGTTTTGGGAAGAAGGCTAGAGAATGGTTGATGTCTTCCTAGGTCGAAATACATGCCCTTATATAGGCTTTGGGTCCAAGTTTTCTAAAATAGCAAGAATACAACTTTAAATTAAAGTACAATTCTAATAAAGACTAAATCTTCAGAGAATCTATCTTTAAGTCGTCCTTCTTCTTGCTTGGGATTTTCTCTCCTTGAACTTTGGGCTTGGCATTCCTTTCGATCTGGGGCTTGGAAAAATATACTGTTTTTACACGACAGACGGGCTGAATTTTCTCTATCTGTCGAGGTCCATTTTGCTTCTTCTCCACAAAACTGATGTCGTCCTCTGCTGTCACGGCGGCAACCATGGCAGCATCGTCCTCCTTGACTGCTTGTCCAGTTCCAGCTCTTCTGCTTCACTACCCAGCGCCCGCCTCTCCTATCTGCTACAGCAGCAACCTGCAAAAGTAACCAATTTCAGTAGAAACTGTGCCTTTTAATATATTTGTGATGTTTAACTGTAAACTGGCCTAAATGCAATGAATAATGCTTGAATGCAGCAGAAATATGGGTTAAAGAATGGGTAAATAATAGAACTTTTACACACTCAACACACCCCCAAACTCAAGTTTTTGCTTGCCCTCAAGCAACTAAGACCTAAAAGAAAAATGAAATATTTTTGTTTTGGCTTAAAACAGTGATCTTTCCCTTACCCTTCATTCGTTCCCTGTGATGGCAGCAACCTGTCAGATAATCTAGGATCTGTCTGGAGTCTCCCTATAGTCCTCGTGCAGTGTGTGCATGCTTGTGAACAGTTATATGCCAAGACTCTCTTAGTTTCACTAGAATATTTCAGCTCTTAACTCTAATTTTTATGCCAAAGTTTATCCTTTTAAAGGCATTTCTTACGCTCCTTTGCTTTTCTGTTTTGACTCGATTTCATTTATTTTTTTAAGCTAAAGTTTCACTAGAGCCGGTTTCGGGCACCTCTAGCTAACTTCCTAGAGCCAGTTTCGGGCACCTCTAGGGTTGTTTAGTCTATTTTGCTAAACTTCTTTCCTAGAGCCAGTGTTAGGCACCTCTAGGGGCTATTCAAGTGCTAAGCTTCCTACTCTAGTTGACTAAAAGAGTTCTAAGCAGTATAACAGTCACAATGGTGTTTAAGTTTTCAGAACTATAGAAAGGCTCTAAAATTCTCCTAAAACTATCCTAAAGGCACTGCCACGACAGAGTTGTCACGGCAGGTAAGTTCAGTTCACAGACTTAAGCCAAAATTTTCAATTTTTCATTTTTTTAGACCAAAAATAAACTAAGTAAAAGACACAATTTTAAAACTAAATTAGACTCCACTAATGGAGGGATGCCACCCCCAAACTCGAGGGTTGCATTGCCCTCAATGCAAATGACAAAATAAGAACAAAAGAAAAACAGTACATCACAAAATATATAGGCAGACAAAAAAAATAAGATAAGAAACTTAAAATTTCAAGCGTTGTCGTCGCTGCTGCTGCTGACTCTGATCTGGCGGCAGGCACGAGCTTTCGGAGCTGGCTAACAGACGAGGGAGGCAGATGTGGTCTTTGCTTTGGCCTCCCGTGGTGGTTGAATCCTGGTTGGAAAGATATGAGGGGGTTTCTCCACAACTTGGACGTCAAAACTACTGCTGTTGTCTGCTTCGCTGCTGCTGTCACTGCTGTTGCCACTGACTCTTGGCATATTGTGTTTGTCCGCCATTCGCTTCTGCCTTTTCACCGGTGAAAACTCCTTCGATAGATTCCTCTTAATAGAGGGTTCATTGTCGCTGGCGGCCCAAACAGAGGAGGATGAGAAACCGGCAATGAAGGCGTCAAGTTCTTCCGAGGTCATTTTTCTCTTTGTCCCACGGGCGGAAGTCTCTGCTGCAGGGTTGCTGCCAGCAGCTGTCGTGGCAGGTGTTGGTGTGGATGTTGCAGGAGGTGTTTGTGGTGTGGCAGCAGGTGTGGGAGTGTGGGCAGGGGTGTTTATAGTAAAATAATGTGCAGGGAAGGTGGGGAAGACAGCATCAGGGAAATTTAAAGAGTTATGGATAAAATTTACCGTAGATGCAGTAAAATCCCTGATGAAGGTCATCAGACCGAGCTATCGTTCCTCCATCTACTGAATGGAAGCTAAAATCTGGGAGGAGGAGTCTGTCGGGGCGGCTGCTGCGGCAGCTGGTTCAGTCTCTGGCTGCTCTGTCGTGTCTGCTGTTGTGGCATCTGGATCAAATGATGACAGAGGAGTGGCAGCGGTCAGCTCCATGAGGTTGAGTATGTTCTTTTCTGTCCAACCTTTCCCTTGGACTCGAAAATCAGTGGTCACTTCTGGTACGCCATGGCCACGGCAGAGGGTGATCAGTGCATAAAAGTTCTATATTTTACCCATCATTTATCCTTATTTTTGCTGCACTCAAGCATGTTTAACTGCATTTTAGGTTAAGTTTTGCATAAACATCACATTTAGATAAAACTGCGCAGATACTGCTAAATTTGGTTACTTTTGCAGGTATCTGTCGTGGCAGCAGTCGTAACAGCATCCAGGGCAGCAGTCGTGACAAAACCCAGGGCAGCAGTCGTGACAGCACCACGGGCAGCAGCCGTGATAGCACCCAGGGCAGCAATCGTGGCAGGCGCTGGGCAGCGATGCAGAAAAGATGGAATGAGCAGTCAAGGAGGACGATGCTGCCATGGTTGCTGCCGTGACAGCAGAGGACGACAACAGTTTTGAGGAGAAGAAGCAAAGTGGACCTCGACAGATAGAGAAAATTCAGCCCGTCTGTCGTGTGAAATCACCATATTTTTCCAAGCCCTAGATCAGAAGATATTCCAAGCCCAAAGTTCAAGGAGAGATAATCCCAAGAAACAAGGAGGACGGCTGGAAAGTAGATTCCTTGAAGATTTAGTCTTTATTAGAATCATACTTTAAATTAAAGTTGTAATCCTTGTTAAATTAGATAACTTGAGCCCAAAGCTTATATAAGGGCATATATCTTAACCTAGAGGCATAACCCCATAACCGATTACCCTAGCCTTCTCTCTCAACCTCTAGTCGTTTTCCTTCCCACACCATGTTCTAAATTCCCCCTAGGGCCACGGGTTGATTTGTAAAGTAGTTGCAAGGGTTGTTTTGTTTTAGGAATTTTCAGTTCAATAAAATAAACTTCAAGTTCTCTTATTTTGGTTATTAATATCATGCAAGAGCATCGGGAGAGCATTGTGAGGTTATCTATTTACTTAGCATCGGGAGAGTTAAGTATACGAAAGAAATAAGAGCAAGTTCTCTAGTTTATAGTTGAACTATCTCGGGCCTAGGGATAGGACGAGGTTAAGTGGCTAAAGAAGAATTCATCTACATCGGTGTTCATCCTTCGATTCACGCCGGGAGGTATCATCAAAGACGTGATCATCGACAGACTTGGACCTAGGGATAGGCCAAGGCACATCTGGGATTCTTGCCAAACTTGAAGTACATAGTTGAGTGTTTGCTGCCGCGACAATCAACGGACTGCTGCCGCGACAGGTGCTGCCGCGACGGGCGCGACGAAAGAACTGGATTTCCTAAACTCTACAATACCTGCACTACTGAGCAATTCAATACCAGCCCATTCTCTCTATCTTGATATCTCTACTCTTTTATTTAAGTATTCTTTATTATTTTCGTGACAATATCTTAAATCATTCTTTTTCCCCTTGTGCAGATAGCAAAGGAAAGGGTTAGCACAGTCCCTGTAGAGACGATATCCGATACTCTAGTATCACTTTATTACTTGCGACGTGTACACTTGCACTCAATTGCGATAGACTATTTTACACGCAACAAGTTTTTGGCGCCGTTGCCGGGGACTGGCAACACACTCTTACCCTAGCTTCTGCACTTTTCTTTTCTTTTTTTTATTTTTTATTTTTTATTTTTATTTTTCTATTTTTATGCAAAAAAAAAACTCAGGTGAAATACAGGTTTAAGAAGCATCAACATGCCAGGAAAAACCATTCGAGAGCTGATGTGGGAAAGTTCTTGCAATTACCGTAAAGGTAATCATGCATTCGAAAGCCGTCCCTATTTTTCGGTGAATATATGGACAACCAACGATGGAACCAACAAGAACAAGATATGCTGCCACGACAGCAACAGGGGCAGCAACTGCCAATGCCGCAACAGCAAAATTTTTTATGGTATGATCAAAACCCGCAAAATTTTTTATACCATAACAGTTTTGCTGCAGAACCCGACCTGCCCTGGCAATGTCATCATCCTCAAGAGTAGTCAAATTCCTTAGAAGACACACTACAAGCCTTCATGGCACTCACTCAAGAAGTGTCGGTTTCTATGGACGCAAGTATCGCCAAGATGGATGCACTCTTGAGCAGACCGGCCCTCATTCATGCCACAGATGAACCTGAAATCCTGAGGCAAGGTGACGAGGATGCCCATATGAAGGAATACCCAACATATGATGAGTCTAAGCAACAACTTGCCATGGCAATGATCGAGGAGCCGGAATGGAGCAACACCGCGACAACGCTGAGTGAAATTCAAGAGAATGTCACGGCAGCAACCACTTCCGAGGCAGAAACCCCAGTCAAAGCGGAAACTGCCGCTTCAGCAGCAACTGATGCTGAAGCAGCAACCACATCAGAGGTATTTGAGGAACCAACGCCGGTGGATACAGAATCATCAAAGTCTCTACTGATGGAGATCTACGAGTGGTCAACAGAATTTCGTATAGAGAGTGATGGCACTTACCAATGTCCCATTGACCTGCAAAGTAACCTGACAACGGACTGTCAAAATAACTGGCTACCGCAGCAGCAGACACGACAGCAAGGGCTACATTCATCCACAACAACATTCAATGAAAACAAGGTAAGTTTGTGGCCGAATGTCAATTTGATTTTTTCTAATCATATATTCATGCCCACAGAAACACTATCAAGAAGGGAGGACTTCATGGACTACAAAGGGAAGAGAAAGAAAGGAGCCCCCACCATGAGAATAATCACCAGATGGAGGGTACGGATGGACTTCAAGAAGTACCGGAAACGACCCCTCAAGCATCAATAGAACAGGGAGCAGTTACTTTAGGAGTTGCCCATCAAGGCACTCCTAATTTAACTTAACTTATTTTATTGTAGTTTAATTTTATCTTATTTTATCTTTATTGTTTTAGGAATTAGAAATTTGATATTAGTTTTTAGTTTGTTTTTGTTATTAGGTAAACAGAGAAAACCCTTGCAATGACGATACAAGCAACCCGAGGAAGCTCTGCCTCCACCCCTGTCGCGGCAGCACTCATATTCTCAGGGCAGCAACCACAGATCCTCCGACAAAGTTCAAGGAGACTTCCCGACGACAGCTCCTCATACAAAGCTCCAGCAGCAGCAACGACAGCCGCACAACTTAAGTTTTCTTTTTCCTTTTCTCTGTCGCCTGCTGTATATACTATCTTTTTGTGATGTTTCACTTTTCTGTCATTTTTATTTTTTGTTTTTCATTTTTATGTCTTGTGTCATGCATTGAGGACAATGCAACCCTTGAGTTTGGGGGTAGGCAGTCCTCCTAATTATTAATATAATATTGCATTTAGTTTTAATTGTGTCGCATTTATTTTATGCAAAAAAAATGAAAATATTGAAAACTTTGGCTGAAAACTGTGACTTGAACTTACCTGCTGTGATAGTCCTGTCGTGGCAGCAACTTTAGGATAGTCTTTAGGAGAAGTTTAGAGCCTTTCTATAGTTCTGAAAACTTAAACACCATTGTGACTGTTATACTGCTTAGACTGCTTTTAGCCAAACTAGAATAGAAAACTTAGCACTTAGAGTAGAAAATAGACTAGAATCTCAGGAAACCTAGAGGTGCCCACCACTGGCTCTAGGCAGATAACCAGAGAAAAACTTCTAGAGGTGCCTATCACCGGCTCTAGAACAGTTAACTAGAGGTGCCTGAAATACTGGCTCTAGTAGAAAAAAAGAAGAAATTAGAAAAAAAAGAAATAACTAGAGGTGCCCGATTCTGGCTCTAGTAAGAAGAAGAAAGAAATCAGTCTCGTAAGAAAAGAAAAAAAAACTCTAAACAAGCTAAAGTATAATATTCTAGTGAAACTAAGAGAGTCTTGGCATATAACTGTTCAAAAGCATGCACACACTGCACGAGGACTATAAAGAGATTCCGGACATATCCTAGATTATCCGACAGGGTGCTGCCATCACCGGGAACGAACGACGGGTAAGGGAAAGGTCACTGTTTGAAAGCCAAAACAAAAATATTTCATTATTCTTTTAGGTCTGAATTTCTTGAGGACAAGCAAAGATTCGAGTCTGGGGTGTGATCAGTGCATAAAAGTTCTATATTTTACCCATCATTTATCCTTATTTTTGCTGCACTCAAGCATGTTTAACTGCATTTTAGGTTAAGTTTTGCATAAACATCACATTTAGATAAAACTGCGCAGATACTGCTAAATTTGGTTACTTTTGCAGGTATCTGCCGTGGCAGCAGTCGTAACAGCATCCAGGGCAGCAGTCATGACAGCACCCAGGGCAGCAGTCGTGACAGCACCTAGGGCAGCAGCCGTGACAGCACCCAGGGCAGCAATCGTGGCGGGCGCTGGGCAGCGATGCAGAAAAGCTGGAATGAGCAGTCAAGGAGGACGATGCTGCCATGGTTGCTGCCGTGACAGCAGAGGACGACAGTAGTTTTGAGGAGAAGAAGCAAAGTGGACCTCGACAGATAGAGAAAATTCAGCCCGTCTGTCGTGTGAAATCACCATATTTTTCCAAGCCCTAGATCAGAAGATATTCCAAGCCCAAAGTTCAAGGAGAGATAATCCCAAGAAACAAGGAGGACGGCTGGAAAGTAGATTCCTTGAAGATTTAGTCTTTATTAGAATCATACTTTAAATTAAAGTTGTAATCCTTGTTAAATTAGATAACTTGAGCCCAAAGCTTATATAAGGGCATATATCTTAACCTAGAGGCATAACCCCATAACCGATTACCCTAGCCTTCTCTCTCAACCTCTAGTCATTTTCCTTCTCACACCATGTTCTAAATTCCCCCTAGGGCCACGGGTTGATTTGTAAAGTAATTGCAAGGGTTGTTTTGTTTTAGGAATTTTCAGTTCAATAAAATAAACTTCAAGTTCTCTTATTTTGGTTATTAATATCTTGCAAGAGCATCGGGAGAGCATTGTGAGGTTATCTATTTACTTAGCATCGGGAGAGTTAAGTATACGAAAGAAATAAGAGCAAGTTCTCTAGTTTATAGTTGAACTATCTCGGGCCTAGGGATAGGACGAGGTTAAGTGGCTAAAGAATAATTCATCCACATCAGTGTTCATCCTTCGATTCATGCCGAGAGGTATCATCAAAGACTTGATCATCGACAGACTTGGACCTAGGGATAGGCCAAGGCACATCTGGGATTCTTGCCAAACTTGAAGTACGGAGTTGAGTGTTTGCTGCCGCGACAATCAACGGACTGCTGCCGCAACAGGTGCTGCCGCGACGGGCGCGACGAAAGAACTGGATTTCCTAAACTCTGCAATACCTGCACTACTGAGCAATTCAATACCAGCCCATTCTCTCTATCTTGATATCTCTACTCTTTTATTTAAGTATTCTTTATTATTTTCGTGACAATATCTTAAATCATTCTTTTTCCCCTTGTGCAGATAGCAAAGGAAAGGGTTAGCCCAGTCCCTGTGGAGACGATATCCGATACTCTAGTATCACTTTATTACTTGCGACGTGTACACTTGCACTCAATTGCGATAGACTATTTTACACGCAACAGAGGGATGTGATGAGGTGTGGCAGGTAAAGCGGACCTGCCGGTCTGTGTGTGCACTCCAAGATGCTTTCACGTATATAGATGCCCATGTTAATGGGCCTCTCATGTAGTATGGAGTGAATTAAGGCTAACTTGGGCTGGTCGACCGTTGTATTGTGTGATGTCGGCATGATACGCTTTTTGATAAAAGCATTCCATAATTTAGCCTCCGGCAGTAGTTGAGTCCTCTTTACTGTCCGTGGATTCTTGTGGCTGGTGTTCCATTGAGTTCCCTCATCTGTCAGCTCTGCCATGACAGCATCATAGGCAGCAGGGTCTAATGTGTTGAGGAACTGTTGGTGAGCGTCGTCGTTGCTGCCAACATAGAATCCATACAGTGTGTTAATGTACTCAGCTTCGAATGGCACTTCCTTTCCCCGTACGACAACTGATGTCGCTGTCCTGCTGTTAATGGGTGCGTAGAAATCTCGCACCAATGAGACGTTCATCTCCTCAGGCTGTTCGGCAAAGAGCTGCCACTGTAGAGCTCGAATTTTTCAGGCTATGAACGGCTTTAGACCCAGATTTTCCTCTTCTGTCGTGTAAATGAATCCCCTTTCTTCCCACATGTCTCTGATCTGAAATGAGCGTGGGATGGTTGATGTCGGTGTGGAGCTGGAAGCAGCATTCCTACGGGTTTGCCTGGAAGTCATTGTTGCAAGGGTTGTGAAAATGAAAATGAAAGCAAGAAAATTCTAGAGGAGTAAGTAAGAAGAGTAGAAGTGAGTGAAAAGGACAAAATGAAACGGGGTTTATATAGAGAAGAATTTGCTGCCCGTTGGAGCTGTAACGGCAGACGCGAATAATGGGGCCAGCTGTTACGCGGTAGCGTGTTTGACGCGTCTGTTACGCGGTTCCGTGTTTGCTGCGCGTCTGTGACGTGTTTCCGTGTCTGTCGTGACAGCGTGTTGATAGCCTGTATTTTCCGCGTCTGTCGCGGCAGCTGTAACGACAGGCTCTAAAATTTGGGCTTTGTTGGGCTGGTGGATGGTGGGCTGAATTCACTTCTCATGTTCTTCTTGACTCCTTTATTTCCTAAAAACAATAAAAATAAAACATTATTCAAATAAAATAAATCTTATTTCCTAAATAATATGTAATAAAAATAAAAATTAGGTTAAATTAGGGATGCCTGGTGGGGCATCTCCTAAGGTAACCACTTCATGTATTATTGGGGCTTCAGTCCCCTGATAATGCTTCAAGCGCTGTCCGTTGACTTTGAATTGATGCTCGTCTTTTAATAATTGGATTGTGATGGCACCATGGGGAAAAACCTGTATGACTTGGAACGGGCCAAACCATCTAGATTTTAGCTTCCCTAGGAAGAGTTTCAGTCTAGAATTGAATAGCAATACAAGCTGCCCTGGGCAGAACTGTCGTGGCAGCAACTTCTTGTCATGCCACTTCTTAGTTTTATCCTTGTAGATTCTTGCATTGTCATAGGCCATTATCCGGATTTCTTCAATTTCGTTCAGATCCAATAGCCTTTTCTGCCCTGCCTTGTCCAAGTCCATATTCACTGCCTTGATTGCCCAGTATGCTCTATGCTCTATCTCGACAGGTAGATGACATGTTTTCCCGTAAATCAATCGGTATGGAGACATTCCCAATGGAGTTTTAAAAGATGTCCTATAAGCCCATAATGCATCATTAAGGAGTAAAGACCAATTTTTCCTAGTTGGCTTAACCATCTTTTCAAGAATGTTCTTAACTTCTCTGTTGGATATTTCAGCTTGTCCATTGGTCTGTGGGTGATATGCTGTCGCTATCCGATGCTTAACATCATACTTTTTCAAGGCAGCAGCAGTAACACTGTTGTCGAAATGTCTCCCTTCATCACTGATGATAGCCTTAGGGATGCCAAACCTAGAAAAGATATTCTTGTGTAAAAACCTTTGGACTGTCTTGGCATCATTCTTTTGAGTTGCGATAGCTTCAACCCACTTAGAGACATAGTCTATTGCCAAGAGGATGTAAAGATTCCCACATGAAGATGGGAATGGTCCCATAAAATCAATCCCCCAAATGTCGAAAATCTCGACTTCAAGAATGTTCTGCAGCGACATCTCGTTTCTCCTGGAGATGTTTCCTGTCCGTTGGCACCTGCCACAGCTCTTGTAGAAGATTTGAGCATCTTTATACAGCGACGGCCAATAAAACCCTGACTGCAGCACCTTGGCAGCAGTTTTGTTGCCTTCTAAGTGTCCCCCATACTGTGAAGCATGGCAGTGATGAAGTATGTCTTCTTGCTCCTCATGTGGTACGCATCTTCGTATAACCTGATCTGCACAGATTTTGAAAAGAAGAGGTTCGTCCCAATAATAATGCTTAACATCATTTTGGAACCTCTTCCTGGCTTGATAATTGAGGTCAGAAGGAATTATTCCGCTAACTAAGAAATTAACGAAATCAGCATACCAGGGAAGTTCAGAAGACTTACATGCCGCCATGGCTGTCGTGGCAGTGATTACGGCAGCAAAGAGCTGCTCATCTGGGAAGGTCTCCAATATATTTGGCTCGTCTATCGGTAGACTCTATCCCTTCTCCAACCTTGACAAGTGATCTATTACTTGATTTTCTGTCCCCTTTTTGTCCTTGATTTCAAGGTCGAATTCTTGCAATAGCAGGATCTACCGTATCAATCGAGGCTTTGCATCCTTTTTCGTGAACAGATACTTTAAAGCAAAGTGGTCTGTGTGCACTATGACCTTCGTTCCAAGTATGTATGAACGAAACTTGTCAATGGAGAATACCACAGCTAATAACTCATTCTCTGTGGTGGTGTAGTTCACTTGGGCGTCGTTCAGTGTCTTGCTGGCATAGTATATGACATGAAATAATTTGTCTCTTCGCTGCCCAAGTGCTGCCCCGAAAGCATAATCACTAGCATCACACATAATCTCAAATGGCTGTGTCCAGTCTGGTGGCTGTACTATTGGGGCTGTTACCAGCTTTTCCTTCAGAACCTTGAATGCTTCAGTACATTCTTCGTTAAAGTCAAAGGGTCGGTTATGCTCTAGAAGATGGCATAGGGGCTTGGTGATTTTTGAAAAATTTGCAATGAACCTTCGATAAAAACCAGCATGTCCTAAGAAACTTCTGATTCCCTTGACTGTGGTGGGTGGCGGCATCTTTTCGATCACTTCTATCTTAGCCCTGTCGACTTCTATGCCACGGTAGCTAATCTTATGGTCAAGGACTATCCCTTCATCCACCATGAAGTGGCATTTTTCCCAATTCAAAACTAGGTTTGCTTTTTCACATCTTTCGAGTACCTTTTGTAGGTTGCCTAGGCAGCTGTCAAAATTGTCTCCAAAGACTGAAGTCATCCATAAAAATCTCTAGGAAGTCTTCCACCATATCGGAGAATATGGCCATCATGCACCTTTGGAAGGTGGCGGGTGCATTGCATAGTCCAAATGGCATTCTTCTAAAAGCATAAGTTCCGTAGGGGCATGTGAATGTCGTCTTTTCTTGATCTTCCGGTGCGATAGCTATTTGATTGTAACCTGAATAACCATCAAGAAAACAATAGTAAGGTTTACCCGCTAATCTATCAAGCATTTGATCAATAAAGGGTAAAGGAAAGTGGTCCTTTCGGGTAACTTTGTTAAGCTTCCGATAGTCCATACAAACCCTCCAACCGGTCACAGTCCTGGTTGGGATTAGCTCATTGTTTTCGTTGGTCACCACGGTCATTCCTCCTTTCTTGGGAACACATTGCACCGGGCTCACCCATTTGCTGTCCCAGATGGCGTAAATTATACCAGCATCTAACCATTTGATTATCTCTTTACGCACCACCTCTTTCATCGCATGGTTTAGACGCCTTTGAGCATCTATAATCGGCTTATGATCGTCCTCGAGAAGGATTTTATGCATACATAATGTCGGACTAATGCCTTGAATATCAGCTATCGTCCATCCAATTGCCTTTTTGTGCTGCTGCAGCATCCCTATTAAATGTTGTTCCTGTTCCTGCATCAACTTGGAAGAGATGATTACGGGCAACGTATCATTTGAACTAAGAAAAACATATTTTAGCTGCCCTGGCAGGGGCTTCAGTTCTAAAACAGGGGGCTCAACAGTTGATGGCTTTTAGATTGCATGGTTATCCGAAGTATAATTTAAAGGTTCGAATAACTTACCTGGACGATCGCCGATCCAGTTTACCTCCTCCTAATCTTCAGTATCAGATGTATCAGATTCTAAGGAGTTGATGTCGTCGGTGCTGTCGTGACAGTCTTGTAAGTGGCTGCCGAGGCAGTGACCAATTTTTATGTCGTAACAGCCCGACCTGATGCAGGGTTGGTCAAGGGTAACTTCAGTGATAACCTTGCATTCTTCTTCTGCATCAGCGTGCTTCATAGCTTGGAGAACATTCAACTTTATCTCTTGATCATTCACTCTCATGGTGAGTTCTCCTTTTTCCACATCAATCAGTGATCTTCCCGTGGCTAAGAAGGGTCGCCCCAGGATGATTGGTGCGTTTTCATCTGCTTCACAATCTAAAACAAGAAAGTCAGCAGGAAAAATAAATTTATCCACTCTTACCAGAATATCTTCGATTTTTCCTTCTGGATGAACGTAAGAGCGGTCTGCCAGCTGCAGAATTACTGTCGTGGGTCGAGCTTTTCCAATACCTAATTTCTGAAAAACAGATTTTGGCATTAAATTAATACTAGCACCAAGATCACAAAGTGTCTTACCCACATATTTATCTCCGATTACACAAGGTATGATGAAGCTCCTCTGATCCTTCTTTTTTTGGGGTGGTTGCTTATGAAGAATACTCATGCATCCTTCTGTCATCTTAACTGTTTCAAACTCCCCAAGTTTAGATTTCTTCGACATGGCATCCTTGAGAAATTAGGCGTAACTGGGCATCTCCCTAACGGCATCTAACAGCGGAATGTTAATATGAACCTACTTAAAAATATCATAAATCTTTTTAAGCTGTGATTCTTGCTTCAACTGCTGTAACCGTTGAGGAAAAGGAGGTGGGGGACGATAATCAGCAATACGTCCTTCCCGCTGCATACGAATCTGAGGAGGTTTGGGTTCATCATTTTTCTCCTCTGTCACTTCTGTTGTTGTAACAGGCTCATCGGCAGCAGGCTGTTTGTTACCTGTCGGGGCAGCTTCCTCGACAGGTCTGTCCAAGGTTGGTTTCTTCACTGTTTCAGCTTCCTTCTCTGGCCCTGGTAGTTTCTTCCCACTCCTGGTAGTTATGGCTTTACACTGCTCATGTGTGGGCTGCCTAGCATTTTCAGTATTGCTAGGAAATCCGCCAGTCTGCCTTGGGTTGATATGTTGGAAAACCTGACCCATCTGTGTCTCCAAAGATTTCAGAGTAGCTTCATGATTTGTCATCCGCATCTCTGTTTTATCCATGAATGTCTCTGTTTTCTTGACAAATTGATTCATGTTCTCAATATAAGTTCTTGTCTGAGACATAAACGTAGCCAGAGTCTGTTCCAGTATACTGTTTGTGGCAGCTGGTGGTTGTTGTTGCTGCTGCTGCAGTTGCTGTCGAGTCAACAATCTAGGTCCTCTCTGATTCTGATTATTGTGTGCTTGAGGATTCAAGGCATTATTAGGATTACTCCAAGAAAACTTGGGATCCTTTCTCCAGCTGGGATTGTAGTTGTTGGAGTTGTAATTCTGCTTGTAGTTTCCAACATATTTTCCCTCTTCTAACTGTATAGGACACTCATCTGAACTATGATTTCCCTCAAATATTTCACATACCTCTTCGACAGCAAATACCAGCTGTGAATCATCGTTCAAAAGCTTCTTCATTACCTTAGTAAGGTATGCCACCTGTGATTTCATTGTGATGTCGGCCTCATAATCCTTAACAGCTAGGACTCGTTTACCCCCTCTTCTTGCTGTCGGAAACTGCTCCTTATTCTTAGCCAGATTTTTCAATACTTGCATTGCCTCATCCGGGTCTTTGTCCAATAGTAATCCGTTTGCTGCTGAATTAATTCGAATACGAGTTTGTAAGTTGGCAGCATTATAAAACTTTGTTACCTGGTTCCAGACGGGGAATCCATGCATTGGGCAGTTCCGTAGAAGAGTGGTAAATCTGTCCCAGGCCTCGTGCATCGGCTCGTCATCTTCATGTTGAAAAGTAGCAATTTCATTACGTAATCGCTCAGATAAATGTGAAGGATTAAAACGAGATAAAAATTCACGAGACAAATTTGCCCAAGTTCTAATTGAACCCGGCGTAAGTTTATTCCACCAAGTCTTTGCTCTGTCCCTCAATGAATGGGGAAATAACCGAAGCCTCAGTATCTCCGGATTAACTCCTGGTAGTCTAAACGAACCACAGATTTCCTGGAACATTTTTAGATGCTCCCTTGCATCCTCTGTAGCAGCACCACTAAATTGACCGGCGTTGTTGATCATGCTAAACATAATAGGTTTCAGCTCGAAGTTGTCAACATCTATATCTGGCAGCGTGGTTTCTAGTTCTACATGGTCGTTCAAAATGTAGTCACGACAGGACCGTCGTCCGGCAGCGACAGCAGGGTTGCCGACAGGAGGTATAACCGCTCTATCTCCAACAGGAGGGTTGTTACCCAGGGGGTTTCCTTGGTTGGCCATCGTCTCTAACTGTTCCTCAAGGTACTCGTTCCTGGCTAGTATGTGACGAAGTCGGTTCTTGAGATTGAATGATCGTTCGATTTCCGGATCTAATGGATACTCAGGATCTTTTCCTCGTCTCGATCTGCGCATAAACAAGACACCTTGTGAAAAGCAAGAGTTGAATCAAACCAAAGAAAATCAGAAAATAAAAATTAAAATGAAAAGTGCAGTAAAAGAAAAGGTAGAGTTATGTTGTCATTCCCTGGCAACGGCGCCAAAAACTTGTTGCGTGTAAAATAGTCTATCGCAATTGTAGTGCAAGTGTACACGACGCAAGTATTAAAGTGATACGAAGTATCGGATATCGTCTCCACGGGGAGTGGGCTAATAGCTTCACCTTAGATTGATGCACAAGAGTAAAGAAAATATTTGAGAAAGTTGTCACGAAAATAATAAAGAGAACTTAAATAAAAGAGTTGAGAAATCAAGATAGAGAGAATGGGCTGGTATTGAATTGCTCAGTAGTGCAGGTATTGCTAAGTCGAGGAATATCAGTGCTGTCCTAGTTCCCGTCGCGGCAGCACCTGTCGCGGCAGCAGTCCGTTGGTTATCGCGGCAGCGATTACCCAACTCAGTACTTCAAGTTGTGCAAGAATCCCTGTTGTGCATTGGCCTATCCCTAGGTCCAAGTCTATCGATGAACACGTCTTTGATGATACCTCCCGGCGTGAATCGAAGGATGAACACCAATGTTGTTGAATTCTTCTTTAGCCACTTAACCTCGTCCTATCCCTAGGTCCGAGATAGTTTAACTATAAACTAGAGAACTCACACTTATCTCTTTCGTATACTTAACTCTCCCGATATTAAGTAAATAAATAACCTCGCAATGCTCTCCCGATACTCTTGCAAGATGTTAATAACCAGAATAAGAGAACTTGAAGTTTATTTTATGGAACTGAAAATTCCTAAAACAAAAGCAACTATTGCAACTACTTTACAAAGCAACTCGTGGCCCTAAGGGGAATTTAGAACATGTTGAGAGGATGAAAACGGCTAGGGTTTTGAGAAGAAGGCTAGAGAATGGTTGATGTCTTCCTAGGTCGAAATACATGCCCTTATATAGGCTTTGGGTCCAAGTTTTCTAAAATAGCAAGAATACAACTTTAAATTAAAGTACAATTCTAATAAAGACTAAATCTTCAGAGAATCTATCTTTAAGTCGTCCTTCTTCTTGCTTGGGATTTTCTCTCCTTGAACTTTGGACTTGGCATTCCTTTCGATCTGGGGCTTGGAAAAATATACTGTTTTTACACGACAGACGGGCTGAATTTTCTCTATCTGTCGAGGTCCACTTTGCTTCTTCTCCACAAAACTGCTGTCGTCCTCTGCTGTCACGGCGGCAACCATGGCAGCATCGTCCTCCTTGGCTGCTTGTCCAGTTCCAGCTCTTCTGCTTCACTGCCCAGCGTCTGCCTCTCCTATCTGCTACAGCAGCAACCTGCAAAAGTAATCAATTTCAGTAGAAACTGTGTCTTTTAATATATTTGTGATGTTTAACTGTAAACTGACCTAAATGCAATGAATAATGCTTGAATGCAGCAGAAATATGGGTTAAAGAAGGAGTAAATAATAGAACTTTTACACACTCAACATTATTGCAGCAAGTTCTGATTTCCAGCCCAAGGGTAGGTGCTTCCATTTGCTTGGTATCGTTAGGGGCGGTCTTAGTACGAGTAAGCACTAGTGTTTTCTCTGCTGGTTACATTGTAAGAGCGGTGCTTTTTGTTTTGTGTAGTTTTCATTGACTGTTCAAAATCTCCCATTGATCTGGTGCACTCTTTTTCCTCCATCTTAGGTTTAGGGAGGTTTTTTAATGAGGTACCGATCTTTGGAGCTATGAATAAAATCCAAATTTCAAAAAAAAAATATTAAATACAACAAATAAGTGTATGGTAGGAGCTGGAATTTACATCGTAAAGATCACCAAAAATAACAGCATTTAGCCCCAAAATGTGATTTAACCAGATCTGCCTCCTACCACTCTAAACTGATCAATAAAACATTAAGCAGTGCAATAAGCAAGCACAAAAACAGTAGAAAATGTTCCATGTCAACTGACTTGGATAAGATGAAGCTAATTGGCATTGATGGTATATTACTTCTCATGTGCCAACATTGGGAGCTGGAGTCGATATAGGAGGGCCGTGTGAATATCTCCATTGATCACATGCCGAGCATTTATCTAGTTTCACACAGTTTTCCAAAGTGCAAAACTTGCAGGACCAAAATTTGTACTTGGTGCCGATGTCTCTGGGCCTTTCAGTGAAGCAAACCTCACATATTGGGGCAAATGGCTGCAACATTTTAACATCAAGGATGTGCAAAGTAAGTTACTATGAGGGATGATAGAACAAAAACTATACACAAACAGAAATGATATTGATGCATGAAACACTTACAGGATTCAATAAAGTACATGATCCGCACTCCCACATATCAGTTACTCCTCGATTTTCTGGAGAACCATCATCATTAAGCACGGGGACAGAAGACGAGGAGCTTGAAGGTATAAGGTTATTGGACTTGCAGCTTCGTTTAGGAGATTTGGCACCTTGATTAGAAGCAGATCCAACTACTGGAGATGTAGTTAAATCCACAAAATTGGATTTTGGTATATCTTGCCCCTGGCTTCGTTTAAGAGAGATTCCACCAAAAGCATGTCCGCTGGAAACATCTTTCACACTCGATCTTTCTGCTCCTTGATCCGTGTCCAAATGATCCTGCAAAGTATCAGCACAACTTTTTTCATCCCCAACAATCTCAGAACAATGAGAACCGCACCAGATATCATCTTGCAATCTCCTTTCTGCAGCCATTGCAGCTGCTTGTATAGGACTAAGTGCATCCTTAATGCTGCTGTCACCACCAAGGCGTTTAGGTCCAGAAGGTAATAGAGACCCCAAGCGTGCTCTGTTCTCTGCTGCAGTTAATGCAGTCTGGCGAAGAGATGAAAGCGGAGGTTGTCGGGAAAATCCACCCAAGCGCCTTCCAGGAATATCAAACCCCTCCCCTGTGCCAATTATTCCTTTTGACATGAGCTCCTCACATTCCTGCATCGATATAACAAGGAAAAATATGCAAAGACATAGAAAGGCTAGCATGCTGCCCTAATGAAATATAGATTTTCCAAACTATTTTAATATATCAAAGATTAAAACTAACATAGAGCTCAATACATTGTAAACAACAATCAAATCATTCAACTAACATATCCAATTCTGAATCCATTAATAGGCAATATCTTGAGTCTCTATAAACACCTAATAATTGCTTTCTCAATGATCCGATCCTGACCGGCCGAATCTCTCATTTAATAGCTTTCTATGGTTCTAACACAATAGCACGAACTTAGACAAGTCTTAACAGGAAAATTACAAGACATGATTCACATGAACCATCCATAAAATAGAATTCGGCACTGGAAAATGATGATCAAGGACTATATAAAAGAATGAAATGGACCTTTCTGAGTTCATCCCAAAGCTTGTAAAAACTAGCATTATGAGGACCATGAACATTATGGCAAAGCTCATGAAGCATTGTATCGAGAACTTGATCAAAGGGGTAAAAATCCCAATCCCGGTTCGGTCTCCTTAGTCTTAACTTCACGTGGATGCCACCTCCCACATTCAACCCTAACAAACGGGGATTGTTTGGACTACGAATAAGAAGAAGAAGAAAAGTCATCATATTGGGAAAAAAATCATTTCCTTTAACAAAATAAAAGATAAAAAATGAATAAAATTTAAAAAAAGATACCAGAATTCTGAGAGGAGCTTGACCCTCCATTTATGCTTACGCATAATGGGTTGAACTTGATTGGCGATTTTCTCTAAGATTTTTTTGGCTTCTTCTTCTCCAGGTTTCCTCTTCAATGCTTTGATTTCCCAAACCTTGTTTAAATCCCCCAAATTCATTTTCTTTTTCAGATGGGCAAAATCAAAACACTAATTCAAATAAAAACCCTTGATTTTTAAAAGGTTGAAACTTGAGGATAATATGCGAACTTCGTGGATTTTGGGGTTTTAATTCAGAGCGGGATTTTAAATTGGTTTGCGTGGGAAGTCTCTGTTTGGATGCAAAGATGTGGCTTTTCCAAAGAAGTTTAAAAGCTTTTTCTGTTTTTTTTTCCTGCTATCAACTAAGGATTATATTTTGATACACAAAATGTTCGAAAAGAAAATTTACACAAATCTTTCGTATTTAAGCTATAAAATTTAAAACTTAAATTTATAGCCCCAACACTTTAAAATTTAAACTCTAAATTCTAACTATAAACCTTAAATTCTACCCCTACAACCTAAATCTCTAAACCCTAAACCACAATCTAAATCTCTAAACTCTAAAATTAAAAAGACTTGTGTAAATTTTAAACTTGTATATCAAACTATTTTCTTAATATTATAGTATTTATAAATATAATTCCTTGATTCATAAATTTGTTTATTATTAAAAACTTATAATTAAACTACACTTTTATTTTATTTTATTTAGAATATTAAAATATATCAATTTAATAATTTAAATTTGATTATATTAAGTGATTTTTTGAAGCTTTGCATAAATGATTAAGGGATCGTTCGGCATTGCTGCAAGAACGACCGTTTCGCACACAAACGTTGAAGCATTGTTGAAAAGTTTCGATAAAATTACGTTGTCTTCGTTTTTACTGAATTTTGTATCTCAAAAGCTGACTTTTTCACCGTCAGTTTTTACTATGTTTTAACTAAACTGACACAATTCAAAACCAAAGTGAAAATAGATAAAAAGATGTAATATGTACAATACATGTCAAAGAAACGTGTTAGTATAAATACGCACCAAACAATAATTATAACGAATGCATATAAATTTTGTATTTAACCACTCAATGAGTGTGTATTAAAAGGTTGTATTTAAAAGGGTGAAAACTCAATATCTAACTAATGTTAATTTGATAATGAAAAATTAACTTAATTTTTCTTATATTTGTCCTTTTTTTTATTTCTTTGCTTACTTAAAACCCAATAAATACACGTTTTTTCAACTATGCCTTTCCAAGATCTTGCCAAGTAGATAAAGCTTGTCTTATCACTGGTGCCTTTACTTTAAAAAAAAATACATTTCAAAAATTATTCTTTAATTAATATTATTTTGAAAATTAATTTTAAATAAACATATTTAAAAAAAATTAGGGTGGTTAAAGGGGACGGGGAAATAAATTACTGAAAGAATTATTTTCTTTAGAAAATTCAATAATTTAGGTAACCATATAAAACTGTACAACTTATCATATTTAATTTCCTTATGTATAATAAA
This sequence comes from Hibiscus trionum, assembly GCA_030270665.1. Taxonomy (NCBI): domain Eukaryota; kingdom Viridiplantae; phylum Streptophyta; class Magnoliopsida; order Malvales; family Malvaceae; genus Hibiscus; species Hibiscus trionum. Next base: position 13,703,215 of record BSYR01000020.1, on the reverse strand, counting down.
GATCGAATCTTAATATTTATAATATTTTTATTTCACGTAAATTTCGAGGAATTTGGATGAATATTCTCTTTTGAAAAATTATTTGGACAATTATATCCCTCTAGAAATTATTTAAAAAATACACTCATTTGGTATATAAATACCCACATTCGGTACACGTAAGGCAAACTCGTGTTTGGCCAAACGTGAGTTATATGTAAAAAAAAACTTAGACTTTACTTTTTATTTACCCACTCAATACAGAACTCACGATTAGCCAAATGCGAGTTTACCTTACGTATACTAAATGTAGGTATTTTCCAAATGATTTCTGAAAGGGGGTATTTGTCTAAATAATTTTCCAAAATGGAGTATTCATCAATTCAGCCGTAAATTTATGTATAAAAAACATATATGTGAAGTTATGAACAGAATTTGATTGATGTAGAAAATCATACTGATGAATTTACAAATTGAATGTAAAAAAATTTTAGTCTTATAAAATTGGAACAACACACATTTTTCTTACAAATATCAATTTAATGCTATTTTAAAAAATAAGAATAGTATTTTTTACCTAAATTTGATTGATGTAGAAAATCATAACTGGATTCACAAATTGAATGTCAAAATTTATCTTTTTTATGTCTCTGAATTAATTTCTTTAATTCTTAATTGTATTACAGGTGATTCTAGTGTTAGGATCCTTAAAATTAGACTAATTTTAGGTTTCTCAGTAATACCGGTAGCCGGTACCTACGAAATTTGTTATGATACGATTACCTAATTTGTTACGGTATATGTAAGAAAAATGGTAGTTATTGAAAAGCTTATTGTGATAGTAAATTTTGTAGCTACCTTATCTCTTAAAGGATTACTCTATATGTTACAAAAAGAGTAAGTAATTTTGTACCTACAACATATCTCACCTCACCTACGTAATTCGTTACAAACTATATAGTAAAGAAGGTAACTACCGAATTTGTTACCTCATTTCTCCAAATCTTAAACCAACTCAACTTATGGTAAGGAATTTTGTAGCTACCATATCTCTTAAAGGATTACCCTTAAATTATAAAAACGTGTAAGAAATTTCGTACCTACAACATATCGCAACCCACCTACGTAATTCATTACACATATTACAGTAGATGAGGTAACTACCGAAAGTAGTACCTCATTTCTCCAAATCGTAAACCAACCCAACTAATGGTAAGGAATTTTGTAGCTACCTTATCTCTTAAAGAATTACCTTATATGTTAAAAAACGCGTAAGAAAATTTGTACCTACAACATATCTCATCCCACCTACGTAATTCATCACCAAATATATAGTAAAAAATCGTAACTACCGAATTTATTATCCCATATGTCTTAATCTTAAACCAACCCAACTTATGGTAAAGAATTTTGTAGCTACCTTATCTCTTAAAGGATTACCCTCTATGTTACAATATGCGTAAGAAATTTTGTACCTACAACATATCTCACCTAACTTACGTAATTCGTTACAAATTATATAGTAAAAAAGGTAACTACCGAATTTATTACCTCATATGTCCTAATCTTAAACCAACCCAACTTATAGTAAGCAATTTTGTAGCTACCTCATCTCTTAAAGGATTACCCTATATGTTACAAAATGCGTAAGAAATTTCGTACCTACAACATATCTCACCTCACGTATCTAATCCGTTACAAAATATATAGTAAAGAAGGTAACTACCGAATTTATTACCCCATATGTCCTAATCTTAAACCAACCCAACTTATGGTAAGGAATTTTGTAGCTACCTCATCTCTTAAAGGATTACCCTATATGTTACAAAGCGCGTAAGAAATTTCGTACCTACAACATATCTCACATCACGTGCCTAATTCGTTACACAATATATAGTAAAGAAGAAAACTACAGAATTTGTTACCCCATATGTCCTAATCTTAAACCAACCAAACTTATGGTAAGGAATTTTGTAGCTATCTCATCTCTTAAAGGATTACCCTATATGTTACAAAACGCGTAAATAATTTCGTACCTACAACATATCTCACATCACCTACCTAATTCGTTACACAATATATAGTAAAGAAGGCAACTATCGAATTTGTTACCCTATATGTCCTAATCTTAAACCAACCCAACTTATGGTAAGAAAATTTGTAGCTACCTCATCTCTTAAAGGATTACTCTATATGTTAAAAAGCGCGTAAGAAATTTCATACCTACAACATATATCACCTCACATACCTAATTTTTTACACAATATATAATAAAGAATAAGGTAACTACCAAATTTGTTGCTCCATATGTCCTAATCTTAAACTGTAGAACTAAGGTTTTGATATAATATTTGAAAAATGTTTTGGACTAAATTGAAAAGAATTTAAAATATGTTTTTAGTCAAAAACAACTTGAAAATATGTTTAAGGGTTTTAAAGGCTTTGGAATGGTTTTAAAATGTATTTAAAGGTTTTTTTAAACTACCAAAATTCCAGTAGCCAAAACCCGTACCGATACGCCTAACCGTATCGATACGGTGTATTTTGAAATAGCCCAACGGCCATAAATGGTACTATTCCCAACGGCCATAAATGGTACTATTCCCAACGGCCATAAATGGAACTATTTCCAACGGCTATAAATGGTACTATTCCCAACGGCTATAAATGGTACTATTCCAACGGCTATAAACGGCTATATTCCCAACGGCTATAAACGGCAATATTCCCAACGGCCATAAACGGCTACAAACTCAATTGGTGCTATAAATTGAAGGCTGGAACACTTGAAGAATGCAAGAGACAACATCCAAGCTTAATGTTCAAGAGAAATTGAGTTCAAGTCTTTATTTTCTTCATTTCTCTTGTATATATTGTATAGAGAGTGTTTTTCATTGTTTTTATTCTTTACACTCTTGTGAGCTTTAATTTGTGTAAACACCCACCTAGAGAGGTATTTAGTTTACCAAACAAATCCCTTGTAAAAGGAGAGGTTCTAGTTTAGCCTTGAGAGAAAAACTAGAGTTGGTTCTATCTTAGCCAAGTCCAAAAGATAGGGTTGTAACGGTTTCCTCCTGAGCCTGGAAAAGGGGACGAATTCATTGTTGAGTGAATTGGGAAATCCTTAGTGGTGTGCTAAGGTAGTGGATGTAGACTCGGTTGAGTAGTCGAACCACTCTAAAATCATCGTGCAAATTTTCTACCTTTCTTTCGGTTTTAGCCAATTCAACCACCAAGCAATTACAACCCTCATTGACGGTTTCGGTGATCGATTCGAGCGTGCCTAAAAACCCAACAATTGGTATCAGAGCCTCGTCTCCATCGAAGGACTAACATCCGGGAGTAAAGATCATTTGCTCGAAGTCCACCGTTCAAGAAAATGGCAAGATTTGAAGAAGGCCGCTCTATCTCGTGTCCTCCGCTCTTCGAAGGAGAAGCATACTTCCAATGGGCAAATATCATGAAATTATTCATCAAGTCTCAAGACTATGAGGTTTGGGACATCGTTGAAGATGGGTATTTGGAAGCTCCAAAGAAGAAGAAAAAGCAAAGGAGTGCCAACGACACGAAGGCAAAGCTAAACACCAAGGCGATGCACATTCTCTATTGTGGCCTTAACGAAGAAGTTTCCAAGAAAATCTCCACATGCAAAAGTGCCAAAGAATTATGGGAGAAACTTGAGAAGCTTTATGGCAACAAGAATGGAGAAAAGAAAGATGATGATCAATCATGTGCAAACCTTCTCTCCAATCCAAAGGTGGATGGTGTTTTGGCTCTCGAGGAGCCTAAGGTATCTTCTAACTCAAATGAATTAAATTCATATTCTTTTGATGAGTTACAAGATGCATTTGATGAATTATTTTTGGAATTTGAGACCATGAATTCCAAATTTAAGAAAATGATTTCAAAACTTGAAATTGAAAATGATTTTCTTTTAAAAACAAAATTGGATTTTGAAAACCAAAATAAAATTTTGAAAAATGATTTAGAGTTTTCAAAAACAAGTAAAGATGTTTTAGAAAAAGAAAATCTTGATTTGAAAGTTAAGCTTGAAAGCTTAACAAAAGAAAAAGAAATTGTTTTCAATAATTCATCTTGTCACATAATGGCAAAATGCTCACATTGCCATTATCATGGTCATTCCTTACATACTTGTCCTATTAGGAATAGAAAGTCTTATAGGATTAGACAAGTATGGGTTCCCAAGGGAACTAAAGACATTGTGACTAACGTAAATGGATCCAAAGCAATTTGGATACCAAAAATCAAGTGAATGTCTTTTGTAGGTGTGTTGGAGCAATGGCAAGCAAAGCAAAATCAAAGAATGCTCAAATCACACATGAGAAGAAGATTGGGTAACCTCTAAGCTTAATTACTTCATTTTATACATTTGGTTATCTAATTTTTGTTTAAAGTCTTGGATTATCTGTTAAGCCTAATATGATGCAATGAGTAAGGGGGAGCCAGTTTTTTTTTTAAACCAAAATTTTAAGTGTGTCAAAATTTTTTTTGCCTCCTATGTTATCTTGAACTTAAATGTCATTTTAAATTCTTTTTGATATAACAAAAAGGGGGAGAAATGGTTTGAAAAATTGAATTTTCAAATGAATAAGGGGGAGCTTTATATGATTTCATATCTTAATCTCTTATTCACAATTTTAAAGCTAAAGGGGGAGAATCCCAAACAAATTTTTCAAGTTGGTTTTATTATATCAAAAAGGGGGAGATTGTAGAACTAAGGTTTTGATATAATATTTGAAAAATGTTTTGGACTAAATTGAAAAGAATTTAAAATATGTTTTTAGTCAAAAACAACTTGAAAATATGTTTAAGGGTTTTAAAGGCTTTGGAATGGTTTTAAAATGTATTTAAAGGTTTTTTTAAACTACCAAAATTCCAGTAGCCAAAACCCGTACCGATACGCCTAACCGTATCGATACGGTGTATTTTGAAATAGCCCAACGGCCATAAATGGTACTATTCCCAACGGCCATAAATGGTACTATTCCCAACGGCCATAAATGGAACTATTTCCAACGGCTATAAATGGTACTATTCCCAACGGCTATAAATGGTACTATTCCAACGGCTATAAACGGCTATATTCCCAACGGCTATAAACGGCAATATTCCCAACGGCCATAAACGGCTACAAACTCAATTGGTGCTATAAATTGAAGGCTGGAACACTTGAAGAATGCAAGAGACAACATCCAAGCTTAATGTTCAAGAGAAATTGAGTTCAAGTCTTTATTTTCTTCATTTCTCTTGTATATATTGTATAGAGAGTGTTTTTCATTGTTTTTATTCTTTACACTCTTGTGAGCTTTAATTTGTGTAAACACCCACCTAGAGAGGTATTTAGTTTACCAAACAAATCCCTTGTAAAAGGAGAGGTTCTAGTTTAGCCTTGAGAGAAAAACTAGAGTTGGTTCTATCTTAGCCAAGTCCAAAAGATAGGGTTGTAACGGTTTCCTCCTGAGCCTGGAAAAGGGGACGAATTCATTGTTGAGTGAATTGGGAAATCCTTAGTGGTGTGCTAAGGTAGTGGATGTAGACTCGGTTGAGTAGTCGAACCACTCTAAAATCATCGTGCAAATTTTCTACCTTTCTTTCGGTTTTAGCCAATTCAACCACCAAGCAATTACAACCCTCATTGACGGTTTCGGTGATCGATTCGAGCGTGCCTAAAAACCCAACATAAACCAACTCAACTTATGGTAAGGAATTTTGTAACTACCTTATATCTTAAAGGATTATTATATATGTTATGAAACACGTGATAAAAATGATACTTACAACATATCTCAGAAAACCTACATGATTCGTTACAAATTATATGGTAAAAAAGATAACTACCGAATTTACCACCCCATATATCCTAATCTTAAAAAATATCTCCACATTTTGAATCGATATTGTTCATTTCATATCGAAACTGTTCATGTTGTATCTTCTAATCTTAAACTCTCCCCACTTATGGTTAGGAATTTTGTGGCTACCTTATCTCTTAAAGTGTTACTCTATACGTTATAAAACGTGTGATAACTTAAACCATAACTTTCATTAACATTGCATCATAACAAACTAAATTTTCATTGCATACCAGTATTTAAGGCTTAAAATATTACAAAACATGACCATTCGTCATACAAACATAGCTTAAACCATATCTTTCATTAACATAACCCACCCAAGATTCATTACATACAAGTATCGTTTAAACTATTGTTTTCCCTTGTAGCATCGAAACACCAGTTGACCAGAAGAAACCCTTATCTCCACACTTTTTTCATTGCATGCCCATAAAAAATGCAATCAATGCAATTGAACCTATGATTGTAAAAACTCAAGCAAATTTTTCATTTCGTCTGTTCCTATCGTTGGCTTTGATTTTTTCAGGAGACTGAAAAAAGGAAATTTTGTCCGAAGATTCATTGGAGGATCATACCATAGAAAAAAATTACAGGCTTTGTAAAATTTATTTTCGTAATTGGAACACCCATAAAATCGTCGGCTTGGGTTGTCATCTGTCCATACAGTCTTCAACATTGCCTCCTTGTCACACCTACAAAACAGAATTTCGTGAGCCTTATCCATTGCAGCCATGTCCTTCACACCTGCAATTCGTGTGTTCTTCTTATTAGTCGAAAATGATTGCTGATAGGTTTAAGATTTGTAATATCTATAATAGGGATAATTATAATGGTCAATTATTTAAATAATAAATTGCAACATCCATGTGGACTACCACCGATATAGGCAATACAAATGCGAGAAGAAAATTTTAAAATACATATGTTCAATTTTTTCTGACTAGTACCGATATATGTCATACATACCGATATAGTTATAGCTTCCATGCCATTCACTTTATGTTCCTATTAATATCTGTTGAAAAGTACCGATACTAGTAACCCAGACACGTTCTTCAACATCCACATTTCATACAAATATAAGTGATCTAACCCTAAAACTAAACGCGATTTGACGTGTTTCACTTTAGTAATGAAAAATTATTAAACCCACCGTTACAATAATCCCTCTAAATCATTAGTAAACCCTATGTTTTTTTTCAAAACCTTAAAAATGTTTCATACCCGAGTATTATTTTTGTTCCTACTAACACAGAAATTAAACATTACCTCCATTCAATGCCTTCTTGAAGTACCAAAATATTATATGCACTCCCTTTGCACGACACCTTCAATCAAAACGAAACAATCTTTTAAAGTCACCAGAGAGAGTTGAAGAGAGAAACTCACGTAACTTTTCTAACAGTACCGATACGATTCTTCTTCACTTAACGAGTCTTAATTTTGGGATATCGTTTTATCGGTTCTACCTTAACTTTTTTTTCTTTCAACAGCTCAGATCAATTTGACCTAGATCTAACAGTAGTACCGATGCGACTTAAGATTAGCTTAGTTTTTTTGTTTGAAATAGCTACTGAATTTTCATTAAATCATAGAAAAATTCAATTACAACGCAATTAAGAAGAAAAAAATTTGGGTTAAAATAACCCAAAAAATTCTTACAACTCAAAAACAATGAAAACGAAAATTTCTATGGAAATAGGCATACCAACGAAAATTCAAAAGCTTCCTGATTCTCCTTGTCTCTGTCCAAACGAGACGCATAAAGAAGGAAGGAGTGGTGCGCGATCCATTCTGTCAAGTAAAAGGTACCGCTACCTATGACTGATTTTATCGGCAAACAACCATCAACGAGTGGGGATAAAACATTCCAAGTGACCACCGACAACACCATGAATCAGAAACTAGCGCCAAGCGAATCTCTGTGCGAACAACAATCGAACGCTAGGGTATGCTGAAATCTGCCACGAAGACAGATGAACCAAACAAAAAAAAATAAAACAAAAACATGTCACAAAGACAGAAAAAGAAGCGTGTCACTATGATAAAAAAAGAGCGTGCTACAAAAGTAGAGATTTTTATTAAAATAAAAACAAAAAAACTATAAAATCGGTGGTCGACAACCAATACGAAGATTGATTGCCGACCACCGATTAAAGGGATTGAACAAAAGAAAAAGCGGCTAAAATTAAAATAATTTTGAGAGAGCGGCTAGGGTTTTTAGCGGCTAGGGATTTACTCTATGATTAGCTTAGTTTTTTTTTTAAACAATGATTAGCTTAGTTTTAAAGTTCCTAACGTTAGAATCACCCTTGTATTACTTTACTTGCTCTAAAAATAGTTAATTACATTTTATGATGAAACAAAAACACAAAACCCAACAAGCAAGTAGATTATACAATGTAAAAAAAAAAAAGAAAAACTCAAAACTTTTTCATTTTCTTACAAAAGTTAGATCATTAACACCTTAATTTTTTATTGGGTAAACTACTCAAATGACCACCTAATTATGAGGTTAGTGTAGGTACGACCACCATACTTTTAATTGTGTCATTATAATCACTTGACTATTTAAATGATATTAATCAAGCCACCTACAGTTAAAACATAACAGAGAGTATATTGTGACAGTTAATAAATGTTTGTATAATTATACATTTAGCTCATATTATTTACACATTTTAATCAATTTGATCATAATTTTAATTAAATAAAATAAATTAATTATTCAATTAGGTGGTGACATGTGTTGTGACCACTTAACACATTGACTGTATTTGAGAAAATATTTTGCTGTTTTAAGGAATAGAAGTTTATTACTATGTTTTTTGCCTTCTCAGACTACTGTTGTAACGACAAGAAGGGTTGTTGAACGACTTGCTGTTATCTATGTTTCCGTTTGCCTGGAGAAAGCTTTTCACGTCGACCTATGGACCATCAAATTTCACATTTTGTATTTTTAGTGCCTTCTTTTCAGAGAATTACATGAATTTTACCAACAATATACACTATTTTTTGTAGTTTTTTAATCGAAAACTGATTCTCGAGCTGAATTCAAATATCCTACTGGTTTATTTGAATAGAGCTTAACCGATCCGATCGGACAGACCGGAGCAACGATGACAGAGTAAAAGACAACCTAATTGATCTATCTGGTTCTGTTATACACTAACAAATCAAAACTGCTAATCAATGTACCAAAGTTTGCAAATGATTAGTTCAAGTGTCCCAAATCATTACAACAGCAATCACTCCAACCCCTAACAACACGGCCAATGGACCTGTTTGGTAAAAGAGAGGTTTGGGCAAAAATTAGAGGTTTGAGGTATAATTAGAGGTTTGACCAGTCAAATCTATTAATAGTGTTATTTGGTAAATAGCGGATTGAAAGAGCGGATTGAGGTGAAACCGCTAATTTTAAAAAAGCTCATAATAAGAACTTTTTGAGATTATAAATTTGATATTAGAGTTGTAAAGACTCTTTTACCCTTACTAGTTACCAAAAATCTCAAAATAACCTAAATTACATATTTTCTCACCCTATTTATAAGTTAATTCTATTTACTTTTTTATTATTATCCCATATTTATATGTGTATTTAAATTTATTAATTAATTAAATTATATTAAAATAATTATATAAATAATAAATTAATATATAAATCATTTGAATATGATTAGAAAAGTTATATTGAAAATAATTTTATAGATCTAATTAATAATAATTAGATACAAAATATTGATAACTAATAAACTATTCAAACAAGTATTGAATATAAACATGTCTTTATATGTCATTTTACTTGTTTAAATAATCTAACAGCTATCAGTTAATTTTACCAAACACTTTTATACAATCAACTAATACAATCCGCTAGTCAAATCAGCTAATGCAATCAGCTAATGCAATCCGCTATCCGCTATCCACTAATTACCAAATTTGTCGACTGAAACTGTCTTATGTGGCTTGTGATTTTTCGACAACAAATGGTTTATCGATACATAGATGAACATTCCACCGGCTAACCCCATCGATATGGCAAAGATCCAATCAGCCATAGCACCCTCTGTCATGGCATCGATTATGATCCTGTTGGCTACACTGACCGATTCGAAATGACAAACACGAAAGCATAGGATATGCATAACAACGGACGGTCCGGGATCATACGGAGTAGTGCTATCCCATTGTAATGGACACAAATATTCTATGCAATGAGATTGTCCATAAGGCTTTCCATGCATCAAATTCGGTCTCCGTCGACTCCAATGGAAATACCTTCAACGAGGACCGTGTCAGTCCCGGTGCCAATCCTTGTATCTTTGCCTGTATCCGAATTCGACCATAAAGATTTCACCTAAGCAGAAATATAACCCATACCTTCAATTCAATCAATACTAAGTTTTAACATAACTGTAAAATTTTAACAAAAACGACAAGACTTCAACCGTTAACTGACAGAGACTTTGGAACTTACTCAACTAGACAACACGTTTGCTGTCCTAATTCTTCACCACAGATTCACTTCAACAAAAAAAGGATTTACCGTCTCTTTAACACGCTTCCTGCTACATCTTTGTTTGCTTTCTTTCTTTTGGTAATTGAAATCTTTGTTTTCTAAGTGTTACTTTTAGCCATAAATGCCATGCTTATACTTTCATGGCAACCCTGTTGTGTAGCCATTGCATTTCTTTAAAACCAGTTACAGTTCATAACTGTCAACCTCAGTTACCATAGTTTTGTTTAAAGACGGGGAAAATTATATCTAACTTCTCATTAATTATTGAAATTTCCCATTTTGGATGTTCATGCGAAATTTCCCACAAATTTAGCACATAACCAAAAAAATACAGAACCCTTTTCACTCCAAGCTGTATACATCTAATTTGAGATCTTTCCAGGAACTTTCCAATGCGTTTGGAACCCAAGTTCCTTCTACTTATTAGCATTTCAAATCGAATTGCAAACTTGGCATCTCAGGCTTATTACAGAACAACCATAGCTTAATACCAGATTCATATAGAATCGTCGTAATTTCATCGAGATCGGTAAACTTCCAGTATCTATTTCATCATTTCTAGCTTTATAAAGATGTTTTAACTATGAAATTTTATGTTGTAATTGCTTCCATCAGGTGGTCTTAATGTTGGGTCACTTCAACTCAATCAATGCAATGGCTTCCTATGCTGCAAAGCAAGCCAAGTTGCCAATGACTGCCGCAGGCTCTCCAAACTTAACAAATGATGAAAATGAGCCCGAGGAAACAACCATTCAGAGTTCCAAGGCCACTTCCGTAGCTGCGAATTGTGCGGTTCCGAGTGCTATTCGGGCCGTTCTCCCGGACCTTAAGAAGCTCGGGATGTACTACGGTATCTATACGAGTCTCGGAACCCTATGCCTTTTGGCATTGATGAGGCACATAAGAGGCCATAAAACAAACCATTTCATCGATTCTCTTTACATGTGTGTGGTGACAAGGACCACAGTTGGTTATGGAGACCTTTACCCCCACGGTATCGTTCCGGAGCTGGCGTGCAGTGTTCTCATCACCGCGGGGATGTTGCTGTTCGGAATAGTAGTGAAAATAGCAGCCAAATACTTGGTTTTCAAGCAACAAGCGGTCCTGCTCAATGCCCTGCATGTGGCTAGGAAAATCGGTCCGATGGAAGCCCTTAAGGAGATTGAAACCCTGAACATAGACTACACCAAGTGTTTAATCTCATTGATCGTCATGGGAGTGCATTTCGTCATCGGGATTTTCGTGCTGTGCACCGTCGAGGAAATGCAGTCCGATGATGCATTCTATTGTGCTATTAGCACCATGACGACCGTGGGGTTCGGAGATGAGAGCTTCTCGAGTGAATTCGGTCGAATGTTCGGTCTGATATGGATATTCACCGGAACGTCCTGTGTAGGCCAGCTGTTCCTATACATTGCAGAGGTTTATACAGATATTGAAGCCAAGAAATTTGTGAAGTGGGTCATTGCAAGCAACATTATCGACAGGAACGAAACCGAGGATGCCGATGATCTTGAGAAACACAAAGTTCATGGGTAAATTTAGATGATTTACTCCCATAAAATCACTTCATGTTGGTAATCGTTTTGTTTACATTTGATTTTCCTTTGTTTCTATAGGGCTGCTGATTTCATTTTATATAAGCTAAAAGACATAGGAAAAATCAAGGAAGAGGATATTTCGTCCGCTATGAAAGATATTTACGTCACCGATCTGTCGATTTTCGATGTGATTCCGGCTTAATTATCGGAAAGGAAATGATGACGGTGACAATGATCATAATATGATCAAATATACTGCAATTGTTTTAGAAAATTTAGATCTCCATCCACCGTAACTTTCAACCTTCCCTAAGGTTGAAATACTCCTTGCTTGGAAGCCATAAAAATGCTAGGCCATCCCTGAGTATACTTGTGTTTTTTAACGATATTAGACGTACCTATAATATATTTTTATTGTAATAACGATGAGTTTTTTTTTTTTTTTGCAAATCTAACAAGTGTTTTAGGGTTTTATTTTTGGGATATTGTTGTTTGAGGGAAAAATGTTTTATTGGGGTGGCGAAAAATTATTTCACAAAATAAAGATGAAAGTTACAATATTTAAGAGAAGTAGTCTAAAAGAGATAATGAAAGATATTGAAAAAATAAGATGACTTAACTTTGAACAATCAAGTGAAATCGCAACGTTGCATAACTGGTTTTAGTAGGTAAGTTTATCAACAAAACTTTTTTAAATACACAATATTATAAACTCGAGACTTATTTAAGCGATACAAAGATATTTACCATTTAGACTAATCTCTCTTAGTAATACATGTGTTTTCTTTATTTTTTAAGAAAAATATGATAATCCTACACACGTGTCTCATTTTGTGCGATTCGAAACAAGGGCATCAGGCAAATTAAATTGGGTTATATCAAAGATCAAAAAGTTGAATGATTGTGTAAATTAGAGGTGGACCCAAATGAAACAGAGAACTATCTGTTCAATTGGGATTTTATTCACGAAATATAATATTAATTATTATAATAGAAGTTTTAAAATATAATATTATTTGATATATTATTATGAAAATTATTATTATTTTTGATTTACTTGATATAAATATAAGATTATAATCTATTCAAAAAATATAATATTATAATTTTTATTAAAAATATAATATTATCTGATAATAATTTTATAATGTATCTTCATGATATATTGTTATCAAATTTAGCTTATAATATAAAATTTAAAATATTTAATGAAAATTCATGGAACTATTTTCATTATACTATCTAAAGTTTACAATAAATTTATATTTAATATATTATAAATATAATAGTATATTAAAAATATTAAAATAATTTTACATACATATATTTTACATATTTATGCGTAAAATTTATATAATTATATATAAATTTACTCAAATAAAAATGTTAACATCTCTCACTTTCCTGTAAATCTAAGCTATGCTGTATATTTCTTTAATATATTTAATAAAGAAATTCTGTTAAGCTGTTTGTAAAATGAAATTAAAATCATTATCAATTATAAAACAAACTTTATATTGTATTTGCAAACATATGCATTACAATCACCAACATTTTTCTTTTCTATTTCTCAAAGAGAAAAGCTTAAATAAAGTAATATTTCATCACTACTGTGTGATCATTTCTATTTATATTTTTTTCATTTTCACCTTTATAAAAAAAATTATGTAACCACCGATATTTAACCTATTAATTAATTGATTCAAATTAAATATTATAAAATAATGTTTTGTGGTTGATCATTTCATTTCGATTTTTTCTATTTTTAATTTTATAATTCGAAACATTGATATTACTTAAAAAAAAAAATCTGATATCTCGTCTTATAAAACAACTTGTTATTAATTTTAACCTTTATAAATCAATAAAGCATTAAAATAAATGAATCCTGTTTCAATCACTGTCAAATCACAATCATACTTAATGACAAAGAAAATACTTGTAATTAAGTAATTAAGTATTAATAATATTATTCCTCCCATAATTTACAGTCCAAAGGGAAAAAAAAACAGTGGAAATACAGCAAACTGACCTGAGCAAAGAGAGAGTTAGAGATTACAGTACCGAGTTGAAAAAAAAGAAGCTACTCAGACTTGTAAGATTCAACGGTGAGTTCGGGGTGGCCAGCAACATAGTCAAGGAGGCCTTCGCCGGGCTTGACCGCCGGAGAGTCAGAGGCACCGGAATGAGGGGATGTTTTGGCGAAGAAGACGACAACTACAAGGAAGAGAGCGGTGGAGAGGAAAAGAGGCCAAAAGTAGGTTAAAATGGTGAGGAAAGAAGGGGCGAAAATGATTAGGGAAGAAAGTGTGAGTGAAAGAATGAGTGTTAAGATTATTGGGTACTTTAACTTCACAAGTTTTTCTGGGATCTCCATTTTTTTTACAGAAGATTTACAAAGAAAATCTATCAAGGGTTGTTTTTAAGGAAGAAAGAGGAAGAAGAAGAAGAAGAAGAAGAAGAAGAAGAAGAAGAAGAAGAAGAAGAAGAGAGGGTGTTTTTGGAGTTTCTCAGTTTAGAGGGCTTGGTGATTGATTACTTAGTCATATTTTTAGTTTTTATTAGCCTTGTAATTTATATGGTTAAATGTTACTTCCCAATATGCCCCTCCTTTTACTTTCTTTAAAGAGTTTTTAATATAGGATAAATGAACTTTGTTTCTCTTTTTGAAGATTTTCTTTTTTTTTCCTCAAGAAAGAAAAAAGAAAAAAAAAAGATCTTCCATTTTATTTTTTAATATAGGATAAATGCACTTTTGCTTCTCTTTTTGACGTAGGAGAGGTGACACATACCTTCTAACAAAATCAAATATCATAGCACTAACTATTAACTAAACTCAAACTAATAAAAATATATATTATAACTTACAAAACTTGAAGCATAAAAATTATATTATCGAATAGAATAAATAAAAAATATCAGACGACATGGCCGGAGCTACGTATAAAAATGAGGTGTCTGTTAGTATCTAATTTTTTTCTATTTAATTTATATATAAAAAATTAAATAAATATATAAATAACATCTTTTTTATAAATAAAATAACACTCATTTATAGATGAAATGATACTCTTTTATAAATATTTTTTAACAAACCTTTTTTATAAATAATTAACCCAAATATCACCCTTTAAATGGATTTCTAACTCTACTCAAGTACAGACTCAGGATTTTATGTTAGGGGGACGAACTTTTATATAAACTATGATGACACAAGTCAATGCAAAATAACAATCATAATTATAATTCTTTTCCTCGGCTTATCTCAAATGAAATTTAAGGGTGTGCAAAATTATAAATTTTTAGGAGTGCAAAATTAGATATTGACAACAAAATAAAGAAAAATACCTATATTCAGTGGTGGATCTAAAAATATTTTTGAGGGTGAGCACACATAAAATCTCAAAATTTAAGGGTGGGCACAATTCATAAAGATTTAAAAATTTAAGGACTAATTCATAAAAATTAAAAAAATTAAAATCAAATATATAAAATTTAAAAAGTTCAGAGTGAGCACTTGCCCACCCTAAAGTGCATCCCTGAGTCTCTACTCCTACCAACCAAAGATGTTAAAACTTATACTCTATAGTAGAACCCTAAATAACCATCGACATTGTTCAATAACCTTTTTAATGTTATATTTAGAAAGAAAAGGAAAAAGAACATTTTTTAATAGAAGGAAAAAAACATTCAACCTTGTAAAGAAATTTGCCCATATCCAACCCAGATGGCTTTAGGCAGATAGTAGGAGCGGGTAAAACTTAACTTGCAAAAAATTGAATTATTTAACTTTGACGTGAAAAAAACTATTCAATTTAAAAAAAATGAGTTATAAAATAGAAATTTAAATAATTTAATTTTTTTATAATTAGTTGATCAATTTTTAAGTTTTAGTCGAGTCTCTCAATTCTACCTGATATATTAAATATGAAAAAATATAAACAAATATAATGTGCATTGTATATGGTTATAGAAAGCTGTATAAATTAGAACTAATGAGTATTATAACATTATAAATGTTTATAAATAAATTTGAATGAAAATTCAAACAACTCAACTATACTAAAATTTTATAATCTTAACTCAAATAAAATTTAAATTATAAAATAAAACTCATTAATTCGATTAGCTTAAAATTTTTTGAGTCGATTCGAGTAGATAAAAAGTCCTCCCCAGTGGGTGGTATATGAATGAAGGGGAAGAAATGGTGCATGCTGGGACATTTCAACGGTAAAATGGATGGGCATGGCACACAGATCCTGAGTCATATCACTGAAATTGTCGGCTACTTTTTTGCATTATTTTCGTAATTGTTTTTAACTTTAAATTAAAGTTTTTGTAAGCTTGTGAACAGAGATAAGATCCAATCCAACATATGGTGCAGAAACCAATGGCCTGAAATTATTCCATTTTCAGAACTGCCGTTATTATCATAATATTAAAAACTAAACCTCTCGAAATTCATTAATTGAGTGGTTAAAAATATTTATATTAAATTCAAATTTTAATATAAAAATATAATGTATCTTTGTCTAATAAAAAAACCTTAAAACCCCCTTTATTTGCTAGATCTTGGTCTGAGTTCAATAGGGGAGGCGAACTCGGAAAAGGGTATTTTAGGTATCGAATCCGCTATTACTGAATCATTTCATAATTTAATTCACAAATTATTTATTTTTATTGACCGTTACCTTTTTTATTTTATATTCGACTGTGGTATGTAAAGTAAAATACTTTGATAGTTAAATTTATCAAATTTAGTGTTATGTGTTTAATTTAGGATTTACAATTTTTTTAACTACAAGATTTAGGGTTTATGAAATTATATTGCATGTTTTAGAATTTAAAATTTAGTTTGTATAGTTTAAATAGAAAGTTTGTGCAACTTTTTCAAACGGCGTGTGTATAAAAATATAAATCGTTGGTAAAACAAAAAAAATTAATCTAATAAATGTATTCGATAGAAAAAGAAATGCTATTTCACTAGAATATATTTTTTTTGAATCTGGATTTTATTCAACAGCGAAAGGAATACAAATGAATCACACCTTTTACAAGATAAATACAATGCATAACAAAATAATA
This sequence comes from Hibiscus trionum, assembly GCA_030270665.1. NCBI lineage: Eukaryota > Viridiplantae > Streptophyta > Magnoliopsida > Malvales > Malvaceae > Hibiscus > Hibiscus trionum. The sequence goes on along the minus strand of BSYR01000020.1, from coordinate 13,686,215 downwards.
AAATTCTAAAGGTGTGAAAAACGTTAAAATACCAGACCTAACACTGTCAGGAGAAACCTTCTGAAATAAAAATCTAGAAAAACTATAACTTTGCTTTGAGTGCTCTTTGAATATAGCAAAAATTCTTCTGCTACTTGTTCTTGGCATGTCGGCACAACCATAAAAGGGAATCATAGCATGTATAAAACGACCTCTTTCGTTGAAAAGCGCTTGTTGATACTCGTCACTCGAACGCGTAACTGTCAAAAGACAGACTACTGTCATGAAGACAGGCAAAAACTGCTAAAAAGTAGACGAAAAAACTGTCACCAAGCAAACAAAAGAACTGCTGTTATAAAAACAGATTTGAATAAGAATCCGACAAAGTAGAAGAAAAACAAGAAACAAACTTGAAAAACGAATTATTCATCGAAAAAGATGAATTTTATTTATGTACAGAACCAACAGAACGACCAAAGGCCGCCGCCGGTAAAGAAAAACGATGAAAAAAAAAACTTAGAGAAATTTTATAACCGCCTTAGAAAAGATGAAGGAGTGGAGAAAAAAATTAACATTAAAAAACAATTTTCATTAGAATATTTGAGTTCAAACAATTTTCATTGTACGTAGAGGCAAAGCTAAGAATTAAGATCATTAGAGCAATGTATAATGGGTCATAAAAATGTGAGAGGCAAAGTTTAAATAAATTAAAATTTGGATGGTTTAATAATTAAAAATAAATATTATCATATAATTACTTGAATAATACTGAAAATTTATGAGTTGGAATCTTAAAGCAAATTTATAAGTAAACGAAAATAGTATTTCTCAGTTATAGTTCCTAAATCCTATTGTTCTGCCATATAATATACGATCCTTAATTGACTAGATTAGTAAAAGGGTCAATATCAGTATAAAAAGGAAAATTTATGAAAAGGAAAACTTATGGAAATTTTTTCATATAAATACCAAAGTAAAATTGATTTTGAATTTGACAGGAATACGAAAGGGGAACCCTTCGTAGAATTTTCAAGGTGCTGAAAATAGTACCATGTATTAGGTGGTACTTATCGTGCAGTGGTGGATGCACGTTAAAGGTTGGGTGCATGAGCTCACTTAAACTTCTTCAAGTTCATACATTTAATTTTTTTTTTGAAATGGTAGATTTTATTGATGTAAACTACCAATATCAAATGCCTCATTAAAAAACCTCCCTAAATCCTAGATGGAGGAAAAAGAGTGCACTTGATATTGGATTCAAAACAACTCCATAGTCACAGACACTATAAGCCAAGTAATAAAGGTATACATCCAAGTTACTGGTAAACTCAAAAACCCAGCAACTAAACCTTCCAGTCAGACGTCTATGCATCGCATACAACCTCTACCCCCTGTACGTATTGACCTTCTCGAGCCTCCTCGTCTTTAAGAAAATAATCGTCTTCAATCTTCGGATCTCCGATGCCTATAGAGTCAGCCAATGCCTGCTTTGGCGAGATTATCCGCTTCTGAATTTAGTACTCTTGGTACCCAACGAAAAATTATCCCCCTGTTTTGCGAAACTTCCAGCAAGGAGGAAATCTTTTCCTGAAGATAAGTCGGTGGAATTACCACACCTTTGAACCAGTTAACCACTTCTTCGCAATCAAGTTCCATTATTAGACGATGGTTCGCAGCCCATTCCGAATTTATGAAAATTTCAATCCCTCTTCCTACCGCTTCAAGCTCCAGAATCGCCGGCGGATCCATCCCGACCTGGGTTGAGAATTGAGCCAGACGCATCCCTTCATTATTTCGAAGCAAACCACCAATTGCACCTCTTCCACAAGCATGGCTTAGAGCACCATCCACGTTAAACTTCAAGAATCCCTTCGGTGGAGGTTGCCAAGCTTGGGCCAAACCTTGAGTATGATTTCGCTCCGTCACCAAAACCAAGGCAAAGTCAGCCATAATATTTCCAATCGACAATTCTAACTCATTGAATTTGGCTTTAATCCATGAGGCCAATCTAAAAGCAACCAGAAAATCTAGTTGTAACCAATCCACAGTCTTTTTTTGGAACACCAGTTCATTTCGGAAAAGCCATACCGACCATATGATTGCAAAGGGAATGAACAAACCTTTTTGATCGCTTCGAAGATGAGAAGAATTAAACCACTCCTCTATAATAACCATCGGATCGGAGCTGAGGGCTGCCTGAAAACCCAGAATTTTAATGTATTTCATCCACAACTTCCAAACACCATGACATGAAAAAAAGAGATGATCGACCGTTTCTGGTTGACTTTTGCAAAGAGGACACAGGTTATCGCCTCCCAAACTCACGCCACGCTTCAATAATTCCATTTTGACTGGCACACGTCTTTTGATCACTCTCCAAACAAAAATTTCAGCTTTTGGAGGGGCTAGACCCAACCAAACATTTTTGTTCCATTCGAAGGAACATGAACAGTGCGGGCCAGCAAGTGAGCGTAAGGATTTTACCGAGTAAGCTACATCACTTGAAGCTGCCCATAGTAGCCAGTCCTTGTCCGCATAGCTCGAGTGAAAGTTTCCTAATAAGTCAAGTAATTCCCTCCACTGGTCCAATTCCCAGTCAAACAATGGTCGTCGAAGGGGTATCTCCCACGACCATGTTGAGTCATTTTTGGAACCGAAATCCGCCACCAAACCTGTTTTATTTATTGCTAGAGCAAAGATCCTCGGGAAATTCACCATCAGTGGAGCATTACCTATCCACAAATCAGTCCAGAAGGCAATTCGCTTCCCATCCCCTACTTGGAGTAATAAGTTCGATTGCATAATTGTGCTCATATTGTCTTGGGCAAAGAAGGATTTCGATATGCCATTCCATACCCATGAAGATAACTTCGGGATCGAAGGTAAAGGTTTGAGACCAGGTACATTACCTAGTGTTTTTGCTGCCACGACTCTTCTCCAAAGACTACTAACTTCATTACCAAAGCGCCAACACCATTTTCCAAGCAACGCTCTGTTTAGAGTATCTAGGTTATTGACCCCTAGACCCCCGAGGCTTTTCGGAAGGCACACATTGTCCCAGCTGACCCAATGGATACGGTTTGTGTTGCTGTCACCTCCCCAAAGGAAAGAAGCCATAAGTCTATTAAGCCTCGACCCAACACTCGACGGCATTCTGAAAAGAGATAAAAAATAAATTGGCAGGCTTGTTAATATTGATTTCACCAAGGCCAGTCTCCCACCAATCGATAAAAATTTTGTTTTCCACCCTCCAAACCTTCGATGAAAATTCTGGAATACCGGTTCCCAAAGAGCTGCAGAGTTACGCTTAGCACCTAACGGTAGTCCCAAGTAATCCGTCGGAAACTGCCCTTGGCTGCAACCTACTTCACTCGCCCAATTACCAACCACCTCTTTCTCAATGTTTATACCGATCAGCTTGCTCTTCTTTAGATTCAATTTGAGCCCGGACGCTAATTCAAAGACACGGAGGACTCTTTTTACATTTCTAACCTCCCTACCCGAGCCACCACAGAAGATTAGTAAATCATCTGCAAACTGCAAATGAGAAATGTCTACCCTCCCTTCATTCTTACCAACTGAAAAGCCCGAAAAAAGACCCTTCGACACTGCTTTACTTAAAAGTAAACTGAGCGCCTCCCCGACTAAATTAAAAAGAAGGGGTGATAAAGAACACCCTTGACGCAGCCCTTTTGAAATACTAAAGGCTTTCGTTGGCACCCCATTCACCATAACAGATATTGATGTTGTGGAAACACACTTTAAGATCCAAGTGCGCCAAACTTCGCCAAACCCACATTTCTCCATTATTAACATCAGAAACTCCCATGACACCGAATCATAGGCCTTATGAAAATCGATTTTAAAGGCCATACCTTTCATACCTGACTTATCTACTGAATCAATTGCTTCATTGGCCAATAATGAGCAGTCCAATATCTGCCTTCCTTGAATGAAGGCAAATTGTGTTTCACCTATCAGTGAGCCCATAACAGTTCGCGACCTCCTTGCTAAAACCTTGGAAACCAGCTTGTAGAGACTACCAACCAGGCTGATGGGCCTGAATTCCTCCAAAGTTTCCGGATTCTTGACCTTCGGGATCAATACAATAAAAGAATGATTTATCCCACCATCCCATGTCCTCCCATGGTAGAAGTCATCGAACATCTTCATTATGTCAGTTTTGAACAGATACCAGAATTTTTTCAAGAACCCCATATTAAATCCATCCGGCCCCGAGGCTTTATTACTATCGCAGGAGTCAAGAGCGAAACGAACTTCCTCTTCGGAGAAAGGCGACTGCAGTAGGTTCCTTTGAGACTCGTCAATTGACTTAAAATCAAGTTTTATATCGTTAACTTCTAGAGCCTCCTTTGAATTATACAGATCATAGAAATAAGTGCGAACTGCTTCTTTGATTTTAACCGGTTCTGACACAAAATCTCCACCCCACTTGATGCACTTGATCGAATTGAACCGCTTTCTGTCCGAGGCAACAAGATGGAAGAAATGCGTATTTTTATCCCCTTCTTTATACCACCGGATTCTAGATTTTTGAAGCCAATCCGCTTCCTCTTTCCGATACGCCTTCCATAATTGATTGTTTAAGCTTCTCAGGATACTTGCGGCACCAACACAGGCCTTACCTTCTTGCATCAGTTTTTCCATTGCCGAGATTTCCTCCTCTAGTTTAGCACTATCCAGTTTCGCGGTCTTTCTCAAATTCAAATACCAGGATTTCAAAGCAATTTTCGAATTCTTGAGTAAGCCACCAATTGGAATATGAGGGCTTAACAACCGCGAATTATTGACAGAGTCCACTACCACATCTTCAAAACCATCTTCAAAGACCCAGGAGTTGAAAAACTTGAAAGGCCTGGGACCCCATTCTTCAACCTGCGACTTCAACAATATAGCATTGTGGTCGGAGAGCGATTTGTGAAGCATAAGCTGAGAAATAGCCTTGAAAGCCGAAAGAAAACTTGGTGAGAGTAAAAATCTATCTAGTCGGACCAAAGAGGGAGGGTCTCTCTTGTTACTCCATGTGTATTTACCACCAATAAGTGGTAAATCCAAGACCCCAGCATCATCAACAAAATTCCTAAAGGTCTCAATCCTAGACAGATTAATTGCCATGCCACACTTTTCATCTGGATCTAGGAAGAGGTTAAAATCACCCCCTAAACACCAGGGAATATTCCAGTCATTCATCACGCTTAGAATCTCCTGCAGACATGCTTCCTTTTCCCCATCTATCGACGGGCCATAAACATTTAGAATCCCACATTCGAATTTATCAGCACCAATACTTCCTCTCATTGCTATAAAATTTCGTCGGACAATACAGCTAGAGACTTGAAAAAAGTTGGGGTCCCATACACATAAAATCCCCCCTGCCGAACCAATCGCAGGAGAAAACGAGAATTCAGCATTACTCGACATCAATATTTTATCCACCATAACCCTGTGAATTGCTTCCAACTTGGTTTCTTGGATGAAAATCATGTTAGGCTGATTTTTGGTTACAAAATTTCTAACAGCTCTGAGTTTTTCTCTTTTCCTTAATCCCCTTACGTTCCAGGAAATTATAGATAACTCCATGTAATACTAAGTTATAATCCCTAAAAACCAATTAACACCCTTCCGCCAATTCCTGTTCCAATTCATAGATTCTTCTGATAACTGCAGACTTACCTCCTTTAAACGACACTTCCAACATGTTGCTAATTGCCCAAATCGATTCCGCCTCCAACCCCACGACTGATTCCAATGAAGGCTGGTTTGAGACATCACCTTCCGCCCCCGCATTTTCCGGTTCGACCTCCAGCGAGTCTCTAATAATCCGACGAATTATGCGCCTTGTACTGGAACTGAAGAACCCCTTAACCAATGGCGATACCAACGGGAAGGAAGAATTACGGGGAAGAAACGATGAAGAAGATAAAGCCGCTTCCCTTCGATCCATAATTTCCAAACTGTCTGGCACCACCTCATATGATTCCTGTGAGCACTCACCAGAGGATACTAAGCCGATAACTCCAATGTCTGAAGCGAAAGACAAACCATTCTCATTATGAACAACAATATCACTAACTGGCCCCATTTGGCCCAGACCATTTGGGCTCAATACTTCATTTGTGGGAGACTCGTCTCTCCCCTCTGCTTGGGCATTAGGCCCACCACCTGCTTTGTCCAGATCAGCCGAATCATCCCAAGAAGCAACCTCTGCGTTGTCAAGGCAGCAGGAAGTATTCCCCAGGTTCTCCACACCATTGGGATAAGCCCCATCATTAGGAACATTGATGGGATGTGCGGTCCGAGGTTCCTGTTCCCCATCCGAGAAAAGGTTTTGGCCAGGAACCGAAAAGCCACTCCCCTGATTCTGTGTTGACACATCATCACTAACCTCTACCTCCTCTGATTCCGACGCCGACCAATCTGCCGACCACCGCTCCCCTTTGTTCCAAGGATCTTGTGAAAAGCTATCTTCTCTAATCAACCCCTTCTTGATACCAATACGGTAACTGTACCCGAGAGAAGAAATGACAATATTGTTTGGTATATCGATTAAGCTCGGCACTCGAATCACCACCCTGGCTATGTCCAATCTTTTTTTGTGTTTGGTCATGGGATCAATACCAACAAAGTCCCCCCATCTCTTACTTAGCAACTCAAAGAAACTGTCATGCCAGCACATAAGTGGTACCCCCAAGAGTAAGACTGAAACAAAGTATCTCGGAACCCCGTTCACCATAAGAAGATCCACATGTTCAAACCAGTAAAGCAACAACTCCATTTTCGTTCGCCGAACCTCTTCCATCTCCTCCATCGTTTCAAAGATAATGATGTATGAGTCCCCATTAAAACCCCACTTGACAATCTCCGTTTTAAAACCATCATACTGGAGGGCTTGTTGCGCCATGTTCCACTCTAATTCATTCTTCAGGATACCAACCATGCATCTATTAAGCCATTTAAGATCATCGCTCGGGGCGCTAAAGTTCAATAAGCAATCCCCAGCCCTGCCAGCCGTGTTCCCCTGGTTAGAGTGGCCATTAGTCTCCGGAATACTTTGATTCTCTGTCTGTTTCTCCAATAGCACATCTTTGAAGGAAACCCCATGGTTCACCTCTCTATACTGAAAACCGTTCCTTGGAGCCTTTTCCGAAACACGTTGGTAACCAGCCTTCTGTCTCGGCTCCTCAAACCTACCCTTATAATGATTGCCTGGTCTGGGGAATTTTGCAGCAGAGACACTGATAATGAATCCATCCGCCCGAGTTTTATCCGTCATCTTAATAGCATTCTTCATATCCAACTTAGAGGCGAAGGAAACAAAAGCGAAGGTTGTAGACTGGTATTTAGCTTTTGTGTTATAGACTGGAATGTAAACCCGAGTCACCACCCCATGCCGGTTGAAGAAATCTTTAAGAGTGCTTCTAGAAATTCTTCGACTCAGATTGTCAACGAAAACCTTCCACTCACCTTCCGTCGAACTGGAAGCCCCATGGAACGAATCCCCACCGTGAATACCCTTGGATGCTGCCGTCTTGGCAAACGACGGAGCAGACCTCCGGACTTCCCTCTACTCGTGCGACGTTTCCTCTCCTCTCATACTCACCTTAGGCACCTACATTTAATTTTAATTTTTGTAAATTTTATGAATTAGTCAAAATTATTGATAAAAATATAATATGATACATAAAAAGAGTATACGAATTTTGTTCGCTAATGCCGCCAATAACACCGTTTAGTATTGGACGCATGACACATCAGATAATGCCAATTAACAATGATGACATCATTACGATGTCATTGTCACACATTCGTTCAAAAATAATAATAATGAAATATTTTCATAAATGTTTATAACATTTATCAAAAATTTAAAATTATGTTAAAATATCTTTAAAAAATAATTCTTTTATTTATCAAATAAAAATATGTAATTATCTTAAAATGTTTAATTTTTAAATATATATTATGTTTTTTAATAGTTTTAATGTAATTACAAGATACTATTCGTTCATTGATGATTCTACAATAAACGACATGTACCACTAATTATGTGTTTCACAATGTACCATTAACTATTTTAATTACTTTTAAAATCATAGGGACTGAAAGCGTTATTATCGATTTTTAGAATAAAATATAAAAAAAACAATTTTATATTTTTTTTTCTTTTTGTGTTAAGTGCACAAATGGTAACTGAACTTTGGTAATTGTTCAATTTGGTAACCAAACTTTCAATTGCTTCTGTGTTACCATTAAACTTTTAATTTTGCTCCAAACTGGTCACTGACCTGTTAACGACCATTAAAAGGGTGACGTGTCAGTTAAAATATTTTTTATAATAACACATTTAGTCTTACATCGTTATTTAACCATCTTTATTTAATAAAAGTCGAACTAATAATTTATTCACATAATATATGAATCAAAATTAAACTTTTTTTCAAATAAACCTAAATTTAATAAATAATCAAATGCTATCGTTCAAAATTAATCAATTTTCTTAATTTATACAACTCTAATTTCTATATTTTAAATATTTTTAATATATTCCCATGGTAGTATATAATATGTTTTTTTAACCTTGATAAGCTTGCGCACATAAAATTATTCGAATTCACACCATTCTCTTTTTTATTAGGACTATTTCTGATTCTGATTTTAATTCTCTTATCCAACTTCTAATATTTGGTAACTCAACCATAGAAAGGGAAGATATCAAGGATTGACAAGTAATGGATTATTATTTCCATATTCTAACAATCATGTAAAGATTCAAGAAAAAATAATTAGAAATTAATTTACTGATAATATATGAAATAATTTTAATTTTGAGAACTTGAGTTTCTGCTTAATCTTTTAAAATCTGTCATATGTTTATTAGCAATTACAGAGCAATCAATGACATATATTCTAATTGTTTTTCTGTTTAATTTTTCATCAAAAATTTGAATATTTTTCGAAGCAATTGAAACAATGATGAAGCCATTTTTGATATTCAAAAACAATCATGTAAATGATTTGGAATCTGAATTTTCTCAGGATTCTAAACCTTCTGAATTTTCCTACGAACCCCGGTATTTTTCCGAATCAAATCCTGAAGAAGCTTCTTTGCTTTCAGAATCTGAATTTCCTTGGGATTTTCTAGAAACCCAAAATTTTCCCAAGTCAAATAATCGAATGCTATCATTCAAAATTAATCAAAATATTTTAATTGTCACGTCTCCATTTTAACGGTTGTTAACGGGTTAGTGACCAACCTGAAGTAAAACTAAAAGTTTAATGGTAACATTAAAACAATTGAAAGTTTAGTTACCAAATTAAATAATTTACCAAAGTCTAGTACTTTACCTAAAAAAATCTGAAATGTAATAAATAGAAATTATTTTTAAATTTTATTCTAAAAAGAGATAATAATACTTTCAGTCTCTATAATTTTAAAAGTAATTAAAATAATTAATGATACATTACAATACACATTATTAGAGGTACATAACGATATATAGTGTTTATTGTAGAATCATCCCTACATTCACTGACGCTTCTGGCATTAACTGATCGTTCAGCAACATTAATTACATACCGTTGATCTATGTGGACTTTATTCAAATTTGTTTCTAAATTCCTTATTTCATGAATTTATTTATATTAAATTTCATTTCCATTTTAAATATATATTTTTATTTATTTGAAAGAATATATTTTAAATTTAATAAAAGTATCTAATATTTTACATTTTTATATTCTGTGTTTTTAAGTTTGTTCTATATGTTTGGATTATATATATTATACAAAGTCGAGTAGGGGCTAAACCATTTAAATAGTTTGATCACTGGGGTGAGAAAAAAGACTTGGTTCAACTACTGAAATCGTGTTTCTCAGATAATCAAGGAAAGGGAATTACAAAAGTCTTACGTGAGTGTAAGTTAGCATCCAAGTCATGGCTGAAAACCAAACGATCCACTGATTTAAATTCTGCGGCCTACTTAGAAAAATTATGTCATAGTTTAGAGCAGGACATTTCCAATGACAATGTTTCCCAGCAAAAATTGGAAGCTTTAAAAGAGACAAGAACGAAGCTATGAAATCGGACTAGAAAAGATGAAAGAAATTGGCTCCAAAAGTCAAGAGTGAAATGGTTTCAACACGGCGACAAGAATTCAAAGTTTTTTCATTTAGTGGTCTCGATGAGAAGTAAAACTAACTACATTGATCGTTTGCAATTCAGGGGAAAACAAATCCATCATCCTCCTTCTATCAAAAAGGCCATCTTCCACTGTTTTAGGGAAATTTATAACGGTTCCAACATTTACCCATTGCTGATTTGAAGTGTAGTTTTAAGTCCATGGATTCTCTAGTGGCGAAATCACTTGAATCTCCTTTTCCGAATACTGAAATTCAGTTTGCTCTCGAAATGATTGACGGGTCGAGGGCACTCGGGCCAGACGGGTTCAACTTCAATTTTTTAAAGCAATTTTGGCACATCATCGAGGATGAAGTGTTCGATTTTTTCAACAAGTTTTACAGAGGTCAGATGTTGGACGCAACCATCAACCACTCTTTCATCGTGCTTATACCAAAACGCCCTAACGCAACTTCCTTGGATGATTACCGATCCATCAATTTGGTAGGGTGTATCTACAAACTGTTAGCAAAGGTATTGGCAATTCGTTTAAGTAGGGTGCTTGAGGGGATCATTGGCGACCATCAATTTGCTTTTAGCCCGGGAAAACAGATTTTAGATTGCTTTTTAGTCGCTAATGAGCTGATAGATTACACTAAAAAGCGTGGAGTAGAAGAGATCATTTTCAAAGCTGATTTCCGCAAGGTTTATGACACAGCGGATTGGAAGTTTATGATGTTCGTGATGAACAAGATGGGTTTTGATAAACTTCGGTGTAAGTGGATTTGGTGGTGTTTCTCAACAACTTCCATCTCGATTTTGGTAAACGGATCTCCAACAAATTTCTTTCGTATTAATCGGGGTCTTCGACAGGGATGTCTTTTATCCCCTTTGCTATTCAACATCATTGCAAAAGCTCTAAGCGTGTTGATCACTAAAGCAGTTAACTTGGGCCTTTTCTCGGCGATTCATATTGGTTCAAGCAATGAATCCTTGCCCCATATACAATTTGCGGACGACCTTATTATATTCAGCAAAACAAGTAAAATGGGTGTTTGTAACATCGTTAGGCTATTAAGGGGATTCAAAATTGTCTCTAGTTTGAGCCTCAACCTAGAAAAAAAGAAGGTCATGGGCATTACCATTGGCAGTAGCATAGTGACTGAATGGGCAAAGTGTGTTAATTGTAAGAGTGAAAATTTGCCTTCTACTTACCTGGGACTTCTATTGGGGCACTGTAAGAACGACCTACAGATATGGGTTCTGATCGTGGAGAAGGTTAAAGTAAAGCTAACTGGATGAAAATCTAAATCCCTTTCGTTTGGTGGCCGTATAACTCTAGTAAGTTCAGTAATTTCCAACCTTCCTTTATACTCCATATCTTTATTCCATATGCCCAAGAAAGTCAGTGATTTGATCTCATAATTGGTGGCTGATTTCCTATGGGGCTCGTTAGACCACAAGGCTATTCATTGGGTGAAATGGGAACACTTATGTATTCCGAAAGCTATGGGAGGGCTCAACCTTATGGATCTTCTTGTTAAGAATCAAGCACTGTTGAAATGGATATAAAGGTACGATATTGAACCGAACAATCTATGGCGACGAATTATTGTAGCAAGGTATGAGTCAGATTCTTCATCAATCTTGTCATCCAATTTGAAAACATCCAATAAATCTTGGATATAGAGGAAGATCATCTCTAACTTTATGAAACACGAAGATTCGTTCAAAGCTAATATAAGGTTCTCTCTTAGCAATGGGCAAAGAATTCACTTTTGGAGTGATCCCTGGTTAAATTCAACTCCTCTAAAGGTCACTTACCCAAGAATTTTCGCTCTTGCTGTTTCAAAAGGGGGTTGTGTTGTTAACTTCGGTTCATTCTCAGGAAATTCATGGTGTTGGAGGGTCACTCTCCGTAGAGCTTCTTTCGGTTGAGAACTTAATCAATTGTGTAAAACCTATGTTTGATTTTGATATAACTAGATCTTTAAGGATCAATTTGAAAAACTTAAAATTGCTTTTATAAATCCCTTAATAAGTTTTAAAACACCAACACTTTAAAACTGATTTATAAAACTCAAACTCAAAATATTTTCTAAGTGTTCCAAGGCAAAACCATTGTAAATCGCCTAGGCGTATCGATACAGCACCAAGCGTATCGATACCATTTTACCAAACTTGGTTACTGGAGGAACACGTATCGATACGGCAAACCCTCGTATCAATACGCCCCTGTGTTAAATCTCAAGAGTTTGAATAGCGTACCGATACGGCAAACCCCCGTATCGATACAGGCTTTATAATTTTTAAAGTATTTAAGTCGGTTTAAAAATATGATCGTTGGTGTCAGTTGGTTGGTAACCAAACTTTAAAAGTTCGTTGACCCGTATCGATACGCCTAACCCCCGTACCGATACGAGTTTTGACAGTGAGCTAAGTTCAGAAAATAGTATCGATACGGCCCTTGCCGTTTCGATACCCAGTACCGATACGCTTACGCGCGTATCGATACCCCTTATTAAATGCACACAACGACTCTTTCTTTTCTGAGACAGGTACCGATACCCCTTTCCGCGTACCGATACCGGTAGCTGCAGAAGTGCATTTATGGTGGTAAGAGAGGGTTCCAACGGCTCCATTTATGTCTCCAACCACCCAAACGGCTAGAAATCAATGAGGAGGTATAAAAGAGACATCCAAAAGCTACAACAACAACTATTGATCTTCAAGAAAACACTTATTCATCAAATCCAAGCAATTGTGCCAAAATTCATATTTGTCTAGAAACCCATTTGTAATCTTCATTCATATTTTGTCAAATTGGGTTGAGTGCTTGTATTGGGGCTATCATTTGTATTGAGAGATACCTTATAAGCCTTCAAATTTCTTTGTTCTCTTGTGTGAGGGTTGGGTTGATTTTTGGGTAGAAAAATCAACCGAAAGTGTAAAGGGTTGCCTCATTGTCCTAGAAAAGGGGAAGAACGATTTAGTGGAATTGTTGCAAATCCTTAGTGAAGCTAAGGTAGTGGATGTAGAGTTCATTTGGAACTTGAACCACTCTAAATCTCTTGTCCATCAATTTTTAATTTGCAAACTTCCACCACAAACCTTTAAATTTCCAATTCACCCCCCTCTTGGTCAATTTCGATCTTGCGATCCACTCAACAATTGGTATCAGAGCTTAACTCTTTGAGGATTAACAACCACAAGAGGAGATCCTTGGAAGAGTGTGATCATCAAATTATCAAGAGATGGCTTCTACCTCCGGTTCCGGCATGTACGAGTCATAATCGACCACAAAGCCTCCCTTCTTCAACGGTGATAACTATTCTTTTTGGAAGAATAGAATGCGTCTATTCATCAAGTCAAATGACTATCTTGTGTGGGATGTCATTGAGGATGGGCCATACATTCCATTGAAGCAAGACGGTGAAGGCAAGATGGTGTTGAAGAAGAAAGCCGAAATGAGTGAAGAGGAAAGGAAAAAAATTCAAGTCAATGATAAAGCTCTCCACATGCTATTTTGTGCTTTCGGTCCGGACATCTACTCAAAGGTCTCATCAATTGAAAGTGCCAAGGAAGTGTGAGACACTCTTGAGACCACTTATGAAGGCACCAATGATGTCAAGGAAACTAAGATTGGAATTCTCAATCTTATTTATGAAAATTTCAAGATGGAGTCCGATGAGACGGTGTCAAAGATGTTCGATCGATTCTCCACGATCGTCAATGGTCTAAAGGGATTTGGAGAGATCATACCAGAAGACAAGCTTGTCCGGAAACTACTCTATTCACTTCCCGAGTCTTGGGATGGGAAGAGAACCGCTATCATCGAAGCAAAGAACTTGAAGACATTGAAGCTTGATGAGCTTGTGGATTCTCTCCTTACTCATGAGATCATGAAGCAAGGAAGGGAAGATGAGAAGAAGAAAGAAGAGAAAAGAGTAGAGAATATTGAAGTTGAGAAGAAGAAGAAGATGGGAATAGCTCTCAAGGCTAAAGCTTCACAACAAGATGAGAGCTCATCTAGTGATGAGGATGAACTTGAAGAATTGGCTATGATAGCCAAACGATTCTCACGCTTTATGAGGTCCAACCGGGGAAGAAAAATCCAAAGGAAGATGGACTTCAAAAGCAAGAACAAGGAAGATGGAAAGGATCCAATCATTTGCTTTGAGTGCAATAAACCCGGCCACATATGTTCGGAGTGCCCTCAACTCAAGAAGAAGGGCTTTGAGAAGAAGAAAAAGCTCAAAGCCAAGCTTGCTACTTGGAGTGATGAGGAGTCATCGGAGGATGACGAACAAGAAGTGGCTAACCTTTGCCTCATGGCACTTGAGGAAGATTCCTACATGGTAACCTCTAACTCATCTACTTTAGATTTTTCATATGAAGAATTAAATGATGCATATGATGAGTTACAAGAGGTATATGATGAATTAGTTGAGAAGTATAAGGAGTCGGTCATTAGGAATAAAAAGATCATTCTAGAACTAAATGAGAAAAATGACTCACTTACTCAAGCTAATTCTAAATTTGAGAAAAAAGATTTTAGGATTAAAAGATGAACTTAAATTCTTTCAAGATGAAAATGTTGATCTTAATAATCTTTTATCTCAATGTAATAGTGAACACCAAAAGGTGTTGGGTGAGCTAAATGAGCTCAAAAAGTCTTTAGAGAATGTTGGTAGTGCTAAGCATGAAGTAGGAGAATCATCTAGAACACACCAACCTAGGAAAAAGACTAACTACTACAAACAAGGTAGCTACCCTAGACATAGTAGAGCTAAAAGAATTAGAAGTGTATGGGTTCCTAAGGAACTTGTAAAATCTAATAATATTATTGCTATGTCATCTTGGATTTCTAAGGGAACCAATGTTTTGGGAGCTAACACTCATGGACCCAAAATGATTTGGGTACCAAAAACCAAAGTTTAATATCTTTGTTTGTAGGGGGAGCATTGCTACAAGGCCAAGGCACAAAGTCAAAACTCATGGTACCTTGATAGTGGATGCTCGAGACACATGACCGGAGACAAGAGTCGATCCATGGATCTAAAGCCAAAAAGTGGAGGAGTAGTAACATTTGGTGACAACTCCAAAGGCCACATTAAAGGTATTGGCTCCATAGGTAATCACTCTACCATTCTTATTAAAAATGTCTTATATGTCGATGGTCTTAAACACAATTTATTGAGCATAAGTCAACTATGTGATAGAGGATTTAATGTTTTGTTTGATAAAAATGGATGCAAAATTATAGACATTAAATCTAATAATATTATGCTCATAGGTCATCGCATAGGAAACATATACATGGTGCATCTAGATGACATACATACATCTCATGCATGCTTAGTTGCTCAAAATGAAAATGATGCATGATTGTGGCATAGGAAGCTAGGACATGCTAGCATAAGTGTTTTAGAAAAACTAGTCTCTCTAAATCTAGTTAGAGGTTTACCCAAAATAAAGTTCTCAAATGATAAAATTTGTGATGCATGCTCAAAGGGTAAACAACATAGGTCTTCCTTTAAATCCATTAATGATGTTTCTACTAGTAGATGCTTACAATTAATTCACATGGATTTATTTGGGCCAATTAGGACTATGAGCTTGGGTGGTAAGTCTTATGCTTTTGTGCTAGTTGATGATTTTTCTAGATTTACTTGGGTTCTCTTTTTACGTACTAAAGATGAGGCTTTGGAAAAATTCATCACATTTTCAAAACTAACCCAAAATGATCTTGAACTTAGAATTTCACATATTAGAAGTGATCATGGAACCGAGTTTCAAAATTTAGGGTTTGAAGATTTTTTAAATGAAAATGGTATTAGCCATAATTTTTCGGCTCCTCGAACTCCTCAACAAAATGGGGTAGTTGAGAGGAAAATAGAACTTTACAAGAAATGGCTAGAACTATGCTTTGTGAAAACAATTTACCTAAATATTTTTGGGCGGAAGCCACAAACACCGCTTGTTATATTGTAAATCGAGTAATGATTAGGCCAATCTTAAAGAAAACACCTTATGAGATTTTAAAATCTAAAAAGCCTAACATTAGCTATTTCCACCCTTTTGGGTGCAAGTGTTTTGTTTTAAATAATGGAAAAGACAACTTAGGTAAATTTGATGCAAAAAGTGATGAAACCATTTTTATAGGTTACTCTTTAACCTCTAAAGCCTATCGAGTATTTAACAAAAGAACTTTAGTAGTAGAAGAATCTATTCATGTTGTATTCGATGATAACCTCCTTCCTAGGAAGGATTCTTGTGATGATGATGATGTAGGGATCATAAATGCCTTTGATGGAGGTCAAACTTCAAAGGAGGATGAGATTCCAACAAAGGAAGAGGAATCACAAGATCCACCTCTTGAAGCCTTGAAGGACTTGGCTATTGAGGAAAAGGAAGTGAGCTACCCAAGGGAGTTGAACTATGTCAAAGATGGTGAAATCTTGGGTGATCCATCCAAGGGGGTAACCACTCGTTCTTCTCTTAGATTAATGAACCATGTTGCATTTATCTCATGCATAGAGCCTAAAAATATAAAAGAAGCATTGAAAGATGACTTTTGGATTATGGCTATGCAAGAAGAGTTAAATCAATTTGAGAGAAGTAATGTATAGACATTAGTTGATATACCTAGTAATCAATCTACAATAGGAACTAAATGGGTCTTTAGGAACAAACTAGATGAGAGTGGTAACATTGTGAGAAATAAAGCTAGACTTGTAGCACAAGGTTACACTCAAGAAGAGGGAATAGATTTTGATGAAACCTATGCACCCGTAGCTAGAATGGAAGCCATTAGGATGTTGCTTGCATATGCATGTTATCATAATTTCAAGCTTTTTCAAATGGATGTTAAAAGCGCATTTTTAAATGGTTTTATAAATGAAGAAGTGTATGTGGAACAACCACCGGGTTTTGAAGATTCAAAATTTCCAAATCATGTTTTCAAACTTACCAAAGCACTTTATGGTTTAAAACAAGCTCCTAGAGCTTGGTATGAAAGGCTTTCAAATTTTTTGATTGAAAAAGGATTTGAAAAATGTAAGGTGGACACTACACTCTTTATAAAAATGTATAAAAATGACATCTTAGTAGTTCAAATTTATGTTGATGATATCATTTTTGGTTCTACTAATGAATGTCATTGTCAAGAGTTTGCTAAGTTAATGCAAGGTGAATTTGAGATGAGCATGATGGGGGAGCTCTCATTCTTTTTGGGACTCCAAATCAAGCAAAAGAATGATGGCACCTTCATCAACCAAGCAAAATACATAAAGGATATGCTCAAGAAGTTTGGCTTGGAGAATGCAAAGCCTCAAGCCACTCCTATGAGCTCATCTACAAAGCTTGACAAAGATGAAGGAGGTAAGTGTGTTGACTCTAAGCTTTATCGTTCCATGATTGGATCTTTGCTTTACCTTACCGCAAGTAGACCGGATATCTTGTTTAGTGTTTGCTTGTGTGCTAGGTTTCAAGCTAGTCCTAGAGAGTCTCACCTTATAGTCGTTAAGAGAATCTTTAGATACCTTAGAGACACTCCTTGTTTAGGTCTTTGGTATCCTAGAGACTCTATCTTCAACCTTCATGCTTACTCGGATGCGGATTATGGGGGTTGTAAAATCGATAGGAAAAGTACTTCGGGAACTTGTCAATTCTTAGGTAGTATGCTCATATCTTGGTTCTCTAAGAAACAAAATAGTGTAGCCTTATCTACCACCGAAGCCGAGTACATATCCTTAGGGAGTTGTTGTGCTCAAGTCCTTTGGATGAAGCAACAACTCTTAGATTATGGAATTAAAGTTGAAACCATACCCCTAAAATGTGACAACACTAGTGCAATATGTTTAACAAAAAATCCCATCCAACACTCTAGAACCAAACACATTGAAATTAGGCATCATTTCATTAGAGATCATGTCCTTAAGGAAGATGTTGTTATAGAGTATGTAGACACCTTGAATCAATTAGCGGACATATTTACAAAACCCTTAGACAAAGAGCGTTTTTGGCCCCTTAGGAGAGAGTTAGATCTAGCTAGCCTATCTTGATCTTTTTAGGACCTCTTTTGTGCTTAAATATGCTTGATCTTGTGAAATGCCATGTTTGTATGCTTAGACTCCCAATTTCTTCCATGCCTATAGCTAGGGGGAGTATGATTCTGTTAAAATATGCTTAGAACTGCTCATACATCATTTGCATACTCATAGGAGAGGTTAGGTTCGAGCCTTTGGTTGTTCTTTGAACCAAATATGCATTTCTGGGCATACCGTATCGATACTACACTACGCGTATCGATACCTGTTCTTCATTCCGTTTCCCAGAATTCTCTTCGCTTCACGCGTATCGATACGATTCATCCCGTATCGATACGGGTCGTTTCGATACGACTTTTCCAACGGGCATTTTTGCAAAAAGACATCTATATCCCCGTATCGATACCCCAACGGGCGTATCGATACTCGTCTGCGCTGATGGCTTTAATTAGGCTTTTAATGTATTCAACTTTTACCAAAATTCAAACTTTTCAAAACCTAATTAACCCTAGCCGTTTTTGCCTATAAAAAGGCCCTTCACCCTTCATATTTTTCACATCTCAACTCAAACCTAAAAGAGTTTTTGAATCAAGCAAGGCTTTGTGCTCTCTTTCTCATCCTTGTGCTAGTTTTCTTCAAATCTTCAAGTTTCTATCAAGGTAATCTCCTTCTTTCTCTTTTTTTAATTTTTCTTGTTTTATTTTTTTAAACTTTGTTTTTCTTCAAACTTTTTCTTGATTTTCTTTTCTTTTCAAAATTTTTTTTAATTCTTTTAAAAAATTCCTCTTACCTTGCTTTTTACTCAAATTGAAGAAATCTCCCTTGCTTATTTTCTCTCTTAGATCATGGCACCAAAAGATTCATCGAGGAAGCGACTAAGGACTAATCAAGCCGGTGATTCCTCCACCGGTGGAGAAATTGCTCGTCCAAACTATTCCATCATCTATGATCAATGCTTTCCCGGCAATGCGGGTCTCGCTCACTTTCGTCAATATGAGAATTACAAGATCCGTGCCGAAAGGGTAATATCCATTCCTTTTCTCAATTCGGAGCGTTTTAAGTTTGAATACCCCCCCTTGCTTCATCGTTGGAATTTCATGGATTTTCTCTCTATTCCGGGTTTTTACTATCGTCTCTTGGTTGTGATTTTCTATGCTAATGCAAGATGTATTTCTCGTAATAGGGAAGTTGTGGCTATTAGCTCTTTTCTTATGGGGAAGAAATTAATCCTTGATGTCAAGTCTATTTGTGATGTCTTTAAGTTGGATGATGAAGGCCTTGATGATGAGCATGGTTTAGGGCATGTTCTTAGTGGTTCCGTCACCGCCCTTAATGCCCATGATCGAATTCTACATTTGATGGTGTCGTGGTGGTTTCTTCCTTCCGGAGGGAAATATTCCACCATCCGTCAAGTGGATGATTTTTGGATTCGATGCTTTCGTGAAGCCAAGCGACCAAATCTAGCTCGTCTCATGTTCGCGGAGATCGTCTATATCGTTCAAAATCGTAACACCCCTCATGTCACCTCCTTCACATACGGTACGGCTTTGAGCTATTTCTTTGTTAAAAAGGATATTGATTGCTCTTATGACTATCCAACTTCTCTCACCGATCCCATTGATGAGCGATCTCTTGCTCGGGCAAAATTCTCTTATGTTAATGGTGAATGGATACGTCTTGCCGAGTTACCACCGGAAGCCGCCGCCATGTTTGAAGAGGCTCAAGCTCCTCAAGCTCCTCAAGTCCAACAACCCAATATGGATGCTCTCATGACCTATCTCAATGAGCAATTTACCGGGTTGCGCACGGACATGAATACTCGTCTCACTTCCATGGAAACTACTTTTGACACTAGGATGACGGGTATGGAGAATCGCCTTACATCTCTTGAGAGCGGGCACAATTCCTTAAATATTTCCATTGCCGTTTTCCATGATGAATGGCGTAATAGCATGCGCTCTAATGAGCCCTTGGGACTTGATGATGAAGATGATGAAGACGACGAAGACGATGCTTAGACGTTTTCTCTTGTTTGTCATGCATATCATTTAGGATTTTATATTTTTATGCACCTATGTTTTATGTTCTTAGGATTAAGGTTGTTTTAGGATTAAAACCTATGCTTTGATTTCTATTTTGCCTTTGTTTGGATTTTAAGTATGTTGCCTTAATGAATAATATCTATGTTGCTTATTATACCTTTGATTTCTTGATGCACTTAATTGTCTCAAAGATTGTTTTTTTTATCTAACAAAAAGGGGGAGAAGGAACTAGCTCACACTTTAAATATTTTGATTTTAACTCAAAGGTTACCAAGCTTATATTAAGGGGGAGTTAACTTTGTAAAGTTTTTCAAAAGTGTCAAAAATTTTAAGTTTTAGTTTTGTTATATGAAAAAGGGGGAGATTGTAAAACCTATGTTTGATTTTGATATAACTAGATCTTTAAGGATCAATTTGAAAAACTTAAAATTGCTTTTATAAATCCCTTAATAAGTTTTAAAACACCAACACTTTAAAACTAATTTATAAAACTCAAACTCAAAATATTTTCTAAGTGTTCCAAGGCAAAACCATTGTAAATCGCCCAGGCGTATCGATACAGCACCAAGCGTATCGATACCATTTTACCAAACTTGGTTACTGGAGGAACACGTATCGATACGGCAAACCCTCGTATCGATACGCCCCTGTGTTAAATCTCAAGAGTTTGAATAGCGTACCGATACGGCAAACCCCCGTATCGATACGGGCTTTATAATTTTTAAAGTATTTAAGTCGGTTTAAAAATATGACCGTTGGTGTCAGTTGGTTGGTAACCAAACTTTAAAAGTTCGTTGACCCGTATCGATACGCCTAACCCCCATACCGATACGAGTTTTGACAGTGAGCTAAGTTCAGAAAATAGTATCGATACGGCCCTTGCCGTTTCGATACCCAGTACCGATACGCTTACGCGCGTATCGATACCCCTTATTAAATGCACACAACGGCTCTTTCTTTTCTGAGACAGATACCGATACCCCTTCTCGCGTACCGATACCGGTAGCTGCAGAAGTGCATTTATGGTGGTAAGAGAGGGTTCCAACGGCTCCATTTATGTCTCCAACCACCCAAACGGCTAGAAATCAATGAGGAGGTATAAAAGAGACATCCAAAAGCTACAGCAACAACTATTGATCTTCAAGAAAACACTTATTCATCAAATCCAAGCAATTGTGCCAAAATTCATATTTGTCTAGAAACCCATTTGTAATCTTCATTCATATTTTGTCAAATTGGGTTGAGTGCTTGTATTGGGGCTATCATTTGTATTGAGAGATACCTTATTAGCCTTCAAATTTCTTTGTTCTCTTGTGTGAGGGTTGGGTTGATTTTTGGGTAGAAAAATCAACCGAAAGTGTAAAGGGTTGCCTCCTTGTCCTAGAAAAGGGGAAGAACGATTTAGTGGAATTGTTGCAAATCCTTAGTGAAGCTAAGGTAGTGGATGTAGAGTTCATTTGGAACTTGAACCACTCTAAATCTCTTGTCCATCAATTTTTAATTTGCAAACTTCCACCACAAACCTTTAAATTTCCAATTCACCCCCCTCTTGGTCAATTTCGATCTTGCGATCCACTCAACAAATTGTAACAATTTAATAATGCTTTATCTGCTGTCAAATGTTGCCCAGATTTTTCTCACAATTAAGTGGGCTGGTAGGTCCGATAGTACCTTTTTAGTGAAGTCTCTAGCCTTCCCAATTAATACGCCCAATAATGTGGATGACTTCCCTTAGAAATCCATATGGTTGGGGTTGGTTCCACCCAAGGTAGAAGCATTTTCCTGGAAAGTTTTCCGCGGCAGATTACCTACCAAACTTGAACTTTAGAAACGCAACTACCTACGCAACTGCTCAGTACTTTGTTCGTTGTGCAACCTCGAGGCTGAATATACTAATCACATGTTTGTTCACTGCCATGTTGCGTGGATATTATGGCAAAAATAGTGCAACCTTTGGGGCGTCAATCTGGTATGTCCTAACTCCATCAAAAACTTGTTTATTATATGGTTACAAATGAAGCCTCCCAAGCTACATTATAAGATTTGGTTGTCTAGATTCTTCTGTATATTGTGGTCTTGCTGGTTATATCGTAATGATGTGTTGTTCAAAAGTTTAAAATCGAATGGAAATTTTTTATTTGTGCTGTGTATATATCGCCTAAGCTTTTGGTGTAATGTCAATTGGCTGGATGACCACATCCTTGTCAACGATCTGGTAGTTGCACCGGAAAGATTCAGTGATTTTCGTTGTTGCAAAAAGCCTCATTCGCAACTGAGCTGGTCTCTCCCTTCCTCAGACTCCCTGAAGTTTAGTGTCGATGGTGTTATTTTGGGATGTTTTGATAATGCTGGTATTGGTGGGGTACTTAGAGATGAGAATTCGACGATTCTTCTTTAATTCTCCTTACCTATTGGTCTTTCCGACGCGGCATCGGCAGAGCTTCGCGCGATTCTGGAAGCAGTCAAACAATACAAAAGTTTTCCCTGGGCAAACAAGAGAATGTTGATTCTAGAAAGTGACAGCACCAACGTTGTGAGTTGGTTACTTAATCACGTTCACTATCCTGCAGTTTTTAAAGAACTCATTGCCTCATGTCTTAAAGAGCTATCTAATCTGCTATGGTCCATTAAGTGGATTCCTAGGGAAGACAATACACTGGCAGATTTCTTGGCCAAGAAGGGTTTATCGAGATCAATGCAATGCTTTTCTATAGACCCATGCTGACTTGTCCTATTTAGTTCGAAGATTTGCTGGTTCTTGTGTTCTTGTTTTGGCTTTCATGTCCTCAAGGTTCATATGGTATGATGTAAGGATTCGTAAGAAACATTATTAACGATAATCGTTGCACTCTTTTTCTCTATCTAGGTTTAGGGGTTTTTTTTTAACGAGGCACAATCATGGCTACTTTACCTAATAAATCAAATCCTTTAAAAAATATGTACCGCAATGTACTATTAAATAGTTTTGAAATCATAAAGACCAAAAGTGTTATTATCCCCGTTTAGAATAAAATCTTAAAAAATAAGTTTTATATTGTTTTTTCATTTTTTATTATTTAATTAAAAATTAATTAAACTTTATTACTGTAATAATTTCTACATTCATTTTAATTTAAGGTTAAAGTTCACAAATAGTCACTAAACTTTGATCAATTATCTAATTTGACAACCAAACTTTCAATTGTTTCAATGTTACTATTAAACTTTTAGTTTTGTTTCAATTTGACCACTGACAGGGCCGACCCTAGGCCCATATTTTTTTAAAATTATATTAATTATTCTTTATTTTTTATAATAATTAAAAAACTGCTACATAAAATAATGGGGCCCATAAATTTTTATAATAATTAAAAAACTGTTAAGTAGAATAATGGGGCCCATTATTAAATTTTTATATAAATTAATAATAATTTTACTTCCCATAAAACACTAATTAAAAATTTTCTTTTCAAAATAAAAAAATTAACTAATCGGTTAAACTTCTGTCTTTCTAAATTCTCACCATCAATTCATCAAACCTATTTCTCAATTTCCCATATCAGCGAAAAATTTTCTAAACGTTGTTTTTTTCTTTATTAATACCCAATTTTCCAATTTCCCAATCTCACAATTTCCCACAAATTCATCAAACCTATTTCCTAATTTCTCAATCTCTTCTCTTTCATATTTTACAATTCATCTGAAAATTCAATTTCTCACAAACACAATCACAATTGCCTATCATCAGTTGTGGTGCTTGAATCCTATTAAAGTCTGTTCTTAAAATTTTAGGCGAGGTCATGTTTTCATTTCTTATTTTTATATATTTTCAAATTCTAAGTAAGTTTATTTTTTATATTTGTTTAATAAATTTTGGGTATGAATAAGCAGATTTTCCGTCTTCATTCTTTGATCCAAATCCAATTCAATTTAATTTCAGATTGAAACATAACTTTAAAGGTAAAATTTTGTTGAGATTTATTTTTTATAGGAGTTAATTTTTTATTTTTTTAACAAACTCATACTTGCTGCCCTATTTTTAATATTTTTTTGTTGTATTGCCGTTGATTACTACTTTAGATTCTAAAGTAGTTTGGTTTTGAATGCTTTTCTTTGCATAATTTTTCATGCAATTCAGTGCATATTTTTTTGTTGTATTACCTTTCTTTACTTCATCTTTATAAATAAAATTTTGTGAAATATTGAGTGCTGTTGATTATTAATTTCTTTGCCTTTATTTGCATAATTTCTCATGCGGTTGATTATTAATTTCTCATGCAATTCATCTTTGCAAACAATATTTTTTTTGTTGAATGTCTTTTTGTGTATTTTTTCTGACATATCATACAACATGATTTCAAATAAAATCTTATTTCGTTTGAATGATGATTTTTGCTTACGAATTTTAAAATAATAAAATCGTATTTCGATTGTTAGGTGAAATATTGAGTAAATAAAATATTTCTTTAAGTAAAATAATTAGGCAATGAAGTTTCAGAAACCGACATTAAAATAGTTTTATAGAGGCTTTTAGTTGTCTCAACTTGAAAATTATAAGAATGTTTTGAGTGAGGATTTTGGTGAAGTTGAGAATGAAATAGTAAATGAGAGGAAGAATCTTAGAGATGGTATTTTGTTGTTTATTTCTCAAGAAATGTGTAGGGATGCTAAATTTCTGTCAAATGCACTGCCAGTGCCAGCTTTGCTTAAAAAAATAAAGTGTAAATTTGTGTTAAAAATGCATTGAAATTGCTAACTTATTTCTTTTGGTAATGAATTTTTTAATATGTAATAATTCAAATGCGTATTATTTTTTTCATATGTTTACAGGTGCTATTGTTTTAGAGTTCAGTCATTGCGGTGTTGCAGATTTGGTATATAAATACTTCGATCGAAGATCTCTATTTTCACAGGTGTTATTGTTCTTTTCTATATTAATTGCATTGTCATGTAATGTCGCCTAAAAAACATTTATCTAGTAGTAAAAAAAAAACAAATAGATGAGTTAATAGAATCAAAAAAGGGAGCACTTGATAAATTCTTTAAAAATAGAGTACGAGAGCTTTCTAATGAAAATTTAAATGATTTAGATAGTTCTTCAAATCATACTAATGTGGGTGCTACTAATGCAAATGATCATGATAATGTTCTAAATCATATCGATGATATATGCTTCTAATTTAAATGACAATAATCAAGCACTCTAATGTTGAAGATTTTGGAATTGATCAACACTTAATTCCTCTTTTAGACATTTATGACACTAAAAATTAGAGTAATCTTGATAATAAATCTAGAGATATTTTAGTTGAAAAGGTACCTATAAGAGAATTGAATTTAAAATTTTCCTTAGCTAATAATTCTAGGTATTTTTTGTATGCCTATTTTTCTAGAAACTTGAGTAATGGGAAATTAGCGATAGAAAATGGTTGGTATATTCTAAAATGTGGACAAGTTTATTATTTTTGTTGTAAATTGTTTACAAAGTAAAACAACAAAACTTGTTTAGCAAATGATGGATGTAATGATTGGAAGCATCTTAGTGAAAGACTCAAACAACATAAAAATAGCATTGAGCATATGACTAACATGAATGTTTGGAGTGAATTAAGAGTGAGATTAAACACTAATCAAACACTTGATAAAAATTTACAATTAAGAATTTCAAAGGAGAAAGAACGTTGGAGACAAGTTTTAATAAGAATAATAAGTGTTGTAAAATGTCTTGCTAAAAATAATTTAACTTTTCGAGGATCTAGTGAGAAACTTTACTATGAGAGTAATGAATTTTTTTTGGGTTAATTGAAATGATTGTTGAATTTGATTTGCCAATGCAAGACCATATTAAACGTATCCAAAATAAAAATATTCATTGTCATTATCTTGGTCATAAAATTCAAAATGAACTAATATCTCTCTTGGCTCATAGTATTAGAACTTCTATTCTAAAAATAATACAGAAGGTAGAGTATTTCTTTGTTATTCTTGACTGTACACCTGACGTAAGCCATCAAGAACAAATGACTCTAATAGTGCAATGTGTAAATATAAAAAGTAACAAAATAAAAATAGAAGAATACTTTTTAGAGTTCTTGAAAGTGGGCGATACATCTGGATTAGGGATTTTTAATGAATTAGTAAATGTATTGTAGTTTCTTGAGTTGAATGTTGATGATGTGATGGGCCAAGGATATGATAATGGTTCTAACATGAAAGGAAAACACCAAGGTGTTTAAAAGAAATTGCTTGAAATAAATCTTAGAATTTTATATATGCCATGTGCTTGTCACATTCTTAATCTTTCTCTTTCTGATATGACACATTCTTGTGTTAAAACTATTTCATTTTTTGGGATTGTGCAACGTATATATTCATTGTTTGCAAGTTCTATCAAAAGGTGAAAATTTTATGGGATAATGTTCTAGAAACTGTAAAATCTTTATCAGATACTCGATGAAAAAATCGAATTAAAAGTGTCAAATTTATTAAATGTTATGCTCCTAAAATAAGGTTAGATTTATTACAATTATATGAATCTTGTGATAATGATGCTAAAGCAAAAAGTGAAGCAGAAAGTTTGACTAATGCCCTTCAAAGTTTTGATTTCTTACTTGGATTGACTATTTGGCATGATAATTTATTTGCTATCAACATGGTGAGTAAGAAATTGCAATCTAAATCAATGTGCATTGATACTACCATAAATGAGTTGGAAGGTGTAATGTAATATTTTAAAAATTATAAGAATGAGGGATTTGAAGCAAGTATAAATATTACCAAAAGTCTTGCATTAGATATGAAAATAGAGCCAACATTTTCACCTAAGCGTCGTGTTTTTAGAAAAAAACAATTTGGTGAGATTAATCATGATGAAGAAATACAATCTCCAGAAAAGTCTTTTAGAGTTAATTGTTTTTTTTGTTGTTGTTGTTGATATGGTGATTGCTTCTTTAAAAGATAGATTTGAACAATTAAAAAAAATTAAAAATTATTTTAGATTTTTAATTGATTCTATAAAGTTGAAGTCATTGGATGATAATAAATTAAAAGAATATTGTGATAATTTTAAGATTATTTTTTCTCATAATAATTTATCGGATGTTGATGCAAATAAATTTTTTAAAAATAAAAGTGCTGCAATTGACTTTGCCAAATGACTTCCAGAGAGGCCGTGGGTGCGGTAGAGGTAACTTCTAGCCGAGAAATGATGGTCAGAGGAACATAGCGCATGTAGTTGCTGTCCAGCCAGAGGGCGGAGGCCAGGCCAGAGTTTACGCTCAGCGTGAGGGTTAGCACGACACATATGTGATTGCAGGTAACTTCTCGATACAGTCCTTGGGTTTGCTTTCTTTGATTAACTCCAGGTCTACACATTCATATATACTGAGTGAGCATGCAAAGTCGTTGAAATTGCCTTGTGAGGTATTAGAAGTTGGAGTTAGTGTTACTAGTTCCTTCGGGGATACGGTAGTAGTTAGGAAGATGTACAGAAGATGTCCGCTAATGGTTCAGGGGCATATGTTTCCAGTGGATATGATGGAGCTACCGTTTTATGGCTTTGATGTGATTTTAGGTATGGACTGGCTCACCGAGCATAGAGCTAGGATAGACTTTGAGACTAAGAGGATTTCCTTGAAACTCGCGGATGATTATGAGATAGTGGTGGTAGGTGAGAACGTGAAATTCTTATCGAATGTAGTTTCAGTTTTAGAGGCTAAGAAGCTAGTCGAGACGGGCTGCGAAGCATATTTGGCCTACGTGATGAATCCGAACATGAGTGAGGTTAGACCTCAAGACATCCGGACAGTGTGTGACTTTCCAAGTGTGTTTCCGGAAGAATTGTCGGGTTTACCGCCAGACAGAGAGGTAGAGTTTGCTATAGAAACTTATTCAGATTCAGCTCTTGTTTCGATTGCTCCGTATCGTATGACACCGAAAGAACTGAAAGAGTTGAAGACTCAGTTGTAAGAGTTGACAGATAGAGGCTTCATCCGACCGAGTTCTTCGCCTTGGGGCGCTCCAGTTTTGTTTGTGAAGAAGAAAGACGGAAGCATGAGAATGTGTATAGATTACAGACAGTTGAATCAGTTAACAGTGAAGAACAAGTATCCATTGCCGAGAATTGATGACTTGTTTGACCAATTGAGAGGGGCATCAGTCTTTTCGAAGATCGACTTGAGATCCGATTACTACCAACTGAAGGTAAGAGAGGTTGATGTACCACAGACGGCCTTTAGAACTAGATATGGCCACTATGAGTTCTTAGTCATGCCTTTTGGGTTGACTAACGCACCGGCTGCCTTCATGGATATGATGAATAGGGTCTTCCATCAGTATCTAGACCAGTTTGTAGTTGTCTTCATAGATGACATTTTGGTGTATTCGCGTACCGAGGAAGACCACGACCGACACTTGAGGCTAGTTTTGCAGACTTTGTTAGACAATCAGTTGTATGCAAAGTTGAGTAAGTGTGAGTTCTGGATCCGAGAGGTAGTCTTCCTAGGGCACGTAGTGTCAACCGATGGGATTAGAGTTGAACCGAAGAAAATAGAGGCTATCGTTGAGTGGAAGCAACCAAAGTCGGTGACAGAGGTTCATAGCTTTCTAGGCTTAGCTGGATATACTATAGAAGGTTCGTAGAAGGTTTCTCGAAGTTAGCTGCTCCATTGACACAGTTGCTTCAGAAGAGTGTTCAGTTTGAGTGGACAGATGCAAGACAGCGAGCCTTTGAGAAGTTAAAAGAAGCTTTGACCCAAGCACCGATCTTGATTCAGCCAGAGTCAGGGAAGGAATATGTAGTTTACAGTGATGCTTCCTATGTAGGCCTAGGTTGTGTTCTCATGCAAGACAAGAGAGTGGTGGCTTATGCCTTAAGACAATTGAAGACTCACGAGCGTAACTATTCGACCCACAACATAGAGTTGGCTGCAGTCGTGTTCGCTTTGAAGATTTAGAGGCATTACTTGTACGGTGAGAAGTGCACAGTGTACACAGATCACAAGAGTTTGAAGTATATCATGACTCAGCGAGAGTTGAATCTCAGACAGCATAGGTGGCTAGAGTTGCTAAAGGACTATGATCTTACGATTGAGTACC
Organism: Hibiscus trionum; assembly: GCA_030270665.1. NCBI lineage: Eukaryota > Viridiplantae > Streptophyta > Magnoliopsida > Malvales > Malvaceae > Hibiscus > Hibiscus trionum. The sequence goes on along the minus strand of BSYR01000020.1, from coordinate 13,656,930 downwards.
ATTCGGGTAAGGCCAATGTAGTGGTCGATGCTTTGAGTAGAAAGGTAGCTGTCGATTTGAGAGAAATGTTTGCTAGATTGAGCTTGTCTGGGGATGGTGGCTTAGTGGCCGAGCTTCAGGTTAGACCTACTCTAGGTCAGTTGATTAGGGAGAAACAACTCTTAGATAGATCTTTGGCACGTCACGTGCAAGACATAGCCGTGGGTAGACCTTCAGACTACAGTTTCAGTACCGATGGGGTCTTGTGTTTCAGAAATAGGATAGTTGTGCCAGAAGATAGTAACTTGAGACGTACAATCTTGACTGAAGCGCACAGTAGTCCGTTTGCTATGCATCCTGGAAGTACGAAGATGTATCGAGACCTGAAGAATGAGTACTTTTGGGTTGGTTTGAAGAGAGACGTAGCCGACTTCGTGAGTAAGTGTATGGCGTGTTAGAGAGTGAAGGTGGAACATCATGTTCCCTCAGGTTTGTTGCAACCGTTGAGAATTCCGGAATGGAAATGGGAGAATATCACCATGGATTTTGTTTCGGGCTTGCCTTTGACTCCTACGAAGAAGAACTCAGTTTGGGTTATAGTAGACCGTTTCACGAAGTGTGCTCACTTCTTAGTAGTCAATACGGCTTACACCTTAGATAGATTGGCCGATCTGTACATTGGAGAGATTGTGAGACTGCATGGTGTGCCGAAGGCGATTGTGTCCGATAGGGATCCGAGGTTTACAGCTCGATTTTGGGAGTGTCTGCATACAGCTTTGGGTACCCGTTTGAATTTCAGCACGTCATATCATCCTTAGACAGATGGTTAGTCAGAGAGGGTTATACAGATTTTAGAGGATATGTTGCGTTGTTGCATCATTGACTTTCAGGGTACATGGGAGAAGCACTTGCCTTTAGTCGAGTTTGCTTACAATAACAGTTTTCATTCGAGCATTTAGATGGCTCCGTATGAGGCCTTGTATGGCAAAAAGTGTAGAACTCCAGTTTGTTGGGCTGAAGCGGGACAGAAGTTGTTGCCTATGCCGGATTTGCTTAAGGGGACTACCGATAAGGTGAAATTGATTTGCGATCGCTTGAAGGCAGCTTCGGATAGACAGAAGTCCTATACTGACTTGAAGAGGAAGGAAGTTGAGTTTTCAGTGGGTGAGAAGGTATTCCTAAAAGTGTCTCCGTGGAAGAAGGTAATGAGATTTGGCAGAAAAGGGAAGTTGAGTCCGAGGTACATAGAACCGTATGAGATTGTGAAAAGGGTTGGCCCAGTTGCTTATCAGTTGCGTTTGCCATCCGAGCTAGAGAAGATACATGATGTGTTTCATGTTTCGATGCTCCGTAAGTATAGGTCAGATCCGTCACATGTTATTCCTGTAGAAGAGATCGAATTGAATCCGGATTTGACTTATGACGAAGAACCAGTTGAGATCTTAGCTTCAGACAGCAAGGTGTTGCGGGGTAGATCGATTGAGTTAATCAAAGTGCAGTGACAACGTCGAGGGGTGGACGAGGCCACTTGGGAGAGGAAGGAGGATATGGAAAGGCAATTTCCTTATCTCTTTCAGCCAGGTAATTTCGGGGACGAAATTCTTTAAGTGGGGGAGAGTTGTAACACCTGTGTTTTGGGGTCGGGAGTTGAGTGTGTGAGTTGAGTTCGAGTCGTCAGATTCGGTTTAATTTAAATAAGACTAAAAATCCTAGTAATGGCATTTTTGTAAATAAGTCAAAGTAAGGAAAAGATTAACTTTTTGAAACAAAAAGAGAAGAGTCATCTTCTTCCCCATTTTCAATCTCACGACCTAAAACCCAAGACCCTCCCAAATCACTGTTCCATCGAGGTGCTTCACCATTTCAAGTGATTTTTGCAAGGTAACTTCGTTTTTGAATTCTCCTTTCCATCCCAATCATTTCCATGGTTTTAGATTTCATAAAGCATCATCTTTTAGTTTTTCAAGTTTTCAAGGTTTGAAAAAAGCATGAAACTTTAATGGGTTCTTGGCTTGTTTTTGGTTTTTCTATTTAAGTTTTGAGTTAACCTTACCTTAATACACCTTATATCTTGAAATGGAGGGATTTTGTCAAAAATCCTGAAATGGGTCTTGGGGGCATTTTTGAAAGTGTCAAAACTTGAAATTTTGATGTGGTTTTGTGTTGGGTTGAAGGGCAGATGATGTGGGGTTGTTAGGAAAGTGTTTTGGAAGTCTTTAAAGGAAATTTGGGTGTTGGAAATGGTAGATTTCAGCTGGGTATAAATGGTGTACGAAAATGTGATTTTTGGTGGTTAGCATGAGTTTGAAATTATAGGGTTTTGGCTTGTGATTGTGGGTTGAGATTGTGGCTGTGTTTGGCGATGATTTGGTTGAGTAATACCTTGTCTTTTGATTGGTTAGAAACAAGGGGAAACATCGGAGAAGGTTTTGGATCGATTCCGAAATTTGTGGAGGCTTGAGTGGCTTTGCTTGGTTTGCTTAAGGAAGGGTGGTGAGTGAAACTTTCAAACTTATTTAATTGGTTCAAGTATGTAGTTGAGGTTTTGGAATGTGCCTGGTAGGCCATTCCAAGGAAGAAGTTAAGTTGGTAGCTTAACTTCTTGTATGTTTATAAGCTTTAAATATTTATGCCTATTATGATCTTGTGGAGCATGAATTATTTATGTATGAGTATACATTGATGTGTGTGAGGATGGATATGTGGTATGCATGATGGTTCTCATGGTGTGGTTTAAAAAGTATGATTGGCACTAGTTAACTTACCGGATATAAATGATCGATCATTAGGATTAGTGTGCACACGATTGAGTCAAATTCGCGCGTGGCCTTGGTAGCGTAAAGCCAACAAGGAGGAGTACGGTGATGTAATATTCCACCGGAAATGTTTATATTATACGTGATGATGAGTGGAATCCCATCCGTAGGGCATGTGATGATGAGTGTAATCCCGTCCATGCAAGGTCCGGTGATGAGTGAAATCCCACCGAGGTAACGTTGTTGTTGAGTACGTTGGTGGTGATAGCCCAACAGAAGTATCCGCATATCCGAGTAAACTAATGGTTGCCAATATACTAGTTCATGTGTTTATATTGCTTAGATAATTGTTTTACCATGATGAGCTTAACATGAAGTAAGATGCCATGTTATTGCATTATTGAGTTGCTAGCTAGGTTGCTATATTGATGCTTAAGTATGCTTGAGTGTGATGTTAAGGATTATATGCTTGAACCCTGCATTGTCGTTGTTTTTGGTTTTAGAGCATCCTCACTAAGCTTCTAGCTTACGCTCTCGTTTTCGACAATGTAGATCTTTAGCGTGGAGTTAGCAAGGAGCAAGGAAAGGGAATTCCAAGCTTTTGTAGTTGCTCAAGTATGGTTTAGTCAATAAAATAGTAGTTTAGCAATGAGGCTGCTATGTAATTGTATGAGCGTCGTATGACTCATAAATGTTGAATGTTGTTTATGCTATGCTTGGATTTGTAACCGTGTTATGTTTTGGTCAAATGCTTGAGATGTAAGGTTATGCCTTTGGATGCTATATGTTGTTTGGTGAGCATGTAAACCTTGTGAGTGAAAACATGTGCCTTTTTGGCTTTTAAGCTTTTTAAGTTTGCCTTGAAATGCACGATCCTTCTTTGTATGAATGCCATGTTGTAAATGCTTCGTTGTTCACCTAAATTGTTCTATATGTTAGTTCTTGGTTGTTGAGTGATGTATGAATGGTTGTTTGTGGCCAGGAGAGTCGAGAATTGCATTTAGAGTTGAGTCTCGTATCGTTTTGCTGCAAATCGGAGTCTTGCATTGCAGGACGTATCGGTACGCCTAAGGGCCGTATCGGTATGGTTCTACACCTTGGGACTCAGATTTGGCTTAGCGTACCGATACACGGGGGTGTATCGATACGCCAAATCCTCACTGGAAATCTGAGTTTTTGACGAGATTTTGGCGTATCGGTACGGGCTCTAGGCGTATCGATACGATTTCGTATTGTTGACCGCGAGATGTTGACCGAGGAGGGTGTATCGATACGCCCAAGGGCCGTATCGATACGGTCTCCCTGAGTTGACTGGAGGCAGTTGACTTGGTCAAGGCGTATCGATACCCTTGTCTGGTGTATCGATACGGCCTGCTGTGTAAGTTTAAAATGGGCTGTTTAAATTGTTGTTTTGGATTGGTTGCTTTTATTCCATGGTGTTTCCGCCGTCGTGATCACATAGGAAATAAATATGTCTTTAGACAAGATATAATTAAAAGAAATTTTCTAGGGTTGCTAACCGAGGTGGGACCTTAACGGGTTTCACATTGGTTTTCCCCGTGTAGCCTACTCGGACCGGTCAGTCGACCAGACCGGGACGAGGAGGTTACAATTTCATAAAGATTAATTAAATTATTATTGTAAAAGGGAAATTAAGTATATTTTCAAAAGGGTAAAATACATAAACCATCACTGAACTTTACTCTCAGACATATTTTGGTCACTGAAATTTTAAAACGTTCAATTTACTCACTAAAGTTTAGACATTGATCATTTTTTCATTCATCCGTTAACTTTTTAACGACGTTACGACATGTTATTTTTTATTATTATTAAATATAAAATAATTTAAAATAAAAATAAAATCATATCATACCCAAACCTTAAATTACAATCCCAACCTTCTTCAGCCTCACCTTAACCTCCATTGGGAGAAACGAATCTTATATGGGTTTTTTCATATGAATTTGCTGAGTTTATTCATATAGATTTACTGTCATTTGAAGACGACTTCGATTTGAGTGGCTTTTAAAATCAAGTTCTCGTCGAATTACCAACCCATGAAAAACGCTCCTTTGATTATTTCTGTTTTCTTCTTCTCAAGCCTCTTAGATTTGGTGGGTATCTTTCATCCTTCTTTAATAAAGGCTTAAGGGTACCAAAGGCCCCTGAACTTTTTAAAAAAAATCAATTAAGCCCTTAATGTTTTTTTGCACTCAATGTCACCCTCAAACCTCAAAATTTAACCAATCTAACCCTTTGACTGACGGAATCCGTTATTGACCGACGGAATCTGTTAAATTCTTAAACATGGGCCATTTATATGCCACATCACCTGCCAAATATTAAACATTTATTTATAAACTAATGACGTGGATTAAAAACGCTGACGTGGATTAAAAAATATTGAAAAAAACAAAAACACTTATTAAATCCTAACCCTAACATTATATCCTTCCAAAACTTGAAATTCAGAAAGTGAAATCTGCAGGTTTAGGGAACACCCATTTTGATTTTTTTTCTCTCTTGCATAACATGAAATTCTCTTGGCTTGATTGTAAGATCTTAATAGGTGAGTATTCAAATTTCATTTTTTCTAATCAATTATCTCTCTCTCACATCTCGCGTCTATCGCCATTATTGGGAAATACAAGTTTTAAAGATGACGATCTCGGCTAGTTCATCAAACTAAGGAGAAGTTGTGTTTTGTGATTGCGGTCTAAAATGTCGTATGTGGACAACATGAAAAAGGAAAAATGCTGGAAGAAGATTCTTCGGTTGTTCAAATTATAAAAATTTTGACTGTAATTTTTTAGGTGGTGTGATGAAGATATGTCTGATAGAGCAAAATTTCTTATAAACAAATTAAAAAAAAAAGAAAATGATGAGTTAAGGAAAGTGAGTCGACCTAATGAGGAAGCTCAACAAATGAAGCTGGAATTGGAATTGATGCAGAAATAACTGGTTTTAGCTATCGAACATGCTCATACATTTAGGAAGAAATCAACATTGTTTTACACCAGTGTAAGATAGTGTTGATTGTTTAGTAAATTAAAGAACTAACTTACACCGGTGTAAGATAGTGTTGATTGTTTAGTAAATTAAAGAACTGATTTACACCGGTGTAAAACAGTGTTGATTTCTTCCTAAATGTATGAGCATGTTCGATAGCTAAAACTAGTTATTTCTGCATCAATTCCAATTCCAGCTTCATTTGTTGAACTTCCTCATTAGGTCGACTCACTTTCCTTAACTCATCATTTTCTTTTTTTCAATTTGTTTATAAGAAATTTTGCTCTATCAGACATATCTTCATCACACCACCTAAAAAAATTACAGTCAGAATTTTTATAATTTGAACAACAGAAGAATCTTCTTCCAGCATTTTTCCTTTTTCATGTTGTCCACATACGGCATTTTAGACCGCAATCACAAAACACAGTTTCTCCTTAGTTTGATGAACTAGCTGAGATCGTCATCTTCAAAACTTGTATTTCCCAATAATGGCGATAGACGCGAAATGTGAGAGAGAGATAATTGATTAGGAAAAAATGAAATTTAAATACTCACCTATTAAGATCTTACAATCAAGCCAGGAGAATTTCACGATATGCAAGAGAGAAAAAAGTCAAAATGGGTGTTCCCTAAACCTGCAGATTTCATTTTCTGGATTTCAAGTTTTGGAAGGATATAATGTTAGGGTTAGGATTTAATAAGTGTTTTATTTTTTTTAATATTTTTTAATCCACGTCAACGTTTTTAATCCACGTCATTAGTTTATAAATAAATGTTTAATATTTGGCATGTGATGTGGCATATAAACGGCCCATGTTTAAGAATTTAACAGATTCCGTCGGTCAATGACGGATTCCGACAGTCAAAGGGTTAGATTGGTTAAATTTTGAGGTTTGAGGGTGACATTGAGTGCAAAAAAACATTAAGGACTTAATTGATTTTTTTAAAAGTTCAGGGGCCTTTGGTACCCTTAAGCCTTTAATAAAATTGTGGCTTGCTTTTGTTTCTCAAAATATTTCTATTTTTTAGCATGATTTTAAAAGAAGTGCAGTTATAAATGGAAAATTCATATTCAGTGTTCATTGGCTATTTTTAAATAGAAAAAGCAACCAGAAATTCTGATTTCTATGTCCCCTTTTTTTCTTACTGGTTAGTGCTTACGAATTTTGAAATTGTTCTTGCTTCAAAAAATGATAAAGTAAAATTCCAGATTTTTCCTACTAAGATTAGGCTTAGGCTTTGATTGTGTTGTCAGTCTTTTTCACATTTAACCTGGATGTATCCCTATTTCTTAACCCTAAACAAAAACCTAATAATTAGGAAATACTTACAGAATGAAAATAGGGTATGATGTTGTAGCGTTATTCAGTTGGAGGTTGAGATTGGGGTTGGTAATGGAGATGATCGGCTACCATAAAGTTAATGGATGAGTGGCCAGAAAATTCAATGTCTAAACTTTAGTGAGTAAATTAAACATTTTGAAACTTTAGTAACTAAAATAAGAATTATTATAGTAATAAAACTTTAGTAACTAAAAGTTTAATGGTGACATTGAAGCGATTGAAAGTTTGGTTATCAAATAGAATAATTGATCAAAGTTTAGTGACCATTCGTGAACTTTATCCTTAAATTAAAGTGAATGTATGAATTATTATAATAATAAAAGTTTAATTATTTTTTGAATTAAAAAATAATAGAAAATTTAAAAAGTTAATATAAAATTATTTTTTAAAATTTTATTCTAAAAGGGAATAATAATACTTCGGGTACTTAGGATTTCAAAACTAATTAAATCAATTAACAGTACATTGCAGTGCATATGAATAGTGGTACATTGCGGTACATGACATTTACGGTAGAATTATCCATGTTTTCTATATCTATGTAATTATGTTTAATTAATTGATTTTATATGTTATAAAAAATCAAATGTTTTAAAAATTAAACATAATAGGTATTTGTCATAGGAGACCCGGGTTCAAATCACTTTGTCTGTAAAGTGTATATGCATTGTCAAATGATTAAAAATATGTATGAACAGATGGATGATTCTACAATAAACGTCATGTACCATTATGTACCACTAATTATGTGTACCGATATGTACCATTAACTGTTTTAATTACTTTTAAAATTATAGGGACCGAAAGTGTTATTATCCCTTTTTAGAATAAAATATAAAAAACATTTTTATACTATTTTTTAGATTTTTTCTTTCTAGATAAAGTACACAAATGGTAATTGAACTTTTGTAAATTATTCAATTTGATAATAAAATTTTCAATTGCTTCAATGTTACCATTAAACATTTAGTTTTGCTCCAAATTGGTCACTAACCCATTAACAATTGTTAAGAGGGTGACGTGACAGTTAAAATATTTTGTACAATAACACATTTAGTCCTCCATGTTTGCACATTCAAACAATTTTGTCCTAATTCGAAAAAAACAATAAATTTATCCCTCATTATTTACATATTATATCAATTTGACCCTATTTTAATTAAAAATAATTTAACCCTAAACCATAAACTCAAAAACCTAAGTCATAAACCCCTAAACCCCTAAACCATAATTTGGTTTATTTAACTCCATATGATATGTATTAAGCTTAATATGAATCAAACTTTCTAATTGAATTTAAAGTTTCACCATCTAAGGTTTTATTTGTTGGTTGACACATTGTAAAATTACATGCATATTCTACTAATTAACCTTGTTTTGGAATTCTTTTAACAAATTTTGTCCACATTAATTTTTTTGATCGTCAACAAGTATGATTTCCATTGAACGAAGAAAAATCATACATATAGTATATTATTATGTGTCTCGTTAAAAACCTCTTTGATTATAAGATAAGGAAAATGGTACAAGAAGATAATATTTTGAGGAGAAACCCGAGTAAAATTAAAGGGAATAAAACACCAAAGCAACGAAAGCACCAAATAAACATCATATACAAACAGTCTGTGCACATCAAACAACTACACTCACCCGTACGAACCCATTTAACACGACTTCGTACCAACCCAAACCGAGACCTCACCGCCGCATCAAGAATCACCGCCCTCACGAACTGAACACGGCAAAAACAATGAGCAGTAGTGAGCATTACATATCACAAGAATCGACTACTCGGAAAAACAATCCACTGCGCATTAATTTGGTTTAGGGGTTTAAAGTTTAAGAATTCAAGAGTTTAGGGTTTAAGAATTTAATGGTCTAGGGTTTTGAGTTTATGATTTAATGTTTATTGTTTAAAGGTTTAGGGTTAAATTATTTTTAATTAAAATGGTGCCAAATTGAAATAATGTGTAAATAACGAGGGTTAAATTTATTAGTATTTTTAAATTATGACAAAATTGTTTGAATGTACAAACGTGGAGGACTAACACGTCACCCTTTCAATGGCAGTTAATGGGTCAATGACCAATTTGAAGCAAAACTAAAAGTTTAATGATAACATTGAAGTAATTGAAAGTGTGATTGCTAAATTGAATAATTTATCAGAGTTCAGTTACCATTTTAGTACTTTACCCTAAAAAGGAAAAAATCTGAAAAGGTAATATAAAAATTGTTTTTTAGATTTTATTCTAAAAAGGGATGGTAACGCTTTTAGTCCTTATGATTTTAAAATTAATTAAAATAAGTAATAGTACATAGCGGTACACATAATTAGTGGTACATAGCGGTACATGACGTTTATTGTAGAATCATCCCTTTATGTTAATGTTGTATCTATTTCAAGTTTTGTTAACCCAATAATGAACAAATCAACCCAATTTATTGTGTCCATGCAAAGAGACTTGTAATGAATGTTTAAAGATAGAATTTTAGACAAACAACCGATTGGTTTAATGAGATGAGACATTAGATCCTTTAAATAATGTTAAATGTTTAAAATTTGACGTTGTGAATTGAGTAATTAGATTGGTAGGGTCGTCCTTTAATAAACGATTAGTAGCATTTTAAAATAATTAGTAGTAATTTCTAAATTACTATGTACCTATGAAATCTGCCTATAATGAGAAAACCAGTAAGACCATGTACTTGTCTCGGTTTTGTTTTCTTCTTATTGTATGTGTTTGGATAGTTTTGTGTCTGAAAACCAAGTATTTTCACTAAAAGAATACGACTCTCCCCCCATTTAGTTCTACAATGCCAATACCCTAATAATACGGATTTATGTTACTTGGATTCGAAAGTAAGAAAAAAAATATGAGTGTATGCTTGATACGTGTATATTTAAATTTTACAAAAAAGAATTCAATATTTGAAGTCATTTGAACGTGTGTAAAAAAAATTGGGAAATGAAGGGTGGACCGAAGCAGTGAACATTTGAATTGACATCTCACATCTTGTGCTATCCTTTGCATGCAATAACAACATGAAAATGGGAAAGGTAGACCCATTTTTTATTGCTATAACTCTATTTTTTCCCCTAACATGTCGGTGTGATTAGACAAATAATATTTATTCATTAATATTAGCTTTTTATAAAGGGTACACATTTATCTGTTTGAACCTATTTTTTTTAAATAATAATATTTTTTATTTTATTAAGACCATTTGATGAATTCAACTCTTACTATTTAAAGTGGGTTTAAGATGGTGAAACAAAAGAAACATAATTTTGATACACATTTGAATGATAAAATTAAATTTACCGTAAACTTTTTAAAACTTAAAATTATTATTTCGAGAGAATGACTTTTTAAGGGTTTTGCTATACGCAGTCCTAAGGGCTGTGTTTAAAACATACTAGATTCATATATTTAATGTTTATTTTTTTAATGGAATCTATTAAGATATAATTAATTGTAGATATAATTAAGAGTTTTGCTATACACAATCTTGATGGTTATTTTAGGTTTTATGGTTTGTATGGGGTGTGTTTAGGGTTTATGGGATGTGTGATCTAGAGTTTAGGGCTTATGGGGTGTGGGTTTAGAGTTTAGGATTTATGTGATATGTGGTTTAAGGTTTATGAGTTGGTTGTTTATGGGTGGTTGTTTATGGTTTATGTTGAGATTTTAGGTGCTCGATTCCTTCAACCGTTCTTGTTCGCCAAGTGGTGGAGAAGTGGAATATTGGGTGATAGAGGTGTGGAAGCTAAAAATAATAAAGACGTGATGATTTATAGTGGTTCAACCTTCTAACCAAGGTCCATCCACTACCTTAGCTTCCCACTAAGGATTTCCAACAATCCACTATTGATTCGTCCCCTTTTCTAGGTTTAGGAGGAAACCCTTACAAAACCGATCAAGCTTTCTACCCAAAGCTTTGATCAAACCCTCTTTACAAAGAGATAAAAATAAGCAAACTCAAATCTCTATAATAGGTATTTGTTTGCACAATTAAGCTCTCACCCAATCCTAAAACACTTGAGCAAATATAACAATTTTGGCTCACTAGTGTTTGTCTATACAAGGAATTGACAATTAGGCACTAAGACACATTTTAATCATATGTTGTATTACAATTGAAGCATTAACCATTACTTGATACTTGGAGGTCCCTTTTATACTCCTAATTGAGTTTGTAGCCGTTACTAGCCGTTGGGGTTGAATTGGAGCTGTTAGAAACTTTATTTCCCACCATAAATGCAGTTTTGCAACTCTCTGTTTCGAAACACCCAACCCTGTTTCGAAACACTCTTGAAATAGAAAGAGTCGTTGCAGTCTGATGCAACACCCATTTCGGAACAACCTTGGCTGTATCGAAACGGTTGTATCGAAACGCCCTGCAATTAAAAGGTAGTTGGGAAATAGCCGTTGGGGTGTTTATGACCGTTGAGGTCATACCACATAGGCATATCAAAACGGCAGTGGCCGTATCGAAACGCTAGGCAAAATTCTCACCCAGATCAAGCTCCGTTTTGAAACAAACGAGGTTGTATCGAAACGTTTTGCCACTGTAAATCCCCGTATCGAAACACCTAGAGGCGTTTTGAAATGCCTGGATGGTTTTGTTAAATTTGACTTTGAAAACACATAAAACCTTTTTGAAATATCCCATAAACATAGTTTCAAGTTGTATGGACTTAGAAATGGTTTTGAATTCTTTTTAATTTTGTCCAAAACATTTTTTCAATTATTATATCAAAACATTAGCTCTACAATCTACCCTTTTTGATATAATAAAACCAACTTGAAAAATTGTTTGGGATTCTCCCCCTTTAAGTTTAAAAATGTGAATAAGAGATGAAAAATTGAAAAGTAAGTAAAACTCCCCCTTATTCATTTAAAAATACAAATTTTCAAACCAAACCAAACTCTCCCCTTTTTGTTATAACTTAGGAGGTTAAAAGTAATTGACACAAATAAGAATTTTGGTTTTAAAATGGCTCCCCCTTACTCAAAGCATCATCAAAGAATGTTAGTCCAACATATGATAATCGAGTTGAATTAAAATAAATTAAATCAAATTAAACAAACAATAGCAACTAGATTTTACCAACACTTGAATCCAATAGAGGATATGAAGCCTTCCTCTTCAAGTGTCTTTCTTTGTGTGCATGGAGCTCCCCCTCAATGTTTGACTTGTTGATCAATCTCCATCACACCTATCATAAGACAATCAAGTAATTTTTGGTATCCAAATTGCTTTGGATCCATAGACGTTAGTAGCACAAAACTTAGTCCCCTTAGGAATCCATTTTTCAATTTCATCCATTTTATTTGAAGTACTTAGTCCTTTTGGGACCCAAATACTTCTAAAAACTTTACCATTTACAAATCTAGGGGCACTAGATTGTCTTATATAAAAATTTGATTTTTCTAAATTATTTTTCTTTTGAAGTTCATTGAAAATCAAATATTTTTCCTTCTTAAGATCACAGCCTCTTTTGATGATCTTTTTCCATTGTTTGAAGCAATTTTTGTAAGTCTAAAACTTTATGCTCAAAATCTTTAAGTTTTGCTTCAAACTCTAAATTGGTTTTAAAAAGTAAATCATTTTTGGTTTTCAACTTTGAAATCAATTTGTTGTTTTTCGAAAATGAAGCCTTGAATTCAAAAACCAATTCATCATAGGCTTCTTGTAACTCATCAAAAGAGTATGAATTTGAACTAGATGAGTTAGAAGTTACCTCCCCCTCATTGAGGGCCATCAAGCATATGTGGGCTACTTCATCATCGGTGGAGTCTTTATCACTCTATGTGGCCACATATGCTTGCTTTGAAGATGATCCCTTCTTGTTGGACTTGTGGGATTCCTTCATCTTCTTCATCGATTCATGCTTGGATTTTTCCATTTTGCTCTTCATGAACCGGGAAAATTTGTTGAAGAGATAGGCCATCTCTTCATCTTCACTTTCCTCCTCACTTGAATCTACATGATGGCATGTGAATGATTTGTTTACACAATTAAGCTCTCACCCAATCCTAAAACACTTGAGCAAATATAACAATTTTGGCTCACTAGTGTTTGTCTATACAAGGAATTGACAATTAAGCACGAAGACACATTTTAATCATATATTGTATTACAATTGAAGCATTAACCATTACTTGATGCTTGGAGATCCCTTTTATACTCCTAATTGAGTTTGTAGTCGTTACTAGTCGTTGGGGTTGAATTGGAGCCGTTGGAGACTTTATTTCCCACCATAAATACAGTTCTGCAACTCCCCGTTTCGAAACACCTGACCCTGTTTCAAAACACTCTTGAAATAGAAAGAGTCGTTGTAGTCTGATGCAGCTCCCGTTTCGGAACACTCTTGGCCGTATCAAAACGGTTGTATCGAAACGCCCTGCAATTAAAAGGTTGTTGGGAAATAGCCGTTGGGGGGTTTATGACCGTTGAGGTCATGCCACATAGGCGCATCGAAACGGAAGTGGCCGTATCGAAACGCTAGGCAAAACTCTCACCCAGATCAAGCCCCGTTTCGAAACAGACGAGGCTGTATCGAAACGTTTTGCCAATGTAAAACCCCGTATCGAAACACCTAGAGGCGTTTCGAAACGCTTGGATGGTTTTGTTAAATTTGGCTTTGAAAACACATAAACATAAAACCTTTTTGAAATATCCCATAAACATAGTTTCAAGTTGTTTGGACTTAGAAATGGTTTTGAATTCTTTTTAATTTTGTCCAAAACATTAATTTTCAATTATTATATCAAAACATTAGTTTTATAGTTTATGTGGTTTAGAGTTTAGGGTTTATGGTTTATAATGTAGTTTTAAGATTTATGGGGTGGTTTTAGGGTTTAAGCTATATGATTTAGTATTTAGGGTTTAGGATTTAAGGTATAGGCAATATTCAAATGTTGTAATTTTGATGTTTGTTTTTAAGATGATTAATGGAATAATATTTTTTTATTTGTAATAGAAGCTAAACAACTAGGCTAGTATACGCTAGTTTTACAATAAGGAGGGCCATCCACATCTCTCGCGATGAGGATTTGAACATAGAAAGAAGGGTAGTCAAACGGCATGAGTGAAAAGCTGGAATGGTCTGCATATTTAGCTAAAGCAACGGCTGCATGGTTAGCTTCTCTAGGGATCCAAAGGAAATCAACTGCCCATCCGCGGTTTTGGAGAGCCGAGATGGCACGGGCAAGAGGGAAGACACTAGCATGAGCATCCGTTGCATTTATAGCCGAGATAGCGCACGCCAAATCAGACTGGACCTGTATCAATTCAAAACCATGGTTCCAAGCAAGGCAAAGACCCTCATGTATAGCCCATAATTTAGCTTTAAATGCATCAATGACACTAATACCTCGATTAAAGCCAAGCAACCATGTACAAAAATTATTTCGAAGGAGGCCTCCAATAGAAGCAAAACCAATAGATAAGCAGGTTGCACCATCGGTGTAGAGAGCTACCCATTGAGCCGGCGGTGAAGACCATTGGATGGTGGACATGGTCAAGACTCGAGGCGGGGCAGAAACTTTACACGACGCATAGTATGTCACACATGTCATGCTGCGATGAGAAGTGGTCGACGAAGAGGGTCGTGTGTCATTGAAGATCTGGTCATTGCGGGCCTTCCAAATGTGCCAACAAAAAGCTGCAAAGGTGATGTTCCAAGAGGTTTTCATCGTGGGGGAGAACGTGGATAGCTTAAGGTTATGGAGGATCCAGTTACTTTGATCATACCTATAAAAATTTGGGGAGATGTCGATTGGATTAATTTGGTCCCAAACAGCACGGGCAACAACGCAGTCACACAGAGAATGGACAACCGACTCATTGAAATCATTACATAAAGAGCAGACAGCAGACGCGGCAAAGGTGCGTCGATGACGTTCTTGATTATTCAAAAGCTTTGCATTGAAGGCAAGCCATAGAAAAAGTCGAACTCTTTGTGAAACGACCAATTGCCATATAATTTTCCAATGTGATGAGCTTGGATTACAAGTGGGTTTCATCAATATATCATAAGCTTTACTAATCGAGAAACAAGGATCTTGGTGCCATACACAGAAATCCATAAAATCACTTGCCATCGGGCATCTTACACTTGCAATATGATGTGAGCAGGCAGCAGAGAATAAAGTAAGGGAATAATATTCTTTAGCTGAGTATTAATTATATCTACAATTAATCACCTTAGTATATTCCATTGAAAAAAGGAAATAAACGTTAATTTTAGGAATCTAATAGGTTTTAAACATAGACATCATTGTTGTGTATAGCAAAATCTTTTTTTAAATATGTTGGTGTAATTATATGATAGTATATGTTTCTTTGTTTTAGTCTTTTAAAAATTCATACATATCTAATCCTAGCCTCTCTCCACTTCCAAAATACCTTCAACCCTACCCGCTCTCTACTTTGATTAATCCCTTTGATCGGTGGTCGGCAATCAATCTTAGTATTGGTTGTCGACCACCGAATCTATTAGTTCTCTTGTTTTTTTTAATAAGAATCTCTACCTCTGTAGCACGCTCTTTCTCTGTCCTTGTGACACGTATTTTCTTTTGTCTTTATGATATGTTTTTGTTTTTGTTTTGTGGCTTGGTTCATCTGTCTTTGTGGCATGTTTTAGCATACCCTATCGATCGATTGTTGTTCGCGCAGAGATTCAATCGGCGCTAGTTTCTGATTTATGTTTTTTTCGGTGGTCACTTGGAAAGTTATACCCCCACTCAGTTGATGGTTATTTGCCGATGAAATCAGTCCTGAGTAGCGGTACTTTTTGCATGACAGTTTGGATCGCACACCACTCCTTCTTCCTTCTTTATGCGTCTCGTTTGGACAAAGACAAGGAGATTTAAGAAGCTTTTGAATTTTGTTGGTATGCTTATCTCCATAAAAGTTTTCATTTTTCTTTGTTTTTGGGTTGTAAGGAATTTTTGGGTTGTTTAATCCAAATATTCTTCTTCTTGGATGCGTTGCAATTGTGATTTTTCTATGGATCTAATAAAAATTTAGTGGTTATTTATCAAAAAAATCATACATATCTTTAACAATCTCTAGAGCAGGTGCTTAAAGCTCTCGGTTAACACCCTCCCCCTTCCCTAGATTGTAAGTTTAAGACCAGTAGGAGCAAAATTCTCCTTTCCCCTCCCCTAAGTAAAAATTGTTAAAAAAACAAGGGTAAACTACATCAGTGACCACCGAACTATTAGGGTGTACATATTTTAACCACCGAACTATCGAACTCGTCAGTTAGACCACCAAGCTTATTAAATTGACATATTTTAACCACCGCCGTTAAAAAACTAACGGATGGGTAACGTGGCAGTTAACGAAAATTTGTAAAATTACATATTTATTCCTTATTTTTTACCTATAATATCAATTTAGTCTTAATTTTAATTTAATTCATTAAAATTAATCATCCAATCGGATGACGACACGTATCATCACCCAATTGGACAATTTATTTTAATTTTTAATTTATTTTATTTAATATATTTATTTTCCTCTAACAAGGTAGTGGCACATGTCACCACCTGGTTAAAGGAAAATTAAAGAGATAAGGAGTGTGCTTGGTGTGGTATTAACCTGAGACCTTTAAGGTAAAAAAACCCATGTCGTTACCACTGCGCCAAACCATTTGTATTGATATAAATTACACCCTTTTATATATATCTTATAATACAATAATTGTTAGAGAAAAAGAAGTAAAAATGATAGAGAGAGAATTCGAACTTAGGTCATTTGGGATGTGTCAAAATGATTATATTAACTGATTTTTATTAAATATATACATTTAATATATAATCGATGAATTAAGATATTTAATAAAAAATAAAATTACTAATTAAATTAAAAAATCGTTTCAATATTATATATATGAAATTATTAAACTAAATGTGAGAAAAAATATTCAATTTAATCTAAAAATATAAAAACCATAAATTTATTTTTATTTTAAATCTTGTTTTAACTATACTTTAAATATATTTAAAATATTTTAATTTTCTACTAAAAAATTAACTTAATTTAGCGGCTTGTATATTTTTGCACATCCCAAATGACCTAAGTTTTTTTTTTGAATATCCAAATGACTTAAGTTTGAATCCCCACTCAATCATTTTTATTTCTTTTTTTCCTAACAATTATTGTATTATAAGATATATATATATATAATGGTGTAATTTATATAAATACAAATGGTTTAGCGCAGTGGTAATGGCATGGGTTTTTTACCTTGGAGGTCTCAAGTTAATACCACACCAAGCACACTCTTTATCTCTTTAATTTTCCTTTAACCATGTGGTGACACGTCTGGTTGCAGGAAAATAAATATATTAAATAAAATAAATTAAAATATAAAATAAATTGCCCAATCGGGTGATGACATGTGTCGTCTTCAGATTGGATGATTAATTTTAATTAATTAAATTAAAATTAGGACCAAATTAATATTATAGGTAAATAACATGGACTAAATGTGTAAATTTACAAATTTCTGTTAACTACCATGTCACCCCTCTATCACTCATCCGTTAATTTTTTAACGGCGGTGATCAAAATATGTCAATTTAATAAGTTTGGTGGTCTGATTGACGAGTATGATAGTTCGGTAGTCAAAATAAATATATCCTAATAATTCGATAGTCACTAGTGTAATTTACCCAAAAATAAATTCATACATATTGTACAAATTACACTGTTCAAACTCATATCATTTAGTAGTTACAAGAGGAAGATATTAATTCTATAAAACAAAGAGTGAATGAAATTAACATTATATTTGATTGGTAGCAAAGATTTAATATTAGTAGTAGATAAAAATGTGGAGCATCTACTTGGATTGATTTAAGCTTTTGTGTTATGAAATTAATGATTCGTTTAGAGAGTGAGTAAGTGCTCCACTAAGTAGTGGAACAACTTTGCTTTGCCTCCAATTTCGCATTATTTACCCTTAAACTAATCATTATTCATCATGACTCAAGTCTTCCATGTGTCACTTCTCTAGCCACTTATCATGTACTAAATGATGGCATAAAAAAACATTTACTATATTTTAACAGTCAAATTGTCATGTTTTATGTTTTATTTATTTAAATAAAATGATATTGAATTTTAAGTAGAATATACTGGTATTTAGTTATGTTTTCGGCGAATATAATATATTATTAAATATTTAAGAATGAAACCCAACAAGTGGTTTAGTGGAAAACATATGATGTTCATTCTAGGAGATCTGTGTTCAAATTATTCTGTTTAGAAGTTGTGTATATTATCAAAAGGTTAAAAATATATATAAATGCATATTACCTTGTAATTATTTCTCGATTGACGAATTCTAAAAATGAGTACTATATTGAAAATGGATGTTTTAAGTGTCATATTGATAAATAATAATAAAAAACTAAATATTTGCATAAAAATACCACAAGACCATCTACCCGAAGTCAATTCTTATCAGACTGGATCTTCGAGGGTTATACCGACTTTGACGCGGGAGTTTATTAGTTTAATCACATGCAGATAAAGGAATTAACAGCAAAAGGGGGTGGGAACTGAAAACTTATCTAACGGCTTAGATTCCATATTAACGTACGAACAAAAAGATTATCGGAAATGACGGCGCAGAGTGAACCACGTACCGTTTGAATTAGTTTCCTTATAAAAGTTTAGTTTACGGAAAAGATTATTATTAAGACTAATAATTTTTTCTTAAATCTTATTTTCATGTTTAGTTTACCCTCACTCTCATCAATTCATAAAAGATTACTATCAAAAGTAGCGCTTTTTTGTCAACATTCTTGGAATATAATTTCCGTCATTCTCTTAGGTTCTGTCCCTTTGGATAAAATTATTCTCGAAGTAATGAGTTTTCTTAATTTGAATTCTTTTTAACATATTTAAACGACGTAAATTTATTAAATAATTTTATTTTATATTAGTTTGATATTTAAATGATTTTACACATATTTAAAAACTATTTTAATATTTAAATAAAAGAAAAAATTATGGCTATACATTTTTTTGATAAAATATCTAAATACTCTGTAAATTTTCTATAAAATTTTGGTAAGAAAATAAAATAAACATATAGCATATTACAAGGAGAACCTTTGAGTTTATTAGTTTTATGTTCTATTTTCGTAGGAATCCTCGTAACTTAGTGTTTCATGGGACGATCATCATCTCTTATTTATCATTTTTCTTGACTTTATACAAATTTATTATTAATTTTATTATTTCAATCGTGCTTTAATATTAGGGTGTAAGTTTATTTAAAAATTATTTTATATTAGTTTAGTATTTAAATGTTGTTACCTATTAAATATTTACTTATTTGAATTTTATTATGATAATTTTAATATTAATAAAAGTATATATTTCATTTTGATATTGTTTAGGCTAATTATATTAGTAATATGCTAAGTATTATTGTATGAATCTTCAAGCAAATATTTTTAAATTAATATTGAAAGTTTAACTTATTAAAAAGAAAATATATCACAAGGAGAATATAGTAAAATTTACTTCTAAGTAATTTTATATTACCTCAACAAAACAATATAATCTTGCATTCCTACCAAATAAACCGCACAAGGTAATTTAACATTATGTTACATTCCGAGAATCATATTCCTAAGGGTAATCTTACATTCCGTGAACCAAACGAACCCTAAAATTTTTCTTTTACCCATCAACCAAACAACTTTATTTATAAATAAAAGTAAAACAAGAAAATAATATATCAAATATTTTAAAACATCCTAAAATTGTCTAATACCACCGACGATCCATTATAAGAAGGTCACTCCAAAATTGTAAAAACACGAACTAGATGTAAATCTTCAGAATCAACAACCACATTTTTCGCCAACACACGACACAAAAGGAAATCAAACTATCTAATACCACCGACAAACACAAATCAGAAACAAAAACCGTGACAGTCACCGAACGAACATCAAACGCTTGTAAAAGTAGTCATAAAACGTGCCATAAAGCAAATATGTGTCATAAAGAAGAGAAAACATATCACAGAGGCAAAGACAAGCGGAACAAGATGTGTGAAGATAAAGAAAACAAAACAATAGATTTAAATATAAGAAAACGAAGAAAAATATAAACTATCGGCGATCAACACTGTGACAAGATAAGTTGCAAAAACTGATCAAAAAATATATTAGATTTAACGGTCAACGTTGATTAAAAGTGTAAATTAATGAAACTTTAGAGTATGAGAGCTCAATTGTGTCCAAAAAAAATTTAGGGAGTTAATTGATATTTTTCTCCAAAAGTTCAAGAACTTACTATACACTTGAGTCTTAAATTTAAGATCAAATTTCATCAATGAACCATTGATATTAAAATCCAATATTTATATTTTAATTTTAATATTAATATTAAGTCCAACCGAAAAGAATAAAATAAAATAAAAACTATGTAATACATGATTGACACGTTACATATAGAGTTAGAAAATTAACTTTTTTATCCTAAAATATCTCGACTTTTACCTTGCATCTCCTTGGAAAAAAAACTTTAATTTATCCAAACAAACAAAAAAATCTTTCGACAACCTCCTCAGTTATATAAGTCCAGGATTCGGGGATTTAATTTCAACGAGCAAGTAAAAAAGGGTGGAAAAAACAATATTCCATATCCACAAATGCCAAATCTCTTCACTTGAACCCTTCACTTTCAGCAAAAACCAGAAACTCTTCTTCTTCTTTTCTTTTATCTCTCTATACCCTTTTGGACGTGAAATCTTGTGGAACTAAGGCCATGGTGGACTCAGACACTGAGTCCGGAGGAGCTCAGAACAACGCTTCCAACGCGGATCTTTCTTCCCCGAAAGAACAAGACCGGTTCTTGCCTATCGCCAACGTGAGCAGGATCATGAAAAAGGCTCTTCCCGCCAACGCCAAGATTTCCAAGGAAGCCAAGGAGACGGTGCAGGAATGCGTGTCGGAGTTCATCAGTTTCATCACCGGTGAAGCCTCCGACAAGTGCCAGAAGGAGAAGAGGAAGACGATCAACGGCGACGACCTGTTGTGGGCCATGACTACGTTGGGATTCGAAGATTACGTCGAGCCCCTGAAGGTTTACTTGCAGAGGTTTCGGGAGATGGAGGGGGAGAAGATCGCGGTGGCACGTGATAAAGACGCGCCTCTCGGCGGAGGCGTCGGCGGTGCTGGTAGTAGTGGGATGTATGGGATGATGGTGCACCAGCAGCATCAAGGGCATGTCTATGGTTCTGGCGGGTTTCATCAGATGGGTAGGGGCCCAAGGTAGTTGTTCCATTATTGACACGTGTATGGTTATTATTAGTTTGATATAAAAAAAAATCTGGTTTGGTTTTAGGTTGGGCATACCGGAAATTGGGTTGGTCTAATTTATTATTGAGACACGTGTACGCGTTGTTATAGTTTATATGTTTTGAGAAGAAAGTAGAGGCGATTTCACACCCTTTGATTTGAGGTTTGTACTAGATTGTATTTACAAAATTAGACGGATTTTAAGTATTAGGAATTCGGATTTGGTTTGGTTTACAGAAGAAAAAATCATAAGTTATGTTTAGAAAAATACCTAGATTAAACAATTTTAATTTTTCATATAAATTTGATAGAATTTTCTATATATTATCTTTATACCAGTACCTTATTATATAAAAAATATATATCATACATATTTCTTATCATATGAATCACAATTCCCACCTGTTGAAATTAATCATTTCATTGTGTTTTATATCAATACAATTAAATTGAGCAAACATATTTGGACGGTTAGTCAAGTTGTTCATCTTTATTAACTTATATTATCTTAGATCATGAGTTCTAAACCCACTAGAAGCGCTCCACTTTCTTCCCTAGAGTCCTCTTTCCCTCATCTCTAGGTAAGAATTAGGATTAGATTTATGATTTGTCAAAAAAATACAATCAATTTGTAATTTCTAAATAATTACGTATAAAAGTATATAATAAATAAGTAAAGATTCACCTGTTAAAGCGATGTTATGAAAAAAAATGACATTGATGATATTTATTGGTTGAAATTATGACTAACGTGGTGATAAAAGTTTATGACATCATTTTTTATTGAAATAGAATTTATATTTGAATTATTCATTTTTTTAAAAGTAATTTACAATGTTTATGAAGGCTTTAATGAAAATAAACGTTTTATCTATGAGATATTTGTTTGAACTTTGATATATCATTTATGAACATAAGGGGTGGCTCTAGTAGAAAAGAAGACGGTGTTCAATCTAATAGATCTAGATTTGAGTATATGTGTATGTGCATTATCAAATGGTTAAAAAAACAGATACTATCATATAGTCACATTAATATATTAAAAAAACTTTGATAGCATCTATTTTATAATTATCATAATATTTTATTATGTATATACATGTTAAAATACAATTAAATTAGCATCACTTCATTCACAACATTAATTTAAATTTGAACTTACACAAATAATATCATATAGTTATAAACATTCACAAGTCAATGTTATCATTTGTTATAAATTCCAAAAAAAAATGTATTATGATTGATTAGCAGAAACTTTAGAAACAGTGCTTACATTAATAATATCTAACAATTACAACCATTCACAATGTCATCATTTGTGCTCAATCTTAAAAAAATTGTATTTTGATTTAGTACTACAGAACTAAGTTTGCATTTAAAAATTGAGTTATCAAATAAATAAAATTTAATTATTTTAATATTCTATTCAAGTGATTCATTGTATTTTAAATATAATTTAATTATTATATGCATGGATAAAACCTAGTTGGTTGCATCGGCTCCTTTGTTAGTGGGCGGGATGAGTTGAGTGCTGGTATAAATTTCACAGTCAACAACTACAGTTAGCTATATTATATATGTCGATTCTTCTACTTATATTATTATAGTTAAAGGTTTTCGGACAGGGAAAGATCGAAGGTGTTGGAGGGGGCAATCACACCATCTAAAAATTTTAAAATTTTCTATAGCTTAAATATTTCTTTTGAAGTTTCTATTGACAATCTAATTTCACACCTTCACATTTCTAATGTAGCTTCCTAGTAGTTAGCACGCCATATATAAAAGCATGCGTTTGCCCCTGATATTGGATGAAAATTTAAAGTATTGTTGTCGAACAATTAGTTACAAATTTCTTAATAAGTATAGTATTGTATTTAAAAGATGTATATATTGTGTTAATTTTTTACTTATATTGTTGTTAAAGGAGTTTTCGACTTGAAAATAGTTTTCAAAGTGTCGTTTCTCAAGCAATCAGTCACACATTCAACAAGTACAATATTATATTTCAAACATATCTATATATAATTTTAGTCCCGATATTTCATCTCTTGTACCGCTCTCGGGGTCTCATGTCCTCTCGTGCCCTAAAAAAGGTTGTGAAGTTGTAAGAACTCTCTCACCAAAGAGATTTAAGTATTGCTTATAGTGGTGCTTAAATCCATGTCCTAAGACTTGTATATGGAATAAAAAACCCTATCTACATTTTTAAAGTGCTTGGAGTAAAATTGTCCTCCACTCAATCTCGTAACACCCTTGTTAAGAGTCACTTTCACAATTAGATCATTCTAGTTGCCAAGCATATGACCTTAAGTAGTTGCCAAAAGAAAAGTCACAAATCAAGTGATCTATATTATCCTGAAACATTTTGCATTCCCACCAAGCTATTAATAATTCCATTTCTAAAGAGATGGATTAAACATTTCGAATTTCCAACAAATTGTCAATAATTCCAGTATTCCATATACCAAAATAGTCATGAATGAAATGAAAGTGAATTAAAAGTAAGTGACTCTAATGTAAGTTTTAAAAGTTTTATGATTCAAATGCAATATTCCTAAAAGTTCCGAGACCACTGTTGTAATTTACCCAAACTGAAAATGAGAAAAATCAACGGAAAATAACATTTCACAATAATTGCACAAAATGAAAATTTTGATATCCGTGCTCATTTCTTCTTATAATTAGTTTTGAATCAGAGAGCTGAATTGGAAGCATTAATCTTTTTGCTCCCACACTTCATTTTCTTTGAAGCATTAATCTTCATGTTATAATTTCATATTTTTGGTTCTTCCTGCCATTTGTTACATTGTTGTTGAAGTTTCTTTGGTGATACAATTTGTTAGTGGAAACTCTGATTTTGGGTATAGTGCAATCTGTTAGTTCACCCTTTCGTATTGAAAGCTGCTGGTTATTTTGACTCTAAGATAAGTTAATTGTTGTTGTTGACTGTTGGTCACAATTGCTACAAGTTTGGAAGGTTCAGTTAGTGTCAGTTTAAAAATTTTCATCATCTGTTTTACTTATCTCATAAGATGACATGGAACTTGCTGCTTAACAGTCAAGAGTCTATGGTAGAAATTTTTTTTTGTGGAGAGTTAAGTGTTTAACAACCTTGTTTTTCTTAATCAAACATAAGAGGATGTTTTCTTGCTCAAGAAAAGTTTCATATTGCACCCGAAAAGCATATAGCTTAACCGCTACAAAAAGAAAGTCTCAATAAGTGAAGAAGAGTAACAGTATAGATGAAGACTAAACATATAAAAGCATGAAGAAGAAAGAAAGGTATATAAAGAAAAACGAAAGTAAAAATAAGAATACTTTCTATTCATGAATCACCTAAGTATGAATGAAGAATGATGTCAATTTGTGAATCAATTTACTGTGCACACTGCATCTGAAATTTTCTGTTCAGTAAAGAGTTCAGAAGAAAGAGAACTAACTCACTGCATTTTTTTGTTCAA
This sequence comes from Hibiscus trionum, assembly GCA_030270665.1. Classification (NCBI taxonomy): domain Eukaryota; kingdom Viridiplantae; phylum Streptophyta; class Magnoliopsida; order Malvales; family Malvaceae; genus Hibiscus; species Hibiscus trionum. The sequence continues at coordinate 13,632,031 of BSYR01000020.1, read as the reverse complement.
GGACCAGCTCACTATTTTTTAAAAGGAGCTCATCAATTTAAAGAAGATTGAAGAAATTAAAAAAAAAAGCAGGGTAAATATTAGAGATTATTTTATAACTCACATCAGCACTAGGTTTCACGATTATTTTATAACTTTATGCTTACTTGTCTACGTTTACTTTACGTTGTTCCATTCTTTCTCTTGAAATATTTGTGTTAATATATATTAAGACATAAGATATGATATTTTAATTAGGATCTATTGAATACATAAAAAGTTAAATATATATGTATTTGATACTCACATCCACGTCAAATGACATCGTATCGGCATGATTCATGTCATGAGGTTTTTATACTGCGATAGAGCATGTAGTAATTTTTTACTCCAAATATAATTTAAATTTGTAAGTGATTTTGATAAAATTATACGTAGGATAAAATATTTAAATCATCACTCAACTTTGTTCCAAGGCTTATTTTGGTCACTAAATTTTTAAAAGCTCAATTTACTCACTAAATTTTACATTTAATCTATGTTGGTCATTTTGAATTATTTTATTAATATTCTAGTATGACTTGACATATTTTATTATTATTAAATATAAAAAATAATTAAAAAATAAATTATATTTTATTATTATTAAATAAAAATACACACAACCCTCATTACTTTCAACTTTTCTAATTTTTTCTGGCAGCTTTCACCATGATCATCACTTGACCATTCTTCAACTCCACCATTGAAAACCACGACCATTCATCCATTCTTCACTAACTTTCAACCCATATATATCATTTTCAACACCAAAAATCAAGCCCCATGAACCCATTAGCACTAGACACTACCCAACCGAGCTTCAATTGACCACCATTGAAACACCAAAACCCTTCATCATCTCCCTTACTCCTAAAATCTATTTTATTCAGCAACCATTCTCTTCATCATATTGGTTAAACTGAACCAACAAGCTACCAATACAGAAAAAGCAACCAAAGAGAAAGTGTAAAAAATTAGAAAGATTATCATTTACTGTCGACCTTAGTCGTTTTCAGTGGTCGGAGCCTCCAACAGACGATCCCAACGGTGAGAATGGAGCTTAGGTCACGGGTAACCACATATCTCAAAATCGAAGTCATCGAACAGTAAACGGTGAAAAATCGAGTGATCTAAGTTTCTGTTTCATGTGAACTTTTGAAGGTTTTTCAGAAGCGTAATCGGACTAAAAGAAAGAGGGAAAGAAAAGATATTGTTCGGTGATGTTGGCTTGCCGGAGCGATATCGGCGACGTTGAGAGCACACGCCGGAAAAGAGGTGGGTGGTCGGTGAGGGTAACGCCGACGAAAGAATGATGATAAAAATGGTTTGAGTGTTGGGAGATTTGGGGGTTTTATTTTAATTTTTTATTTAATAATAAAATATATTTTATTTTTATTTTAAATTAATTTTTATATTTAATAATAATAAAATATGTCAAGTCATACCAAAATATTAATAAAATAATTCAAAGTGACCAAAATAGACCAAAATGTAAAGTTTAGTGAGTAAATTAAATTTTTTGAAAGTTTAATAATCAAAATAAGTCTTAAAATAAAGTTGAGTAATGATTTAAGTGTTTTACCCTTATAAGTATTATATTGAGAGGCATAATAAATCATTTAATTAGACAATCGAGGTTGAGATATAATCGTCCAAATTTATTACATGCTAAACAATAGATAACATTAAAAGATCTTGCATCACATCATAAAAGTCATGGAATCACATGTTTTTCTCATGAGAAGCTATTTGCACTAAATTCAAATAGTAGGTAGCTAAACTTCAAACATTTTCCTTTTACTATTATTATTATTATTATTATTATTATTATTATTATTATTATTTGATTATCTCCCAATTTCCCAGAACTTTAACCTAATTAATTTAAATAAATCTGTGTTACACATTTAATTTTAATGAATAAATTTTCCATTAAATTTTTTATATATATAAAATATACTTAAATATTATTAAATTATTTATCACTTGGATAACCTCGTTAATATTATTACTATTATTGTGTTATAAATCACCTCTCTTCCTAAAAGGAAATTGACAATATATCTCATATTCCCTCTAGGAAGTAGATATTCCTCTCCAGCCAACAACCCACACCTTACAAATCCTCTTCTTTTTTCTCTTCCCCTCTGAAACTGAGCTGCTATTTTCTGCAACATCATCTCCCCATCCAGACAAATCTTCAAAGCAAGATGCTTTTATGCAATCCCATCACTTCACCATCAGCTCCTCTAACCTTATCTCCAAAAACCCATTACTCCCCTTCACTTTTCTCCCTCAAAAACCACCCATCTTTTCTCACAACACCAAACTTTCCCAGCATAAAGGATAACCCAACAAGGAGAAAGCTTCTCATAGTCCAAGCCAAAGGTGAGGACTCGGCCGATGGCCCTGACAGGCTAATTTCAGCCATATGTTACTTCTACCCTTTCTTTGATGGCATTCAATACGGGAAGTATGTCATAACACAGTTCACCCCAATCCAAGTGCTGATTCAACCGCTTTTCCCGGCCATTAAAGTGTTCAAGAGCTTCCCCCTGAATGGGTTTCTGGTGTTTCTGACTCTCTACTTTGTGGTTGTTAGGAACCCTAATTTCAGCAGGTATGTGAGGTTCAACACTATGCAGGCTATCGTGCTGGATGTTCTGTTGATATTCCCTGATTTGTTGGAGAGGAGTTTTAATCCGAAAGAAGGGTTGGGGTTGGATTTGGTGATGAGCGTCGACAGCACTGTGTTTTTGTTCCTTTTGGTTTGTTTGATCTACGGTTCTTCTTCTTGCTTGTTTGGGCAGTTGCCGAGGCTGCCTATTGTTGCTGAAGCTGCTGATAGGCAAGTTCTTTGAGTGGTTTTCAAACCAATTCGTTGTTTAGATTGAGAATTTTTTAAGTGTTTGAAAAAAAATGGCAGCTTGATTTGCTTGTCTTAAAGAGAAAAGGGGGAAGATGAGAATTATTGATTATTATTGATTTTATGTTATTGTTTGAATGAAAAGAGATTAATTTTCTGATATTGTTTATTTATTGATAGAGATTGATAATGGTTAGTTGAGTTGTAATCGTTAAATTGGGGTGATTTGCATTGTAAAATTTACAAATTCCATGTTAAATTTTAGGGTCAGGTGTTTAAGGTTTAGGCTAAGAATTTAGGGCTTAAGGTTTAAGTTGAAGGGTTAGGATTTTAGGACTTGAAGTTTATGGTCTAAGACTTTAGGGTAATCATTCGATTTTGGGAAGACCTTATTCAGACCTTTGAGCTCTCGCAGTAGTGGTCAGAATGTCCCCGGAACGATAGGCTCTCCGGTAGGCTTTGGTGTCCCCTCCTCCAGCCATTGGTTTGCTGGATTCTCCTTCCCTGATACAGTTTGTTTTTAGTTTTCTTTTCTGAAGCACTCTGTTTTTGTGCCTTTTGTTTTGCTCCTTCTCTAAACTTGTTTCGGGTCCCATTGTAGCTCGATTTTTTCCTTATATCCGCTGTTTGTATCCTCGGTTTTGATTAATGAAAGTTTTTTTACCTTAAAAAAAAGGGAATCTCGAATGCCTATAGTTGTAAAATCAACTCAACCGAGTAAGAGCATTGTCGGGATGGATTTAGACAAACGTCGATGGTATCGTGTGTGGTGTCGATAGAGCTGCGGCTATTGCAGCCGCAGGTGTTCAATGAGATGATAAAAGGTTATTGCAAATTCTTACAAAGACTCTCCCTTGTGATTTTCAGAGATTTCCTACAATAATATTAGGATGTTAGAGTAAAACATGTGTTTCACGGGTTTGGAGATTGCATGGTCTCTTGGTATTGAGCTGCTTGAGGTCCAGACTGATTGCTCAAATGCGGTTAAACTGATTCTGGACGCTGAATCACAGCCAAGCACCTCCTCGCTTGTCCGTGCTATCCAACGACTCCGAGAGCGGTGTTGGGCTACTGGTATTATTTGGGTATCCCACGATTGCAACATGGTAGCTGATGGCATCGCCAAACTGGCCGAACCTGCTGCCTTCAGACTCAGACTTTTGATTCGCCGCCTCCGTTCATGCAAGACCTTCTAGCCAAGGATGTTTTTAGTCCCCGTATTCTAAACATGTTTCTGCTTGATTACACGGCCTAGCCTCTTTTCAATTCGAAAAAAAAAATACTGTTTTTAGGAAAATAAAATTAAACTTGTCGGCTTGGCACAAGTGGTTAAAGTTCTTACCTTTTGTGCATATCTTTTGTAGGTGATTTGTACGTTGGAAGGTGAATGTTCAATAGGTGTATAATCTCAGTTATAGATTTGCGGATTACCCTGATCTTGGAGTTAAAATAACCACTCTTCCTCTTATTTTTTTATGATTAAAAGTTCGAGCAGTTTGTTAAAGCAGTACATATATTTAAAAAATTAAATAACAGATAGTATAATGTTAGAAGGTTTATAATTAGTCAAATCATTCAGACCCATAATCTCAAAGATGGCTACATGGGTTGAAGTTAATGGGCCGGGTGAGATATAATAACCATTTTAATGTATAGTTTAACATTACAAGACTATTGGGCGGGTCCAATTTTAAATTCTAATGATGGTCATACTTCCTTCACGCCATAGTCATACAATACAATTCATACTTTCAGCATCAAATATTTAATAGAAACATAACCTAACAAGTGTCCCAATAGAAGAACGAATGATATTTTTTTTCGTAAATGGTGAATTCATTTCTAGTTGAGGTGTTTGCCAAAATCGTAATGTGTTGGATAAAATATGACAATCAATTCAAACATCATGAAAGTTTCCCTAAAAATTAGATATATTTGAAAACCTCATCTCCCTAATTTATTTATAATTGTTATATACTAGTTATGTGAAATTTAATATGAAAGATTCAAAGTCCGATTACACAAATGTTTATAAAAAAAAGAGTAAAATGAGATATACTCTTGAAATACAACATCAACAAATTTTAATTTCCTAAAATTAAAAATAAATAAATATATTTTTGGTATTAATTTTTTTTTTGATTAAAGGGGAAAGCACCTATTACATGCCTCGTTAAAATACCTCCCTAAGCCTAATGGAGGAAAAAGAGTGCACGTAATAGGGCTATAAAACAAGACCGACTACAAAGAATCCGAGATTGGCCAACCAAAACCACAACACCACACCAGAACCACAGGAACAGCCCTGTCAAATAGCAAAGTAACCACTCAAAACTCTAGCCATAAACGAGCATGGCACTGCCACTACCAATGTCCTCTGAATTCGCCAAGCTCTCTCCCACCATAGTATCCGCGTGAATAGCATCTCGGACCACCTTAGGAGGATCAAGAAATCGATAATGGTCTAGAGGTAAATCATTTACCTTCTTCGCCATCGTATCCGCAATAGTATTTGCCTCACGCCTAGTCCAAGAGTAATTGACCTCCCAATTTCGCGATAGAATCTTCGCAAGGTGACCCCGCAAACTAGAAGAAATCTGTGCAGGATCCCGACGACATAAACTGTTGTAAACATCTCTACTATCCGTCTCGACAATCACTTTGGTAAAGCCGAGCGACCATGACGTCGAAAGTCCTTCAAAAACAGCCCAAAGCTCCGCATCAAAGACGGGGCACGCACCAATTCGCTTAGAAAATTCAAAGCACCAACGACCATTAGAGTCATGCCCCAAGCCTCCACAAGATGCCAGCCCCGTCCCGGGATCCCTAGCACCATCTACATTTAGTTTAATCCAACCAATCGGTGGCCTCTTCCATCTCATCGGCGCCCGAGGAATCCCCTGCGGCACACTATCATGAACCTCGCGAGCGATAGCCATCAAGAAGGTGTTGCAATAATGCCAAGCTTGAACCAAAATGGGTTCCTAAATATCCGAATTCGTCCAAAAAACAATCGCATTTCGGCGCTTCTAGGCCAGCCAAAGAATCGACGCAAACAACAGATCCCAATCTTCATGATGCCGAGCGAAGTACTGCATAATACTAATATTCTTCAGAATCCACTCATTAATACCGCTGCTGAAAAACTCAGGTACCTTATCAGCTTTCACAAGCTGTAACCACGTCCCACGAACCGTCAAACAGTCCCGGAGGACGTGGGATATGTCCTCTACTGCTGCTCCGCAAATGATGCAACCAACACTGTTTCTGACATGCCGACACACTCGCTCGGCGTTTGTCATTATTCTCCCATGACAAACCCGCCATAAAAATGTCTTGATCCAAGGCATACCACGAAAGCAAGTCAGCGTCCTCCAAATCGGGTCTACAACCATAGGAATTGATGTAGCACGTAAACTATAGGCAGACCGCACCGTAAACCGCCGGCTCGACTCACGGCTCCATCCAGGTCTATCAGGAAAGGATGAGGTTAGGGGTGGTTTAATAGCCTTGATTCCATGGAGCACATTAGGCGGAAGCTTATCCGCAAATAAACCCCAATTCCACTGCCCATCATGCGTTACCATGCTTCTAACGGACGTAAAGGTATCAGGAGCGTTCCCATCACCTAAGTAGCGGCAAAGGGGTCCAACCGACTCAACCCAAGCATCTCTCCAAAAATCAACATGATGACCATCACCTAGATTCCAAATAATATTCCGAATGAGATCAGACCAAATAAGCGTAATACTTGTCCATAGACGCGAGCCTCTTAGGCAAGGAAGGGTAGTCGGCATTCCTTCTTGAATACCATACTTACAACGAAGAATACGAACCCAAAGACGGTTCGGTTCCGACAACATAATGAATCCAAGCTTCCTGAGAAAAGCCTCGTTTTGGCATTCTAACTTCTTCATACCCAAACCGCCCTCAACACTCGGAGAGCAAACAACCTCCCAATTAACAGCATGGTTCCCACGACTATTACCACAATGACCCCAAATGAAATTTCTAATCAATCGCTCAATTTCTGTATAGACATATTTAGGTAAACGGATAGACTGCATGGCATACATAGGAATAGCTACAAGAACCGATTTTGCCAAGATGATACGACCCGCAAAAGAGAGCATCCGAGCCTTCTAGCCTGAAAGCTTGTCCGCCACTTTTTGAATCAAATAACGATAGGTTATTTTAGTGATTCTACCATGAAGAAAAGGAACACCCAGATAACGACCAAGGTCATCAACACACTGAAAACCAAAAGCTCCACTGATATCCTCTTTAAGAGAAGCATGAATATTACGGGAAAAAAATATGTTCGTCTTCGATATACTTACTTTATGACCAGAGCATTCACAGAACTCGCGCAGAACCCTACTAACAACATCGAATTGGTGGAAAGAAGCTTCTGCAAATAAAACGAGGTCATCCGCGAAAAAGAGATGGGATATCACCGGACCCCTCCTTTTAAACCGAAAAGCCGTCCAATTCCCCTGATTCACCTCCCGTTGAATAGACTGAGCAAGACGTTCCATACATAGCACAAAAAGATATGGTGACAGAGGATCACCCTGTCGAATTCCTCTCGATGGGCGAAAGCTCGTAGTCGGACTGCCATTCCAAAGTATTTGGGTAGAAACCGAAGAAACGCAACTCATGATAAGCTGACGCAAATGAGCAGGAATACCAATATCAACAAGAGTGTCATCGATGAAAGACCATTCAAGACGGTCGTACGCCTTCTCAAGATCAACCTTGATGGCAAACCACCCTGCGTTACCTTTTTTGCTACGCATAGAATGAATAATCTCCTGAGCAAACCACCCTGCGTTACCTTTGGTATTTAAATTTTATTTTAACGTCTAGTTTGATATTTAAATTTTTTATCCATTTGGATACTTGAATTTGGATTTTATTAAATAAGTTATCCTAAGGTGTACTTCCATTAAAAATTTCAAAAAGTTAAAGTTCAAATTGGCACCTACACTCAAATCTTTTAATTCAAATTAGAAATTACGATTTTCCACCTATTTAAACTAAGAAGACAAATCCATGTAGTAACTTTTTTAATAGAAACGGCTAGTTTTATTAAATAAGAAAATACTCAAAATTATAATAACGGTTTACAATTATTATCGTAAACTAAAAATATAATTTGGACATTTCCCTAAAACTAGTCACTTTAGATCATACAAGGACCATACATGAAAAATGTTAAAAACTTATCCAAAAGACTCTAACGAAAATTAGACACGAACAAATCTGACTGCATCGGCAAACGAACCACAAAAAGGAGATTAAGTTATTGAAAGACCATCGAGAACTACAAATCAGAGCCGAGCGTCGTGAGAAACTATCCATGAGCGCAAATTGCGAATCTAAATTCAAATCGAGGGTCTAGAGCATGGAAGATCAGCAGGATTACAAATAAGCGCCATCTTGATCAGTCGTGGCGTCGTTAAATCCAACCATGAGAAAAACATAAAATAAAAGAACGACCGAACGACCTAAGAAGAAGAAAAAATACGCCAATAGACATAAATAAACGCGCCACAAAAGCAGAGAAAAACGTCCCACAAAGGCAGAGATATTTTTATTAAAAAACTATAAAAAAAAATAAAAAAAATATATCTAACGATCGACAACCAACATCAAAATTAGTGTTGTCGCCGGCTAAATATGAAAAAAAATAAAATTTACAGCGCAAGATAAATGAGGAAGGTTGAGTTAAAGAAAAAAGTGGAGAGCGAAGTTAATATTAAATGTAAGAAATGCATAAAGAATTCATGTAGTTATTTTTTAATATACTTGTATGATTACATGGTAGTTTATACTTTTTTTAACCATTTGAAAATGTACACATCATACATATATAAGTGCTCAAATTCGAGTTTTTTAAAATAAACATTATCATCTTTTTCACTAGAGTCACTTGTTGAGTTTAATTTTTTAATATAATTAAATTTTGGCAACTCGTATAACATAATTAAAGTTAAGATACCTAACTAGACTAAAAAGATTCAGGTATCAAATTGAATCTAAAAATTAAATGTATATATGAAAAATTACAGTTACCCAAAATATGTTGGATTGTCACTAAAGTTTTTATAATGGTCATGTTTGGTAAAGAGATGTTTGAGCCAAAATTAAAGATTTGAATTAAAATTAAAAGTTTGACTGGTTAAATCCGCTAATTTAAATGTTTAGTAAAGAGCAGAATGAAATAGCGGATTGGGGTGAAATCTCTAATTTTAAAAAAACTGCTAATAGGAGCTATTTGAAATTAGAAGTTTTGACATAAGAGTTATAAAGATTTTTTTATCTCTAACAATTATAAAAAATCTTCAAATAACCTAAATTTAACATTTTCTATTTTAATTCTTTAACCTCATGTATTTATATTGTGACATCTGTAAACTAATAATACTTTTTGTTTTTTCTTTTTATTTTCACACATTAATATTTGTATTTAAATTTAATAATTAATTAAAATATATTAAAAATAATTATATAAATAATAAATTAATATATAGATACTTCAAATATTCTTACTAATGTTATATTAAAAATTATTTTTCATAATCTAATTAATATTAATAGATACAAAATATTGATAACTAATAAACTATTCAAACAAGTTTCGAATATAATCATGTCCTTATATGTCATTTTACTTGTTTAAATAATCAAACAACCATCAATTAATTTTATTAAACACTTTTATACAATCAGCTAGTTAAATCAGCTAATACAATCAGCTATCAACTAATATAATCCGTTATCAACTATTCACTAATTGCCAAACAGGGCTAATATCTTTTAAGAAAATTCTACAACGCTCGACGAAGATCGTTGAACACTATTAAATTAATTAATAAAGATTAAAAATTCAACATATAATTATAAATTTTATTTTAAATAAAATTTTAATTAAATTATTTTTCATATATATAATATTTTAATATTTAAAAATAATAATTAGATTGAATACCAACCTTAGCCAATTTAAAAAATAAAAACATGAAACCTAAAACCAAAAATCCAAAACCCTGAACACAAAACCATAAACTGTAAAGCTAAAACCCTACACTATAAACCCTAAACCCTAAACACTAAACCATAAATTTGGATATTAGGTTTAGGCTTTAGTGTTTATGGTTTATGGGTTAGGGTTTAGTTTTTATGGTTTCAGGTTTCATGCTTATGGGTTAGGGTTTCAAGTTTTGAGTTTATGGTTTAAGGGTTAGGTTTTTAGTTTTAGTTTTAGTTTCAAGTTTAGGGTTTTTTATTTTTAAATTGATTAAGGTTGGTATTTGATCCAATTATTTAAAAAAAATTAAAAATATAATGTATATATGAAAAATAATTTAATTAAAATTTTATTTTAAATAATTTATAATTATATGTTAGTCCTTGAAATTTTTAATATTTACTAGTCAATTTAATAATGTTAAGTGATGTTTAGCGTTAATATTATTTAGCGGTAGGATGAGTCTACCACGCTCAACGAACACCGCTGAACACCATTAATGCTAAACACTATTAAATTAATTAATAAAAATTAAAAATCTCAAGGACTCAACATATAATTATAAAATATTTAGAATAAAATTTTAATTAAATTATTTTTCATATATAATATTTTTACTTTTTTAAAATAATTAGATCAAATATCAACTTTAGTCAATTTTAAAAAATAAAAAACATAAACCTTAAATCTTAAACCCTGAACACTAAACTTGAAACTATAAACCATAAACACTAAAACCTAAACCCAATGTTCATAAACCAAAAAAAATATCGATTACATCCCAAAGTTCATAAAGTAAATCAACATTGAAAGATCTTACTGTTACACCATGGGCTGTCAATACTTCCTTTGCTCGACGATCTCTAACCAGAGATATAGGATTTGCAAACCCAAAAAATAGCATTAAATTTCATCTTAAAAATGTTAAACATACACTTTTTTTTTACTTTTTATTACAAGCTCTGAGAAAATAAAAAAAACCTACAAGCTTGTTAATGGAGAATTCAGAATCTCTCTCTCAATTGATGCAAGCCTCATAAAGACTCAATTATTATATATAACCACCCTTTTGTATAGAAACTAGCAAAATAAAACTGCTGGCAAGCTCGCTAATGGAAATTTTAGATTTACTAAAAAAATTGATGCTAAAATTGAACAAACTAAAAAATTTAAAATTAGAGAATAATCATTCAATCAATCACAAGTACATAATCATAATTTACTTTAATCTTTTTAGAAAAATAAGAAATAAAAAAAAAACGAAAACTAACCATACAAGTGATTGAAGAAAAGCTGAGTAGCACCAGTGAATTTAACAATCCCGAGAAGAGATGAAACACTATCAGATAATTTTTTTGTGTGAAACAAGTTCCAAGGCCCTTCAAAGAAGACTCGAGATGAGCTAAACTGTGTTTAAGCCATCGTCGTAAAACCCTTCTCGGTTGATAATGGCCTACTTTTCCAGACGGGTATTTAGGGATTAAGTATTAACATTTAGGATTTAGGGTTTATAATTTTATGTTTATAGTTTAGGGTTTCATAGTTTATGGTTTAGGATTTATGATTTTGAGTTTAGGGTTTAGAGTTTTTATTTTTAAATTGACTAAGGTTAGTATTTGATCCAATTATTTTTTAAAAAAAAATTAAAAAATATTATATATATAGAAAATAATTTAATTAAAATTTTATTTAAAATAAAATTTATAATTATATGTTGAGTCCTTGAAATTTTTAATCTTTATTAATCAATTTAATAGTGTTTAACGATATTCAACGTTAGTGGTGTTCAACGGTGTTCGCCGAGCGTTGTAGAATTTTTTTTAGCGGTATTTGTCAAGTGTGGTAGACTCATCCTATCTTTTATCATGCGATGTAAAAATAATTAGGATAGTTCTTCTACGCTCGACGAGCAACGACGAGCACCACTATTGACGAGCACCGATGAGCACTAATAGATTATTTTATAATAAATTTAAATCCAAAGTACTTTATGCGTAATTATAATTTTTTAAAAATTAAAAGTGTAATTTAATTAAAGTATTTTTTAGTTTTAAATTTATTTTAAATATTATTAATCAAAATAAACAATCAGTAAATCAAAAAATCTTAAGTTTTTTTTTACTTTGAAATTAACCCAATTGTCGCCGCACCCACCGCTATCGCCAACAACCTTTGCCGTCGCCGACAGCCACCACCATCATCGTCAACAGTCGCCGCCAGTCCTAATCCTTCGTTGCAATTAGGTAATTTATCCCTAATTTTTGAAACCCTAGTTATCTTAAATTTGATTCAATTTAAGTATTTTCACTTAATTTTCATTCAATTTATCCCCAAATCCTAAAATCAATTGCAACAATCCAATTTTGTTGATTGATTCGCAAAAATAATGACCGATTCGATCCCCAAAAAAGTGCAGTTCGCCGTGCGTACCAGTACGTTAAGAATATCATACCGGTACGCGGGGGCTAACTGTATTTGTACGTCAGGCGTATCAGTACAATTTTTGGTCACTGAAATTTTTTGTTTTGCAAGCGTACCGGAACGCCTGGAATTTTTGGTCACTGAAATATTTAGGCTTTTTCATGTTTTAAGTACGGTGCATGCTTCTTGAGGTTTTATTTTTACCTTTTTCTTAAGTTCTATTAGATTTAATTTTGCTTTCATTTACTTATATTAAATTGCAGGGGGGTTTTCGAGATGGTTGATATCGAAGACATCGAAGATATTGAAGATCTAGAAAAAATTGAAGCTACGGAGTTCGAGCCCTATATCGAGGACAGAGAACGTGGACTTAATTTTGAAGAAGAAGAACTTGATCATGATGTTGACGATGCAAAACAAATAGATGATGAGAAGACCATTGACTATTTCATCGACGAAAGCATATGGGATAAGATTGGTAAAGAATTAAAGGATTATGATGAGAATGATATGAGTATGCTAAAGTGAAAAACTTTAGACGACTACGTTGAATTTTACTATACCTATGCTAAAGTAAAAGGGTTCGGAGTTCGAGTCGACCAAACATTGAAAAATAGAGCTACAAATCAAATAATTACAAAGAAAATGATGTGTCGTAAGGAGGAACATAGAGACGAAAAGTGGTATAACTTGTCAAACAAAAAACGTCTACAAAGATCGGACATCAGAGTTGGTTGTGGAGCATTTATTAGATTTAAATTGGACGAACGTAATTATTATTGGAAAGTTATGAAATTCCAGGAAAAACATAATCATGATATGGTCCACACAACACGTGTTGCATATATCAGATATGTAATTTTTATTAATAATTAAATTGATAGATACTAAATTCTAGCTGATTATATATATTTAATGTTTTTTTTTTTATTTTAGGTCATTCTGAAAAATCAGTCAGTTAGATGAGCTGAAGATAAAGAGCATGCACCACTCTAGAAATACTCCAACTAGGATAATGCGAAATTTCGTGAATGAAGCTGGTTCAATTCAGAATGTTGATTTTCTACCCAAAGACTTGTACAACTATCTAGATAGAATTAGACGAGAAGAAGTCCAAAATGGTAATGGTGAAACAGTGATGGCATATTTATATGGGAAGCAAAAATCTGACCCTTTCTTTTTTGTTAGGCACACGAGAGATGAATCCGGACACTTGGAGAAGTTGTCCAAGATGATTATAGTAAAACAATGATGACATATTTATATGGGAAGCGATGATCGATAGTTAAACACTATTCATATATTAGTTCTCATAAATGAGTTAAGGACTTATTATATTTTCTGCAATCTTTTTACGCGCTCACTATTCATATATTAGTTCCCATAAATGAGTTACGGACTTATTATATTTTCTGCAATCTTTTTACACCCTCTAGTAGCACCAAGAGAGTCCAAAATGTAATTATGTCTCTCAACAATATCAACAACTAATAAAAATCAGTGACCTTTTGCATCATATAAAGGCACATACACCTGCGAAATCATGTAAGTTCAAAATCATTGCCAACTACATAAAAACAAACTACAAATTGTAAATATATCTGCTCAACATTATTTACTACTATCAGTAGGCATAAAGTCATCTATCAAGCAGGTATGAAATTTGAAAAGACTGATGTGATATCGCCTTCTTATCAGGTGAAAAATCTTGAATCAAAGTCCGCGACAAACAAAAAATTGGATAATATCATCAACTAAAAATAATGTTATTTCTAGGTAGCTCATGAATATATTTTTTACCTGAAAAAACAAAGGGAGATATAACTTTTTTGGCATTGACTCTTGTCTCAAATGCAAATCGTAGACATAGATGTCGATGAACTATTAAATATTAAAAACAAAAAATTTGTAATGTTAACAACAACAAAAAAACTTTATTATAACATGTTACATTACCCAATCAGATAATCACTTTTCTGAAGAAAAAAATAGTGCGGACATTGCTAACGTCTAACAGATTGTTTTTTATCATGTAAATAGTTCTTCTTGTATCATTCCAAGTTGCAATATTCATGCAAACGCTAGTTTCTTTAAGCGTTAAGTACTTCAAATATTACTTGTACGCATCGCTTATCCTCGCATTTTCCTTACGTCCTTCTGTTAACGTATCACATGGCTTAGAACAATACTGCATGAAATACATTAATTAAACTATTACAAATGATAATAACCAGAAAATTACATGTATATATTTATAAATAATTTTTTTTGTAGAATCTAAATCTTTTTTTCCTTAAATATTTTTGACCATGTAGGATTAAATATTTCAATTCTTCTTCACTATCAACATCATAGACATTGTTCTTGTTCCCAACCTGCGCAATTAAAGAGTAATTGATCACATATGTAATTCAAATGACATTTGTACATTATTTTTTTCAAATTTACACCCTATAAAGAAAATAATTTTTTCTTATTACCACCTCATTTTTTTCGGAAGCATCAACCTTGCATGTTTCTCCACTATTCTGTAAAGTAGTATTTTTTTGCCTGTTATCATATGTCAAATATTAGCTTTAAGTAAAATATGTTAAATAACAAATAAAGAATTATTTATACATACCTTTGTATTCACTCTAGAAGTTCGAGCTCTTTTTTTTATGTCATATCTTTCAACTTCAGATCACCTGTAACATCAGAACGTGCAATCGAACATCTCTTTGACAATGACTATTGACCGTTAGACATTTTAGACCACATTTTTTTACTTATTGAAGTTTCCTTCAACGTAACTAGCTGACTAGGAAATTGCTGGGACTAAATTTAAATTTAAAAAATTGCTCGGAATTTCTGGAAAATCATCCCTCTCAGTCTTGATTTTGTCTTCTAAAATAGCTTCAGCTTTACTTTTACCACTATGTTCTAATAAGGGAGAATAATTCATATCATGATTAATAAATAGAGACATAATCGGTATTTTAATACCACTCACGATTTCTTCCTTCATTGCCCCGACAGTTAGTTTTTTCTCGTGAAATTTATTGTCTAAACCATCGGCATTTAATGGCTCGCTGTATAAATTAATATCTTCAGGTATACTCTTTAAATCATCTCCCCCTAATGATTTATTATGTACAGTCTTTTCTTTTAGTGAATCATCATCTTGTTTTGAGCATTTTATATTGTTCGTTGTTAATATGAACACTAATTTTTCAAATTGACTATTTAATTTCTCAAATTGACCATTAAATTTTTCAAAATGAGAATTTATTTTCACAAACTCTTTTTCAATATTTTGCACATATTAAATGAGTGTCTCGAACTTCTGATCACACTGATAAGGAGTGCTTATGTTTTCTTTAAGTATAACTCAGCGTTTTTCCTATAAGTACAGAAAACACTAATCTCAACAAAAACTATTTAAGACAAGCATTGAAAGTTCAAGTAATTATAATAAATGTATCTCGATGTTTGTCTTGCTCGAACACATGTCGATATGATGCTTGCACTTCATCATTGTTGTATCTTGTTTTGAAGGCGTTAAATTTAGATCCATCATCTACATCAAAGAGGTTAATTTTAAGTAAGAACAAACATTTGAAGCTAGCGTACTGGTACGCTATCAGTACCGTACCGATACCGGTTTGGTACTAGTAACGTACCGGTACGGTAAAAATATCGTACCAGTACTACACGATATCACTAAAAATCCAGTGACCAAAAAATGTATCGGTACACATACCGTACCGATACAGTAATATCCAGCGTACCGGTACGCTTGAGAGTACCGTACTAGTACGGTAAGTTATCACTGAATTGTCATTGGCTAAAAACTTTATCGGTACACATAGCGTATCAGTACGGTATTTTCACGCGTACCGGTACGCGAAGAATACCGTACCGATACGCACGACGAACAACAAAATTGGGAGTTTCAGATCAGTCATTAATTTTACGAATCAATAAAAAAATTGGCTTGTTGTAACTGATTTTGAGGTCTTAGCAAAGGCGTTGGGTTCTCAATTTTTAATTACATAAGCCAATTAACATAATTTTGGTTAGGGTGATGATTAGGGTTTCAAAAATTGGGGATAAATTACCTAATTGCAACAAAGAATTAGGACTGGCGACGGCTGTCGGCGACGACAAAGGTTGTCGACGGCGGCGGCGGTTGGCGGTAAATGCGGCGACAATTGGGTTAATTTCAAAGCAAAAAAACTTAGAATTTTTTGATTTGGGATAGTTTATTTTGATTAATAATATTTAAAATAAATTTAAAACTAAAAAAATATTTTAATTAAATTACACTTTTAATTTTTTAAAAATTTATAATTACGCATTAAGTACTTTAAATTTAAAAATTTATAAAATAATTTATCCGTGCTCATCAGTATTCGTCAATAATGATGCTCGTCGTTACTCACAAGCGCTATAAATTTTTTCAAATAATTAATTCATTAAAAAAACAAGAGCTTTTGAAAATCAATTATAAAGTTGAGCATTAGGACAGTGAGAATCATAACTGTCAAATGCTTATCGCGTGGTGAAACTTTAATGTCGGTGGGATTTCGCTAACGTCACATACGCTATTCACTTGCCATCCACGTGTCACCCTCTCGTTGAACATTTCCCAGCCAGACTGTTCTCGGGGCACGTAGTATTGGTCCCACCACATGCATGAAACTTAACTCAAGTCCCTCTCGTTGTATCAAATATGCCCTTTTTATTTCACATCAAAATACGATAATACCCCTAACCTTGACTGGTTATTTTCTCATGAAGTCGTGACCATTCTGATCCTCCGGCGACAGCCCGGCACCGTCAGGTTGGCACATATCGTTAAATCGGACGGTGGTTGTTTATCCAATTTTTGGGATCAGAAACATTGACCAACCCTAACCAATCATATTGACTGCAACCTTAATGTTGAAGTTACTAGAATATCAATGTAAAATAATAATTAATTATTTTAAAGATTCGATATTATTGTAAATTTTGCATACGAATACCTTAAAAGGGTTAGATATTATATAATAATCAGTTCCATAAAATTTTTCATTATGATTTTTCTTTATAGAAGAAAGAGAAGGATCTGTGTAAGAATCGAACTTGATACTAATTTCAACTAAATTATTGATAAGAATTTGTTTATTCTTGAGCAATTATATTTGATCGATTGGTCAAATTGCTCATCTCTATTTGTTATTTATTTTTTTTGGTTATGAGTTTTAGACTAATCAGAAGCACTCATTTTTTTTTAGAGTCTCTGCTTAGGCTTTGTAAAAAAATTATTATTTTCTGTGATTGAAGTGATGATAATTTATTAATATTTAAAAAATTAAATCCATAAAGTTATGAATTTATTAATTACTATTGAACAACTTTGGATGTAGGTTGTTGTAATTTCAGACAGTTCGTCATTTATTGATTAGGTGGAGAGTCGAACACTAGACAGTGACTAAAGTTAAAATGACGAACTAGAGTGAGATTGAAGGCCTTACGTAGATTAAAGAGAGATGAGAGAATTTGATCGGAGATATCACAATCTTTCTTTTTATGATGTTTTTGTTGTTTCTTCTTTGGGTATTTAAGGAAGATAACTCATAACCGTTAATGGCTAGTGTCGAGTCAATGCCTGACGAATTGACGCCTATTGACTTGTTAGTTTGACGAGTAAGTTTGTGCATCAAACAGTAAACTTAATTGCTAACACAGACGAATTTAATTTTGGTCTTATCATGATGAGGGCTATTCAGAGGGTATAGTGAAGTACTGAAGTAGGCTTCGGATGAACTCTCATGGCTTCCTAGAAATGATTCCAAAGGTTTGTATTGTGAAACGTTTGGAGACGAAAAGACTTAAAAACGAACAATATCTTTTGAAACGCTATGTTGAGTGGATCGAATGATCGAAATAAACCAAGAGGGGGTGAATTGGATTTTTAAAGTTCTTGGTGGTAGAATTTGCAAATAAAAATGGTAGACAAGGAATTTTAGAGTGATTCAAGTTCCAATTGAACTCTACATCCACTACCTTAGCTTCACTAAGGATTTGCAACAATTCCACTAATTGCTCTTCCCCTTTTCTAGGCTAAGGAGGTAACCCTTACAATTTTCAGTCAAGTTTTCTACCCAAAATTTGACCCAATCCTCACACAATTGAAACAAAGAAGTTGTTGGCTAAAACAAGTATCTCTCAATACACAATATAGCCCAATTACAAGCACTCAACCCAATTGAAATGATAAGAATGAAAAATACAATTGGGGTTACAAGACAATAATGAGATTTAGGCACAAATGCTTGAATTTGATGTTTGGATGTTTGCTTTAGGATCAATAGTTGTTGTTGAAGCTTTTAGAGGCCCCTTTTATACCTTTTCATTGAATTCTAGATGTTGTGGTTGTTGCATTCATTAATAGAGCCGTTGGGGGTGTTATCTTCCCTCCATAAATGCAGTCTGCAACCAACCGTTTCGAAACGCCCGACCCTGTTTCGAAACAGACCAAAATAGAAAGAGTCGTTGGGGTGCATTAAAGAGCCCGTATCGAAACGGTTAGAAATGTTTCGATACGCTAAGAGTCGTTTCAAAATCCGTTTCAAAACAAATTTTCCATTGTCAAGGACCGCATCGAAACGGGATGAGATCGTTTCGATACGCCTTAACGACTTGTTTAAAATCAGTTAAAAACATTCAACAGTCATATTTTTCAAATCTGATTGAGTACCATTTCGAAACACTGGATGTCGTTTCGATACGGTGTCTCAATGTTCTTAAGCCGTTTCGAAACTTGTTTCGAAACACGGGTTGGCAGTGTTGAAATCGTTTCGATACCCGTTCCGAAACATGAACTCACAGTTTCAAAACTGTTTCGAAACGCCTAAGGCTGTTTCGAAACGATGACTCGAAAATCACTGTTTTAGCTTTAAGAACACTTAGAAAACATTTGATAAATTCAGTTTTTAACTTAGGCATATTGTTTAAAACATATAGAGAGGTTTGAGGACTTAAAAATTCGTTTTCACATTTTCAATTTAGTCCTTAGGTTCTTTAGTTATATCAAAATTAAAATATCGGTTTCATAATCTCCCCCTTTTTGATATAACAAAACCAAAGTTAGAATTTTTAAGAGTTTTGAAAATTTTGAATACATTCTAACTCCCCCTCAATTTAAGATGGGTTTTTCAAGTTTAAAAAAAAAGATTTAAAGATTTAAATTCAAGGTTTAAAACTTAAAAACACTTAAAACAAAAAAAAAACGAATTTTGGCTCTTAGATTACTTCTCCCCCTTTTTGTTAGATCAAAAATAATAAACAAGGCTCAAAGAGAAGAGATAAGGTTAAAAGCAATAATCAATAAGCAATAAGTAACATAATATTAAATTCATAAAATTCAAATATCCAAAACATAAATCTTAAACAATAAGTTCAAAGCATAATCCCAAATAAAATCAAAGCATAGGTTCATAAAACATAAGAAATAAAGATGCAAACTTAATCCTAATATGCATAGCTAATATGAGATGACATGAGAATCCTAAGCCTCGTCGTCGTCACCATCATCATTGTTGCGTGTAAAATAGTCTTTCGCAATTATAGTGCAAGTATACACGACGCAAGTAGTAAAGTGATATGAAGTATCGGATATCGTCTCCACAGGGATTGGGCTAATGACTTCACCTTGTTTACTGCACGAAAGCAAAGGAAATAATTAAGAGTTGTCACGAGAATAATAAGGCAAAAACGTAAAATAAAGGATTGAGAAATTAAGATGGAGAGAATGGGCTGGTATTGAATTGCTCGGTAGTGCAGGTATTGAGTTGCTTAGGATCTCCAGTTCTGTCGTCGCTCCCGTCGCCGACAGCACCTGTCGCGGCGTCTGTCCGTTGGCAGTCGCGGGCAGCAACCACACCAACTCTGTACTTCAAGCTTGGCAAGAATCCCAGATCTGCCTTGCCCTATCCCTAGGCACAAGTCTGTCGATGATCACGTCTTTGATGATACCTCCCGGCGTGAATCGAAGGATGAACACCGATGTGTATGAATTCTTCCTTAGCCACTTAACCTCGCCCTATCCCTAGGCACGAGATGGTTCAACTATAAACTAGAGAACGCGCTTCTATCTCTTTCGTATACTTAACTCTCCCGATGCTAAGTAAATGGATAATCTCACAATGCTCTCCCGATGCTCTTGCAAGATATTAAAACCAAGATAAAAGAACTTAAAGTTTATTTTATTGAACTTGAAAAATCCTAAAACAAATCAACCCTTGCAACTACTTTACAAAACAACCCGTAGCCCTAGGGGGAAATTAGAACATATCGGTGACAGGTAAACGGCAGGGGGTTTTTGTTATCGGTTATGGGATCGAATGAGGGATTCTCACTTCCTAGGTTAAATCTATGCTCTTATATAAGCTTTGGGCTCAAGTTATCTAAGATAACAAGGATTACAACTTTAATTAGAAGTAAGATTCTAATAAAGACTTAATCTCTAAGTTTCCTACTTTGCAGCCGCCATCCTTGTTTCTAGGGATTTCCTCTCCTTGAGCTTTGGCTTGACATATCTTTTGATCCGGGGCTTGGAAAAATATTTGGCTTTCACACGAAAGAAGAGCAGATTTTTCTCTATCTATCGAGGTCCACTTGACTTTTCCTCTTCATAAATCTGCTGTCACCATGCTGTCACGACAGGTCCTTGACAGGTTTATCTCCTTTGGCTGCTTGTCCAGTTCCGCTCTCCTGCTTCTCTGCCCTGCGCCTGCCTTCAACATTTACTATGGCAGATACCTGCAAAAATAGCCATCTTTTAGTAGAATCCGTGCCTTTAGTCCATTTGTGATGTTTTACTAAAAACTAACCTAAATGCAATGTAATGATGCTTGAATGCAGCAGAAATATGGGTTAAAAAGGGTGTAAATAATAGAACTTTTACACACTCAACACACCCCCAAACTCAAGTTTTTGCTTGTCCTCAAGCAATTTAAGACTTAAAAGAAAAATGAAAATTTTTTTGTGTTGGCCTTCAAACAGTGAACTGTCCCTTACCCGTCGCTCATTCTCTATGGCGACAGCAACCTGTCGGAAAGGTTAGGATCTGTCCGGAATCTCCCTATAGCTCTCGTGCAGTGTGTGCATGCTTGTGAACAGTTATATGCTAAGACTCTCTTAGTTTCACTAGAATAATCAACTCTTTTAACTCGAATTTTTATGCCAAAGTTTTTTTTTTTTTTTTTTTTTTTTTTTTAGAAGGCATATTTTCATGCTTCTTTTTCTTCTATTTTCAAGCTAAATTTTTCTAGAGCCAGTTTTGGGCACCTCTAGTTAGCTTCCTAGAGCCGGTTTCGGGCACCTCTAGGTTTTTGTTTTTCTTTTGCTAAACTTCTTTCCTAGAGCCAGTGTTAGGCACCTCTAGGGGCTATTCAAGTTCTAAGCATCCTATTCTAGTTTGGCTAAAAGAAATCTAAGCGATATAACAGTCACAAAAGTGTTTAAGTTTTCAGAACTATAGAAAGGCTCTAAACTTTTCCTTAACCTGTCCTAAAGATGCTGCCACGACAGAGCCGTCATGACAGGTAAGTTAACTTCACAGTTTTAAGCCAACAGTTTTTTTTTTTTTTTTTTTTTTTTTTTTTTAAAGAACTTAAATAAAAAGACACAACAAAAATTAAAAGATGTGCTAAAGACTCCATTAATGATGGAGGGTTGCCACCCCCAAACTCAAGGGTTGCATTGCCCTCAATGCAAAATGACATAAAAATACATCACAAAATATAAAGGCAGGCAGCAGTAAGAGACAATGAATACTTAAATTTTCACGTGCTGCTCTCACTGCTGCTGCTGACGCGGATCTGATGGCGGCGCCTGCGCTGAGGAGGGGGCTGGACAGGTTTGACAGCAGGTTGCTCAACAGGTTCATCGGCCTGTTGAAGGGCAGGTTGCTCCACTAGTCTGACATCGGAACTGCTGCTGCTGTCCCAGCTGTCACTCGTGATGGCTTTGGACAGCCTTCTTTTGTCGGCCACATGCTTAATTCGTTTCACTCTTGTGAAGGCGCTGTCCAAATTCCTCCGGACAATAGGGCTGTCATCAGTGGCAGCTCGCTTTGTTCCTCGAGGGGAAGTGTCTGCCGAGGGGCTGCCGGCTGCCGTTGGGTGTGGTGTGGAGGAGGCAGATTCTCCGTGGGGAGAGACAGGTGGTGTGGGAGTGGGGGAGGGTATATTGAAATAATGGGCGGGGAAGGTGGGGAAATTGACATCCGTATAATTCAAAGTATTGGTAATGAAATTTACCGTAGCATTGGAGAAGTCACGGATGAAAGTCATTAAGCCCATCTGGCGCTCCTCTACCCTCAAGATGGCAGCAAGAATCTGGGCGTTCTGATCTGTCGGAGCGGTGTTGGTGGCAGCTTCTGGGGCAGGTTCGGTGGCCGGCTCATCATCAGACTCAGCAGGAGGGGCGTTTGGGTCGAAGGCGTTGATGGGAGATGCAGCTACGACCTCCATGAGGCTGGAGATGTTGCTGTCTGTCCAGCCGCTGACCTTCTTAATTTTGTCGGATGGCTCCTCTGGTACGGCAGCACAACGGCAGAGGGCAGTGATGGTCGACGGTAGGCATAATCGCGAGTCCGATCGGAATGCACAATCAAGGATGCTGTCCCTCATGTACCTGCCCACGTTAATGGGCCTGTCGTGCATGATAGAGTGGATGAGGGCCAACCGCTGCCTGTTGACTGTTGTGTGGTGAGATGAGGGCAGGATACGCTTTTTGATAAACGCGTTCCATAGTTTTGCCTCTGGGAGTAGCTGCCCCCTGTTGACAGAGTGGGAGTTCTTCTTACTGGTGCTCCATGTCGTGCCTGCTTCTGTCAATTCCCTCATGACAGCATCGTGGCCGGCAGCGTCGAGGGTGTCCCAGAACTGTTGATGAGCATCATCGTTGGGGCCAAGGAAGAGGCCAAAGACATGGTTGATGCTGCTGGCGGTGAAAGGAACTGTCATTCCTCGAACGGTGACAGATGTCGCCGTCTTGCTGTCGATCGCCGCATAAAACTCCCTGACCAGGGTGTCATTAAGCTCTGCCGGCTGCTCGGCAAAATCCTCCCAAAGTTGTGCTGTTATGGCCCTCATTATGAACGGCCGGAGTCCCATATGGGGGGCATTTCTATTATAGATGAAGCTCCGCTCCTCCCATAGTTCCTTGTTAGCGAACGGGGCTGCTGCTGCTGAAGAAGAAGCGGCAGCAGTGTTTTGACGGGTTTGGCGTGAAGACATTTTTGGTTGCAAGGGCTGCAAATGAAAGAAAAAGAGATAAAACTAGAGGAGAATAGCAAGAGAGAAAATCTGAAGTGATGAAAAGTGAAAGGGAGAAGGGGGTTTTATAGCTGTTTGGGAGCTGCCCGTTTAATGCCGCAACGGCAGGCGAGAATAACGGGGCGGCAGATTGAATATAGCGTGTCTGATGCGTCTGACACGTATTAATGCGTCTGCTGTGCGTCTGCCGCACGCTTCTCCGTCTGCCGTGTCAGTCTGTTGATAGCCTGTCTTGTCCGTCTGTTGCGGCAGCTGAACGGCAGGCTTTAATGAATGGGCTTTAGTGGGCTTGATGAATGGGCGGTGGGCTTGGGCCACTTCTTCTTTTCTTCTTGACTCCTTTATTTCCTAAAAACTGAAATTATAAACCAAAACATTATTTGAATAGAATAAACCTAATTTCCTAATAATAATAAAATGAATAAAAATAAAAATTAGGTTAAATTAGTGATGCCTTGTGGGGCATCCTCTAAAGTAACCACTTCCTGTAGTCTTGGGGCTTCAGTCCCCTGATAGTGCTTGAGGCGTTGTCCATTGACTTTGAATTGATGCCCATCTTTTAATGATTGAATTGTAATGGCACCATGGGGAAAAACTTGAACCACTTGGAACGGGCCAGACCATCTAGATTTTAGCTTCCCTGGAAAGAGTTTCAACCTAGAATTAAACAATAACACAAGCTGCCCTGGGCAGAACTGTCGTGGCAGCAACTTCTTGTCATGCCACTTCTTAGTCTTTTCCTTGTAGATCCTTGCATTGTCGTAGGCCATAGTCCGTAATTCTTCGATTTCGTTCAGATCCAATAACCTTTTCTGGCCGGCCTTATCCAAGTCCATGTTCACTGCCTTAATTGCCCAATATGCCTTGTGCTCGATCTCGACAGGCAGGTGACAGGTTTTCCCGTAAATCAGTCGGAATGGAGACATGCCCAATGGAGTCTTGAAAGCTGTCCTGTATGCCCATAATGCATCATTCAGAAGTAAAGACCAGTCTTTCCTAGTTGGTTTAACCATCTTTTCAAGGATGTTCTTCACTTCCCTATTTGATATCTCAGCCTGTCCATTGGTCTGTGGGTGGTATGCTGTCGCGATCCTGTGCTTGACACCATATTTTTTCAAAGCGGCAGCAATTACCCTATTATCGAAATGTCTCCCTTCATCACTAATAATCGCTCTAGGGATGCCAAATCTAGAAAAAATGTTTTTGTGCAGAAACTTTTGGACCGTTTTGGCATCATTCTTTTGCGTTGCGATTGCTTCTACCCACTTGGAGACATAGTCCACTGCTAGGAGGATGTAAAGGTTTCCATACGAAGATGGGAAAGGTCCCATAAAATCAATCCCCCAAACATCAAAGATCTCTACTTCTAAAATATTCTGCAGTGGCATCTCGTTTCTCCTCGAGATGTTACCTGTCCTCTGGCACCTGTCACAGCTCTTGTAAAATTCCTGTGCATCTTTATAAAGTGTCGGCCAGTAGAACCCTGACTGCAGCACCTTGGCAGCCGTTTTATTTCCTCCTAAGTGACCTCCATATTGTGAAGCATGACAGTGATGGAGAATGTCTTCTTGTTCTTCTTGTGGTACACACCTTCTTATAACCTGATCTGCGCACATTTTGAAAAGGAGAGGTTCGTCCCAATAATAATGTTTAACATCATTTTGGAACCTCTTCCTGGCTTGATAATTAAGATCAGTAGGTAATATTCCGCTAACTATAAAATTAACGAAATCAGCATACCAAGGAAGGTTAGAAGACTTACCTGCCGCCATAGCTGTCGCGACAGCGATTGCGGCAGCAAAGAGCTGCTCATCTGGGAAGGTCTCAAGTATTTGTGTCTTATCTAAAGGTAGACTCTGTCCCATGTCCAACCTCGACAAGTGGTCTGCCACTTGATTTTCTGTCCCCTTTTTGTCTTTGATCTCAAGGTCGAATTCTTGTAATAGCAGGATCCATCGTATCAACCTAGGCTTTGCATCCTTCTTTGCAAACAAATACTTGAGGGCAGAATGATCGGTGTGAATTATAACCTTCGTTCCAAGTATGTAAGAACGAAACTTGTCGATGGAGAACACCACAGCTAACAGTTCCTTTTCTGTGGTGGTATAGTTCACTTGGGCTTCATTTAATGTTTTGCTGGCATAGTATATGACGTGAAACAGCCTGTCCTTGCGCTGCCCAAGTGCTGCCCCGACAGCATAGTCACTAGCATCACACATGATCTCAAACGGTTGTGTCCAGTCTGGTGGCTGTACTATGGGAGCTGTCACTAATTTTTCCTTCAGAACCTTGAATGCTTCAGTACATTCTTTGTTAAAGTCAAAGGGTCGGTTCTGTTCTAAGAGATGGCATAGGGGCTTGGTGATTTTTGAGAAATTTGCAATGAATCTCCTGTAAAAACCAGCATGCCCTAAAAAACTCCTAATGCCCTTGACAGTTGTTGGCGGCGGCAGCTTCTCAATGACCTCTATTTTCGCCCTGTCGACTTCTATCCCACGGCAGCTAATCTTATGGCCTAAAACTATACCTTCATCTACCATAAAATGGCATTTTTCCCAATTAAGAACAAGATTAGCTTTTTCACATCTTTCAAGTACCTTTTGAAGATTGCCGAGGCAGCTCTCAAAATCGTCTCCAAAGACGGAAAAATCATCCATGAAAATCTCAAGGAAGTCCTCTACCATGTCGGAGAATATTGCCATCATGCACCTTTGGAAGGTGGCGGGTGCGTTACAGAGGCCGAATGGCATCCTCCTAAATGCGTATGTTCCGTAGGGGCATGTGAAAGTTGTTTTCTCTTGATCCTCCGGTGCAATAGCAATTTGGTTATAACCTGAATAACCATCAAGGAAACAATAATAAGATTTACCCGCTAATCTGTCAAGCATTTGATCAATAAAGGGTAAAGGAAAGTGGTCCTTTCGGGTAGCTTTGTTAAGCTTCCGATAGTCCATACAAACCCTCCAACCGGTCACAGTCCTGGTTGGGATTAGCTCATTATTTTCGTTGGTTATCACTGTCATTCCTCCTTTCTTTGGAACACATTGCACCGGGCTTACCCATTTGCTGTCGGAGATGGCGTAAATAATACCAGCGTCTAACCATTTAATTATCTCTTTACGCACTACCTCCTTCATCGCAAGGTTTAACCGCCTTTGGGCATCAATAGTCGGCTTATGGTCTTCCTCTAGGAGGATTTTATGCATACAGATTGCCGGACTAATGCCCTGAATGTCTGCTATCGTCCATCCAATTGCCTTTTTGTGCTGCCTTAACATGTCGACCAGCTGTCGTTCCTGTTCCTGCGGCAGCTTAGCAGAGATGATTACGGGTAGTGTTTTATCACAACCAAGATAAGCATATTTAAGCTGCCCTAGCAGGGGCTTAAGTTCTAAGACAGGTGGTTCAACAGTAGATGGCTTTTGGATTAAATGATTACCCGAAGTGTAATTCAAGGGTTCGAATAACTTACCTGGACGATGGTCTAACCAGTCGACCTCCTCTTGACCTTCAGTGTCAGATGTATCGGATGCAGAGGAGTCACTGTCGTCGAAGCTGTCGTCGTTGCTGTCGTGACAGGTCTTTAAGTGACTGTCGCAGCAATGACCAAATTTTATATCACGGCAGCCCGACCTGATGCAAGGGTAATCAAAGGTCACCTCAATGATGGCATTGCATTCTTCGTCCAAATCAGCACGTTTCATTGATTGGAGAACATTCAACTTAATCTCTTGATCGTTTACTCGCATGGTGAGTTCTCCTCTCTCCACATCAATCAGTGATCTTCCCGTGGCTAAAAAGGGTCGTCCTAGGATGACTGGTGCGTTTTCGTCTGCCTCACAATCTAAAATAAGAAAGTCAGCAGGAAAAATAAACTTATCCACTCTTACGAGAATGTCTTCAATCTTTCCCTCTGGATGAACGTAAGAGCGGTCGGCTAACTGTAGGGTAACGGTCGTGGGCCGCGCCTTGCCAATACCTAGTTTCTGAAAAACAGATTTGGGCATTAGATTAACACTAGCACCTAGATCACAAAGCGCCTTACCCTCAAATTTGTCACCGATTACACAGGGTATGAGGAAACTCCCTGGATCCTTCTTCTTCTGGGGTGGCTGCCGATGAAGAATACTCATGCAACCATCTGCCATCCTTACCGTTTCAAACTCCCCAAGTTTGTATTTCTTGGACATAACATCCTTGAGAAATTTAGCATAACCGGGCATTTCCCTAAGAGCATCTAACAACGGAATATTAATCTGAACCTGTTTAAAAATATCATAAATCTTTTTAA
Source organism: Hibiscus trionum (assembly GCA_030270665.1). Lineage (NCBI taxonomy): Eukaryota > Viridiplantae > Streptophyta > Magnoliopsida > Malvales > Malvaceae > Hibiscus > Hibiscus trionum. The sequence continues at coordinate 13,604,087 of BSYR01000020.1, read as the reverse complement.
GTTGAGATTCTTGCTTAGCTTGCTTTATCCGTTGAGGAAAGGGTGGTGGGGGGCGGTAATCAGCAACACGTCCTTCCCACTGCATACGAATCTGAGGACGATGTTCTTCATTTTTCTCCTCTGTCGCTTCTGCTGTCGTGGCAGGCTCATCGGCAGCAGTCTGTTTGTCACCTGTCGGGTCAGCTTCCTCGGCAGGTTTATCCAAGGCAGGTTCCTTTTCTGTTTCAGCTTCTTTTTCCGGCCCTGGTAACTTTTTCCCACTCCTAGTAGTAATCACCTTACATTGCTCATGTGGGGGCGGTCTAGCATTTTCAGTATTGCTAGGGAAACCTCCATTCTGCCTCGGCTTGATGTGCTGGGACACCTGACCCATTTGTGTCTCTAGAGATTTCAAGGTCGCCTCATGATTTGTCATCCTCATCTTGGTTTCATCCATAAAGTTTTCCGTCTTCTTGACAAACTGATTAATATTCTCCATATACGTGCCAGTCTGAGACATAAAAGTGGTCAGAGTCTGTTCCAATACACTGCTTGTGGCTGGTGGCGGCTGCTGTTGCTGCTGCGGCGGCAGGTTCTGTGGCAGGTGTTGCGGCTGCTGTTGCTGTCGCGTCAACAATCGGGGACCCCCTTGATTCTGATTATGCACTTGCGGATTCAGCGCATTGTTAGGGTTACTCCAAGAAAATTTGGGATCTTTCCTCCAATTAGGATTGTAGTTGTTGGAATTGTAGTTTGGCTTGTAATTTCCAACATATTTTCCCTCTTCTATATTTATAGGACATTCATCCTTACTATGATTTCCCTCACAAGTAGTACAAACTTCCTCTATAGCAAATCCTCGTACGTCCTCTTCATTCAATAAGTGTTTCATGGCTTTAGTAAGGAATGCTACCTGTGATTTCATAGTGCTGTCGGCCTCATAGTCCTTGACAGCTAGTACCCGTTTACCCCCTCTTCTAGCAGTCGGAAACTGCTCTTCATTCTTGGCCAGGTTTTTCAAAACTTGCAGGGCCTCATCCGGATCTTTATACAATAATAATCCATTCGCTGCAGAATCAATTCGGATGCGAGTTTGTAGATTGGCAGCATTATAGAACTTTGTAACCTGATTCCAGACGGGGAATCCATGCATAGGGCAGTTTCGAAGAAGAGTAGTAAACCTGTCCCAGGCTTCGTGCATTGGCTCGTCATCTTCCTGTTGAAAAGTAGCAATTTCATTACGTAATCGCTCAGATAAATGTGAAGGATTAAAACGAGATAAGAATTCACGAGTTAGATCTGCCCAAGTCATAATAGAACCCGGTGTTAGTTTATTCCACCAAGTTTTAGCTCTATCCCTTAATGAATGGGGGAATAACCGAAGCCTCAGTATCTCCGGACTAACTCCTGGCAGTCTAAACGAACCACAGATCTCCTGGAACGTTTTGAGATGCTCCCTAGCATCTTCTGTCGCAGAACCACTAAACTGTCCAGCGTTGTTGATCATACTAAACATGACAGGTTTCAGCTCGAAGTTATCAACATCAATATCCGGTAGCGTGGTCTCCAGCTCTACATGATCATTCAGCATGTAGTCACGACATGACCGTCGTCCACCTGCTGCGGGCGGATCGCCGACAGGTCCACCAACAGGTTGGTTATGGGCCATCTTCTCTAGCTGTTCTTCGAGATATTCGTTTCTGTCTAAAAGTCGGCGAAGTTGTTTCTTGAGATTGAAGGAACGTTCGATCTCTGGATCTAATTTATATTCAGGATCTTCACCTCTTTTCGATCTGCGCATAAACAAGTAAATCTCGTGAAAAGCAAGAGTTGAAAACACAAAAGAAAAATTAAAGAAAAATAAAAATAAAAATAAAAAGTGCAATAAAAGAAAGATGTAGTTATGTTGCCAATCCCCGGCAACGGCGCCAAAAACTTGTTGCGTGTAAAATAGTCTTTCGCAATTATAGTGCAAGTATACACGACGCAAGTAGTAAAGTGATATGAAGTATCAGATATCGTCTCCACAGGGATTGGGCTAATGACTTCACCTTGTTTACTGCACGAAAGCAAAGGAAATAATTAAGAGTTGTCACGAGAATAATAAGGCAAAAACGTAAAATAAAGGATTGAGAAATTAAGATGGAGAGAATGGGCTGGTATTGAATTGCTCGGTAGTGCAGGTATTGAGTTGCTTAGGATCTCCAGTTCTGTCGTCGCTCCCGTCGCCGACAGCACCTGTCGCGGCGTCTGTCCGTTGGCAGTCGCGGGCAGCAACCACACCAACTCTGTACTTCAAGCTTGGCAAGAATCCCAGATCTGCCTTGCCCTATCCCTAGGCACAAGTCTGTCGATGATCACGTCTTTGATGATACCTCCCGGCGTGAATCGAAGGATGAACACCGATGTGTATGAATTCTTCCTTAGCCACTTAACCTCGCCCTATCCCTAGGCACGAGATGGTTCAACTATAAACTAGAGAACGCGCTTCTATCTCTTTCGTATACTTAACTCTCCCGATGCTAAGTAAATGGATAATCTCACAATGCTCTCCCGATGCTCTTGCAAGATATTAAAACCAAGATAAAAGAACTTAAAGTTTATTTTATTGAACTTGAAAAATCCTAAAACAAATCAACCCTTGCAACTACTTTACAAAACAACCCGTAGCCCTAGGGGGAAATTAGAACATATCGGTGACAGGTAAACGGCAGGGGGTTTTTGTTATCGGTTATGGGATCGAATGAGGGATTCTCACTTCCTAGGTTAAATCTATGCTCTTATATAAGCTTTGGGCTCAAGTTATCTAAGATAACAAGGATTACAACTTTAATTAGAAGTAAGATTCTAATAAAGACTTAATCTCTAAGTTTCCTACTTTGCAGCCGCCATCCTTGTTTCTAGGGATTTCCTCTCCTTGAGCTTTGGCTTGACATATCTTTTGATCCGGGGCTTGGAAAAATATTTGGCTTTCACACGACAGAAGAGCAGATTTTTCTCTATCTATCGAGGTCCACTTGACTTTTCCTCTTCATAAATCTGCTGTCACCATGCTGTCACGACAGGTCCTTGACAGGTTTATCTCCTTTGGCTGCTTGTCCAGTTCCGCTCTCCTGCTTCTCTGCCCTGCGCCTGCCTTCAACATTTACTATGGCAGATACCTGCAAAAATAGCCATCTTTTAGTAGAATCCGTGCCTTTAGTCCATTTGTGATGTTTTACTAAAAACTAACCTAAATGCAATGTAATGATGCTTGAATGCAGCAGAAATATGGGTTAAAAAGGGTGTAAATAATAGAACTTTTACACACTCAACAATCATCCATGGAATCATCATCATTCTTGGCTTGAGAACGACGAAAATTCATCCATTGGCCATAAAAGGTGGAGAAGGACATGTCCATAGCTGTGTGTTGATTCTCAAGGGATGTGAGTCGATTCTCATTTGCAAGGAGACGATCCTCTACGGATTGCAAGCGTGTATTGATAGCACCAAAACCTCTAGACATGTTAGTGTCCAAAGTGTTGAACCGCTCGGTAAGAAAAGCCGTGAGAGCTTCATTGTTCGTAACTGGAGCTTGTGGTTGAGGTTCAACTTGAGGTGTAGGTGCTTCCCTATCAGCACGTTCCCATTGGCCATTGTTGATATATTGAAATCCGGACCTGCGGAGAAAAGATTCACCTAGTTTTTACTTATGGGGTTCCGGTGAGTCATAGGTGCAATCAAGATTAAGCTTTCCAAAGATGTAACTTAAAACAGTCCCATAAGTGAAAGATTTTAGTGCATCGATGTCACGAAGCTTAACATTATTTACTATCTCGGCAAACATGATCTTAACAAGATTAGGGCGCTCACCACGATGAAAACCTTCAAGCCAAAAATAATCTACTTGACGAACGTGAGAAAATTTACCTCCGGAGGGGCGAAGAAACCACGAGACTATCAAGTGGAGGAACCTATCGTGAGCATCCAAGGCAAGCACCGAATCGGTGTGAGAACCAAAGTGACTCTCATTCTCGATTCCTTCGTTCTTAAGACCAAAATTAGTCTCTAAGTAAGAGATGTTAATGACAATCCTCTTTCCCAAGATAGAAGACTCAAGGCCAACAACTTCGGAGTTGTCTTCACTATTAATGAATTGGGCATTTGAGTAAAAAAGAAGAACCATGTTCTTGTAGCAAATATCCGGGATACTCATCAAACCAAGGAATCACCATTCTCTTAAACGGGGGAGGTAAAGAAAGAGAAAGGGCTCGGAGTCAAGAAACGAGTGGTCAACAACACGCTCACGACGAACGTCAAACTCCTTAACATAATTGAAACGCTCCCTCATCTCTGGAGTCCGAAGACTTTTGAAAAATAGCTGGGAGAGATTTAGACGAATACTCGAATCACTTGTTTGACCCGTCTTACGCTTTCTGTTAACGTTCTCCATAGACATCCTAAAAACATAAAGCAAGCAATTGAAAACAAATTTGAAGTGTATGGATGAAGATCTTAATCCAATCCAATGGTAAATCCCACTTAGGTTTAACAAAAAAATTTAAAAACAAAGAAACAAAACAAAACAAAAAATTTAAGAGAAAAACAATTTAAAAAAATAGTAAAGAAAATACGAATAAAAACTTATATATTCGAATCAAAAAATTGAAGATTTTGAAATTTTTTTACAAGATTTGAAAAACCCAAGTATCAAAATATATAAACTATACAAAACTAAATTTTTCTAACCTAAGATTCGAATACAAATTGAAGGAAAAAGAAAAAGAAAAAAAATACCTTAAATTGGGATTTTGGATGAATAGATGAAAATCCTTGCACAAAGTTGTTGATGCTTGCTTAGACTTGTGTTTAAGAGTAAAAGCCCTCAAGATTTGATGAAAAACAATAAGGTTTAGAGGGTTTTTATAGGGAAAAATCATTTTAGGGTTTTTAGGGTTTGAGGAGAGTTTTAATTAAAGTAGAACTTTAACATTAAAAGCCCTCTATAAAGTTGTCTGCTAACCCGTTTCAGAACGGTGTCGACCGTTTCGAAACGCGGGCACCGAGGTTTGACCAATTTTTCAACACCAGCTGACCGTTTCAATACGGCTTTGACCATATCGAATCCCCGTTGACTCGTATCGAAACACGTTTCGATACACCCATTGACAGTAGCAAAAATGTTTTGAAACCCTTGGAAGGCGTTTCGAAACACCCTTCTCTCAGATGGAACTTTAAAGCATCCGTATCGAAACAGGTGGACCCGTTTCGATACACCTGGGCCTGGAAGTGCAGATGAGGCTCTAAAAGTGCAGAAAAATGAATTCTTTGAAGGCCTAACTTGCATGAATGACATGAATGAGCAGGAATAACATGTGCAAACATAAACATACTCCCTCTAGCTATATGCATGGATGAAATTAGGAGTAAAAACACATAAACATGACATTTCACAAGATCAAGCAATTTTAAGCACAAAATAGGTTCTAAAAGGTCAAGATAGGCTAGTTAGACCTAACTCTCTCCTAAGGGACCAAAAATGCTCTTTGTCTAAAGGTTTTGTAAATATGTTCGCTAATTGATTTAAGGTGTCAACATACTCTATAACAACATCTTCTTTAAGGACACGATCTCTAATGAAATGATGCCTTATTTCTATGTGTTTGGTTCTAGAGTGTTGGATGAGATTTTTTGTCAAACATATGACACTAGTGTTATCACATTTAAGGGGTATGGTTTCAACTTTAATACCATAATCTAAGAGTTGTTGCTTCATCCAAAGGACTTGAGCACAACAACTCCCTAAGGATATGTACTCGGCTTCGGTGGTAGATAAGACTACACTATTTTGTTTCTTAGAGAACCAAGATATGAGCATACTACCTAGGAATTGACAAGTTCTCGAAGTACTCTTCCTATCGATTTTACACCCCCCATAATCCGCATCTGAATAAGCATGAAGGTTGAAGGTGGAGTCTCTAGGGTACCAAAGACCTAGACAAGGAGTATCTCTAAGGTACCTAAAGATTCTCTTAACGGCTATAAGGCGAGACTCCCTAGGACTAGCTTGAAACCTAGCACACAAGCAAACACTAAACAAGATATCTGGTCTACTTGCGGTAAGGTAAAGCAATGATCCAATCATAGAACGGTAAAGCTTAGAGTCAACACACTTACCTCCTTCATCTTTGTCAAGCTTTGTAGATGAGCTCATAGGTGTGGCTTGAGGCTTTGCATTCTCCAAGCCAAACTTCTTGAGCATATCTTTTATGTACTTTGCTTGATTGATGAAGGTGTGTAGAACTAAGTTTTGATATAATATTTGAAAAATGTTTTGGACTAAATTGCAAAGAATTTAAAATAAGTTTTTAGTCAAAAACAACTTGAAAATATGTTTAAGGGTTTTTAAAAGGCTTTGGAATGATTTAAAGTGTATTTAAAGTAGTCAAAACCAGGCTCTTAAAGTGACCGTACCGATACGGTATTGAACCGTACCGATACGCCTTAGGGTTTACAAACTACCAGAATTCCAGTAGCCAAAACCCGTACTGATACGTTTAGCCGTATCGATACGGTGAGCTTTGAAATAGCCCAACGGCTAGTCGCGTACCGATACGGTTGTATCGCGTACCGATACGCCTAACTACCCCAACGGTCATTTTCCCAACGGTCTTTTAAATTGCAGGACCGTACCGATACGCCAGGTAAGCGTATCGATACGCATCAGCTGAAGAAGCCAACGGCTCTTTCCTCATTGAGACCGTATCGATACGGTTTGACGAGTATCGATACGCCAAGCTGCAGAACTGCATTTATGGTGGGAAATAAAGACTCAAACGGCTCCAAATTGATCCCAACGGCTAGCAACGGCTACAAACTTAATTGGGAGTATAAAAGGGACCTCCTAGCATCTTGTAATGGTTAATGCTTCAATTGTTACAACATTATGATGTCAAAATTTGTCTAGAGCTTAAATTGTTTATTTCTTGCTTAGACAACACTTGTGAGCTTACATTGTTAAATTTGCTCAAGTGTCTAGGTTTTGGGTGAGTGCTTAGAATTGCAAACAAACACCTTTTAGAGGGATTTCTAGTTTGCTAAGTCTTTCTTTGTAAAGAGAGTGTTCCTTCGAGCTTTGGGTAGAAAGCTTTGAGGGTTGTAACGGTTTCCTCCTAATCCGAGAAAAGGGGACGAAATTCTTAGTGAATTTGTTGGAAATCCTTAGTGGGGAGCTAAGGTAGTGGATTTAGACCTTGGTTAGAAGGTTGAACCACTATAAATCCTTGTGTCAAATTGCCAATTTTTCACCTCCCACTAAAACACCCAATTATCCAACTTCTCCACACTTGGCGAGCAAGAACGGTTGATCAAATCGAGCACCCTAAATCTCAACAATTAGTATCAGAGCTTGGCTCAATCGAAGGGGATTTACATCCTATTGAGAAGATCCGGCAAGCTCGATCAACATTTCACCAACCGGCTCAAATGACACAATCAATCGACAAACCGCCCTTCTTCGACGGAAATCACTATGCCCATTGGAAGACAAAGATGAAATTCTTCTTGAAGTCAAGAGACTACAAGCTATGGGACATAGTTGAAGATGGTTCGTTCGTGCCTCAAGGAAGCAAAGCGGAATGGAGTGCCGACGATCGCAAGAAGATGGAGCTTAATTGCAAAGCCTTGCACATGCTCTTTTGTGCTTTTGGCCCAACCATCTATGAGAAGATGTCTTCTTGTGAGAGTGCCAAGGAAGTATGGGACAAGCTTGAAGTCACATACGAAGGAACCAATGAAGTCAAGGAGACCAAGATTGGGCTCCTCACCTTAGAGTATGAGAACTTCAAGATGGATCCGGAAGAGAACATCGAGAAGATGTTTGATAGGTTCTCCACCATCACCAATGGTCTTAAAGGTTATGGAGAAGCCATCCCAGAAGAGAAGCTTGTCCGAAAGCTCATCTACTCCCTTCCCAAGTCATGGGACTCAAAGAGGACCGCCATCATTGAAGCCAAGAATCTCAAAACCTTGAAGCTTGATGAACTCATGGGGTCACTTCTCACTCACCAAATAATGAAGAAAAACAAAGAAGAGGAGAAGAAGAAGGAAGAGATTAGAGCGATGGGGAAGAAAAAGATCATGGAGCTAGGCATCAATGCAAGTGCCGTAGCTCTCAAATCCTCCACATGCCACCATGTAGACTTAAGTGAGGAGGAAAGTGAGGATGAAGAGATGACCTATCTCTTCAACAAATTCGCCCGATTCATGAAGAAAAAGATCATGAAGAGATGATGAAGTAGCCCACCTATGCTTGATGGCCCTCAATGAGGGGGAGGTAACTTCTAACTCATCTATTTCAAATTCTTATACTTTTGATGAGTTACAAGATGCTTATGATGATTTGCTTTTGGAATTCAAGGCATCATTTTCTAAAAACAAAAAGTTGATTTCAAAAATAAAAATTGAAAATGATTTGCTTTCCAAAACAAATCTTGAACTTGAAGCAAGATTAAAAGATTTTGAACAAAAATGTTTTGATTTACAAAATTTGCTTCTCAAAGTTCAAAAAGAAAAAGATTTGATTTCCAATGAACTTGAAAAGAAAAATAGTTTTGGAAAATCAAACTTTTATGTAAGACAATCTAGTGCCCCTAGATTTGTGAATGGAAAATGTTTTAGAAGTGTTTGAGTCCCAAAAGGACTAACCACTTCAACTAAAAAGGATGAAATTGAAAAATGGATTCCTAAGGGGACTAAATTTTGTGCTACTAATGTCTATGGATCCAAAGCAATTTGGGTACCAAAAATTACTTGATTGTCTTTTGCTAGGTGTGATGGAGAGTGATCAACAAGTCAAAAATTGAGGGGGAGCTCCATGCACACAAAGGAAGAACACTTGAATAAGGAAGGCTTCACATCCTCCCTTGAGTTCGAGTGTGGTAAAATCTAGTTGCTTTAGTGTTTATTTGATTTATTTTCTTTTATGACAACTAGATATTCATATATGTTGAACTAACATTCTCATGATGCTTTGAGTAAGGGGGAGCCAATTTTAAACCAAAATTTTAAGTGTGTCAAAATTTTTTTTTACCTCCTATGTTATCTTGAACTTAAATGTCATTTTAAATTCTTTTTGATATAACAAAAAGGGGGAGAAATGGTTTGAAAAATTAAATTTTCAAATGAATAAGGGGGAGCTTTACTTGTTTTCATTTGTAATCTCTTATTCACAATTTTAAAGTCAAAGGGGGAGAATTCCAAACAATTTTTCAAGTTGGTTTTATTATATCAAAAAGGGGGAGATTGTAGAACTAAGTTTTGATATAATATTTGAAAAATGTTTTGGACTAAATTGCAAAGAATTTAAAATAAGTTTTTAGTCAAAAACAACTTGAAAATATGTTTAAGGGTTTTTAAAAGGCTTTGGAATGATTTAAAGTGTATTTAAAGTAGTCAAAACCAGGCTCTTAAAGTGACCGTACCGATACGGTATTGAACCGTACCGATACGCCTTAGGGTTTACAAACTACCAGAATTCCAGTAGCCAAAACCCGTACCGATACGCTTAGCCGTATCGATACGGTGAGCTTTGAAATAGCCCAACGGCTAGTCGCGTACCGATACGGTTGTATCGCGTACCGATACGCCTAACTACCCCAACGGTCATTTTCCCAACGGTCTTTTAAATTGCAGGACCGTACCGATACGCCAGGTAAGCGTATCGATACGCATCAGCTGAAGAAGCCAACGGCTCTTTCCTTATTGAGACCGTATCGATACGGTTTGACGAGTATCGATACGCCAAGCTGCAGAACTGCATTTATGGTGGGAAATAAAGACTCAAACGGCTCCAAATTGATCCCAACGGCTACAAACTCAATTGGGAGTATAAAAGGGACCTCCTAGCATCTTGTAATGGTTAATGCTTCAGTTGTTACAACATTATGATGTCAAAATTTGTCTAGAGCTTAAATTGTTTATTTCTTGCTTAGACAACACTTGTGAGCTTACATTGTTAAATTTGCTCAAGTGTCTAGGTTTTGGGTGAGTGCTTAGAATTTCAAACAAACACCTTTTAGAGGGATTTCTAGTTTGCTAAGTCTTTCTTTGTAAAGAGAGTGTTCCTTCAAGCTTTGGGTAGAAAGCTTTGAGGGTTGTAACGGTTTCCTCCTAATCCGAGAAAAGGGGACGAAATTCTTAGTGAATTTGTTGGAAATCCTTAGTGGGGAGCTAAGGTAGTGGATGTAGACCTTGGTTAGAAGGTTGAACCACTATAAATCCTTGTGTCAAATTGCCAATTTTTCACCTCCCACTAAAACACCCAATTATCCAACTTCTCCACACTTGGCGAGCAAGAACGGTTGATCAAATCGAGCACCCTAAATCTCAACAAGGTGCCATCCTTCCTTTGTTTGATTTGGAGTCCCAAAAAGAATGAGAGCCTCTCATCATGCTCATCTCGAATTCACCTTGCATTAGCTTAACAAACTCTTTGCAATGACGTTCGTTAGTAGAACAAAAAATAATATCATCAACATAAATTTGTACTACTAAGATGTCATTTTTATACCTTTTTATAAAAAGTGTAGTGTCCACCTTGCCTTTTTCAAAACCTTTTTCAATTAAAAAGTTTGAAAGTCTTTCATACCAAGCTCTAGGAGCTTGTTTTAAACCATAAAGAGCTTTAGTGAGTTTGAAAACATGATTTGGAAATTTTGAGTCTTCAAAACCTGGTGGTTGTTCCACATACACTTCCTCATTTATAAAGCCATTTAAAAACGCGCTTTTAACATCCATTTGAAAAAGCTTGAAATCATGATAACACGCATATGCAAGCAACATCCTAATGGCTTCCATTCTAGCTACGGGTGCATAGGTTTCATCAAAATCTATTCCCTCTTCTTGAGTGTAACCTTGTGCTACTAGTCTAGCTTTATTTCTCACAATGTTACCACTCTCATCTAGTTTGTTCCTAAAGACCCATTTAGTTCATATGGTAGATTGATTACTAGGCCTATCAACTAATGTCCAAACGTTACTTCTCTCAAATTGATTTAACTTTTCTTGCATAGCCCTAATCCAAAAATCATCTTTCAATGCTTCTATTATATTCTTAGGCTCTATGCATGAGATAAATGCAACATGGTTCATTTGTCTAAGAGAAGATCAAGTAGTTACCCCCTTGGATGGATCACCCAAGATTTCACCATCTTTGACATAGTTGAACTCCCTTGGGTAGCTCACTTCCTTTTCCTCAAGAGCCAAGTCCTTCAAGGCTTCAAGAGGTGGATCTTGTGTGTCCTCTTCTTTTGTTGGAATCTCATCCTCCTTTGAAGTTTGTCCTCCATCAAAGGCATTTATGATTCCTATATCATCATCACCACAAGAATCTTTCCTTGGAAGGAGGTTATCATCGAATACAACATGTATAGATTCTTCTACTACTAAAGTTCTCTTGTTAAATATTCGACAGGCTTTAGAGGTTAAAAAGTATCCTATGAAAATAGCTTCATCACTTTTTGCATCAAATTTACCTAAGTTGTCTTTTCCATTATTTAAAACAAAACACTTGCAACCAAAAGAATGAAAATAGCTAATGTTAGGCTTTTTAGATTTTAAAATCTCATAAGGTGTTTTCTTTAAAATTGGCCTAATCATTACTCAGTTAACAATATAGCAAGCGGTGTTTGTGGCTTCCGCCCAAAAATATTTAGGTAAATTATTTTCACAAAGCATGGTTCTAGCCATTTCCTGTAAAGTTCTATTTTCCCTCTCAACTACCCCATTTTGTTGAGGAGTTTGAGCAGCCAAAAAATTGTGGCTAATACAATTTTCATTCAAAAACTCTTCAAACCCTAAATTTTGAAACTCAGTTCCATGATCACTTATAATATGAGAAATTCTAAGTTCAAGATCATTTTGGGTTAGTTTTGAAAATGTGATGAATTTTTCTAAGGCCTCATCTTTAGTACTTAAAAATAGAACCCAAGTAAATCTAGAAAAATCATCAACAATAACAAATGCATAAGATTTACCACCCAAGCTCATAGTCCTAATTGGCCCAAATAAATCCATATGGATAAGTTGTAAAAACCTACTTGTAGAAACATCATTAATGGATTTAAAGGAAGACTTATGTTGTTTACCCTTAGAGCATGCATCACAAATTTTATCGTTTGAGAACTTAATCTTGGGTAAACCTCTAACTAGATCAAGGGAAACTAATTTTTCTAAAACACTAATGCTAGCATGTCCTAGTTTCCTATGTCACGACCATGCATCATTTTCATTTTGAGCTACTAAACATGCATGAGATGTATATATGTCATCTAGATGCACCATATAAATGTTACCTATGCGATGACCTATGAGCATAATATTATTAGATTTAATGTCAACAATTTTGCACCCATTTTTATCAAATAAAACATTAAATCATTTATCACACAATTGACTTATGCTCAACAAGTTATGTTTAAGACCATCGACATACAAGACATTTTCAATAAGAATAGTAGAGTGATTACCTATGGAGCTAATACCATTAATGTGACCTTTGGAGTTGTCACCAAATGTCACCACTCCTCCACTTTTTGGCTTTAAATCCATGAATCTACTCTTGTCTCCGGTCATATGCCTCGAGCATCCACTATCAAGGTACCATGAGTTTTGACTTTGTGCTTTGGCCTTGTAGCAATGCTCCCCCTACAAACAAAGATATTAAACTTTTGTTTTTGGTACCCAAATCATTTTGGGTCCACGAGTGTTAGCTCCCAATAACTTGGTTCCCTTAGGAATCCAAGATGACATAGCAACAATGTTATTAGATTTTACAAGTTCCTTAGGAACTCATACACTTCTAACCCTTTTAGTTCTACTATGTCTAGGAAAGCTACTTTGTTTGTAGTTATTAGTCTTTTTCCTAGGTTGGTTTGTTTTTGAAGATTCACCTATTTCATGCCTCACACTACCAACATTTTTAAAAAACTCTTTGAGCTTGTTAAGCTCATCTAACACCTTTTGGTGTTCACTATTACATTGAGAAAGAAGATTATTAAGGTCAACATTTTCATCTTGGAAGAATTTTAGTTCATCTTTCAACCTTAAAATCTTTTTCTCAAATTTTAAATTAGCTTGAGAAAGTGAGTCATTTTTATCATTTAATTCCGAAATAATTTTCTTATTCCTAATGACCGACTCCTTGTATTTCTCAACTAATTCATCATAGACCTCTTGCAACTCATCATATGCACCATTTAATTCATCATATGTAAAATCTAAAGATGATGAGTTAGAGGTTACCATGGAGGAATCTTCCTCAAGTGCCATGAGGCAAAGGTTGGCCACTTCTTGTTCGTCATCCTCGGATGACTCCTCATCACTCCAAATAGCAAGCTTAGCTTTGAGCTTTTTCTTCTTCTCAAAGCTCTTCTTCTTGAGTTGAGGGCACTCCGAACGTATGTGGCCGAGTTTATTGCACTCGAAGCAAATGATTTGATCCCTTGCTTCTTCTTTGTTTTTACCTTTGAAGTCCATCTTTCTTTGAATTTTTCTTCCCGGTTGGACCTCATGAAGTGTGAGAATCGTTTGGCTATCATAGCCAATTCTTCTAGCTCATCCTCCTCACTAGAAGAGCTCTCCTCAAGTAATGAAGCTTTGAGAGCTATTCTCATCTTCTTCTTCTTTTCCACCTCTAGCTTTTCTACTCTTTTCTCTTCCTTCTTCTTCTCTTCTTCCCTGTAACCCCCTCGTCCCGGTCTGGCCGGATGACTGGTCCGAGTGGGCCACACGGGGAAAACCGAGTGAAACCCCTTAAGGATTCCCCCTCGGTTAGCAACCCTATTTTTTTCATTTTAAATCTTGTCTAGAGGAGTATTAGATCCTATGTGATCATACAGCGGAACAACATTCACAAGACAAACAAACGAACTCAACCCAACATTTTACAGCCCAATTTTAAACTTAAACTGCAGGCGGTATCGATACACTTAAGGGGTGTATCGATACCCCTTGACTAGGTCAACTGGTCAGAGTCAACCAGTGGAGACCGTATCGATACGCCCAAGAAGTGTATCGATACCCTCCCCAACGGTTGACTTTCCACGGTCAACGCTAAGATGACGGTATCGATACACTAGAGGCCCGTATCGATACCGAAATGGACAGTAGCTCCAGTGACCAAAATGGTATCGATACACCCCCTCGCGTATCGATACACGAGGCCTGAAACAAGAAGGCGGTATCGATACTGGACCAACCGTATCGATACCCCTGCACAGAAAAAACTCCCAAACTCAGCTAAAACGAACAAGACTCGGACCTAGATGCAATATAGAACTTCCCTAGACCCAAACAAGCATTCATACCACGTTTAAAGGTCATTGTTTAGCCATACAAACACCCAACATGTACATACATCAAGGGAAACATGCAATTGAATCAAAGATGACATTTAAGCATCCAAAATCTCATACTTCAACATTCAAACACTTAGGCATTCTCGCAAGGCACATCACCAACACACATGGCAAGCAATTTAGACATGGTTACAACCAAACATGGCATCATCAAGCCAATCAAAAACAATATATTTAAGGAGTCTAAACATGCTCCTAAACAACCAACAATAGCACAAATCAACAACACTTATCCCATTGCTTGACTATTACAATCTACAATTTAAAGTCCATACTTGAGCTAACCAAAAGCAACCATTGGAGACCTTTCATTGCCCTTGCCAACCACAAGCTATTAATCTGCATTGTCCAACGAAAGAGAGCGTAAGCGTAAAAGCTTAGTGAGGGTAGCTCATAAAACAAACCTTCGACAATGCAGGATCCAAGCACGAGCAACAACCAAGATAAAATGCATGATCTTACCTCCGGTCCACACGAGCCATAATTACAAATGATGCATGAACATATATTCAATATCATGTCATGCTCAACATGTTTAAATCCACAACATATGAAACCGCATATATTAAACCATGTTAGCAACACATCCCAAATCACATTGGCTCACAATTAATCACATATTGGCAATATAAACCACAATCCGTATTGGCACCTAGCTATGACTCGAATACGCGGATAACCGTTGGAACTCACATCCAACAACACAACCATTACCTGACGGTGGGATTACACTCATCACCGTTCGCGCGGAGGGGATTCCACTCATCCTCACGCCTCATTTCACGCGGAGGGGATTCCACTCATCCTCACGCCCGTCGATGGGATTCCACTCATCACCGACATATAAATATATAAGAAGATTTCCGGGCGTACCCGTACTCCATCTTGATGACTACCATCATCAAGACCACGCGCGCATTTTGACTCACGTGTGCACACTAAACATCCTAATGATCGATCATTTGTACTCAAGCATACTAGTGCCAATACTAACACATTCCACAATACCATTTATTAACAACTTCCGTGCTTAGCACGTACTCACCATGACTTACCGTCATGCACAAACCACATTTCCATGCCTAGCATGTACTCACCATGATCCTCGGATCAAGCAATCACCTCATAAACTCATTTCAGATGACAACACCACATGTACATTATTAACAACCATATCACATCTATCATCAACATGCATATAGCAATGCATCCAACATGCCTCAACATACATGTATACAATATATACATAATCAACACCATCACAACTTAACACGAGGCATATACAACCATTAAAGAGTGCAACCAAAGTCTCTAATCAAAGCTTGGGATTAGGCTACCACTCTAATCCCAACTCTAGGTGGGTTTACCAAGCCCATCCTAGGTTCACATGCTTGAACCAAATACTCAAAACCATTTTAAAAACATTTAACCACTCACCTCTACCTCTAAGCTCAACTACCAAGCAAGCATCACCTTCACGTTTCCGGATTTCTTTCCGAAGCTTCTCCAACGCAAGTTCTCGCTTCTAAACAACCTCAATACAATTCAAATAATCCTCAAATCAGCCCAACATCAATATACCAACCTGGAATACAATTCAAATACAATTTACAATATTGTAAACCATGAACAACCTCCATACTTTGCAATCTCGGACAGCCCACATACCCCTTCCAAAATCCATGTTTCCAACACCCATTGCACCCACAAATGATCCCAAATCAACCCCAACCATAGTACTACCAATAGCCTATCAATTCTCACCTAAAACAACCCCCAAAACTCACCCAAAACCCTTCAAAAAAACCATTTATACCCAAATTCGGGAATTCATTTAAAATACTCTAAAAATCATATATGTTGGACTATTTGATTCACAAACAACATATCTAACATAAATAAACTAAAAGCCTTGATAAAAACTCATAAAGTCACAACCTTTAACCAAAACTTTGAAAAACCCAAATTCTAAAACATTGATGAAAATGAAATCTATTTGTACTTCCAAGTAGAGGAAGATGAGAGCAAGATAGGGATGTATTTACCTTTCGATTTCGAGCCAAAATGAAGGAGAAAAGAAGGTTGGATAGAACTTGGAGAAGCTTCCCCCTCTTTGTCGTGAGAAATGAAGAAGGAAGAGGGAAGAAGAGAAAATTTGGTGTTTTAAATTAAAAAGGGGTTTTTAATTTCCAAGGGCTTGAAATTACAATAGTGTCATTAATGAGATGGCAACTCTCCCTTACTTTAAAATCCATGACATTTTAGTTCCATTTCAAATTAGTCCAAACATAAAATGTTTATTGTGAAAATAAAGAAAGACACAACGTCCAAATAATGTATAATATCATTTAATCATAAACCCGAGACCCAAAATATTATTTAAATATTATTTCCACCCGACCCCCAAACCCGAGTGTTACAACTCTCCCCCACTTAAGGAATTTCGTCCCCGAAATTCATCGAACAGGAAGAGTCACTGAAACATGCTCCTCCACACATTTCTCTCTCACCACAACATACTAACCAACTCGGTAGACTTACCATACAACACTAGCTATCTGATGCTAAGATCTCAACTGGTTTCTTCAAGGCATGTCAATTTAAAACTCAACTCAATCTCTTCAACAACATAGCACGGGACAGATCTGACTCACACTCCCGA
Organism: Hibiscus trionum; assembly: GCA_030270665.1. Lineage (NCBI taxonomy): Eukaryota > Viridiplantae > Streptophyta > Magnoliopsida > Malvales > Malvaceae > Hibiscus > Hibiscus trionum. Next base: position 13,587,047 of record BSYR01000020.1, on the reverse strand, counting down.
ATCACAGATACACAGGCACATCACAAGCCTCTTTCTAACTCTGGTGGCAACTGCAACAAACAAACAACATAACTAGTCTGATTCGCAATCTCATACAACACTGTTCGAATACTTGACCCATAACCTTCCCTGACTGATCATCTGACTTCAATAGGTAACCAAACACCATGCAAACGTCTTCCAAAAATCTAGTCGAAATCTCGAATCTCTATTACCCACTTTCATTAAGTACCTCCCACGGATGTAGCAACTAGAAGAAAACTGAAGCTCGGTCTTGACACGCTGACAATTTACGCACTTACTCTCATACTGAACCACATTATTCACCCACTCATTCCGAAAGTACTCATCTTTAACCCACAATACGTCTTCATTCTATTCAGATGCAATACAATTGAACTACCGTGTGCTTCGACCAAAACAATACGTCTCAAAACACTATGCCAATCAGTACAACAATTCTATCTCTAACAATACAAACTCTATCATCTCTGAACTGTATTCTGAGGGTCTTCTTTCCGCTATGTCTTGCACGTGAGGTGCCAAGAACCTGTCTTGCAACTGTTTCTCTTCAAGCATTCTGACTCAAAGTAGGTTTAACATGAAACTCGGCCACGAAACTATTATCATTCGGTAAACTGAATTCGGCAATCACATCTCGCAACCCAACTACTAATCTATCAACAAAATAACTTGGAACATCGGTTACTACGTAGACTCTCTTCAGATAGTACTCAATCTTGAGATCACAGTCTTCAAGCAATTCTAACTACTCATGTTGTTCAAGTTCCAACCATTCCTAAGTCTTCAAATATTTCAAGTTCTGATGATATGTACTTACACACTGTGCATTTCTTACTACACAAGCTTGTCTCCAAGTCTTCGAAGCAATTACAACTGTGGTTAACTCTATGTCTCATATCAGATAGCTCTTCTCACAGTCCTTCAACTATCTTGATGAACAAGCCGCAATCTTCTGCCTTGCATAAGCACACCACCTAACTCTACATGTAACACATCACTATGGTTCTCAAATTCTTTCTCTGACATTGGCTGGATCAAGGTCGAAGCTTTCATCAAAGTTTCCTTCAGTCTCTCAAGGGCTCATTGTCTCGCATCTAACCACACAACTGAACATTCTTCCGTAGCAATCTATCAATGGAGCAACTATCTTCAAAAGACTATTTACAATTCTCTGAAAGTAACAATGCTAGACCTAGGAACTATAGATACCTCTCACAGTCTCCAATTTCTTCCAATTCATATCTTCTTTTGCCTACTTGGGATTTACTCTAACACACTCGGCTGAACTATATGTCCTAGGAGAACATCTTCATTAACTCGAAGTTCACGTTGCACAACTTGGTATACAATTAATTCTCTAATAGAATCTACCACACTAACTTCAAAGCTTGTCATGATCTTCCTCGGTACTTGAATATACTCATGTGTCATCTATGAGAACTACTACAACCGATCAAGGAACTCGGGAATTATTCTGCTCAGCATCTCTATCAAAGTAACTAACACACTAGTCAAACAAATCGGTACAACTCGGAACTCAAAGCGATCACATCTTGCCCCGGAAACTGTCTTCGATATATCAACTTCTCTCACTTTCAGCTGGTAGAAATCAGATCTCAATCTTAATCTTCGAAAAGACTGAAGCACACATTAACTGATCAACAGATCACTGACACTCGGAAACGGATACTAATTATTCACTGTCACCTGTTTCAACTGTCTGAAATCTAAACACATTCTCGTACTGTCACTCTTTCTTCTTCACAAATTGCATTGTCATACCCCAAGATGATGTACTAGGCCTAAAGAATCTAAGGTCTAACAAGTCTCGAAGTTGATTCTTCAACACTCTCAATTCTGTCGGAAACCATAAGATACAGAGCAAACTAAAACGGGAGCAAACTCAGTGACGACATCAATAATAAACTCTTCTTCTCTATCAGGAGACAAACTGGGTAAATCTTCCAAACACTTCTAGGAAAACACAAACTATTCTAGCATTTTGTGGTCTAATCTTCATTCAAAAATCAAATCCATCACATCTGCTAGGCAAACCTGTCAACTAAACTCAATCAATCTTTGACCTCTAAAACTGGGTCAACGTTCAATAAGAAGTTCACATCCTCACCTACTACTATAGTCTTACAGGAATCGGCAACTTCAAGGCAACTCTCTCTTTATCTCAACGTATATCCTAGCTTGTGTTCTACAAACCAAACCATGTCAAAAAGGTACCTCGAAACCGTAGGAAGACAATCACTTCACATCTACTAGAAACTAGTAACTCTGAACCACCAACAACCATCTTCTGTACATCTTTCTGATCACTACTATCTCCCAAAAGGCTAGTCACATGTGTCCCTACATCTAAGATCTCAACAAGTATGTCTAAATTCTTTGCATGCTCACACAAACAAACGAATCCGCAGAAATTGCAACTTCACAAGTACACAGCTATTAGTCTTCGGTCCTCTTGTTCTCGGACTGGTCCTTCAATAAAATCTGACTCTTCTAAATTGTTCTTAGAGCATCTCGTAACTTCAAGATTCAATTCTGATCACACACAAACAGTCATGCTGGACTTGTTCTACCCCTACCAAACAACCTGGAGTCAAAGCTCAAGACTCCCTTCTCGGCTCAACTATATCGGAAGTGACTTCATCTCTTCCACTTGCTGGAAGACAACTCAATGTACACTGACCCAAACACATAAATTGATTCTCATTCACGGATACTGATCGGCTGTCTTATATCAAAATCATAGGCTGAACCCCAAACGACCACTAACTAATATTTCTGAGTTTCGGATTACTCACACGAGACCGTTACCCTGACCTCGTCAAAAGAATTAAGGTACTTATACCCACCCCTAACACTTCACCAGGCATATTCAAGCTTGCATACTTGCTAACAACATACGGAAGTACAGACTCAGAATCAACCGGAGGGAGCAACTCAAAATCGTACCAAGGGCTTATCTACTGTAACATCGATACTACTCTGGCTCCCACTCATAGGTCTTCACTTCTTTTCACCAACTAATACCAGAATCGGTCTCATTGTCCCTCACTAGCAAGAATCAACTCACATACACGCGGACTCGAGCAAACAAATTGTACCCCAACTCCGGTACAACCATACTCCCCTAACTATAGCAAGGAACTTCCTCAACGTCACCCACATTCTCAGAAACCACAACTCCCACTTACCAAATCACGGCCCACACACTGGCCTCAAACTTACTAAAAGCAATAAATCAATCAACAATTTAACATACAAGTTGGGTTAGCAAAGGAAAGATCCAAGTGGCTCAAGTATGATTTCCCTCACTTAAAATCCTTTTTCCGATGTAATAGAAGCAATGAGACTCTACTAAACATGTTTCAAACAAATCAACACACATACATGCTCAACCAAGCATATAACAAGGCTTACTTGCTAAACAAGCAAACATATGCGTACGATCAAACAACATACATTCTCAATCAAACAATCATACATCACAGCATTCACAGATAACAAGAAACATGCTTACATGGCAAGCAAACACCATGCATATCAATCACAAAACACAACTTACCTCACTTACCTGCCCAAGGTCTCAGAAACCTTAGGCTCTGATACCAACAAATGTAACCCCCTCGTCCCGGTCTAACCGGATGACTGGTCCGAGTGGGCCACACGGGGAAAACCGAGTGAAACCCCTTAAGGATTCCCCCTCAGTTAGCAACCCTATTTTTTTCATTTTAAATCTTGTCTAGAGGAGTATTAGATCCTATGTGATCATACATCGGAACAACATTCACAAGACAAACAAACGAACTCAACCCAACATTTTACAGCCCAATTTTAAACTTAAACTGCAGGCGGTATCGATACACTTAAGGGGTGTATCGATACCCCTTGACTAGGTCAACTGGTCAGAGTCAACCAGTGGAGACCGTATCGATACGCCCAAGGAGTGTATCGATACCCTCCCCAACGGTTGACTTTCCACGGTCAACGCTAAGATGACGGTATCGATACACTAGAGGCCCGTATCGATACCGAAATAGACAGTAGCTCCAGTGACCAAAATGGTATCGATACACCCCCTCGCGTATCGATACACGAGGCCTGAAACAAGAAGGCGGTATCGATACTGGACCAACCGTATCGATACCCATGCACAGCAAAAACTCCCAAACTCAGCTAAAACGAACAAGACTCGGACCTAGATGCAATATAGAACTTCCCTAGACCCAAACAAGCATTCATACCACGTTTAAAGGTCATTGTTTAGCCATACAAACACCCAACATGTACATACATCAAGGGAAACATGCAATTGAATCAAAGATGACATTTAAGCATCCAAAATCTCTTACTTCAACATTCAAACACTTAGGCATTCTCGCAAGGCACATCACCAACACACATGGCAAGCAATTTAGACATGGTTACAACCAAACATGGCATCATCAAGCCAATCAAAAACAACATATTTAAGGAGTCTAAACATGCTCCTAAACAACCAACAATAGCACAAATCAACAACACTTATCCCATTGCTTGACTATTACAATCTACAATTTAAAGTCCATACTTGAGCTAACCAAAAGCAACCATTGGAGACCTTTCCTTGCCCTTGCCAACCACAAGCTATTAATCTGCATTGTCCAACGAAAGAGAGCGTAAGCGTAAAAGCTTAGTGAGGGTAGCTCATAAAACAAACATTCGACAATGCAGGGTCCAAGCACGAGCAACAACCAAGATAAAATGCATGATCTTACCTCCGGTCCACACGAGCCATAATTACAAATGATGCATGAACATATATTCAATATCATGTCATGCTCAACATGTTTAAATCCACAACATATGAAACCGCATATATTAAACCATGTTAGCAACACATCCCAAATCACATTGGCTCACAATTAATCACATATTGGCAATATAAACCACAATCCGTATTGGCACCTAGCTATGACTCGAATACGCGGATAACCGTTGGAACTCACATCCAACAACACAACCATTACCTGACGGTGGGATTACACTCATCACCGTTCGCGCGGAGGGGATTCCACTCATCCTCACGCCTCATTTCACGCGGAGGGGATTCCACTCATCCTCACGCCCGTCGATGGGATTCCACTCATCACCGACATATAAATATATAAGAAGATTTCCGGGCGTACCCGTACTCCATCTTGATGACTACCATCATCAAGACCACGCGCGCATTTTGACTCACGTGTGCACACTAAACATCCTAATGATCGATCATTTGTACTCAAGCATACTAGTGCCAATACTAACACATTCCACAATACCATTTATTAACAACTTCCGTGCTTAGCACGTACTCACCATGACTTACCGTCATGCACAAACCACATTTCCATGCCTAGCATGTACTCACCATGATCCTCGGATCAAGCAATCACCTCATAAACTCATTTCAGATGACAACACCACATGTACATTATTAACAACCATATCACATCTATCATCAACATGCATATAGCAATGCATCCAACATGCCTCAACATACATGTATACAATATATACATAATCAACACCATCACAACTTAACACGAGGCATATACAACCATTAAAGAGTGCAACCAAAGTCTCTAATCAAAGCTTGGGATTAGGCTACCACTCTAATCCCAACTCTAGGTGGGTTTACCAAGCCCATCCTAGGTTCACATGCTTGAACCAAATACTCAAAACCATTTTAAAAACATTTAACCACTCACCTCTACCTCCAAGCTCAACTACCAAGCAAGCATCACCTTCACGTTTCCGGATTTCTTTCCGAAGCTTCTTCAACACAAGTTCTCGCTTCTAAACAACCTCAATACAATTCAAATAATCCTCAAATCAGCCCAACATCAATATACCAACCTGGAATACAATTCAAATACAATTTACAATATTGTAAACCATGAACAACCTCCATACTTTGCAATCTCGGACAACCCACATACCCCTTCCAAAATCCATGTTTCCAACACCCATTGCACCCACAAATGATCCCAAATCAACCCCAACCATAGTACTACCAATAGCCTATCAATTCTCACCTAAAACAACCCCCAAAACTCACCCAAAACCCTTCAAAAAAACCATTTATACCCAAATTCGGGAATTCATTTAAAATACTCTAAAAATCATATATGTTGGACTATTTGATTCACAAACAACATATCTAACATAAATAAACTAAAAGCCTTGATAAAAACTCATAAAGTCACAACCTTTAACCAAAACTTTGAAAAACCCAAATTCTAAAACATTGATGAAAATGAAATCTATCTGTACTTCCAAGTAGAGGAAGATGAGAGCAAGATAGGGATGTATTTACCTTTCGATTTCGAGCCAAAATGAAGGAGAAAAGAAGGTTGGATAGAACTTGGAGAAGCTTCCCCCTCTTTGTCGTGAGAAATGAAGAAGGAAGAGGGAAGAAGAGAAAATTTGGTGTTTTAAATTAAAAAGGGGTTTTTAATTTCCAAGGGCTTGAAATTACAATAGTGCCATTAATGAGATGGCAACTCTCCCTTACTTTAAAATCCATGACATTTTAGTTCCATTTCAAATTAGTCCAAACATAAAATGTTTATTGTGAAAATAAAGAAAGACACAACGTCCAAATAATGTATAATATCATTTAATCATAAACCCGAGACCCAAAATATTATTTAAATATTATTTCCACCCGACCCCCAAACCCGGGTGTTACATTCCCTTCCTTGCTTCATAATCTCATGAGTAAGGAGAGAACCCACTAGCTCATCAAGTTTTAAAGTCTTCAAGTTTTTGGCTTCTATGATGGCGGTTCTCTTCCCATCCCAAGATTCGAGAAGTGAGCTTCCGGACAAGCTTGTTTTCCGGTATAGTCTCTCCAAATCCTTTGAGCCCATTGACTATGGTTGAGAAGCGATCAAACATCTTGGACACCGTCTCATCGGGCTCCATCTTGAAATTCTCATAACTAAGATTGAGAATTCCAATCTTAGTTTCCTTGACATCGTTGGTTCCCTCATAGGTGGTCTCAAGAGTATCCCACACTTCTTTGGCACTCTCAATGGATGAGACTTTGGAGTAGATGTCCGGACCGAAAGAATAAAAGAGCATGTGAATAGATTTGTCATTTATTTGGATCTTCTTCATCTCTTCTTCACTCATCTCCATCTTTTTCTTCAAAATCATCTTTCCTTCACTATCTTGCTTCAATGGAATGTAGGGGCCATCTTCAATGACATCCCAAACCAAGTAATCGTTAGACTTGATGAAGAGGCGAATCCGATTCTTCCAAAACGGATAATTGTAACCATTGAAGAAAGGTGGTTTTGTAGTGGATTAAGACTCATACATGCTCGAACCGGAGGTAGATGCCATCTCTTGATTTTTGGATGATCACACTCTTCCTAGGAACTCCTCATGTGGTTGTTAATCCTCAAAGAGGTAGGCTCTGATACCAATTGTTGAGTGGATCGAATGATCGAAATAAACCAAGAGGGGGTGAATTGGATTTTTAAAGTTCTTAATGGTGGAATTTGCAAATAAAAATGGTAGACAAGGAATTTTAGAGTGGTTCAAGTTCCAATTGAACTCTACATCCACTACCTTAGCTTCACTAAGGATTTGCAACAATTCCACTAATTGTTCTTCCCCTTTTCTAGGCTAAGGAGGTAACTCTTATAATTTTCGGTCAAATTTTCTACCCAAAATTTGACCAATCCTCACACAATTGAAACAAAGAAGTTGTTGGCTAAAAAAAGTATCTCTCAATACACAATATAGCCCAATTACAAGCACTCAACCCAATTGAAATGATAAGAATGAAAAATACAATTGGGGTTACAAGACAATAATGGGATTTAGGCACAAATGCTTGAATTTGATGTCTGGATGTTTGCTTTAGGATCAATAGTTGTTGCTGAAGCTTTTAGAGGTCACTTTTATACCTTCTCATTGAATTCTAGCCGTTGTGGTTGTTGCATTCATTAATAGAGCCGTTGAGGGTGTTATCTTCCCTCCATAAATGCAGTCTACAACCAACCGTTTCAAAACGCCCGACCATGTTTCAAAACAGACCAAAATAGAAAGAGTCGTTGGGGTGTATTAAAGAGCCCGTATCGAAACGGTTAGAAATGTTTCGATACGCTAAGAGCCGTTTCGAAACCCGTTTTGAAACAAATTTGCCACTATCAAGGGCCGTATCGAAACGGGATGAGATCGTTTTGATACGCCTTAATGACTTGTTTAAAATCAGTTAAAAACATTCAACGGTCATATTTTTCAAATCTGATTGAGTACCGTTTCGAAACACTGGATGTCGTTTCAATACGGTGTCTCAATGTTCTTAAGCCGTTTCGAAACTTGTTTCGAAACATGGGTTGGCAGTGTTGAAATCGTTTCGATACCCGTTCCGAAACATGAACTCACAGTTTCAAAACTGTTTCGAAACACCTAAGGCCGTTTCGAAACGGTGACTCGAAAATCACTGTTTTGGCTTTAAGAACACTTAGAAAACATTTGATAAATTCAGTTTTTAACTTAGGCATATTGTTTAAAACATATAGAGAGATTTGAGGACTTATACATTCGTTTTCACATTTTCAATTTAATCCTTAGGTTCTTTAGTTATATCAAAATTAAAATATCGGTTTCACACGCTAAAAGATCTTTACTATGGAGGTGTAAGTGTCAGAGGCTATATAAGTAGAATAATTATTAATAATTAAATTTGTGATGTATATTTTTTTTTGACAAATTCTAATTCTAATTATAATACTATTTAGAGAGAAGGGGAAGAGGGACTTTAGGGGAAGGAAAGGGTGCTTCAAGTGAATCTAGAACCCTTGACCTAAGAGAATATGAGGGAACAAAGATGAGCATCTTTACCAACATGCCAATTGTGCTTACTCATTTGTGATGTATATCCTATCTAAACAGAACAAAAATCATTTGCCCCCTAAGTATGCCCCTTTCTATGCTCCACACTAAAAAATATTAAAAAATAAATTTTAAATCCTAACCCTAAACTTCACATTTTAAACCCTAAACCTTACATCTTAAAAAATACATCATACCCCTAATTCCTTAAATCTTGACAATAAACCTTAACTTTATACCCTAAACTCACTTTTTTTTAAGTGAGGGCACTAAAATGAATATAGTTAAGGGGCATAGTTAAGGGGTAGGCGATTTCCATCCATCTAAACATTTTTTTTTATTATGAGTATATTAATTAATAAGACTCGTAATATGAGATTCAATAATTGACCGAATAACTAAAGATATTTATATTATCTCATCTTATATGAGTTCGAATCTCGATACGAAAAAATATAAATTCTCTCTATTTAATAATAATAAGACCCATAATCTCTGTTTGACTAACAATTTGCATAAAAATTTATATGAAGCAATAAAGCAAAAGTGCATGGGATTGGTTGGTATTATTCTACGCTTGCAAAATGGTTTTGTGTGTGCAGCGGCGAATTTAGATATGCTTTTATGAGTGAGCATATATACATTCTACGTGCAATCGGAAGTTTTACGGTGGACTCAATGTCTTAGATTTTAAGGTACATACAATCAATAAAATAAATAATTAACTGAATAAATTTTGATTCTAGGGTGAAAACTTGTACACCTTTCACTACGCATAGACCACCATTGTGTATGTGTTATTCGATTCAGATTAATCGATCATTACGTCATATATAAATAATTATCTTAAAAATAAATAAAAATACATTGATTTCTGATGAAGAGATGCTAGTAGCACATGAGCTGTTTCCTTGTGCTTCTTTACTCAATCCCAAATCTTCCATTTTTACTTTTATTTTTATCCATTAATTATTATTATTTTTTCATTCCCAAAGTGTTTCCCTTCTCGTTTATGGCACTCACACACTCCCCTTTTTTTTGCAGGCATCTGTGTTTACTTTAACATCAAGTTTGGGTCTTAAAACCCCACATCTCTAAGCTTAGATCCAATGGCTTCCCATCATTTCTCCTTTCTTTCCTTTCTCATTTTATTAATGCAAATGGAGGCACAAAACTCAACTTTGGAGTTTGACATAATAATCATAGTTTGCCAAAAGTTGGAACATAATTAAAGTTGCCATAACATAGATTGATTGTCCCCAATGGTTGTAAAATGGTCCCAAAATCCAACCATAATGGCCAAACCTTTCTAATATAATCTCACCATAGATATTGTTATCACTCTCTTTCATTCCCCACCAACAATCCTCTATAAAACTAAGGGTTAATTTGCAATACGTCCTCAAACAATGACCCCTATTTTAATTTAGTATGATAATTAAGTCATCATAGTATTTGTATTGTACCAATAAGATTCCATTAATCAGCTTAACTATTAACTTGTGCTTTAAATGCTGACTTGAATTTGACGTAGAGCATATTTAAAACACACGTATCAAATTGTAATTAATTTAAATTTAACATATTAAAAGATAAAAAAAAATTATCTATGCTAAATTTTAAGGATACTTTCTATGTTCTTAACATGTTGGATTTAAACGGTCTATACATGATTATACATGTGCTTAAAATTTTATTCATATAATTTTAGAACATTTTTGAACTCATTTATCGTTTTTCATTGTTTTTTAAAAGTGTTTTTAGAGTAAAAAGCAACACAAGACATGCAACTTTTCATTTCAAAAGTGTTTTTCAGCTTGGCTTGAGAAATGTTTTTTTTTTACAAATCTTAAATTTAATCCTAATCTTACCTAGAGGGGAAGGGAATGGTGATTTTAGGGGAAGTAAGAGGGGGTGCTCCTAGCAGTTCTAAAACTCATGACCTAAGAAAATATGAAAGAACAAAGATGAAAAATTTGTCCAACCAACCAAATAATACATAAAACACTTCTCAAAAGTATTTTTTTCACTTCACTTAAAAAAAACCCTCGTTAAACTGGCGTTTAAATCTATGGACAGTTTAAAGGGTTGTTGATTTGAAAGAATATTCTCTTTTGAGAATTAATTGAAAAAATACCCACCATTATTGGTTATGTAGAAAAATATCTCCATTTCGGTCTTTATAAGGCAAACTCGCTTTTGGCTAAACACGAGTTGTTGAGTGGGTAGGTAAGAAATCGAAAAATTAATTTACTAAGTTATTTTTACACAAAACTCGATTTTAACTACGCACGAGTTTGAAACTCGCTTTTGACTAAACGCGAGTTTGCCTTATATAAACTAAAAAGAAGTATTTTTCTACATATTTATTAATAGGGTATTTTTTCCAATAAATTTTCTAAAAAGAAACATTCTTTTAAATCAGCCTTAAAATGTGTTTTTTAATTAATCCTAAACAAAATCTATAGTTGAGTGGCTCCATGGTGATAAGTGATTTAATCAAAACCGATCCTTTTTGTGGTTCGGCTTTATATTGGATAAGTGACAACCACAAAACCGTCTCTAAAACCCTGGCCTCCTTTGTTCCCTTTTTCATTCACTCTCCCAACACTCCAAAGCCAGCAGAGTGGCTCGCTTTGTAATTTAATCATATTCCAAGCCCCTTTTCCCCTCAAAGTTCTCACCTTTACCCCTACAAAAACTCACACTTTCCTTCTCTTCTCTTAACTTGTTCAAACCAGAGGAACAAACAATCCCACTGAGTGGAGAAGGAAAGCAAAAACAAAGAACAATGCAGCAAAGGCAACGCCTTGTTCTTCTCATTTTCTCACTCTTTCTCGTCTTCCAAACGTCAAATGGCCATAACATCACGCGTTTACTCGCAAAGCACCCATCTTTATCAACATTCAACCATTACCTCACCCTCACGCACTTGGCTCCAGAGATCAACAGCCGCACCACCATCACCGTCCTCGCCGTCGACAACGCCGCCATGTCTTCTCTCTTGTCCAAAAACCCTTCCATTTTCACCATGAAAAACATCCTTTCCCTCCACGTCCTCCTCGATTACTTCGGTGCCAAGAAACTCCACCAGATAACCAATGGCACCGCACTGGCCGCCACCATGTTCCAAGCCACCGGGGTGGCTCCTGGGTCTTCGGGGTTTGTTAATATCACCGATTTAAAAGGTGGGAAAGTTGGTTTTGGAGCTGATGATAATGGTGGGAGTTTGGATTCTCTCTTTGTTAAATCCGTTGAGGAACTTCCTTATAATATATCTGTGATTCAGATCAGCAAGGCTTTGCCTTCTGCTGTAGCTGAGGCTCCGACGCCAGGGCCGAGTGAGATGAATATTACTGGGATCATGTCAGCTCATGGATGTAAAGTGTTTGCCGATACACTTTTGGCTAGTCCTGAAGCCATGGGAACATATGAGGTAAGCTGAGAACTTGTGTTCTGTTTTGTAAATATAGTAAATTCGATTGGTTGTTTGATTGATTTCATTTCTGGTAATTTGGCTGTGTGTTGATGGTGAGTTTTGTTGGTTTGAAATTGTGTAAAAAGTATGATAATGACACCTTGAGGTTTTTAAAATGTTTGTTTTGTTTTTTTGTTTATTTCTGCATGTGAATTTCTTGACAAGTTCTAGATAAAGTAACCCAGATCTGGGTTTTACTTTCTTTCCAGTTGGAAATGTTGAATTTGCATTGAAGCTATGTTTTCTGAGTGTCAAAACATGAAGTAATTGCATGTGACATTTGTTCTGAACATTAATTCAATGGTAGATTATTTATGGAGTGGGGATAGGTTAAGTGGTTGGACTTAGATGTTGATTGATACTCGGACTCGGGTGTGCGTCGGATGCCGATATGTTCGACTTGTTTTCATGTATTTGAAGGATACTTGAAGAGTCATATAGAAAACTTAGATCTAGCAAGGTAACTTAAATTTGCTAGTACTGAATATGTGGTGGTAACGGTCACTTGTAGGATAATGTTAATGGAGGATTGACTGTGTTCTGCCCTCTGGATGATGCGTTTAAAGCCTTTTTACCAAAGTTCAAGAACTTGACAGCATCAGGGAAAGAATCGTTCCTTGAGTTTTTCGGTGTGCCGGTGTACCAATCTCTATCCATGTTGAAATCCAACAATGGACTGATGAACACGTTGGCCACCGACGGAGCTAGCAAGTTCGATTTCACCGTGCAAAATGACGGCGAAGATGTGACGCTGAAGACCAAGATCAACACCGTGAAGATAACCGGGACTTTAATCGACGAACAGCCGGTTGCAATTTATACTATTGACAAGGTCTTGATGCCTAGAGAATTGTTCAAGGCAGCCCCTACTCCTGCACCGGCACCAGCCCCAGTGGAGGCAGCAGATGCACCGAAAGCATCCAAATCGAAATCAAAGTCCAAGTCGGCCCCGGAACCTGCATCAGATTCACCGGCGGATTCACCAGATCCAGCTGATCAGGTAGCTGATGATAATGCTGGTGTGAGTTTTAAAGGTGGAAGGTTTGTTGCTGTTGGATTGAGCTTCTTGTTATTGTTTTTGTTGCTTTAAGTTTTTTACTTGAGTTTATATATATACTGGAGAAAATAAGTCATGAATGTCAGCTTATTACAAGCCTTAAGTGTGTTTATTTTCATATTGTTTTCTTTTAAGTGTGTTAATGTTAGTTTTGTGTTAGATAGATTAACTAATGGTTTGTGATTAGTTTGATTTTTTTATTGTTGTTGAAAAGATTGTTATGATTTTTGTAATACACATTGTTACGATATTTATTCCAGCAGTTTTGATATCCTTCCTGTGGTTGTTAAAGTTATACGAATTTTAATAGAAAATATATAAAAACTTAAATTATATACGAATTTCAAATTTTTAAGGGAGTGTATTCTTCGGCCTTGTCGATCCCCGAATCCTAGGTATGCCGTTAACACTTACGTTCAATACTAGGTGTAGAAACAACAAATATTTATGCATACTCTTCACTTATTCCTGTCTCTTCTTTTACTTCTCTTATAGTTGTTACAGAAATATCCTCGCCTGTTACTATCAGAGCTCATTTATCATTCGATAGAAATGATAATTGGATTTTTAGATGATATTACCTCTTCAACCACACCGATAGGAGTGTTTAAACGGTCGGTTAAATCAAATTAATCGATCAAATTGAACTAGTTCGATTAAACGGTTGGCTATTGAATTTTTCATTTCGGTCAGTAAACGGTTAAAGAATTTTTTAAAGTTTGGTTATCGATTAATTCGGTTCGAAATCGTTTAATTAACTGAATTAACCGAAAGATAACAAAAATAAATATATTATACTTATTAAGCTCATACCCATTAAAATTTTAAAACTCACTTCTAACCCAAGTGGAAAAAATCTAATGTTTAATCTAAAATTCTAATGTTTTATTTATGTGTAGTTATTGTTTAAATTAAATACAAATTATCATTTTGAACTAAAAAATACTTCCAATGATTTTTATTGTTTAATAATTTTGATTAGGAAAACTAATGATAAATTTCGGTTAATTCGAAAATCAACCGAATTAATCGAAATTTGTTCGATTCGGTTAAATTTTTTTTCAAAAAAAAGTTCGGTTTGATTAACAGTTAAATGTTTTAAAAAATTAAATTAATTTAGTTTTGAGTAATTCGGTTCGGCCACCGACCCAATTAACCATTTGAACACCCCTACACACCAGTAAAAAAAATCATATGCATGTTCTATTCCTTCAAGATTGCCACTCTTTTCTTGAACTACGAGCACTAGAGTTAGGATTGAACTACGAGGAATAAAATGACTAATTTTAGAATGAATATATCTTAAAAAGTAATTAAACCATAAAAATCAAGGGAGTAGGTTTAATTTTACTAATTTTAAAATTGAAATGTCTTAAAAAATAATTAAACCATAAATTAGGGATCAATGTTTAATTTTATTAATTTCAAATGACAAGGTCTTAAAATATAATAGACCATGAAATTTTAGGAGCAAAGGCTTAATTGTAATAGTTTTAAAACTCTTGGGCCTAAAATGCAATTATCCCATCAAGTTTTAGGGGAGACAATTGCCCCTCCCACTAGGGGTGTTCAAAAATATCCGACCCGACTACCCGAACATAAATAATCGTGTATTTATCCGGAATTTTTTTCCCGAGTCTAGTACTCGACCCGTCATTTCCCGGGTCACAAAATTAAGAATTTTCGGGTATCCAGATATATTTGAAATTACTATTTTTATATTCATTATATTTATATTTATATTTAGGGTTAACTACACCACTGACCACTGAACTAATTGGGGATTCTTATTTTGACCTCCGAACTAACGAACTCATCAATCAGACCACCGAACTTATAAAATCCACCTATTTTGACCACCGCCGTTAAAAACCTAACGGTAGGGTGACGGAACTGTCACGTGGCACCTTACGGGAAATTTTTAAAATTACATATTTGGTTCATGTTATTTACTTATTAAATCAATTTGATCCTAATTTTATTTTAATTGAATAAAATTAATCATCCAATCAGATGATGACATGTGTCATCACCCAATTGAGTTAATTTAACCAAATTTTAATTTATTTTATTTAATATATAATATATATTTTCCTCCAATCAGGTGGTGACACGTGTCGCCACTTGGTGAAAGGAAAATTAATGAAGAATAAAGGTTGGTGTTGTAGGGGTTTGAACCTAGGATTAAGTGGAGAAAACCCCACGCCTTTACCACCGAGCCAAGCCACTCTTAAAGATATATTTTGCACATTTCATATACATATCTTATACTTCAGACTTCAGTAAATATTAGGGAAAAAGAAGTAAAAATAGTTGAAAGAGAACTCGAACTTAGATCACTTAGGATGTGTATAATCACATAAATGTTCGATTTAATTTAAATCTAAAAAATATTAAATATTCGATTTTAAAAAATATACATGGGATAAAGTATTCGAATATTTTTTTCTTTTTAAATTAAATCAAATATTTCATAAAATATTAAATATTCGATTTAAAAAATATTTGATTTAAAAGAAAAGAAATTTGATTTAAAAAGTACTCGAATATTTAATATTTTTAAATTAAATCGAATAATTTTTAAAATCAAATACTTTCAATCGATTCGAATATTAAATAGAATAATTTTTAAATCGAATACTTTAAATTAATTCAAATATTAAATTAAATACTTTAAATTAATTCAAATATTAAATTAAATACTTTAAATTAATTCGGTTTTTAAATACTTTAAATCGATTCGAATATTAAATCAAATACTTTAAATTGATTCAAATATTAAATCGAATACTTTTTTTATATCAAATACTTTAATTCGGTTCGAATTAAACCGAATACTTTTTTAAATCAAATACTTTAAATTAATTCGATTTTTAAATATTCGAATATTAAATATTTGATTTAAATCGAATACTTTTAAAAATTGAATTTCTTTTCTTTTAAATTAAATATTTTTAAATCAAATATTTAATATTTTAATAAATATTCGATTTAGTTTAAAAATAAAAATATTCAAATACTTTAAATCAAATATTTAAAAAGATTTAAATTAAATCGAACATTTGTGTGATTATACACATTCCAAGTGGTCTAAGTTCGAGTCCCCTTTCAACTATTTTTAATTCTTTATTCCGTAACATTTACTGAAGTATAATATATGTATATGATAGTGTGCAAAATATATTACTAAGTGTTGCTTGTCTCAGTGGTAAAGGCATGGGGTTTTATCCACTTAGACCCAGGTTTAAACCCTCACAACACCAATCTTTATTCTTCATTAATTTTCCTTTCACCAGGTGGTGACACGTGTCATCATCTGATTGGAGGGAAAAATATATTAAATATTAAATAAAATAAATTAAAATTTGGTTAAATTAACCCAATTGGGTGATGACACGTGTCATAATCTGATTGAATGATTAGTTTTATTTAAATAAATAAAATTAAGATCAAAATGATTTAATAAGTAAATAGCATGGCCTAAATATGTAATTTTAAAAATTTCCTGTAAGCTGCCACGTGGCAGTTCTGTCACCTCACCGTTAGGTTTTTAACGGCAGTGGTCAAAATAGGTTGATTTTATAAGTTCGGCGGTCTGATTGACGAGTTCATTAGTTCGGTGATCAAAATAGGAATCCCCAATTAGTTCGATGGTCAGTGGTGTAGTTAACCCTTATATTTATATGGCTAAAAGATCAAATTGGCCCTCAACGAAAAATCAAAAAACTAATTAAGCCCTTATGAAAATTTTGCACCCAATCTAGCCCTCAAAATTCAAATTACAATCAATCAGGCCCTCAAAATTCAAATTACAATCAATTTAGCTCTTCCGTTAAGTTGATCTTTAAGTTGACTGTTAACTCAAAAGTAGTTATTATGATGGTGATACGTGGCACACTCTAGACATGCCACATCATCAAAATCGTAAATAATCATTTAAAAATTTAAAAAATATTTTAAATTGTAAAATAATATATTTAAAATTAAAAAATAAAAAAAAATCTAAAAATTATAAAATAAAATATAAAAAATATTTAAAAATTCGAGAAAAATCTAAAAAATATTTAAATATGTAAAAAATAAAATCATGTATAATATCATAAAAAATATTTTTTACTTAAAATCTAAAAATACAAATAATTGTAATAATTATTAAATATATATATATATATATATAAATATTTATAATGAAATAATATTTAAAATTTGTATAATTTTTTAAAAATATATTTTTAATTATAAAATTCCAAAATTTCAAAAAAATTCAAAATGCCTAAAATTTCCAAATCCATAACCCTACATTCTCAAGTTCTCAAATTAATTTAATTGGCGGTAGAAATTGTTGGTACTGTGGCAGACAATGGTGCTGGTGAGAAGAAATATTGAGGGAGAACAGGATTTTCCTGCGTCGGGGAGTAGCCGGTGGTTGAATTGGTGCTATTACTTGATTTAGGAATTTACGAGATTTTTTTTAAAGAAATGAAATTTGGGGTTTTTTAGAAAAAAAATATTATTTTACGTTTTTTATAAAAAATAAAAGAAAATAAGAAAAACTAAATTAATTTAATATTTTTATATTTTTAATATTTTATTAATTTTTATAAATTTTTATAATTTTGTAGATTTTTTTAGAATTTTTTAAAAGTCGATTTTGATGATGTGGCCCGCCCAAAGCATGCCACGTGTTCGTCTATATTTTGATCGTTAGAGGGTGTTGACGGTCAACGCGGTCAAACTAACGGAGGGGCCAAATTGGGTGTAATTTGAATTATGAGAGCTAAATTGAGTGCAAAATTTTCATAGGAGCTTAATTGGTTTTTTGATTTTTCGTTGAGGGCCAATTTGACCTTTAAGCCTTTTTATATTGAACTAATAAAAAATGTTAATTTTTTATATTTAGTAAATACATATTTTTATATTAAACTAATAAATCTATATATTATTTTTATATTAAATTAATAAAATAAATTTATATTTAAAAATACATATTTTTATATTCGGTTACCCGCTACTTTCGGGTACCCACAACACTCAAAATGAGACACGGGCCGACCATAAAACTACCCGATGATCCAGGTACCCAATACTTCGGGTACCCAAATACTGATGTAATCGAATTTGAAAACCACTACCTCCCAAGTCCCACCTATCAATCAAGAAGACTCTTAATTAGAAGCACCTACGAAAAAAATTGTTTTATTAATCTAAATAAAAAAGTGAATGGAATTCGCTGCACTTTTCTGCACTTTTATGTGTCTCACTAATAATTTTACGACACATATATTAACTATAAAATATTAAAAAAATAATTATTAATATATGTGACATAAAATTATTGGCGGGACATATATAAAAATACAAACAAAAGACAAACAAATTTTGTTCCAGTTGCACCCGATTCATTTTTTATCCAAATGTTATTTTAATATGCTTTGGAGGTGTACAATAAACTGAAGCAGATTCAAGTGGCAAAAGGATATTGAGTTCTATCTGAAGTTTAAATTCTGACTAAATCAAATTTTATTTTTATAATTCAAATTTGATTAGAGATAAATAACTAATTAATTGAGTTTAGTTTGAGTTAATTTAAAAAAAATATTTTTTACTGAGCAGAGAGATTCATTTTCAAATCAATACTAAGATTCAAACTCATACAAAATAAGATATAATAAACATCTCGTTGACTACTCAACTAATTAATGGATCTCAACTTCAAACTTAATTATTTATTATTGAATTTAAGCTCAAATTAATCTTAGAAACGGATTGCAGCTGGGTTGTTGATTGGTTTCGTTGCCCTTCAAAGTCGCCGGATGATTTCAGATCCTTAGTTTCGGACATCTTGTTGTTATGTGAAGGTTTAGTGTGGAGCATTGTTTTTACATTCTATTTTTGTATTTTAGCTGCTGTCATTCGATGGTTTCTTGTTGGGCTGGTAGTTTCGGTGACCAACTTCACCATGTTTTGTGTGGTTTCATGAATCCTGCTTTATTCATTGTTTTTTTTTGTTGTTGGTTGAAAGGTTGTAATTTGCTATGTATTCAACACCGACTTGATGCACTCTTTTTCCTCTAATTAGGTATATGAAAGTTTTCTAACGAAGCTCGAGTCAGTATTTTTTATCCGAATAAATAAAATCTTTATCTTTCAAAAAAAAATACTAATAAAAAGTATAAAAGTCAATTAAATTCGTGAACTATTCGATTCCTAAAGTATTGAAGCTTTAACTTAACTAAATATGATTAACTTAGGAATGTGATATCTTTGTTTGAGTATTATAACAACTAACCGTGATATTTAGTTAATAACTCCAAATGGATGCTGCTCATATATAAAGATACGAAATTCGTATGAATTTACTAGGAAAATTAGAAGTTGCAATCATTATTCGCGCTATGGTAGATATGATTATGATTGTGAAAACGATCGACTTTGACCGATATATATATAGTTGACCGAAATAATTGACTAATAAATCAATATAAAATTGTATAAAACTTTTAGTCGCCTGCCTCATCAACTACTTGAAAATGATTTTGAAATTAAAGATATGGTTAATATTGGGACTTGAATTTTATAATTCCATGTTTATGGATCGCCCTCTACCAATGCAAAAATAAATAAATAAATAATCTCTAGAAACAAATCATATAAAGTTGAATCAAGGGTTAATATAGGTTCAATTTAAATGTGTAATTTGGTACTTGTGATTACTGCTACTTGTTTTGACCACTCAATTAAATAGGAAAACTACTACAATGACAACCTAGTGACCACTCAACTATTGTCCGCCACCTGTTTTAAAATTAGAATATCTATCCTCGGTAGTAACACTAAATAGGGAAACTACTCCAATGACCACCCAACTATTGTCTGCGACCTGTTTTGACCACCCAATTAAAAAATTTCAAATTTTGATCACCCAACTATTTAAATAGACATATTTTGACCACCGGACATTAAAATCTAACAGAAAGATGACGTGACAGTTAAAGTAAAATTTGTATAATTATACTTTTAGTCCTCGTTAATTACCTAATATATCAATTTGGTCCTAATTTTAATTTAATTAAATAAAATTAATCAACTAATTAGATAACGACACGTGTCATCGCCTGATTGGATGAATTTATTTTTAATTTAATTTATTTAATAATATATATTTTTCCTCCAATCAAGTGGTGACACGTGTCACCACTTGGTTAAAGGAAAATTCAAGAGAAATGAAAACCACACCCATGACCTCTTAGTTGAAAGAGTCAAGGCTTAACTGCTAGGCCAACTACTCCTTAACGATGTAAACTGCACCATTATATATATATATATATATATATATATATATATATATATATATATATATATATATATATATATATTATAATGAAGTCAGTGATAGGAAAAAAAGAAAAAATGTTTGAGAGGAGACTCGAACATGGGTCACATGAGATATATAAAAACAAGCATGTCAAATATTCGATTTAAATGAAAATAAATTTGATTTTGAAAAAAATATTCGAATATTTGATTTAAAAATATTAAATCGAATTTTTAAAATATTTGAATACTTTTTAAATTAAATTTATTTTCTTTTAAATCAAATATTTTTTAAGTCGAATATTTAATATTTTAATAAATATTTGAATATTTTAAATCGAATATTTTTTAAAATTAAATATTTAATAATTTCATATTTTAATTAAATCGAATATATTTGATTTAGTGATATGCTTGTTTTTATATATCTTATGTGACCCATGTTTGAGTCTCCTCTCAAACATTTTTCTTCTTTTTTAGATAGCACTGACTTCATTATACGATATATATAGAATGGTGCAGTTTGCAAAACTAAGGAGTAGTTGACCTAGTGGTTAAGCCTTGGCTTTTTTTAGCCAAGAGGTCATGGGTTCAAACCATGCCATGTACATATTCATTTTTCTTGAATTTTATTTAATTAAATTAAAATTAGGACCAAATTAATATAATAGGTAATTAACAAGGACTTAAAGTGTAATTATATAAATTTTACTTTAACTGCCACATCATCTTTTTGTTATATTTTAACGGCCGGTGGTCAAAACAAGTCTATTTAAATAGTTAGGTGGTCAAATTTTAAATTTTTTTTAATTAAGTGGTCAAAACAAGTCGCGGACAATAGTTAGGTGGTCACTGGAGTAATTTTCCTACTAAATAATGACTGATCATAAAAAGTGTTTTATTTTCATGAATATTTAATAAATATTTAACAACGTGCTCAACAAGAAAATTGAAGTATTTAATTGAAAAATATTTTGAGATATCAAATTAAGTCATAAGTCAAATTCAAATGTAAAATGATATATATTAACAATTAGAAATTCTTTAATTATTCATTGGAGCACACATGTTAAATATTCATGAAATTACCAAAGTATAGATACTAAATAAAGAAAATCGACGATAATGATATAATCATTGGGATCTGATATATTAATTAATTAATTTAAATTAAATATTATGTATCAATACTTTTAATTTATATTTTTTATTTATAATGATAAAATTTAAAATTTAAACCTACAATTTTTTACTTAAGAGACCTAACACTTTATTTTAATAGATCAATTGATAGTTAGTAATGGTCGATAATGGTATTAAATGTTATCAAAATTTTATACCTTTATTATACGGTGAAAAACATGTTACTGTATTTTTTTCATTATATATATACATACATCAAAATTGTTCCCATCATTGCATTAAAATGGAACATCAATTTCTGGCTTCGGCCTCATACTCTCATTCAAAAAAAAAAATATAACGTCAGCACGAATCAACTTGCCTTAGTGATTAAAGGAATAATTGTTGTTCCTGAAGGTCACGGGTTCGAGCATCAACAGCTACAACAGGGTGATTGAGCATGCACTATCAAATGATTGAGTGTATATTCAGAACATATACTACTTATAATCATTTTAGCTTTCAAAACTTGTTGTCTTTTAACCGCACAAATAGGGATGGCAATTTAATCCGAATCCGATCCGAATCCGATTCGATCCGAAGGAATTTATCCGATCCATATTCGATTAAAAAAAATCCGAATCCGAATCCGAAAAAAATGTCCGAGTCCTAATAGGAGATGGGTTGGATATGGATCATGCCAAGATCCGATCCGAATCCGAATCCAAATCCGATCCAAATCCATGTCCGATCCGAATCCGACGCATCCGATCCATATCCGAGCCCGAATCAAAACATTTAGGACTTTTAATTCCTTAAAACAAAATATCATGTATAATATTTACAATAAAACAAGAAGACAACATAAATAAAGTAAAAAGTTAAACTAAATACATTAAAAGAAACATAACTACATATATTTTTTAAACGAGAACATAAATGTATATATTAGGTAATTTGGAATAATGGCAAAAACAAAATTAACTTTTTTATATATATATATATATATATATATATATATATATATTAAAATTGATAATAAAAATATAAATGTGTTAAGAATGTAAGTTAAATAATAATAATATTTATTATGATTTATATATATATTAATTAACCTTAATATAGTGTAATATATCTATTTATATCATATGCATGTATAAATAAATATGAAAAAGATAAATGCAAGATCAAGCTGTAATACCCATTTTATGTCCGGACCATAACTATTTATTTTTCACTCAAATGTATTATTTTATATCCTATAAAAAATATAAAAAATTGAAAAATTGAAAAATAAAAAATAAAATAAAAAATAATAAAAAAGGGGTGAAATGCGTGGATGCCATGCAAGACATCCACGCCCAAAGCAAAGTGACTCAGCATCCACCCCAAATTAGTATAAATAGGGAGAGTCTTTGCACAATGAAAAGACGGCCACAAAAAAGCCATAAAATGGCTAACAAATGCCATGCATATGGCGCAAGGTTTAGGGGCAGTGCCTCTTTCGAACCTTAGGGGCAGTGCCCTTTTAATGGTTCGAACAATTAGTTCGATCGGAGGTCCTGTCGAGGTTCATTCGGATCGATTTTTGAGTTATAGCGAGGTGATGCGGGGATCCTGCTAGGGGTCGGGTGAAGTTCTTATTTCGAGCTTCTAGTAGGGTAAATTTTGATCCTTATCTTTGTATTTATTTTAATGTTCTCTTTTTATAATAAATATCTTTGTATACAATATAAGATGTTTTTATATTTGTTTGTATGTTTTTATTTTATATGTCATGTTTCTATATTTTAATTTTATTTTGTATGCAATGTTAAAATTAAATATATTTATTTATATTGTTTAATTGAATTTTAAATTAAAAACTTTTATTAGGGGTTATCATGAAAAACGTACCCCAGGCGTAGGGGTGCCGCTTTCCTTTAGTCCCTATTATAAAAGTAATATTTTTATTCTAAATCTTAATTTTCAAAATAGACTTCCTTCAGTCGGGAGTCTAACGGAAATTATGCTCCGGGCGTTGGAGTGTACCTTTCCTTTCATAAACATGCATTTTTAAATAATATTTTAAATTAAGGGATCATAATTTCTAAATTATATTCGAATTCATAATTCCACCATTAAGACATTACATAATCGACAGGTACCAATTTTTGGGCGTTGTGGGGGTGCTCATCCTTCCCCACACGTAACCGACTCCCGAACCTATCTTCTGGTTTCGCAGACCAAAACTCGTTATTTTAATAAAAACAAGAAAAATAAGTTTTATTAAAATAACCGGATTTTTCAGGTGTTCCAATCGCACCTAAAGTAAAACAAAGGATTGGTGGCGACTCACCCGTTGTTACAGCTTGGTGACTCCGCTGGGGACCTTTTTTTTAGAGAGTCAAGCCACAAGTCGATTACTTTTTTGTCTATAGGTGGAAATTATGACTTCGATTTAATTAATTTGTGATTCCTTTTTTTCTAAAATTTTTACAATTTTTTTATAAATTTATTTTTTGAGTTATCATATCATGAGCTCTATACCCGAGCTCTGTCCCTTAAGTGGGAGCGAGAAACCACGCCTTCGTGAGGTACCCCCTCCGTGTAGGATGGTGAAACGCTTCCGGGATATAGGTCCCTTTGTCTTCGTGAGACCTCTGTCTCCGTGCAGACCTAGGGAAATGTATCCTCCTGAATCGATGTCCTAGCGACAGTTCGGGTACCGTTACTTTAGAACCAAAACACATATAACAAACCCTAAGAGCTTACCCTTTAAAGCCAAACCAAAACTCTGCCCGTTAGCAGTCACCCTATTTAGGTTTTGATGACTTTATTTGCTATATATGTTCAATTTTCTTTGCTGCTAATTTTTGTCTTATTCATCATTCAATTCATCCATTTGACTATTTTTATTATGAACTAACTTATTTCTTCTCTTTGGTGATCACGTTGCATTAAGTCATTCATTTTGCATTAATCGCATGACACCTCCATAATATTTTGCATTTCATCAGCATGAAGTATTGATTCACGTCTGGTTCCCTATTTGAAAAATTATCATCGGGAGAAAATCTAGTTCCCTAGATATCAATGCAACATTCAAAAGTTGCGAATAAATCCCGTAAATTCAGAAGTTGAACCACGGGAACCATTTTTGAATCAGTGTTTTCTCATCTTCCATTTACATGCATACATTCTATTTTGAATTAGTACCTTCGCATCTAGAACATGTACCTTGCATTTACATGCATTCATTTCGGAACTTTGAAACCGATCTCGGGATGCCCCATGTTAGCAAATACCGAATAAAGCAAAGTTGACCAATCTAACATGATGCAAGAGCCCAGTCCATGGGCATTTTCAAATAACATTTGCACTCATACAGACATCATACCTCTACAAGGCCCCAAGCTGAGAACATTCCTCGATGAGTTTAGGAAGCGAGCTTCCGATGCCAAGTTAGACTTCTGCACCCTGGACGACTGCATCAATTATTGTCTGTAGCACTTTGCCAGAGCCAAAAAGTGATGAGCTGCCATGAACCAACAGCAAATTTATAGACCCGACCGGGGGGCAACCTAACGTGTTCACAAGAACAATGACAGCTCTTCAAGAAGAGATGAAAACATACTTCAAGCTTCGAGTTCGCTTCAAGAGCAGTCTTAGACAAAAATGTTGAGGCATTCACTCGAGGGAGTAATCCCAAAAGATGATCAAACCCAAGGAAGGTTGGGGGCATCCTTACAAACAAGGCATCGAGCATTGAGGCAAAGATCTGGTAACTTAGAGTTAGGGGGATCCCTCTGAGTGGCAAAACAAAATTTCCCATTCATCATTCTACAATAACTGCATACATCATACAAGTTATCATGCATTTAGGCTAGATACATGCATCAAACGCAAAGCTAGGTGCATCCATAGCACATTTATGTCTTGAACGTATAAACAGGTTCATGAAAGAGACTGAAGACCCCAAATGTGGAGGCAACAACATGATGACCGACCTTAACCCTGAAGGAGGCCAAATACTCAAAAAAGCTCGAACATTCAGGTAAAACGACAAAATTTTCTGAACATATTACTAACTAGTATTCCACTTCATTTTCAGGTCATAACTTCATGCGATGAAGTTCCAAAGTCAACTTTTTCCCGATCTTGCCTCCAAAAAGGAAAGAAGAAGACGACGTCGGAGTCATTCACCTTATCCAGAAAAGGACAATGAAGCCTGGGGGCAAACTTTTGTCGGGGTAAATTTCGAAGAAGAATCAAAAAATCAAACTAAGACCAAAAGAAAGGGACTTCTACAAGAACTCTATGAAGGCGTACATGAAAACATACGTATCATCCCATCGTAAAAAATGTTCATACATCATGACATCTAATGTTTCAGGAAATATTCATTTCGACATGAAAACATGTGCATAATTGCATTGTCAAACATGTTCACGCATTATGATAAGCATTCCGACAAGAGTTTCACGCATCTTTGCATCATCATAAAAACATGCGCATGCATACCATTTGCATAAAAATACATTACCAGAAACTAACCTTGCACTGGTTAGTGAAATTTTTTTTGAAACCAATCTTTTCATAAGGACACCTTTTTTTCTTCAGAATTTGAGTTTCTTAACTCCGTCCTTTCTTAAGGGCATTTTTTCTCAAAAACAAGAGTTTCTTAACTCCGTCCTTTCTTAAGGGCACCTTTTCTCGAAAACACGAGTTTCTTAACTCCGTCCTTTCTTAAGGACACCTTTTCCCAAAATTGGAGTTTCTTAACTCCGTCCTTTCTTAAGGGCACTTTTTCTCAAAAACAAGAGTTTCTTAACTCCGTCCTTTCTTAAGGGCACCTTTTTTCGAAAACACGAGTTTCTTAACTTCGTCCTTTCTTAAGGACACCTTTTTTTTCAAATTTTGAGTTTCTTAACTCCGTCCTTTCTTAAGGGCATTTTTTCTCAAAAACAAGAGTTTCTTTACTCCGTCCTTTCTTAAGGGCATCTTTTCTCGAAAACACAAGTTTCTTAACTTCGTTCTTTCTTAAGGACACCTTTTCCCAAAATTGGAGTTTCTTAACTCTGTCCTTTCTTAAGGACACCCTTTTTTTTCAAAATTAAAGTTTCTTAACTCCGTTCTTTCTCAAGGATAACTTTTCTCAAAGCAGGAGTTTCTTAACTTTGTTCTTTCTTAAGGACGCATTTTCTCAAAACAAGAGTTTTTTTTTAACTCTGCCCTTTCTTAAGGACATATTTTCTTAAATTTCGTCATTTCTTAAGGATACTTTTTCTCAAAAATTGGATTTTCTTAATTCCATCCTTTCATAAGGATAGTTTTTTCTCAAAAACCAGAATTTCTCAAATTCATCCTTTCTTAAGGATTGTTTTTCACAAAACACAGAATTTCTTAATTTCGTCCTTCCACAAGGACTTTTTCTCAAAACATTAATTCTTTGCACAATGACGTTTTTCTAAAAAAAAATTTGATCTTTCCTCAAAGATCTTTTCAACTCTACCTCTTCTTACAAATAATGAAAATTTGCAGGTCTAATATCCTCAAACAGGAAGGAGCATATCGTTATCAATAAATTCCAACATCCTTGACATGAAGGACTGGATCAAATATGAAAATGTTGTCTGGCACCTTCAACTAAAGATAGCACAGACAATTGTTAACAAGAACCAACATCCTTGACACGAAAGAGTGGATCAATCAAATCAAACATTCAATTCAAACCTTATAGCTCACGAAGAGTTAGTTCATGGCTCATTTTGACTAGTCACTCTTTTAAATTTTGCAGGTCCTATCTCACCCGTAACATGGTGTAGCGGATCAACTTTTTCAGATTCTGCCTCCCCGTCAGAGGTGCAACAGATCACCCCTGAAGTTGCAGATTCTACTTCTTTAAGATTGGCAAAATTATGTTTCTCCAGCAAATGGTGGAACATATAAACTTAACAACAAGTTTATCTCCCTGAATTTGCAGCGGAATAAGCACGAAAACAATTTCATCTCCCTAAACATGTAGTGGAATGAGCACGACAACATTTTCATCTCCTTAAGTTTGCAACGGAATGGGCACAGACAACAAGTTTAGCTCCTTGGAATTACGATGAAATGAACATAACAACAAATTTGTCTCCCTGAATTTGCAGCAGAACAAGCTTCAATAATTTCATCTACTTGAATTTGCGGCAGAACAAGCACGATAACAATTTCATCTCCCTGAATTTGTAGCGGAATGAGAACACCAAACAATAATCTTGTCTCCCCGAATTGGTAGCAGAACAAGGCTACGACAAAGTTGTCTTCTTGAACATACAGCAAAATAAGCACAAACATAAGTCCATGAAAACGATAGCAAATCTGTTACCTTGAATTCGCAGTGGAATAGATCATCTCCCTGAGGTTGCAGTGCAATAAACATACCAACAGATCATGTCTTCTTGAAGATGCAAAGAAACAAGTCACCTAATTCAGGCTTGTTACTTTTCCAAGAGCAGACAAGACAATCAAAGCCCAAGAGGGTTGTCACTCCCTGCCATGATGTAGCATATCCTACATCCTCTAGAGTTCACTTTGAAGTTAATAATGCAACGCACCAAGTGTTGTTCCAAGGCTCGCTTTGCCATTGGTGGTACGACACACCAATTGTTTTTCAGGTCTATTTTCGCCGTAATAGGTGCGACTAGACCAAAATCCAGATTATGCTACGATGATAGAGCCGTAGCAGATCGAACTTCAGACCGTGCCTCTTCATCAGGTGTTGTAGCTCGGTCAACTTCTGGTCATGCCTCTTCGTCAGAGTTGTAGCTTGACCAAACTTGAACCCTTGATCTTGCCTCCTCGTCGGTGTTGTAGCTGGATCAAAATCACTTCAGACCGTGCCTCTTCGTCAGGTGTTGTAGCTCGGTCAACTTCTGGTCATGCCTCTTCGTCAGAGTTGTAGCTTGACCAAACTTGAACCCTTGATCCTGCCTCCTCGTCAGTGTTGTAGCTGGATCAAAATCACTTCAGACCGTGCCTCTTCGTCAGGTGTTGTAGCTCGGTCAACTTCTGGTCATGCCTCTTCGTCAGAGTTGTAGCTTGACCAAACTTGAACCCTTGATACTGCCTCCTCGTCGGTGTTGTAGCTGGATCAAAATCACTTCAGACCATGCCTCTTCGTCAAGTGTTGTAGCTTGGTCAACAAAATTTTCTTGATTTCCAAATCTTTTCCTCATCCATGTTGTAAAAGAAAATCGTCAAATCTTGTTCCTTCGTCAAAATTGCGGCTGAATCGAAGCTAATTTTTGACAAGTCCGACAAAAATGTCGGCACAACGTGCTTAAACACGGTTAAGTTTAAGACAATGGACAATTCAAATGTCCATCGAAAATTCATTGTCACAAATGGTCGAAGGAAAATAAATCCTTTGGAAAAATCCAATCTCATGATTGGTAGAAACTGATTGTACCCAGGGGAATGGTACAACTAGCCCGGAGCAAACGGCTACCGGTAAAGGCAAATCAAAACCGTTGATCCCTGTGCATTTGGGAAAAATGCAAATCCGAAAGCCGACAAAAATGTAGGCATAACGTGCTTAAACACGGTTAAGTTTAAGAGAATGGACAATTCAGATGTCCATCGAAAATCCATTGTCACGAATGGTCCAAGGAAAATAAATCCTTGAGAAAAATTCAATCTCATGATTGGTCCAAACTGATTGTACCCAGGGGAATGGTACAACTAGCCCGGAGCAAACGGCTACCGGTAAAGGCAAATCAAATCCGTTCATCCCTGTGCATTTGGGAAAAATGCAAAAGAAGTGTAAACCAAGGACACTCTTCCTTGTCTCGTTGAAGGGATTCTAGTACTAATCAGATCTTCTCGTATCAATAGAGTTGCAGATGATCGACCCTTCTTTAGATCTTCTCGCATCAATGGAGTTGCAGTAGATCGACCCTTCTTCAGATCTTCTAGCATCAATGGAGTTGCAGTAGATCACCCCTTCTTCAGATCTTCTCGCATCAATGGAGTTGCAGTAGATCGCCCCTTTTCAGATCTTCTCGCATCAATGGAGTTGCAGTAGATCACCCCTTCTTCAGATCTTCTCGCATCAATGGAGTTGCAGTAGATCGCCCATTTTCAGATCTTCTCGCATCAATGGAGTTGCAGTAGATCGACCATTCTTTAGATCTTCTCGCATCAATGGAGTTGCAGTAGATCGCCCCTTTTCAGATCTTCTCGCATCAATGGAGTTGCAGTAGATCGACCCCTTCTTCAGATCTTCTCGCATCAATGGAGTTGCAGTAGATCACCCCTTCTTCAGATCTTCTCGCATCAATGGAGTTGCAGTAGATCGACCCCTTCTTCTGATCTTCTCGCATCAATGGAGTTGTAGTAGATCGCCCCTTTTCAGATCTTCTCGCATCAATGGAGTTGCAGTAGATCGACCCTTCATCAGATCTTCTCGCATCAATGGAGTTGCAGTAGATCGCCCCTTTTCAGATCTTCTCGCATCAATGGAGTTGCAGTAGATCGACCCTTCTTTAGATCTTCTCGCATCAATGGAGTTGCAGTAGATCGACCCTTCTTTAGATCTTCTCGCATCAATGGAGTTGCAGTAGA
Source organism: Hibiscus trionum (assembly GCA_030270665.1). NCBI lineage: Eukaryota > Viridiplantae > Streptophyta > Magnoliopsida > Malvales > Malvaceae > Hibiscus > Hibiscus trionum. Next base: position 13,556,574 of record BSYR01000020.1, on the reverse strand, counting down.
TCGACCCTTCTTTAGATCTTCTCGCATCAATGGAGTTGCAGTAGACCACCCCTTCTTCAGATCTTCTCGCATCAATGGAGTTGCAGTAGATCGACCTTTCTTCAGATCTTCTCGCATCAATGGAGTTGCAGATGATCGACCCTTCTTCAGATCTTCTCGCATCGATAGAGTTGCAGATGATCGACCCTTCCTCGGATCTTCTCGCATCAATGGAGTTGCAGATGATCGAGTCTTCTTCAGATCTTCTCGCATCTATAGAGTTGCAGTGGATCAATCTCCTCCAGATCAAGCTACCTTGTCAAGTGTTCTATGTTAAATGGATCAAGTTTTGTAGACCTCGCCGCTCTGTCAGTGTCGCAGTTAGGTCAAGTTTTCTCCAAGTATTCGTTAATGTCAGAGCCGTAGCAAGCCGAACTTATTTTGCTTCTCCCACGGGTCTCCGTAGTCTAAAGATTATCTCCCCAGCGGATCGTTCCATTATGAAGATTCTGCTTACAAGAGCGGTCGAACAGATCAAGATGAGTTCAAAAAGGAGCGTGGCCAAAGGAAGGAACCCAGACCCGGGCGGACATAAAATGGTTATCATTTTATCTTTGCTCTATCCCTGTTATACAACAATGAGCAAAGGGGGGCAGCTGTAATACCCATTTTATGTCCGGACCATAACTATTTATTTTTCACTCAAATGTATTATTTTATATCCTATAAAAAATAAAAAATTGAAAAAATTGAAAAATTGAAAAATAAAAAAAATGAAAAATAAAAAATAATAATAAAAAATAATAAAAAAGGGGGTGAAATGCGTGGATGCCATGCAAGACATCCACGCCCAAAGCAAAGTGACTCAGCATCCACCCCAAATTAGTATAAATAGGGAGAGTATTTGCACAATGAAAAGACGGCCACAAAAAAGCCATAAAATGGCTAACAAATGCCATGCATATGGCGCAAGGTTTAGGGGCAGTGCCTCTTTCGAACCTTAGGGGCAGTGCCCTTTTAATGGTTCGAACAATTAGTTCGATCGGAGGTTCTGTCGAGGTTCATTCGGATCGATTTTTGAGTTATAGCGAAGTGATGCGGGGATCCTGCTAGGGGTCGGGTGAAGTTCTTATTTCGAGCTTCTAGTAGGGTAAATTTTGATCCTTATCTTTGTATTTATTTTAATGTTCTCTTTTTGTAATAAATATCTTTGTATGCAATATAAGATGTTTTTATATTTGTTTGTATGTTTTTATTTTATATGTCATGTTTCTATATTTTAATTTTATTTTGTATGTAATGTTAAAATTAAATATATTCATTTATATTGTTTAATTGAATTTTAAATTAAAAACTTTTATTAGGGGTTATCATGAAAAACGTACCCCAGGCGTAGGGGTGCCGCTTTCCTTTAGTCCCTATTATAAAAGTAATATTTTTATTCTAAATCTTAATTTTCAAAATAGACTTCCTTCAGTCGGGAGTCTAACGGAAATTATGCTCCGGGCGTTGGAGTGTACCTTTCCTTTCATAAACATGCATTTTTAAATAATATTTTAAATTAAGGGATCATAATTTCTAAATTATATTCGAATTCATAATTCCACCATTAAGACATTACATAATCGACAGGTACCAATTTTTGGGCGTTGTGGGGGTGCTCATCCTTCCCCACACGTAACCGACTCCCGAACCTATCTTCTGGTTTCGCAGACCAAAACTCGTTATTTTAATAAAAACAAGAAAAACAAGTTTTATTAAAATAACCGGGTTTTTCAGGTGTTCCAATCGCACCTAAAGTAAAACAAAGGATTGGTGGCGACTCACCCGTTGTTACACAAGTCATAGATAAACAAACAATAAAATAAATACAATGGAGAAACAAAAAAAATGTAAATATCAATGAATTACTAAAAATTAAGGAAGTAAGTAATGTGCAATCGATAGATAAAGTTATGATATATTATGCTAAAATTATGAATTAAAATAGAAAGTAAATTAAAAGCATAAACAATAAACACAAAAAAATTAAATGTAGTCAACAAATAAGGGATAAAAATAACAAGTGTAGAATTAAATAGCATAAATTAAATGCGTAATAAATTAAATATACAAAATTATGGACTGATTTGCACTAAAATAAAATTATTAAAGGGCCAAAAAACAATATACCCTAAATACAATAAAATTCGCGAATCTACCCCTCAGACTTGGGTCAAGACTAGGGATGACAATTTAATTCGAATTCATAAACTCTGATCTAAATGCGGTTGAAAGAAATCCGAATCCGATCCGAAAAATCCGATCCAAAAACAATCCGATCCAAATCCGTTTGAAAAAAATCCGAATCCAAATCCGAAAAAAATATCCGAGTCCGATTGTAACGGATTCGGACTTGGATTCTATACAATCCGATCCAAACCCGATCTATTGCCATCCCTACGCACAAACGAAACTCACCCACGGTACAATTGTAAGTTGACTACTTCAAAACATTAGTTAAAAAGTGAATGTGCACGGGTCAGTACGGTCAAATATTTTTCTACATAGGCAATTGCTTACTTGCTTAGCAACTCTTACATATAATTATCAATCAGAGTTACGTGTAGATATTAATTAGTGACGAAAAATACTGAAAAAAAAACCCATATAAATATGCCGTGCTTTATTCACTTATTCAGCTTTTGTAACAATCTGAAATGGACGCCATAGAAGAAGCACGGATTCCATATCAATGGCAGAAAAACTGCAAAATTCTTCACTTGGTTAGCATATTGCACATATTTTTTTAATTAACATTTCGAGTCTCCAATGTCGAAACTTGGCCATTGAATTGCTCCTTTCTTTTGGTTGAAACGGCAGGTGAGGCATGGACAGGCTTGGCACAATTTAGAAGGAGATTCGAATCGTGACGCGTTGCTGTCTCCCCATCTATTCGATGCACAACTCTCCCCAACCGGCTTTAAACAGGTTTCGTAATCTATATATCTCAACGCGTGTCGGATATGAATACTTTTAAAAATAAATAAGTAATAATTAAAAAGCAAGTTACCATTGTTTGGATTTTTTAACAGGTTGCTGAACTGAGAAAGCATGTTCATACCAGTGGCCTACTTAATACGATTGAGCTAGTCATCACTTCCCCTTTGTCAAGGTACGGTGGTCATTTCGGAATTCGGACTCTTCATTTTCCATAAACTCTCGTGTTTAATATTCGAATCCGGATTAAAAAACTGAAAAATTAATGAATATATTACTAAAGAGGGTAATGTAAGAATGCAGAGCCATGCAAACAGCTGTAGGAGGTTTTGGTCTTGAAGGCCATAGAAATGATGATGGGGATATTGTCTCCGGCTCCGCAGTATCAACTCTCAATACTCCTAAAATCATGGCAGTCGAGCTCTGTCGCGATCGTCTAGTAAGTCGAATTAATATTATGTCAGACACGAATAATTCACGAAAAATGAAAGTCATGAACCTGCATTTTGTTTCACTGCAGGGAGTTCGTCCATGTGATATGAGGAGAAAGGTGAGCGATTGCCGGTCGCATTTCCCTTCAATCGATTTTTCAATGGCAAGTATATGATATATATACATGCTTTTACAACTCCATCTTTTAATTTATATTTATAAAATTGTTTTTGATATTATATTTATATTTATAAACTTAAACCTTCATCCAGATAGATAGTGAAGATGACAATATTTGGAATCCAAACCTTCGGGAGTCCGAGGAAAAACTTGCCAAAAGAGTAGTGGAGTTATTGAAATGGTAACTCCAATTTATTTAGTTTTAATCTTTACGACCGGATGACACTTTTAAAGATGATTATATGAATCGACGGTGTTAAACTCGAATATTTTATTTCTAGGCTATGGACAAGGCCGGAGAAGGAGATTGTAATTGTAAGTCATGGAAAAATTCTTCAACAAATACTGATCGGTTCGCTTGGAAAAGACGATGATCCGGCAGCAAGAGCTGCATTGTGCAAACGGTGAGAGCCCTTGGTTTGACCCTTTTGCTTCTGTTTATAAGCTCATAATTAAGTTTGTTTTTTGTTTAATTTCAGTTTCGACCATTGTGAACTTCGTTCAGTTGTCATATTGGATAAAAGGTCCGTTGTTATAATTCGGTCTCCGACTTTTTAATATTCGAATCGTTGAAGTTTGAAGTGTTCGTAATTATATGATATTAAAAAAATTGCAGCAAAATGGGAAGGGATTCATCTCCGTCACTCAGCTGTTGTGGTCACCAAGAAGACGATGTGGTGAAGCTATCGGGAAATTTCCAGCTAATTGATTGGCGTTGCTAATAATCTAAAGTCGTCGCTGTTTCAGCTGGTTGTTGCGTAGAGCAGAGGCTACTCTCTTTGCATTGGAATTTTCTATTATAGTCGGTGATAGTGAACGTTATATACATTTATCGCAATTACACTGAAATTCTCGCTTCAATGTAACTTATCTGTTTCCAATGATCTAGCGGGATGAAACATTAGATCATTAAGTAAGGTCAAAGATTCGAATTTTGATATTGTAAATAAAGAAAATTAGGTTGAGAGAATCGTTCTTATACCGGGCCTCTACAAAACTCGTTTAGAAATAATCGACCAATGAATCAAATACGGATGATTAAATAAAAAAAATAGGTTTAATGATGTAAGAAGCCCTTGAACTTTTGGGAAAAAAATGAATTAAGCTCTTAAACTATATTTGCACCTAATTAAGTTATTGGACCAATAAATCAAATCAATTAAGCCCGTGAACCAAGGAATTGAACCAATGAAGCCTTTTGACTAATTTTAATCATTAAATCTTGACAGTTTTTAGATCTGTTGGTGTAGTGTGTCGTTGCACAATATTTACACGTGCATTTTCAAAAAAAAATTATCTTATTTAATTTTTTTTTAAAAAAGTTCTAATTTTTTAAAAAAATCTTATCATTTTTTTGAAAAAATATGTAAATGCAACATAATAGAACTGTAGTGTATCATGTAGAAAGTCAAGCAATGCTGCAGCCAAAATTGAAAATGGAAAATTTCAATTTTGGCAGGTGCAGCCAAGATTGAAAAATGGCATGGGAAAATCACAATTTTGGTCCCTAAACTTTAGGTTATTTATAAGTTAGTCCCTAAAGCTCAACTATAAATAGCCTAGCCATTTGCCATTCTTACACATCCCAAATCATTCTAACCTCCTCCCAATACTAGAGAAATTAGAGAGTTTTCATAGAGTTGTTTTCTCCTTTTTATCAAGAGAGAATTGTCATTGTTTTCTCCTTGTTAGATTGAGAGAAGTTGTAATTCCTATTTTCTCATAGTGAAATTCTTCTACCTTTGTCCGTGGTTTTTACCCTATATTATTTAGGGGTTTTCCACGTAAAATCTGTGTCTCCTTTATCTTCATTGTTATTTTCTCAAATTATCAGTTGCGTTTTTGCTCTATCCGACGATCGTATTCCGCAACAATTGGCATCAGAGCCAGATTTGGGTGCGTATATCTACTTACCGTATTCTCTGTTGGTTGCCACTGAAAAGTGGATCCTCCGTCATAAGAAAGTAAGTTAGATATTACTCATTCATTGAAGGTGGTGGGCACTATTCACGTCAAAAAGGTGAAATAGTGGGAGCTATTTGAAATAGAAGCTATGGCAACGAAATTTGATATTGAAAAGTTCAATGGGAGAAATTTCTCACTGTGGAAATTGAAGATAAAGGCCATCCTAAGAAAAAACGGATGTCTAGCGGCTATCAACGAAAGGTCGGCAGATTTTACGGATAACAAGAAATGGAATGAGATGGACGAGAATGCTATTGCAGACCTTCATTTAGCATTAGTAGATGAAGTACTATCAAGCATCGAGGAGAAGAAGACAGCCAAAGAGATTTGGGATCACCTCGCAAAATTATACGAGGTCAAATCGTTGCACAATAAAATTTTCCTTAAGAGGAAATTGTACACTCTTCGGATGTCAGAATCTACTTCAGTGACAGAGCACTTAAACACGTTGAATACTCTATTTTCTCAGCTTACATCCCTAAGCTATAAAATAGAGTCACAAGAACGTGCTGAACTTCTGCTTCAAAGTCTACCTGATTCGTATGATCAACTCATCATCAACTTGACGAACAACAACCTTACAAGTGATCTAGTCTTCGATGACGTTGCAGCTGCTGTTCTGGAAGAAGAAAATCGGCGCAAGAACAAGGAAGACAGACAAGGAAATCTGCAACAAGCAGAGGTCTTAACGGTGATGAGAGGAAGATCAACAAAACGTGGCCAAAGTAGCAGTCACAATCATGGTAGATCAAAGTTAAGGAGTAAGAAGAATTTAAAGTGCTACAACTGCGGAAAGAAGGGTCACTTGAAGAAGGATTGTTGGAGTTTACCTAAAAACTCCAATCCTCAAGGAAATATGGCAAACACTTCAGATGATGGAGATGCTCTCTGTTGTGAAGCAGCAACAGCCATGGAAGGCAGAAAAAGATTTGCAGACATATGGCTTATTGACTCAGGAGCCACATATCACATGACCTCAAGAAGAGAATGGTTCTATAATTATGAACCTATCTCAGGAGGATCTGTGTACAGCTGCAATAATCATGCCTTGGAAATTGTTGGCGTTGGAACCATCAAATTGAAGATGTATGACGGGACAACCAAAGTTGTTCGAGATGTGCGACACGTGAAAGGCTTGAAGAAAAACTTATTATCCTACGGATTGTTGGATAATAATGCAAGCAAGATTGAAACACAGAAAGGAATCATGAAGGTGTTCCATGGAGCGCTTGTGGTGATGAAAGGTGAAAAGATAGCTGCAAATTTATACATGCTGAAGGGAGAGACTTTGCTAGAAGCTGAAGCCTCTGTTGCCTCATGTAGTTCAGATTCTACCATGTTATGGCATCGGAAACTTGGACACATGTCAGAACAGGGAATGAAAGTCCTTGTGGAGCAAAAGCTACTTCCGGGTTTAACAAAGGTATCACTTCCTTTGTGTGAACATTGTATTACAAGTAAGCAGCATCGATTAAAATTCAACACATCAAATTCTAGAGGCAAGGTTGTTCTAGAATTGGTTCATTCTGATGTATGGCAAGCACCGGTTACATCCCTAGGCAGAGCAAAATATTTTGTCTCGTTCATTGATGACTACTCTAGGAGATGTTGGGTGTATCCTATCAAGAAGAAGGCAGATGTGTTTTCAACCTTTAAAGTTTTCAAAGCGCGGGTGGAACTTGATTCTGGAAATAAGATCAAGTGTTTCAGATCAGATAATGGAGGTGAATATACAAGTGATGAATTTGATGACTTCTGCAGAAAAGAAGGCATCAAAAGACAGTTCACAACAGTATACACTCCTCAACAAAATGGAGTGGCAGAGCGGATGAACAGAACTCTGTTAGAAAGAACACGAGCAATGTTGAGAGCTGCAGGGCTAGAAAAAAGCTTTCTGGGCAGAAGCAGTCAATACCGCCTGTTATTTGGTGAATCGGGCTCCGTCAACTGCAATTGAGTTGAAGACACCGATGGAAATGTGGACTGGTAAACCAGTTGATTATTCAAACCTCCATATATTTGGAAGTATTGTGTACGTAATGTACAATGCCCAAGAAATTTCAAAGTTGGATCCAAAATCCAGAAAATGTAAATTCTTGGGGTATGCTGATGGAGTAAAGGGGTATCGCTTGTGGGATCCCACTGCCCGCAAAGTGATTATCAGCAGGGATGTTATCTTTGTAGAAGATAAGCTACAAAGAAAAGAAGAAGATGATAGCACTGATAAAGAAAAGCCAGAGACTACACAGATACATGTTGAAAATGAGTTTGAACAGAGAGATTGTTCTGAAGCAGAACCAGAGCTCGAGGAATCAGAACCAGAGAATTCTGAAGCTCCAACAAATCGTCAATCAGATCATGTGAGAAGACGTCCCAATTGGCACTCAGATTATGTTATAGAAGGTAATGTTGCATACTGCCTTTTAACGGAGGACGGTGAGCCATCAACATTCGAGGAGGCAATGAACAACTCAGATGCTTCGCAGTGGATGGCGGCAATGCAAGAAGAAATCGAAGCCCTTCATAAAAATAATACATGGGAACTTGTGCCACTACCACAAGGAAGGAAGCCAATTGGTAACAAATGGGTCTTCAAAATCAAGAGAAATGGTGACGATCAAGTGGAGAGGTATCGTGCAAGACTGGTGGTCAAAGGATATGCTCAGAAAGAAGGTATTGATTTCAATGAAATCTTTTCTCCTGTGGTTAGACTAACAACGGTTCGAGTTGTCCTGGCAATGTGTGCTACATTGAATTTACATCTAGAGCAGCTAGATGTTAAAACAGGTTTTCTTCATGGAGATCTTGAAGAAGAGATTTACATGCTCCAGCCTGAAGGTTTTGAAGAAAAAGAAAAGAAGAACTTGGTTTGCAGGTTGAACAAATCTCTGTACGGTTTAAAGCAGGCGCCGAGGTGTTGGTACAAGAGATTTGACTCCTTCATTATGAGCCTTGGATACAACAGACTTAATGCAGACCCTTGTGCTTACTTCAAGAGGTTTGGTGAAAACGACTTTGTTATATTGCTGTTGTATGTAGATGACATGTTGGTTGCAGGCCCCAACAAAGATCATATTAAAGAATTAAAGGCACGACTGGCTAGGGAATTTGAAATGAAGGACTTGGGACCAGCAAACAAGATTCTAGGGATGCAAATTCACCGAGACAGAAGTAGTAGGAAGATTTGGCTTTCACAAAAGAATTACTTGAAAAAGATCTTGTCACGATTCAGCATGCAAGATTGTAAGCCAATTTCTACCCCTCTTCCTATTAACTTTAAATTATCCTCCAGTATGAGTCCTAGCAGTGAAGAAGAGAGGATGGAGATGTCTCGAGTACCGTATGCATCAGCAGTGGGAAGTTTAATGTTCGCTATGATTTGTACAAGACCAGACATTGCACAAGCAGTGGGAGTGGTTAGTCGGTACATGGCGAATCCAGGCAGAGAGCATTGGAATGCTGTGAAAAGGATCCTGAGATACATCAAAGGGACCTTAAATGTTGCATTATGTTACGGAGGATCAGACTTTCTTATCAGCGGGTATGTCGATTCTGACTATGCAGGAGATTTGGATAAAAGCAAATCTACAACAGGGTATGTGTTTACACTTGCTGGTGGAGCTGTAAGCTGGGTTTCAAAACTGCAATCGGTTGTGGCTACGTCAACAACGGAGGCAGAATATGTAGCAGCTACACAAGCCAGTAAAGAAGCAATATGGTTGAAAATGCTATTGGAGGAGCTCGGGCACAAACAAGAGAATGTCTCTTTGTTTTGTGACAGTCAGAGCGCCTTGCATCTTGCAAGGAATCCTGCTTTTCACTCAAGAACAAAACACATTCGGGTCCAATACCACTTCATTCGTGAGAAAGTGGAAGAAGGGACGATAGATATGCAGAAGATCTATACCGATGACAACATAGCAGATTTCATGACAAAAGCAATCAACACTGATAAGTTTACTTGGTGTCGATCCTCTTGTGGCTTGTTAGAGACGTAAGCAACATGGAAAATACGAGGTAGAAAGAATGGTGTGAAGATATGATTGTTCCAATCAAATCTTCAAGTGGGAGATTGTAGAAAGTCAAGCAATGCTGCAGCCAAAATTGAAAATGGAAAATTTCAATTTTGGCAGGTGCAGCCAAGATTGAAAAATGGCATGGGAAAATCACAATTTTGGTCCCTAAACTTTAGGTTATTTATAAGTTAGTCCCTAAAGCTCAACTATAAATAGCCTAGCCATTTGCCATTCTTACACATCCCAAATCATTCTAACCTCCTCCCAATACTAGAGAAATTAGAGAGTTTTCATAGAGTTGTTTTCTCCTTTTTATCAAGAGAGAATTGTCATTGTTTTCTCCTTGTTAGATTGAGAGAAGTTGTAATTCCTATTTTCTCATAGTGAAATTCTTCTACCTTTGTCCGTGGTTTTTACCCTATATTATTTAGGGGTTTTCCACGTAAAATCTGTGTCTCCTTTATCTTCATTGTTATTTTCTCAAATTATCAGTTGCGTTTTTGCTCTATCCGACGATCGTATTCCGCAACATATCATGTGCCAGTAATATCTTTTGAAAAACTATTAAGATTTAATGGTCAAAATTGGTCAAAAGGCTTAATTGATTCAATTTCTTGGTTCAAGAGTTTAATTGATTTAAATTTTTGGTTTAAGGATATAAATGAGTGTAAAAAATAGAGGGTTAATTAATTTTTTTTAATTTAAATGCTTCTTACACCTTTAAGCTAAAAAAATATTTGAAATTTTATTTTAAAATATCTTGATAAAACAACTATTGGATGTATGAGAGATTCAAACTAAATTTTGATACTTAATTTTTTTTCTTTATATATAATATATTACTAACAACCACCATTTTTTTCTTACAATTTTATTTTCTTCAAGCAACCTATAACTAGCAAGTTGTCTATTTTTAATGACTTATTCTCCATTTATCAAGAATGATCTAGGAAAGTGATCATAGAAAGCGATTCTTATCTATATAAAGAAACCATCAAAAAATTTATCTATATAAACAAAGATTATTCATGATTTGCATAACATTTTTGGTAGAGTTGGGGACTTTTGAAACAACAAAATATAAATTTTAAAAAACATTATTCCATTTAACACTTATTTCAGGAATCTCGTCGTATCAGCCCAACAAATTCTTATAAAAAATATTAAATTTAAAACTAATATTTAAAGTGTCAAGTATGTAAATAATATAAAAACGAGATATTTAAATAAAAATACCCACGTAGAGAGATGGGATAATTGTATTTTTTTATTTGGCAAAAAATCACAAAAGGAATCTACATGAATTGACATTTATACGTAGGTATAATGTCAAAAAAAAATGACTCTAACGATTGATTGAATTGTCACTTTAACCTTTATTTTTTTAAATAATTTAACTCTCAACGTTTTATTTTGGGTCAAAATGACCCCTCTGCAGATAAAAACTGTTAGTTAATTGACGTAAAATAACTTGACATAATGACACATCAGAAGAATTCTTTTTATATTTTATAGTTTTTTTTGTTTGTTCAAATAATCAAACAACTATAAGATATCAGTGAATTTTACCACACTTTTATACGATCAGCTAATGTAATCTATTTTCAACTGATGTAATTCGTTATCCGCTAATCGCCAAACAAGATCGATATATTTTTTTTATTTTCAATGGAAAAAAATCAAAATGATTAATATAACACATAAATAAAATTAAAAATATAATTAATATATTCGTATAATTATTTATTAGAATCAATCATTACAAAATACAATATATATAAAGATCAACTAATTGACCTAGTGACTAAAGAGGCTCATATTCTCTTATCTTGTATATATCCAAATCTCGACATGAGAATGTAATACTTCTCTATTTAATAAAAAATATAATATATATATATATATATATATATATAATTTACAAATTCTAATACGCTTGTTATCGCTGCTTTTAACCTAAAAAAATGGTTTATACAATTTGGAAAACAACGTCTTTCTCAGTGAAAAACATTGAAGCGTAAAGCTTGAACTTCTTCTTAGGGTCTGTTTATTCCACTGTAATTAATTTTTCTAAAAACGTTTTTATAACTTTTCGCTGTTTGGTTTATGGAAAATAAAAAGTCAAAGGAAAATTAACTACAGTTAATGAAAAACAAACCTTGTTTTATTGTAAAATGATTTACCCATTGATTTTCGATAAGTCGCTTTCCTTCCTCCCATTCTCTCTACAAATACTAACCTAAACCATAAACCTTAAAACCTAAACCTTAAATACTAACATAGAAACTAAACCCTAAATACTAACCATAAACCTTAAACATTAAATCCTAAACCCTAAACCCCAACCCCCAAACATTAAACAATAAATATTAAAACCTGAACATTAAAAACTCTAACCATAAACACAAACTCTTAAACCTTAAATATTAACATAAACACTAAACACTAACACAAACCCTAAACCCTAAACATTAACATAAACACTAACAACAAACCCTAAACATTAAGCACTAACATAAACCTTAAACCCTAAATGAGAACTTAAACCCCAAACACCAAACATTAAACAATAAATGTTAAATACTAAACATTAAAACCCCTAACCCTAAACACAAACCCCTAAACCTTAAATATTAACATAAACATTAAACACTAACACAAACCCTAAACCTTAAATATTAACATAAACACTAAACACTAACAACAAACCCTAAACCCTAAACATTATCATAAACCTTAAACCCTAAATGAGAACTTAAACCCTAAACCTTAAAACATATATTCTAAACCCTAAACCCTAACTTAACCCCTAAGCACTAAATGTTAAACTCTAAACCACATATACTAAACCATAAACACTAACATAACCATAAACCATAAACACTAATCCATAAACACAAAACCCTAAATATTATATCATAAACATAAACCTTGAACCTTAAAACAAAATCCTAAACCCTAAATGTCAAACCATAAACACTAACATAACCATAAACCCTAAATCCTAAACCCTAAAACAACACATAAACCCTAAATGTTAGACCATAAACATTAAATGCTAACATAAACCTTAAACCCTAAATGTTAAACCATATATATTAAACCCCAAACACTAACATAAACCCTTGTCCTAAACACTAACCCATAAAACCTAAATGCTAACATAAAGAATAAATACTAACATAAACCATAATCCCTAAATACTAATATAAACAATAAACCCTAAAACCTAAACACTAAACCTTAACATAAACCCTAAACTTTAGATATTAAACCTTAAACGCTAACATAAACCCTAAACAATAAACACTAACCCCTAAACCCTAAATGCTAACATAAATACTAAACCTTAAACGCACTAACATAAACTTTAAACTCTAAATGATAACCTAAACCCTAAACACTAAACCATAAACACTAACATAAACCCTAAACAATATATGATAAACCCTAAACACTAACCATAAACTCTAAATACTATCATAAACCCTAATCACTAAACCCTAAACCTTAAATGTTACCATAAAACTTTAAATCCTAAACCCTAACCACCAACCTAAACTCTAAACATTAAACACTAACATAAACCCCAAACCCTAAACCATAAACACTAATCTAAACCCTAAATCTATACCTTAAATACTAATCCTTAAATGTTACCATAAATACTATCCTAAACCCTAAACCCTAAACATGAACCTAAACATTAAACCATGTTTTGGTTGGAACTTGTTTTTACCATTATCGATGCTTGTTTGTGGATTGTTCATGAAATTTTCAGGAAACTCTATCAAACAGTGTAAAATAAATTGTACAACATCATCCAAACACCGGAAAGTGGTTTCTGCAATTAGTTTTCCAACAACTGTAGTTCATTTTCCAAAATTCATTTTCCGGAAATAATTTTCAGTGAAACAAACAAACTCTTAATTTCACCAAGTAAAAGGACATAAACCAAAATCAAATAAACGTTTTTGTAGTTAAAATTATCTGAAAATGATTAATATTTTGAATCACTAAAAAAATAAAGCATTATTTTTTCGTTTTAGAAAATAAAGTAAATAAAAATTAAATTCAAAAATAAAAAAATAAATAGAAGAGGACCTTCAGTTTTCTTAATTTTTTTGAATTAATCTTTAAATTTTTGTAATATTTATGATTTGTGTCCACTGAAATTTTGAAATTTTATATGTGCACCCTTAAATATATTTCTAGATCCGCCACTGTAACTATATGATATTTCAAACTTTTAATGGGATTCTTTCTTTCTAAAGTATGCAGGTGAAGCAAGTGCCAATTTTGGCTCTTGAGTCTTGAGTTGGGGTTTCCTTAGAAGAAGCACAAGAAATTGAACTCCCTCATGCAATTTTAAAGAAAAAAACACTCTCTCTCTAGACAAGGAAACTGTTTTTTAGAGAGAGAAAATATTACCACCACCATGTCTCTTGGCTATGCTGAGAAGCTCTCATTCATAGAAGATGTGGGTCAAGTTGGAATGACTGAGTTCTTTGACTCAGCTCATGTTTTACAAGACAAAGTAAGGGTTTTTTCCCCTTCCATTTCAAGTTGTTTTTATTGCTACTCTTATGATGTTTATGCTGGTTATGATTTATGAATATGTCTGCTTTTATAATAATACCGTTTTTGCCTGGTTAACAGTTTCGTGTAATGTTGTAAAGATGGTGTTTTTGAATGATCCTGATATCAAGGTTTTGGTTTTTAGGGTAGGCAAGACTAGGGTTTTATTGGGTTTGATCTAAAATTTGTTATCTCGCAGTGCTTTCTATGATTGAATTGGAATATTTAAGTGGAAGCTATAGTCTTTTGTTTGGATCAATGAAGGGCGCTTAAAGGCTCAATTTGTGCTTAGTTTGATAAATGTTTAGCCTTGCATTGCATAGTTCTGATTGTTATTTAGTTTAATGGCAATGCCATTTCATAATCGTTAGGAGATGTAGAATTAGTCAGCTGGCATGATGCTGTAAGATAATTGATGATATTTCTTAATGAGCTTGTCGCCTTTGCTAATCTGAGTTTAACGCTTGCAATGGCAGATTGAACAACTTGCAAAATTGATAGAAAAGGTTTGAACCTATGGCAACTGCTCCTGTTACTGGTTCATGTGTTAATATGTGATTGATTTATGTCAATCAGCCTCTTTAAGTCTTTGTTTGTGCTTGCAGAGTAGGCATCTTGTGGTGTTTACAGGTGCAGGGATATCAACTTCTTGTGGCATACCTGATTTTCGAGGCCCCAAAGGAATATGGACATTGCAGGTAAAACATGACATTTATTCTCAGTAGACAACTAGGCGCTTTTTGGATTTCTTGTTCCTTTTAAAGAAAACTTTGTATAGCACTCTCAACAGTTTCCTTAAATTATTTTGGTTTTCTGAAGCAAATCCCCTCTGATTTTTGGAGAAAAAAATATTCTGCTTGTGGAGAAATGCCTCACTGAAACGAATTTCTTGTGTTCCTGCCAAAAGATGAGGAAAAAAAAACAGATTTAAAGTGTAGAGAAGAGTTCGATTTAGCAAGTTGTTTAACCGTCCTAATTGCTGACATGTTTTGGTGGTTGACAAGAAACAACTATTCACTTGAAAAAGTATCAAGTTTAATATATGCATTCTTGATCTACCTTCTGAATAACCTTCTTTACTGTTTCTTCAATTTTCATTTATCTAATGCAGCGTGAAGGTAAACCCTTACCTGAAGCATCCCTACCTTTTCACCGTGCAATGCCAAGCATGACACATATGGCTCTGGTTGGATTGGAGAAGGCTGGCATTTTGAAGTTTGTTATTAGTCAGGTAAGCTTGGTTATGTTATTACTTTGGGGCATGCCATATAAATTTGTTGTAGCACTTCAGTCTGGATATTGTTAAAATAGGGTAAATCGAGTTCCTTATTTACACTTAAAATCCCATTTCAAAATATTGGGGCTAGTAAGGTATTTTCTTTTTCTTTTCGTTTCTTGAGATTGCTCCTGATAACAAAATTGAGATTAGTTTTCCTTGTTGTCAACGATGAGTCGATGACTGTAATAACTGAAATATGCTTAATTGTGGCGTTTTAGTTTTCTTTTCAGTAAGCTAAGTAAAATATGCCTTTTTCAGTTGTCCCACCCTTGTGAATTATCAATTATAATATCGAATTCAATACTTATAAACTTTTATTTTGCATCTCAATCTTCGAATGTGCTATCAATTATTCCCCACAGCCTTGTTGATTTGATCTTTTACCATTTTCCTCTGATTTTTACTAGAATGTTGATGGTCTCCATCTTCGATCTGGAATACCAAGGGAGAAGCTTGCCGAATTGCACGGGAACTCGTTTTTGGAAACTTGCCCCTCATGTGGTGCTGAGTAAGAAACATTTTTTTATCAGAAACCAAGAATGTAACTCTTAAGCCTCATCCTTGTATAATTCTTCTTTATGCTTATCATTTTACTTGTGTTTGTGCTGTTTGCTTTGCCCATAAAAGCAGTTCCATCTCCCATAGTTGCATTTTTCTTTTATTTGGAAGCTTGTCTTCCAAGGATAGAAGCTTATATTATCATAAAACCATTTTAGGTATTTGCGAGATTTTGAGGTGGAAACTATTGGATTGAAGGAGACATCACGACGTTGTTCTGGTGAGAAATGTGGAGCAAAACTTAGGGATACGGTTCTTGACTGGGAGGTATGCATTCATCTTCCCCGATGCACTTGAACTAGGTGTGAATTATATGATATTCTTGGCATCTTAGCATTCCAAACTAGTGCACTTACTTTCCTTTTATTAGAATTGGCAGGTAATAAGAAGGAAGCACATTCTATAAGCATACAACTGAATCTGAGTCGTGCCTTGTTCTTTACTTTCTCTCCAATAATATGCCCACTATGTCTTATGTGTGGATATGTTTGTAAAGCCAGCATATTAGAAGAATTTTGATGTATGAATCTGCTGAGTATAGTTTATATATGGGATAAAAATAGTGTAACAGTTGTTCCCTCCGATCTAGAGGGCTGGCTTAAGGCAATATACTCATCTAAAAGGGTGGATATGAAGTATGCATATGATAACAGTTGATTAATCTGATTCAGTGATATAATATACTGGCCAAGAAACCATGTTAAAACACGTTGCATGGAATTGTTACTTTGTTCCCTGCTCCTCCCCTCAATCTGCAGGATGCACTGCCGCCTAAGGAGATGAATCTAGCGGAGAAGCACTGTAGAATGGGTGATGTAGTGCTTTGTTTGGGGACAAGGTATTTGCTATTATGCGTTGACATTGTCAACCATTCTGATTGGTCTTATTTGAGGAATCTAGTTCCTTCATGAACATTTACAAGATTCTAACAATATATTTTTGTAAGCCATATTAACAGACAACCTTTTGTAATTTGAAGTTTGTGCGGGTAACTCAGATCGAGCTTTAGATAGTTTCATCTTGGAAGGTTTTGCTACCTAAAATTTCACATGTAGGAATAAACTCACAAATATGTTAATCTTCTAACAAAGGGTCCTTTCTAACTTTGCTCCTAACTTAATATTCATATTTGTTTTAAAATCATTTTATCCGTGAGAATGAATTTGTTAATCTTGAGCAAATCATTTCAAGTGACTTTTTTTTTTTACCAAATCTATTTTTCTGGTAATTAAAAATCATGTAGATAATCTCTTAAAGTTAGGACCCCAATTAATGAGTTTAGCATATCCTTTGTTTCATTTTGGTTCATGGTTATGGGCATAACTATTCCGTACAGTTTGCAGATCACTCCTGCGTGCAATCTGCCTTTGAAATCTCTTCGTGGTGGGGGGAAGATTGTTATCGTGAATCTTCAGGTATCCTATCTTTGCTTGAGTATTTGCAGATATCTTTAAAAAGTAAATTGGATTTATACCATTTTTTCCTTTCATAATCAAGGTATAAGCTGAAAGTGTATGACTAATGCTTGATGAGTATGCTCTACTAGATGCATCTTGATCTTCGATGTTTCAGATGTGAAGTTCCTTAACCATTAAGCTTTAGGTACCAAGTGTATGGATGAAACGGGTTCCTAAAAGGCTTGCGAATTATCCATGTGGAATTCTATTTCAATGAAAGCTTCTTATTGAGCTATGTGATTGAAAGTATTGATTGAAGGGAAAGGAAAATGTTAATGAGAATAAAGTATGAAAAGTAGATGTGACTATTTATTTCACCTTGCAGAAAACTCCGAAGGACAAGAAAGCAAGTTTGGTGATCCATGGCTTTGTAGATAAGGTATCATAAGATCCTTAATGTACCGACTATTTATCTGGTCTTGGTTTGTTAGCCAAGTATGTGTGCTTATTAAGCATGCAGGGTAATCATTGTCATATGTTTTAACTCGAAAAAGGACAGGTCATTGCAGGAGTCATGGAACTTCTTAATATGCAGATTCCTCCATATATCCGGATAGATCTCTTCCAAATTATTCTAACTCAGTCCCTAAGTTGTGGTAACATTCTCGATAGAATGTATCAGTTCAATTCTTTGTACAACAGAGAAGGGTTCATGTGTGTGCCTACACATTATACTTCAATTATTATGCTATAATAATCTTTTCAACAACAAACGATGCATCTTTTAGGTCACTGACTTAATATGAAAATACATATGGTGCGATGGATTAAACTTGGGGGGGGGGGGGGGGGGTTGGTATTCTTTCCTGCAGGAAATCTCTTTTCATAGAATTGTATGGCTTTCATAAGTCGTTTTTTAGTTTTTACTTCTTTAAATAGTTCAGGTAAATTCTTTCACCATAGAAATGTGTTTATTCTTTTAAGATGAACGCCTCATAATCCTTATCTATAATGTGACGGCGAACATGTTCTTTAAATAATTTTCCATCTTTTGTAGCCAAAACGAAGCAGGCAAACCTATGCACGTTTCATCAGAATCTTGTCAAATATTGTATTGGAATCAATTGTTTGAGACATTGTTTTGTTGCTTCGTGACATGGTTTGTTCATTGACATTGCAGATAAAAAAAATGTGAATTGGACCATCCGCATAGCAAGTGTTCATGGACTTAGTGCTCCTTTGCCATTCGTCAAGTCTGTTGAGGTGAAGTTAGATTTCTGCTCCAGCTTTCTCATTTTCATTTTTCCGGCTGCATCCATAATCATAGGCTTTCTATCATCTGCTAGCAAATTAGTCTTGGGTTCTCATTGTACTTTGATTTTCTGCTTTCTAAGTCATTAAGGGAAAACCTATATAAATTCAAGGTTGCATGATCTTGTAATCTTGTTTATCATACAATCAATTTGAAGAGATGGGAACTAGCTGGGATTGCTTATTCTACATGAATTACAAGTGTGTTTACGCCGAAATCTTATTGCATTTTTTTCTTGACCGATTCTTTTGCTTTGCCTGTGCACCAGGTTTCCTTCTCAAACAATCAAAATTACAAACAAGCTATTCTAGATGCACAGCCGTTTCTACTAAAAAGGTAGTTATGGGATTCTGAAACATCTACGATTATAAACGCATATATGAATACCATCGGAGGAGTTTCGGCTGAATTTTGATGCATAAGACGAGAGGCTTTAGTTAACCTTAAGATTTCTATATCTATTACATCAAGTTTTGCTGTGAATTTCTTTTTTCTCTTACTCGATCCGACATGGGATTCATAAAATGAAGATATCTAACCTCGTCTTATGTTATTGATGCAGTGGTTAAATGTTTCTGGTTGTGTAATATACAAAACATCTCTATGATTCCTTCTCACGTCTTGTTTGTTAATGTGTTTTAGGAGAACCGTTCGGACCGAAACATTTGAGATATTCTTGAACCTCAAGTTTAGTGATGGATGCGGTTGCCTTAACAGCAAATCAAATTTCCTTTTAATTTTGAGGTGAGCAGAGATATTTCATTGCTTAATTTCAACTCTGCATTCGATGTATGCCTGACGAATTTGTAGCTTTCCACCATACAGGATCCGGAACCGACCGACGGTTTTAAACTCGACAAGAATGCCACATTCGAAAAGATGAGAGAAGCAGCGATTCAAGATTTGAACTGCGGGCGGAATGCGGTGGTCGAGAGGAAAACCATTTTAGTCCCGAAAAGTGAGGTCACAGTTCATGCAATCGTTACAAACGTGAAAACATTCGACCATCAATTAAGCAAGGGTAACGTCAAACCAAGAAAAGAAGGTATGAATGGTTTGATAATGACTCGGAAGCAGCGATCCAAAGGACGCAAGCGAAAATCGAGACCGTAGAGAGCAAAAGTGTTATAGTTTGGGATGTGTATATGGGCCAAGTTTCATTTATATACATGTATATGGGAGGGACTGAGTGAATTTGGTTAGATACCAACACTCGGGTCTCTATAGAGCCACCTGATTAGATTAGTACAAACTTTTTGTCAAAATCACCCAGTTTTTTTATGGGACAAGATTTTGATTTGTCTCAAATGTTAAAGGGCTAAAGTATAATTTCTATAAGTTTATAACTATGTATTTTCCATACGGTTATGACTTGATTCTTTACCTTATCTATGTTTGGGTCGGCTCGTGGACTCAATTCACTGTTTCTGAAAATATTTAAATAATGTCTATATACAGATAATGCAGATTTAATATTGGATCTAAATATTTAAATATATTAGTTGATTTGTTTTTAAATATTTAATAAACTTATATATCTGACGGATAATTCATTTAATTTAAGTTTATATAATAATAATAATAATAATAATAATAATAATAATAATCAAATTTAATGTGGATAATAAATAGATGCAAGTTTCAAAAAAATGGCTAATAAATAGATGCAAATTTCAAAACAGTTATGTATATTCAAATTCGAATATTATTAAAAAAATATAGATATACTATTACTATGATATTCTTTATTTTTATATATTTTTATTGATAAAATTTTAAAGAAGTTACGCATTTTTATCAAATACAATTTTGGCTTCTATTGTTTAGAGTTGGAACTTATGCTTCTTTTTTCAAATTTATAACTTAAAACAAATTATAGCCAATTAAAAAACCAGTAATTTTTTTGAAAACATATTATATGTTATTTGAAAATATGGGTATGGATAAATTGAATTTAAGTTTAGATTGTGAGACATTCACTCCTTTATCTTTCAATTCATGGACGACGCTAAAGGGCAGCTCTTGTCTCCCCCATAGCACTAGGGCTAGGCAGGGGCTCCCCATTCTCAAACCATAAATCTATGGTTTAACCTCTATAAATATTACTATGCATTTTATATTAACATAATACTAAAATTATATTTCCATTCTGTTTAATTCAAGGGTAAAGTACACAAGTGATCACTAAACCATCTCCAAAAATACAAAATGGTAATTAGACTTTCCAAAGTTACATAATGGGCATTAAACTTTAGTTTTTGCTACAAAATGATCATTGAGTCATTAACTGTCGTTAATTGAGTGACGTGATGGTTACAAAATTTGAATAACAGAACATTTAATCATCTATATTGACACATTCAATCAATTTATTCCTAATTTAACCCTCATTATTGATGTCTAAATTAACTGAATGTGTAAATGTTGAGAATTAAATATGTTATTATACAATTTTGCAACGTGTCCCAGTTAATGAAAGTTAACGACTTAGTGACTATTTTGTAATAAAAACTAAAATTTAATGTCTATTATGTAACTTTTGAAAGTTTAATCTAATTTGTTTTAGAGCCACTAAATACATTAACTCCATTCATTTATTTGAAAGGGAGATATAATTTTTGTATGGCTTAATGGCCCATTTGGCCCCTTAAGTATACACAAAATACCGAACTGCCCCTAAAATATTTTTTGAGACGTTTTGCCCCCCTTGAACTAAAAATCATGACCTCCCTTAATCCTTGTTTTGTAACGTCTGTTTAAAAAAATATTTTGGCTAATTAGACCGCGCCGTGTGTAGGGATGGCAATTTGATCCGAATCCGGAGGAATTTATCCGATCCATATTCGATTGAAAAAAATCCGAATCCGAATCCGAGTAAAATGTCCGAGTCCTAATAGGAGATGGGTTGGATATGGATCATGCCAAGATCCGATCCGAATCCGAATCCGATCCATATCCGAGTCCGAATCAAAATATTTAGGACTTTTAACTCCTTAAAACAAAATATCATGTATAATATTTACATTAAAACAAGAAGACAACATAAATAAAATAAAAAGTTAAACTAAATACATTAAAAGAAACATAACTACATATATTTTTTAAACGAAAACATAAATATATATATTAGGTAATTTGGAATAATAGTAAAAATAAAATTAACTTTATATATATATATTAAAAGCGATAATAAAAATATAAATGTCTTAAGAATGTAAGTTAAATAATAATAATATTTATTATAATTTATATATATTAATTAACCTTAATATAGTGTAATATATCTATTTATATCATATGCATGTATAAATAAATATGAAAAAAAACAAATGCAAGATCAAGTCATAGATAAACAAACAATAAAATAAATACAATGGAGAAACAAATAAATGTAAATATCAATAAATTACTAAAAATTAAGAAAGTTAGTGAATGAAATAGTAAGTAATGTGCAATCGATAGATAAAGTTATGATATATTATGCTAAAATTATGAATTAAAATAGAAAGCAAATTAAAAGCATAAACAATAAACACAAAAAATTAAATGTAGTCAACAAATAAGAGATAAAAATGAACAAGTGTAAAATTAAATAGCAGAAATTAAATATACAAAATTATGGACTGATTTGTACTAAAATAAAATTATTAGAGGGTCAAAACACAATATACCCTAAAGACGCTAAAATTCGCGAATCTACCCCTCAAACTTGGGTCAAGACTAGGGATGAAAATTTAATCCGAATCTAAAAACTCTGATCTAAATGCGGTTGAAACAAATCCGAATCCGATCCAAAAACAATCCGATCCAAATCCGTTTGAAAAAAATCCGAATCCAAATTCGAAAAAAATATCTGAGTCCGATCGTAACAGATTCGGACTTGGATTTTATACAATCCGATCCAAATCCGATCCATTGCCATCCCTAGCCGTGTGGCTCTTTTGACCAAAAAAATTGACCAACTTTAATAAAAATGGATAAATAACATGTTGAGTCTCTCAAATTTCATATTTGTTCAATCTAACCATCTTCTTTCTTTCTCGTTTTAACCATAGCTCCCTCGAACAAACTGTTCTCAAATTCATCATCATCGTTCAGAAAAGATTAGTAAAAGAAGCTCGAGCTCAAGAAATACTATCAAAGAATGCTGCCCTGGGGAAGAAAGTCAAAGAACGCTTCATTCTACATGCAAGGTATAGTTAACACCCATCTCAACCTTCCTTACCATGTTGAACTTTTCTTTTTTTAGTTTTTTGGTAAATTTGTTCTAAAATTTTTCCTTAGGCCTAGATCTCTTGACTAGAATTGATTTGAAATGCAGGAAAATGGAAGAGGCATGCCACATGATGACATCCCAAACATGTTTGGACGAGGTTGAAATTACTTATGATATTAAGTTATCAATTGGCTCTAATTCAATTTGCTTCAGAGGGTACGGATAGAATATTTGTTGGTAGGAATGTTGTTGATGACGATGATGAATCTGAGAACGGTTTGTTCGAAGGAGCTATGATTGAAACGAGGAAAGAAAAAGATGGTTAGATTGAATAAATATAAAACTTGAGAGACTCAACATGTCATTTACCTATTTTTATTAAAGTCGGTCAATTTTTTTGGTCAAAAGAGCCACATGGTGCGATCTAATTGGCCCAAATATTTTTTTAAACGAACGTTATAAAATAGGGACTAAACGGAGGTCACGATTTTTAGTTCAGGGGGCAAAACGTCTCAATAAATACTTTAAGGGGCAGTTCGGTATTTTGTGTATACTACATGGGCTAAACGGGCCATTAAACTTTTTTGTATTTAAGAGTTCTTTTAATAATAAATAAAAATACATTGTCCAATGAGAGAGGCTGGTGTGACCGACAATACTGAGTTCCTCGTTAGAAACGCCGGTTGGACATAGCACTATAAATCCCCTACTTGGAATGGTGAAGTGCCCATTCTAAGGACGCAACTCCCTTTTTCAAAACAAATCCATGGAACCTGCTGGCTTCAATCGTTTTTACAAGCATGCAAAATCAACTTCAGGTATTCCAACAACAACAAAACCCTCAAATCTTTCAAGCTTTTTTTTGAGTAAAAATCAATGCATGCATGAATATATTGTTTGTTTTTTGTTTAAAAAATGGTGGGATTTTGATCTTCAAATTCTGGGTTGGGTTTAACATTGTTTCGTTTCTCAGTTTCTTTGCATGCATGTTCATTCCAAATCTCCATTTCTATGTGTGTGTTTTTCTGAAACCATTGTCGGGTCGAATAGAGATATCAAGCTTTTACATCTCTTCTTTCAAGTTTTTGTTTATATTTTCTTCTTTAAATCTTTATATATATATATATATATATAGCTTTTCCATCGTTGTTTCTGTGGTTAGTTTTAGCTTCAAAGTGTAATATATTCAAATCAACTTCTTTGACTCAAAATCCACTTCTCCTGTATTTTTACAGTAACGGTTCTTCTTCTCTATGAACAATGAACTCCCTTTTTATATATTTAATAACTAATTATCACGTAATAAAAATATAAAAGGAGGGATATAATCAAATAAATATTTTTAATTTAATTTACTTTTCAATAATGGCTTGCATGCAAGCTTTTGAACGCTCTATACTCTTCCAATCCACTGAATAAGAGAACTCAAATTTTCCAATATATATATCTTATTTCTGTTCGTTATTGTGCCATAATTGTTTTTATTTTTTAAAATATTTTGTATCATAGTTTTCATGTTATGTTTTGAATTTATTTTTCGTGTTTTTTGAATCATATCTAAATGCAGGCCAACTTTATTTCCTTTTTATTTAGTTTAATTGAATTCATAGGAATTATTTTCATTTTATTCAGTATTTTCGATTAAAAATGAATATATATATATATGTATATATAGTTTTGTTTGAATTTATTATTGTGTTTTGGGAAAGAGGAAATCTTAAAATCTGGAGGAACTGGAAAACGCTTTGACTTTGTGCTGAGACTCCCAACAAAGAATCTAAACAGTGATAGGTGGGGCCCGTACTTTAATAGACAAGATTTGGGCCCATCCCCAAAGGTGGGTCCCAGTTAATCGCTCGTGCCTGGGACGAGGCACTTACCTCTCTTCGGATTCGGCACGTGTGACATGCAGCCCACTGAGGTGGCAGCTTTTCGACTTTCTTCTTTCATTGGTTACCGTTGGATTTATATTTCTATTTATGCACAAATATATATATATATATATGTATATACATGTTTATATATTTTCACCAAAAAAATACGTAATAGAATTAATTATCACAGGGTTGAGCATTATACATGGTGGTTCGTCGAACTCCAACAACGGCACCAACAATGGCAAGGCCGCCAACTCAAACACCATGCCTCCGCCGTGTACGGTGCGTGAACAAGATCAATACATGCCGATTGCCAACGTCATCCGCATCATGCGCCGCATCCTCCCGACGCATGCTAAAATCTCCGACGACGCAAAGGAAACCATCCAAGAATGCGTCTCGGAGTACATAAGCTTCATCACCGGGGAAGCCAACGAACGTTGCCAACGCGAGCAGCGCAAGACCATCACCGCCGAGGACGTGCTCTGGGCCATGGGAAAGCTGGGTTTCGACGACTACGTGGAGCCGCTCACCGTCTTCTTGAACCGGTACCGGGAAAACGAGAACGAGAGGACTTCAGTGCGTGGCGAGCCGATTTTGAAGCGTGGGATAGACTATGGGTCGCCGATAATGATGGCTCCGCCTTATGGGCATCAGCAGGGGATTTTGGATGGTGCAACCGCCATGGGAGGGTATTTGAGAGATGGTTCCGGAGGTGGGTCGACTTCTTTGATTAATAACTTTGATCCATTTGGTCAGTACAACTACAAATGAGAAGATGAAGATGAACAAAATATGGATACACAGATAAACTTTCACAAAAGCATTGGTGTGGCATTTCGGGTTTTGTTTTGTTTTTGCTTTGGGTGTGTATTCTTAAACAGCTTTTTGCTTTAACTGTCTTTTTACTTTATTTTTATCGTCCTAAGGTTTATGAAATGGAGAATTTTTGTAAACGTTTAATATTTTTTTATACATTATCCATAAACCAAGTCATAATATTTTTCTTAATAGAAAGGAGTTGAGTATACCTATAAGCCTCGTTAAAACCCCCTATATTTAAATGGAAAAAGAGTACTTATCGGACTACCAATACAAAGAACAACGTGAGCAAAATTTCGTCAACATAAGCCTAATCACAAAACTACCATAGCCATGGCTCTAAATACAATGGAACAAGCGACACAAGCAACCCCCTTAACCACCGGGATCAACATGCCACTGAGCCTCATCACCATTGCCTAAATGTTGCTCGACTTCCACCTCCAAATCCCCTCGCAAGCACAGGCCACGATCCGCGTCAACCAACGCCATCACAAGTAGAAGAGGCTTCAAGTAAGTCGACGCAGCAAGGCCCCCATCCCGACTTAAGGACGCAAGTTTGTCGGCAACACCATTACTCTACCGCTTGACATGATTGATCATAACTCGCCAATCGCGACAAATCAACTCCCTAATATCCTCAACAAGTACACTACCGACCAAAGCTGCCGATTTACCGCCAATAATCCTCGTGATCTCCTTACAATCTGTTTCAACTTCTACACATCTATAGCCCCTCATCCATGCATAGAGCAAGCCACCATGCAGCGTCCATAATTCCGCTAGAAGAACTAAGCATCTACCCACATGCCTAGAAAAACCAAAGAGCCACTCGCCCATCTCATCCCGAATCACTTCACCAATCGCTGCCCGGTTATCCTTCGTGTTTACCGCAGCATCAACGTTGAGCATAACCCAACTCGACGCCAGTACCGACCAATGCAGTAAAGGACGAGATTGGCCCGTCTCCTCTTGTCGCGTTCGTGAAAATGCTCGTTCACTCTTCCACCAATCGATCCCCTCGGCTCAATATGTCCTCCTGTAACACAAAGCTCTCGTCTAAGACCATGCTGCATTGTGTTTTCCAAAGCAACCAACAATACACCAAAAATCTAACACTCCAAGATACGCCCGTCGATACCCTGGTACTGCTCTCGACAAGGTTGCGTAGCATCCAATCCTCAAAAGAACCTTGGAAGAACACGCCTTGCTGGCCGGAGTCAATCACGTGCATCCATAGCTCAACCGATATCGGACAATGTCGAAGGATATGATCCAAATCCTCAGAATCCTTCTGGCAAACAACACACTCCTCTGACAACGCTAAATGTCGCCTACCCTTTCCACATTTGTAAGGTGACGCTGATGAACCGCAAGCCAAATAAAGACTCTTATGCGTTAAGGAACACGTAACTGCCAAATAATTCCTCACTTATTTCCCGGATCCACCACCACTCTATTAACTAGATAGTCATATGCTGACCGAAGCGTGAATACCCTATCATCAGTCCATCGCCAACTAGGGCAATCAGCCCTTAACGATGCTCGAGGTGGTTTTGTTGCTGCCAATTGCTCCAAAACATCCTTAGGCAGGTTCGATGCTAACCTGTCCTAGTCCCAGTCCCTGGAATCCATAATCAAATCCGCGACTATCGCAGGCCTTGGCACAGAGTTGGGTAACCAAGAAAAGATTAACCGTCTAGTCGGATCAAGCCAGTTATCATACCAGAAATCCGTAGATGTTCCATTGTGAATCTCCCAAGATACACCTTCCTTAACATCCTTCAACATACTCATCAATCCCTTCCAAAGTCTCGAACACTTTGTGCAGTGGATCGACAAAAACAACACCTCCTCCCAATTATACTTCGCCCGAAGAACCTGAACCCAAAGTTTATCCACATCCTTTAGAAGCTGAAACCCAATTTTCATCAAGAACGCTCTATTTTGCTGGAAAATATTTTTAAAACCCAAACCTCCCTCAACCATAGGCCTCTAAATCGTCTTCCAAGGCACCAAACTAATGCCCCTTTTACCATCATTGGAACCCCATACAAATTGATGAATTAATTTCTTCATCTCCTCACACGTGCATTTCGGAAACCACGTTGACTGCATCACATACACCAGAATAGCTTGCAGGACTGCCTTTGCCAAGTTATCCGACCTGCCAGAGTCAGGGATTTCGCCGCCCATCCCGGTAATCTCGCTCGCATCTTTTCAAGAAGATATGATTATGTCGCCGTAGTCACCCTCTGATGCAATAACGTGACATCTAAATATCTACCCAAATCCTCCACCTCCTCAGATCCAAAAGCCAGGGCGATGCTAGCTTTGTCCTCAAGCGGGTAATTACGAGAGAAAAATATCTGAGTTTTTGCGATACTAACCTTATGACTAGAAATAACATAGAACCATTCCATGACATCTTTAATTACCAAAACTTGTTCCATGGATGCTTCCGCAAATAACACCATGTCGTTAGCAAAAAATAAGTGATACAAATGTGGTCACCTTCGAGCTAACCTGATCGGCTTCCAAAACCTCGCATTAACCCTATTTTCAATCTCTTGCGACAACCTCTCCATACACAAGACAAAAAGGTAAGGCGAAAGAGGATCACCCTGTCTAATACCTCTAGTAGGACGAAACATGTAACACCCTAAAACCACCCTAGTTAAAATCATAAGAAAATAAAAGGGAAAGTGTAAATATTTTTACACTTGAACAAGGAATAGATTGAATAGAGGAATTGAAGCTATCAAACTAAGTTATTAACACACTTAAATTAAAATGAAAGTAATCAAACATGAATGCACAAATATGTATAAGTTAAAAAAAAGAAAAAAAGAAAATGTAAGATAGTGTAACATATATATATATACGTTCAATGGATTTGAAATATATATATAAATATATATTTATATAAGTACATTCGGTGGAAATAAATTAAACTATACATGTATATATAAATATGTATTATAATATATATATGTATAATAATTGGTAAATAAATATGTTTAATATAAGCCTAAAAATTAGTGGGAATGCATGGAGGAGAAGTAATCCATGTGTCCCTTATCCTAAGTACACCAACCTGCCAAGTTAGAAGATAACAAACATGTGTATTCCACCATACTTGAACATCATCTTCTTTCTTTCATCATCTCCACCGATCCATTAGAGAACAAGAGAGAAAATTGAGCTTGGTTGCTGGAAATTAAAGAGAAAATACATGCATGTTGATTCCATAGCTCAAATAAGTGTTTGTTAGTCATTTGATGTTGTTATTGAGATTTAGGTTTATTTTGATGATTTTGATTATGAATGGTTGCTGTAAATAGGGTTAGAATTAAGTTATAAAGTTATTTTATAGCTGGGTTCATGTTAGAATAGCTAAATTTCTGGAAATTTAATATGAACATGAACTTAGATTGAATCTGCCCAGATTAGTGTTCATGTATTGCCCTGTTTGAACTTAAATTTTAGATGAGTTAGGGTTCGAATTAGGAAAACTTTTGTAAATAAAAGTTGTATAGATGAATGATTAATATAATAAAATGTCCCCTTGGGTATAAAAACGACATAGAAAGTGGCTGGAAATTGAATTACAAAAAGACTGCTCAGAATTGAATGAATATGGAAACTGCTTAGGTTAAATTGTAATTTTGAAAATATTTAAGGGTTTAATTGATGCCAATAAATTTTGGAAAATTTGTTAGAAACAGGAGAGGTATTGTAGGAATGAAAAATAAATGGTTTAGCTTGAATTATATATCAATTGATAGTTTAAATATCATTAGAACGTATAGAGGATCAAAATGGACTAGTTTGTAAGGATTGATAATTTGAGGACTTACATGCCCTGGTTTTGTGGTTGCTGGAACATCATTATTATGTTAATATATGTAGGTAAATGTGGTTAAAGCTCAAGATTAATGGTGTAGTGAAACATAGGTTATAAATGCACTAAAGTCACAAATTAAGCATAGGCAGATTAGGTTTCTGAAAATGCCCTATGTTCAAGTAATAAATTGTATTGATAGGAAAATGATAAAAATATGTGCTATATATAGTTGTAAATGTGTGTTTATAAGATTTCTAGAATGGTAAAGAACTTCTTATTTGGAGTTGTGAGTAAAAGGATATGGCCAGTTTAGTAGAGGTTACTCAAACTGCCAGTTTAGGGGGCAGATTCACTTGTCTAGGTGATTATGCTTAAGTAAATGAATTTATATGTTTGAATTAATTACTAATAGATATTGTATATGATACTTTATGATTTAAGATCACATTAGTGAAGAAGTTCAAGAAGATTCAAGGAGTGATCAAGCAAAGAGAAGGGGAAAAAGAATCATCATCAAGGATAACAACTAAGCTTGGAAGTATTTGTGAGTGTAGCTAGTTTAGGGTTGAGATTAGTGTCTCAACCAATGTGTTTATGTTTCTTGGATGATTTAAAATGAAGCATGTAATAAACTTAATAATGGATTGGTAAATTTAAATGCTAAGGAAGAAGGACTAAAGGAATGAACTATGAACTAGGTGTATGATGCTATATAGATATGCTAATTTATGTCTATATGTGTTGCTTTGTGACATGAGCTGTTTGAGCCACTTGAATTGAATTAATGGATGATTTAGCTATTGTTTGAAGATGATTATATGATTGAAATGATGCTAAATGCTTGCTGGAAATTTGATTGAGCATGGCTTGAATGTGCACAATGTAAACATGATTGAATGTGTACATGACTTTGTGATATGTGTTTCATAAACAAGTAAAATGAACCTGTTAGAAATAAAAGATAAGTTAAAGTCCTTGGTTGATTAGTGGCTATAGGTAGAAGGGCATGCCTTAGAGTCATTGAGCTCCTCTGATCTTTGTTACAGGATGGTGGTTAGTCACCTATAAACCTAATAAGGTGGTTAGTCACCTTGATAATATAATGGTGGTAAGTCACCATTGAAGCCTATGCATCCTCTGTTATAAGTTGAAATGAGAAATGGATACTTTGAATATCTAATGTTACATGTTACATGAAGACTTGATTACCTAATTCATTAATCATCCAAGGCAAAACATGATTAGAACAATGATATATGTTTAAATGAACAAGTTGTGTATTAGCCCTTATGATATGAAATGAATATGTGTACTTAGTTGAGATCTAAAATGAACTATGTTGTGATGTGAAACTATGAAATGTTGCTGCCAAGATGACAATGTGATTATATGTTGTTTGTTATCCAATTGAGCTTGAATTGTACATGTTGCTTGCTGCCCAAATTTGGCTTGAATTGTATATGTTGCTTGTTGTCCAATTTGGTATGAAATGTATATGTAGCTTGCTGCTCAAATTGGTGTGTCTTAAATGAAATGGTTGCTGCCCAATAAGTCATAGTACATGTAAATGCTTGCTGCCCTATTGGTTAGTTCATGAAACTAGCTAAGTTAACTTGGTTTTGATAGACTAGTTAGGTATTCCAATATGTGCTAAGTCTAGCTAAGTAACCTTAAAGATTGAATAAGACTTTAAAAGATTGAAACTAGTAAAGTTTAGGGTTGACTCACTAAGTACATTAAGTGTACTTATCACTCTATTGTTTCCTTCTTTCAAATAACAGGTCCTCGGATATCCGAAAACTAGTCGTTTTTTTCGAGAACCGTCGGAAGCTTAAACACAAGTATGATATAGTTTTGTTTAGTCTCCTAGATGGTGGCATAGTCTATGTTAATGTGTCACATGCATGGAAGAATATGTATTTTGATAGTTGGCTTGTATAAGTTAAGACAAGTTAGGTTATGTAATAGAATTGATGGTTGATATGTATATATATGGATTTGGTGATATGAATAAGTTATGTTTAAGTTATCTAAGCTTGATATGGATTCGAATAATATGATATGTACAAGTTGATTTATATGCTTGGTTTAGGTATTTGCATTTAGACTTTGCTATGGTTGTTACTTGTTTCGAATGATGTATAAAGTAATGGTTTCATATAGTTTAATAGTTCAATTAAAATGATAATGAAGTTTTTGAATGTTATGAATGTTTGAATTGGGTAATTCGAATGGTTCTACATTTGTTCTAGGTTGATTGAACATGTTAATTGATATGTATATTTAAGTATTAGTATGTTAGGATAGCCGATTGTATATAGGTTGTTTATATGTTAGCCGAATGTTTATCTTAATGAATTGGATTGATTACTTTAGTTTGTTAAGCATGTTTGTATGATCAATTCTTATTCTGTTATAAGTTGTGTATTTAATTGACTATTATGGTTTGCCAAGCATGTGTATTCTGTTATATGTTTCTTGTTGTTCAAATATGACATCTCTCGTTCTTAACCGGGCGAGGGGTGCTACAAAACAAATCAGACAACTCGCCATTCCATAAAATCTGAGTGGATACACAGCAAACACATACCATAATAAGGTGAAGAAACTTGGCCGGCACTCCCACTGAAACTAAAGTCTCCTCTATAAAATCCCATTTCAGGCGATCGTATGCCTTTTCGAGATCAACTTTAATTTCCATCCACACCTTTTGTCTCATCTTAGATATCATTGAATGCACAACTTCTTGGGAAAGGATTATATTATCCGTAATATGACGACCAGGGACGAAACTAGCCTGAGTATTGGCAATCCAATTCGGAAGGAAAGGCTTCAATCTGTCAACGATTATTTTGGTAATAATTTAATACAAAACAGTGCAAAGGCTTATAGCCCGGAATTGGTTGATAGACTCCGGAACATCAACCTTCGGAATCAAAACGAGAAGAGTTTGATTAACCAATTCCTCCAAAACCCCATCCTCTAAAAAGCGTTCAACAAAGTTTACCACTATACTTCCTACCGTGTTCCAATTCTGCCGATAAAAAGAAACATGCAAGCCATCAACCCTTGGGGCCTTTAGAGGCATCATCGCAAAAACCACTTGCCTCACCTCTTCAAATGTCACCGCCCCAATCAATGGCCTCAACTCCCCTTCCCTGAACTGTTTAAATGTACTAGTGACATCCACAATAGCCGTCGACAAATGTTTGCTTGTAAACAACCTACGTAAGAACTGAATCGCATGTACCTTGAGGGTCTCCTGATTTGCACACCATCTACCATCCTCCAAGCGCAACATACAAATTGTGTTCCATTTCCGTCTGGTCATCGCTGCAGTGTGATAAAACGCAATGTTTCGATCACCCTTTGTTATCTAATCGTTCCGGGCCTTCTGGTACCAAAGACTTTCCTCCTACTCTAACACGACATCAAGCTCTTTCTTAAGCTCGTCCTCCAAAGTCTCTAAAAAAGGATCATCGGTATCTTCCAAAGCTTTCTCTATCCCTTTAATGCGCGCCACCAACCTTGACTTTCGCCTCACAATATGGCCAAACACATCCTTGTTCCATTTCTGACCCTCGTCCTAAAAAGCTTTTACATTTGCCAACAAATATTTATCCGAAGACCATACCGTTGAAAGAAAATTCGAGAACTGCGGGTGATCATTCCAAGCAGCAATATATCGAAACGGTCGCTGCCCTTTCATCTCTAGTCGATCACTAGTATCAAGCATGATAGGCCTATAGTCTGATCCAAGCTTCAGCAGGTGCAACACTTCTGACTGTGGAAAAACCTCGTACCATTCTGTATTACAAATACACCTATCAAGCCTTTCAAATAACGAACCATGCCTCCATGTAAACTTAGGCCCATGGAAACCCATGTCAATCAATCCAGTATCAAACATGAACTCACGAAACCTCTGACAAATACTGGATCTCCTCTGAGAGCCACACCTCCGCTCTACCGAGCTACTAATAACATTGAGATCACCACCCATTACCCGTGGTAAACCTTCCTCTGGTTCCAAGATCTTTAGGTATTCCCACAGAGTCTTCCGTTTAACAATAATCGGACCAGCATAGACAAATGAAACAAAGAATCATCGTCCATCACCATCGACAAAGCACACACCGTGCACGTATTGAGTTGACACCGGAAGAACATTAAAATGAACTGTATCTCTCCATAAAACCCAAATACCACCCGAAAAACCCTGAGCTTCCACTCTATACGAAAACTCAAATCCCAACCGGTGAATGAATCTATCAGCATCAACCCCACTAATACGAGGCTCCATAACTGCTACCATATCTGGTTTCTGTGACTTCACCAACAACTTAAAAGAACGATTAAAGCCAGGGTCAAGAACACCTTAGACATTCCAAAAAATAATCTTAACCATTGAATCAAAAGAGAAAAGAGAGCATCAGGCTAAACCTGCATATCTGAACCCCTCGGCTGCTCAAATGCCGAGTTCGCTCGCCATTGAACCCTCGTTCCATTCTTCCCGTTTTCCGACAGGGATTCTAATTATTTCTCCCATTTAACTGCCTCTGCTATACCAAGATCTGAGACAAGCTTTGTTAGACATGAAGCTAGGACCGGATTCGACTGCCTTCGAGTCTCTTGTTTCTTCTGTTTGAGATCATGATTTTGAATCCATGTAGTCCCATGGCCTTTTTTGGTCAATCCCTTACTCACCCTTCCACTTTGTATTGAACTCGGCAACACTCTTCCCTTACCACCTTTGACCATTTTGTCTTTTTTCGTTTCCACGACCTGAACCACACTATGCTTGGAAGCATCCAAAGTGACTTTAGATGACACTACCTTCCCCTGGGCCGCAACCATCTCCAAAGCCCCCTTCCGAGCTTCTGATAGCTCATCCCTTGGCACAGCCTCGCGCACACCCTCAGGCCCCACACCGCCTTTGCCCGATTGCCTAGAAGGAACCACGACCGGCTCAATCTCCCTTCCCTTCGGTACCACCTCTCTTGGCCCCGGAACACCATCACTACCCACACCCTCCACCAACTCCTTAGGAGCAGGCAACTCCTTATCACGACCATGTTCAACGCCCTCATCATCTGCTATCACCGCAAACCGATAACCAATTATGTTTCTAGCCTCGTTCCCAGTATTGGCTTTACTTGCCCCCTTATTTACCTCAACTGGTCTTCGTCGACGGTTCACCACTTGCATCCATGGTCCATATAACTCGGAAGGATCCCTTTGGACTGTCTCATTTTCGCCTGCTTGCAATGGCGACGATTCCACACCACATGTTTCCTTCAAATGTCCAAACTTACCACACTGAAAACAAATCGATGGTTACCCCTCGTACTCATTATCCTGCCTAACCTCATCAATAACAATGCCCAACACAAGCGGCTTATTAAGGTCAACAATGATCGCCAGGCAGGAAAATCTACCCCTCTTCCCTTCCGTAGTGTTGTAATCTACCCGAACAACCTTGTTAATGGCTGCAGCGATATACCGAAGAAGACTCTTAGTGTAGTATCTATATAGAAGCTTGAGCAAACATACCCAAACCATAATATTAAAGGGATGAACATCAGCTGTAGAGAAATAACGGCTCCATGGCTGCACAGTCAAATAGCAACCATATATTACCCATGGCCCCTCAGCAAGCACCTTGTGAAAATCCTCTTCTTCCGCAAAACGAGCAAGAAAATAGTCATTGTCTAAATCAATGAGATTTATGTCGCCAACAAGATTCCACATACTCTGAATTCGATTAAGGAGAGCCCTATAACCTATAGGCTTCCCAAGGAGCCGGATAATCACCGAATTTGCAAATTTAGCATCGATCACATCGTGCACCCTATCCAAAAAAATGAATTTCCGGAAGCATACTATTCCCTCCCAAACGGACATCCTCCTCCTTCACCTCGACGTCCAAGTCGCAAATACCATGTGCAAACCTAGCATTGCCCGTATGACCAAGAACCTTGTCCCTGAACGAAGGAGCAGCCAGCAATTCTCCGGTAACACCCCCAGTCGCCGCTTCCTTCCTCCCCAATATCGTCGCATCTGCCTTGTCGACTGTTGCCTCAGTCTGCACGTTGGCCTCCTCCATGGCAGCATCAGTCAGACCACCCCGGTTCTCCCTATCAACCCATCATCCTTACCCGTGTCTCCCGCACCACGTCCTTTTTTGCTTAAAGGTTGAACCCCCACAGGAACTGGGGATCCAAGACGCTCGAAGGACACTGGCGCATCTAAAACAATAACCTTATCCGGTGGCCGTCCCCCGTGATAGCCGGAAACTACAACCTCAGCGGAAGACGTGGCCGCTACGTTAGGGCTAGAAGACTCGTTAAGGTTTTCCATCTTTTTATTACTGCTTAACGATAACAATAACATTTGTTTGTGCTATAGATATTTGATGTTCTCAGATTTCGATCTGTCTGCTCTTCATGACATATTTCGATATTGGGAAATCAAAACACTTAAACGGAAATCAACGATTTCGATCCCTTCGACAAGCACAGCCGCAAGAAGTAGTCTTCGACAAGCGCAACCGCAAGAAAACCCTTAACTTTTTCTCGTGTTTCCGTTATTGGGAATAGTCGGTATATAACCAAGTCATAATATTATCATAAACTTTTGAAAATTTATATTAATTTTATTTCATTTTAATGATGTACCGTATGTAAAACTATATATCAATTTTTTTGATTAAAAAATCAATTTAACATAGTTTATTGAACATATAGCATCTTGTAATTAATTTTAGAGTATTTAAAAAACATAGTTGATTGAAGTATGCAAATGCAATAGTCAGTGTAATTTGTTGAGGCAAAACTTGTAAAGTTGCAAAGTGTGATGACAATATGTTTATAAAGAGCGTTAGCGGATCAAAAGAACAGCCTACTGTTGTTGATAAGTTATTGGAATTGGAAAAGCCCCAACAGTACACTCTGTGATGTTGGACCTTTGACTCTACATTATTGGGGACAAATTTTCTATTTCTGTAACGGCTACATGATTTTGGGTTTTATATTCCACTTGCCTGCCTTTTCTCAATATTATTTGATTTCTTCTTCGGGGTTAAGACTCTTTGCTTTCTATGTTGCCCGTTTTAAGTTAGGTAGAGTAAGCCTACCTCCACCACTCTCGTTTTATGCTTAATATATACATTAATGGGAAAAAAACTTGTTTTATCTTCTTTTTAGTCTTCTAAGACACACTTCGTTGCATTATTTTTTTTTTGTCTCTTATTCATATTCCTTTGATTGAAATTGAATTCACCTGAAGAGAAAAAAAAACATGTGTACTACAAATGTCAGTCTCTTAAAAGAAAAGAACTGCATGTCTAACAGATTTTAGCTCCTCATTCCCACGTCTCAACCATAACCAAAGCTATTTGTAAAGGGAAAAAAAAAAAGAGAGACCGAAGCTTCAGCTTAAATGAAAACAAATAGAATTTGGATGATTAATTCGGATCAAGTACTGCATAAACCATTTCTTTAGTCTTTACCTAAGAAATGTTACGGGCCGTGTGATTTTTTATGTTTAACTATTAATATTTAATTCATTAAATGACTAATTCAGATCAGGTATTGCAGAAACACATTATAAGAGCACTCTCTTAACCTAATTTATTTCATTCACAACTTAATTTATTTCATTCGCGTGACTTATCTTGCATATATTAATAATAATTTACAATATGATTTTTTTGTGTATTTGGTGTTATATAATTTATTATATTTTATGTCGCATTTTATTTTATTTTATTTTATTTCGTCATATATCTAATATTATCAATTGTACGCGCCACCGACCTTAGAACGGTCACTTTTGAAAAACCATAAAAATTATATATATATAAAATACAAACAATCCAACTTAGGATCTGTCTCATTTTCATTTCTATCCCAACCTAACCATATCTTATTAGCCTTTAATCTAACTAAAACTTCACCGTTTTGACATGGTCAAATCAATCATCATCGATCTAGCCGTTATATTTCCAATTATTAAAGTTAAAAGAAAAAAAACATTACTCCTCTATATTGTTCTTTTGATCTTTATTTTTCTTCAAATATCTACAGGCGCCTGATTTCCAACCACATTTCCCCCTCTTTTTTTCTCCATTTCTCATTGAACTGATGACCCCCCTTTGCAAAAACTTAGAAAAAAAATTCATAACTTAGCATCGATTCGGGACTTTGGGTAATTTGTTTTGTTTCTCCCGTCATAGAATCCGATATCAAAAAACAATGGTGCCTACAAACCTTCTTGCTTTCTTGCTGTTTCTTCTTCTTCTCCTCTTCTCCTTCAATCCCCCATTTCTAATCTATGCTGAAAATACCAGCTTCAATTTCCCATTCTTCACTGTCAGGAACTTCACTCTCCTCGGCGATTCCCATCTCAAAAATGGCGTCATAGGCCTAACCAGGGAGACCGACGTTCCTTCTTCAAGCTCGGGTAGCCTCGTCTACAACTACCCAATTCGTTTCTTCGATCAAGAATCCAATATCACAGCTTCTTTCTCCACAAGTTTCTCTTTTTCCATCACCAGCGACGACCCAAGCTCTTACGGCGACGGCATAACGTTCTTTCTTTCGCCTGATAACCAAACCCTCGGGAGTCCAGGTGGGTATCTCGGTCTTGCTAACTCTTCCGATTTGGCCAAGAACAGGTTTTTAGCCGTTGAGTTTGATACCAAGCTCGATACTTTATTCAATGACTCGAATGACCACCATGTCGGTTTGGATATTGACTCGCTTAATTCGGTCGAGGCCGCTGATGCATTGTTGCGAGATATTGATTTAAAGAGTGGGAATTTGATCAGTGCTTGGATTGTTTACAAGAATGATTTGAGGGTCTTGAATGTTTTCTTGAGTTATTCGACTGTTAAGCCTCCGACACCATTGTTGTCTGTGGATGTTGATTTGTCTGGTTACCTTAAAGAGTATGTCTTTGTTGGGTTCTCGGCTTCTACTGAAGGGAGTACAGCAATTCATACGATTGAGAATTGGAGTTTCAATACTTTTGGTTTCCTTCCCGTGAGACCAAAATCACACCCTCATAATGTATCTGATAGTTCGGTTACAATAATACCAACTGCTCCTGCATCAAAAACTCCCAATAAACACCACAGCAGGCTCGGTTTAGGACTCGGGATTGCCGGTCCGGCTTTCTTTTTCGTGGCTCTTTCTGTTTTCAGTTATGTATCTGTGAAGAAATGGAAGGATATGAGAGTAGAAAAGAATCTCAAAGCTGAGAT
Source organism: Hibiscus trionum (assembly GCA_030270665.1). Lineage (NCBI taxonomy): Eukaryota > Viridiplantae > Streptophyta > Magnoliopsida > Malvales > Malvaceae > Hibiscus > Hibiscus trionum. Next base: position 13,517,872 of record BSYR01000020.1, on the reverse strand, counting down.
TTTGGCAGGGCCTAGGGAGTTTAGTTATAAAGAACTGAAGGCAGCCACTAGAGGGTTTCACTCAAGTAGAATCATTGGGCGTGGGGCGTTTGGAAATGTTTATAAGGCCGTATTTGCTTCTTCGGGGTCCATTAGTGCGGTGAAAAGGTCGAGACACTCCGGCGAAGGTAAAATTGAGTTCCTTGCTGAATTGTCCATCATAGCTGGTTTGAGGCACAAGAATCTGGTTCAGCTACAAGGTTGGTGTGCGGAGAAAGGTGAATTGCTGCTTGTTTATGAGTTTATGCCTAATGGAAGCCTTGATACAGTGCTCCATCAAGACCCTGCGAATGGCATATTGCTGACATGGTCCCGTAGGCAAAATATTGCTGTAGGATTGGCCTCTGTCTTGGCTTACCTGCACCAAGAATGTGAGCAACAAGTCATTCACAGAGACATAAAGACGAGTAATATAATGCTTGATGGTAACTTTAATCCAAGACTCGGTGATTTCGGATTGGCAAGGTTGATGGATCATGACAAGAGTCCGGTTTCAACACTCACTGCAGGAACTATGGGCTACCTTGCCCCTGAGTATCTTCAGTACGGGAAAGCAACCGAGAAAACCGATGTTTTCAGCTATGGTGTTGTGATTCTCGAAGTCGCTTGTGGTAGGAGGCCGATCGAGAGGGAAGGGGGACTAAACAGCCAGAGGATGGTGAATTTGGTTGACTGGGTGTGGAGCTTGTTTGGTGAGGGAAGGATCACTGAAGCTGCTGATAAAAGGTTGAATGGGGATTTCAAGGAGGACGAAATGAGGAAGTTGTTGCTCGTAGGTTTGAGCTGTGCACACCCCGACAGTGCCGTGAGACCTTCAATCAGGAGAGTCCTTCAGATCCTCAACAATGAGGCGGATCCGGTAGCAGTGCCGAAGATGAAACCGAGTCTTTCTTTCTCATGTAGCTTAACTGTTGAGGACATTGTTTCGGACGATGAAGAAAGCAAAACAACTGCTTGATAGGCCACCAGGGTTCAAAGCTTGATTAGAGTTTGATTTCATTTTCTCATATACAAAATTCATTGATTGTTTGATTCTTCCATTGCTTCTTATATACCATCATTATAATATGTACTTAGTTTGTTTTGGTAATCCGAGACTAGGAGTTCAAAAGTACTGGATTGAACTCTGTGGCCTCTGCTGTAATCTGAAGATACATTTCCAAAGTTTTGAGACGCGTTCTCTTGCTCCGATCGCCATTGCTCCTTAATTCTCTTTATAAATGGCGATGCAAATCCTAATGTTACAGGAGACGCGTTCTCTTGCTCCGATCCGCCATTGCTCCTTAATTCTCTTTATAAATGGCGATGCAAATCCTAATGTTACAGGAAACCATAGAAGTACAGTAAAAACAATGTTTAAAGTCTGTCTATATATGGTATTTTTCAATGGAAATGCTGAATAAGGTTGTATTTAACGTTATTACCATAAATATCACAAGCTGCAACAAGCATATGTAGCACATTAAATCATCATGTGGCAAGAGTAAGTTACCCCAGGCAGATATTTTCCTTAAACTTCTACTTTTAGATTTCTTGCCAGTTCTGCAGAAACTGCATTCAAACTAAGCACATTTCTGCAGAAGCGGATTACAGATTACAAATCTAACTTAAATAACTCCAGTTAATCCAATTTCTTCAGAATCTAAAGTATCTGCTAAAGAGGTTCAAGTACAGATATTTCTTTGATGTATGGACTATGGAACAGGGAATTAAGGCTCTCAGAATCAAACACACATTACTGTCAACTTTCATAGTTCTTTTCCCCTGCAGAGGATTGTGCATTTACTTAGTCTCAGCTGCTCAAGTTATGGCAGTTTTCAGCTTCCCATGTGAACATTGGAGGCACTGATATTCCATCTAACCGGTTTGAATCATGTTTTTGAATGATCATCCTTTGCTGACAGCTCCATTAATCCCTCATCACAAACAAAGAAAAAAAGAGTTTAGATTCTTAGAATATGTTCCAGCTCCATATACTTAACAAACAAGAGATAACATAAAGAATGTTTGCAGATGTGATCAAACAAGCACAACATATAGTGCAAGAATATGCTTTTACTAGGTAATATAAAGTGATGAAATGATCAAAGATAATGTATGTATGTATGTTCAATTTTGAGACACATTTAAAAATAAACCAATGGTTTATATGACTCCATACAGCATCTTAAAAAGCCTTGTTCCATTCCCATACCTTTCTAGACTTGATTAAACTTTTTTCAACTCTTTTGTTAACATGCCTTCTGTAATGTGATTACAGCAGATGATCATATGGTCTGGAAGTGAGATTAAGAGATGAGATTGCAGGGAACATGAGAGAGTTAAACCAGAAATGGTGACAGAAGAAGAGAAAGCACACTCCCAATAAAAGCAAACACTCATTTTTGCAGATCCTGGGTTGTGCTCTCTCTCTTCTGTCAACATGCTCATCTTCCCATTCTTCTTCCTCCATGCATGCATTCTCCTCATTATCTGCTACACTGTCACATACATACATACATACATACATACATAAGAATCTTAATCAAAACAAGAGAAAAAGTTAACATTAGCGATATATACAAACATGTTGAGTTCATATCATATGTATAGGTAAACACGCATATATATGTATGCATGCAAACTAATGATCCATAAAATCTATATTTACTTCCTTGAAGTGGTCTAATTACATATATAGATTACAGATTATGATCAATAAAAAAATGAAGAGAATTTGTTTAGTTTTCTTAAAGAAAACAAAAAAACTTTATGGCCGTTTTAGGTTTCTTAGGTTAAATATATACAAATCGTTGAAATCCCTTATAAATATTATCTCTTTGAAAGCTTAGAAAAACAAGAGAAAACATAAGTTGATTTTAAAAATAAACTATTTATACAAAGAAAATGAAAAAAAAATATTAGGGAAATTTAAAACGATAATTGCCAGAATAAAAACAAAAAAGTAGAGAAGATTAAACTTATATAGGTATATGCTAGGTATAAGGTAACTCTGAACCACAGTGCCATGAACAAACAAGCCAAGCACTCCTTTTTATACTAACATGGTCACCGGCTAAAACCAGTAGTGCATGACTATGACCGCCTATTGACCGTTAAAAGTGGTCTCTAAAACAAGTGACTATTAATATCCATTATGTATTTATATCCAATACACTGACGGTGGGAACTTTTAGTTTCCACAAGCGTCTTATTTTAGGGATTAAGAATTTAGTTTAGGGTGTAGGATTTAGGTGTATGGGTTTAGAATTTATGGGTTATGGTTAGGATTTAGGGTTTGGAGGTTATAGTTTAGGTTTTAGGTAAAAATGTTGAGGATTTAGGTTTTAACCTAAAAACCCTAAATTCTAAACATAAACACTAAATTTTATTCTTACTCCCTAAATTCTAAACTACTAAACCGTACACCCTAAGCTGAGTTCCTAAACCCTAAAACTAAGGCGCGTGTGGAAACTAAAAATTTCCATCGCCAGTGTATCAAATAATTATCCTTAAATTATTTGTTTAATGGGTAAAATTTTGATATATATGTTGTAAAATCCAAATCCAAATCCTAAATCCCTAACCCTAGCCCTAAAAAACTAAACCTTAAACTCTATATCCTAACTCTAAAAGATTATTATCCTATACATTAGCAGTGGAAAACAAAGTTTTCACAAGGGGTTATTAGGAGTTTAGGGTTCTAGTTTAGAATTTAGAGGTTAGTGGTTTAGTTCGTAGCATTTAGAATTTAAGATTTATAGTTAGAATTTAGGATTATATTTTTAGTGTTTTAAGGTTAGAAATTTAGATTTAAAATTTAGGCTTGAAAATAAGCATGCTTGTGTAAACTTTTTTTTTATATTGGCAGTGTATCGAATGATAATTCAATTCTAAATACTAACATAAAATTCTAAACCCTACAACCTAAACCCTAAACTAAAAGTCTAACCCCTAAAACTCTAATAATTTATGTTCAAGGTGCAAGACTTCCCCTCCCAACAACATCATCTCCAAAGTTTGAACTTATGTCCTCTGCTTGAGAGTACAAGGTCTGTTTGGTTTTAGAGAATGTAGTAATGAAAACGGTGAAAAACACATATTTGGTTATAAAATTAAAAAATAAATTTTAGAAAATAAAAACAAAAATTAGTGAAAATTTGAAAACATAAAAATATGTTTTCATCATTTTCATTGAAAATGTTTTAGGAAATTGGAAAATATGAAAATAAGTGTTTTTTTTATTTTAACTTCATTTTAATCCGGGTTCGAATCCTTCTAATGCTATTTTTTTTAAAAAAAATTAGTTTATTTACTCATATTTTATTTATTATTATAATAATTTTTCTTAATTATATTTTATTTTAATTATCTAATAATTATTTTTTCATTTCTATTTTGAAAAGTTAGATACCAAACACATATTCACTATTTTTATTTTTAAAACAAGTTTTAATATCTATTAACCAAGTATATTTTTTAATTTTTAAAAAACTAAAAATAAAAATAGAAAATATTTTCTAGAAACGAACATACCCTAGTCTCTCTCCGCACTAATGTTCAATTTTACCGATAATTTTTAATTTGACAACTATAAAAAAGATTAAATATTTTTTTAGTACTCTCTATATACAATTTTTATCAGTTTAATACTTAAAAGTTGTAAATATGTGACTGAAAAAATATGTTGTTTAATTAATGATATTCGTCTTTTATACCAATTTTTTATACTTTTATAATTATCATGTCAACAATTAATATTAAAATAATACACTAACCTTAATATATTAATTAAACATAAACTATTCCAGTAAAGTACCCTAACCAATAATTAATTTCTTAATATTTATATAAAATCAATTATCTTGAATAGTTTATGAATAAAAATGGCTAGCAAAAGAACTAACGAGAGGCTTCAAGAAAAAAAAATATTTTTATTCTAGGTGATTCGGATTTCAACATCTATTTGTGCAAGATGTGTGTCTTACTAAAAAGGTTAAGAAAAAAAATATAAACATATACTATATAATCGGGATAAAAATCAGATGTCCCTTTTCGGTGCCCCTACTTATGTCCCAACACTAAAAAATACTACAAAATTAAATTTCAAGCCCTAATCCTAAATTCTAAATCATAAACCCTACACAATATACCTTAAAAAATACATCATACCCTAAATAATCTAAACCCTAAACCATAAATCTAATTTTAAGTTGGGGTATAAATAGGGACACCGAAAAAGGACAAAGGATTTTTATCCGCACTCCTAGTGGGACAAAAATATTTGGTTTCTTTTCGGTATCCCTTTTTATGTCTTACTACTAAAAATTCAAATTTTACGTCATAAACTTAAATTTTAAATCCTAAAAAATACATCACTTTAAATTCTCTCAACGTTAATTTTAAACTTTAACCATGAATGTTAAATCTTATTTGTTTTTAAGGGTTGGAGCCTAAAGAATAGCACTAAAAGGGGAATAGAATTCCTACCAGTGTGGTCCGCCACAGACGAGGAGTTGTTTTTAATTTGGTAGCATCTGAAATCCACAGAGATTCATTCATTATCCCATATTTATTGTGGCTTTTACCTTTGACCAACCGTTTCTCAATTTTTCTTCCTTTGGAAAAATTAAAATGAATCTCATAAATACATACTGCATACTAATTATGAACAGTTTTTGACCGGCTATAGCAGGTGGACGGTCGCACCGTGCATGCTTCGGCATTTTTGTTTTTTCTGATTAAGGGGGCGTTTAACTGTCAAGTGGTCATGCATGTCTATTTTCGGATCAGTGTGATCAACAAGAATCCGATGATCACAGCCGTAGATGAACTGACCATACACTGGAGTTGAATACAGGGGATAACAATAAGACCAAGTCAAAGTTGAAAACAACGTGGGTCTATGCTATCAGTATCAGGTCATTAATTAACTGTATAACCCCACTAATCAACCAACCCCACGCAACAAAGGTAACTAACATAACTGCCATACCATACTACCCTTTTCGGTGCCCCTACATAAGTTTTCACGCTTAAAATTGACTTTAGGGTTTAAGGTTTTAGGTTAGGGATTGTGGTTAGGGTTTAGATAATTTAGGGTAGAGTGTATTTTTTAAGGTATATGATGTAGAGTTTAAGATTTAAAATTTAGGGTTAAGGCTTAAAATTTAATTTTGTAGTGTTTTTTAGTGTTGGGGCAGATGTAGAGGCACAAAAAAGATGCAGACGAATTTTATCCACATACCACCACCCATTATAAAACTTAGAAACTTGAAACAAACCCAAATCATTGCTTTTCACCCTGGTTCAATCTACCAGCTCAAATTCCACAACAATTCAAGCTTCTCTCAGCAACAAGAAAATGGCTTCATTTTCTCTTCAAAAACTCTGCAGAGTTGATGGGGACAAAGGTTGGACAAAACCAACTGGGAACGAATCCGAAACTTACAGCGAATGGGCCTCCAGGAACCGCTTTCACGTTGGGGATTCTCTAATTTCTCTTTGTAAGTTTACTACTACGTATATACACACATACGTATATATGTATAGTTTTGCTTATGTTTGGTTGTATATGTATATATGTTGGTAGATTTCAAGTACAACAATGACTCGGTGTTGGTGCTGAACCATACAAGCTACACCAACTGCAGTGTTGCTAATCCGATCTTCAACTTCAAAGACGGTGAGACGGTTTTCGAGTTCAATTGACACGGGTTCTTCTACTTCATCAGTGGGGAGCGAGGTCACTGCCAAGCTTGTCAGAAACTGGTGGTTCGAGTAATGGTGCACTCTGCAGCTGCGATCAGCTCTCCTCAGCCGACACCGTCGCCTATGGAAGATGGAGGATCCGACAATGATGGGGACGGTTGAGACTCGTTTTGGGGGCGGCCGCCGCACAATTCGACCATCAAGAAGACGATTGCATCTTATTTCATGACGGCTCTTGGAGGAATGCTGGTTATCATGTATTTGCTGATGTAGTTAACTACTCCCTCAAAATTTGTTTCTTTGTTAACTTTTATGACAGTAAAAAATTTTAAATTTTGATTATAATTACACTAGCGATGAAAATTGAAAGTGCTTTAGTTTTAGGGTTTAAGAGTTTAGTTTAGAATGTAGGGTTTAAGGGTTTATGTATAGTGTTTTAGAATTTAGGGATAATAATTAGAATTTAAGGTTTAGGGTTAGAATTTGAATTTAAAGGTTAGGGTTTAGTTTTTAGGATAATACGGTGAGGATTTAAGTTTTAATTTATAAATTCTAAATTATAATTTTAAAGTGTAAATTTCAGCCACTATCCCTAAATTTAAAACTTATACACTTAAACCCCTAAACTAAGTTTTTAATCCCTAAAATTAAGGCGCTTGTGGAAACTTTTAATTTCTATATATCAAATAATTATCCTTATATTAAATAATTAAATTTTATAAATTATATATTCAAAATTTACTTGATTAGAGGTTATTAAAATATTTTTTTTATTTTTATCAATAATAAATTTTAAATAATTAAGAGTCAAAATTATAAAAAATTAATTAAAAAAGTCAATAAGAGACAATTTTCGTAGAACAACGAAAATATTTTATTATTATGGGAAGCGTTCGCTGTTGGTTTCATTTGATATTCTTATAAACTAATTGCGTTTTTCTGTTGCTTCGAAAGGCTGTTTATGCGATGATTTGCATATAATTTACTTCTTAATTTGCTGTACATCCTTTTTTCTTCTTCTTTTCATTACCCTTTCTTGTAGATTTATTATAAATACACACATGTTTATCTAAATATAAATATTTTTTTTTTTCAAATAAGTCTATTGAATTTAATTTAATTAACATTGTCGTTATACAACGTACACAATATATGGATCAAACATGTTTAAGCTAGAGGGGTTTGGATAGTGTAATTTTTGAACCAAATTTATATTTTAAAAAATTATTTCAACACAATCGAACATGTTTAAGCGAGAGGGGTTTGGATAGTGTAATTTTTGAACCAAAATTATATGTTAAAAAGTTATTTCAAATTTTGAAGAGGATGCGAGTTCAAAACTTAAAAGGCGATATTGTTAGAAAGAATATTTTCGCACTTTAAATATAAATTATAAGACGACACGCATATTACAAAAAAAAATATTTCAAATAAAACATGTCCATGTAAAAAAGTATAGGAGATGGCCATGCTGTGTGAGTTGAGAATTTTACTTTTAAGGGACTGTTGTTTGAAATAAAATTGATTGAGTAGAAATCTTTTTATTTTTTTTTGTCTCAACACTAATAATTAAGTTTACAGTTTAAAATTATAATTTAGAGTTAATATTAAGATTTAAGGTATATAGTTTAGTTTTTATGATTTAAAATTTAGAATTTAAATTTAAGATGTATAGCTTAATTTTTTTAGTGTTGGGGCATAAAAATAGATAAAAATATAGATGAAAATTAAGGGGCTTATTGATGTTTTTAACAAGGGTTTATTGAACCCTTATGCCATATTAAATTAAATTAAATAATAATTCAATTAAATGAGTGATCGAACTGAATTGGAATATTATAATATCTAACTTTTTTTTGTTCAAAATAATATCTTAACTTAAAACGTTTCACAAGACTAATTAAGTTTTTCATTTATAATTATTTTAAATATTTTATATTATTGAAAATTACATAAACACCCTTAATATAACCCTAACCTAATTTCAACACCTTTCGCCGTTACTTTTCAGCGGTTGTCATTCCCCCCCAAAACTCCAACTACTCATCTTCTTCCCCAAATCCGGTCGAGCCCCGCCCTGCCGCTGCCGGCCAACTTTACCATTCATGGAGTCAACTCAAACTTTGGGCAAAGATTGACGAAGATCTTTATAAACGGCAACTTTGTCTCTCAACTCTCACTTCTCTTCACTTTGTTAAAACTTCAAATTGCAAAGCTTTACCTTTCCTTTTCCTTTCATCTTGAGCCAGATTAAGTAAGCCTAATCTTTTTCCCCTTTTCTCTCGTTAATTACAAGTACAAATTAGGGTTGGGTTTGGGAAAGTGAAAATGCATTGCTACACATTGGCTGTTTGTATGGGAAAAAATGTGTTTTCATATTAGGGTGTTAATCAACAGCCAATTACCATTTTCAAAAGTTGGTTCTTGTTGCTTAGGATCCTACCTTCTTCTATAATGTAGGGCTTTATGAACTGAAAATATATGTTTAAGTATAGAAATTGGTTAAAGATAAAGTGAATGTATCTTTATGAACTGAAAATGTAATGTTGCCAAAGTGTGGATTCTAATTTTAATTTCCTTTTCGTTCTTAGATGGACTGTATAAATTAGCTTAAATTCCAAAGTGTGGATTCTACTTTGGAATCTATGACTATGCCATCAAATCATCAATATCAATACAAATAGGTACTCGGAATTTAGAAGGAATCTTATTGCTTTGTTTGGGATATTTAGAACGAGTGCCATACGAAAGCTTGATCTTTGTTGGGGAGTTGTAGCAACTTGAATTCCAATTAGGATAAAATTATTGGTGTTCAGGGATATCACGTGTATACTAACTCTTGGTCGTTTTTGTTGTAGATAGTCTCCTAGGTTGTATGTAACTGCCCAGCTTCGAGCCCTCGAATGGCATCTGACAATGAAGTTGCAGTTTTTACAGACACGAACATCGGAACTCACTTAGCCATGGCCATCTCTCCAGACACCACTGTCGGAGATTTTCAGAGTAAGCTTACAAAAAATGTGGAAATCCCAACTTTTGATTCCCATTAAATATCACTACTGTTTTTTCAACTTTGTTTTCTTTTTCTGTTTTCCAAATGCAAAGTTACTGTCTTTCCTCATTATCTTATTTATATACGAAATTTTTGGTATTAGTATAGACTATAGAGTATCACCATTAAAATATCTAAAAGGAATTTTTAAAATTTGCTGAAAAACAAGCATTTTTCATCATTTTACCAAAATCCTTACCCATCAAAACAAGCTCATTGCTTTCATGGCATCAATCACCATATAGAAAAATTTTCAATTTCACATTTTACCCTTGGAAATATTAGATATTGTCAAAGAAATGTATTTTTATTTCATTTTCACATTCATATACACTTTGGAATTCGGAGAGTAAACCCCCCAAAAGAAAAGAAAAGCATTGCTTATTTGGGATATCAAGATAGGTCATTAGAAATGTAAGATAATTGTATTTCTTTGAGTTCATGTTGTTTCAATGTTACTTATGGATCTTTGGTAGATTAGGAATTGTAGAAGCTTATGAACTTGATGAATAATTAACTATTATGATAGCCTCTTCAAAGTGTTAAACATTGTGTGACATTTTGATGGTTTAAAACATTAGATGAAATGCATTGTTATTACAGTTCTAGTTTTTAAAAGTCACTAATATGTGCCGAAATCTTAATGTGTAGGTGAACTTGAGAGAACACACCAGAGTTGTTTTCCTGAATTGGGAAAGATTGAAGTTCATGCGTCAATGGTAAAGCTCATATCAATCCTTTTATGTCTATTGATGGGTACTTCTACTAATGCTACTTGGACTCAAATTTAAGTATTGGAAAGTATGGACCGAACACGGGTATGTTCAACATAGATTTCCTCTGCTATTCTACATATAACTTGTTTGTATATTTTGATTTGTCTCTTAGTAGGTAAGGCGAAAATCGTGTTTTTATCATCTGCCTTCATCTATGCCTATAAAGTATGCTTTCCAGCATCAAGTTGGATCATGGTTCCTCCATATTGAAGCAAAGACTTCAAAACATTCATACGGTGTACACTTTTCGAACTTTGCTGCTACTGAAGTTGGAGACTGTAAATGTCATGGCAACAATCCAACCGGTTCTCTTGTTCCAAATACCGGAGAAGGGACCGCGGCATGTATTGGTAAGGAAAAAAAGAAGTAAATCTTAAGTGTATATATTATGGATCATGAAATTGAAGGGGAAGTCATGGAATTTTGAGTTTTAATGTCTTAAATCGTTTCGGTTCTGACAATATGTGGCTGAATCTGCAGATGTAGCGGAGTGGAATTTAGGTTCAATGAAAAAGAATCGAACTAAAATTTCATCCAGCACAATATCTTCCGCCGGTGTCAACGATGGATGCCCTTTGAACAGCAATGGAGTGAGCCAACATGCTAGTTCTCCAGGCAGTGGTAGAGCCATGCAAGATCTACCAAAAGAACCAAGAACCAAAGCAAACAACAGTTACTGCTCAAGTGTACAGATTGAGGGCTCGCCACCGTTTATGGTCCGGACTCCAGCAAAGCAATCATTGTACATGTCACGGGCGGACCGAAGTAGTGGAGTTGGGAAGCGAATTATCATAGCATCAAATAATATTAGAGTTTCGGATAAACAAAGGCCTATCACTCTTAGCAATTTCAGAGATAGGAAGCTCTTATGCTACAGGAACTTTTCTAGGGCTAAATTTTTAGCATTTGAGATCAGTGACAGTGAAGAAGAGGATGTCAATGCTTTGTAATGTAAATATAACACGTACTGGAATCCAAAATGAAGAATTCTGTGCAAAATCATATATATTATAACAAGGTTCTCATGCATTGATGGATACAATTTTGTGTCGGATTAGAGAAATTATATTATGAGTCTGGCTTACCACATCAACCATTACTAATGAAAACCACCTACTATACTATTTTTTTATATCACATTTTTTTATTATATAATTTTAAAAAAAATTGTTTTTAAAATGACATGTAAAAACATTAGTGAAGATTTACTAATTATAAAAAATATATAAAAAAAACTAATGTAGTGATCGGTGTTTATTGCATATAGTTTGTCAGAATGACATTTGATGTTATACTTCATTGACACATGTCATATTACCTCATAATATACGAATTTTATAGAAAACAATTGAAAAATATTTTCATCTAAAAATATTTATTCTTATACAATTATTGAATATCTCGACTATATTTGTCTGCAACTCAAAACTGTACACCATTTCGGAACATTAGCTCATGTGGAGAAGTTAATGGTAAAGTACATAAATAGTTATTAAATTATTTAAAATATATATATATAATAGTTATTAAACTTTTAAAAGTTATATAATGGTTATTAAATTTTAGTTTTTATTATAAAATTCTCACTGAGCTGTACAAAAATTTGTACAACAACACATTTAATCCTTAATATTTACACATTCAATCAGTTTAGACCTCAATAATGAGAGTTAAATTAGGACTAAATTAATTGAATGTGTAAATATAGATGATTAAACGTGATATTAGTCAAAATTTCTTAATTTTTACATCATACACTTAACGACAGATAACGGCCCAATGGCCATTTTGTAATAAAAATTAAAATTTAATGCCCATTATATAACTTTTTGAAAGTAGTGATTATTTTGTATTTTTGTGATAGTTTAATGACTATTTGTATACTTTACCCAAAAATTAGTTGAAAATATATAACGAATATATGCATGGACCAAAAAAGATAAAAGTTTAGTTATTCAAATATTTTAGCAATCATTGAAACACGTTCATGCATTTATAAGATATATTTTATTCCTTTAAAGCAAAAAAAAAAAAAAAACAGCGCTTAAAGGAATGTACGAGTTTTATAAAAATAATTTGGAAATCCTATTTTATTATAAAAAAAATAAAATAATCTCTTTGAATAACCTAACAGCATTCAATAAAGTGTTTTAAAATTATTGCAGCTTGAAATGGTTGTTGACCTCAAAAAATATACGATTAACCCTAGGGGAAATTACATCCATCGTCACTAAAAGTTGAGTAAATTTTTTAGTCACTGAAATTTTAAAAGTTACGTTATGGTCATTAACGTTGTCGTTAAATCATAAAATGATTATTGTGTCGTTGATGTCTGTTACAGCGATAACATAACATGGACAAAAAGGGGTTAATATCTAACTTGATCCTTAAACCATATCTTTAATAATTTTTTTAACTACAGTTATATATATCCTTAAACCAGAGCTTCTTTGAGATTCATACTTTCGGGATAGATAAAATATCGGTTTCATTTTGTTGGATTCATACTTTCGGCCATGGATAAGTAAAACACTGAACTAGAGTTTTGAGAAATTGCAGATTTGGATCAAACGGGAAATATTTCAAATTTGTTAGCTTTATGAAAAGGTGGCTGTATTTTTTAAAAAGGCAAAATGATAAAAGATGCCTTTTTTTTTGGTTCAAATATGCTTCCAACGTTTTAATTTGGTCTAAATATGCTCCCAACGTTTCGATTTGGTCCAAATATGCTCCCGTTGGATGGAAACTGTCAGTCAACTAACGGTCAACGGCTGATGTTGACTGGACTTGTCACGTGTTAAGATCTGCTAATGTGACATATGTCACGTCAGATTTTTTTTTCTAAAATTTTTTGTTATACCCTTATTTATGATGACATGTGGTCGACTATCATGCTGACACATGGTCGAATCTGATGACGATACATGACAAATATAATGCTGACACGTCAGTAGATCTTAACACGTGGCAAGTCCAGTCAACATCGCCATTGACCGTCAATTGACTGTCAGTTTCCATCCAACGGGGTATATTTGAACCAAATCAAAACGTTGGAGGCATCTTTTGTCATTTTGACTTTTAAAAAATCCCAAAGCTTCTTGTTAACAATTTCCGGAAGTGAATGACTCAAAAGCTGTTTGAGCTTTTTTTTTTAAAAAACCTATATGTATTCGCAGTGACAGATTTAGAATTTTTTTAGAGTGGGCACATATATATTAAGTATCAACGACTTAAAATTTTTTATACGTAAATAAGTACAAATAAAATTTTAAGGGGACACACTCAATAAAATAGATAACCAATAAAATAATTCCATATTTGCAGAGTGGGCACAATAGAATTTTAAGGTGGACACACTGAATAAAATAAATAACTTTAAATTTTCAGAGTATACACGTGCCCACCCTTAACACCACCTACATCCGCAGTTGCTTACACGAAATTATTATTTCTAATTGTAGTTAAAATATTTGTGAAAATACTAAAAGAGTAAATTACACTGGTAGTTACCGAACTTTTAGGATGCTTTCAATATGGTCATCGAACTTTTAAAACTTTCATTACAGTCACTCAACTTTTAATTCGCTTTCAATAAGACCACTGTCATCGACCACCGTTAAAAAAGCTAACGCGGCATGTTAAATTTAAAGGTAAAATACATTGTTAGTCACTGAACTTTTAGGGCACTTTCAATATGGTCACCGAACTTTTAAAACTTTCATTACCATCACTCAACTTTTAATTCACTTTCATTACCGTTAAAAAAAGTTGATGTGACACGTTAAGTTTAAAAATAAACGTTTTCCCACCCCATTTTATCTCCACGTCTTATTTTCTTCCATCCAAACATGTCTATCTTTTAGATACATTAATATTTTCCTTTGAACTCCTCACTATCCAATGCATGACTCAGTAAAGGTCGGGCATGAAGCATAAAGAGGATTCTTATGAGCAAAATTTTAGTTATTTATTTAGCATTTCATCTTCGGATGTCTCCCAATATTTTTCTTGTTTTCACACGTCGCATGCATGTCTAGATACATTAATATTTTCCTTGATGTGTTACTAGAGAAGTAACGACCTTCACAAAAAAATTACAGTTTGATTCATTTAGAAGAAAGAGACATGTTTGGATGGAAGAAAAATAAGAGGGGAGAGAAAATATGGTGGGAAAATATTTATTTTTAAACTTAACATGTCACATCAGCTTTTTTTAACGGTGATGAAAGTGAATTAAAAGTTGAGTGATAGTAATGAAAGTTTTAAAAGTTCGGTAACCATATTGAAAGCCTCCTAAAGTTCAGTGACTAACAGTGTATTTTGCCCTTAAATTTAACATACCACGTCAGCTTTTTTAACGGTGGTCGACGACAGTGACCTTATTGAAAGCGAATTAAAAGTTGAGTGACTGTAATGAAAATTTTAAAAGTTCAGTGACCTTATTGAAAGCGCCTTAAAAGTTCAGTGACTACCAGTGTAGTTTACTCATACTAAAATGATGTTCTAATTATAATTAGATCATATTTTTTTTTAAATATATTATTATTATTATTATTATTATTATAACAAACAATAATGATCGTTTTGTAATTTATTTTTTTAAAAGAATCATTCTTTAGTTGGATGAGGTATTGACTCCTTCAAGTAATGTCAGAGGTTTAAATTTTGACATAGTAAATAAAAAAAATTAGTTTGAGAAGTTCACCCTAAATTAAATTTATACGAAATTTGATCCATATTAGTCGACCAATGAGTTAGATACCGATAATTAAAAAAAAACATCAATTCTCTTTCTTACACATTTCCTTAGACCGGCTCAACCCCAGAACCACCCCTCTAGACAAAACCCGGTCAAATATCAGACCCGATCCACCAACCATGAAGGCAGGAAAATTTATCTTTCAAGCTTTCGCATCAGGATGACGCGTTTTGTAAAAGTAAACGGGATAGACTTATTAGAATAAGGGTTATCATTTGCTCCATTTTTAGTACATCGAATAACTATCATTATTATAATTTTTTTCTTTAAAATATGTGTACGGGACATTTATATAAATCAATTTTGATTTTTAATATATATATAAATTTCTTTTTAATAGGGCATTTCATAAAAAACTAATTCTGATTTTGTTTAAATATATGATAACAAAGTGAAAATGTAAATATATTGCTATTATACGTACTCGTATTCAACGTACTTGAACTTTGCGTACTCGTATTATACTGTGCCTCAGCCAACCATGTTTTGCTCTATTCAGTTTTGTGAAACTAAATTAATTACAAGTATAGCAGAGAAAAGGGCAAAGACAAATTAAAGAAAAAATATTAATTTTTCTTTAACTTGTCTTTGCCTCTTCTCTAATATCTTGTGCTTGCCTATCTAAGAAAAAAAATTCGGAATTCGAACTCCAAATCTATTCTCCATACAGAGGAAAAGCTAGTTTTTTTTGTTAGATGCCTATGATCTTATGTTATTCCTTCATTAGTATTTATATGCAACAACACACAATTTCTTCACAAATGAAACGAAAGTTAACCGAAATTGTCCATAAACCTTTGCAGTCAAGAAGGAATTTGTCCATAACTGGAAACGACCATTTTTTTAATTAATTGAAAGCTTTCACATATTAATTCATTAGTGTTTGTTCTAAAATTAAATATAGTATCAAGATAGTTTTATATTTATTTTTAATGATGGTGTATAAAATTGTATGTTGTTGGTGAATCTGAAAAAAAAAACAAATCATTAAAATTAAATCACTTTCATTTATTTTAAATTTTTTTACAGTATGCAATTTATATATTTAGAAAATTGGGAATATGAATAAAGAAAAACAAAAAATATTAAAAGGAGTAAATTGCAAAAATACAATGTAGTTTTACAAAGAAACTTGTTGGAAATAGTGATGTTATTTCATTTACGATCAGAAAAAGGAAAGGAACCAATGATTTTCCTTTTTTAAATTAATTCATGGGATCACATAAAATTCCATACACTTAAAAATCAATTCATATCGAATTTTACAAAAAATTATTATGAGATAATTTTTTTAATTTAATTTTCTTTATTCATACTGTTAAGATTCGAACACCTGAAAAATATCATGTTTTATTATTTTTAAAAATAAAATTAAGTGATATTTTAAAGGTTTTTAAATAATTAATTTTTATAAAATATATATTAGAGGTTTTTAAAATATATTTTTTTCATATTTTTATCAATGATACATTTTAAATAATTATGAGTCAAAGTTGAAAAAAATTGACCAAAAAAAAGTCAATAAGGGACAAAAATTATGGGACGGAGGGAGTAGAATCTTTTTATCACTGCATTAATAGTTTAGTTAATTAATGAAATTTAAATATTTGTTAATGAAAATTCAATATCAATTACAAATTCTAAGAGATTGGTTTGGCACCCGGAGAATATATAGGCTGACTCAGTTTGAGATAGAGACTAATGAACGATGTTTGCTATGTTCTAATGTGGGAAAGAGCCGGGAAAACAGTTCATCACCGGACATTAAAACCAAGAAATAAATTTCTTTTATTAATAACAAATGGCATTTTTTTTCTCACACATTTTCCTGGAAAACAGTCAAGACAATTATTTCCATGAAACCCAGAATGTTTTTGTTTTCCTTTACAATTTGATCCTGGAGTTTTAGAACATAAAAGGAACACCTTTTACTGTAAGTTTGAGACCATTTGCAGCGTCCATCTCCAGACAAAAACACATAATTTTGCAGACAAATCAAGAAGAAGATGAAGAAAATAGAGAGCATCAAAGAAGGGCAAAGACAAGTTAGAGAAAAAATTGAAGCCAATGTTGCGGAATGCGGTCGTCGAATAGAGCAAAAACGCAACTGATAATTTGAGAAAATAATAATGAAGATAAAAGAGACACAGATTTTACGTGGAAAACCCCTAAATAATATAGGGTAAAAACCACGGACAAAGGTAGAAGAATTTCACTATGAGAAAATAGGAATTACAACTTCTCTCAATCTAACAAGGAGAAAACAATGACAATTCTCTCTTGATAAAAAGGAGAAAACAACTCTATGAAAACTCTCTAATTTCTCTAGTATTGAGAGGAGGTTAGAATGATTTGGGATGTGTTAGAATGGCAAATGGCTAGGCTATTTATAGTTGAGTTTTAAGGACTAAACTTGTAAATAGCCTAAACTTTAGGGACCAAAAATTAATTATCCCACTCCACTTTTTCAACCACTTTCCACCCAATTTACAACCCATATTTGTTTGGTGACTTTCGGTGGCATGTGCACCGAAAGTGCTGCTTTCAACAATCTCCCACTTGAAGATTTGATTGGAACAATCATATCTTCACACCATTCTTTCTATCTCGTACTTTCCATGTTGCTTACGTCTCTAACAAGCCACAAGAGGATCGACACCAAGTAAACTTATCAGTGTTGATTGCTTTTATCATGAAATCTGCTATGTTGTCATCGGTATGGATCTTCTGCATATCTATCGTCCCTTCTTCCACTTTCTCACGAATGAAGTGGTATTGGACCCGAATGTGTTTTGTTCTTGAGTGAAAAGCAGGATTCCTTGCAAGATGCAAGGCGCTCTGACTGTCACAAAACAAAGAGACATTCTCTTGTTTGTGCCCGAGCTCCTCCAATAGCATTTTCAACCATATTGCTTCTTTACTGGCTTGTGTAGCTGCTACATATTCTGCCTCCGTTGTTGACGTAGCCACAACTGATTGCAGTTTTGAAACCCAGCTTACAGCTCCACCAGCAACTGTAAACACATACCCTGTTGTAGATTTGCTTTTATCCAAATCTCCTGCATAGTCAGAATCGACATACCCGCTGATAAGAAAGTCTGATCCCCCGTAACATAATGCAACATTTAAGGTCCCTTTGATGTATCTCAGGATCCTTTTCACAGCATTCCAATGCTCTCTGCCTGGATTCGCCATGTACCGACTAACCACTCCCACTGCTTGTGCAATGTCTGGTCTTGTACAAATCATAGCGAACATTAAACTTCCCACTGCTGATGCATACGGTACTCGAGACATCTCCATCCTCTCTTCTTCACTGCTAGGACTCATACTGGAGGATAATTTAAAGTTAATAGGAAGAGGGGTATAAATTGGCTTACAATCTTGCATGCTGAATCGTGACAAGATCTTTTTCAAGTAATTCTTTTGTGAAAGCCAAATCTTCCTACTACTTCTGTCTCGGTGAATTTGCATCCCTAGAATCTTGTTTGCTGGTCCCAAGTCCTTCATTTCAAATTCCCTAGCCAGTCGTGCCTTTAATTCTTCAATATGATCTTTGTTGGGGCCTGCAACCAACATGTCATCTACATACAACAGCAATATAACAAATTCGTTTTCACCAAACCTCTTGAAGTAAGCACAAGGGTCTGCATTAAGTCTGTTGTATCCAAGGCTCATGATGAAGGAGTCAAATCTCTTGTACCAACACCTCGGCGCCTGTTTTAAACCGTACAGAGATTTGTTCAACCTGCAAACCAAGTTCTTCTTTTCTTTTTCTTCAAAACCTTCAGGCTGGAGCATGTAAATCTCTTCTTCAAGATCTCCATGAAGAAAAGCTGTTTTAACATCTAGCTGCTCTAGATGTAAATTCAATGTAGCACACATTGCCAGGACAACTCGAACCGTTGTTAGTCTAACCACAGGAGAAAAGATTTCATTGAAATCAATACCTTCTTTCTGAGCATATCCTTTGACCACCAGTCTTGCACGATACCTCTCCACTTGATCGTCACCATTTCTCTTGATTTTGAAGACCCATTTGTTACCAATTGGCTTCCTTCCTTGTGGTAGTGGCACAAGTTCCCATGTATTATTTTTATGAAGGGCTTCGATTTCTTCTTGCATTGCCGCCATCCACTGCGAAGCATCTGAGTTGTTCATTGCCTCCTCGAATGTTGATGGCTCACCGTCCTCCGTTAAAAGGCAGTATGCAACATTACCTTCTATAACATAATCTGAGTGCCAATTGGGGCGTCTTCTCACACGATCTGATTGACGAGTTGTTGGAGCTTCAGAATTCTCTGGTTCTGATTCCTCGAGCTCTGGTTCTGCTTCAGAACAATCTCTCTGTTCAAACTCATTTTCAACATGTATCTGTGTAGTCTCTGGCTTTTCTTTATCAGTGCTATCATCTTCTTCTTTTCTTTGTAGCTTATCTTCTACAAAGATAACATCCCTGCTGATAATCACTTTACAGGCAGTGGGATCCCACAAGCGATACCCCTTTACTCCATCAGCATACCCCAAGAATTTACATTTTCTGGATTTTGGATCCAACTTTGAAATTTCTTGGGCATTGTACATCACGTACACAATACTTCCAAATATATGGAGGTTTGAATAATCAACTGGTTTACCAGTCCACATTTCCATCGGTGTCTTCAACTCAATTGCAGTTGATGGAGCCCGATTCACCAAATAACATGCGGTATTGACTGCTTCTGCCCAGAAAGCTTTTTCTAGCCCTGCAGCTCTCAACATTGCTCGTGTTCTTTCTAACAGAGTTCTGTTCATCCGCTCTGCCACTCCATTTTGTTGAGGAGTGTATACTGTTGTGAACTGTCTTTTGATGCCTTCTTTTCTGCAAAAGTCATCAAATTCATCACTTGTATATTCACCTCCATTATCTGATCTGAAACACTTGATCTTATTTCCAGAATCAAGTTCCACCCGCGCTTTGAAAACTTTGAAGGTTGAAAACACATCTGCCTTCCTCTTGATAGGATACACCCAACATCTCCTAGAGTAGTCATCAATGAAGGAGACAAAATACTTTGCTCCGCCTAGGGATGTAACCGGTGCTTGCCATACATCAGAATGAACCAATTCTAGAACATCCTTGCCTCTAGAATTTGATGTGTTGAATTTTAATCGATGCTGCTTACTTGTAATACAATGTTCACACAAAGGAAGTGATACCTTTGTTAAACCCGGAAGTAGCTTTTGCTCCACAAGGACTTTCATTCCCTGTTCTGACATGTGTCCAAGTTTCCGATGCCATAACATGGTAGAACCTGAACTACATGAGGCAACAGAGGCTTCAGCTTCTAGCAAAGTCTCTCCCTTCAGCATGTACAAGTTTGCAGCTATCTTTTCACCTTTCATCACCACAAGCGCTCCATGGAACACCTTCATGATTCCTTTCTGTGTTTCAATTTTGCTTGCATTATTATCCAACAATCCGTAGGATAATAAGTTTTTCTTCAAGCCTTTCACGTGTCGCACATCTCGAACAACTTTGGTTGTCCCGTCATACATCTTCAATTTGATGGTTCCAACGCCAACAATCTCCAAGGCATGATCATTGCAGCTGTACACAGATCCTCCTGAGATAGGTTCATAATTATAGAACCATTCTCTTCTTGAGGTCATGTGATATGTGGCTCCCGAGTCAATAAGCCATATGTCTGCAAATCTTTTTGTGCCTTCCATGGCTGTTGCTGCTTCACAACAGAGAGCATCTCCATCATCTGAAGTGTTTGCCATATTTCCTTGAGGATTGGAGTTTTTAGGTAAACTCCAACAATCCTTCTTCACGTGACCCTTCTTTCCACAGTTGTAGCACTTTAAATTCTTCTTACTCCTTAACTTTGATCTACCATGATTGTGACTGCTACTTTGGCCACGTTCTGTTGATCTTCCTCTCATCACCGTTAAGGCCTCTGCTTGTTGCAGATTTCCTTGTCTGTCTTCCTTGTTCTTGCGCCGATTTTCTTCTTCCAGAACAGCAGCTGCAACGTCATCGAAGACTAGATCACTTGTAAGATTGTTGTTCGTCAAGTTGATGATGAGTTGATCATACGAATCAGGTAGACTTTGAAGTAGAAGTTCAGCACGTTCTTGTGACTCTATTTTATAGCTTAGGGATGTAAGCTGAGAAAATAGAGTACTCAACGTGTTTAAGTGCTCTGTCACTGAAGTAGATTCTGACATCCGAAGAGTGTACAATTTCCTCTTAAGGAAAATTTTATTGTGCAACGATTTGACCTCGTATAATTTTACGAGGTGATCCCAAATCTCCTTGGCTGTCTCCTTCTCCTCGATGCTTGATAGTACTTCATCTGCTAATGCTAAATGAAGGTCTGCAATAGCATTCTCGTCCATCTCATTCCATTTCTTGTTATCCGTAAAATCTGCCGGCCTTTCGCTGATAGCCGCTAGACATCCGTTTTTTCTTAGGATGGCCTTTATCTTCAATTTCCACAGTGAGAAATTTCTCCCATTGAACTTTTCAATATCAAATCTCGTTGCCATAGCTTCTATTTCAGATAGCTCCCACTATTTCACCTTTTTGACGTGAATAGTGCCCACCACCTTCAATGAATGAGTAATATCTAACTTACTTTCTTATGATGGAGGATCCACTTTTCAGTGGCAACCAACAGAGAATACGGTAAGTAGATATACACACCCAAATCTGGCTCTGATGCCAATTGTTGCGGAATGCGGTCGTCGAATAGAGCAAAAACGCAACTGATAATTTGAGAAAATAATAATGAAGATAAAAGAGACACAGATTTTACGTGGAAAACCCCTAAATAATATAGGGTAAAAACCACGGACAAAGGTAGAAGAATTTCACTATGAGAAAATAGGAATTACAACTTCTCTCAATCTAACAAGGAGAAAACAATGACAATTCTCTCTTGATAAAAAGGAGAAAACAACTCTATGAAAACTCTCTAATTTCTCTAGTATTGAGAGGAGGTTAGAATGATTTGGGATGTGTTAGAATGGCAAATGGCTAGGCTATTTATAGTTGAGTTTTAAGGACTAAACTTGTAAATAGCCTAAACTTTAGGGACCAAAAATTAATTATCCCACTCCACTTTTTCAACCACTTTCCACCCAATTTACAACCCATATTTGTTTGGTGACTTTCGGTGGCATGTGCACCGAAAGTGCTGCTTTCAACAGCCAATGATTAGGAACATGAACAATTCCACCAAATATCTAACATATTATCTGTATACGGTTAAAAACCTGCTGGAATTGTTCAGATTCATATTCATTGGCTCCAAAGTTTTCTCTAACATTTGCCTTTGCACTTCTCTGATATTTTCTGTTGTCTTCATTTCCTTCCGTCAGATTTTGTGTCTTAAAATTCCCATTTCTCTTCTACTTCTTGTCTGCAGAACTATGCTATGAACTTCTGCCTTGTCTGGTTTCAAATTCTATAGCATGGGTAGGGTTTATATTGTGTTTTTTCGACGCGGATTATACACGGTTTAGGAAGGTGAAAGGATGGGTTGAGCTTGAAGCTCAAATTCTCAACTTACACGCTCAGCTTAGGAAAGACCTCATTTTTTTTTTGAATATGCTAGTGTGATACAAGGGTAGCATCTGTTCAACTTTCTTAGCCTTTTCAAAGGCAGCACCGGCACACACAACATGTACATTACTGGTGTTCGAACCCGGGCCCCAAAAGATGATAAACATCTACCTTTGCCACCAGGACACAAGGAGATGAGCGATTTTTTTTTAAATGTGTTTTGATTCACCCCACTTGTTTTGTTGTATGGATCATAAATTTTCTTTTGGGGTTGGTTATATGAAGCAGATTGTTGGTTGGAATTTGCTCAATTTGTATTTAGCTTTGAAATTACAAATGTGGAGAATTAATGTATGCTTATTAACGTTTCCTAATTAGGGAAGCGGAAAAATATGCTTCTAATGAGTACTAAACACATAATCTAGAGTAAGAGAAAGGATGTTAACTCGATAACTTACTACTGCAGCAAAGTTTTATCGACAAATATTTAATAATATCGTTATTTGATTATAAACTAGATTCTAACTAAAACATATGAATTAAAATTTTAAAATTTGAATAATATAAAATTATTTAAAAATTAAAAAGTATGTTATGAATATATTTATTTATGGTGGATATCCATATATTAAATGAGACTTTAATGTACTCTATTATTAAGTTTAATACCTATTGAAATTAGGTTTTCATCGTATGCCTATAAATATAGAGTTTGGAGAAAGCATTGTACACAACCCTACTTTGAGAATATAATACAAGTCTCTCTTTGTCTCTCATCTTGTTCATGTTCATCTATTTTGTTTTTGCTCTTTACTTTATTCACAACACGTTATCATCACGATCTCGCTCAATAACCATAGTTCTTGTCGGTAATTTCCGAAAAAGATTTCAACAAGATATTGGTGATTACATCTACTATATATTCAACTTAGCTTGAAAATTATGGTATGTTTTGTTTATTTGTATATCAATATAAAAATTGATTAATCACTCTTATATTGATGTCAGTGTATTTTGATATATTGTTTGATTATTATTTCGTTCTAATATTCTGAATATTTAACTAATCACCCTCAATTATCTATCACATTCTCTAAAATTTATTTTTCTCCCAGATTGATTTTTCCCTCGTAGCAGCAACGTCTATAAATAATATAGACTTCACCATGTTTGGGTACGCAATAGTAATGCAAAGGAAACAAGAAATTTTTAGGGTAAAGTACACAGACGGTCACTAAACTTTGGTAAAAAAAACAAAATGGTAACCAAACTTTCAAAAATGACAAAATAGCAATTAAACTTTATGTTTTATAACAAAATGGTAACTAGACGTTAAATGCCGTTAAGTGGTTGTTATAAACTTTGGTATAATAACACATTTAGTCCTTCATATTTATACATTCAATCAATTTAGTCCTAATTCGAAACAATTCACTAAATTTAGCCCTCGTTATTTACGCATTCTTTCAATTTGGTCCTTAAAGCAAAATTCCAAAGTATGGTAACATGATAAATAATTACAATTAAATTTTTATAGGAACTCGAAAACTCGACTCGACTCGAATCGAAAAAATTTCAAATAAAGTTTGAGTTGTAAAATATGACGCGTCAACTCGAATAACTCGAAATTTTTTGACTCGACTCGATCGAACGCTCATCTCTATCTTAAGATATGACGCGTCAACTCGAATAACTCGAAATATTTGAATATTTTAAATCATTTTTTCCTTTTAAATCAAATATTTTTTAAAATAGAATATTTAAATCACATCGAATATTTAATAACTACTTTAAATATTCAATTCAATTTAAAAATATTCGATTTAAAAGAAAAATGATTGAAAATATTCGAATACTTAATAACTATTTTAAATATTCAAATATTTAATAACTACTTTAAATATTTATTAAATATTCGAATATTTTAAATCATTTTTTCTTGTAAATCGAATATTTTTAAATTAAATCGAATATTTAAAGTAGTTATTAAATATTCGATGTGATTTAAAAGAAAAAAAATGATTTACAATATTCAAATATTTCGAGTTGACGAATTATATCTTAAGATAGAGGTGAGCGTTCGATCGAGTCGAGCCAAAAAATTTTGAGTTATTCGAGTTGACTCATCATATTTTACAACTCAAACTTTATTTGAAATTTTTTCGATTCGATTCGAGTTTTCGATTTCCTATAAAAAATTTAATTAAATATTCGAATATTTTAAATCAATTTTTTATTTTAAATCGAATATTTTTAAATTAAATTGAATATTTAAATTAGTTATTAAATATTCGATGTGATTTGAATATGAAAATATTAAATATTCTATTTTAAAAAATATTCGATTTAAAAGAAAAATGATTTAAAATATTCAAATATTTCGAGTTATTCGAGTTGACGCGTCATATCTTAAGATAGAGGTGGGCGTTCGATCGAGTCGAGTCAAAAAATTTCGAGTTATTCAAGTTTACGCGTCATGTTTTACAACTCAAACATTATTTGAAATTTTTTCGAGTCGAGTCGAGTTTTCGAGTTCCTATAAAAATTTAAATATTCGAATATTTTAAATCATTTTTTCTTTTAAATCGAATATTTAAAGTTGTTATTAAATAATCGATGTGATTTAAATATGAAAATATTAAATATTCTATTTTAAAAAATATTCGATTTAAAAGAAAAAAATGATTTAAAATATTTGAAAATTTCGAGTTATTCGAGTCGACGCGTCATATCTTAAGATAGAGATGAGCGTTCGATCGAGTCGAGTCAAAAAATTTTGAGCTATTCGAGTTGACGCGTCATATTTTTACAACTCAAACTTTATTTGAAATTTTTTCGATTCGAGTCGAGTTTTCGAGTTCCTATAAAAATTTAATTGTAATTATTTATTATGTTACCATACTTTGGAATTTTGCTTTAAGGACCAAATTGAAAGAATGCATAAATAACGAGGGCTAAATTTAGTGAATTGTTTCGAATTAGGACTAAATTGATTGAATGTATAAATATGAAGGACTAAATGCGTTATTATACCAAATTTTATAACAGCCACTTAACGGCATTTAACGTCTAGTTACCATTTTGTTATAAAACATAAAGTTTAATTGTCATTTTGTGATTTTTGAAAGTTCGGTTACCATTTTGTTTTTTTGACCAAAGTTCAGTGACCGTCTGTGTACTTTACCCAAATTTTTAAGTATTTTACTAGAAGAAAAAAAAATTGGTTCTTACATTGCAAAAGGTTGTGCGACATTATGGGGATAAGGGTCAAAATTCAATGTGTAGACTTACTAATATGGCTTCCCTTGCTCTCAACTCTAGACCAATGCTTCTCGAATTAGAAGGCTTTAATTATGGGGTAAAAAATTATGTCGTAGACTTATTAATATATTTTCATAACTAAAGATCATTATTTATTTATATTATTTTATTGATTAAAGTTGATATTTTTAATCATATTTTGAGTTTACATGATATCTTTAAATGTCTTGGAAAGAGATACTACATAAAGTGATTATGAGGAGTTGTCTTGGTCATTTATATCTTCATTGTCCTCGAGAGGAAAATCAATATCGGTAAACTCTATTTTTATTCTTTAAATTACGATTTTAAAGTGCAATAAATTATGATGATTTATGATCTATAAGAATATTGTTATAAATTATGATGATTTATGTTCTCTGTTCTGTTGGTTTAATCCAAATATATTGGTTGGATATCCCGTTCTGCGAGACTATTGATCTTAAAGAAGGTTTCTAAAGGACCTTGTGAACTGGTTTTAAAATGCCGTGTACGAGAATTAAATCTTTAGAATAATCTACTCAAAATAAGGCCAGAGCCATGATACTTCTTCGCCGTCACCTTCATGAGGGGTTGTGTTGAGTGGATCGAATGATCGAAATGAACCAAGAGGGGGTGAATTGGATTTTTAAAGGTTTAGGTGGTGGAAATTGCAAATTAAAAAGATAGACAAGGAATTTTAGAGTGGTTCAAGTTCCAAATGAACTCTACATCCACTACCTTAGCTTCACTAAGGATTTACAACAATTCCACTAATTGCTCTTCCCCTTTTCTAGGCTAAGGAGGTAACCCTTACAATTTTCGGTTAAATTTTCTACCCAAAATTTAACCCAAACCTCACACAAATAGAACAAAGATTTTGTTGGCTAAGAAAGTATCTCTCAATACAAATTGTAGCCCAATTACAAGCACTCAACCCAATTGAAATGATAAAAATGAAAAATACAATTGGGGTTTCTAGACAATATTTGGATTTAGGCACAAATGCTTGGATTTGATGTTTGGATGTTTTCTTTTGGATCAATAGTTGTTGCTGGAGCTTTTTGAGGTCCATTTTATACTTTCTCATTGATTTCTAGCCGTTGTGGTTGTTGCATTCATCAATAGAGCCGTTGGGAGTGTTATCTCACCTCCATAAATGCAGTCTGCAACCACCCGTTTCGAAACGCCCGACCTTGTTTCGAAACGGACCAAAATAGAAAGAGCCGTCGGGGTGCATTTAAGAGCCCGTATCGAAACGGTCTTACCCGTTTCGAAACACTTTTGCCACTGTCAAGGGTCGTTTCGAAACGGCTTGAACTCGTTTCGAAACGCCTTAACGGTTTCTTGAAAATCAGTTAAAAACTTGCAACGGTCATATTTTTCAAATTAAATGAAGAACCATTTCGAAACACTTGATGTCGTTTCGGTATAGGTTCTCTATGTTCTAAAGCCGTTTCGATACTTGTTTCGAAACATGGGTTGGTAGTGTTGAAAACGTTTTGATACTTGTTTCGAAACATGAGTTGACAGTTTCAAAAACCGTTTCGAAACGCCTTAGGCCGTTTCGAAACAGAGACTTGAAAAACACTGTTTCGACTTTAAGAACACTTAGAAAATATTTGGAAAGCTTAGTTTTTAACTTAGGCATATTCTTTAAATCATATGGGGATGTTTGAGGACTTAAAAATTCGTTTTGACATTTTCAATTTAGTCCTTAGGTTCTTTAGTTATATCAAAATTAAAATATCGGTTTCACAATCTCCCCCTTTTTGATATAACAAAACCAAAGTTAGAATTTTTAAGAGTTTTGAAAATTTTAAACACATTCTAACTCCCCCTTAATTTAAGATAGGTTTCTAAAGTTTTAAAAAGGTTTTAACTTTGAAATTCAAGTTTTAAAACTTAAAAACACTTTAAACATTTAAAACGAATTTTTGGCTCTTAAATTTCTTATCCCCTTTTTGTTAGATCAAAAAACAATAAACAAGGCTCATAGAGAAGAGATATGGTTAGTACCAATAAGCATTAAGCAATAAGCAACAATAATATTAATTCATAAAATTAAAATATCCAAAACATAAATCAACAATAAGTTCAAAGCATAATCCCAAATAAAACTAAAAGCATAGGTTCATAAAGCATAATGAAAATAAAGATGCAAATTTAATCCTAAAATGCATAGATAATATGATATGTCATGAATATCTTAGGCCTCGTCGTCACCATCATCATCCGAAGTCTCATAATCGCTCTTGACTTGAGAACGGCGAAACTTCATCCATTGGCCATAAAAGGCAGAGAAGGACATGTCCATGGCTGAGTGTGAATTCTTAAGGGATTGGAGTCGACCCTCTACATTTTGCAAGCGAGTGTTGATGGCACCAAAACTCGATTAACAATATAGCAAGCGGTGTTTGTGGCTTCCGCCAAAAAATATTTAGGTAAATTATTTTCACAAAGCATGGTTCTAGCCATTTCTTGCAAAGTTCTATTTTTCCTTTCAACTACCCCATTTTGTTGAGGAGTTCGAGGAGCCGAAAAATTGTGGCTAATACCATTTTCATTCAAAAACTCTTCAAACCCTAAATTTTGAAACTCGGTTCCATGATCACTTCTAATATGTGAAATTCTAAGTTCAAGATCATTTTGGGTTAGTTTTGAAAATGTGATGAATTTTTCCAAAGCCTCATCTTTAGTACTCAAAAATAAAACCCAAGTAAATCTAGAAAAATCATCAACAAGTACAAATGCATAAGATTTACCACCCAAGCTCATAGTCCTAATTGGCCCAAATAAATCCATATGGATAAGTTGTAAACATCTACTTGTAGAAACATCATTAATGGATTTAAAGGAAGACTTATGTTGTTTACCCTTAGAGTATGCATCACACATTTTATCGTTTGAAAATTTAATCTTGGGTAAACCTCTAACTAGATCAAGGGAAACTAGTTTTTCTAAAACACTAATGCTAGCATGTCCTAGTTTCCTATGCCACAACCATGCATCATTTTCATTTTGTGCTACTAAGCATGCATGAGATGTATGTATGTCATCTAGATGCACCATGTATATGTTCCCTATGCGATGACCTATGAGCATAATATTATTAGATTTAATGTCAGCAATTTTGCATCCATTTTCATCAAATAAAACATTAAATCATTTATCACACAATTGACTTATGCTCAATAAGTTATGTTTAAGACCATCGACATACAAGACATTTTCAATGAGAATAGTAGAGTGATTACCTATGGAGCCAATACCTTTAATGTGGCCTTTGGAGTTGTCACCAAATGTCACAACTCCTCCACTCTTTGGCTTTAGATCCATGAATCTACTCTTGTCTCCGGTCATATGCCTTGAGCATCCACTATCAAGGTACCATGAGTTTTGACTTTGTGCTTTGGCCTTGTAGCAATGCTCCCCCTACAAACAAAGATATTAAGCTTTTATTTTTGGTACCCAAATCATTTTGGGTCCATGAGTGTTAGCTCCCAAAACCTTGGTTCCCTTAGGAATCCAAGATGACATAGCAATAATGTTATTAGATTTTACAAGTTCCTTAGGAACCCATACACTTCTAATTTTTTTAGTTCTTCTATGTCTAGGAAGACTACCTTGTTTGTAGTTATTAGTCCTTTTCTTAAGTTGGTTTGTTTTAGAAGATTCACCAATTTCATGCTTCACACTACCAACATTTTTAAAGGACTCCTTGAGGTTGTTAAGCTCATCTAACACCTTTTGGTGTTCACTATTACATTGAGATAAAAGATTATTAAGATCAACATTTTCATCTTGAAAAAATTTTAGTTCATCTTTCAACCCTAATATCTTTTTCTCAAATTTCGAATTAGCTTGAGAGAGTGAGTCATTTTTCTCATTTAGTTCCAAAATGATTGATGTGACCACAACCAGCAAGAATTCCAATGAATTTCTTAGAGGTCCTATGACTCGTGCAAGAGCTAAAATGATTCAAGATGCTATGGAAAGTTTGCTTTGCCAATGCTGGAAAATGAATGAAGAAATGACAGCAACAATTAGATCTTGCAACGTTTTGAGTTTGTTGGAAAGTTGAAATAAGTTGCATAAGAATTTGCATGAGTAGTTGCATAATAGTTCATTCATTCCATGAGAATAAATATGCTTGTTTATGCATTTATGCAAGCACTTCATTTATGAAAATACTTCACTTATGTATGTGTTTCATTTAAGCATGTAGGTTCATTAATTAAACTAGTTCATTCATTGAACTTGTTCAACTAATTCTTTAAGTTTGCATAACATTTTTATCATATTTTGATTAATATTTTATGTGTTTTTAGTGTCATTATACGTTGGGATTAAGATGGAAACAATTGAAGACTTTTCATCTTCTTCAAGGAGACATGCCATCTTTATCACCATTCAAAGAGAGAGTCTTTTTGAATTCCATGGGGGATGAAGCATTTAGAAGAATTTATTATGCTTTTATTCAGCCAATAAAGTTGAGAAATAAAGAAAGGAAGTGGAAGAGACACATACACTTAGATGCAAACATGGGCAGATTCATTCCAAGTCATCTACATGCACTTTTAAGAGCCAAGCAAGTGGAATATCAAAGGATCCATCACTTGGACGTGTATAAGTCTTCATTCAAGCCTTATTATGTCCAAATTCATTCTAAATTACACAAATGGCCAGCCACACTTGATAGGATTGAAGACAAACCATTGAATGTCATAAATTAGAGCCTTAATGCATTGTTTTGTCCATTCAAATTCTAGGCTGCCATGTACTATAAATAGGATGCTCATTTGCCTTTGTAGGGGACCTTTTTTTTGGATGAAAATATATGAGAGTGTTTTCTTCATTGTTCTTTAAGAACTTTATCGGCTTTCAAGCTAGTCTTGTGGCAAATTTTCCCTTTTCATTCCATTCTATTTATAGCGTTGGTTCCTAGCTTTCTAGCTAGCGGGTCACGTTCCACCATTCCACCATCACTTCCATTTGATTATATTGTTGGTTCTTAGCTCAATTATAGCTAAAGGGTCACAATCCAACCTTCTTCCATCATTTCACAAAGGGTAAGAACGTGTAAGGTTTGGGTCAACATTCACTATCTTGTTGGTTCTTCCTTGTTCCACACCGATTCTATTCCATATATCCATATCAACTTCTATCCATTTTCCCCTTACATTTATCTTTCAAACCATAATCACCAACCATTCCAGCACCTATTAAAACAACAACTTTCACCATCTTCATTACATATACATCACTTCCAGACTCAAGTTTCAAGTTTGCAACTTCATACTAAAATCACGATCGGGCAACATCACATACGAATTCGGTCATCACACAACCGGAAACGTATCATTTGGCATCAGAGCTATTTTGATTCAGTAAGTTAAGTGTTTCTCTCTCCCGGTAAGTATAAAAAAAAAAGGAAGTTTGGTTGTTGTTGGTATTACTCAATTCAGCAAATTATTATTTCCTATTGCCTTGTTATTTTCTAATCATTCTACTTTTCTACCTATAGCCTTTTTTTCTAAACCCTTTCTTCCAGCCAATTTCCACAAGCAAACTTGTTATGCCTTGAGTAAGTTCTCTAAGGACTTTGATAGGAGAACAAGAGCGGTAAAAGGAAAGATTGCACATCAAGGGTAAAAGCCATCCCGAGTGAAACACGAGTGTGAGTGTTTTCCTTGGAGTGTAACGGTGAGAATTTGTGCTAGTGAGGTTTATTAGTTAATCATGTCTCAAGATTCCGTGAGAAACACTATTGGTGCTAATAACAATGTTAACATAGATGCAACTAACTCCAATCTTCAAGATATTATCTGAGAGATGGACAGGTTGTTGCAACAAAGGTTGGGGCCGATGCAAGAACGATTAGATCATTTGGAGGAAAGATCTCAACGAAGGCATAATTCAGATCACGAGGAAGAGTATGAGGGAGAGATGGATGAAGAACTCATAGACGAGCGAGCCTCCCAACAAAGTTTGAGGCGTCGAGAACCTAGGTACCAAAGAGCTCGACCAAGAGTTGATGATAATCTTAGCAACATCAAAATAACCATTCCTTCTTTCCAAGGAAGAACGAATCCTGAAGCTTATCTTGCATGGGAAAAAAAGTTGAGCACATCTTTGAGTGCCACAACTACTCCGAGCTTAAGAAGGTAAAACTTGCAGCCATTGAATTTACAGATTATGCACTAATATGGTGGGATCAGTTGACATCTAGCAGGAGACACAATGGTGAACATCCAATTTCTACTTGGAATGAGATGAAGGCCGTTATGCGTAGGAGGTTCGTTCCAACTCACTATCATAGGGAGTTGTTCAACAAGCTTCAAAATCTCACCCAAGGCAACCGTACTGTTGAGGATTACTTCAAAGAGATGGAAGTAGCCATGATCCGAGCCAACATTGATGAGGATAGAGAAGCCACCATGGCCAGATTTCTATCCGGCCTTGATCCTAATATTGCGGCCACTGTTGAGTTGCAACATTATGTGGAGATCGAAGACATGGTTCATATGGCCATGAAGGTCGAGAGGCAACTCGTGCCTATGGAGGCTCTTCTTCTAAATGGGGGCAGGGTACCTACAAACAGAAGGCATCCTTTACGCCTAATGAATGAAGCGTTCCAACAAAGAGTGCCAAACCCATTGCGGAAACTAGTAAGGGAAAGAGCACCGCTATGCCAGTTCGATCCCGTGATGTGCAATGCTTCAAATGCTTGGGGCGAGGTCACATTGCTAGCCAATGTCCAAATCGCAACACAATGCTCATTCGAGAAGATGGAGAGATCGAAACTGACCAAGAGGAGGAAGAAGATGATGTTCCTATCCAAGAAGAAGAAGAGATGGAACATGCTGTAGATGGTGAGGTTCTTGTTGTGAAAAGAAGCCTAAGCGTGCAAGCCATAAAAGGAGAAGATCAACGCGAGAACATCTTCCATACTCGCTTTCATGTAAACGAAAAGGTATGCTTTGTCATTATTGATAGAGGAAGTTGTACTAATGTTGCTAGTACTTTGATGGTAGAGAAGCTTAGATTGGCAACAACAAAGCATCCTCATCCTTACAAGCTACAATGGCTCAATGATGGGGGAGAACTCAAAGTCACCAAGCAAGTTCTTGTGCCATTTTCCATTGGAAAATACAAAGACAAGGTGTTGTGTGATGTTGTACCAATGCACGCTAGCCATATCTTGTTGGGGAGACCGTGGCAATTTGACAAAAAGTCTATACATGATGGTTATACCAATCGTTACACTTTCACCCAACCAAAAAGATCATTTTAGCCCCTCTTTCACCAAAACAAGTCCATGAAGACCAAATCCACTTGAGAGAGAGTTTCAAAACAGCCAAAGAGAAAGAAAAAGAGTTTAAATCCAAAGAGAGTGACAAAAATGAGGGAAAACAAACCATTCTTTTTGCAAGAGAGAAATAGATCAAAAAAAGTTTGCTTTCAGAGAAATGGGCACTTGTACTCATGTACAAGGAAAATCTTTTGAACACTAATGATCTTGATCATGGTTTGCCATCTTTTATTGTCTCTTTATTGCAGGAATTTGAAGATTTGTTTCCGGAGGAGATTCCGAATGGGCTTCCACCAATTTGAGGAATAGAGCATCAAATTGATTTCATTCCCGGAGCCATCATTCCAAATCGACCAGTATATAGAAGCAATCCGGAAGAAACTAAGGAGTTGCAAAGACAAGTATCCGAGTTAATGGAAAAAGGCTATGTGAGAGAGAGCCTTAGTCCATGTGCCATGCCGGTTTTACTTGTACCTAAGAATGATGGAACTTGGCATATGTGTGTGGACTGTCGAGCAGTGAACAAGATAACGGTAAAGTATCGTCATCCTATTCCTAGATTAGATGATATGCTTGATGAATTAAATGGTTCTAACATCTTTTCTAAGATTGATCTTAAGAGTGGGTACCACCAAATAAGAATGCGAGAAGGAGATGAGTGGAAGACAGCATTCAAAACCAAGCAAGGTTTGTATGAGTGGTTGGTTATGCCATTTGGCTTAACTAATGCACCAAGTACATTCATGAGGTTAATGAATCATATACTTCGACCATTCTTGGGTAAGTTTTGTGTGGTGTATTTTGATGACATACTTGTGTATAGCCAAACTTTGAATGATCATGCTCAACATTTAAGGTTAGTATTGGATGTTTTGCGAAAAGAAAAATTGTATGCTAACCTACAAAAATGTACATTTTGCGCTAACAAAGTTGTGTTCTTAGGTTTTGTTGTTAGTTCAAAGGGTTTGGAGGTTGATCAAGAAAAGATTAAAGCAATTGAGGAATGGCCGAGACCTACTAACATTAGTCAAGTGAGAAGTTTTCATGGACTTGCTAGTTTCTATCGCCGGTTTGTTCCCAATTTCAGCACCATAGCCGCACCTTTGACCGGAGTTATCAAAAAGAACTCTAGGTTCTTTTGGGGAGACGAACAAGAGAAGTCTTTTTGTTTGATTAAACAACTTTTAACCAATGCACCCTTATTATCTTTACCTGATTTTGATAAAGTTTTTGAAATTGAATGTGATGCATCAGGTTTAGGAGTTGGAGCTGTATTATCTCAAGAAGGACGTCTTATTGCATATTTCAGTGAGAAATTGAGTGAAGCAACTCTAAATTATTCAACTTATGACAAGGAGATGTATGCTCTCATAAGGGCATTAGAAACGTGGCAACACTATCTATGGCCTAAGGAGTTTATCATCCACACGGATCATGAGGCGCTGAAACACTTGAAGGGACAACACAAGCTTAATAAGAGACATATGAGAAGTTTATGAATCTGATTATGATTTTGGTGAAATTTACAAAGCTTGTGAAAAAGGAACATATGAGAAGTTTTGTAGGGTTGAAGGCTATCTTTTCAAGGAAGGAAAGCTTTGTATCCCTCAAGGATCCATTAGAGAATCGCTTATCAAAGAGGCCCATTGTGGAGGACTAATGGGACACTTTGGAGTGGCCAAAATGCACTCTATATTGCAAGAACATTTGCATTGGCCAAAGATGAAACGAGACGTGGAGAAGTGGTGTGAGCATTGCATCACATGTAAGAAGGCAAAGTCCAAAGTCATGCCCCATGGACTTTACACACCATTACCAATTCCAAATGCTCCATGAGAGGATATTTCCATGGATTTTGTGCTAGGACTTCCACGCACAAGGAATAACAAAGATTCCATTTTTGTTGTAGTAGATAGATTCTAAAAAATGGCTCATTTCATTCCATGCAACAAGACTAATGATGCTTCCCATATTGCTTATTTGTTTTTTAGGGAAGTTGTGAGATTACATGGAGTTCCAAGAACTATTGTGTCTGATCGAGATGTGAAGTTCTTGAGTCACTTTTGGAGGACGCTATGGAGTAAGATTGGAACAAAGCTGTTGTTTTCTACAACTTGTCATCCACAAACGGATGGCCAAACTGAAGTTGTCAATCGTGTATTGTCCATGCTTCTTAGGACAATTATACGCAAGAATCTAAGGACTTGGGAAGAGGACTTGCCACATGTTGAGTTTGCATACAATCGCTCCATGCATTCCGCCACTAAATGTTCTCCATTTGAAGTGGTATATCGTTTCAATCCTTTGACCCCAATTGATTTGCTTCCTTTGCCTATTGATCAATTCAAAAATAAGGATGGGCAAAATAGAGCTGAATTTGTGAAGAAGCTTCACCAACAAGTGCGGGAGAACATTGAGAGGAGAACAAAGCAATATGAGCAGCAAGCTAACAAAGGGAGGAAACGAATAACTTTTGAACCCGGAGATTGGGTTTGGTTGCACTTGAGGAAAGAGAGGTTTCCAGCCCAACGCAAATCGAAACTTATGCCTCGAGGAGATGGTCCTTTCCAAGTGGTCAAGAGGATTAATGATAATGCTTATCAAATAGACCTTCCAGTGAGTATAATGTGAGTGCTGCTTTCAATGTTGTTGATCTATCTCCTTATGATGCAGGTGACGATTTGGGGGCAAATCGCTTTCAAGAGGGAGGAACTGATGTGACCACAACCAGCAAGAATTCCAATGAATTTCCTAGAGGTCCTATGACTCGTGCAAGAGCTAAAATGATTCAAGATGCTGTGGAAAGTTTGCTTTGCCAATGCTGGAAAATGAATGAAGAAATGACAGCAACAATTAGATCTTGCAACATTTTGAGTTTGTTGGAAAGTTGAAATAAGTTGCATAAGAATTTGCATGAGTAGTTGCATAAGAATTTGCATGAGTAGTTGCATAATAGTTCATTCATTCCATGAGAATAAATATGCTTGTTTATGCATTTATGCAAACACTTCATTTATGAAAATACTTCACTTATGTATGTGTTTCATTTAAGCATGTAGGTTCATTAATTAAACTAGTTCATTCATTGAACTTGTTCAATTAATTCTTTAAGTTTGCATAACATTTTTATCATATTTTGATTAATATTTTATGTGTTTTTAGTGTCATTATACGTTGGGATTAAGATGGAAAAAATTGAAGACTTTTCATCTTCTTCAAGGAGACATGCCATCTTTATCACCATTCAAAGAGAGAGTCTTTTTGAATTCCATGGGGGATGAAGCATTTAGAAGACTTTATTATGCTTTTATTCAGCCAATAAAGTTGAGAAATAAAGAAAGGAAGTGGAAGAGACACATACACTTAGATGCAAACATGGGCAGATTCATTCTAAGTCATCTACATGCACTTTTAAGAGCCAAGCAAGTGGAATATCAAAGGATCCATCACTTGGACGTGTATAAGTCTTCATTCAAGCCTTATTATGTCCAAATTCATTCTAAATTACACAAATGGCTAGCCACACTTGATAGGATTGAAGACAAACCATTGAATGTCATAAATTGGAGCCTTAATGCATTGTTTTGTCCATTCAAATTCTAGGCTGCCATGTACTATAAATAGGATGCTCATTTGCCTTTGTAGGGGACCTTTTTTTTGGATGAAAATATATGAGAGTGTTTTCTTCATTGTTCTTTAAGAACTTTATCGGCTTTCAAGCTAGTCTTGTGGCAAATTTTCCCTTTTCATTCCATTCTATTTATAGCGTTGGTTCCTAGCTTTCTAGCTAGCGGGTCACGTTCCACCATTCCACCATCACTTCCATTTGATTATATTGTTGGTTCTTAGCTCAATTATAGCTAAAGGGTCACAATCCAACCTTCTTCCATCATTTCACAAAGGGTAAGAACGTGTAAGGTTTGGGTCAACATTCACTATCTTGTTGGTTCTTCCTTGTTCCACACCGATTCTATTCCATATATCCATATCAACTTCTATCCATTTTTTCCCTTACATTTATCTTTCAAACCATAATCACCAACCATTCCAGCACCTATTAAAACAACAACTTTCACCATCTTCATTACATATACATCACTTCCAGACTCAAGTTTCAAGTTTGCAACTTCATACTAGAATCACGATCGGGCAACATCACATACGAATTCGGTCATCACACAACCGGATACGTATTCCAAAATGATTTTCTTATTCCTAATGACCGACTCCTTATATTTCTCAACTAATTCATCATAGACCTCTTGTAAATCATCATATGCATCATTTAATTCATCATATAAAATCTAAAGATGATGAGTTAGAGGTTACCATGGAGGAATCTTCCTCAAGTGCCATGAGGCAAAGGTTGGCCACTTCTTGTTCATCATCCTCCGATGACTCCTCATCACTCCAAGTAGCAAGCTTGACTTTGAGCTTCTTCTTCTTCTCAAAGTCCTTCTTCTTGAGTTGAGGGCACTCCGAACGTATGTGACCGGGTTTATTGCACTTAAAGCAAATGATTTGATCCATTGCTTCTTCTTTTTTCTTACCTTTGAAGTCCATTTTTCTTTGGATTTTTCTTCCCCGGTTGGACCTCATAAAGCGTGAGAATCGTTTGGCTATCATAGCCAATTCTTCTAGCTCATCCTCCTCACTAGAAGAGCTCTCCTCAAATAATGAAGCTTTGAGAGTTATTCCCATCTTCTTCTTCTTTTCAACCTCTAGCTTTTTTACTCTCTTCTCTTCTTTCTTCTTCTCTTCTTCCCTTCCTTGCTTCATAATCTCATGTGTAAGGAGAGAACCCACTAGCTCAT
Organism: Hibiscus trionum; assembly: GCA_030270665.1. Classification (NCBI taxonomy): domain Eukaryota; kingdom Viridiplantae; phylum Streptophyta; class Magnoliopsida; order Malvales; family Malvaceae; genus Hibiscus; species Hibiscus trionum. Next base: position 13,479,596 of record BSYR01000020.1, on the reverse strand, counting down.
CAAGCTTTAAAGTCTTCAAATTTTTAGCTTCTATGATTACGGTTCTCTTCCCATCCCATGATTCGGGAAGTGAATAGAGTAGCTTCCGGACAAGCTTGTCTTCCGATATTGTCTCTACAAATCCTTTGAGCCCATTGACTATGGTGGAGAACTGATCAAACATCTTGGACACCGTCTCATCGGGTTCCATCTTGAAATTTTCATAACTAAGATTGAGAATTCCAATCTTAGTTTCCTTGACGTCATTGGTTCCCTCATAGATAGTCTCAAGAGTGTCCCACACTTCTTTGGCACTCTCAATGGATGACACTTTGGAATAGATGTCCGGACCGAATGAACAAAAGAGCATGTGGAGAGCTTTGTCATTTATTTGAATCTTTCTCCTTTCTTCTTCACTCATCTCCACCTTTTTCTTCAAAACCATCTTGCCTTCACTATCTTGCTTCAATGGAATGTAGGGGCCATCTTCAATCACATCCCAAACCAAGTAGTCATTGGACTTGATGAAGAGCCTCATTCTATTCTTCCAAAACGGATAGTTGTCACCATTGAAGAAGGGTGGCTTTGTAGTGGATTGAGAATCATACATGCTCGAAACGAAGGTTGAAGCCATCTCTTGATTTTTGGATGATCACAATCTTCCTAGGAACTCCTCTTGTGGTTGTTAATCCTCAAAGAGGTAGGCTCTGATACCAATTGTTGAGTGGATCGAATGATCGAAATGAACTAAGAGGGGGGTGAATTGGATTTTTAAAGGTTTAGGTGGTGGAAATTGCAAATTAAAAAGATAGACAAGGAATTTTAGAGTGGTTCAAGTTCCAAATGAACTCTACATTCACTACCTTAGCTTCACTAAGTATTTGCAACAATTCCACTAATTGCTCTTCCCTTTTTCTAGGCTAAGGAGGTAACCCCTACAATTTTCGGTTAAATTTTCTACCCAAAATTTAACCCAAACCTCACACAAATAGAACAAAGATTTTGTTGGCTAAGAAAGTATCTCTCAATACAAATTATAGCCCAATTACAAGCACTCAACCCAATTGAAATGATAAGAATGAAAAATACAATTGGGGTTTCTAGACAATATTGGGATTTAGGCACAAATGCTTGGATTTGATGTTTGGATGTTTTCTTTTGGATCAATAATTGTTGCTAGAGCTTTTTGAGGTCCCTTTTATACCTTCTCATTGATTTCTAGCCGTTGTGGTTGTTGCATTCATAAATAGAGCCGTTGGGAGTGTTATCTCACCTCTATAAATGCAGTCTGCAACCACCCGTTTCGAAATGCCCGACCCTGTTTCGAAACGGACCAAAATAGAAAGAGTCGTTGGGGTGCATTTAAGAGCCCGTATCGAAACGATCTTACCCGTTTCGAAACACTTTTGCCACTGTCAAGGGTCGTTTCGAAACGGCTTGAACTCGTTTCGAAACGCCTTAACGGTTTCTTGAAAATCAGTTAAAAACTTGCAACGACCATATTTTTCAAATTAAATGAAGAACCGTTTCGAAACACTTGATGTCGTTTCGATACGGGTTCTCTATGTTCTAAAGCCGTTTCGATACTTGTTTCGAAACATGGGTTGGCAGTGTTGAAAACGTTTCGATACTTGTTTCGAAACATAGGTTGACAGTTTCAAAAACCGTTTCGAAACGCCTTAGGCCGTTTCGAAACAGGGACTCGAAAAATACTGTTTCGACTTTAAGAACACTTAGAAAATATTTGGAAAGCTTAGTTTTTAACTTAGGCATATTCTTTAAATCATATGGGGATGTTTGAGGACTTAAAAATTCGTTTTGACATTTTCAATTTAGTCCTTAGGTTCTTTAGTTATATCAAAATTAAAATATCGGTTTCACATGTTGAAATCTGAATATTTAACGGTGAAAGATCCTCTTATTTCTTGAAATAATCTAAAAGAACGATATGACCATCAGAAACTATTATTCTACCTAAAGCTCAATATGGTTGGTTGTGTCTAAGATTGCAAGATTTTAAATTAGTAAGCGAGTATAACTCTGTTATGTTTCGAAATACTTCACAATTGAAGTTATGTGGTCAAAATATTACTGATGAGGATATGTTAGAAAAAAACATACTCCACTTTTCACGCAAATAATGTTGTCCTCAGACACAATATCGTGAAAAATGTTTTAAAGACCCACTAGCTCCATTTCATTCCCTGAAGTGAATGTGAGATTTTATAATAGAAAAAAATGTCACATTAGTAGTTATGGTCATGGTCAAGGCTATGGAGATAGACATTGTGGTCATTTTAAGAATACTTATACACACTAGAAATTAGATTATAAGGATGACAAGAATGATAGAGATCATATTAAAATTTTTATGTTATCAATGTGATGGTACAAACCATTGATCTTGTACTTGTCAAACGCCGAAGCATTATGGACCATTACCCACAATCATGAATGATAAAGGGAAAAAATATAAACAAATTTTGTTTACGAAAATGACAAAAATAATTATGGCGTTGTTGATCCAACTCAATTTGATATTGTTGATTTCCTCTTAACCATTGAAAGGAATAATTCACCATTTATTTTGTTTACTTATAACCTCTAAAGAAAATAATTGATCTTTTACTTTATTTTGCTTTATGTTAATATTTTACATATTATTTATTTATGTTTTATATTATATTTTAATATTTTAAACATTTATTTATTATCTTTTGAAGAATATGATTACTTTCGAAATAAAATATACAATAAATTGTGTCGATTTATGCTTAGCAGACAGTGCAAGTACTCATATTATACTTAAGCATAAGAACTATTTTTCCCATTTAAATGTAAGGGGTAGATACTTGATTTGATATGTGCTATATTTAAGATTTTTCATTCTCTGAAGTGAATGGTACAAAGCACATTTTTTTCATTCCTCGAAGTAAATGAAACAAATCACATATTAAAATGTGCATAATTATACATATTTTCCCATTTAAAATGCAAGCGAATAATGTGATTACTATATCCGAAAGTACTCATATCATAGAAGGCTTTGAAAGAGCGAATATGTTATTGCCAAGTACAACTTAATTTCATATTTACAATGCGTTATACTCGTCAAAGTTACAAAGAGATTTATTGGATTTTAAAGATATTCATAGAAATAAATAACATATTGAGACTGTTAGTTAAGGGGAAGTTGGTTATCTCTATATTACGAGTATAATCCAAGGCAATAAAAATTTTTTGACAAAATTATATGCACTGTCATTCGGATTGTACTACACAAAAATTAATACAAATTGAAGCTCATGCTATTGTAAACCAGAAGCTTACTATTAACTTTATTATTTGGCATGATCGGTTAGGTCATCCCCGTTCAATTACGATGCGAAAAGCTATTGATACTTCATGGGGTTATTCATTGAAGAATTGATAGATTCTTCAAAGTAATATTTTTCATGTGATGCTTGCTCTCAAGGCAAATTGATTATTCAACCATCACTAGCTAAGATAAATTATGAATCTATTAATTTTCTAAAACGGATACAGGATGACATATATGGGCCCATACACCCTTCTTATAGTTTATCTAGATATTTTACGGTTTTAATCGATACATCGACTAGATGGTCATATGTATCTTTATTATCAGATTACCATATAAAGACAAATTATCTTCATAATGCTGGTGACATGCCATTTTATATGTAGCATCACTAATTCACATCAAGTCAACAAATTATCATAAGTTCTCCCCCATTACATATGGCTTTTTGGTCATGAATCAAATATTTCTCGTCTTATAATTTTGGGTGCGCGGTATATATTCTAATTGCTCCACCACAACGCACAAAGATGAGTATTCAAAGAAGGTTGAGAATATGTCACATTTGAATCCCCATCGATAATTAAATATATGAACTTTTGATGGGCAATTCATTTACAGTTCGATTTGCTGACTGTCATTTTAATGAGCCAGTTTTCCCAACATTAGAGGGAGAAAATTAAATAGCTTGGTAAAGAAATAAGTTAAAATGAATTATCATTATGATTCACGTACTCAACAATGTGAACTATAAAAGATAATTCATTTATAAAACTTAACAAATCATTTGCCAAATGATTTTACTGACCCTAAAAGAGTGACTAAGTTACATATACCAGCTATGAATGCTCCGATTAAATTTGATGTCCCAGAAGGAAAAACTCTAGTTGTTAATGAGTCTAACTTACGCCTGTAGCGTGGTAGACAAGTAGGTTCTAAAGATAAAATTCCTCGAAAAAGAAAAGAAGTTACATCTTGCGATGGTCCGATTGAGGAATCAACGAATTATGAAAGATCTCGATAAGAGATTAAAAGGTCTCTAGAAGAGACAATAGACATGACTCAGGTACTTGATAATGATGAGATTTCAATAAAATATGTCATGTCTGGTAACAAGTGGAACCGAAATCAAATCGATGTCGATAATACATTTGCATACAATATAACACTAGAGATTTTGATGTGGATCATGAACCATTTTCAATTGGACAATGTAAACAAAGAAATGATTGGCCAAAATAGAAAGAGGCAATTGAGGCGAAACTAAAATCTCTTTCAAGAGAGAAGTATTTGTGAGATATAAATGGGTCTTTGTAAGAAAGAGAAATCAAAAGGGGGAAACCACGAGATATAAGTTATGTAATACTTGTATTTTGTCTGAGTACCCATATATATAATTCAATATAAATAAAGCTAAAATAAATACTAAATAAATAAATAAAAACTTCAAAGTCCAAAATACATTTAAAATGTCCATTATTAGAGTTCATTTTTATACAAAACCCAAATTACACTAAAAGCCCAAATTCACAAATAAATGCATGTTTTCAGTCTCAAAGCTGGTGCAGCCCAAAGAAACACATTTGTGTTTTTTTGGCCCGTCAAAACACACATGGCGAGCCAGGATTGGCCAACAAGCCTTCACACAGATTATTCCTCTCGACTGGATCCAATTGGCCTCGATGATGTCATCGCTGACATCTGGTATAAATAGAGAGAGAAATAATTATGGGGCAATAATTGCACAATTATTGGAGCCTTAATTAAGGAGAGAGAGAAGAAATCGAAAAGCCTCACCAGAAGCTGAAGAGACGTGGGAATCGAACGCTTACATCGTCGACCGAAGCACCGTGTCGTTGCCTGAGCTCGCCAAAAGGTAGCTCATCTTCTCTCTTTTCGTATTTCTGCATAAAAAATACTAAATTAATCATATCTAAGCCTAAAATTAGAAAAATAGTAACTAAAAACAAAAACTAAAACCTAGATCTAGGAAAATCAAAACAAGATTCGAAGCTTATCTAAGATTTGCGGAGTTTTTATTGGCGTTTGTGAAGCTTCAAAGCTTTCGACGGAGTCGAAAAGGTAGTTTTAGGGTTCAGTTTTTGGGTAGATAGTCTAGGACTGAGTGAAGGTGGTCGATTCTAATGAATTCAGGACTAGTTTAGGGTTTAGGCTTGAAAATTGAGGAAAAATAAAGTTTTTTGGGATTTTTCGACGGTGGAAGACGATGGCCGGAAATCACCTTGCGGCGATGATCAGTCACCGGATTTAGAACAGGGACGATGAGAATGACATGGTTCATCGAAGAAGGTGATCAGACAATTTCCAGTGATCGAAAAAAGGAAAGAGATGGCCAGAGACAACAATCGATGACCGGTGTCACCTCCAACGGCTGACAAACAGTCTGGAGTAGTGGAGTGATGGTGGCCAAAGATCAAATGGGTAAAAGATGGAAAGTTCATATAGTGTTCTTGAGTTTTTGGGATTTTGATCTTCAAATATGGAAAATAAATGAATTTTTAGGGTTTATGGGGATTAAACACGGAAAAATGGATGAACTGGTGATGAATTTGGATAAAAATGGGGTTTCAATCCATTTGGGCATGAGTTTCTGGGCAACGGGTTGTTTGTGGTCAGAGAAAAAATAGGAAGAGAGAGGATTGTGAGAGAGGGAGTTTGGGTCATGTAGAACTAATGTTTTGATATAATATTTGAAAAATATTTTGGACTAATTTAAAAAGAATTTAAAAACATTTCTAAAGTCCAAACATCTTGAAATTATGTTTTGGAAGTTTTTAAATGGTTTTTAATGTGTTTCAAAGGCCAAATTTCTCAAAAACCATAGGGCGTTTCGAAACACCATAGGGCGTTTCGAAACAGGGGGATTCCAGTGGCAAAACGTTTCGATACTCGTATCGAAACGGGCCAAGCGTTCCGAAACGGTATAGGCCGTTTCGATACGCCTACGTGGCAACGACCCTAACGGCTATAAACCCCAACGGCTCTTTCCCAATTAATATTCAAAATGCAGGCGTTTCGAAACAGGATTGAGGCGTTCCGATACGCGTTCCGAAACGGCTATAGGGTGTTCCGAAACGGGTACCCCGACAGGCTGCAACGGTTATATCTATAAAGAAGGCGTTCCGAAACGGGCTTCAAGCGTTCCGAAACGGGTAGCAGCTGAATTGCATTTTGGAGGAAATTAAAGTCTTCAAACGGCTATATTTTGATCCCAACGGCCATAAACGGCTACATACTCAATTTGGAGTATAAATAAGACCTCCAAGCATCAAGATTGATAAGAGCTTAAATTGTTACAACATTATGAGTGAAAAACTTGTCTAGAGCTTAAATCGTTTATTTCTTGCTTAGACAACACTTGTGAGCTTACATTGTTAAATTTGCTCAAGTGTCTTAGGTTTTGGGTGAGTGCTTCATTGTGCAAACAAAACACCTATTAGAGGGTTCAAGTTTGCTTCTTTGTTTATCTCTTTGTAAGAGAGGGGTTCCTTCAAGCTTTGGGTAGAAAGCTTCGAGGGTTTTGATCAAGGCTTTGGGTAGAAGCTTGATCGTTGTAAAGGGTTTCCTCCTGATCCTAGAAAAGGGGACGAATCAATTAGTGGATTGATTGCGAAATCCTTAGTAGGAAGCTAAGGTAGTGGATGTAGACCTTGGTTAGAAGGTTGAACCACTATAAATCATTGTGTATTTATTCTTTCTAGCTTCCTAAACCCTTCCACCCAAAAATCCACCTCTCCACCACTTGGCGAGCAAGAACGGTTGATCGAATCGAGCACCGAAAAACCCAACAATTGGTATCAGAGCTTGGCTCAATCGAAGGGGATTCACATCCTATTGAGAAGATCCGGCAAGCTCGATCAACATTTCATCAACCGGCTCAAAATGTCGCAATCCATCAACATAGCGCCTTTCTTCGACGGAAATCACTATGCCCATTGGAAGACAAAGATGAAATTCTTCTTGAAGGCAAATGATTACAAACTATGGGACATAGTTGAAGATGGTCCGTTCGTGCCTCAAGGAAGCAAAGCGGAATGGAGTGCCAACGATCGCAAGAAGATGGAGCTAAATTGTAGAGCCTTGCACATGCTTTTTTGTGCATTTGGCCCAACCATCTATGAGAAGATGTCTTCTTGTGAAAGTGCCAAGGAGGTATGGGACAAGCTTGAAGTCACATACGAGGGGACTAATGAAGTCAAGGAGACCAAGATTGGACTCCTAACCTTAGAGTATGAGAACTTCAAAATGGATCCGGAAGAAAACATCGAGAAGATGTTTGATAGATTCTCCACCATCACCAATGGTCTTAAAGGCTATGGAGAAGCCATCCCGGAGGAGAAGCTTGTTCGAAAGCTCATCTACTCACTTCCCGAGTCTTGGGACTCAAAGAGGACCGCCATCATCGAAGCCAAAAATTTGAAAACTTTGAAGCTTGATGAACTCATGGGGTCTCTCCTTACTCATCAAATCATGAAGAAAAATAAAGAGGATGAGAAAAAGAGGGAAGCAATTAGAGCTATGGGAGAGAAGAAACTCAAGAGTATTGGCATCAATGTAAATGCCATTGCTCTAAAATCCTCCACAAGTCATCATGTAGATTCAAGTGAGGAGGATAGTGAAGATGAAGAGATGGTCCATCTCTTCAACAAATTCACCCGGTTCATGAAGAACAAAATGGAAAAATCCAAGCATGAATCGAGGAAGAAGATGAAGGATTCCCACAAATCCAAAAAGAAGGGATCATCTTCAAAACAAGCATATGTGGCCACTTGGAGTGATGAAGACTCCACCGATAATGAAGTAGCCCACCTATGCATGATGGCCCTCAGTGAGGGGGAGGTAACTTCTAACTCATCTATTTCAAATTCGTATACATTTGATGAGTTACAAGAAGCCTACGATGAATTGGTTTTTGAATTCAAGGCTTCATTTTCGAAAAATAAAAAATTGATTTCAAAGTTGAAAACCGAAAATGATTTGCTTTCTAAAACCAATTTAGAGTTTGAAGCAAAAATAAAAAATTTTGAGCTTAAAGTTTTAAACCTACAAAATTTGCTTCAAACGATGGAAAGAGATCATCAAAAAGAAGTCGATGATCTCAAAAAGGAAAAAGATTTGATTTCCAAAGAACTTGAAAAGAAAAACAATTTTGGAAAATCAAATTTTTATGTAAGACAATCTAGTGCCCCTAGATTTTTAAATGGAAAATGTTTTAGAAGTGTTTGGGTCCCAAAAGGACTAACCACTTCAACTAAAAGGGATGAAATTGAAAAATGGATTCCTAAGGGGACTAAATTTTGTGCTACTAACGTCTATGGATCCAAAGCAATTTGGATACCAAAAATTACTTGATTGTCTTTTGCTAGGTGTGATGGAGAATGATCAACAAGTCAAAAATTGAGGGGGAGCTCCATACACACAAGGAAGAACACTTGAAGAAGGAAGGCTTCACATCCTCCCTTGAGTTCAAGTGTGGTAAAATCTAGTTGTTTTAGTGTTTATTAATTTATTTTATTTTATGTCAACTAGATATTCATAAATGTTGAACTAACATTTTAATGATGCTTTGAGTAAGGGGGAGCCAATTTTTTTTAACCAAAATTTTAAAGTGTCAAAATTTTTTTTACCTCCTATGTTATCTTGAACATAAATGTCATTTTAAATTCTTTTTGATATAACAAAAAGGGGGAGAAATGGTTTGAAAAATTGAATTTTCAAACGAATAAGGGGGAGCTTTATTTTATTTCATATCTTAATCTCTTATTCACAATTTTAAAGTTAAAGGGGGAGAATCCCAAACAATTTTTCAAGTTGGTTTTATTATATCAAAAAGGGGGAGATTGTAGAACTAATGTTTTGATATAATATTTGAAAAATATTTTGGACTAATTTAAAAAGAATTTAAAAACATTTCTAAAGTCCAAACATCTTGAAATTATGTTTTGGAAGTTTTTAAATGGTTTTTAATGTGTTTCAAAGGCCAAATTTCTCAAAAACCATAGGGCGTTTCGAAACACCATAGGGCGTTTCGAAACAGGGGGATTCCAGTGGCAAAACGTTTCGATACTCGTATCGAAACGGGCCAAGCGTTCCGAAACGGTATAGGCCGTTTCGATACGCCTACGTGGCAACGACCCTAACGGCTATAAACCCCAACGGCTCTTTCCCAATTAATATTCAAAATGCAGGCGTTTCGAAACAGGATTGAGGCGTTCCGATACGCGTTCCGAAACGGCTATAGGGTGTTCCGAAACGGGTACCCCGACAGGCTGCAACGGTTATATCTATAAAGAAGGCGTTCCGAAACGGGCTTCAAGCGTTCCGAAACGGGTAGCAGCTGAATTGCATTTTGGAGGAAATTAAAGTCTTCAAACGGCTATATTTTGATCCCAACGGCCATAAACGGCTACATACTCAATTTGGAGTATAAATAAGACCTCCAAGCATCAAGATTGATAAGAGCTTAAATTGTTACAACATTATGAGTGAAAAACTTGTCTAGAGCTTAAATCGTTTATTTCTTGCTTAGACAACACTTGTGAGCTTACATTGTTAAATTTGCTCAAGTGTCTTAGGTTTTGGGTGAGTGCTTCATTGTGCAAACAAAACACCTATTAGAGGGTTCAAGTTTGCTTCTTTGTTTATCTCTTTGTAAGAGAGGGGTTCCTTCAAGCTTTGGGTAGAAAGCTTCGAGGGTTTTGATCAAGGCTTTGGGTAGAAGCTTGATCGTTGTAAAGGGTTTCCTCCTGATCCTAGAAAAGGGGACGAATCAATTAGTGGATTGATTGCGAAATCCTTAGTAGGAAGCTAAGGTAGTGGATGTAGACCTTGGTTAGAAGGTTGAACCACTATAAATCATTGTGTATTTATTCTTTCTAGCTTCCTAAACCCTTCCACCCAAAAATCCACCTCTCCACCACTTGGCGAGCAAGAACGGTTGATCGAATCGAGCACCGAAAAACCCAACAGGTCATATGGCCGAGTTGACTCGAAAAAGAGGGTTTTATACCCGAGTCAACACGACACTATTTTTGTGTCGGGTTGGGGTTAACCCGCGAATCTGGTTCGGTTCGGATACTGGGGTCCGCGCCCTTCTCTGCAGTTTTCGTGTTTTGGGCATTAAGTTTTGTTTTCATTTCAATTTGGCCACTGTTTCTTTGTAGTTTGGGCACCTAATTTTCAATTTAATGCAATTTAGTCTTGAAATCAGTTTAATTGCTCTTGATTAATAATTTTAATTTATTTGCTTAATTTATCTTGTATGCAAGCTTTTTAAATATGCATGTAGTATATTTATCTAGGAGAATTTAATTCACTTAGTAAAATAGGATTAGAGCCTTTTAAGACTAAGTTCTCTAATTAAATCTAAATAATTTAATAGGGGACGACATTGTAGTAAATAAATGAATGTTGAATAAGGCTTAAATGTCCAAAGTTGATTAGTTTCACATTTTAATGTGATGTTAGTCAAGGGGATATTTAAGTAAGAAATTCAATGTTTCATTTGAACATAGAAAATTGAAATCGTATGTAGTTAGTTTAATAAAATTAAATAGGATTAAATAATTAGTATCATTAATGTTATGAATATTATTACTTTTGGGTTAGATATGAGTAGTGTCCAATCATTTGGGTATTACCATAAAAGCCCCAAAATTAATAATATTCATAGAATTTTAATTAATTAATTAATGAAGACCTAATTAGGTTCTACTTAAAAATGACAAGACAATAATTGAACATGCATTAAACCTATTGTGTTGAGATACATTTTGAATATAAATTGAAGTGTCCTAATGTATTTGGAAGTTTCAAAGCTTGAATTCGTCCAAAATGTATTTTCTTACAAAAGAATATCCTCTTTCGAAATGGAATCCATTTTACAATTAAAAGATTTAATTAAATTCAAATTAATGTTTGAAATGACAAAATGCCACATGGAATTAATAAGGTACCGATAACGGGCGTTGTAGGGGTGTTAACCCTTCCCTACACTTAACCGATCTACCAAAGTGATCAGTGGCGACTCCAAAATGATTTTAAAGAATAAATAAAAGCAATTTGAATTAAAATGGGAAAACCTTAATTTCAAGATAAAATTAAAATAAAAAAAAACGATTTCTAAAACTTTAATCGCCAGGCTGTTTTTCTACAAACGGTTTTAAAAACGGCCGCGACAAGCTCTTTTGGTTGCACAAAGATTCTCACAAAGACATGAAATCGATTATGAGGAAACATATTCCTCGGTGGTGGATGCAACTACTTTTAGATTTTTTTAGTCTGACAATAAAAGACTTAGTTTCTGCCTAATGGATGTTGTTACATCCTATTTGTATGAGCCTCTTGATAATAACATTTGCATGAAACTTCTGGAATGATTTAGACTGCTAGAAGCAGTTAATTTAAGTTCTCGAGAATATTATTCAATCAAAATTGAACATATCCATTTATGGATTAAAACAATTTGGGAGCATATTGTATAATTCCCTCAGAGAATACAGAGGCTATAAGAATATTCAATTTCCCTGAGCATTTTTATTAAGAGGTTATGCTCCGGATTTGTTATTGTGTAGGTTGATGATTTGAATATCGTTGGGACTCATGAAGAGATCTCACTAACAATAAAATCCTTGTGCATCAATCGACATACATAGAAAAATGTTTAAAGAGACTTTACATGCATAACACTCATCCGTTGACCACAAAACAAAGTTGAAAATAATTGCTATGCATCAGATCTTAATTGCTCTAGAAGTACTATCTAAGTGTTACAATACCATTACCTTTAGATCTTTCAAAACTTGATGCCTCTCCAAATCATGTAAATAATTGCTATGCACGAGGCTAAACTGAAATATGTGTTTGACTAAACATATTCAGAACTATGTGAATTGCTTTCACAAGATAAGATGCAAGCTATCTTATGTAGAAATAATGTAAAATTTATATCTCAATCAAAAGGTGGATACATCAAATGTGAAAAAACAAAACATATTTCTTCAAAGTTTCGTCCCTCGCGATCTTCAGAAGAATAGTATTCGATGAATCCTTTCAAGTAGTAATTTGAAAGACATATTCACCAGTGCATAGTCTACTTCAACATTTGAAGATTATATTTAAGATTGAATTATGAAGATTCAAAAATCTTATGTGATGTTTTCATGAGAGGGAGTAAATACGATTGCATTCTTTTTTCCTTAACTGAAGTTTTGTCCTAATGGATTTTCCTGGTAAGGTCACTACTATAGAACAAGTTTTTAGTGGCGCTTTTTAGCCCTATAGCGGCATTTTTTTGCGCCGCTAAAAACACTCGCGGCGCCGCAAGAAGCTCCACATAGAGAAGCGCTGCAACAGTTAACGGTGTTTTTGTTCAATAAAAGCCGCGATAGATTTTTGTTCTTTAGCGTCGTTTGTAATTTTAAACATCGAGAATGACTCTTCTTTAACGACATTTGAGTTCACAAACGCCGGGAAAGATTTTGGCTCTGTAGCGGCATTTGTATTCTCAAACGTCGGCGATGCCTCTTCTTTAGCAGCGTTTGTAATTACAAACGTCGCCACCCTGTACTCTATAACGAAATTTTTCAGACAAACGCTGCAAAGAATGCTGCGATTTTTGTGGCGTTTTTTTCCCAAAAACGCCGCTAATACGTTGTAATAGTGGCATTTTCCTACAAACGCCGCTATACATGGATAATTTTTAGTGGAATTTTTTCAGACAAATGACTCTAAGCTTACTGCTTCTCTTTGCTACATTTATAAAACGTAAACTACCCAAATTGAACCTGTAAATAACAAAAAATCCTAATAATCAATTGCAAAAAATAAGTAAAAGCAACAAAAATAAATTCAAGTCTAACATTAAAGTGAAATATATAGTTCAATGTTAAATTAAAATGTACTTCAACATTGTTCATTTAAATTCACACATTAACGAACCTAAAATGAACTAAGATGACGAATTCTTTGGTTGGTTCTGCCTTAACGCCGCCATCATTTCTTGAAATTCTTTTTGGAGATTCTGATATGATGTTTCTCTCTCAGCTTCTCTTGCTGCTATCTCAGCTTCCCTCCTTTCTCTCTCACCTTCCCTCTCAGCTTCTCTCCTTTCTCTCCCAGCTTCCCTCTCAGCTTCTCCCCTTTCTCTCTCAGCTTCTCTCGCTTCTACCTCGGCTTGAAATTGAGTTAATTGTTGTTTTAAACGATTAACTTCTGCCTGAGAAGACTGACCCTATGATGGCATGTATTGAGACGAGTTAGATCCAAAATATTTTGTCAAGGTAACGAATGATCCTTGACAGTGAACCCAACCATATCTTTCAAGACCCAAAACATCATAAATAACATGATTTTCGATGTCATCCATATTAGCAGAACCATTAGTTCAAGCCATAGCTTCATACTCCGTCTTTTTCCCCTTAGTTTCGTATGATAATCAATTAACAATATATAACGAATTCAAACATTATTTAAAATAAAAATGTTATAATATTGATATAAATCTAGATTTTCTGTCCAATGAATATACCATAATTTCTACAGCTTCAGGAGTCATAGGAGAGCCATCTTTTTTTGTGTGTGTAATGTTGAAGAGCTTTATCCGTCCAATGCTAGTTCCAGTTGTAACTTGCTACAACGTATAATAGAAATTAATACTTATGAAAAAATAATGCATTAAAAACTAATCAATAATTAAAAAAATAATACCTCATCATTAGCTATACGAGCAAAACTCTTCAATCTGGCAGTGTGAGTAAACTTTTGTTGTTGTCTACTAGTAACTCCAATGCGCTCTCGATCCTACAATTTAAAGTTTGCATTGCGTATAAAGCTAATATTATAATGACATAATATTATTTTTTAAAGTGCATCGATCATACCACTCTTTTAGTTGAACTCTAAAACCTGACTGCATCTTCCCATTGATATCGAAAAATTCATGGTGGGACATTTTGCAACTTGTCTTGAAGGTTGAGATGATTCTTGATATATGTCTTTTTTTTCAAAAAGCTCTTATTGTCTCTCTATTTCTTTCCTAAACCATGCTTCACATAATCGTCCGAGATCTCTGTAAAAAATTTATCCTACAAATTACACAATCAAAGTAAATATTAATATTATTATTAAACTGTAAGGAATTATCTATTACAATGACATTATTACCTTAATAAGATCCAGAGCCTGATTTTTGTTACTGTTCGGCATCTGACGCCATGACTCATAATTGACCGACAAAATTGAAGCATTGCGTGCAACAATGCCTAAGTAACTGCCCAGAACACCTGCTTCTGCCTCAATGGGTTGCCCGACGTCGTTTCTTGAAACTTTCACGCGATCCCCGACAAAAAGATTGTATAAATCATTCAATATCGTGCGCCCTTTAGTCTTGTGTCATCGACCATTTCCGGATATATAAGAAATAATCAGTAATATTTTTAAAATCAAGTTAATAATAACAAACAACTAGTGTTTAAATAAAATTTTGAACATTACCTTCAATCTATACATTTTCAACTTAATTTCATCATCATTTGTTACTTCCTCCTCTCTTGGAACTTGAACAATCCGCAGATCACTTAATTTCCTCCTAGGCATAATATCTGCAATAAACAAAAAAACAATTTTAATAACTAGAGACAACAATACTATTAATGTATGTATTCGACAGCAAGTTAGAAGTAATAATATTATAAATTAATAAGTTAAGATATAATTCTTACTACATTTTATGCAGTCAGTTTTCATTAAAGTCCTCATCCATTTCCTCCCGAACTCATTGGAATTGTGAAGTAGAACTAGGGATTGTTCCATCTAAGTTTTGTGCTGCAAAAAGCAAAGTTTCTGATCTTGTTTTAATGTCATCTCTACTTCCATCCTCGATGTCTATCAAGTCTCTAGGGGTGTTACGGAGTACAACATATCAACCCTCTCTCATTGGATCACGGCAATAAAAAATTGTTTGACTTGAGAAAGAAATACATATTGTTCGTCCATCAATTGTTGACTTGTGTGAATTAATCGAGAGAAGTTCACCATTGTAAAACCAAATTGATCTCTTTTAATGCCTCGAGTAGTATTTACAATAGCCCAGTCACAACGAAATAACACAACCTTATGTTTACCATAATAATCCAACTCAATAATATCTGTAAGAATTCCATAATATTCTGCATCTCCCTCCACGGGATGATTGTCCTTAGTACTAGCATAACTGGTAGTTGAAGAAGTAACAACTACTCCACAATTTTGTGTCCTCCTTAATCTTTCCCGAGACTTCATTTGGAACCTAAACCCGTTAATGAGAAAGGCATTATATCTTTTAGCAATTCTATTCGGACCTTGAGAAAGCCATTTAACCTCTTCACTAACTTCTCTCCTACCCTAAACCTATTACACGTAAAAGGTGAATTAGTAAAACATGAAAATTTATTAGGTACATGTTGTACAAAGATTTAGTTGCTTACCGTCTTTCCTAACCAGTCATGAAAAGTTTCTATGAACAACTTATGAATCTCTTGTTGATGTAATCTTCGGGAGCATAATTGAGATTGCAACTCTTCTTTAAACTCACTATAAAGTAAGTTATGTGGTTAAAGAATGAGAAATATAAAAGATGAAGTGAATACATTATAATTTATATAAACTTACGTGCGTAAGGGCTCTATCGAGTCATGATGGAAAAGAACATATCAATGTGCTTGTACCCAAAACTTGTCATCCAACTTTGCAATTTCAACTTTGCCGATATGTTCACCAAAACTTCCAAACAAATAAGTCTCGGCTAAGTTATTAGTACTGCACACTTTATTTCTATTTGGTCTATTAAATCTCATTTCAACGTCTTCCAAATATCTAGAGAAAAAAGTCAGACACTCTTCTGTTAAATACCCTTCAGCAATTAATCCTTCCGGATAACGCTTATTACGACAGTAAGACTTCAACTTGCACAAGAACCTAGACACGTAATAAAACACAACATTATATAAATAGTTGTAATTAAAAGAAATATTCAATAGTGATTGAATATATATTAAACATTTTGCACCTCTCTATAGGATACATCCATCAATAAAAAACTGGTCCACCAACTTTAGCTTCGTGAGGGAGATGAACCAACAAGTGCACCATAATTGTGAAGAATGAAGGTGGAAATATCTTCTCCAAGTTGCATAAAGTCAAGGCGACTCGATCTTGCAGTTTCTCAAGTTCTTCAACCATCAGAACTTTCCCACAAATAGCTTTCATTATATTGGAAAGTTCAATTATACAAGATGTCACCTCATTTGACATACAATCGCGTAATGTCACTGGCATTAAATCTTGCATCAATATGTGATAATCATGCGACTTCAGAGAATAAAGTCTTCGATCTTTAACACTGACACATCAAGGTATATTTGATGCATACCCATATGAGACCTTTATATCTTTCAACACCGTGCAAAATACTTCTTTTTCTTTCTTCGACATCGCAAAAATAGAAGGCGGTAACGAAGTCTTTCCATTAGGTTGTTTCTGAGGATGAAGATTGTAGAGCGTTGAGGTGTTCTCTAAATATGAGCGCAAGTGCACACTCTTGTCAAGTTATAGTATAAAAGATATTGTCTTCAACGAGGATTGGACAGCTAACTCAAATGTAAATTCCTGCACATAAAATATTTAATGCACAAGTAAATTTCAGTTTGTAAAATATTCTAAATTAAAGAAACACAAGTAATTAAAAGAAAAGATCATATTGATAGAATGGGTCAAGTTGTGCTGCTCCGTAGTGTGAAACTACGTTGAATAGGTTAAGTTGTATTGCGCTGCCAAACTTTGCTGTCTCGGTAGAAGATGGCAGATTGGTGCTTTGACGCTTTCGCTGCCTCGGTGGGTGGAACGGACGATTGGCTCGGCGGCAAACTTGGCAGACCTTCAAGGCTCGGCATAACGCTTCAATAATGATTAAGCTTATGTCTAAGTCAGAATACTGTTGCTGCCCACTGTAGATGATACCCGTCGGCGTGAATCTTATAATGAACAACAACCTTTGGTTTGTCCATTTTTAGCCGCCTTAAACCCTAACCTATGTCTAAGCTGGATTGATCAACACCTGGTATTGATGAGATCGTGCTTACTTCTTTCGTGAGTTTGACTCTCTCGATACCAAACAAATGGATTGCTCCCAATCGATCTTTCGAACTCAATTGAAAACAATGAACATGAAATAACCAAACCTTGAATTTATTGCAAAAACAAACTTGAACCTAAACAATCGTTCTCACAACTACTTTACAACATAACTCAAACCCTATAGAATTTAGAACATAATGGAGACAAGATAACACAAGAGAAACCTAAGCTATGCCGACTATGAGTTGTCGGTATGATCGGGTATATATAGGGCATGGCCTAGGTTAAGTCCTCCTTGGAGTAGAAGTCTTCTTTATGATAAAGTAGCTTTTGCATTGAATGCATCCTTTAATTCTGAATTCTTTGACTTGAATTTGGACTCCTCTTGTCGTAACCTTGTGCCACAAGCAAGCATTGATCTTCTCCTTTAGTGGCTCTGTCTGCTGTTTCCGACGTTAGTAAATTGCGTGGATATGCTCATTGGACTCAGAAAATTATGCTCCATCAATCGCACTCCAATTTGCTAATGCCTCAAGTTTCTGCCCTGGGCGGCAGATATGGCGGCGACAACTACTCGACAACATCTCTCTCTATATTGAGCTGCTTTAGTACAGCTCCTTGTTCTGCTACCTCATCATCTTCTCAGCTCTTCTCTCCATCTGACAGCTTCTAGCACCTGAAACTAAAACTAAACTAAAATAGTATCTTTTCTCACCAAGTCAAAGATATACAACAAGAACAAGACAAAGCAAAGAATACTGTAAATAATGCATATATGCACCTAATATGCCTAAAATGCACTTAAGAACAACAACAATATGAGATGGAATGCATAAAAAATATAAGACTTATGAGCATTTTACAAAGATCATGCCGATTTCCCATGTCAACTAAGTCAAGTCGACTCTTTAGATTGTCTTTAGATTTTCTATCGATATTGAGAATGGTCCCGATAATATTCTCACAAACATCTTTCTCAATGTGCATGACATCAAGATTATGTCTCAAAATGTTATGCTCCCAATAAGGTTCCAATAAGGCAACTCGAAGAAAATACTTCTCTTTTTCCACAACTCGGCCTCATTTGGATCATCCTCTTCACCAATCTCATCATCACTAAGTTGCTCAACCTCACGATCATACACCTCTTTTGTCTTTTTCTTTGATCGTGAGTTTGGTGGTTGGCTCGTCTTTCCATAAGTAAACTTAATATGTTTCAACATCGACACCATATCAGACCCAATTGTTTGCTCATAAGCTTTTTTGAACTCTTCAGTACCATCGAACATATTCTTTTGATATCTAAATCTATGGTTTTTATCTATCCACCGACGATGTCCCATATAAGAGAACTTCTTCCCATTATACAACCACTTCAAACATGTTTGTGCAGTACAACAAGAACAAGCATAACGGCCTTTGGTACTCCACCTAGATAAATTTGCATAAGCAGGAAAATCATTAACAGTCCACAATAAAGCTACACGCAAATTAAAATTCTCCTTCTTCAACACATAATATGTTTCGACACCCACGTATAATTGTTTCAACTCTTCAATAAGAGGTTGCATGTAGATGTCAATATCATTTTCGGAAACAAATAGAATATGCCAAGTATTGTACGAAGTACTCATGATTTTAAAAGGATTAAACCCATCAGATGCAAGACCGAGCCTGACATTTCGAGGATCTCCTGCAAAACTTAGAAATTTTTTGTCAAATAACTTCCAAGCTAAACAATCCGCATGATGCCTTAATAATTCATCGTCAGTTCGTCCATCATGATTCCACCTCATAGACTCAACAGTCTTTGAAGACATAAAAAGTCTTTGAAACCTAGGTATTAGAGGAAAATATCGCAGAATCTTTACTGGGTTCTTTGAAGACATAAAAAGCATACCTATTTGAAGCAACTTGGATATCACTTTCGTTTTCCAAACTATTAACTGAGGTAAATGAGCTGCCAAGAAAAAAAATAACGATAAACATTAAAAAAGTGGTAAATGAGTTGCCAAGAGAGGTGACCATACTATATAAAAATTTTGAACACCAATATTTCATATTAATAAACTTTTAACCAAAAAATTTAAGTTTAAATCATCTTCCAAACCCATATTATAGTGTATAACTAGATGGACTAAGTTGGTAATTCTGGAAAGCAAAGTTTCATAAATATATAATGTGATTTCTAACAAATTATTAAGTTATAATTTAGAATTATATTGAGTTGTCTTTAAGAAGTTTGATAGAATTATATGACAACAGTTATAAGAAGACTAAGATCATTAAGGTAAGGTTTACATATATTTCTCATGAGACTCAATAGCCTTTATTCACACTATCACAAAAGAAAATTTTAAACATTTAATTCTTTTTTCAATTAGTTGAAGTTGATCTAAAAAGATGATATTTCAAACTATAATAAACATGAGAATTATTATTGTGCACTTTTCCCTACTACCCTTCATTATCAACTTTATGGTAATGGATGAAGGTTGTATAGACAATCTACAAATATTATACTCTTGACACTGAAGAACAAAGCCATTAACTAGCAGAGTCTAATTCCAACTTATTGATCTGTAGGTCAAAATTTAAACAAAGAGCAAGTGCATTCTAGTCTCATAGTCTGCCAGCACACTAACTAGTTAAACCAATAAAAGAGCAAGAAATAACACCAAAGGCTGACAAAAGTTATAAAGAGTCAAGTGCATTCTAAAAATCTATTAATGCAATTTAAATGTCAAACAAACTATTCAAATGCTACAAATGATCTATCTTATTAAAAAAACAACTAACTTTTAGAATTCTTATGGAAAGTAAGATTGATAAGATCTTCTTGCTTTAATGGAACCCTAATAACCGGATGCAAACTATTTGTTGCTACTACCTAGTAGATTGAATCAAAAGTTGCAGCAAAATAGAATCAAATTTAGAACCCAGAAGTCGGTGGTAAGATCAGATTCACCCTGGAAAAAAAATATTTTAGTAACATTATTAACCACGAAAAGAAGGTGATTTCCATTACAAAGAAGGTTAAGGAACAAACCTCGAAAACTCGCGAGGCGAACGACGATGCTTGCTGCTAGTGCGATAGCGAGGAGAACGACAATGCTTACTTGCTAATGCGACGGTGATGCGAACACCCAAGATCGAGGAGGGAGCAGAAGTTAGGGACGATAAATTTGGGGAGAAATGTTTGAGATTTATAGATTTGGGGGAAAATGTCTGATAGATTTGGGGCGATATAATGGGCAAAACGGTGAGTTTCACCTTTTCCCCTATCGCGACGTTTATGATATTAAACGCCACTAATACAACACCTATTGCGGCGTTTTTAAAATCAAACGCCGCTAAAAAATTATTTATTGCGGCGTTTTCCATTAACTGCCATGAAAAGGACACCTATTGCGGCGTTTACATGAACAAACGCCACTAATTATTTTTCTACAGCGGCGTTTTCTGTAAAGCGCCACCAACACTATATCTATGGCGGCGTGTGTTCACAAATCCCGCTAAAACCAGACTAATTGCGGTGTTTCACTTAAAAAATGCCACTAATTGTTTTTCTACAGCGGCGTTTATCCCAAAACGCCACAAAATGTTACACTTTGTGGTGATTGTATTTTAAACGCCGGTATAAGTGAACTATTCGTGGCATTTGTTACTTAAACGCCACGAAAAGCGGCGCTATAGAACAAATCTGGTGTAGTGGGTTTTAATGAGACAGCATGTTATGCGTATAAAAGATGTGTGTACTATTTTTCCTTCACTAAGAAATTTGTTCCCACAAGATTTTTATCTTAGTAAGGTTTTAACGAGGAATGTTATCTTCATGGATATTCAAGGGGGAGTGTTATGAATATATTTATTTATGGTGGATATTCATATATTAAATGAGACTTTAATGTATTTTATTATTAGGGTTTAATACCCATTGAAATTAGGGTTTTCATCTTATACCTATAAATATAGAGTTTGGAGAAAGCATTGTATACAACCCTACTTTGAGAATATAATACAACTCTCTCTTTTTGTCTCTCTTCTTGTTCTTTTTCATCTATTTTGTCCTTGCTCTTTATTTTATTCACAACAAAGTATATTTTTTCACTGTATTTTTAAAACATTTTTTAAAAACCAATATCTTTTGATACATAAATATAAATACAATTTACATTTTCATCACAATTCCCACGTTTTAATATAAATTGGAATTTCTTTTAGAAAACAAAAACAAAATTTTAACCCTAATCTAATAATCCTAACATATTTACAAAATTCTAAATAAGTTATATTTTCTTAAACTTAATTACATTAGTGTAAATATCTTATTTTGTCAATATGTATCACAAAGATAATTTGGTAAAATATACAATTAAATAATCTTATATTATTCCAACCAAACACTAATATTTTCATTCTTTCTAAATAAACCAAACAAGGTAATATAACATTCCTAATAATGTGTCAGGTAATGTTACATTCTAGTAGTTATATTTCCAGAGGTAATCATCTTTTCCGTGAATCAAACGTACCCTTAAGGTAATTTTTTTAAGTTTGAAAAGTATTTTTAAAATGTTGATATTTTAAAAAAATTTAGTTCTCATTTATATTATCAGAATTTATATATTTTCAAAAATAGTATTTAAAATAAATCTTTTATCTATTTAAAAATTACTTTTTGACAGTAAACTACACAATTAAATCTTAATTCAAACAATCTAAAAATCATTTTTCTACCATAATTTTCAAAACAATACAAAACTAATCCTTAATTATCAATCAAGTCAAGATGAGAGTTGTTTGATAATTTTTTTACCCAAACTTGAACCAGACCCAACTCACTTAACCTCCTAGTAATTATTTTTTTTCAAAGTAAAAATTATATTATATTTAAATATTATATATTTAAATATAACTCTCATACGTGCCAAATTTCCTATTCTCTTCTCCCTTCCCTTTCATTTTTTTTCTTCCTTCGTCTTCCTTTTCTTGTCAGATTCCTTCTTCTTTCAAGCTTTTTCTTTTACTTTTTTTTTTCTTCTCTATTTTCTTTCTTTCTATGAAAGCAGAAAGAAAATGTTTACTCAGAAACAAACGAAGTTTCCCTATTTGTTTAATTTTCTTTTTGTCATTTAGGTATTTATGTCTATCTATCTATTAAGTCGTATTATTATTAAATTTTTAATTGATTAGTTGAGTGTCAACTCAAAAAAAAAATATTGAAATAACATTTCATTTAAATGATAATAATAATAATTAATATTGTTATAACTACACTTTTATTTCTCGTACTTTTATATAATTTTTAAATAAGATGATTAAAAAATTATTATCTAGAAATTGAACTTATATTCGATATAATTTAAAAATTCTTTCACGCAACCTATAATTATATATATATATATATATATTTAAAAAATAACATAAATATTCTTTTATCTTTCACGTTAGTGCAACAGAAACTAGTAATAGTTTTTAACAAAAAAAAGCAAAATTTCGAGTAAGGAAAAAAATATAAAAATTCATTTTCGGAGGCCCCATATTATATATAAATTTGTAAATTGTATTAGTATAATTCATGTAAAAATGTTTATTGGCCATTTTTTCCCTCAAAGTTCTTACTCCATCCAAGAGGTTGGCTTGTGGGTAGCCTTGCAATAATCAATGGTAGAATCAACGCGGAAGGAAACTGGACGTTCAAAAATCAATTAAAAAGTGATAAATAAGATATAACACGGTACATAAATAAAAATATTATAAATACTAACTCGTATAATATGATAAAATAAAAAGGGTAGATTTTTTTATGCACAAATTTTTCACAAATATTCCTAATATAACTCTAATGACTAAAATCTAAATTCTTAATTCTAAAACCTTAAAAACTAAACTTTAATTCATAAATTTTAAATTCTAACTATAAATATTAAATTCTAAATCTTACAATCTAAATCTCAAACTATAAATTCTAACTATGAAATATGAACCTTAAATTTCAAATCTTATAACTTAAATTTTTAAAGGGTAAATTGCACAGATCATCACTCAACAATCTTCTCACTCATATTTTGGTCACTCAACTTTTAATTTTGAATTTTTAATAATTGAACTTTAACATTTAACGTTTTTGGTTACTCATGAATATTTTATTATTATTTTTGAATGATATGACATTTATTATTATTATTATTTAATATAAAAATAATTTAAAAGAAAAGAAAAAGAAAAATTAAATTATTCGTCAACCGTCGTAGATGGTGGCATTTCGGTCTCATATTTCACCAGTCAATTCGTCTCACTCACCTGAGTCCGAATCCGGCCTCCATTTTGCCGGGATGTGCTCTAAAATTCACGAAAAGAATATCAAAAGTGAGGGAACCAAAACGTTTATATCGAAATTTGCGAGTTTCAGGGTATTTTCCGATGAAACAACTACCGAATTCGGACTCAGCGTGTCAAAATGAGTCGTCCGGTGCAATTTAGGGTCAAACGACCACCGGTTTTGAAGGTCGCTAGTGGTCACCGGTGATGACAACCGGCGACAGTTATTTTAAATATAAAATATTATTTTATTGTTTATTTTAATTTTTTTTATATTTAATAATATTAAAAATTTTGAAAATAATAATAAAATATTTATGAGTGGCCAAAAACGTTGAAAGTTAAAGTTCAGTTATTAAAAATTCAAAATTGAAAGTTGAGTGATCAAAATAAGAGTAAGAAGATTGTTGAGTGATGATTTGTACAATTTACCTATTTTTAAATTTTAAACCCTAAATTAATCTCGTTTGTGAAAAAAAAATTATGAACTGAAACAAACTGTTGAAACTATTAGTAGACGACGCTGAACTTGTCAAAACAGCGTCAGTTTGGTTTTCCCGAGGCTCTTTATCAATAAAAAATTCATTCAAGTCAGTTCGAATAATTCTTGGTTGTTTATTTTTCAACGATGGGACCACTTAACCTAATTATTATTTGCTAGTGTTTTAGCTAAGGAAAATAAAAATTAAACCTCCTGCTTCTTTTTTATAATTAATTAATTTTAGTGTTAGTAGTTGACGACCGACAACTTAATTTTTTCGTTAATTTTTTTGCTTTAATAAGAATTGTTTTGTTTTGGTTTCTTATTCTTTGCACATTTTGTTGCCTTTTAATTTTTATTTGTGCCATATTTTCTCTATTTTTATTACAAGTCTATGTTTGATGTGACGTTCTATGAATATATTTGTGATCGTTTGATGATCGAACAAAAATTCTCACGACGTTATTTTTAATTTTGGGTTGTCGATGGTCACAGATAGATCTTCTTTTGTATTTGTTTTGTCGATATAATCACAACTGTGCAGTGAAACAGTATACAAAATTGCTTAGTCCGCCTACATCACATTTTGTGCGTCTCCTTGGATAAAAACAATAATATTTTATAGGTTGTAGGGTTCCTACAGTATCAAAAGAAAGTTTCAATATTCTTTACACCTTTTGGTTTTATGTTTTGTTTTATTTTATTGGTATGAGTTTGTTTTGTAAATATATATATATATATATATTTAATTACATTGTATTTGTTAAACCTTTCCTTGTATATAATAAAATTCAATTAATCCTATTAAAAAATAGGCTTAAGTGGCAAATTATATTTTTTTAAATAGGTGCACAAAGTATTTTTTGGGCCAAATAGGTGTCTAACGTTTTCAATGTTACTCAAATATGTGTCCGCTGTCAACGTCCGTTAATTTTTACCGTTAACTGACACGTGTCAATTTTTAAATTTCCAAAATTATATTTAAAATAAATAAAACAAAATATTTTCTATATTTCACAAAATAGCCCCAAAATTTAAAATCTCTAACGCCCAAAACCCAAATCTTGATTTGACCTGATTTCACCGCTGATTTCCACGCCGCAGCCCACCACATTTGCCGCTGGACCATCACATCTATTTACCCCACCACTTCGTCGCCGGAAATCAACTGGCCTATGCGAAACGCTGAAATTGTCGAATAGTTCATTCGAATAATTCGCGATGATCGGCGTGTGGGTCGTTCGAAGAGGGGGGGTCGCTTTAGTTCGTCGCCGGAAACCCGACCAACGCGGGTGGTAGTGGTCGAATTTGGGGTTTAGGAATTTGGGGACTATTTTGAGATTATTTGAAAATTTCAAAATATTTTTAAAATTTTGATTTATTTATTTTAAAAATGATGTTTAATACTACCACATGTCATGTTTTTATTGGTTAACGAGATTTATTTTAAGACAGTCACGGCGAGCACCTATTTAAGTAACGTTGAAAACGTTAGGCACTTGTTTGGCCCAAAAAATACTTTAAACATCTATATAGAAAAAAAGGCTATAGTTTGAGCACTTATTTGCTATTTAAGCCTAAAAAATATATAAAAATATGTTATCAAATCGGTCTCTCTCTTCTACATATTATCAGAAAGAGAGTTAGGATTTATGATTGAAGGATAAACTATAAATGTTTAATAGTGGAGAGCAAATTTACAAATAAATTATTCTTTTTTAGAAAAAATAAACAAAAAGGACAAAAGTAGAAAAAGGAATTCGAGAATGGGGCGAACCCCACATAGTTTTTGTCCCTGCATATTATTGTAGCCGCCATTGTCGCCTACCTCATTTCCATGCTGCTAACAGCGACATGATAAAAGTAGAAAGGTGTTTGTAATAATTAATTATTTTCATCGGAAACAAATAAGCAACAACAGTGCATAGTAACCTAGAAACACAACATTCTGCATAAAAAAAAAAAACCCAGAAACATCAACACAGAACATGGATACACTGCAATAAAATATAACACTGCTGCTCATACACCGAGAAGCTTGATTAGAAAATATTGACATTAAAAAAAAGAATGGAAATGGTAAAATATAAATTATATATTCAAAAAAGCGAAGTCAATGTTGCAGACTTTCCCCATGGTGAATATTACGCGGTGTGGAAAAGTAAACGGCTTCATCAATTATTTTAGTAAAGAGTTTCATTTTTAATAGATTTCAAAGAGAAGAATGTGAAAAAATTAATGGTAAGAATAAATAAAAATTAAACAAAATATATAGCACATGGCGAGTGGCCCCTGGAGATTTGATGTGTCTGCAATTTATGATTTCTAAATATAACCATGCACTTGAAAATAAAGAGAAATGTAATATAATGAAACAGCAACACTTCATCATGAATGAACAGATCAAAGCTGCATCACAAGTGTTTACAGACAAGGTCACTCTCAGGCATTGAAGCCAAAAACAAAACAAAAAACAATATTTTCATCCCTTCAAATTGAACATCAAAATCAAGTAAAGAACATCGCCATTGAAGTCTGCAACACATTTCATCTTCCAAATGGAGTGAATTAGGGAAGAATAGAGCATAATTATGGGGGGAAATGAAGAAGAAGATGGAGAAAAGAAAGCATCAAAGAAGGGCAAAGACAAGTTAGA
Source organism: Hibiscus trionum (assembly GCA_030270665.1). Lineage (NCBI taxonomy): Eukaryota > Viridiplantae > Streptophyta > Magnoliopsida > Malvales > Malvaceae > Hibiscus > Hibiscus trionum. The sequence goes on along the minus strand of BSYR01000020.1, from coordinate 13,452,701 downwards.
GAAACTTTGAAGGCACTGAATAAGAAGATGAATAATTCCACCAAACATCTACCATATTCACAGTATATGGTAAAAACCTGCTGGAATTGTTCAGATTCATATTCAGTGTCTTCAAAGTTTTCTCTAACGTTTGACTTTGCGCTTCTCTGATACTCTCTTTTCTTCTCTTCTTCTTTCACCCTGCACAATTATGCATTCCATTTAGTCTTTCTTCACATCAACTTTTTATTGTCATGGTTTCGAGTTTCATGCCTATATATACTTTTAAAAGATGTTTGGACACACGGATTTCACACGGTTTGGAAAGATATAAGAAGAGGGTTGTAGGTGAAATGAAATCTCGAGACGCGCTTCAAACTTCAAGTCTGGGAACTTGGGGTTCTCAACTAAGACAACTGAGAAAAGAGTAAATACCTGGTATTCTTTTCTTCTTCTTTTTTTTAAATATGTTTCAATTCCTCTACTTGCTTTTCCATATTATTATTGTTGTTAGGAAATTATTTCAAGCATATTGTTGGTGGAAATTTGCTTCATTAATTGTGTTGTTGGAAGATGATTTAAAATTATAAATTAAGTGATAAAAGATATATAATAATCAAATCTCAAAGTTTGTTTGTTTTTTAATTATACCTCTAATATTATTATGCCACGTCCGTAAAAATGTTAATTATTAATTAGCGGTTAGTTTTTTTATGTAAAAAGAGAATGTTCTATAAGCCTTATTAAAAATTTTCTTACACTTAAATTGGAAAAAATAGTACTCATAGAGATATTTTACATGCAAATAAAAGATTAGCCATAACAGAAGAGAAAAAAACATAAATCCCGCGGGGCTTAAATTGAGCATTGACCAGCAACAATGATTTAATTCAAAATTTGAACGAAGAAAAAAAAAACAAATCTTAATTTAAAAATATTCAAATTAGCATAGACTAAAATTATGGTCACTAACCACAAAACTGATAAATAAAGAGAAAAAAGATGGAAGAAATAAGTGAGGAACAAAAATGAAAGGGCAAATCCCAAGTTAAAAGGAAAGTTTTAAAGCCGTTGATTAAAGTGTTGAAAATTCAAAGGCTCTAACTCGTCTTTTGCCCATTCTTTCTGATTCATTTTTGTTCCTCACTCATTTCTTCCATTTTGTTCCTCTGATCAATAGTTTTGTGCTTTTTCCTTACAGCACCTCGCATATCAATAATTTTTTGCAAGGTGGTGTCATTTATAGGCAGAGGGAAATGAAGTGTGCATGCGCGGAAAGTAAGAGGTTTTGAGAAGGAAAATTACATGGACAGATACGGGAAAAAATATGTTGATTTGACATGATGATATATTAGTCAAAAATATTTTTATAAAATTATATAATTTCTTCCAACACATTATTCTGACAAGTCATTTCAAGTTGTTTATTGTCGGTTAACTAACTGTTTTTATCTGCAGAGAGACTATTTTGACTTAGAATGAAACGTTGAGGGTTAAATTTGATCAAAAATAAGGGCTAAAGTTACTATTCAATCAAATGTTAGAGACATATTTTAGCTTTATGCCTTAAATAAGAAGCAACAATTGAACATAAAACCAACAAACATTATATAGGATTAGGACCCACTCACATGGTGTAAAACTTTCGATTGAAGATTATTCACCTTATTTTTTTAGAATATTCGTATTTCCTATTATTAATATCACTCATTCATTTTCACTCATCCAACCAGAAATGGAAGGATGTGTAATCTTAGGGCAATTTGATGGGTTAATTATATTTTAAACTCTAATAATTTTAAAACCATTATAATTAAGCCATTTCCTCTCCCTTGCCCCTCTCAAAATTTTATGGTTTATTATTTTTTAGGACACCTTAATCTAGAATTAATAAAAATAAGCATTGATACCTTATTTTTCTGTTTAATTATTTTTTAAGTCCTTTTGATTTTAAAATTTGTAAAAATTAAACATAAACTCCCCCAAGTTTTATGGCTTAATTCGTTTCAAAGTTAATTGGTCTACCCTTTTATAGTCTAATCTTTGTTTCGTCTTTACATCAACGATTTAAAAATCGTGTAAAACCTAAAATTTTGTATTGTATCTACGTATCCTATTCCTACCTGTAGCATATAATAAAATTGTATATGTTGATACCAAAATCAATCGATATTAGCTTAAAACTGCTCCACTGTGGCCCAAAACATAAATTTATGGGTCAGGAATGCAGCTATGCAAACAAACTCAACACGAGAGTTATTGTACTGTTCTAATTTGAATATGGTTGGGTAATCCTTTAGGTTTGAACTTAAGACAATGAAACTTGTCTAGATTTGAATTATAATTTAATAAAATATTTAAAAATTAATGTTTTGTGATAATTTTTTCAAGTCAGAATTCAATTTATAACATCAGAATTCACGGCATGAAATGTTAAAATATATAAAGTGAATGGTGCTTGATCATGAGGCGAAGTGTGATAAAAAAAATGTAGATAGGGGTAGCTATTGTTTAGATTCCCAATGTTGGGAAAATGTGGCATGGCAGACAGAACCTAGCAACATTAGCTAGGAAATAGGAATATGCTCACTGTAATCGACTTTGTAATTATTTATGTTTCTCTGTAGACATATCCTGCCTTTCCATTGCTTACAGCTCCAGGAATTGTCTCTCGCTTCACCTTCAACATCCCAATTTCATCGTCAATTGGTGTTTTAGTACCCACTGCCGACCGACCGTTCAATTTGTAGTTTTTTTTTTTAAATTGAAATCAGACAATTTTATTAATAAACAAAAGAAAATTAAGAATATAATCTTTCAAAAGTTTTAAATATTTAAATAAATAATAAAAACACGATATATTCAAAATAAAATCAAAAGGTTGTTCCGGTCAAATTAGACACTCTTTCTTTGTACCACAATAAATCTCTGAAGTCCATTGAAAGAGAGTTTCATGGGAGTTGTCAAAACATAAACTAAATGAAATTCCAATAGAAAATTGTAAATACCTTTTACGTCGATTTCATAAGCTCTGATCCGCTACACAATTTTGATTACATCAGCAAACAACTTCAAAAGATGATCAAGCTATCCAAGACTATCGACAAATCCAAATTAAGAACAAACGTCGCGAGGAACACTACAAGAGAATCAAGCGGCCACAAAGGTATCCAAAAAACATGTCATAAGACAGAGACGTGTCATAAAGACAGAGAAAAAATATGCCACAAAAGCAAAAGAAAACAAACACAATAAGATTTGCGAGAAGAAGATAACCAAAACACGTATAATTTTATTAAAAACTAAAAATTTAAAGCGAGATATAAAAAAACATGAAAAAATTTAAAAACCAACGATCAGCGATCCACACTAAAACTGATGTTGCCGATAGCTGACCAAAACAAAAACAAAAGAAGATGCAAAACGACAGATTTGGAGGGGGGAAAACAAGCTGCTACAAGCTTATGGGTTTGAAAATATTAAACTATACGTAATTTACATTACAAATAACTTGACTTCGTTCCTGATAATAAAAAATTTGTGGGCTTCTATTTGTCGATATAAACAGGAAAAAAATCAATTCATTAAGTTTCTTTTGAGTGCATTTTGACGATTTTTTAATATAGAGTCAATATTGTTGATTATTTTGATCGTTATCGAATTTTAAATCGAATTAATTGGAAAAAATGAATTATATATATATTTAAATCACGACATATCTGAGTGACCCAGACATATGTAAATCTCATTCTCACCTGTGTATGTTATTATTTTACAAATTGATAGGATGCCTGAATTGATGATGCTGTCTTTATCTTACCCCATTTTCCTTGGCTTTTGTTTTGGCATTATCCTTTCTTTCTCTATTTCAAAAAGAGGAAGAATATCTTTGACAAATTTATTATTTTTATATTATAAGAGGGAATCTTCTACTAAAATTATTATATTTTCCCATTGGCTATCTTTTTTTATACGACTATTCAACGTCTCAGAATTGACATTTGTATCTAATTTCTCGTAAATAAAAACAACTTATATATTCACTAATAATGAAGATAATATTCATTTGAAGAAACTCGGAGGTTTAAATCGCGTTATTTGTAAGGTGTGTGCTTTGTCAAAGAATTAAAATTTTATATAAACATATAGGGTAAACTACATAAATGACCACCATACTATTGGTAAAGTCGCGATTTGACCACCTTACTTTTTTTCTAAGCAATTAAACCATCAAATTATTTAATTGGTTGCAATGTGACCACCAGCCGTTAAAAACTAACGGAAGGGGTGACGTGGCAGTTAATAAAATTAGTATAATTACATATTTAGTCCCCGCTATTTGTACATTTTATCAATTTGGTCTTAATTTTAATGAATAAAATAATTTTATTATTTAATTAGGCTACGACACGTGTCACCGTATTATTGGAGGACTTTATTTATTTATTTTAAATTTAATAATTTTTATTGAGGACTTTATTTATTTATTTTAAATTTAATAATTTTTATTTTGCTCCTCCAATCAGGTGGTGACACGTGTCAGCAGATTGAAGGAGCAAAACTAAAGAAAGAAGCAACTTGCTTCCAATATGGTTCAAACCCAAGTTCACTAGGTTGGAAGTGAGCATAGCTACCACTAGGCCAAAGCTATCTTGTGATGCATTGTACAAAATATAATATATATCTTAGTTTGTTACTCATACATTGTACCAGGTTCACTGTTTCCTGTCGATTTTGTAGTGGCAAAATCCAAGCAAAGGAGATGAGAGGCAGGGAATCGGTGCTTGACTTGCCCCTAGAGCCACCGTAGGTGGCGGCGTTAAGGATGTTTACGGTGAGGATTGCGCCACCGAGGACCAACTCATCACCCCATGGACTTACTCTGTCGCAAGGTCACCTTTTTCATCATTTTTGTGAAGCTTTTTGTTCTTTTTTAAACTGTTCTTCCATGGTTGCAGTGGCTATTCATTGTTGAGGGATCCCCACCATAATAAAGGGCTTGCATTCACTGAGACAGAGAGGGATTCTCACTACCTCCGTGGTTTACTTCCTCCTGCCGTTGTCACTCAACAGCTCCAGGTTTATACCATAATTTCAAGTTTCAACCCATTCTCCCCCAGAATTTGACAACTAGTGTTGATTCATGCTTTGTGCTTGTTATAATTCCTAGGAGAAAAAAATGATGGACAATATCAGGAAATATCAAGTTCCACTGCAAAAATACATGGCCATGATGGAACTTCAGGTCTCTCTGTTCATATTCTTTGCTTGGATTTGCCACTACAAAATCGACAGTAAACAGTGAACCTGGTACAATGCATGAGTAACAAATTAATATATATATTAGATTTTGTACAATAAATCACAAGAATAGCTTTGGCCTAGTGGTAGCTGTGCTCACTTTCAATCTAGTGAACATGGGTTCAAATCCTTCAATCTGGTGACACGTGTCACCACCTGATTGGAGGAGCAAAATAAAAATTATTAAATTTAAAATATAGAAATAAAGTCCTCCAATAATACGGTGACACGTGTCGTAGCCTAATTAAATAATAAAATTATTTTATTTATTAAAATTAGGACCAAATTGATAAAGTGTACAAATAGCGGGGACTAAATGTGTAATTACACTAATTTTATTAACTGCCACGTCACCCCTTCCGTTAGTTTTTAACGGATGGTGGTCACATTGCAACCAATTAAATAATTTGGTGGTTTAATTGCTTAGAAAAAAGTAAGGTGGTCAAATCGCGACTTTACCAATAGTATGGTGGTCATTTATGTAGTTTACCCAAACATATATTACTTTATAATCATCATAATATTATTCAAAAAATGATAATGAATTAAGATCTCCCTATTTTTAGGTATAAATATTTTGTTTAAACTAGGATTCTATTATAAAGTACGATTAAACTTATACTTTAAATACCAATAAGTGTTGGGTGCATTGGTAAGTCACATTACATTCTAAAGGAGAAGACGCGAGGTCAAATTTTAGAAAGGATAATATTGAGAAAGATAGTTTCGTATTTCGAACATGGCCCGTAAGACGGACATGCATATTACCAAAATAAGAAAAACTAATACTTTGAATAAATTCAAAATTTGTGGATACTTAATGACTTAAACGGTAGCGGATCAAGGAATTTGAGAACAAGGTTTAAAATGATTTTTTTTTTCTCAAATGGAGATGTAGATTTCATTTTCCCTAAGCACTCTAAAGTGAACTTTTTATAATAAAAAATGTTGACACTAAAAATAGTCCTCCAAAAAATAAGGATACATTTGCCCCCTCTAAAACTTGGTGGATCCGCCACTGGACTTAGAGGTGGCAAACGAGTCATTTAGTTTGGGTCATTTCAGGTCGGACTATATTTGATTTAAGTTTGGTTCGGTTTTAATTCAAGTTTATGGTGATTTCAGTTCAGGTATCAGGTCATGAAATTAGTTTGGTTGATTTTCGGTTCAGTTGATTTCGGGTTGATTGCATTTGGGTCAGGCCAATATTGGGTTAATAGGAGCTCTATCGGTTTTAGTTAGGTTTTCAGGCCGAGATAGTTTTTCCACCTTATATATGACTTTATATATCACATGTATAATTGATTTTTTGGTGAGTTGTGCGACAACCTACATCTCATCTTTATTTATTTATTTTAATATTTTTTTTTATTTTGGGCTGTCTTCGGTTCGGGTTGCTTCAGGTTGAGGTGAAATCGGTTTGGTTCCATTTGGTTCGATTAAAAATCGGTTCGGATCCTTTTTTAGTTCAACTGAAATTCGGTTCAGTTTCGATTCAATTCGATTTATTTTAATTTTTGGATCAAATTTAGGTCATTATGTTCGGGTCAATTTCGAGTCTAAAAATTTAAATAAATCGATTCGATTCTCATATATCATTCAACTTAAGTTCTTAATCTTTGTCAACTCTACTCATATATCATTCACATACCATCTCGAATTATTTTATCCTTTTAAGCTTCTTGTTTTTCTTATTTATACTCCAAATATGTGTTTCAAATGAAATTTTGATTCATTTTAAAGTTTGTTTGAGTATAATTCGAAGGGTTACGACTACTACGGTCTAAAATTTATTTGCATAAATAAATAACTAATATTTAATATAATATAAAGTTAAGAATACAAAAATATAAGTTTATTAAATTTAAAATAATATTAAAAACTTCAAATATACTATTATATCTTTGGAATTTAAATTCAGATTCCTAATCACCATGTTAATAAATTTGAGTTCAAATTCCAAAACTTACAACATTTTCATTGGCTTTTTAGATGGATAATTATATTGAGAAAAATGGTAAAATGAGGTGTGTCAGAAATTATTTGATGAACGATGAACATTATTACAATATTAGAAGAAGTCGTCAATACTGCACTGTGACTTTGTTATAAAACTCGTGTTTGGTAGCATGCTTAACCGAAATTTTATTGATTCTAAACGCACTAATTCAACTAATGTTATTTTCCAACAATATTATTCGAACAATTATCTTTTTTCATTAGTTCCTTACAACTGACCTGTTTTGTAATATCCATATAAATAATTTTCTTTCTAGAATTACTTGATATTCCTTAAATAACAGTATTTTTATAATAGAATTATTTTGTTAATTTGCGCCTACAATTTATTTTGCATAAATAGAACAGGTGGCCATAATTTCATTAAAAAATCAAACAAAATCTTTTTTCAAGTATTTGAAATTTGAAAGGTTAAAGATTTTGAATCATTATACTATTTTTTTAAAAAATCAAAATTATTTGTTAAAATTTTTCTAAATTAGTGGTTCCGTTATTAAAAGACAAAGCAAATTAATTAAATTAATCCTCAAAACTCTAAATTGGTAAACAGTGCCAGCAAATCATTTGTCCTCTTTGCCTCCATGTAGCCCAACATCTGTAACCGCGCCGTTTGCCAGCTCATCGTACCGTTCCCCGTTATTCGTGCACCTTCCACGTCACCACTTACGGTCCCATTGACGGCTCTGTTTTTTTTCTTCTCTTTCCGTTAACCGTCAAAACTAACGTCGTTTACCCCATGCTCCGTATATATCATTATTTTTCCTTCTTCCTCTTCCATATTCATATTTGCTCGTCTCTAAAAAGCTATCATTCTCCCTCCTTCTCTCTCTAAAAAGATATATCATTTTCTCTCTCTAAAGTCTTATATCGCTATCTCTACCATCACACGAAGGGTTTTCTCTCTCAAGAATTCATGTCGGTATGCAATCGTTTCTGGGTTTTCGATAAAATCTCTGTTTAAATTTGTTAATAAAAGGTTGAATTTTGTTGTTTGATTTGATTTCCCTTGTTTTTAATGGTTTTTGAGCTTCTGGGATTGTTTTGATTCACATGTTTTTTGGTTTTTGATTCTTGGTTCTGTTGTATTTTCCCTTTCCTTTAAAAAAGAATCAAGCTTGATGTTGTTGCTAATCAAAGTTTTTTCTCCTGAATGGGCACGTTTTGTTTTCTATGATTAATATTTTACCCTGTTTTATATCTTTACGGTGCCTGTTTTCTTTTATGAGCTTTTTTGGAAATTGGGTTTTGAGCTTTTTGTTTTGTTTAATTTGATCGATTGTATACCATTTGAGCGATTTTATGTGTAATAACGCGTTTATGGCTGGAAATTTGTTTCTTTTAAAAGTATTTTTATACAATAAGAACTCTGGAAGCTGCAATTTATGTGAATGAAAATTTGATGCATTAGGAAATGTATCTTGGCATGATTTCAGAATCTTAGGAACCAGAAAAGTTCAATTAATTTACCGTTAATTTTGTGTTGAAAATGTAGGTTCTGATTAATTGTTGAATCCCGTAAGTAAGGTGTAAGAAGTTAGGATTGCCTTGAAGTTATTTGAGAACGTATCAAGAGTTAGAATATTGATTAGCTTTTTTCGGGAATGTTTGATCTTCTAATCTGTAAATATTAGCTTGATCATTGATGTCATTAGCCTATAAAATTTGTTCATATTCTGAGATCTACGGCGATTTATATTTCGAACTATGTGAATAATTTATGCTTGGATTTCCATGACTTGATATAACTTTGATTGTTAGTTTATGTCACAATCGACTTTTTGGCCGATTCCTTTTTATCTTGTTTTAAGATAAGCTTTTCACTGTATCTCCACGGTTGTGATCATTTCGTGTTACACAGTTGTGGTTTTTTATTAATGTAGTATGCTTTTTTATGGGATAACTTCTTTCATGTCCTTCAATGATTATTGTGAATTGTTAGCAATAATTGCTCATTTGCAAGGTACTGCTGCTTTAACTGTGTAATTCGTTGTATAGTTGCTATCTCGGTTTGTCTTCATTTCACCGTTGCACCCACCAAAAATTTCTTCTTGCATAATAATTGTCACCAGTCAATGATTACATGGTTGCTTGGAACAGTTGTTTGGCTCTCACTATTTAGGTCTGTAAGTGACTTGTAATAATTCGAATGGTATGGACATGGCTCGTTGAACTCACATTTGTTTGCCCTCAATATTGCAAAACTTGCGAATTAATTTGCGGTTGTTGAATAGAGACTTGTAGTGTCAAGGAGCTCTCATTTATAGGAGCTTTTCTGGCATATAGAGGTTGGTGGATTGTCTCAATGACGTTGCATTTAATCGAATGTGTTGCATTCTATTCGTAGTTATCTAATGAAGTGGTTGCTAGTTCAGAGCAAAACAGATTGGCAATTGTGTTTCAATTTCTCGAAATTTAGACGCCTATAATGACCTGGAATGTGTTTCATTTTACTTTACTTTTTGCTCCAATAGGACAAGGGTCGCCCATTGCCAAAATTTGGTGAATGGGATGTCAACGATCCTGCATCAGCCGAGGGATTTACCGTGATCTTTAACAAGGCAAGGGACGAGAAGAAAACAGGGGGGAAAGTCGGATCACCTTCAGAAGGTGATCAAAGTGGCAAGCATGGAGCTGGAGCCGCCAAAACCCAGCCTGTAAGTAATCCCTAATGACCGATCTTTTTCACAACATCGGAATGCATATACTCATAATTGTTACTCCATAAACTAGTGCTATTCTCGATTTCTATCCTCATTCGATGATGTTTTGTTTTCTAGAAAAAATGGCTTTGCTGCATGCACGCCCCGCCGGCGGAATCTTAAAACAGTCCTGCCTGTATAAGAGCTTTTCCACAAGAATGTTCAAAACCCCGCCATCCTAAACAAGATAGAACCTATAGGGCTGTAATAAGCCCTTGTGGAAATTTAATTTTTTATTTTAATATATATTTTATGGTGTAAAATTTGATTTTGGTGGGATGAAATGAGAAAGCAAAGAAGACAAAAGCACTTGTATCTATGTATGTACTGATTTGGTGGGTTATATATTATTAGAAACTGATTTCTCTATTGTCTTTGATTGGCTTGTTTATTTCAAGGGTATCATTTTCTCATGTATTCTTTCCATTTGCTGTTTCTTCTTTCTAAATGGAAAATTTTCAGTTTGATTAGATCAGACTCGATTCGAGCTCAAATTGCACGAGCTCAGTTATGCTCATTTATATAGTAAATCATAAACTTGTTTCCACCACTTGACTTGAAACTCTATTGAAAAAACGTCGAATGGACTCGCAAGCTATTCGAATCATAGGATATATGAATTTGGCTAGTTGATGTATAATGGTGAAAGTTCTTTTTGAGCCGAACTTGAATAACTTAGGAGCTCGAGTGTTTATTTTCATTCGTATTGCATTTGCATGAATAACAATTTCAGCTATATTAATAATGATAATTAGAGAACAAAAAACATGATCTTTTGCATATTACAGTTGATGAACATAGATCATCCATGAAATCACAAACAATTTAAGCAAAAATAACTTAACCTAATCATGCTTTTGTATCACTAAAGCTCAACCATGTCAAAAGATTGCATCAGAATCTATTCATGTATACAAAGTGCCCTTAAACGGAAATAACCTGCATTACCCTATAGGTTATAAAAGCATTGCCTTACAGTGCTAAGCTAAACCCGGGACATACCAAGCTTCCGTTCAAATAGGCGTCGGAGTAGGTAAACTTGTAGAACACTTGCTCCGATCAGTGCTGCAGATTCATATAAGGCCTTGTGCAATGCTTTTTTACTCATTGCTTCGATCACTGCATTTCGGGTCAAAAATGAATTGTCGGGAGACAAAATGTAATAAACTGCCGAGGATTCACGAGACTACAAGAGATCTATGCAATGCTATGGTTACAGGTTTTCGCTTTAAAGTAAAAATATATATAGATATACCTGTCGCCTCACGTTCTGTCTGTGCCTCTAACCAGTGCTGTTCGAACTGAATGTTATAAAGAGCGTCCTCTAACTTTGATATTTGTTCTAGCAAAGGCTCGAAATGCTCTATGGAATAAACATGAGAAACAACAATCAGTGAACTTTATTAAAGGTTTAGCGCGAGGGGAAAAGTATGATAAAAGGCAAATGAATCACGGGTTACCGTCTTTTGCATGCTGATCATAGTATGAAAAATGATTTTCATGTACATCGAAGTCGACTGTTTCGTGATAAGGAGATTTATTACTGAAGCAGAAATGATGAACTCCCTTTTGATTAGCAACAAACTCGAACTTCTCACTTATCTTGTCGCGATAATCTTGAATCTGGTCGCCTGAAGGTCCCTTCACCTAATAAATACAAATAGCAAGCTTGATGAGACTTCGTGAGTTGCGATACTTTGAGTTCATCAACAATTGACTTAAAAGCACAGAACATATAAGCATTTGCGACCCCATTTTCGAAATGAAACGTATTCAGAAGCAAATGGACTTATGAATATAGAATTTTAAGTTCATTCTCAAATCCTATTCACCGACTATCCGGTCTTAATCTATGTCACCTGAACTCTTCATTTTTCTGAGATTTCTCGTGCCTCACAGGTGTTAACATATATTCAAAACGTAGATCATAACAATGCCCTAAATAAGAAATCTCAATTGTACAATAACTAATCAACATTTTAACAATGGAAACAAAAGGACACACGACAGAAAACGGAGCAATAGGATCCGATGTAAGAAAGAATCAGGAAGCTTACCACCAGATCGACACCCTCGTGGCTCGAATGCCAACCGGAATCGGCCTTAATAACGACAAAGGACGCGTGAATTGTATCTCCTTCATACTTAACATCATGAGACAAGCATTCTTCTCTATCAATCGTGAATCGAATTCCAAACACTGCACTTAGGCTACACAACAATGCTAGCAATATAACAGCTATAAATTCAAGGAATCCAATTCTCATCTGCAGATTACAAAGTAAATGGATCCAAATTATTGAACTTGGTAAACAAATAAAATCACATTTCGTTAATTCAATTGCATGAATATCAAACTATGTAAAATCAAACACCAACAGATTAACACTTCCTGAAAAAACTAAGCGAAAAATAAATATACAAAATAATAAATCGTAAACAGTAACACGATTTTCTTAAAAATTTTGTCTAAGAATGACATTAAATCTAAAACCCAGAAGATTTTCCCTAATCGGATAATTAAAGTAGCAAACTTTTTCACCCCAGAAACATTCCCGAGAAAACCCAGAATTATTGAAGCGAGAGAAGTTGAATTAGACTTACAATTGAATGATCAATTCCGGTGCAAGAAAAGGCAGAGAAATATATGAAAACAATTCAAACCATGAATGACAAAAACATAAAGGAATAAGATTTGTAAGAAAGTAAGGTGATAATTGGAGGTATATATTTTACCTTTTGGGGGTCTTTTTGAAAATTTTCGATAAAAAATGCGAAGATTAGATCTTTGGAAGCGTTAGCCGTTAGAAGACGCAAACCGTTACAGAGAAACCAGTTTTGAAGTACTTTGACAGTACTTGCGAGGTCGTTTACCAAGGTTGTCCTAACTTCTAGTTAACCGAAAATCGAAACGGGTCTGAATTTAGTGTTTGAACAATTTATGGTTAATAAATTTACGAACTATGATTATTTAAATTGAATAGAATTAAACTGAATTTGATTTTTTATTTAATTTATAATTATTTTTAGAATATAAAAATAAGTGTTTTATACTTACAATACTGCATTATTAATTATTATTATTATTAATTAAAATTTTAAATTTTGATAAATATTTATGAAAATCACTTTCACACTTTACCATGTTTAAAATTCATAAAATTAAAAAAATTATCATTATAAAATATAAAATTTAAAAAATCAACATTTTAAAAAATTAAGTTAACTGAACCAAAAATCGATGATTACTAAAATACCTTATCAAATAAGTGAACCGTATACACCAACTCCTAACACAGTCATAATTGAGTCACGAAAATAACTTGAATCTTTCTGGGTTTTTGCTCAATCCAATTTTATATGTGTTTTTTTATAATTTGCTATCTCGACTTTATTTTGTCTCAATTTAATATTTAAATTTCTTGTGTCCAATTTAATATCTGAAATTGATACTTTATTCAATTTGGTACTTAATATTTTTTAAAAGTTACAATTACAATTACAAACGATGTATTTATATGATAGTAACTGAAAATAATCAATATATACATATAGTGACAGATCTAAAAATTTAAAAATGGGGTCTAAAATATTTTTTTCTCAAATTTATATACAAAAATAATTTTTTCCTTTACAAACTAAACAAAATTAATTTTTTAAAATAACACTAAATTAAACATATTTTTTTAAAAAAATTCAAAAATAAGGATGCGAATGCACCCACCGAAGCTAGGTGCATCCGCCACTGTATACATAAATAGATAATTTAATAAATGGTATATAAACGATTAAGGTGTTGCAACTTGCATGGGTTAATGTAGGGGTGTAAACGAGCCGAGTCGAGCTCGAGTAGTGCTGAGCTCGACTCGAGCTCGAAAAGCTCGAAGCTGAGCTCGACTCGACTCGAAAGCTCGCGAGCTCAAAATTATTGAGCTCAAGCTCGAACTCGAAATCAAAAATGAAACTCGAACTCGAACTCGAAAAGCTCGAACTCGAAAAATCGAAAGGCTCGAATTCCAAAAGCTCGAAAAGCTCGAATTCCAAAAGCTCGAAAAGCTCGAACTCGAAAAGCTCGAACTCGAAATATTCTCAAACTTATGTAGGAGCTCGATTCAAGATTGAAAATCTCAAATATTATGTCTATTATTACTAGAATATTTTTTTAAAAAAATTAAATAACTTAAAACTAAATTTTATTAATAAATTATTTTTAAAAATAAAAAATAGATATTTAAATATTATTTTTTCGAGTAGCTCATGAGCTTTTCGAGTCGAGTATCGAGTAGCTCGACTCGGCTCGTTAAGAACTCGAGTCGAGTTCGAGTTCGAGTCGAGTCCAATCGAGTCGAGCTTTGACCGAGCTTTTACCGAGTCGATCTCGAGTAGCTTGCGATCTGTCTCGTATCATTTACAGCCCTAGGTTAATGTATGATGTTTATATTTATGTCCAACATTATTCTAAGTTTTTAACTCAATTTTGAACAGAGACGGAGGTACATTTAGGGAAGGGCATGGGTCGGGTCGGATTTTTGGCCCATTCGAATTCGATCCGAAAATAAATACTCTAAACCCGCACTTGACCCGACCCGAATTTTTTCTTTTAAAAATTCGACCCGAAAATAAATTTACTAAACCCGACCCGACTTATAGAAAAATAATAATTTTAGGGACCTAATTGTAAAAAAATAATTTTAGGGACTTAATTATAAAAAAATACAATTTGAAGGACTAAATTGTAAATAAAAAATTCAATTTTAAAGACCTAATTATAAAAAATTATATATATAGAGAGGTGTTGCATAAATATCTCTAAAAATTTTAAGAGAAAATTGTACAATTAATCTCGAGTCGGGTCGTGTTAAATATTTTCCACCCTAAACTCGAATCTAACCCACCATATTGGATAAAATACTCATCCATAAGTACATTGCTAATGGGAGGAGCTGTTGCCTCTAGTAGATGATTTTCTTTACTTTTACTTTTAACTTGTTAAATTATTTTTGAAAGAATTAGAATAATTATTGAATTTGCCTTTTACCATTTAAAATTTATGTTTTGTTTCCACTCCTATATTCTCACTTTGTTCGTGATTTTGAAGGATGACCTAACTGATCAACTTCTTTTTTTTTGTTCAAAACATAACTTCCATTAAATTAAAAGGAACAAGAACAACAACAAAACACAAAAGACTCCGCATACGTACGGGACAAGTTGACAACCGTGAAAATAAACAAAGGCCATGCAAGACTTGAAAGCCATACAAGGCCTAAAAACATACAGAGCACACTCAAAGCTCTTGACAGAAAACTCCTGCAGCATCGGTAAACAACAGTCGACAAAGGACCACGCTGAAACCCACAGGGCCAAGTCGAAGATAAAGCTGGGATACTCATATAGATACTTCCATCAGTAAGACCGTGGATCGTGTTTTCTAAAACGGTGATAACCGGACGATACTGGAGCAAGCCACTATGTAAACACCATAATCTCTTCCCGGGATAAAAGACAGTACTCGTGCCTGAGAGCTCTATCCAGAGGCAGGCTTCCAACGCAGAAACGTTGGTCCTTGTCAAGGCATCATCCACTGTAACCCAGATATGAGGAGAGCATGAAGTCACTGGACCTCCTCCCAGTCCTAGACCACTGTAAACTCTATTACCGAATAAACCTAAGAAAAGCAAACGATAAAGTCCAGATCCTCCCGGATCCCATCGGAAATTCAGATCAGAAGATTTTCACAAGCCAACAAAACTTCAAAAGCCAGCATTTTTCCAAATCCCGTAAAACTAGGATTTACTCTTCTTAATATGGGAAAAACAGTACCATATCCCCCCAAAATCAGCCAACCTAAGCTGAAATAAGAAATATCCATCACTGGTGACCATGGGCCCATGTGTGAAGGGACATGTCAATAGGGGAAAGGGCAAAAATGCCCTTGCGATTGTCCCCTTCTCTAGGGATGGAACTCGGAGCTTCCCCAAAACAATATCGGACCACTTGCCAACAAAACGCCCTTCCACTTTGCGCTTTTCCGACCACAACACCTCCTGGTTTCGATAGCTTCGAAATCCACCGGTTCTCAGGATCAGTGGGATTGGAGAACCGCTACGGTTTCCGGAAGGGAATGACCGGAGAAAGCAAAGACCCGGGGAAGAACACCACAGGCCTGTTGGCCACCCAATCCTCAGGCCACCAGGATCAAAGCATACACAAGTTGGCTCAGCACTTCGCCGGAGCACATATAAACGACGGGCCAGACGGTAGCGCAGGGAGCTTAGGCGGGGACATCGTCTCCGGTGCTCAGCTGCCACAAATCCGGCCAAAGGGCCTACTTCAGCGAGTTTTGCGGCAACAACCGCCGTTAGGGTCCTGCCACGGGAGCCAAAACCGTTCGCAAATTGCCTGCTCCCCGCCCTCGCTTCTCCACCGCCGAGACTCCTTCGAACAAACCAACAGTCAACCTCGTCCCCTAAGATGTCGGCGATCTGATGGCCATCTGACGGCGACGAAATCTTCCGTGCAGAGGCCACGCAAAAAGGCAAGCTCTGACATATCAAAATAGTCGTCTGAGGCCCGTGGAGCTTTGGGTGGGAGAACGCTTTGGGCGCGTGAGGCGTGTTAAGTTCAATGGCCATCCTAGGTCAACCTCACCTTTTTTGACCTAACTGACCAATTTCAGTTCCACGTGTATTGTAATCATTAATATTGTTATTTGATTTTTGTATCATGAACCAAGGGCGGATGCGACTGCCAGCCGGCTCTCTACGAAAGTAGTTGTATCTTCATTGTCGAAACAAATATAAATTAGAGTAAATTAAAAAAAAAAAATTAATTTAACCCATAAAAATAAAAATAATAATAATTTTACATACCTATTTTGAAAAGAAAAAAATTTGAACCCCTATTCTTTGATTTTTAAAAGAAATCTGCCACTGTCATTTAATTTTTATATTGATGCAAATAGATAAAATCAATTACAATTTCATGAACATAAAACAAATACACTAAATATCGGATCTAACCATCTGGATTGGGATGATAACCAAAACTGTGTGACAATTGTCACTATTTTCATCAGTCAACAAGACTATAATAACATGGCTTCTAATTTTGTCCTTTTCAGACCATGTTACATAACTGTCCTAACAAAACAATGCTCCCCCCTGTCTCTTTCTCTCGCACCACTCTACTTTTTCTTGGCCCAGAAAGTTTTATTCTGTAAAGTTTGGATTTTTCTTGGTGGGTTTTGGTCTTTGAGTTGAAAGACTAAAAGGGTATTTTACTATTTTAATGAAAGAATGAAAAGTATGAAGATGAAAGAAGACGATCCTGCATATTTGAGTTTTGCATAAAAAAATGTGAGATTTACAATTTAGTCATGTTGAATTCTAGGAAATTGTGAAAGAATTTTATTCCTTTGTTTCATTCATGTTTTAACCAGGGTCTTGTTGGCTTGAATTTCTGGGGAAAACATTAAAGCTTTGTGTTCTCAATAATTAATACAATGAAATGGACATTATTGACAAGGATATTTAAGGTATGATCAGCTTCACTCATGGTATTATTTTTATTAGAATGTGGAGATCTTGATGATTTTTATTGATTTTTTTAATGTAACGAAAATAACACGAACATCTTATTAAGAACATCTTAACGAAAATAACATCGTATGAATACATGAATTGTCAATAATTTTACTGATCGAGACCGGAGCAGAAGCAGTTTGTATCATAACATCTTATTAAGAACCAGAGATTCGTAATATGTCGAAAAATCAGTTGGTTTGGTCCTATGGGACGAAACTAGAGATTCATGCCAACTTAGTTTTGTTCTCTTTATCTCGGCCTGTGAATTTCAGAGAAATCGTAAATAAGCAAACGACATGGTTGCAATGGGACACTCGAGTGCCACCGCCGACTCTCTAAGAGTGGAGGCGGGAGAGAAAGACACAAGTGCACCATTTCGAGCTGTTAAAGATGTCGCTGATCGTGTTGGTGAAGGTGCATTCTCTGGGGGGAAACCTGCCATAAAAACGGCCAAATCTCACCCTGCAGAGGTATTAATGACTGGCAATTCTCTTTTGTTCTTTCACACGGAATGTTGTGTCGATGCATAGTCGTATCGAGTTTTTTGAGACTCGGATATGATTTACGGAGCAGTTCTAGCGTCTTTGCTGCAGATAGTATTGGCAAAGGAGACTCAGCTTCACCTGGCTCAAAACGTGTTGAACAAGTTAAAGGGGAGACTCGAAAATGCCAAGACAACCAAATCTCAAGCACTTGAAGATCTCGAAAAGGCTAAAAGAACAGTTGAGGAACTGACTCATAAACTCAAAACTGTTAATGAATTAAAGAATTCTGCAATCAAGGTCACAGAAGCTGCAAAGAGTCGGGCGAAGCAGATTGAAGAAACAAATTCCAGTGATCTCCCCGGAACCAAAGGCTATAGGGGCAAAGGCTTGGAAACTGCAATGGACCAATACCGGACTTTGATCACTGAACTTGATGCTGCAAAACAAGAATTGTTGAAGGCTCGCCAGGACCGTGATGCAACCTTAGAAGTGAAAATGGCTGCTTTCGATCGAGCAAAAGAAGCTGAACTTGCAGTTAAGGTTAACATGGAGAAGGCCGGAAAGCTCTCCGGGGAGATTTCAGCGGTTAAGGAATCGATAGCAAAAGTGAAGCTTGCATCTCTTCACGTACAGCAAGAACAAGCTAAAACTTTTGCCGAAAAGGATAGCCTGAGGCAATTTTATAAAGCTAAGCTTGAAGAGTCCGCGAAGAGGTTGCATGCTTTAAAGAATGAATTTGATCTTGAGCTTACAAAAAATCTCGAAGCAAAACTGTCTGAAACTATCAATCAGACTGCCGATTTGCAAAGGCAGATGGAAGATGCTAGGGCTTCCGATCTGGAGTCCATGCAAGCTGTCACTTCAGAGCTCGATGGTGCTAACGGATCACTGCAAAAAGTTGTTGACGAGGAAAGCTCGTTGAGGAGTCTGGTGGACTCTCTTAAGGTCAAACTGGAGAATGTGAAGAAAGAGCATTCGGAACTGAAGGAGAGGGAAGCGAAAACAGAGTCCATTGCCGGGAACCTGCATGTCAAGCTTCGGAGAAGTAAATATGAGCTCGAATCTTTCATTGCAGAGGAATCCAAAACAAGAGGTAACTACGAAGAAATGATTTCAACCCTCGAACAACTATCACTCGAACCGGAAAATGCACAACGAGTAGCAGAAGAGATGAAGAAGGAAGCCAAGAAGTTAAAGCTGGAAGCTGAAGGCTCGAGAATTGCACTTGAGAGAGCAGAGAAGCAGTTGAGAGTTTCTTTGGAAGAAGCTGAAGCTACTAAAGTAGCCGAGACACGTGCGCTTGATGAGATAAAGATGCTTTCCGAGAGAAAAAAAGCTACACGTGCTTCGACTCCGGAGTCTGGAGCCAATATCACCATCTCTAAGGAGGAAGTCGAGTCTTTGAACCATAGGGTTGAGGAGTCAAATAATATAGCTGAAATGAAAGTGGCAGCTGCCATGGCTCAGGTTGAAGCAGTTAAGGCTAGTGAAAACAATACCCTCAAGAGGTTCGATGCTATTCAGAAAGAAATCGAGGACATGAAGGCTGCAACTGCAGATGCTTTGAAGAGGGCAGAAATGGCCGAAGCAGCAAAGAAGGTGGTGGAAGGAGAGCTCCAAAGGTGGCGCGAAAGGGAACAAAAGAAAGCAGCCGAGGCAGCAGCTCGGATTCAAACAGAACCATCCCCACAACAATGCAGAAATCAAAAACAGAACCCACCAGATAAAATAGTACCGGTTCAAAAGTTGAAAAAATCAAAGTCTTCCATCTCGAGAAAGGCAGTTTTGCCAAATTTCAGCTGTAGCCTGAATCGAAGAAACAACCAAATTGACGGAGGATCTCCCTCGTATCGAGTCAGTGAGAAGCCTTTGTGAACATTTCAGGTAATCAGATCTTTTTGTACATTTTATCAATGGTTGAGAGAACATGTTTGGTTATCTGTACATCCGAGATCTGTGGAATCAGATATCTGTTAACCTTGTCTGTCTGAGGAATCAGGTATCTGTACCTCCAATATTTATCAGATTTTACGTTCGAGACAGTTCGGAATCATCAAAAGTAAAAATGGGAGCTTGCTCAAAGCAGTAATTTGCCCATTAAAGCAACTATGTTTTAGAAAATATTCAAGAGGACGCTAACAAGAAAATTATTCCAGAAGCAATTATGACTCTAAATGTCATGCTTCCTACAGATAATTTGGTAAAATCACATGCTATTATCCACCCTGAGTTGGCATATCGAGTTACACCAGATTACTCGTCTGCTTGACCCACATCAGATTCGATCCAATGCAAGAAAGCTCTGCTATTACATATGATAATCTAAATGCCACATGGCCTCTCATTCTAATGTTGTTGATTAGCCTTTTCCTGTCAAAGTGCCGACTTTCGAGTAACATTTAGGCAACAATTTATGTAATCAGTAGTATGTAAAGATCTAATCACCATTTACTTTAAGGCAATTTAGGGAGTTGCATATACCATTTTGATCTGCAAGCTTCTGGAACTCGGATTCAATGGTCTTTGCGATCTTGGCATCTTCTGGATCCGGCTCGGGAAAATCTACATGAACTGATCCCTGTTTGATTGGCCTGCCAGTCTCTATAAGTGTAGCTTGTTGCTTTACATAATTGTAAAGCTGTTGGTGATAGGTGTGGTCTAATGAGAAACAATTATCTATGGTTCCATTGCTTCTGTTTCGGGATGACCCGGAACCTTCCTTGAGACAAAAATGTGGGAGGGATGAATAATCCATTATCTGCATAGTTGGAATGAACGTATCCAAAAGTAGTAAGAAAACAAAATTGGTTGCGCAACAATATCACAAGAGAACCAATTGAGTGATGAACACCAATTTAATGAAGAGGAACTAAAGAGACATACTACAATGCCCTTCACATTATGGGAGCTAATATTTAACACCAGTTGACGTCCAAGTCGAAGTAATGATTTTAACAACAGTGTAAGGGAAGTGCATATCAGCATATGAAAACCTGAAACTTGGCTCAGTTAGCTCATACAACCACCAATAAGAGGTGGTATTTCAGCCGGTTTGGGATTCAAATCCCAACATCTACAGCCCCATTCCCTATTCCCAGGTTGAAGTATCTTTTGTACCAAAAGTAAAAAAATGGAATGTGTATCCGAAAGAACAAGAGAGCATTGCTGCTATTTGAAAAATGAAAACATGCTTTCAAGAGAGTTTTACGAACATGCATGGATGGGTTTTTCTTACTTTGAGTAACTCATCCCGTCCACAACCTTGAAGCACCTGAATTTTCCTCTTCGTCCTTTCTTGCAAGAGAGGTTTAACAGCCTGCCATTTGCAGAAAAGCATTAGAAACATATTTTCATGAGTTAGCTAAGTGAACAACGGAACTGTCAAAAAATAAAAACCTTCCAACATGCCGAAAATATGTATGGCGCATTGACAATATAATATGTCTCTGTCTTCTCCGGATAATTCAAGTCATCAATTGTTGATATAGTAGTCAGTAGCTGCATCAGCAAGCAACCCATGAGACTGACCAGCACGAGAAATCAAAGGGTTGGCACAGTAAAGAGCAGAAACTCTTATTTATTTTTACTTATTTACTTATATATTTAATTACCCTTCCTTCTTAAGCAAATAAACCAAATCTACCACCGGCTGAAAAAAATAGTTAACTGTATTACAAAATTTTGATCAGCAAGCCAATTACTTAAGATAAGATTCCAATTTCGGCTTCTGGTGGGGAAAGTTGCAATAATTTACAAACTAAAATAGAATTAAACTTCAACAGTGCGCCTTCAAGTATTTCCAGAATTTCCTATAGTGTCTCTTACTGATTTGCACAGTCTATAGATGTATAACAACGGTATAACAATTGAGTAGAAAAGGGTCGTGAGTTCTTAGGAGCAAATTTAGGCTTTGTTAAAACAGGAATAGATATCACAACGGGTCAAATTACTACATTGTAATCAGGTGAGCAGTTAAGTTGTCGATTAAGGAGACAATGTTGAGAGAGAGAAATGGAGAGAAGAGATGGTCACAAAGAATGTTATGTGATAACTAAAACAGACCCTTATTTGGTGCAATGCCGAAAGCTTCAAGCCAGTCATATCCAAAACCTTCAGACATGTGCTAATATGTCTTCCATACTTCTTTGTGGCCGCAGGCTGTAATAAAAGCAATATGTTAGAGCATATTAAAAGTACGCACATAAAGTGAGAAATATCCCGTTGACAGAGTCTGTACTCACCAGTACTACGCAATCTCTATATTCATTCATTTGAATGTGCGACTGTACATAGTAGTTCACCTAGAACACAAAAGAATTACAAATTTAAGTATCATGGAAATAACTCCATACACTGCAGGCTGAAGTACATATGTGCATCTTAGAGTGCTAAAAGATTGTCAATTGGATGTGAAAAATTCAAGCAAAATGAAGAATCAAAGCAATATAACCAAAAGATGTTTTCCATCAAGCCAAAACTATTAATGGAACAAATCCGTAAGGAAAACGAGTGCCATTGTATGTCCTGGTCAATTTCTAAGTGCGTTTCAAAAACGAATATAATTTCCATTGTCCTAATAAGTTATGCCAAAGTAACGTTTTAAAGAATCATATTGCCAATTAAAAGCTCAATAGCAAGCTTCGGATGACTTCATTCAAAATAGCTTTAATAGCAAGCTCAATTAAATGCTCAATGGCAAGATTCGGATGACTTCAATCAAAACAGCTTTAATAGCAAGCTCAATTAAAAGTTCCTATTGTCAGGTTCCAGTCTTAAATGAGAGTTTAAAGTTAGAACAAGTTCCGATCTCCTTACGGATGCTTTGTCATATGTGCTGAGCCCAACACCGACAGCAATGACAGGAAGACCCTGGAAATATCAAAAACATGAGTTAATCATAATGGAACTACTTTCGAATGTAACATAATGTTGCAAAACAAACATGAGGCACCAAATCTACTAGCATGGCAATCAAACCAAAATAAGTAAATACCTCTTTTGAGTAGCCTGACAATCCTACAAGCTGAGAATCTCGCACTGCTCTATATAAGTCAGGGGGAATAATTGGTTTCTATATAATAAAAGAAAAAGTAAATGAATTATTTTGAGCATCATCAATTTCCACAGTAAATCAGGCTGTTTCAGCAGTATAGGTTTGCAATATCATAAACTGATAAATAATCGTAATCGATTAGTTTATAATCAGAAAAACTCACTGATAATATATTGTCAATCTCATTCTGTATTCTCCATTGTAAGCAATCAATTAACTGGAATACACAAAATTTAGGAGTTAATAAACGGGAATCCGGAAATGAGGAGAAAAATAAAGAGATCTTTGGTATCCAACATTTTATTATTGCTTAAGTGCACCCGAGGAACTCACCATTTTATAGGCTTTCTGAACATCCCAATCTCTCGCTTTCAGAAACCTTACTAGAGTTTCAGTTGGATACCCATGGTGCATGTTCTGCAGACCAAGGAATTCAACTTTAAACTTAACTTTGGCAGATCATAGTAGAAAACATGGATTTAAAACGCTGTATTCACCCATCTGGTCCACACAATTCCATAAAAACAGGTTGATATGAGCAAAATTTCTTCATAACACCTCAAATCGAAAGAAAATCAAAAATCTTATCCGTCGGCATTTTATTTATCTATACCAACACATATAGCTCTAGATACTTTGTGGCACTCATAAAATTTTGGATTATTTTACAAATCAATAATATCACCTTAATGTTGGATGATAACAACCAAGCTTTCCTAATCAAATAGATTAAAATTAGCAAGTAGCAACTAAGCTTCCAGATAACTCTACCAATTTACGCAACTACGATGCCCGGCCTTATATGGGAGTTTCGAATAAGGGAACTTATCTGACACATGTATACTCATTTTTCCAAGTCTTTTTCATATAGTAAGAGGATCATATCCATATTCATGTCTGAATATGTCTCTGACATGGGCACATCAAGAAATATGAAAAGTCCGAGCAATATCGAGTCATCGAGTCATCGACCATAGAATTGTAAACAGTGAGAACAAACAAATCTCCAAATGGAATCAACTAGAATTTCACAGAACAGAAGAACAGTCAACTGAAACGGATCAAGCAAGAGATAGATCAGAACCAGCAAAGAACATAAAACTATTAACCATGAAATTGCATAAAGGCAAGCAATCGGATCAAGTCCACATCTGAAATCCTAGTAACTAATCTTCAGCATCCAAATATATAAACAGAAAATCCAAAACAAAACAAAAAAATCTAACCTGAAATGTGCCCTTCATTTTCTCGTCAACTGTTGAATCAAAATTTCAAAAGGAAAATTAGCAAACAAAAAAAAATTGTTAGTGATTTACAGATCAAAAAGAGAGAAACCCCAGAAAGAGAAGATACAAAAAATCAATCTTTTTACACTTGAATCTCACCATTTTCCATCAAAGACAGAAATGTCTTGATAGATTCATCATGAACATTGTTCATTGTGCCTTCCCTCTATCAAAATTAACAAAAAGAAAATGTAAAAGAACAAATTTTGATAACAGAAAAACTAAAGCTTTAACTGAATAAAGCTCTAGTTCTACTTGATTTCTCCTTCCTGCTCTTTTTATAGCATAAAGTTGGAAAATTTAAGCCTAAGAATCACCGAAAGAGAGCAAAAAATAAGAGGGGGAACTTTTTCAGACAGAAAAAAAAAAACAAAAACAAAAAAATAACTATAATAAAATTGAAACTAATGAAATCTGAGATTTCTCTTATCAGCTGCTTAAGAGCATAAGTGTTTAACAGCATGCAGAGCTTTGGTTTAAAATGGGAAGAATTTGAAGTAATTAGAAAATTAGAAGAAAAATAAGTCTGGTATTTAATTTTAATTTTCTTTTCCTTTCGGGGAAAAAGGAAAATCAACTGTGTGAGTTAGCTCTATTATTCGAATAATATTTTTTAATTATTTAATGAAATAACATTAAAAATAATTATTTATAAAAATAATATCTATTTTTGATTAAATGTGACATATAAAATAAAAATGTGTTTAGTCATGTTAGTGTGTTTAATCAGTAGTATTTTTCTTTATTCGAATTAAATAATTAGTTTTTAACTTTGTGTATCATGCATAAAGACTTGTTATTTTCATAAATAATAATTTTTAAGTGTTATTTCGTTAAAAAAATATTATTTGAGTAATGAAGTGGTTAATATAGGGCCGTTGATGTTGATACACATTCATTGATTCACACCTAATAAATACTTGAATTAATATTTTGATAAAAAAATTAAATTAATACTGTTAAAATTTAAAGTTTAAAAATATTTTTTAAAATCACGTTATCTTTTAAATCGGATTTTTAATGTATCACAAAAAAAAAGAAGAAATTATCAGTATACAAATAAAAAATGGAATTTTGTTTTAAGATGATAAAGACAACTTTTTTTTATTAAGATACTAATACTTTTTTAATTGTTTATTGAAACAGCACCTTTTAAAAATTATTTAAGGAGATATACTTATTTTCTAATCAGATAAGTCACATAAGATAAAAACATATTTAATTATTTACGCCTAGAATTAATATGTAAAAATTAAACATTATTTATCAAATTAAAATAATCTAATAATAAGTGCAAAATATTAATCCATAAATAAAATAATTATCCGTTATTTTGGCCAATCTAACCATGTAGAGATGATTCGCCATTTATAATTATTTGCCACTAAATTTGCCATTGATGGATCACCTTCCAATTTGTTTTGTTTTTATGTTAGGCAACACATGATTTAAATTTATATAATTATAAAAGAATTTCTACAAAATAATTATAGCATGAAATGTGATCATATCTTTGAAAATTATAATTTTTTATTGATAATTTATTCACACCCTTAAATTTTAGCAAATCTGTGCCTCTAGATTTAATATTTTTGTACATGCGTCCATGTTTGAATTGATAAATAATTAAAATTTGGTGTAGGAAGTTTGTTTGAAGTTTTATTTAGACATAAGGTTGTAAATGAACAGAGCGTTCGATGAACTGTTCGTGAATTATTCGTATAATGCTCATTTATATTTGTTTATTAAGCTAAATAAATAAATATGAACAAAATTTTTATGTTCGTATAATAAAGGAACGAACACGAATATAGGTGTGTTCGGTTCGTTTATGTTCATGAATAAACTCATTTATAAGCTTGTTTACCCGGTTCTCGTTTTCCTTTTATTTTTTACATTTTTAATATTGGTGAAGATATGGACTAGTGAACAAGGGTGAACTTTGGAGTTCAAAACGTGAAGCCTAAGGAGCTTAAGGACTAGTGATGTAATTTCACCATTTTAGAGCATATAAGCGAACATGTTCGCGAACGTTAAACAAACATGTTCGTGAACGCTAAACAAACGAACATTAACACTTTCAAAAATAAATAAACAAATACGAACAATCTTATTTATTCAAGCTTAATTTATTTATGATCCCTATTTAGACATGTTTATTTAATGTTGGATGCTTGGGAAAACAAATGTTCTGATTCTCGCAAACACGAGAGGCAAGTGGGAATAATTAACTTAAAAGAACCATTAGGAATATATGCCAAGTAAGGATGAGCAAAACTTGATTCAAGACGAAAAAATTCGATTTGTCTTGATTTTAAGTTCAGTCGAGTCCTTCAATTTTTCCTAATATATATACCGATATAAAAAAATATGGAGAAATATATGTCACACATGAAAAAAATATGAAGAAACATACATGCATATCTTATATAATTAGAGAAAATCGTTTAAATTAGAATCTAATCGTACTATAACATGATAAATAATTACAATTAAATTTGTATAGGAACTCGAACTCGACTCGACTCGAATCAAAAAATTTCAAATAAAATTTGAGTCGTAAAATACGACATGTCAACTCGAATAACTCAAAAAATGTTAACTCAACTCGATCGAACGCTCACCCTTAAATTACTAAGCGTTGTTGTTTATGGTCGTTAAATTTCGAAGTTTAAAAATACATGTTCGGGTTTGTATTGGTTGATTTTGTTTGTTTCTATTTTGTAATGTTATTTTTTTGACGTAATTATACAAAATATATTGATTATAATTATACTTTTATTTATATAAATAAATAAATTGCATTTGCATGAACGTATATTTGGTTATTATCATAATACTATACTAAAAAAATCAATATCTAATAAATAAAATCAAAATCCAACAAAATAAATCAAACCGATTAAATTTAATTCAATTTCAATTTGCAATTAGCCATATAAAGTTACAGATCCAAAAATATATTGGTGATGCCTTTTTTATCTTTGTATTTATAAAAATGTAAAAGTTTGAAATATAATTAATTAAATCCAAGCAACCTATACTTATTAGGGCATGTGGAAATCAAGTTATCAAGAGAAAACAATATCATAATGTTGTATAATATAATATTTAAAGTTTAGCAACTTTAAATAATGAATAATAAACTGGTATATTTTTTTTTAAACAAATTCAAATTTTATTCTTAATTTTATCTAGATGGAGAGAAAGAGGGACTTTAGGAGAAGGAGGAGTGCTCTTAATGGATCTAGAATTTATGACCTAAGAGAAATAAAGAAATAAAAATAAGTAACTTGACTAACCAATCAAATATATTTGCTCAATATAATTTATGAACTACAGATTTTAAGGATAATCATATTAATTGAATATTATATTCTAAATATAATTATTAATGGACATTTAATATAATAATAAAACATATCATATTTTCACATAAGAAACTTTGAATCTAAGAATCACGAACACCTATTATGTTTTCTCCCAACAACTCAAAACCTTAGCTACTAGGTTTTCTCTCAACTTAATTCTTTTGTCTTTTGTTTTCTTTTGGAGGATATCCGCGACATCAATTTTAGTGTTAGTCGTTAATTGTCAGTATTTTATTTTTTTATAATTTCTTGTTTCTTGTTTTGATTTTTACTTTTTAATTTTTTCTTTATGTTTTAATAAAATTTGATGGATTTTGATCATTTTCTTTTCACACATCTTGTTACGTTCGTTTTCTCTCTTTATGGCACACATTTTTTATGTTTTTATAGCACGTCTTTTGAATATCTTTGCGGCCGCTTGATGCTCGTGGAGTGTTTCTCACGACGTTTGTTTCTGATTTGTGTTTTTCGGTGGTCATGGATAGCTTCATCTTCTTTTGTGGTTGTTTGCTGATGTAATCAGAAGTAGAGCAAATCGACACCTTTGGAACCGACGGGAAAGGTATTTGCAATTTTCTAGTGGAGATTTCATTTAGTTTATGTTTTGACAACTCTCTAAGGACTCTTCTTATAATGAACTTTAAGAATTTGTTATGGTACAAAGAGTAAGTGTATAATATGACTGAAGCAGCCCTTTAAGTTTTTCTTAAATTTGTCGTTTTTTATTATTTTTTAATATTGTGAAAACTTTGAGAAGTTATGTTATTGTTTAAAAAATCACGAACACCTAACATAAAATTTAATATAAATTCGGAAGAATTAATATTTCATTTTTCTTTTGATGAATTTATGGATTTGAGTTTTTCTCTCTCGGTAGACAATTTGGGACGAAAGACGAATTAGAAATTTTGGATACAAAGAGAAAGAGCACGTGAGGAAAAACTCTATTTTATTTATCAAAACTTAATTCAAATATAAATGGAATATTATACATATATATACTAATAAAGAACCACTTAAAGAAAATAAACTAATTTGTAACTAATCCTAGCTGTCTATTTAACTGTACAACAAACTTAATACCCCTCAAGTTGGAGCATATAGATTTTGTACGCCCAACTTGAGAACCATAGTCCTAAAAGTTGTGGAGTGCAAGGCTTTGGTGAAGCAATCAGCCAACTGATGATGTGTGGAGATAGGCAGCAAGGTTATAACTCCATTGTGAATCTTCTCTCGAATTAGATGACAATCTATCTCAATGTGCTTGGTCCTTTCATGGCTAACTGAGTTTTCTGCAATTTTTATGGCAGACAAGTTGTCACATAACAAATTTGCAGAGGAAGAAGAAACATTTAAATCATTTAAAAGATAACTCAACCATTGAATTTCACAAGTTGCAGATGTCATAGCCCTATATTCTGCTTCACTAGAAGATCTAAAAACAATGGCATGTTTCTTTGATTTCCATGAAACTAAAGACTTACCAAGAAATATGCAATACCCTGTAACAGATCTTCTAAAATCAGGGCATGTAGCCCAGTCAGAATCAGAAAAATTATTAATTTTTAAATCATTATTAGCAGGGGAAAACAAAACGTGGCCAGGAGTCCCTTTTAGGTACCTTAAAACTCTATGTGCAGCAGCAAGATGTAAATCAATAGGAGAATATAAGAACTGAGACAATTGTTGCACATCAAAAGTAATATCAGGCCTAGTGTTTGTTAAATAAAGCAACTTGCCTATAAGCCTCCTATATGCAGTAATGTCAACCAATGGTGTTCCTTCAGTGTTAGATAAGCTGTGTTTAGCTAAAAGAGGTGTTGGCATAGGCTTAGAATCAATAAAACATGTTTCTTCAAAAAGTTCTAGTGTATATTTTCTTTGGCACAAATTAATTCCTTGCTTAGATCTAGCAACTTCTAGGCCTAGAAAATATTTCAAATCTCCTAGATCCTTAATCTTAAAGGTATCATACAAAAAGATTTCGCAGCTTGTATTTGAACATTATTAGGACTAGCAATTATTATGCCATCCACATATACCACTAGGACAATAAAGTCAGATTCAATTCCTTTAACAAAGACAGAGTTATCAGAAACTAACTGTTTATAGCCTTGAGATATTAAAGATTCTGTTAACCTAGCATTCCACTGCCTACTAGCTTGCTTTAGACCATACAAATTTTTCTTAAGTTTACAAACTAGATTGGAATTCTGAGGTAAAAAGCTAGGTGGAGGTTTCATGTAAACTTCTTCATCTAAAAATCCATGTAAGAAAGCATTATTGACATCTAGTTGTTGTAAAAACCACCCCTTTGCAGCAGCAACAACCATGATAGTTCTAATACTAGTTAACTTAGCAACAGGACTAAAAGTGTGTAAGTAATCTAATCCTGGCTGTTGAGTATAACCCTTAGCAACTAACCGGGCTTTATACCTATTTAAAGACCCATCAGACTTCAGCTTAGTTCTGTAGACCCACTTACATCCAATTGCAACTTTATTAAGAGGTAATGGAACCAAATTCCAAGTATTATTATTTTGTAAAGCTTGAATTTCTGCATTCATTGCTGTTTTCCAGCAATCATGAAGAATAACATGCTTATAAGACTTAGATTCACTTAGGATGTTAGCATTCAAGATATAAGAATGATAAGCAGAAGATAATGAATCATATGATATCACCTGAGAAATAGTGTGAGGAGAAGTATGAGCACCAGGTAAAGAAACCTGATAATCTCTAAATTTTTGTGGAAGATTAACAGTTCTGGAAGGCCTTTTGGAAAGAATATTCTCCAAATTTTGTCTTGAAGAAGGTCTTGCATAAGAAACACTTGGAATAAATTTAGAATCATTGTTTGAAGAAAAATTAGTATTTGAGGAAAGATTAGAGTTTACAACCTGAGAAATTAAGGATGGAGGAACAGTTTCTGAAATTGTGGGCGGAAGATCATCATCAAATAAAGAGTATGCATGCAAAGGTAAAACAATACCAGAATTATCTGAACTTCCTTTTTGAAAAGAAAAAGAATCTTCAATAAATGATACATCTCTAGAAACAAAAATTTCTTTTGTTTCTGAATTGTACAATCGAAAACCTTTAATATGTTTTGGATATCCAAGAAAAACAATTTTTACAGTTTTGGAATGCATTTTGGTTTGTGGCTTAGGTAAAATATTGGCAAAACCAAAACATCCAAATATTTTTAAATGTGAAAGTTGAGGTTTCTTGTTGAACAAGACTTCAAAAGGGGTTGAATTACTCAAAACATGGGTTGGAGTTAAATTTATCAAATAAGCTACATGTATTATACAGTCTAACCAAAAAATCAAAAGAAGATTTGATTGAATCCTTAGAGAGCGAGCAACAGAAAGCAAGTGTTGATGCTTACGTTCAACTACAGAATTCTGTTGTGGGGTGTGAGTGCAGGAAGTTTGGTGTATTATGCCTTTTTGTTTAAACAATTCTACCATATTTAGCTCTTTAGCATTATCACTTCTGAAAATTTTAATCTTCTTAGAAAATTGGGTTTCAACCATATTATAAAACTCCTGAATAGCATTTTTAACATTAGATTTGAACTTTAGAGGATATATCCAGGTGTATCTACTGTGATCATCAACAATAGTTAGAAAATAACTAAAGCCATACACACTTTTAATAGGAAAAGGACCCCAAGTATCTAAATGTACCAAATCAAAGCAAGACTCAGTTTTAAAATTACTAATAGAAAAAGGGAGCTTTTTTTGCTTAGCAAGATAACATGTATGACAGTTAAGATCAGAAGAATCAGAAGAACTAACATGTATATTCTTATTCAACTCAGCAAACCATTTCATTCAAATACATGAGGGATGTCCTAGCCTATTATGCCAAAACTTAAAACTGACAGAATTACAAAGAGAATCACAAGCAACAGAAACAAAAGGCTTAGCAGAATCAATAGCAGAATTAGAAACAAAAGGAAAAGAAGTATCTAACTAGTATAAGCCATCTTGTGGTTTAGCTATACCAATCATCTTCCAAGCTACAACATCCTGCAAAATATAAACATCTGCATTAAAAATTAATAAAATATTAGTTGTTGCTAATTTAGAAACTGAAACTAAATTAAAAGAAAAGTTAGGTATATAAAATACATTATATAGCACTAACATAGAATTAAGCTTAACAGTTCCAACAAAGGGCACTTGAATTAATTGTCCATTAGGCAATTTAACAAATTTATTAGATACAAGATGCTTATCAACAAAATAACTAAGACAGTTAACTATGTGATCTGTTGCACCAGAGTCTAAAATCCAAGAAGAGTTACCAAGTTTAACAGAAGAACAATTAAATATCATACCTGCTTCTTGAGAAGGAACATCAAAAGCAGCAGTCAAAGCATTAACCTTGGATTCTTGAACAGAAGACTGATTTCTTTCTTGTAAAAGAGATAAAAGAGCCTCATATTGATCCTTAGTAAAACCAGTTGGGGCCAGAATACTATCCTTAACATCAGGACTAACAGAAGAATTCCCAGAAGAATTGACATTGTTTGCCTTAGAAACAACATTCTTGTTTTTATAACCAGGAAGAAATCCATGTTTCCTATAACACCTATCAACCGTATGCCCATACAATCCGCAAAAGACACACAAATGACGCTTACTATTAGCAACACTAGCAGAAAACTTCTTAGGCCCATTATTCCTAGACTCAGACGGACATAAGAATCGTGATTTCTGACATTCGACTCATATCTACTAGCAAGCAAGATACTAGAATCAACATTAGAAGCCAAAGAACGCTCATTTTATAAAACAATAGCAAATGCCTCATTTACAGTAGGAATTGGTTTCATCATGAGTAACTGGGATTTAGGAACAAAAAAGTTTTCTCCTAAACCTCTAAGAAACCGAAGCAAAAAATCTTGCTTACGGTATTTGACAGTAGAACACTCACAAGAAGATAGGGGCGAAGATTAGAGATTTCATCCCAAATCATTTCAATTGGGTGTAATAAACAGTAACTGAAAGATTACCTTGACCCAATGAGTAAAACTCGTGAAGCAGATCGGAAACCCTAACAAGATCGCCCTGGTTGAACCGGTCAAACAAATCTTTCCACAACTCGGACGCCGTATCAATCCAGAGCACGCTCTGGGCAATGTCAAAACTCAAAGCCCTCTGCAACCACGAAAGCACTAGGTTATTACATTTAACCCAAGAAGTAAAACGGGAATCGGACTCGACGGGCTCCTTAATCGACCCATCCACAAAACCGAACTTGTTCTTGAAAATCAATGACATTTTCATTGACCTAGCCCACGCATGGTAATTGCTACCGTTGAGAAGAGAAGAAGAAAGGATTAAAGCCAGATTTTCATTGGGATGAATGTAATACTCGCTGGCAGGATCATCGTTCTTGAAGGGACGACCAGACTCAGCGGAATCGGAAAAAAAATTTACTGATACCATGATGAATTTAGGGATTTGGGTTTTTCTCTCTCGGTAGACAATTTGGGACGAAAGACGAATTGGAAATTTTGGATACAAAGAGAAAAAGCACGTGAGGAAAAACTCTATTTTATTTATCAAAACTTAATTAAAATACAAATGGAATATTATACATATATATACTAATAAAGAACCACTTAAAGAAAATAAACTAATTTGTAACTAATCCTAGATGTCTATTTAACTATACAACAAACTTAATATCTTTTTAATAAGATTTCTTTGTTATTGGTATTTACAACACCATCAAAGTTTATCAGTGTTTCTACTTCTTTTAAATATTATTATAATATGTAAACTTAATAATAATGTTCTAGTTTAATTCTCAGTTTGATCTATATATAATTTTGTAGTTTACTCATAATATTATTTTATAAGTCATTTTGTTCCATTGTCATTAATGTACAAAAATAAAGTGGTCCAATAACACCAACAAACGATTAGTGCAATGACAAGACACATTACTCTCATAAGGAGAGAATTCGAGTTTTGAACGCTTGAACTTTAAAGATGACATTGTCGAGAGGAAGATTTACAAATTTCGAACATAGATCATAAAATGAACATGTATAATACTAAAAAAATAGTTCAATAACAAACTAAACATTAAAAAAGTTACAACAAAAGTTTCAAATAAAATGCCCAAAATCCTAAAAAATCCAAAATTTTATTTGAACAACCTTTTTAGAATTTTCTGATTCTTTCCAAAAATTATTTTTTATGATTTATTTTGGGGTCTAAAGAGATAGACAAAACCTTAATAAGGGACAAAGTAAGAAAAAATAACGCATGGACTAAAGTGAGAATTAGATTAAAATACAGAGTTAATTAGCTATTAAACACAATATTTATAAGGCTTAAACGTTAGATAGGTGCTCAAACTATACCTTTTTTCAGTTAGGTGCCTAACGTTTGTTTCGAGCCACTTAGGTGCCTAACGTTTCATTCCGTAACCCATTTAAGGTTTTAGCCGTGGCGGACGTTAAAATTTTCCGTTATCCAATCATAAAGCGATACGTGACACATTTTTTATTTTTCTGATATTAACCAAAATAAGAAAAACAAAATAAATTAATTAAAAATAAAAATAACCATGGGTTAAATCTCCTTAAACCCATAAACTCATCATTTTTCTTTTCTCGCTTCCCCATCAAACCGTCCCCCCTTCAGTTTAATCTCAGGTAGAAACCCTAATCGAAAATTGATTCTTTAACATTAAAGCATTCAATCTCACAGAAACGGAAGATTGAAATAGTTTCTTTCATTTGAATATCCGCTCATTTTGATAGTACAATTTGTCTAAGTAATTGAAGAAGAAATGCTGAAGAATGTGAATGGTCAAGAGTTGAGTGCGAAAGAAATATATCAAAAGGTGCCTTATTGTTGTTGTTAGTTGCAGTAAGAATATGTTCTTAGTTGCTATTTTTTTTAATTTAGTACTAATTTTGAATATTTTTTGGATTTGGACAGATTGTCTTATTGTAACCCAACCCCAAGATATAAAGCTTGGCACAATTTGGTGTTGTCGATTCTGAATTTGACCAAATACAGTAAAGGTAAACTTCCTTTTGTCTTTGTTCTAGATTCTTTCTTAAAAAGTTGTGTTGAGTGGATCGATTGAATGATCAAGACCAAGCGGGGGGTGAATTGGGATTTAAAAACTTTGTGGAGTGAAAGGGTAATTTAAAATGAAGAACAGAGGATTTTAGAGTGGTTCAAGTTCCAAATGAACTCTACATCCACTACCTTAGCTACCACTAAAGATTTCAACAATTCACTATTTGTTCTTCCCCTTTTCAAGGCTTAGGAGGTAACCTTTACACAACCGGTCAAATTTTCTACCTAAAGTTTGACCAAACCCTCACAAATAATCAAAGAAGAAATTGGACAAGAAGTATATCTCTCAAATACAGATTTGTCCCTTGAAATACAACACTCAACCCAAATTTGAAGATAGAATAAGAATTGGATACAACACAATTTGGGAATTACAAGAGATTGGAAATTTGGCACACTTGAGGTTGGATTTTTTCTTGAATGTTTGTCTTTAATGCAATAGTTGTTGATGGTCTTCAAAGAGCTTCAATTTATACCTCATCTATCAATTCTAGTTGTTTGGGTGGTTGGAGAATTGAATAGAGCTGTTGGGACCCTCTCTTTCCACCATAAATGCACTTCTGCAGCTATCTGTATCGGTACACGGGGAGCTGTATCGATACATGTCTCAAAAAAGAAAGAGCCATTGTACATAATAAAGAGAGGGTATCGAAACGCACGTAGGCGTATCGATACGGGACAGAGAGTGTATCGAAACGGATAAGACCGTATCGATACCTTTTTCTCAACTTAGCTCACTAGAAGTTTCCGTTTCGATACGAGGGTTTACCGTATCGATACAGGTCAACTGCCATTTTAAATTTTGGTTACCTAACAACTGACACCAACGGTCGAAAGCATTTAAAATAATTCGAATTAAAAATTCAATTAAAACCGTATCGATACGGGTGAAGCCGTATCGGTACACCATTCAAACTCCTTCACTTTTTACAAAGGAGCGTATCGATACAGATGAAATCTGTTTCGATACGCTATTTCGATACGGTTAAGAGCGTATTGAAACGCGTCCTTCCAGTAGCCAACTTGGTAAAAAAAGGTATCGATACGGCTGGAGGCGTATCGATACACCTGGACGTTTTTGAACACTTTGGCCTTGGAACACTTAGAAAATATTTGGAGTTTGAGTTTTTCAAATCAGTTTTAAAGTGTTGGTGATTTAAAACTTATTAAAGGACTTATAAAACAATTTCAAGTTTTTCAATTTGATCCTTAACGATTTAATTATATCAAAATCAAACATAGGTTTCACAATCTCCCCCTTTTTGATATATCAAAACCAAAACTTGAAATTTTTGACACTTTGAAAAACTTTGCAAAATTAACTCCCCCTTAATATGAGCTAGGTAACTTTTAAGTTGACAATCAAAATTTTTAAGTGTTGTGAGCTTCCCTCTCCCCCTTTTTGTTAGTTCAAAAAATAATTGAGACAAAGTAAAGTGCATAACATAGGCAAAGGTATAAATAGGAAAGCAACATAAATATCATTAAGTTCAAAATAAAGCATAACATCAACTTAAAAATCCAACAAAACAGAAAATCAAAGCATATGTTTAAAAATAAAGCAAACTTAATCCTAAAACATGAAACAAAGGTGCATAAATAAAAATATCCTAGATGATATGCATGAAATGCAAGGAGAGGCTACTAGGCACCATCATCGTCGTCTTCATCATCTTCATCTTCATCTTCATCCACAATTGGATCATAATTCCCCATGCTATTACGCCACCCATCATGGAAGGCGGAGAGAGAAATATTCATAGAATTGTGACCGCCTTCAAGAGAGGTGAGACGATTCTCCATGTTCGTCATCTGTGTTTCAAGGCTTGTGAAACGTGTATCAATCGTGGTAAAGCCCGAAGCCATATCTGTGCGCAATCCCGTGAATTGCTCATTAAGGAAGGTCATAAGAGCATCCATGAAAGGTTGAGGAGGAGGTGGAGGAGCTTGAGGAACTTGTTCACCTTGAGGATTTTCCAATTGTGCCGCGGCCTCGGTTGGTAGCTCGGAAAGACGTAACCAACTACCATTAAAATAATGGAACTTACCCCTTGCAAGAGAGCGTTCATCAATGGGATCGGTGAGGGGAGTTGGGAAGTCATGCGAGCAATCAATGTCCTTTTGTAGAAAGAAGTAGCTTAGGGTCGTACCATAGGTGAAGGAAGTGACAAGAGTGGTGTGGCGATGTTGCACAAGATAAACGATCTCCGCAAACATGATACGAGCAAGGTTTGGACGTTTTCTCTCACGGAAGCAACGAATCCAAAAGTCATCCACTTGACGGATGGTAGAGTACTTTCCTCCGGAAGGCCTAAGCCACCAAGAGACCATCAAATGGAGGATCCGATCTTGAGCATTGAGGGCGATGATGGAACCACTAAGAACATGGCCTAAAGCATTCTCATCATCAAGGCTTTCATCCTCCAACTTAAAAACCTCACAAATAGATTTGACATCTAGAGTGATTTTCTTGCCCATGAGATATGAATTAACTCCGGTAACAACCCCATCACGATTAGCACAACATTTGGCATTAGCATAAAAGATTAAAACCAAAACACGAAAATAAAACCCGGGAATGGAGAGAAAATCCATAAACTTCCAACGTTGGAGCAAAGGGAGATATTCAAACTTGAATCGCTCCGAGTTAAGAAAAGGAATAGATATTACCCTTTCCGGACGAATCTTGTGTTGTTGGAATTGACGAAAATAGGTGAGAGCTCCGG
This sequence comes from Hibiscus trionum, assembly GCA_030270665.1. Classification (NCBI taxonomy): domain Eukaryota; kingdom Viridiplantae; phylum Streptophyta; class Magnoliopsida; order Malvales; family Malvaceae; genus Hibiscus; species Hibiscus trionum. Next base: position 13,415,078 of record BSYR01000020.1, on the reverse strand, counting down.
GGGATTGGAAAAAGTGTTCATAGATTTGAGTGAGATTCGGACGAGCACCCTCTCCGGTGTTGGATGATTCACCAGTTTCATTTAGACGAGATCTCTTCCTAGATAAAGCCATGAACTAGAAAACAAGTGTATGCATTTAGATTTCTTCATTCAAGTCATTGAGAAATCAAAGATCAAGGTAAAAAAAATTGTAAAAGAAAATTTGGAAAAAGAAATTTTGAAAGACAAGTTTTGTTAAGAAGACAAACATAAAAACAAAACAAATCAATTTAAAAAAAATAAAAGAAAAAAGAAAGGGTTTTACCTTGATAGTGATTAGAGAGGAATGAAGAAAAGCCTAGCACCAAATTGATGAAAAAGCCTTAGAGTTTTGCTTGATTTGAAACCCTCTTGAAGTTTTTGAGTTGTGGTGTGAAAATATGAGGGAGGAAGAGCCTATTTATAGGCTGAAAACGGCTAGGGTTTTTAGGTTTTAGAGAATTTTAGTTTTGGTAAAAGTTTAAGACTTTAAATCCCAATTTAAAGCAGTCTGCGCAATCGCGTATCGATACGCCTGAGTGTGTATCGATACGGGGGTAAAAACATAATTCCCATAAAAATGCCCGTTGAAGGATCGTATCGAAACAGATGCAATCCGTATCGAAAAGATTGAAGCTCGTATCGAAACGGGTTTAACCGTATCGATACCCATTTAAGGCAAAATGTATTCTGGGAAACTAAGGAAGTACGCGTATCGATACGCATAGGGTCGTATCGATACTCTAAGCCCAGAAGTACATTTTTGGCCTAAAGAACAACCATAAGCTCGATTCTAACACCTCCTAAAGGAATGCAAATGATGAATGAGCAGTTCTAAGCATATTTTAATAGAAACATACTCCCCCTAGCTATAGGCATGGATATTTTCAAGAGTTACAACACACAAACATGCAATTTCACAAGATCAAGCAATTTTAAGCACAAAGGAGGTCCTAAAAGGTCAAGATAGGCTAGTTAGACCTAACTCTCTCCTAAGGGACCAAAAACGCTCTTTGTCTAAAGGTTTTGTAAATATGTCCGCTAATTGATTTAAGGTGTCAACATACTCTATAACCACATTTTCTTTAAGGACATGATCCCTAATAAAATGATGCCTTATTTCTATGTGTTTGGTTCTAGAGTGTTGGATGGGATTTTTTGTCAAACATATAGCACTAGTGTTATCACATTTGAGGGGTATGGTTTCAACTTTAATACCATAATCTATGAGTTGTTGCTTCATCCAAAGGACTTGAGCACAACAACTCCATAAGGATATGTACTCGGCTTCGGTGGTAGATAAGGCTACACTATTTTGTTTCTTAGAGAACCAAGATATGAGCATACTACCTAGGAATTGACAAGTTCCTGAAGTACTCTTCCTATCGATTTTACATCCCCCATAATCCGCATCCGAATAAGCATGAAGGTTGAAGGTGGAGTGTCTAGGGTACCAAAGACCTAGACAAGGAGTATCTCTAAGGTACCTAAAGATTCTCTTAACGGCTATAAGGTGAGACTCTCTAGGACTAGCTTGAAACCTAGCACACAAGCAAACACTAAACAAAATATTCGGTCTACTTGCGATAAGGTAAAGTGACACGCGTCGTAACGTGTCAAGAATAATTTCCTTCTTCCAAATAAATAAAATAAATAAAGAAATTAAATTGAGTATAGATAGGGAAGTAGGAGTCGAACCCACAGGGACTTGGAACTTTCTTTCTCGCGCTTTTGTAGTTTCTGAACCAAGAGTTGTTGTTGGAACTATGATAATGTGATTAGGTGGGGGTTGTTTTAATGAAATGCAATTGTTCACGAAAGTAAAAGAAAGCTTTGAAGATAGTTTAAAGTAAATATGAGATTATCAGCCCCGGGCTTCCGCGTTGACTTGTTCTACCCGGTTCCTTGGTAAAGATTTTTATTTCGAAAAACTTGTTGGCAAAATCACTTCAAGGACAATCCTTGAGTTTTTTTGTTTGTAAACTGAATTTCCAAAATCAATTTTTGGATTCAGTTTTGATAATTTGTCTAAACCAACCCAATGTTTGAGAAAACAAATTAATTAAGCTCGCAACCAACTCGAAAAGTCATTTCTATAAAAACGATTCGATCTCAATTTCACTTAGTAATCTATTTACTAAGTGTGTTCCTTGGAAGTCGGATTTGTTTCAATAACCGATCCTTCCTCCCACTTGATAGATCAAAACAATTGTTTTTTCTCCAAAGTCAATCTTTGGGTTTTAAAAATCATTTTGATTTAGAAAATAAAGTTTAAAGAAATTGAGAGAAGTTTTTGAAACGTTTGAAGCATAGTTTCAAACCTCGCCTTGAGAACGCGTCATTGCAAAAGCCTTCGGCTTTAAAAGATCTAGCCGAGCATGGTTATTAAATTAATCATGCTCGACATATAAGAAATAATTAAAAGAAAAGATAGAAGAAAAGAACTTTAAAAAACTAAAGGAGAAGAATTTCCCAAGAGGAGATGAAATGATGTTCAATTCCTAATTGAATGATGACAATACTTACCCCAAAGAGGGGTATTTATAGTAGTTGAAAACCCTAAAAACCTAAGATGATAAATCCTAAAATAAATTTAAATAAAATTACATAAGATAAATATCAAAGTTTTAAACTTAAAAGATAAAATTCGGATGATAGGCTATCTTGATAAGTGGACTGATAGGTTATCAAGCTTGCTGACGTCATCTTCTAGAAGGTGCTGACGTGGCGCCCAGTCAGCATTCATGCCCTGGTTCATGCCCATGAATCTGCCCACGAATTCAGTATTTTCTGCAGCACTTCAACTCGTTTCTGTCATTACGTATCCTGCACAAGAACAACACAAAAATGCCCAATTAAGTCCTTCAAACATATATATTCGATCAAATCAAGGACTAAAAACATAACCAAAATAAACACTTATCAAATTCCCCCTCACTTATCCGATGCTTGTCCTCAAGTATCTCAAAATTAAATAATCTTAAGTCCAAGTTTTCATCCTTAATTTCACGAAGTCCCAAAAATTCTCAAAATGATTAAGCATCTAATTATGAGAGAAAACTAAGGAGAAAAAATAGATAAATGGCAAGACTAATAAATTAAAACTAAGACGACATTCTAAAAACTCTACTAATATCAATGATGCAAACCAAGTACCCTCACAAGGAATCGCTCATGTCACTCAAAGTGTTTAAGGGTAGAGAAAAATCACTCGAGCCTAAGCTAATTAGAGCATAACCATAAGCTTGTGTTTAAATCTAATCTCCACTACTAACATGAATATGATGCAAAAATCAAGAGGTCTTAAATAAGGGTTGTAATGGGGCTAAGGTAAGGGTAGGATAAAGGCTGAAAATAAGGGCTAAAACTCAAGACAAAAAATCATCTCAAAAAATATATTCGAAACTTTTTTTTTCTTTTTTTTTCATTCGAACCAAACTGCTTGTCAGTGTATTTTTTCTCTTTTCGAACTGCACTGTTTTTTTCTGGTTTTATTTTTCTGCAGACTCGAACAATTTCCTGCACTGTATATTCAAACCAATTCTGCACAGTATATTCGAATCAACTCTGCACAGTTTTTTTTTCTGCACAGTGTAATACACTGCTGCACTGCATTTATTCGTTTTTTTTTTTTTGAAGATGATTTTTTTTTTGTCTTGAAAAATGGGACAAAAGTGATGGATTTGAGAAGAAAATTGGATTAGGCTTAAAATGTGGTAATTTTCAAGAAAAAGGCTAAGGCTCAAAGATTGTTTCACTAGGGGAAATTAATTAAAGGGTAGGTGATTTATTTAGGAAGAGAAATGGTTAAAACCTAGTGCCTCTATCATATTAAAGCATCATAATCAATCAATGTAATCTCAAAAAAAATTTAAAAACAAGTTCTAGAATGCAACTAATTTAGCTAGGCACACTCAAAGAAACAAAGAGCAAATATCATGCATGCTCATTAGGCTCAAAAACTCACAAATATGTCTTGTGTACTTAGGTAAGCATCATGTAAATTAATAGAGAAATAAAATGTCATATAAAAGATTAAAAATTAATCATGCCAAAAATCTACCATGCAACCTAGAATTTCTTAACAAGATAGATACAAAGCCATATGAAAAATAGTGAGACAAGGCCAAATTAAAGATTTAAACAAGAAACTTAGATTAAATAAAATTAAGAGAATAAGAGAGCAATTAAACGGATAAGCAAAGAAGAATTTGACAAATATTTCTCCCCCTCACTTAAAGCATTTTGTCCCAAAATGTAAAAGAAAATAAAAGAGAAGAAATAGGAAACTCCCTTATTTAACATCGATTGTGGCAGTGCAAACAAGTGAAGGTTCGAGTTCGACCGGAGGAGTGGTATATGCTTGCTGCCAAGTTCTCACCATGGTGATCGAAAGAACGAATGAGGTAAGGGGAGAGGGTAATCGAAGGAGATGAAATTGAATGGAAAAAACTTGACGGTGGGGTGGGTCAAAAAGATAGAAATTGATTTTTGTGCTTGGTTTATTAAAACTCATTGGAGGAAATAAAGCTCACTAAGAATGGGGGAGTGATCGGTGGGGAGATAAGGGTTGTTTGTATGAGTTTAAAATATGGGTGATGTGATTGGGTGATAAAGGGATAAAAATCTGATTTTTAAATTAAAAATTTTGCCCACAAAATCCTGATAGCTTCTCATCTCTTTATTCGATATAAATTATCTGCAAATAAAATAATTAAGAGATCAGATAAAATTCAAATAAAAGATAAAATAATTAAAATGAGATAAAAAAAAATAATTTCAAAAAGATAATTAAAATGAGATAAAAATAAATTCAAAAGTAGATAAGAAATTAAATTCAAAATAAATATGAAAAATGATGAAAATAAATTTGAAAAAAAAGGATAAAATCAAAATTAAAAATCTAAAATCAGATTTAGATAATTTCGATTATTTTTTTTTCTTTTTTTTTCTTTTTTTGTTTATTTTAACTAAAAAGAAAATTCAAATGACATTAAATTATGGCAGTTTAAAATGGAATAAAATAAATAAAATAAAGAAAAATAAAAATAATTAAAGTAAAAAGAAGAAAAGAAATGGGTTGCCTCCCATCTAGCGCTTGTTTATCGTCGCTAGCTTGACGACCTTATTCAAGTGACAGGCTCGAATAAACGAATTTCCTCGACTAGACCAACCGGAGCATTGTCATAGTATGGTTTAAGTCGTTGACCGTTAACTTTAAATGGCTCTTCGGAATTACTTTTAATTTCCACTGCACCATGTGGAAAAATATTAGTCACTGTGTATGGTCCAAGCCACTTTGATCGTAATTTTCCTGCAAAAAGTTTTAATTTAGAATTAAATAATAAAACCTTTTGACCAATATAAAATGATTTAAATGCAATATTACGATCATGAAAATCTTTATTTTTTTCCTTAAAAATTTTCGAACTGTCGTAGGCATTTTTCCGAATTTCTTCCAACTCCTGGATATCGAGTTTACGCGTTTCGCCAATTAGATCCATTTCCATGTTGCATTTTTGGACTGCCCAAAGCGCGCGGTGCTCCAATTCGACCGGTAAATGGCACGGCTTACCAAAAACAAGGTGATAAGGAGACATCCCGATAGGACCCTTATATGCTGTTCGATAGGCCCATAATGCGTCATTCAGCTTAATGCTCCAATCCTTCCGATCAGGTTTCACGATTTTTTCAAGAATGGTCTTGATTTTACGATTTGACACTTCCGCCTGACCATTTGTTTGCGGATGGTACGACGTCGCGATGCGTTGGGTGACGCCAAATTTTTTCATTAGCGCGTCGATGACTCGATTGATAAAATGTTTCCCTCTGTCGCATATCAACGCTCTTGGTGTGCCAAACCTGGAAAAAATACAATCTTTCAGAAATTTGACAGTGGTTTTAGCATCATTATTTTTTGTAGCTTTCGCCTCAACCCATCGCGAAACATAATCAACAGCTAAAATAATATAAAAATTACCGAATGATGATACAAATGGCCCCATATAATCTATCCCCCACACATCAAATATTTCACAAACATGAATAGGATTTAAAGGCATTTCATTACGTCTGCTTAAGTTACCAACTCTTTGACATTTATCACATGATTTGCAAAATAAATATGTGTCTCGAAAAATATTAGGCCAATAGAATCCGCATTCAAGAATTTTATGAGCTGTCCTTTTAGGTCCATAATGTCCACCACATGCATATGAATGACAGAAATTAAGGATAGATTTTACCTCATCTTCGGTTACACATCGTCGTATTACCTGATCGGAACAATGTCTCCAAAGATAGGGATCATCCCAAATATAAAACCTGGATTCCCTCTTGATTCGGGTAATTTCTGACCGTGGCAAGTCATGGGGTAATTCACCTGTAGCCAAATAGTTCACGATGTCCGCAAACCAAGGTGTTGAAGCTTGGGCCATCATCAAATTTTCTTCAGGGAATTCGTCATTGACAGGCGAATCTGAATTGGTTAGTGGGATTCGGCTTAGGTGATCGGCCACAAGATTTTCACTCCCCTTCTTGTCCTTTATCTCGAGATCAAACTCCTGGAGGAGTAAAATCCATCGGATCAGCCTTGGTTTTGCTTCCTTCTTGCTCATCAAATATCGCAAGGCTGCATGGTCAGAAAAAACAATAATTTTAGTTCCAAGTAAATAGGAGCGGAATTTATCTAAAGCAAAAACTACAGCAAACAGCTCTTTTTCTATAGTTGAATAATTTCGTTGCGCTGGATCGAGTGTTCTCGATGCATAGGCGATGACATGAGGCTCTCGTCCTTTCCTTTGTCCGAGTACCGCTCCAACACTAAAATCCGAGGCATCGCACATAATCTCGAACGGCAAGTTCCAATCGGGCGGTTGCACTATTGGTGCAGATACAAGTTTCTCCTTAATTGTATCAAATGATTTCCTACATTCAGATGTAAAGTCGAACTCTACATCTTTCTGCAGTAATCGACATAGTGGTTGTGCTAACTTTGAGAAGTCTTTTATAAATCTCCTGTAGAAACCTGCATGTCCAAGAAAAGAGCGAATATCCCTCACGGTTGTGGGGTATGGGAGTGAGCGTATAATATCCGTTTTAGCTTTATCAACAGAAATCCCTTTAGAAGAAATTATATGTCCTAATACTAAGCCTTTATTAACCATAAAGTGACATTTCTCATAATTAAGCACAAGGTTAAATTCAATGCATCATTTTAAGACATTAGTTAAATTTAATAAACACTCACCAAACGAATTACCATATACAGTGAAGTCGTCCATAAACACCTCGATCCCTTTCTCAACATAATCCGAAAATATACTTACCATACATCGCTGGAACGTAGCCGGAGCGTTACATAGTCCAAACGGCATTCGTCGATAGGCGAAAGTTCCGAATGGGCACGTAAACGTGGTCTTCTCTTGGTCTTCAGGGGCTACGGGAATTTGAAAGAAACCTGAAAAGCCATCGAGACAACAATAGTGAGATTTACCAGCTAATCTTTCAATCATTTGATCAATATATGGTAAGGGAAAGTGATCTTTTCGGGTTAGAGAATTCAACTTCCTGTAATCTATACAAACTCGCCATCCATTCTGAACTCGAGTTGGAACTAACTCACCTTTGTCATTTCTGATTACCGTGACGCCAGTCTTTTTAGGAACAACATGAATAGGACTTACCCACTCGCTATCCGAGATCGGATATATGATATCAGCGTCTAAGAGTTTTTGAATTTCGTCTTGTACTACCTTCATCATGGGATCATTCAAGCGTCGCTGACCTTGTCGTGACGGCTTTGCCCCTTCCTCAACTTTGATTTTGTGCATACAAGTTGAGGGGCTAAGTCCTTTTATGTCCGCTACCGTCCACCCGATTGCTTCCTTGTATTTTCGCAAGACTGTGACAAGATCGACTTCTTCCTCTCCGGTTAATTCGTTCGAAATGATAACCGGTAAGGTATCATTATCTCCCAGAAAGGCGTACTTAAGGTGGGATGGGAGTTCTTTTAATTCCAACTTTGGAGCCTGCAAAATAGATGGCAAAGGTTTAGTCTTTGATGGAGTTAAAGCTAAATCAGATTTAATAAAGGAAACAGATTTGTCCTCATTTTCTGCTTCATCGTTGCAAAGCTCATAGTTCATATCATAGTTATTAAAAACATTAATGTCTGCATACTCTTCTACATATGGATCAACAATATCAATTGAGTTAACAGATTCAACCTGATCAGGATACCTCATTGCCTTATAAACATCGAATTCTACTACCTCACCGTCGAACTCCATGGATAAAAGGCCGCTCCTTACTTCTATTTTCGTGTTTGCTGTGCTAAGGAATGGACGTCCCAACAACACTTCGGAGCAAGTGTTTGTTCTATCGTGGGCCATATCGATCACGTAGAAGTCCGTAGGGAAAAATAAGACATCTACCTTTACCAAAACATTTTCCAACACTCCTTCTGGATAGATGACTGATCAATCCGCCAACTGTATCGTAATCCTGGTTTCCTTCAAAGGATCATTAGTTATCATTTTATAAACAGAAAGCGGCATTACATTTATTGAAGCCCCAAGATCACACATAGCACGTTTAATAGATATGTTACCAATTTGACAGGGTATAGCAAACATACATTGGTCTTTCATTTTGGGTGGTAACTTACGTTGAAAAACTGCAGAAACGTGCTCTCCCAAATTTACCTTTTCGTGCCCGGTGAGTTTTCGCTTGGTTGTACAAAGCTCTTTAAGGAAACGAGCGTACCTTGGCACTTGGCGAATGACTTCCAAGAGGGGAATGTTCACTTGAACCTTTTTAAATACTTCAATAATTTCTCTCTCTTCAGCCTTCTTGTCACGTTTTACTAATCGTGATGGGATAGGAGGTGCGACTTCAAGTGGTGGAGAAGAAGGAGGAGATGATGGTATAGGGTTATTTTGTTTTTCGTTACCTTCTTCCATGGCAGGAGTGGGATTGTCGTTTTTTGAAGGTTCTTTTGGAGCTATAACTGTCCCACTACGGAGTGTGATGGCGCTTATATTTTCCCTAGGGTTTGTCTCGGGTTGTTTAACTTTGGGATCAAGACGGCTTGCTAGCAGGCTTATTTGTTTGTCTATCTCTTGTAAGTGGGCCTCGGTACGAATTTGGAATTTCTCTTGGGACATCGTTAAACGCTCAACTAAGGTTTCTAGAGATGTCTTTTGTTGTGGGTAGGGTTGATTTTGTCTTTGGTTGTTTGCGTATCCAAAGTTTGATTGGTTTCTCCACCTTGGATTGTATGCATTTCCCATGGCATTGGCTTGGGCGACATCATCTTCCTGAATCATCGGACAACAGTCTGTCGGATGTTCTGGGCTAGTACAGATCCCACAAAGTCTAGTTGTTCCTTTTTTTCCTGCAAGAAGAGTTTGCACTATTTCAGCTAATTTATCAACCTTATTTTCTAAAGAAACTGTGCTTACCTCGCGAACACTTCGAGATGGTTCGCTAGATTGATTAAACCTTTGTGAGTTGGCAGCCATGGTTGATATCAGGGTTTTAGCCGTTGTTGGGGTCATATTGACTAGAGCTCCGCCACTTGCCGCATCCACTACTTTCATATCCATAAGCGTCAATCCTTCATAAAAATACTGAAGGAGGGTTTGTTCCGACAATCCATGTTGTGGACAATTTGAACACAACTTTTTAAACCTCTCCCAGTATTCATATAAAGATCCAGCTTCTTTTTGTTGAATGCTCAGGATGTTGCGCCTAATCTCGCTTGCTTTAGCTGCAGGAAAGAACCTATCAAGAAAAAGTTTAGCCATGTCAGTCCAGGTTGTAACAGAATTAGGGGGTAAATCAAATAACCAATCTTTTGCTATATCTGCTAAAGAAAATGGAAAAGATCTAAGTTTGATTTGGTCATCGGATACTCCCTGTGGCTTTGTGCTTAGACAAACCATGTGAAATTCCTTCAAATGTTTGTGTGGGTTTTCGTTAGGCAAACCGTGGAAGGTTGGTAGTAGATGAATCAAGCCCGTTTTTAGTTGGAACGGCGTTTCACCATTCGGAAAGGTTATGCATAAGGGCTGATTGTCCTCTGTTGCCCTGATCAGCTGTTGGATCGTCTGTTCGTTGTTTCCCATTTGGCGTTGATTTTTGGGATGTGTTTAACCTGTTCTTCTGGATTTCTCCTGGTCATAAACAATAAAAAACAAACAGTAAAAGTTGCCGAAGTCCACGGCAACGGCGCCAATTTTGACACGCGTCGTAACGTGTCAAGAATAATTTCCTTCTTCGAAATAAATAAAATAAATAAAGAAATTAAATTGAGTATAGATAGGGAAGTAGGAGTCGAACCCACAGGGACTTGGAACTTTCTTCCTCGCGCTTTTGTAGTTTCTGAACCAAGAGTTGTTGTTGGAACTATGATAATGTGATTAGGTGGGGGTTGTTTTAATGAAATGCAATTGTTCACGAAAGTAAAAGAAAGCTTTGAAGATAGTTTAAAGTAAATATGAGATTATCAGCCCCGGGCTTCCGCGTTGACTTGTTCTACCCGGTTCCTTGGTAAAGATTTTTATTTCGAAAAACTTGTTGGCAAAATCACTTCAAGGACAATCCTTGAGTTTTTTTGTTTGTAAACTGAATTTCCAAAATCAATTTTTGGATTCAGTTTTGATAATTTGTCTAAACCAACCCAATGTTTGAGAAAACAAATTAATTAAGCTCGCAACCAACTCGAAAATTCATTTCTATAAAAACGATTCGATCTCAATTTCACTTAGTAATCTATTTACTAAGTGTGTTCCTTGGAAGTCGGATTTGTTTCAATAACCGATCCTTCCTCCCACTTGATAGATCAAAACAATTGTTTTTTCTCCAAAGTCAATCTTTGGGTTTTAAAAATCATTTTGATTTAGAAAATAAAGTTTAAAGAAATTGAGAGAAGTTTTCGAAACGTTTGAAGCATAGTTTCAAACCTCGCCTTGAGAACGCGTCATTGCAAAAGCCTTCGGCTTTAAAAGATCTAGCCGAGCATGGTTATTAAATTAATCATGCTCGACATATAAGAAATAATTAAAAGAAAAGATAGAAGAAAAGAACTTTAAAAAACTAAAGGAGAAGAATTTCCCAAGAGGAGAAGAAATGATGTTCAATTCCTAATTGAATGATGACAATACTTACCCCAAAGAGGGGTATTTATAGTAGTTGAAAACCCTAAAAACCTAAGATGATAAATCCTAAAATAAATTTAAATAAAATTACATAAGATAAATATCAAAGTTTTAAACTTAAAAGATAAAATTCGGATGATAGGCTATCTTGATAAGTGGACTGATAGGTTATCAAGCTTGCTGACGTCATCTTCTAGAAGGTGCTAACGTGGCGCCCAGTCAGCATTCATGCCCTGGTTCATGCCCATGAATCTGCCCACGAATTCAGTATTTTCTGCAGCACTTCAACTCGTTTCTGTCATTACGTATCCTGCACAAGAACAACACAAAAACGCCCAATTAAGTCCTTCAAACATATATATTCGATCAAATCAAGGACTAAAAACATAACCAAAATAAACACTTATCATAAAGCAATGATCCAATCATAGAACGATAAAGCTTAGAGTCAACACACTTACCTCCTTCATCTTTGTCAAGCTTTGTAGATGAGCTCATAGGTGTGGCTTGAGGCTTTGCATTCTCCAAGCCAAACTTCTTGAGCATATCCTTTATGTACTTTGCTTGATTAATGAAGGTGCCATCCTTCCTTTGCTTGATTTGGAGTCCCAAAAAGAATGAGAGCTCTACCATCATGTTCATCTCAAATTCACCTTGCATTAGCTTAGCAAACTCTTTGCAATGACATTCGTTAGTAGAACCAAAAATAATATCATCAACATAAATTTGTACTACTAAGATGTCATTTTTATCTTTTTATAAAAAGTGTAGTGTCCACCTTGCCTTTTTCAAAACCCTTTTCAATTAAAAAGTTTGAAAGCCTTTCGTACCAAGCTCTAGGAACTTGTTTTAAACCATAAAAAGCTTTAGTGAGTTTGAAAACATGATTTGGAAATTATGAGTCTTCAAAACCCGGTGGTTGTTCCACATACACTTCCTCATTTATAAAACCATTTAAAAACGCGCTCTTAACATCCATTTGAAAAAACTTGAAATCATGATAACATGCATATGGAAGCAACATCCTAATGGCTTCCATTCTAGCTACGGGTGCATAGGTTTCATCAAAATATATTCCCTCTTCTTGAGTGTAACCTTGTGCTATTAGTCTAGCTTTATTTCTCACAATATTACCACTCTCATCTAGCTTGTTCCTAAAGACCCATTTAGTTCCTATGGTAGATTGATTACTAGGCCTATCAACTAATGTCCAAACGTTACTTCTCTCAAATTGATTTAACTCTTCTTGCATAGCCATAATCCAAAAATCATCTTCCAATGTTTCTTTTATATTCTTAGGCTCTATGCATGAGATAAATGCAACATGATTCATTAATCTAAGAGAAGATCGAGTGGTTACCCCCTTGGATGGATCACCCAAGATTTCACCATCTTTGACATAGTTGAACTCCCTTGGGTAGCTCACTTCCTTTTCCTCAAGAGCCAAGTCCTTTAAGGCTTCAAGAGGTGGATCTTGTGTGCCCTCTTCTTTTGTTGGAATCTCATCCTCCTTTGAAGTTTGTCCTCCATCAAAGGCATTTATGATTCCTACATCATCATCATCACAAGAATCCTTCCTTGGAAAGAGGTTATCATCGAATACAACATGAATAGATTCTTCTACTACTAAAGTTCTCTAGTTAAATACTCGATAGGCTTTAGAGGTTAAAGAATATCCTATGAAAATAGCTTCATCACTTTTTGCATCAAATTTACCTAAGTTGTCTTTTCCATTATTTAAAACAAAACACTTGCAACCAAAAGGATGAAAATAGCTAATGTTAGGCTTTTTAGATTTTAAAATCTCATAAGGTGTTTTCTTTAAAATTGGCATAATCATTACTCGGTTAACAATATAGCAAACGGTGTTTGTGGCTTCCGCCCAAAAATATTTAGGTAAATTATTTTCACAAAGCATGGTTCTAGCCATTTCTTGTAAAGTTCTATTTTTCCTCTCAACTACCCCATTTTGTTGAGGAGTTCGAGGAGCCGAAAAATTGTGGCTAATACCATTTTCATTCAAAAAATCTTCAAACCTTAAATTTTGAAACTCGGTTCCATGATCACTTCTAATATGAGAAATTCTAAGTTCAAGATCATTTTGGGTTAGTTTTGAAAATGTGATGAATTTTTCTAAAGCCCCATCTTTAGTACTTAAAAATAGAACCCCAAGTAAATCTAGAAAAATCATCAACAAATACAAATGCATAAGATTTACCACCCAATCTCATAGTCTTAATTGGCCCAAATAAATCCATATGGATAAGTTGTAAACATCTACTAGTAGAAACATCATTAATGGATTTAAAGGAAGACTTATGTTGTTTACCCTTAGAGCATGCATCACAAATTTTATCGTTTGAGAACTTAATCTTGGGTAAACCTCTAACTAGATCAAGGGAAACTAGTTTTTCTAAAAAACTAATGCTAGCATGTCCTAGTTTTCTATGCCACAACCATGCATCATTTTCATTTTGTGCTACTAAGCATGCATGAGATGTATGTATGTCATCTAGATGCACCATGTATATGTTACCTATGCGATGACCTATGAGCATAATATTATTAGATTTAATGTCAACAATTTTGCACCCATTTTTATCAAATAAAACATTAAATCCTTTATCACACAATTGACTTATGCTCAACAAGTTATGTTTAAGACCATCGACATACAAGACATTTTTAATAAGAATAGTAGAGTGATTACCTATGGAGCCAATACCTTTAATGTGGCCTTTGGAGTTGTCACCAAATGTCACCACTCCTCCACTTTTTGGCTTTAGATCCATGAATCTACTCTTGTCTCCGGTCATATGCCTCGAGCATCCACTATCAAGGTACCATGAGTTTTGACTTTGTGCTTTGGCCTTGTAGCAATGCTCCCCTTACAAACAAAGATGTTAAACTTTTGTTTTTGGTACCCAAATCATTTTGGGTCCATGAGTGTTAGCTCCCAATAACTTGGTTCCCTTAGGAATCCAAGATGACATAGCAACAATGTTATTAGATTTTACAAGTTTCTTAGGAACCCATACACTTGTAATCCTTTTAGTTCTACTATGTCTAGGAAAGCTACATTGTTTGTAGTAATTAGTCTTTTTCCTAGGTTGGTTTGTTTTTGAAGATTCACCTATTTCATGTTTCACACTACCAACATTTTTAAAAGACTCTTTGAGCTTATTAAGCTCATCTAACACCTTTTAGTGTTCACTATTACATTGAGATAGAAGATTATTAAGGTCAATATTTTCATCTTGAAAGAATTTTAGCTCATCTTTCAACCCTAATATCTTTTTCTCAAATTTTAAATTAGCTTGAGAAAGTGAGTCATTTTTATCATTTAGTTCCAAAATAATTTTCTTATTCCTAATGACCGACTCCTTATATTTCTCAACTAATTCATCATAGACCTCTTGTAACTCATCATATGCATCATTTAATTCATCATATGTAAAATCTAAAGATGATGAGTTAGAGGTTAACATGGAGGAATCTTCCTCAAGTGCCATGAGGCAAAGTGTATAACTAATGTTTTGATATAATAATTGAAAAATGTTTTGGACTGATTTAAAAAGTATTTAAAACAATTTCCAAAGTCCAAATAACTTGAAACTATGTTTAGGGATGTTTTTAAAAGGTTTTACATGTTTTTCAAAGCCAAACTTTACAAAATTGTCCAGGCGTTTCGAAACACCTTAGGGCGTTTCGAAACACCTTAGGGCGTTTCGATACGATGCATTCCAGTAGCAAAAGTGTTTCGATACGGGCATCGAAACGAGCTGTCCCTGGATAAGGATTTTGCCCAACGTTTCGAAATGGGCTATGCCGTTTCGATACGCCTACGTGGCATTGACCACAACGGTCATAAACCCCAACGACTATTTCCCAACTAACATTTAAATACAGGGTGTTTCGATACGGGTCTAGGGCGTTTCGATACGAGTTCTGAAACGGCCAGGGGCGTTCCGAAATGGGTGCCTTGTCAGGATGCAACGACTCTTTCTACTTAAAGGGTGTTTCGAAATGGGTTCGAGCGTTTCGAAACGGTGAGCTACAGAACTACATTTATGGTGGGAATTAAAGTCCTCAACGGCTCCAATTCAATCCCAACGGCTAGTAACGGCTACAAACTCATCAAGGAGTATAAAGGGACCTCCAAGCATCAAGTAAAGGCTAATGCTCATATTGTCAAACAACAAATGATCAAAGATTGTCTTAGAGCTTAAATTGTTATTTATTATATAGGCAAACACTAGTGAGCCAAAATTATCAAATTTGCTCAAGTGTTTTAGGTTTTGGGTGAGTGCTAAATTGTGCAAACAAATACCTATTAGTGGGATTTAAGTTTGCTTATTTGTTTCTCTTTGTAAGAGAGGGTTTCAATCAAGGCTTTGGGTAGAAAGCTTGATTGTGTATAAGGGTTACCTCCTAAGCCTAGAAAAGGGGACGAATCAATAGTGGATTGATTGGAAATCCTTAGCGGGGAGCTAAGGTAGTGGATGTAGACCTTGGTTAGAAGGTTGAACCACTATAAATCATTGTGTCTATTATCATTTTAGCTTCCACAACCCTTCCACCCAAAAATCCACCTCTCCACCACTTGGTGAGCCTTATCGGTTGAACGAATCGAGCTCCTCACAACTCAACAATTGGTATCAGAGCTTGGCTTAATCGAAGGGGATTCACATCCTATTGAGAAGATCTGGCAAGCTCGATCACTAGTTCATCAACCGGCTCAAATGGCACAATCAATCGACAAATCGCCTTTCTTTGACGGAACCTACTATGCCGATTGGAAGATAAAGATGAAGTTCTTTATCAATTTTAGAGATTACAAGCTATGGGATATAGTTGAAGATGGTCCGTTCGTGCCTCAAAGAAGCAAAGCGGAGTGGAGTGCCGACGATCGCAAGAAGATGGAGCTTAATTGCAAAGCCTTACACATCTTATTTTGTGCTTTTGGCCCAACCATCTATGAGAAGATGTCTTCTTGTGAGAGTGCCAAGGAGGTATGGGACAAGCTTGAAGTCACATACGAGGGGACCGATGAAGTAAAGGAGACCAAGATTGGGCTCCTAACCTTAGAGTATGAGAACTTCAAAATGGATCCGGAAGAGAACATCGAGAAGATGTTTGATAGGTTTTCCACTATCACCAATGGTCTCAAAGGCTATGGAGAAGTCATCCCGGAGGAAAAGCTTGTTCGAAAGCTCATCTACTCACTTCCCGAGTCATGGGACTCAAAGAGGACCGCCATCATCGAAGCAAAGAATTTGAAGACTTTGAAGCTTGATGAACTCATGGGGTCACTCCTCACTCATCAAATCATGAAGAAGAATAAAGAAGATGAGAAGAAGAGGGAAGAAATTAGAGCTACGGGAGAGAAGAAAATTAAAGGGCTAGGCATCAATGCTAGTACCATGGCTCTTAAATCCTCCACTTGCCATCATGTCTACTCAAGTGAAGAGGAGGATGAAGATGAAGAGATAGTTCATCTCTTCAAGAAGTGTGCCTTGTTCATGAAGAAAGCCTTGAGAGAGCTTGAACGAGAACCTAAGAGAAAGGAGAGGGCAAGCACTTCAAGCCATAAGAAGAAGGCACATGTGGCTACTTGGAGTGATGAGGACTCCACCGACGATGAACAAGCCAACCTTTGCCTTATGTCCATCGAAGAAGATTCAAGGGTAACTTCTAATTCATCTACTTCATGTTCTTACTCTTTTGATGAATTACAAGATGCCTATGATGATTTGGTTTTAGAGTTTAAAAATCACATTTTGAAAAACAATAAATTGATTTCAAAGTTAAAAATTCAAAATGATTTGATTTCTAAAACCAAACTTGAAGCAAAACTCGAAGAGTTTGAATTAAACTGTTTTGATTTGCAAAATTTGCTTCAAAAAGTTCAAGAAGAAAAGGATTTGATTTCCAAAGAGCTTGAAAAGAAATATTTTTGGAAAATCAAATTTTTATGTAAGACAATCTAGTGCCCCTAGATTTGTGAAAGGAAAATGTTTTAGAAGTGTTTGGGTCCTAAAAGGACTAACCACTTCAATTAAAAAGGATGACATTGAAAAATGGATTCCTAAGGGGACTAAAATTTGTGCTACTAATGTTCATGGATCCAAAGCAATTTGGATACCAAAAATTACTTGATTGTCTTTTGCTAGGTGTGATGGAGATGTTCAACAAGTCAAACATTGAGGGGGAGCTCCATGCACACAAGGAAGAAAACTTGAAGAATGAAGGCTTCACATCTTCCCTTGGGTTCAAGTGTTGGTAAAAATTCTAGTTGTTTTTTTTTATTTCATTTGTTTTATTTTTGTTTTAAATTCAACTAGATGATCATATATGATGGACTAACATTTTTGATAATGCTTTGAGTAAGGGGGAGCCATTTTAAAACCAAATTCTTATTTTTGTCAATTTTTACCTCTATTGTTATTTTGAACTAAATGTTTTAAATTCTTTTTGATATAACAAAAAGGGGAGAAATGGTTTGAAAAATTGAATTTTCAAATGAATAAGGGGGAGCTTTATTTGATTTCATATCCTTAATCTCGTATTCACATTTTTAAAGTTAAAGGGGGAGAATCCCAAACAAATTTTCAAGATAGTTTTATTATATCAAAAAGGGGGAGATTGTAGAACTAATGTTTTGATATAATAATTGAAAAATGTTTTGTACTGATTTAAAAAGTATTTAAAACAATTTCCAAAGTCCAAATAACTTGAAACTATGTTTAGGGATGTTTTTAAAAGGTTTTACATGTTTTTCAAAGCCAAACTTTACAAAATTGTCCAGGCGTTTCGAAACACCTTAAGGCGTTTCGATACGGTGCATTCCAGTAGCAAAAGTGTTTCGATACGGGCATCGAAACGGGCTGTCCCTGGATAAGGATTTTACCCAGCGTTTTGAAACGGGCTATGCCGTTTCGATACGCCTACGTGGCATTGACCACAACGGTCATAAACCCCAACGGCTATTTCCCAACTAACATTTAAATGCAGGGTGTTCCGATACGGGTCTAGGGCGTTTCGATACGAGTTCCGAAACGGCCAGGGGCGTTCCGAAACGGGTGCCTTGTCAGACTGCAACGACTCTTTCTACTTAAAGGGTGTTTCGAAATGGGTTCGAGCGTTTCGAAACGGTGAGCTGCAGAACTGCATTTATGGTGGGAATTAAAGTCCTCAAAGGCTCGAATTCAATCCCAACGGCTAGTAACGGCTACAAACTCATCAAGGAGTATAAAAGGGACCTCTAAGCATCAAGTAAAGGCTAATGCTCATATTGTCAAACAACAAATGATCAAAGATTGTCTTAGAGCTTAAATTGTCATTTATTGTATAGACAAACACTAGTGGGCCAAAATTGTCAAATTTGCTCAAGTGTTTTAGGTTTTGGGTGAGTGCTAAATTGTGCAAACAAATACCTATTAGAGGGATTTAAGTTTGCTTATTTTTTTCTCTTTGTAAGAGAGGGTTTCAATCAAGGCTTTGGGTAGAAAGCTTGATTGTGTATAAGGGTTACCTCCTAAGCCTAGAAAAGGGGACGAATCAATACTGGATTGATTGGAAATCCTTAGTGGGGAGCTAAGGTAGTGGATGTAAACCTTGGTTAGAAGGTTGAACCACTATAAATCATTGTGTCTATTATCATTTTAGCTTCCACAACCCTTCCACCCAAAAATCCACCTCTCCACCACTTGGTGAGCCTTATCGGTTGAACGAATCGAGCTCCTCACAACTCAACACAAAGGTTGGCCACTTCTTGTTCGTCATCCTCGGATGACTCCTCATCACTCCAAGTAGCAAGCTTGGCTTTGAGCTTCTTCTTCTTCTCAAAGCCCTTCTTCTTGAGTTGAGGGCACTCCGAACGTATGTGGCCGGGTTTATTGCACTCGAAGCAAATGATTTGATCCCTTGCTTCTTCTTTGTTTTTACCTTTGAAGTCCATCTTTCTTTGAATTTTTCTTCCACGGTTGGACCTCATGAATCGAGAGAACTTATTGGCTATCATAGCCAATTCTTCAAGGTCATCCTCTTCACTAGAAGAGCTTTCTTCAAGTAGTGAAGCTTTTAGAGCTATTCCCATTTTCTTCTTCTTTTCAACTTCTAGCTTCTCTACCCTCTTCTCTTCCTTCTTCTTCTCTTCTTCCCTTCCTTGTTTCATAATCTCATGAGTGAGGAGAGAACCCACTAGCTCATCAAGCTTTAGAGTCTTTAAATTTTTGGCCTCTATGATGGCGGTTCTCTTCCCATCCTAAGATTCGGGAAGTGAGTAAAGTAGCTTCCGGACAAGCTTGTCTTCCGGTATAGTCTCTCCAAATCCTTTGAGCTCATTGACTAAAGTAGAGAAGCGATCAAACATCTTGGACACAATCTCATCAGGCTCCATCTTGAAATTCCAATCTTAGTTTCCTTGACATTGTTGGTTCCCTCATAGGTGGTCTCAAGAGTATCTCATACTTCCTTGGCACTCTCAATGGATGAGACTTTGGAATAGATGTCGGGTCCAAAGGAGCAAAAAAGCATGTGAAGAGCCTTGTCATTTATTTGAATCTTCTTTCTTTCATCTTCACTCATCTCTATCTTTTTCTTTAACACCATCTTTCATTCATTGTCTTGCTTCAATGGAATGTAAGGACTATCTTCAATGACTTCTCACACCAAGTAATCATTGGACTTGATGAAGAGGCGCATCCTATTCTTCCAAAAGGGATAGTTGTCACCATTGAAGAATGGTGGCTTTGTGGTGGATTGTGACTCATACATACTTGAACCAGAGGTAGAAGCCATGGCTTGATTTTTTGTTGATCTCACTCTTCCTAGAAACTCCTCTTGTGGTTGTGAATCCTTCAAAGAGGTAGGCTCTGATACCAATTTTTGAGTGGATCGATTGAATGATCAAGACCAAAAGGGGGTGAATTGGGATTTAAAAACTTTGTGGAGTGAAATGGCAATTTAAAATGAAGAACAAAGGATTTTAGAGTGGTTCAAGTTCCAAATGAACTCTACATCCACTACCTTAGCTACCACTAAGGATTTCAACAATTCACTATTTGTTCTTCCCTTTTTCAAGGCTTAGGAAGTAACCTTTACACAATCGGTCAAATTTTCTACCCAAAATTTGACCAAACCCTCACAAATAATCAAAGAAGAAATTGGACAAGAAGTATATCTCTCAAATACAGATTTGTCCCTTGAAATACAACACTCAACCCAAATTTGAAGATAGAATAAGAATTGGATACAACACAATTTGGGAATTACAAGAGATTGGAAATTTGGCATACTTGAGGTTGGATTTTTGCTTGAATGTTTGTCTTTAATGCAATAGTTGTTGATGGTCTTCAAAGAGCTTCAATTTATACCTCATCTATCAATTCTAGCCGTTTGGGTGGTTGGGGAATTGAATAGAGCCGTTGGGACCCTCTCTTTCCACCATAAATACAGTTTTGCAGCTATCTGTATCGGTACACGGGGAGCCGTATCGATACCTGTCTCAAAAAAGAAAGAGTTGTTGTACATAATAAAGAGAGGGTATCGAAACGCACGTAGGCATATCGATACGGGACAGAGAGTGTATCAAAACGGATAAGATCGTATCGATACTTTTTTCTCAACTTAGCTCACTGGAAGTTTCCGTTTCGATACGAGGGTTTACCGTATCGATACGGGTCAACTGCCATTTTAAATTTTGGTTACCTAACAACTGACACCAACGGTCGAAAGCATTTAAAACAATTCGAATTAAAAATTCAATTAAAATTGTATCGATACGGGTGAAGCCGTATCGGTACACCATTCAAACTCCTTCACTTTTTACAAAGGAGCGTATCGATACAGATGGAATCTGTTTCGATACGTTGTTTCGATACGGTTAAGAGCGTATCGAAACGCGTCCTTCTAGTAGTCAACTTGGTAAAAAAGGTATCTATACGGCTGGAGGCATATCGATACACCTGGACGTTTTTGAACACTTTGGCCTTGGAACACTTAGAAAATATTTGGAGTTTGAGTTTTTCAAATCAGTTTTAAAGTGTTGGTGATTTAAAACTTATTAAGGGACTTATAAAACAATTTCAAGTTTTTCAATTTGATCCTTAACGATTTAAATATATTAAAATCAAACATAGGTTTCACAAGTTGTAAATAATTTGATTAAAAAGTTATAGTAATATGTACATTACTATTTTATGCTTTTGGTTGTTCAAGAATAAAAAATTATGCTTTTGGTTGTTATATTCTAACATGCTTACTGTGTTTATTGTTTATGCTTACTGTATACACTGCTTGATAAGTACATAAATGTTTATTGTTTGTTTGTTGACTGTGTATGTTTGCTTGCTGAGTGTTGAGTACATAACTGTTGGGTTATTCGATGCTCGATTTCTTCAACCGTTCTTGCTCGCCAAGTGGTGGAGAAGTGGAAATTTGGGTGATAGTGGTGTGGAAGCTAAAATTGATAAGGACAAGATGATTTATAGTGGTTCAACCTTCTAACCAAGGTCATCATCCACTACCTTAGCTTCCCACTAAGGATATTCAATCAATCCACTATTGATTCGTCCCCTTTTCTAGGCTTAGGAGGAAACCCTTACAAACTGATCAAGCTTTCTACCCAAAGCCTTGATCAAACCCTCTTTACAAGAGATAAAAATACGCAAACTCAAATCCCTCTAATAGGTAGTTGTTTGTACAATAAAGCTCTCACCCAATCCTAAAACACTTGAGCAAATCTAACAATTTTGGCTCACTAGTGTTTGTCTGTACAATAAATTGACACTCAAGCACTAAGACAATTTCTTGATCATATGTTGTGTTACAATTAAAGTATTAATCATTACTTGATGCTTGAAGGTCCCTTTTATACTCCTCTTTGAGTTTGTAGCAGTTACTAGCCGTTGGGATGAATTGGAGCCGTTAGAGACTTTATTTCCCATATTTAATGATGTTCTGCAGCCTTCCGTGTCGATACGCGTGGACCCGTATCGGTACGACCTTCTTCAGAAACTAGCCCTTGGGCTCTTGCCAGCCTAAGCGTATCGATACGCTTGAGGGCGTATCGGTACGGTAAGTCATTTAAAAGACCGTTGGGAAAGTAGTCGTTGGGGTTGTTAAAATGGGGATCGATACGCTTAACAGGCGTATCGAAACGATCCCTCACCGTATCGAAACGGAAAAGCTTGTTTCGATACGAGTTTTGGTAGTGACAAAACTTGAGCAAAATGGTATCGATACAGGGTACACCGTATCGGTACGGGCAACCTAAAAATTCAAGTTTGGCTATTTTAAAGTATGAAAAACTTGCAAAATATCCTTTTTAAATGCCTCAAACATATTTTCAAGTTGTTTGGACTTAAAGATATGTTTTAAATTCTTTTCAAATTAGTCCAAAACATTTTTCAATTATTATATCAAAACATTAGTTCTACAATAACTTTGTTATGTATGTTGTGTTGATGAGTACTATGTATGTTGGCTTTGATGAGTACATAATTGTTTTGTTGATTGTGTATGTTTGATGTGTACATAACTTATTCTCATTATTATATTTGCAGCAATACACATTAAGAACATGGATCCACATTTTGAAAATGATGACAATGGGCCTAATGGGCCTAGTAGCATAAATGCAAGTGCTGGAGGTGGGCTTGAGGATCTTCATTGTGGTAGTAGTGATGACAAGATAGATGGGGATAGTTATGAGACCCAAGAAGAAAGTGATGAGGTTGAATGGGTAGGTGAAGACCATATATCTGATGATGATGACGAATTGCAAGCAATTGGAGCTCATTTTAGGGTTGTGAAAAAGAAGATCTAAAATAAAGATGTGCAGGCGGCAGACTTGGAGCCATCCTCTATTTTGCGTTCATGTGGGCAAAATGAGAATGAAGATAGGAAAAAAACAGTTGGAAATGAATAGAATGAGAATGAAGTTGTTGAAAATGAGCCTAATAGGAATGAAGAAGAAGTGAATGAAAATGCAGCTGCTAAAAAAGAAGTGAATGAAGCAAGTTCAGATGGTGATGGAACTGAGTACCTTGAATCTTCAGATGTTGGGAGCTACGAGACAAGTTTAGATGGTGAATTTGTTTCCAAAAAAATTAGGAAAGTTTTTTTTATTCTTCTGCATATGAACCTAGATTTGAACTTGGTATGATCTTTAAAAACCCTGCTCAGTTTAAGAATGCATTATATGCGTATGTTGTAGGTTACAAATTTGACTTCAAGTTTGTATCTAATAAAAAAGAGAAAATTAGGGTAGTCTGTAAGGGAAAAGAGTGTCTGCTTATGATCCATACATCTTTAGACAGTTATGATAATTGCTTTAAAGTCAAAAATTTTGTGAATGAACACATGTGTTCAGTAACCTTTAAAAACAATAGAGCCAATTACAAATATGTAAGAAAGCTTTTTCTTAGCAAGCTTATGATTCTTCCTAAATTGAGGTTGACTGGTATGATGAAGCTTGGTAGAGAGGAGTTGAATGTAGAGTTAAACAAACAGTGTTGCAGCAGAGCCAAAAAATGGGCTGAAGAAAAGATCAAGGGTAATATTATACATGAATTTAATAGATTGTTTAATTATGTTTTGGCTTTGAGGACTGTTGATCCAGATGGCACCTTTGATATCATGGTGGATAGACCTGTTGATATACCTAAATTTAGAAGACTCTATGTATGCTTTAGTGCATTGAAAGAAGAATATAAGAGGTACTGTAGGCCTGTGATTGGAGTAGATGGATGTTACTTGAAAGGATCATTAAAAGAAGAAATTTTGTCAGCAGTAAGTAGGGACAACAATAACCATTTTTTTCCTATTGCTTGGGCATTTGTTGAGGTGAAAAACAAAGATACTTGGGGCATGATTTCTGAATCATCTTCAAAATAATTTAAATTTAACAAATGGTGAGAAATTGACCTTACTTAGTGATATGCAGAAGGTGAGCTAAAAATTGTACAGTTATCTTTGATTTTATTATTATTTCATTAAATTCAGTTTGTTAATTATGCTTTCTTTGACTTTGTTTGAAGAATTTGACTGAGAAGGTCACAACTTGCTTACCATTTGCAGAGCACATATTTTGTACTAGGCATATGTATGCCAATTGGAAGAAAAATCACAAAGTAGGTGACCTTCAGTTATTGTTTTGGAGGTGTTGTAAGGCTACAACTGAGCCTCAGTTTCAGAAGCATATTGACAGGATTGGTAAGTTAAAAAGTCAGGCATATGATGATTTTATGAAAAAACAACCTAGTCATTGGTCAAATGCTTTTTTCTCCACTAAGTCTAAGTGTGATGCTATTGACAATAACTTTTCTGAGGCTTCAATTCTGCCATTATAGGTACTAGGTTTAAGTTAATTATCTCAATGTTTGAAGATATTAGACACTATGTCATACATAGAATAGTTGATCACAAGAAAAAAATCATTGCACTGGAAAGATGAACTTTGTCCTAGAGTAGCAAAAACACTAGAAGAACATAAAGCTGTTAGTTCTTTCTGTCATGTCACATGGAATGGGGCAGATGAGTATGAGGTACAACATCATGAAGACAGTTTTGTAGTTGATGTTAGGGGCTGAAAATGCACATGTCGAGTATGGGATCTCATAGGAATTTCATGCTCTCATGCTGTGTGTGCCATCCTATATAGGGAAGAGTCAATAAAAAATTATGTTCTTCACTTATACAAGAAAAAAATTTACCAAGAATTGTACAGTGCTGCCTTTCTAACCATTTCAAGTGAAAAATATTGAAAAGACAGAAGAATGAGCAAAATTGATCCACCTTTGAAGAGAAAATGTCTGAAAGACCGAAACATAAAAAAAGGAAAATGAAGTGAAAGGTAGACATAAATTGAGAAAGACAAGAGGCAAGATGAGCTGTAGAGTTTGTAGTAATCCTGGACACAATGCCAGAACATGTCCACAAAAAAAGCAAGGCAATGAAAGTTTATGTTTCTTCATTTATTTATTTTTGTATATTTTCTAGTTAATGTTTCTACTATGATTCTAATTTGTAGGTTCAAAATAATGTTGACTAACCTCTATCAATGGCAACACCCTCTGCTCTATCATCTTATACACCATATGATGGACCACCCTCAACTGTATCAGCCTCTGGTACACTTACTACTTCAACGCCATCTGCCTCACCAGTGCAAAACAAAAGTGCATATGTTTCACCAATGGTGTTCATGCCAACACCATTTGTTCAAAAATTTGCTGAACTTAGTAAGTTCAATTATTACACATTCATTGTCAATTCAGCAAATACATTGTTTTAACTTTAATTCTCTTTTATTTTGTTTAGATTCTACCTCTCCACCTATCCAACAACTTGTTACTAGAAAAATAATTCTCTCTCCTAAGTAAAAAGTAATAGCTAATAGAGTGGTAGGCTTATCCAAAAAGCATGTTACACCATATGAAACTCGAGGGAGAAAAATTATGCAAGGACTTGGCATTAACACAAATGATATAAGTGGGCAGCAAATTTTAAATATAAAATGAATGTTTTCTTCATTAATTAATAAAACAAAATACATTACTAATGTATTACTAACTATTATATTTTTTTCTTGTAGTGAAGGATACCAAGCCAAATTTTACTTTCAAGGCTTGCTACATCTCAGTCTGCTGCATCAAAACCACCTTCACCAGCTGTCAGTTTTTTTCAGGAAGCAAGATGCTCAAAATTGACCATCACCCTAAATCTACCGTTCGAAGATCTTAAAATTAGATTGTTGCGTGGTTGTTTGTAAAGATCTCAGAAAGTATTTTGTGTTACTTTTTTGGATTTGAGCTACTTATCAAAAGCTCATCTTTTTATATCAAATTGTTTAGACAAATGAATCACTTCCATTGTTTGTTAAGAAATTTTTTAGACATACCTATATGTATCAAGGATGTCTCTTTAAACTATGTAAACTTATTTGAGAAATTATGAATGGTTATTTTACAAGTCATTGTGCATATTTTTTTAGGCAGTTATAAATTCTTGTTGTGCTGATTTCTCTTAGTCCTAAGCTAGTTATAAATGGTTTCAAATTTTGGCAAACATTTGATAAAATTTTTACATATTATTGTTCAAATTAGAGCTCCTTTCAATTGTTCATACACAATCCATAAAACTGAAAAATATATGCAGTCAAAATTCATAAGTTTCATTGCTAGTTAAAGAAAATTCATACACCATCAACTTAACCATTTAAGGTACTTAATTTCCTCACAAACATTACTTCTCCATAGACCAAATTTTACCAATACATAAACAATCCATGAAGTAAAAAAGAGAATCTTATAGAACACAGTCAGAGACGAAGCCATGATTTGAGATTGAGGGACAAACTATAAATATTTGAAATGGGGGGACAAATTTATAAGTAAACCAATTTTACTTTCAGTTTTCTTCCTCCTCTTAGCTGATTTTGCTTTCAGTGACCGTACAAGCTCTTTCAATTTCTTGTTTTTAATTTTCCAATTTTCAGTTCATCTTGCAACTCTTCAACAACATGTCTACTGTCATCTTGTTTATCAAACCACTCAAAAAAAATTGCACATATTCTGTCGATAACACCCATATTGATAAATATTAAAATCATAATAATCATAATCAAACAACAATTGGATACCATATTTTTTTATCAAATTTCATAAAAAATACAATTAAATTACTTCTTTCGGCCGAGAGAACAACCATAAAACTTTCTTTCTTTGCTCCAAGGTCGCTTCGAAGTGCAAATAAGAGCTCTTATTTCACAATCGCAATTCACGAGCTTTGAAAAGTTATGGGACTTTGAACTTTCAGTTGACATCCTGTAGATTTTGAAGATTTAATTTTCGATTAGGGTTTCTACCTGAGATTAAATTGAAGGGGGACGATTTGATAGGGAAACGGGAAAAGAAAGAAGATGAGTTTATGGGTTTAAAGGAATTTAACCTAAGGTTACTTTTATTTTTAATTAATTTATTTTGTTTTTTTATTTTGGTTAATATTAGAAAAATAAAAAATGTGTCACGTGTCGCTTTATGATTAGATAACGGAAAATTTTAACGTCCGTCACGGCTAAAACCTTAAATGGGTTACGGAATAAAACGTTAAGTACTTAAGTGGCCCGAAACAAACGTTAGACACCTAACTGGAAAAAAAAAAAATATAATTTGGGCACCTATATTAGATTTAAGCCTATTTATAATAATTTGTAAAAACGAAATAGCTTTTGTCATGTACTATTTAAAATTAAACAAAGAATAGGTTTTTGTACAATTATTGCTTATTTTTAGCTCAATAATCAAAATTCAAAGCAGTTGCATGTAATTATTACTCGAATCGAAACCGGACCAAAATTTTCCTTTTTATATACACCTGAAATCAAGACACTTTCAAGATTTTCCGATGACTGACCCTTTTTTCATAGCATCATCAACATTCCATGGATTCTACATTTCTGAAGGAAAACGGTTCTGAGAAGTGAGAATAATTAAAAGAAATCAAATTCAAGATAGTTATTTTGATCCTTGCTAGCAGGAACAGCAGGTTTATTACCAGCTGATGATGTTGGGGCGGGAATCCGCTCGATCTCAACCGGTTTTGGAATCTCCGGTGGACTCGCGCAACGGATTAAAGCCCAGTTTACACCTTCGAAGAAAGGATGTTGTTTAATCTCCGTTGCACCTCGGTTATAGGCCAATCTCTGCTGTGGCTCTTTGACTAGCAAGCCCCTAATCAAATCTCTGGCTGAAAAACTTACGACGGGCGATTCGGGAAATTTCAGGGGCTGCCCTACAACATTGAAGAGTGTTGCTCGGTTCCCAGACCCTTTGAAAGGAGTTTTACCGAACAGTAGTTCGTACAAGAAGATCCCGAAGGTCCACCAATCGACAGCACTTCCATGTCCCTCACCTTTGACAATTTCAGGTGCCAAGTACTCATGGGTTCCTACAAACGACATGGACCGTGCATTGGTCGGCTCGGCAATAAGCTCAGGCAATGGACTGACTTGTTTTCCCATTTCATTCTTCAGTTTTCGGTCTTTCTTGGATTTCGATGAAAAGAAGCGAGGAGAAAAACATGTTGTGGGAGCCACACATGATGGCTGAATGCACGAGGGCTCTATGCAAGCTGGTTGTACGCAATAAGCTGGGTTCTTCCGCAAGGGTTCAGATTCTAGTGGGGATGACCTGACTAGTATCGGGCTGACAGCACAACGGAGGGAAAGATCAAAGTCTGAAAGCATTATGTGTCCATCTTCTCGAACAAGAACATTTTCTGGCTTGAGATCACGGTAAACAATACCAAGCATGTGGAGATATTCCAAAGCAAGGAGAACTTCTGCTACGTAGAACCTGCATATTGAAGGAAAACACAGCAGTGACCCATTAGACTTCAGTTTCATCTTACTGTCATTGAAGTACAAAGAAACAATTCGCTCCTTGTCACATGATTATTAAGCAAACCAGAGACTGTCAAAATATCAATGGGTAAACGAATTCGAAGTTTTTCTCTTATACGAAACTCAACCCTTAATTCGAAGCAATTCTTTGATCGACAGATCCGCAAATGCGTAGAAGAGAAGTAAATACAGCCTAAGCTAGCATGGTCATAAAATAACCCTTCAGAACTACCACGATAAATTAATTTCTTCGGCTAGAAAGAAACGCAAAACACAGATAAACTTATATTACTCAGACTCGGGTGTAAATACCAACACGAGTATGCTCAATTTTTCCAAGTTTTGCATCTATCTGGAGGATCTTGTCTCCATACTCATGTCTGGATAAGCATCAGACATGAGTTGGAGTAATGTTGTGATAAACTATACGGTTCCATCCATACATTGGTTCATATACCTATCATCAGTTATAACAGAAACCTATATGGCGGCATGTTGCAATGATATAAAAGTAATACTATAACCTATATCGATAAAAGGAAACAATTATAAGTAAACCATACAAACTAGATACACATTTAACTCTACATATGTTAATAAGTAGGAGGAATTCACATACTTTACTGCTTGCTCAGTAAAATGTTTTCCCGGTTGTTTCTGTCGTAGTGTATGCAAATCACCACCAGGGCAAAACTCCATCACTAAACATGAAAATTTATCAGTCTCGAAATGGGAATACAATGTTGGGAGGAAGGGATGGTCCAAGGATTGTAGTATTTCTCGCTCAGTTTGAGCTCGAAGTAGTTTCTTACGACTTGCTAAAGATGCTTTGTCCATCACCTTCATTGCAAAATAACAATTTGTTCCACTTAGTTCTGAAAGATAGACGCTTCCGATATCCCCACAGCCTAATCTCTTCAATAATCGGAAATGGTTCAAACCCAATACTTCGTCTTTTCCTTGGACAACATTTATGGCTTCCCACCTTACATCATTTGTCTTATTAGGTCTGCTGATCCGGCTACTTAAGCTGTTGTACGAACTTTCATTGCTTACATCACTGCTGGTGCTACCTCTACACATACTGCTCTTACCACTCTCAGTATAATCGGGACGATCACCAATTTTGGCACTTCCACTAGTATTGACAAGGCCAGAGGCCCCATCACTCGATTTAGCCGAAGCTGAACTAATTCCATGTTCCAATGCTTTCTTTTCTTCTTTTCCAGAACCTTCTGGTAATCCACCATGCTGACACACTTCAGAGCCAACATGAGTCGGAACTTCTTTCCGTTTACCCAATGATAGACCTGAATCTACTTTCTCTGTCAACAAATCAACAGACTCTAATGTACAAGTTTTCAATGCTTTAACATCGTCTCTGATCCCCACACAAACTTGGTCGGGTGCAACTTGCTGTGCAACCATCGGTGTTAACGGCACCAATTTGCTAGTCTCCGTGATTTGCATAGGAGAAGGCCGAAGAGAATCACCTTCGGTGCCCGTTTGGCTACCAAACGGCTCCCTCTGCTTTCCCAGGGAAGCTCTGGCACCAGATTTCGAGGCCATCAAAAAGAAGGCAAACTTATTACATAGATCAGACTACAGAAACCTATATTCCCCGATCATCGAGGCAAAGTTCCATCGACCAGCAATTCGAGTTGCTTCATCTTCAACTCCAACATCTAAAAACTGATTTACAAAATTGAAAGAACAGAAAATGTAACAGCTGCAAACAAAATATATTGTATGCTTTACATTAAAAATCTACAAACCATAACTAGTGGCTTGATTTGTTGCATCAACAAATTAGGTGATCCATAAAATAAATATAAAACCCTAGATTTTTACAACACCCTTCTCAAGATTAAGTACCAGAGACAACCCAAATCAATTAATTGGATAGAAAATTACAGAGGAAAAAAGCATTTGCATGCAAAACTAGATCAACACATCTCCTAAAAGCAACAAAAATCTACCTAGAAATGGCAATCCTTTTGAGCCACCAGGATTAAAAAGTGCAGGTACAATAAAAATAGGGGTAAAAGAAATCAATCAAATAACATCAAAAAACGCAGTGATTGATTCATAGTTCTCTGAGAGGAAAAAGAAAAGAGAAACAAATAACCAAAAAGTAGAAGATAAGAACAAAGTGAAGAAAATTCAACAGAGAGGTCTCAATAGATGCAAAAGACCCACCTTCGGATCCAAACCCCACTAGGAACCATGTGCTAAAAGACAAAGTAGAAGCTTAAAAAAAATACCCAGCATGTAAATCATGAAAATCAGTTAAAGCTAGAGAAACTTTGAGAAGAAAAAAAGGGAATTGTACCTGAAATAGTTCTCAAAGATAATAACTTTGGGAGGCCATTGCTTAGCAGTGGAGCATAAAAAGACAGCAGCTTAAAAAAAAGGATTTTGTTTGTGAGAGAAAGGTTGGAACTTGGATGGATCTACGCCATGAAAGTAGACGGAGAGAAAAGAGAAGGGTCAAAGCTCAAGTAAAACTTTCAAGTGCATGCATTTTGTTTTTTCCTTAAAAACGACAATGGTTTAATAAAAATATAAAATAAAACATATGGACATGTAAGTTTTGTACTTTTTTTTTTTATTAATCAAGGGGAAAGATACTATGGAGAGCCTCGTTAAAAACCTCCCTAATCTAGAGGAGGAAAAGAGTACTCACCATAGCATTACATCACATAATTGAAACAACATGAAAATATAAATCTAACCCGACAGGGGTAGATCATCATGCAATAATCCCAACATCGCATCAAAAGTTTTGTATTTTTTATGGAGTCATTTTAACCTATATTTTTTTAAATAATTTGATTTTAAACATTTTATTTGGCTCAAAACAATCTATTTGCTTATAAAAATTATTCGTCAACGGACGATAAATAATTTAAGATTACTTGCTAGAATGACATGTTAAAAAAATATATTTTATTTTATATGTCATTATGTAAAGTCAACATGTTTATCTATATGACATTGTTATCGTAGTATGCACTACCATGTAAATTTGTGTTGTCACTTATCGAAGTTAATGAACAGTTCTCATCCGCATAAGGGTTATTTTAGCTCAAAATAAAACTATTTAAAAATAATAAAAATTAAAATAAGCGTTTTTTTTTTACATTATACCTATTTTTATGCTAAAAGGTCTTAATTGTATTATCAACCACTAGAGAATGAATGTTTTTAACTTTTACCCTCATTTAATTTCGATTAACTTTTGCAGTTAGTGTTTTGGATAAAGTATCAAAAATATCAATATAATATTTTTTTAAAAAAAACTAAACGATAATCAATTTTTTAAATATTATACAATAACAATTAAATTTTGTGTTTTGTATTAAAATAATGACTCAGCTGTTAAAAGTTGTGAATGGATAATTATAATTATAAAATTTTAGATAATAACACATTTAATCATCTATACTTATAAATTTAATTTCTTAAATAAAAATAGGCTCAGATATTTTTACTCTTGAGTTCAACTTAAATTAGCAATATCGCCCCTCGAGCGAGAATGCATTCAATTAGACCCTCTAATTTACACATTGCAGCAAATTAACCCTTTAACCAACGTATCATCTAATTGCTTTTAAAATAAAGAATTGAATTAAAATAACTCATAATATAGGGATGGGGATCAAACTCGAGTCTGGCCGGTAAAAAACTTAACACTTCATTATTTTGAAAATAACAAGAATAATAATTGTTTTTATATATTTGAGAATTTTTCAATTTAAAGAAAATAAAAAATAAGTATTTTAAAATGATATGAATTTTATATTTTTTTTAAACTTTTAATTTTTCTATCGTGTGGTACTCTTCATGTGATTTTATGTGAGTGTACATGTCATCTATTAACGCGTGGAGTAAAAAGTAAAAATAACAGTAATATTAGAAGACAAGATTTGATCAGAAATATTTCAAACACCTAAATTTAACAAAAGAATTACTTCAAAGGGCTATTTATATATTAATCTTTTTAATAAAAATCAAATACTAATGTATCATTTTGTATTTGTCAAGTTATATAACGAATAAAGTTTTTTTATTAAAAAAACAACTTTATTTGGTATAGCAAGATGACACCTGAGAGATTAAAACTATAGAAAAAACTGAGTTAACCAATGGGCCATAGTTAAACCAAAAAATATATTATTTAATAACAGTAATTTTATTTTATAAAATTTACGAATGTAGAAATAGTACCGTATGTCAAATGACCGTTGAGTCATCAAGAATTAACGACTCCACTGGCCAGTACAGAAGATGACGATGAGTTTGATTGATTTTTTATAAAAAAATAATTCGATAGGCAAATATGATCATGGTTGTTCTTTGCCACAATGCCTACCCTACCTAGCTCTGCAACAATCAAACCTCTCATTTGCATTATGTTCCTCAATCCAATCAAATCTATGTATATTAAGAGAGACAACTTTACCAAAACAAGATAATATAAATTTTAACTTAAACCAACTCTAAAACTAAAACAACATGAAGATTAAGCTATATATTAATCCTTAAAAATGGTGAGCACCATCTCCAGCAGATTAGAGTGGAGGTTCAACTGAACTCGATTGATTATTTTTCTGATCCAATTCAATTTCGCTTTTGATTGATTTGCATGATTGTTGTTATAATGTTGCGAGTTTGAACATACTTTGATTGGTACCAGATTATGAGTTTGAACAAGCAGGTATTCAGATGAGTAAACTCTCATCTAGGGATTTGAGGTTAAAAGAAAATACATTATATAAAATTTATTTAAAAAATAAAATAAATAATTGGTATATAAAGGCCCACCTGCATGCATTATCTTATCTATTTCATCAATAAGTACTAAAATGTTATTCCTATGGTAATGGTATCTGAGAAGAACATTAGGAATGGATCAATGTCCCAACACTTAGCTGCCTACATTCCTATTTTAATCCTATGATAGTAGTTGTAGCACGTTAAGTTACTAAATATTCTACCATCTACAGTTGCAAATCTATCTTATTTCCCTAAGTCCACATTTGTAGCAGCAATCTAGATGATAAAGGATACACTAAACTAAGGATTTAGCATTACTAGATAAGAAGCTAAAACATATCTAACTACCAAACTCCACAATATCTTGCTATAGTCTACATAATAAACCAAATAAAATTAACGCAATCACACGCGGATATGAACGTTTTCTAAACCATACAATAGAACAATAGTCTAACATGATATGTCCTCTGATC
The DNA here is from genome assembly GCA_030270665.1 of Hibiscus trionum. Classification (NCBI taxonomy): domain Eukaryota; kingdom Viridiplantae; phylum Streptophyta; class Magnoliopsida; order Malvales; family Malvaceae; genus Hibiscus; species Hibiscus trionum. The sequence continues at coordinate 13,381,236 of BSYR01000020.1, read as the reverse complement.
TTCAAAGCCTTCCCCACACGCTATAAGTAGAAGCTTCTAGTGCCTAGTGATGCACGGTGCACATCTAAAGGAACCTGATTGGAACTTCTATGGCAAAGATTAAGCACCACGCCTCCATTCTATCTTGCATATGGATGGTATCGACTACTGCTACTATAGCCCCCCCTCCCATAGATCCCACCTGCTCCACCATAACTAGCACCGGGACCAGATTCATAACCACCACCATAACCTGTACCTGCATAACCTCCATATCCATCGCCTCCTCGACCATAGCCACCTACACCATTCCCACCATAACCCCCACCAAAACTACCAACATAACCAAAGCGGCCAGAATAACCAAGGGAAGACTCCCCTCGGTACCCTCCTAAGCTACTCCCTCCAAAACCGCCATAACCTCCACCACTACCATAACCATAACCACCACCGAGTCTACCACCAAGTCCCCCATGTGTTCTATAAGGACCAGGACCAAACCCTCCATCAAAACCCCCATATGAACCACTATATCCACCAAAACCATCATCATAAGAACGTCCCCTAGAGTTGCTACCATATGAATGAGCAGGTGGTGGGTTTGAGGCTTTCTTTGGTTCAGCCTTCTTGATCTCCACCTACAATAAAGCAATTCAGTTAACCTAAATTTGGCTGCATGTAAACTAAATTGATAGCCCTTGGCCTAGGGAGATCTAAACCTGTATCAATTTCCACCTATAATTTCACACGTACACCTCTGGGTATTTATGTGATTGTGAAGAGATGATTAACAAAACTAACAAGACAGCTATTAATATCTACATTAATACGACAAATGGAGAATGCAACAATGCAAATTCCACCAAACACCTTTTTACATGCCGGTTCCTTGGAAGATATGTCCAATTTCACTAAGCTTACCTGGGTACCTGCCATATCAATCATATTTCCTTTTGATAACATATCATCTACAACCTCTTCACTTTCAAAAATTATAAAGCCAAATCCACGAGACTTATTGGTTGCATGATCACGGATAATCTGGTGCTCGATCACATTTCCATACTTGGAGAAGAAATCCCTAAACTCGTCTGAATAAAAAAAGCACCACAGGCAACAATTAGCATTGAACAACACGCTTCCATAGTCACACTACAACTAAAATCAAAACACCTAACTTAGCATTCATACCTTCTGTGACTGAGGATGGTATACCACCAACAAATATCTTTTTTGTCTTGAAATCCTTTGACTGACCAGAGCCTTTAGGAATTGTCCTCTTTATCTCAACCTGTTTAAAGTTGATTTTATGAGCATAGTCCTTATAGATTGTTTAAATAATAACTAGTCATAGAAATAATGAATCCATCTTAATCTCATTTTGGTAATTTAAAGATATAATTTACCTGTTTTCCATTGATGATATGGTCTTCTTCAATTACCTTGTCCACAACAGATGGATCAGCATATGTAATAAATCCAAAACCTCGAGGCTGACCCGTGTACCGATCTTTCATAATTACAGAATCGATTATCTCCCCATACTTTCCGAAGTACTTATTAAATTGAGCTGAATATCCATATGAAATAAAACCTCAAATCAGCATATAAACAACTTCGTCTTTAAATTAATAACAAATAAAATATAACAATCAACAAAATTAAATCCAATTCAGTGCTTTTTCTAATTCGTTGCTAGCTGCAAATTTGCTTTCCTTTCCCTTTAATTCAAGGAAAAAATAATCCGGGAACAAAATAATAAAAACAAAATTAAATATAAAGACTCACGAAAAGTAGTATCTTTGGCCAATCCTCCGATAAAGATCTTCCTGCATTAAGAATTCAGCAAAATTCAACTTGAATAAATTATCCAGAAGAATTGGATAGCTAAAAAACGAACGAATTAAAGAAAACATAAAGAATCTATCGATTTTTTCTGGGGATCCAAATCGGATAACTTTTGAATTGAGTGGAGAGGGAAAAGAATAATACTAACCCGGGGCTAGCTCCATCGCCACTGAGGGGATTATCGTTCTTCGATTTGGAACCCATGGGATTAATTCGCTGTGTTTGTTTCTCGAGAAAATAAGAAGAATAACAATCGAGGGGAAATCGAAGGGGATTAGGGTTTCTATTCAATAAGAGAAGGTGAGTGGAGAATAAATATAAGAAGCCGATGCTTTTTTGGAGTGACTATTTTGCCACCGAGTAAAAATCAATGGACTAATATATCCTAACCGACCGACTTATCTGCCAGCCACGTAAGCTACGTTATAGACATGGACACGCCAATGTACTGTTGTCTTGTCGGCTCGATTGTTTAAGGTATCGGATTTACAAACTTTTGTCTAAATTACCAATTTTGGATAAAAACATTAATTCGTAAACTAATAATACATATATATTTAATAAAATAATATCTAAAATTTATTTAGGAAAATACACTCATTTGTGACCTGTAAAAGAAAGGTGCGTTCCGTTAACAGTGCTATTAAAAAACATTTACTTACTACTATAATTGTAAATCTAAATATTTTTTTATGATCATTGACATAAGAAATTTGACATTTAAGATTATACAAGAAAAAAATTTAAAAACAACTAAATGTTTTTTTCAAAAAAATAACCAAATGATATATAATAACATATGGGTAATTGTTCTATAGACAAGCGCTTGTGGAAATTTTTTTACACAAGCGTCTTAGTTTTAGGGGTTAGAGACTCTGTTTATGGTTTAAAATTTATGGGTATATGTGTAGTAGTTTTAAATTTAGGGATTGTTGATAGATTTTTGGGTTTATGATTAAAATTTAGGGTTTATAGGTTAAACCTATATCCCTACCCATATTACCCTAAAACTAAACCCTAACCCTAAACCCTAAATTCTAACCCTAAATCTTAAATTTTAAACATGAACCCTAAATTTTAAACATTTACACTAAAACCCCTAAACTTTAAAGCCTAACCCTAAACCCTGTAATTGAGGCGCTTGTGGAAATAAAAAAAATTCACCGCTAGTGTATAGGATATTAATCCATAACATATTTGATTGCATTAGTAAAATAAATCACAAAACGAGATAAAATTACTGAAAGACCACAACAACTGTAAATTAAAATCAAACGTCATGAGAAAACTATCCACGAACGCAAATCACATATCGAAAATGCAATTTGATGGTCCAAATTAGGGAAGGTCAATGTCATCTCGATTGATACGACACTAAATCCAATAATGAGATAAAAATAATCGAAAAGAACAATCAAACGATCAACAAAAAACATAAAAAAAAATCGTGTTGAAAGGCATAGAAAAATGTACCACAGAAAAAGAGTTATTCATATTAAAATTAAAAAAAAAACAAAAAAAAATAAAATAATAAATAAAAATAAAGAGGGTCAACTGTTGGCGATCAGCATTAAAACTAAGGGTGAATCTATCACGTCCGACGAACAACGCTGGACATCATTAACGATAAACATCGCTGAACATCATTAACTTAATTAATAAAGATTAAAAATCTCCAGGACTCAACATATGATTATAAATTATTTAAAATAAAATTTTAATTAAATTATTTTTCATATATATTATATTTTTAAATTTTTTTAAATAATTAAATCAAATATCAACTTTAGTCAATTTAAAAAAAAATCCATAAACTCTAAACCCTAAACTTGAAACTATTAGCTTGAACATCAAAACATGAAACCATAAACTTTAAACCTTAAATATAATGTTCGAATTTAGAATTTTAGGTTTAGGGTTTCAAGTTTAGGGTTTAGAATTTAAGGTTTTGGAATTAGGTTGTTACCAGTTTCGAATCTGCCGTTGCCGACTTCTTCCCTTTGAAGACAAAGCATTGCGATGAGGAACACAGAGGCAACAAGATACAAAGCTTTTGAAGCAATGATCGGTACAACAACGATCTAGTTACGTAAAAAGCTGGATTTCCAACGAATTTAGGTGGAAAAAATAAATTTAAATTTATTTGTTAAAACATTGGGCAATTTTACTTATTTGTAAAAGTTTATGGTTTTAAATTTAGAGTTTGGAGTTTCAGGTTTTTATTTTTTTAAAATTGAATAAGGTTTAGGATTTAGGACTAATGGTTTAGGGTTTTTATTTTAAAATTGCCTAAGGTTGGTATTTGATCTATTTATTAAAAAAATTAAAATATATAGTATATATATAAAATAATTTAATTAAAATTTTACTTAAAATAATTTATAATTATACGTTAAGTCCTTAAAATTTTTAATTTTTATTAATCAATTTAATGGTGTTCAACGATGTTTATCGTTAGTGGTATTTAACGATGTTCGTCGAACTCAGTAGAATTTTCCTAAAACAAATATAGGCGATAACTAACTAAAACAAATAGAAAAAAAAGAGTGCAAAGGCGCATAATAAATTAAGTACACATGATTATAATAATTATCAAGTGCTATTATTTATGTATAATTATTTACGGATTATTATCCTATACACTAACGGTGAAAACTGAAAGTTTACACAAGTGACTTAATTTTAGGGTTCATGGTCTTAATTTAGGGTGTATGATTTAGGAGTTTAAAATTTAGGGATAGTGGTTCGGATTTAGAGTTTATGGTTATAATCTAAGATTTATAAGTTAAAAACTAAATCCTAACCGTATTTCTCTAAAACAAAAACCCAACCTCAAAACCCTAAATTCCAAGCTTTAACCCTGAATTCTAACCATTATCCTTAAATCCTAAACCCCTACACCCTAAACTAAGGCGCTCGTGAAAACTGATAGTTTCCACCGCCAATGTATATAATATAAATTTATTATTTAATACATAATAATCAGTGAAATTAGATCATAATCTGTTTATAACCATTATTAATGTTTAGATTGTTAACATATTATCAGTTTTTTAATTCACATATAAACCAAAATACCCAATTAGAATATTTATTAATCTAATTGAATTAAAATTATTTTATACAATTATAAATTAACCATTCTCATTGAATTACTCTAATTATACAGTAATTAAAATTATAATCATCACATTTGCGAATAAGAATTATGTTTTAGGATCATAAATTTAAACTATCATTTGAAAGAGTTCACTCGTATAATATAATTTAATATCATACTATAATTAATATTTTCATGTATATTTCATAATCCGTGCACGAGACCAAGATGTTAGTGAAAAACTTACATGGATTTATGATCATCCAAAAATAGTAATTATTACATATTTCAATTATGTGAATAATTCTTATACATTTTTTCAATTGAATGGATAATTATACTCATGTTCACGAATTTATTTTATTAAAATTGTCACATAATATTATAATTAATTATTTGTATATTTCAAATATGTTTGATAAAACTAATCAATATATATATATATACACACAACTAATCAAAAAATATATTTAATAAAAACATCTAATTTATTTTATTTTGAATATAAAAAATTAATTTATGAAATAAATAAATATAATTAAGTTTTAAAAATACCCAAACGTAATATTGAACGGTACTAATCATGATAATTTCTCTAAAAATAACCAGTATGAATATTATATAATTAAAACTAACGAGTAAATAAATTAATCATTTAATATTTAAAAAAAACATTTTAAATGAACTCAATGATTAATCTCAATTCTCAACAAATAAGAAGATGATATTTTCGGCATGAATTTTAACAATTTTATTTATAGAAGGTCTCTAACTTTTATTTATATGTTTTTAATAGTCTGATGATAAAAAAACGTTATCTGTTTATAAATATTTTTAATACTTTAACAAGGGATAGGATCTAGTTACACAGTGTAAAACTTTTACACTGTGTAAGTTGATCCTAACCCTTTAACAATATACACTTATTATATTATGATTGAATTCGAGTTTTTTAGGATCAACATCGCCCATTTTCTTATTGGTTGGGTTCAACTTTTATTTATATTTAAAAAAACAAAGCTAACACTAGACTACATTAAAAATATATATATATATATATTGAAATGAAACCCATCATTAACTGAGAAAAGAAGAACACAAAAGACTCAAATTTTCTTCTCGTACAAATGCCCTAGTTATTATAAATAATATAAATATTAATACACAAGACATTCGATTCGCGCATTGTTTCCTTGCTTCTTCATTCCCTTTTGCCTTCTCTTTTTCTTTTATTTTTCTTTGCTACCATGAGCAGCAAAGGTGGCGGCGGAGGCGGTGGTGTCGCTGAAGGGACAAGGGTTTCGATCCCAGACAATGCGAAGAAAACGATCCAAAGCATAAGGGAGATCACAGGGAAACAACACAGCGATGAAGAAATCTATGCAATCCTCAAAGAGTGCTATATGGATCCCGATGAAACTGCCCAAAAGCTTTTTTTTATGGGTAAATTGAATCTAGATTTAAATGTTTCTTTTTGGACTTCTTTATATGTTCTGCTAGTGGTTTTGATGGCCTTTTAGGGTTTCTCGGTTTCCTTGTGTTTGCTGGCTTAATGATCTGTTTGTCTATGTATGGATTTTTGCGTTGAAAAGTGCTAGAAAGTTGGGATTTTTTTAGAGGTGGTGTTTTCATGCTTTCATATGTTTTGGCTAATGAAAAAATGAATTGTGCATTGTTCGAGTTGTTGATTTTGTGTTGGAACAGTGGAGAAAGTTGGGATTGGCTTGTTTTTGTGTTTTTAATAATGGAAAATGGTTTTTTAGGGGCTGTTTCTTTGAGAAAGGATGTTTTTTGTTTGCTGGGAAATTCATTCCTTTGAATAATCTGTGCCTTTTGTTTTGATTTATCAGCTATAGCACCCTGTTTTTTATTCATTGTTTCTAGGTTTTAATAGTTTTTTTACAACTTTACCATCATAATAGCTTGATAATCTTATTCAAACTAACAAATCCATATTCTAAATTTCAAATTTTCGATTTTACACAAGTACCACTTCTTATTGGTTCTATCCAAGGTAATTTTCTGCCTTCTTAATTGACATACTCTGATTAGCTTTTCTCTTGCCTTTTTCTTATAGTTTTTGGATATTCTTATATCATTTAGCCCATAGTTTCGTTTTTGCATATTGCATCCTACTGAATACTTTTTGAAAGTATGACTGTCTCATTGTTTGGTTTGCAGATACATTTCATGACGTGAAAAGAAAGCGTGACAAGAAAAAGGAGGCAAGTCTTCTTTTCCTTTGAACTAGTTGAAATAGAACTTTTCGTTTCATGACTCTGGTGTACTTGTTGTTTCCTTGTTAACAGCTATTTAGTGGCAAATGAGAAATTAAAAATGCTGAACTGTAATGTGTTGTTGGAGTATAACTTGATAGAATTAGTTCAGTTGATGGGATTTTCTGGGTTGAATTTTGCTTTAGTTAACTTGGTAAATTGTGAATTATAACTGAATTCTTCTTCACGCAGATAGCTGGCACACAAGGACGACGGGGCCGGGGCAATCAAGGGAACTATTATTCATCATCTGGTAAAGGTATTAGTTCCTCTTACCTCTTCTATTTATACATCAATTTATGAATTTAACATATCTGTTTATGTGTAAGTTGCTAATGTTACGAACCTTGTTCTCTTAAGATGTTGGAGGTGGAAGGAATTCATTTGCTAGAAGGGAGAATGGGGTTAATCGTTCCGCCGATAGAAGTTCTATGCCTTCCCAAGTATCTCACAAAGTGAAAAATAATGCACCACCTCACATGACTAAGTAAATATGCATAATGACAGTTTTTTGTATCTAATCATGACTTTTATGTATACTTTTTTATCTTATATAGAATCTTTCTCCTCCTTTCACAGAACATCAACTGCCATACCCAATGGCTCTACTAGTTTACCAAATGGGAGCTCTAGTCATGGACGTGGACCCCAATTCTCCATCGATAGTATAATTAGTGAAACTAATGGTGGCTTACCTGTAAACAAGACTGCAACTACTTCAGCGCAAGCAGTTGTTAGAGAACCTCCTGCCTCCCTTCCTTCTCAGTCCTTTAGCTCTGTGATCAAAGGTCAAGAGAATTCAGCATCAAATTTGAATGCATCGTCAACTTCTACCATTTCACCAATTCTGTCCCTTGTCAGTTCATCTGCTTCAGATCCTGGGTTGACATCAACTGTCTCACAGCATGCTGGTGCTGTGGATACAATAAACTGTGAAGCTGGAAACCAACAGGAAGATACTGAAGTAAACCATATTCAAGGAAGCAAACTTGTTCCCCGTGATATTGATGTATCTAAGACTGAGAAAACAATGTCTGAGGTTCCAATCTCAATCCATGGAAAGGAGGAACCCAGAAAATTAGAGGTTGCTGAACATTTCAAGCCTGTAGAGCAAGGTATTACCTTTCTTTTTGGTCCATGATACCATAAAATATAGTTGCCTATAGTAAGATCACGGGGCCTTTTTTTAGTTCATTTGGCCTTCCTGTTGTCTTCATTCAATGTTCGATATTGCCTTTTTTAAAATTTCTTCCCTGGGAGGCATCTGTATTTACTCTTTCCTCTTTGGCAGTGGGTAGGCATAGTATTTGACTTTTATGGCTTTGCCTCTGTTTTCCTGCTATGAAGAACCCATGTGAGAAGTCTTTGCAACTCTCTTTGCAATTTTCCTTGTATTGCTAGTGGTCTCTAGGTCTTGCACCTGTTGTTCTTTAAACTGCTATTCTTGTAATTGTTTTTTCTTTCTTTTTAACAAATAGAAATGAAGTTCTTGGTATGGTTAGTGTTGCTAATTTATTCATTTATTGTTTTATTGCTCTCTCTGCTTTTGAAGCATCCATTGCTTAGATATTGACATAAATATTGTCTTGCTGTCCTTTTTGGTGTTCTTTTTTTAATTGTCTATTTGACTTTGCTCTTGTTTTGAAACAGTGGTCACATCTGAGGTTACAACTGTCACCGGTAAAGCCAGTTCTCAATTGCTTGCTGATTCAAATGTCTGCAATGGTCAACATGTTACTTTTCCAACCCACTTCCAAGTTTCTGAAGCATTGAAAAATTGCTTAACTTTTGGAAGCTTTGATGCTAGTTTTGGACACGTATCAAAATCCACTGACGTCACTAATTTGGAGATTAACTCTGCGCCTGTTGAAACTTCTCAGGGTGTTGACAGTGCTGCTGGAGACCTTGCTTCTAGGTTGGTGGATATTAGCTTCTACATTTATTTGAATTTATATACACTTAATTTTTTTTGGATCTGGGGTAGTGGAGTGGTTGTCCAAGGTTTTGATTTGGGACTTGATGTCAACAAAGACTTAAGCAATGTAGGTCCTTTGCCACTACACAGACAACAAAAGCACCTTGTGCTATTTCAGGAAGGCACACTCGATCGAGTGCATACTCCTTTGTGAGGCATTAGATGGAAAAAGCCCTCCCAATTGAAGTTCTCCAATTTCTAAATTACTATGAACAAAAAACTAGCCAGAGGTCAAGCCTGTTAGCCAAGGAAAGAAACCAGCCTAGATTGTGTCTACACTGGTTTGATGCCTGTTAGCCAAGGAAAGAAACCAGTTGTAATTTCTTCTTATTGGATTGAAGCAATTACATAAGCCATGGAGTGACTGATAATGGTGACCTGGTGTTTCATCATTCAACTGTTCTAAATCAAGAAGAAAATAGTTCTGTTCAATCCTCTGGTGGATGACCAAGGAAATAATGTTTGGATTATATATGTAGTTATAAATCCACCTGATTCGCTATTGATATACACACAAGAGATGCTAGAATGTTGGAATCTTTAAACAGTATTCCGAGTTATCTATTCTGTTTCTTAATCTTTAAGTCTTATTGGGCCTTTATGATTTCTGCTGCAGCCAAGGTATATTACCAGCTGTGGAAGCGGACAACGCTGATCAACAACAAGCTCCTCCTGAGTTTGAGAAAGTGCCCGAATCAGATTGCAATGTTTCATCTGATGCTGACGTGAAAGTTGATCAGTCCAATCAAGAAATGCATCTGCACCCAGAGAGTAATCAGAGCGTCATTCCAAATGTGCCAAGCTATGGGCTCAGTTTCATGCCAGCATCGGCTGCCCACCTTGCACAGTTTGACGGACCTGATGCAAGGACCCATGACGTTTCTCGTCTGACAAACCTTGTAAGCAATTGGCACTTAATCGCAACAGTTTTATATATTTGATTTATTTGGTTATAGTACTCCCTTGCATCCCCTCATTGACTATAGTTAAAAAAATATTTTTGGATTTGCTTTAGTTTCTACTTTATTTTAATAGTTCGTGGTTCTTTAGTGTGGAATATGAGAAGAAAAAGAATCAGCTATTGTAAGCTCCACCAAATTTCAGATGGTAGTCTGTTTTTCTTTTTAAATAGTGAAATCAAATGGTAGTCTGTGCTTTGTACTATTACAATTACATGCTTCTTATACTTGATTTGTCAAATTTGTAGAGCGGTAATTCTCCAGCTCCATCAGGCAGTTCAACTCCACCTATTCAGAGCTCTGTTGCTGCATCCCCACAGGCTGTTCATCTTTTCCGGCAGCCATTTCCACCTAATTACTTCCCTTATCCCCACTATCTTTCACCTTTTTATATGCATCCAATGCATCAGTTTCTAAGCCCCACCGGGCTTCCTCAGCAACCTTCAACAGGCAATGTGTACATGCCGCCTGGAGCAACTCCACCTGGGGTCAAATTCCCTCTACCTCAGTTCAAGCATGGAACTAATGCAGGAAATCCTGCTCACCTTGCAATTCCATCTGGCTATGGTCCATTGACTTCACCTATTGGTTTCAATTTACCTGTTCCATCAGTGACTTCTGCAAGCTCTAGCAGCAAGGAGGATATCGCTGCATTGCAGTTGAAGGAAAATCATATATACACAACTGGACCAGTGGTCGGTTTTGCTGTCCTTTCCCTTTTATACTTTCTCTCATAACTTTTTTCATTGTACTTTTATTAGCAAGCTAATTTTAAGACAATGTTTTTTTTTTTTGGGGGGGGGGGTGCGCGCAGAATGAAGGTTCAGCTCTCTGGATGCCTGCACCGGGGCAAGATTTATCCAATTTGCAGGTCAATTCTTTATACAACCTTTCCCTTCATGGCCAACAGCTTCCTTACTCACCTGCACAAGCTGGTCATGGTGCTTTTGCTGGACTTTATCAGTCTCCACCACAAACAATGGCAGCTCCTTCCAACATTAGCACCCTACTACAACAGTCTCAACCCATGGCTGTAGCTGTTGGAACTGCAGGTCCCCCAGCGGGACCTTATCAGCAGCCTCAACTCGCTCAGGTAAACTGGAAAACTGATTACTGAACCATTAATAATCTTACGATGGATGATGCAATCTAGAAGAAAGCCGTTGATGAACTTTTCGGAGGTAAAACACTGAAACTCTGGCCTACTCTTGGAATGTATATATAAAAGACATCTCAGACATATATTAGAGTTGATGTATGGTGGGGAAAACGTGTTTGTTGCTGACTTTGTTTCGCCTTTTCGTCCCCGCCATTTCTGTTTGTTCTGGGTAGCAAACCTTTTGTTTGTTGTTCAATTGGGAGTCTTATTATTGTCATAAGAAAACTCTATAGGAATTGAAGAGGGCCACAATTAGAATAGGTGGGATTTTGCCAATTTTTCCTTTCTCTCTTTGATAATGTCTCACCTGTATATTAAATTTTGAATTGAATAGCGAGGAAATGATGATATAAAGCTGTAATTGGTATATGAGAAGGGTTCTATTTCTGTTTAATTTTTTTCCTTTTCTACCTAGTTCTTGCATCACATCAGTGGTATAACCGACCTGCGCCGGCTTGAGGCGTAAGAAAGAAGCTTGACTTTGAGCTTGATTATGTTCTGATCTAATGCTCAGATTAGTTTGTGATTAAAATTGAATTGTTTGAATTTGTTCGGTTAGGTTTGATTAGGTTTTTGAGTTATTGTAAAATATGAACTTGATTCTTCTGTTTGACTTCGAAGTTGAAAAAGATTGAAGAGTGTCGTTGAAACTGAACACATCCGATTTTTTCTCTGAGATTTGCTCAAAGTTATCATGGATGCTGGTGAGCATTCTACAAAACCTGTCGCCGGTCCTTGCACGGAAAATATAATCCGGTTTCATTTAAAACATCGCCGGAAATGGAGAGGCTCTGTGAGAGCTGAAGTAGCATTGCAGTCGGTACATTTCTGAAGACGGTTTCATCCAATACAGCATAGGTGCGATGGAATTGCTTTCTAACTGGAGCACCCTAGCTTCTCTTGAGATGAAAAAACATCGATTCGTCGTACTCAACTTGACAATAACAAAGCTGAATTCAACTTCTTTTGATTTTCCTCAGACAATACAACACAGCTGTTATAACCATATAAATGCAGAACCTCATTGATTCAGTTAAAAAAAAAGTGCACTTTGGGAGAAGTTGAAACACGTTCATCAACTTTGTGATATGCAATATCTTCATTTCCAGATGCACCACTTGATTCCAAACTTCGGTTAACTGTACCGTTTACTATTAAATTTTTCTTCAAAAGTTCACTAATTCTTTTGAGAATAATGAAATTATCTCTGATAAATATTGTATTAAAACTTTCAGAAAAATATTTAAATAAAGAATTTCTATTCACAAACTTTATTTTATGTCTAAATAATTTTATAAGGGTTATCATTAACCATCATTTTTAGCTGTTGGTTAACCGAAACCGTTTAAACTTTAACGGTAAGTTAATTAACCAATAAAATTTAACAATTATACAAATTAACAGTTATAATTTATGAATAATAGATACTAACCAGCATTAAGCCAGCCAATATTCAAATTAACTGTTTCTAAATTTTGCTTTAATAAAAGAATATTTTTCTACAGAATTTCCTTTTTTCAGGTAAAAGATTCAGCTTCACAAATCAATTCAGCCATAAAACTAAAATGGTTCATCAAAATCCACCATAGCCAATAAGAAATCATCATTATGAAATCAAAAATATTCTAAATTTAGCATAAAATCAGTATAATTCCAGCTCCACATTTCACATGATGATGGATAAACTTCACAATGGTCACTAAACTATCTTGAAATGTTCATTTTGGTCACCAAATTTTTAAAAATTATAAAATAAGCATTAAACTTTGAATTTCGTTACAAAATGAACAGTGGACTGTTAGATGTTTAACGATGGACTGAATGGGGAACTAAAATAATATATTAGCTGTTATAAAATGATCAATGAAATTTGTACATATTACATAATGGTCATTGAACTATTTAATTGTTACATAATAATAAATTCACTATTTAATTGTTACAAAATGATCATTGAACTATTTAATTGTTATAAAATAGTCATTGAACTATTTAATTGTTAAAAATGATTTGTTATTATAAGTTATACTGTAAATTTTGTTGGTCTCAAGAGACTTTGTTTTCAAAAACATTTCAAAAATGATGGAATGAAGGGGATTTTGATTTCCAAAATCATTTCTTGAGAAAAAAAAGACTAGTAATTCATTTCATTTGATGCATTTTGTTGAGATGTTTGTTTTGATATAATAATTGAAAAATAGTTTTAGACTAAATTGAAAAGATTTTAAATATTTTTAAGTCTAAAAACTTGAAATTATGTTTGAGGAGTTTTCAGAAAGTTTGGTAGTGTTTAAAATGTTTTAAAGTAGAACCAAAGATTTCAGCTCAACCATACCGATACGGGCATACATATTTCTATACAACTTAAGGGTTTAAGCTACAAGTTTTGGTGATGCCAAAACCTGTATTGATACAAGCATAGGTCGTATCAATACGGAGATCCAACATTTCGATACGCCTTCCAGCGTTTTGATATCCCTACGTGTCAAGTCTACCGACTATTTGAAACCCCCTCCCAACGGCTAGTTTCCTGCAGCTTAACAAACATCCGTACTGATACAGTACAAGGCGTACCGATACGGGCGTACCGAAACAAGCAGAGGCGTTTTAATACGACATTGCTGTAACAGACTCAACGACTAGTTCTGAAAAAGGGCGTTCCGATACGGCTTCGAGCGTATTGAAACGGACATCACCAGAACTGCATTTGTTGCGGGAAATAAAGACTCCAACGACTCCAATTTAATCCCAACGGTCTACAACGGGTAAAAAATCAATTGGGAGTGCAAAAGAGACCTCCAAGCATCTATGAAAGACTAATGTTTCAATTGTCAACAACATTATGATGATAATTTGTCTTAGGGCTAGTTTAGTATTGCATTTGAAGAGTGATTTTTAAAAGTGCTGTTAGAAAGAGATTTTAAAAAGGAATTTTAAAAACTTGGCTGTAAGATTTTAGTGTTCAATATTACTGTCAAAATGTCTTTTTAAGAAGATAAATAACCATTTTAGACATGATATTGTAAGTTATATATATATATGTATATATATATAAATGATATTCAAGTTCTCTAATTTTATAATATATGAATTATATCAGCTTAAATTATTATAAAATATAAACAAATATTTTTATTAATAAATATATATTTTTAACAATTATATGTGTTCCATGAAAATATAAAAAATTTGAAATATTTTATTTAAAAAACTTGACATGAATAAATATATATCATTTCAAAATTAAAAATTAATTATTAATTATATAATTATATATTCGTAAAGAATTATAAATTTATAAATTATAAATAAACACAATAGCAAATGAAGGTTAAAATTGTAATTTAGCTCTCAAAATCACTTTTACAACAACAAAAAGCTAAAAATTTTAGCTTTTGTGTTTGAGTTGAAAATCACTTTTCAAAAGCAGTTTTTTCTCCAACCTTGTAGATAGATTTTGTTTGCTTTGAATTTTCTTGTTTAAAGAGTGTGCTCAAAGCTCGGGTTGTGAGCTTTAGTTGCTAGACTTGGTGAGTGAGTCTAGGTTATAAATAGTTGTCTCTTTAGCCTAGAAAAAGGGAAGAATTCTTAGTGAATTGGTAAAATCCTTGGTAGGTAGCTAAGGTAGTGAATGTAGGCTTTAGTTAGAAAGTCGAACCACTATAAATCGTGTATCAATTTTGTTTATCTTTTGCTTCCACCACAAACACCCAAAAATCAATATTCTCCACCACTTGACAATCAATTCGGTTGAAGGATATCGAGCCCAACACATTTTTTTAAAAATAAATAGATTAAATATAGAAAAATAAGTTGTTAAAACAATAGATTAACGATTGGGAATTAACCACATTGTTGTCCACAAACGGAAAACCAAACAAAACCAAACTTTTAGCTAAAATCGTAACAACTCTGTCGTATTTCTCCAATGGGTAATCATTACATTTAATCTTGGTCCTAAGTAATTCTAATCCATTTCCAGGGTTCTTGATTTCATTTACAAAGCTTTCCTCCTCACGGGATCAAGAATACTTGGCATATCTCCCTTTTCCAATTCCCAGGTTTCTTTTTTAGGTCGATTTTCGATTTTCTCCAATTTGCATGTTTTTATTATTCAGAAACCAACAAACTGCTACAATAAACATAATTATCCTACGAAAGAATCATACAAATCCCCGATGTATACACATTTGCTTATTTATTGTGCCTAATTCTATATCATTATTCATTCAACAAATCCATTTAAAAGGATAATTTTCCGTTGTTTGTTCTTCTTAGAGTCGAAGCTACCATGGGAAAAGCCGATGAAGTAACGAAAACTCCGACGTCGAGCCAACTCCGCAAGGGCAAAAAGTTATCATTTGGAGAAGTGAACTTGGAGGATATGGAGAGGCAACGCACATTGTATGCAAATGCAACCCCGCGAGCAGCATCTGCGGCGGGCAGGTCATCGGGGTCGAAGTTGAACTGCCTTTGCTCGCCGACGACGCATGCGGGTTCCTTCCGGTGTCGTTACCATAGGGCCGGCATGTCGAGGGGAGGTTCCGTCGGATCAAAACTTTCCATGCTTGGTAACTCCAAATCCGAGGAAATCAGTGATTCTCTTCAAGCTCAGTAGGATTTTGGATTTCGAATTTTCCATACGTGCATGCATTTGTATTTTTAATCTCTCATGAAATTTAATGTATCAAATTTATGGAAAGTTTTGATACTGCATGATTGCAACTAATTAAAAAGTCTGTTTATATCGATGAATCATTTGTATTTTTGTCTAATATGCGTTTATAAAACTATGATTTTTGTTGAACTGAAGAAAATACGTTTTATTATTTATGGTATTAAAATTTTGTAATGATATTTTTGTCTAACATCGCATCAATGATATATGATATTTTGAACAAAACAGAAATTTAGTGCTATTAACGAAGTAATTAAAAGTTTAATGATGTTAGAATTATCGAAATAATAATAGAGAAAATAACAAACAACCGCAGAACACAAAAAATAAAATAACACCAAGATTTATGTGATTTTTTTTATAAAAAAAACTAGGAATGGAAATCTTTACTATTAGACCTGGCAAACTTGACCCGAGACCCGAAACCCGAACCGAATTACCTGAACCGAAACCCGATTTTGACCCAAACATGACGATTCGAAGTTGACCCGAAACCCGAACCGAACCGATCCGAACCGAACCGAACCGAAATGGACCCGAACCGAATGGACCCGAACCGAATGGACCCGAACCGAATAGACCCGAACCGAATGCTACCCGAACCGAAAGCTGAACCGAAAGCTGAACCGAATATCGACCCGATTTTAACCCGATTTTGACCCGATTTTAACCCGAATATCTATTTTTAACAATATAATAAATAATAAAATGAAGTATAGAAATTTGAGATCTTGGTGACCAATTTTATAATTTCATCATAAAATATAGCATAAAATTGAAATTGTAGACTAAATTGACAATTTGAAAGTGGAAAAATTTGAGAGTCCAATGACTAATTTTGTAATTATACCATATAAATAAATAGGGGTCAATTTTAGCTAAAAATTAAATATTTGAAATTAAAATGAACGAAAATATCAATATATTAAATTAATAGACTAAATTACAAAGATTAGTTAATTTCAACTAAAAGTAAATTTTTAAAGACTAAATATCACTACGGGGAGGGGATTTCTATATCTGAAGTCTAAACCGTGGGAATACTTGTGACTAAATTAAATTAAACTAAAACTTAAAGTTGACTAAAATGTAACATTTTAAATGCAACATGACCTAAAAAGTAATTAATCTCTAGCTTAAAAAATTGGTAGCTTATTTCCCTTCAAAATTTTGTCTTTTCTCTCTCTATTTTTTCCAATTGTCTTTTTTTTCAATCTAGCTTAAAAAATTGGTGGCTTATTTCCCTCCAAAATTTTGTTTTTCCCCTCTCTATTTTTACCAATTGTCTTTCTCTTTTTCTTAATTTAATTGAGTTTCAATTTAGATTAATTTAATTGAAATTTCACATTTAGTTTTAAAATTATTTTAATTATGTCCGTGATTTATTCTTTTAGATTTTAGTTAGTTCAGTTAGATTCTAAGTTTAATAAATTAATTCATTTCAGACATTATTATTATTATTATTATTATTATTATTATTATTATAAACTTTGATTTAATATAATTATACAAAAAAATTATATGGATACATGGAGCTTTGATTTAAATATTTAATCAAATTCAAATGCATAGATTAACAAGTTGAATCAGAATTAATCTCATACACCAATAACTCTAAACCATAAATACTAAACCTCAAACCTTTAACCCAACTCAAATCAAATTGACCCGAAAATTTAAATGTTGACCCGACCCGAAATTGACCCGAAATTGACTCGATTTTAACCCGAACCGAAAGCGACCCGAACGACCCGATTTTGACCCGAACCGAAAGCGACCGATCCGATATTGACCCGACCCGAAAACAACCGATCCGATTTTGACCCGATCCAATACCCAAACCGAATCCGACTCATCACAGACCCGAATTAGACCCGAACCCGAACCGAACCGACCCGAACCGAATCTAAACCGATTCTAGATAGACCCGAAATGACCCGAACCGAACCGAAACGGCCCGAACCGAACCCGAACCGAAACGGCCCGAACCGAACCCGAACCGAATGACCCGATTGCCACCTCTATTTACTATGTTGAAAAAGAATTATAACTCAATAAATAAACCCTAATCTTTGTATTTATTATAGGGATAAGAGATTTTGTTCTAAAAAGACATCTACATAGAAAGGAACTCTATACTAATCGGATTTTTTACATGTAAAAGTAAATAAAATATACTAAAAAAAGTAAGATTTTAACTTTAATTAGTATACCGTACTCTTTTAATTTTTAATGAAATGGTTTTCTTTACTTGAAAAGAAAAAGAAAAAAGAAAAAAGAAAATACTATATGATACCAAATACCAATAAAAAAAAGAAATTTATCGGTTAATTAAAACGGAATACGGTGCCGTATTTGGTTACCTTGTCCTGATAAAGCTCTTCTTGTCAAAGGAAAAGCAACCTCTCTATCAAAGTATCAGCGTCAGATGCCACGTACTCTGTAATTATCTAATTATTATTTTATTTATTTTTATTTTCAATTAATTAATTCAAAATAAATTTTCATGTCTGCATATATATATATATATATATATAAATGTATATATGTATGGATGTATGTATGTATGTATAGAATCATTGAAATCTCTTCTCGATCACCATATTTTTTTGGTTCTCTTGACTCACTGACGATTTCACAGATTTTCCATACTACTACCCACTCACTCTCCCCAAGAAAAGGTACATGTTTATGTTTGTTTTCCGAGAAAATTGAGAAGGAACGTCATTTGAAATCTTTGTTAGCTTATTTGAAATTTTCTACGCTTTCGATAGATCTCGATCAGGTTTGATTAGATTGGATCCTGATAATATTTAATTTGTTATAGAGGAGGGGGTTTTTATGTTTGAATTGGGCTTCTTGATCTTTTTCTTTTCTTTATGGAATTTTCTGTTCGATATATATACATATATATCATTCTAAGTTTTAACTGCTGCAATTTCTTGAGAAAATGAAAGCTTGGTGATTTGTTATCAACCTGGATGTAATAGGAAGTTATTTAATTATATGATTACTCTCTTTTTTTTTTAATTCTTTAATTTGCTGTATGAATTGTCTGGTTGTATTGAGTATATCTAATGCGTGGAAAGCGAACATTAAGTAGTTTTCCTCAGATATTTCTTTGTTTCATTTGTGCAACAGATATTGTTTTGAGTTTGAGGAATTTTCGCAAATCAGATTGGACATTTTCGGTTTGAAGCATACAGATATTGGTTGAAATCTTGGTTTCATGTTGCAGTGCTTAGACGGATTGAAGCATTTATTTGCTTCTGTATTGCACTGCTGTGATATTGATTTGTGCAAGCAACCCAGAGGTCTTGAGGATCCTGAACTTCTTGCAAGGGAGACAGTTTGTATGTTTTCGATATCCTTTTTCGTTTCTTATTAAGTTATTTATACTATTAAGATTTTACTCCATCGCTACTTCGCTAGAACGATAGTGTCGATGCTTTTACCGTCTTCTTTGGACTTTGCCTATGTTATTTTAGTAATTCATTTTACTGGATTTTGTTGTTTTTCTCATCTTGATGCAGTTAGTGTAAGCGAAATAGAAGCACTTTATGAACTCTTCAAGAAGATAAGCAGTGCAGTGATAGATGATGGGTTGATTAACAAGGTCTTTTTAATTACTTTCTTTACATTTTATTGTGAATTAATATATTTTGTTATGTTTGTCATGTTTCTGAACTTGATGGTCCTTGTAGTATTTGACTTTTGTTTATATTCTATTTGGCAGGAGGAGTTTCAATTGGCCTTATTTAAAACAAACAAAAAGGAGAGCTTGTTTGCCGATCGGGTAATTTTTTTATCTAATGTTGTTTAATATTTCCTTTCCATTCTTGATAAAGAATTCATGTCAATCTCATCATACCAGTTATTTATAGTATTTTAGCTCAAATTATTAGCTTCTTCCCTTGAGCTGCTTTCGACGTATTTCTGATTTCACTGCAGGTGTTTGACTTGTTTGATACAAAGCATAATGGAATTCTAGGTTTTGAAGAGTTTGCTCGTGCTCTTTCTGTCTTCCATCCGAACGCTCCTATTGATGATAAGATTGAGTGTATGTGCCCAATATTTTAAGTTGTCTGCGTCAAGTCCTCTATTTGCCTATTTGGATGTCATTATGTTGTGTTAACTTGGTGGTTGTATCTAAGTACTAGAAATAAAATTATGAACTTAAGCATGTTAGCTTCCAGTAGCCAAGTACTTTGTCTTCTCTCAAATTCTTTTATTTTTTTCATTTGCAGTCTCTTTTCAACTATATGATCTTAAGCAGCAAGGTTACATTGAGAGACAGGAGGTAAGTGCTACGATTTTGATTTGATCCTTTTTTTGTTTTTTTCTTCTATTTTAAATTTTTTATTCATATTTTTCATTTATAGGTTAAGCAAATGGTAGTGGCTACACTTGCTGAGTCTGGTATGAACCTTTCAGATGATGTTATAGAAAGTATAATTGACAAGGTGATAACTCAATCTGATTTAATTGAACCTGTATTTCTTCTAATTTTCGTTTTCTTCGGACTAGTATCTACATGTTAAGTTTCGGATCTTATTTACAGACTTTCGAGGAAGCTGATACAAAACATGATGGGAGGATTGATAAGGAAGAGTGGCGAAGTCTCGTTTTGCGACATCCATCCCTTCTGAAAAATATGACCCTGCAATACCTCAAGTAAGTTCCAAATATACCCTGTAGTAAGCAATTGTGTTACCGTAAAAGACTTCCTGTTAGTTATGTGTGCTCAACTTCAATTGTTCTTTGCTTGTTTCCTTGAGCAGAGACATCACCACGACATTCCCGAGCTTTGTTTTCCACTCACAAGTTGATGATAACTGAAATCAGCAATTGAATTAAAGCTTTCATATGACCTTATTTCATTTTGGACAATGGTGACAGATTCAAATATAGATTGGAAAAGAGTGAGTCTCTGTGATGTTTTTGGTTCATTGGTTTATTTTTTTCTCTCGTGTTCGTCCATCCACATTCAACCATTGAATATTCTGTCTCTTCTTCTTTTTAGTGTTTATTGGTTAATTTCAGATGGACTTAATGTAAAAAGGAATTCTAGGTCCATTTGAATTTTGAAAAGAATTTCAATTTTAGTGTGATCCCAACTTTTTTGTTCAATTTCAAAATTGGTGGTGCCGATAAAGTATTTTTGGGTTTCATTATGTTTGAAAAAATATGTTGTGTTTATAAGGCATTTGCGAATCAGCAACGAATTCACCATCTGCATCACTTATAGTTGCAAATGCATTGCAAAACTTCACCTGTATCGTCCGACGATACACTTTCTCTCAGTTTCTGCCCCGACACTAACCTTTGACCACAAACTAAAGTGTCGGTCGGGTAGTCGGATGACTGCCAAACAATGTGGTTGGTTTTGTCGAGCAGCATGAGGTTTCCCTCTGCGCTCAAGTTTAATGGAGTTGCGTACTGTGTCTGTCGACCAAACCAAGGTATCGATAGCCTCTTTTAAGACAAGTCTGCCTTCAGAAGTGAGCTCCAGCAATGCCTGATCCTCAACCGGATTGTTCCGATTAGCAGACGATGCCAATTGGGGAGGAATCATGCCGAGAAGATCGATAACAGGTTACCACAACTCTGAGTAGATCGACAAGTTTGCATTCTATTCATCATCATTGTTGCTCTTTATAAGACGAGCAATGGCTTTCTAGAGAAGAGTAAATTAGCTGCAACAATGAGTCAGACTCGACTGATCCAAATTACAATGTTTACTCAAACATATTACAAATAATTATATTGTAATTTAATTACCGGAACAAATTATTGTGTGCCATTCTAAACACACTCACGCATTCCATAAAAAATGACAAATATAGATATTTTTACTCAATTAACTATTTTAAATTAATATAATCAAATAGTTGATTGTCTGTATTAACAAAGGATATTATTTTTTAGATTCAATAGTTAGCTGATTGACTAAAAATGATAAAAATTTTCTTACCCTTCTCGGTGCCTAAGCTTATGTCCCAACACTACAAAATTAAATTCTAAGCCCTAACCCTAAATCCTAAACCCTACACCATATATTCTAAATTCCCTAAACCTTGACCATAAAATAATATATTGAGAATAAAATGCTTATATTATCTTGAGAATAAAACACTTGAACAATTATTAAAAAAACAATAAAAAACAATATATTTAAATATATAGAATTTAGATCTCGTTTCCTATACTGCTAGAAACAATTGGTCTCCCATTGTTTAAGTTTTTAACATGAACAACGTGGCAGGATTCCTTTTATCACGAACTCATTGAAGAGGAACTTGCAAAATGTTCATGAATACAACTTTGATCATCCTGGTAAGAATAGTTCCTAACAGAGACCCATAATATTAAGATCACTATGATCTGTTGAGTTGCTTTGCTTATTGATTGACTGAAACTCGTAGTACTCCATCAATCTTTCATCTCTATCTAATTGTTTACGATGTCTTTCCTATGTATTATCCTGGCAATGGGGGTGTCAGAAATTATTTACCTTATTCTGAACTGTTAAGAAGTCACCGACTTCTCTATCTTTCTCCATCTTTCTAGAGAGTCCCACAAAGCATAAAATATAATATATTATTATATTAGGCACACCTATGTTCTAGAATTATCCCCCACTATATAGTATTATATTATTATAATTTTAAATATCAAGCCATGTAAACCGACATAGCTTGCCTATATATAGGCTTTGTCATTTGCAAGTTAAAAGATGGAAAATGCAAGAGAGTGGCGTGAGAAATGGAAAGTGGGTGCAAGTAAATAAGGTGCGTGCAAGTGAGAAAGATATTTGGGTAAGGGTCGAGAGAAATATTGTAGTGAGGTATGCTTGTAATATTTGTGGTATATTAATAAAAGTGTTATTTATTTGTAATTAGAAGTTTCCCGGTTAAGCCTTAATTTATGTATTTCTTTGGTGCACTTGAATTGGTTACTAATGGTCGGCTATGCCGCCTAAGTTATATGGTCGGCTCTGCCGCCTGAATAGTATATGGTCGGTTCTACCGCCTAATTGGTGTATGGTCGGCACTGCCGCCTAAGTTGTGCACTAAGAAATTAAATATAGAAAGGCTAATCGACTCAGGGAGTTGGTGTAGCACTAGTGGTCAGTCTTAGGTCCTCGATAGTGGGTGTGTTGGGTCCGTCGGGTTTCCAACAATTGGTATCAGAGCGGGCGGTCCGGGACCGTTACCAGTGGAGAAATCTTCGGTAAGCGTTGGACGCTTACATTGGTCGGTGTATCAGTTTGTTGAGGGAAGATTCTGTCGAAATACAGTCAGGGACTGTAAAGTTTCGGTAAGCGTTGGACGCTTACATTAGTCGACGTTGCATCAAGGTGCTAAGGGGAGACTCTGCCGGAATACAGTCAGGGACTGTGAAGCTATTGGTTTGGAACCAAGCTTAGTGGACGCCGGGCGTCAGTCAGCATGCCAGACTTTGGAAGCACAAGCAACGGGATTAGGAAGCTCAATAACCACAACTACGGTTATTGGGAGACATGCATAGAGTCCTACCTACAAGGTCAGGACTTGTGGGAAATAGTCGCAGGCACCGACACAACTCCTCCACTGAAGGAGAATGCCGAAGTCTTGAGAAAATGGAAGATCAAGGCTGGGAGAGCTTTATATATATTGAAGACCACAATCAAGGAGGACCTATTGGAGCATATTCGTGATGAGAAGACACCAAAGGCAGCCTGGGAAACTTTGGCAAAATTATTTTCAAAGAAGAATGAAGCACGCCTCCAACTCTTGGAAAATGAGCTCGCGAGTATATCACAAGGAAGCCTATCTATTGCTCAGTATTTCACCAAGGTGAAATCTATTTGTCGCGAGATATCTCAACTTGCACCAGAGGAGAAGGTTAGCGAGGCAAGGATGAAAAGAATTATCATCCATGGCCTAAGACCCGAGTACAATGGGTTTATCGCCGCTGTGAGGGGATGGCCTACTCAACCATCTCTAGTGGAGTTGGAAAACCTGTTGGCTAACCAGGAGGAATTAGCCAAACAGATGAATGGGGTAACCATAAAAGACGAAGAGGAGGCACTCTTCACCAACAAGAGGAAAGGTACGTCAAGAAGACAACGTGTGTCAAATGAAATAAGGACGCAAGAAGACAAGTTTCACTCGAGAGATAGAAGTAACATTTCAGGGGGAGCTCGATGTAGGAAAGAAGACTATCACCAACAGTACGAGGAGAAGGATAGAAGACAAAATGGTGAATGCTTCAACTGTGGAAGAAAGGGTCACTTTGCTCGAGATTGTAGATTACCCATGAGGGAGAGTCGTGAATGCTTCAATTGTGGCAAGAAGGACCACTTTGCTCAAAATTGCAGAGTGCCCAGGAGACAAACTTTCCAAGGAAACATGGCCACCACAAAAGAGGAGAAGAGAGAGGCCATGTTGGAAACTTCCATCAGCGAAGAAGAATGGGATGCAGAAGCTGGACTCTCTATTGGAGTGGAACAAGAAGAGTTCGAAGAAGACATGGAGGCACCAACTCTCATTGCAACTACAAATACAAAATACAAGGATGAAGAGTTGGAAGAAGACATGGAGAAACCATCTCTTGCAACAATTATGGAGTCAAAAATTGATTACGAGGAGGATTGGATCGTCGACTCTGGATGCTCCAATGATGAGAGATGTTGGAGATGTTGTGATCCAGCCAATTGCAAGTGCTACACTTCAAGAAATGTGGTGTTTGATGAAGCTTCTTCTTGGAGGTCGCCTCAGAAGATCGAGCTTTCAGAATCTCATGACCTAGAAGAACTTTCAGAAGATAATAAAGAAGGTAAAGAGCAAGCATCGGATCCAAGTGAAGAAAGAGAAAGCTCACCCTCGAAAGATAAAAGCCCCTGGAAGACGGTTGTACATCAACCTGCATCTGAGGAGCTTCGTCCAAGCCAAATGGAAGTCGATGAGCTTCGCGAAGAAATGTCGAGAGCCCTAAACGAGACTATTGGTAAGTGTTCGCAACGATGTGAGACCTCTTCTAGTGAAATTCTTATTCTTAAAGAAGAGAACAAAGCTCTAAAGGAAGAGCTTAAGACGGTACGTGGGGAATTGAAAGATATGAAGGAAAAGATGGTGTTTCTTAAGAAGGTATTAGCTCATGACGGGGGAGCTGCATCATCCGTCCCAATTCCAACTTATTCGAGAATAGAAGTTTCTAAAGCCAAGTCTTATAAAGGGGATGAGAACGCGAAGGATGTAGATGACTTTCCGTGGAGCTTGGAACAATACATCCAAGCTACAAACGTCGTAGATGGTGCTAAGAAGATCAACCGTGCTAGAAAGATTGACCATGCCTTACTTTATTTGGAAGATATTGTGTTTCTATGGTTGTGGCGTAAGCATGGCAAAATGAAGAAGGGAATTTGCACCATTACTATCCGAGAGAAATTCAAAAGGGAGCTACAACGTCAATTCTATCCCAAGAATGTAGAGAAATGGGATTGGGCAAAAGAATTCTCCAAACTGCTAATGTCGATCTTCGACTATCCCGACAAGGAGTCTTTCTATGATGACTTACAAATGTTCGCCAAGGTGATCTTTGAAGGAAAGATCAAGATGATATCGACAAAGACAGATGAACAAGTCGCAGACACATTCACAAAGAGTGTAAGTAAAACAAAGTTCAAGAAGTTCAGAAAAGCACTCAATATGATCTGCAAATCATTTATAGAGAGAAGTCGTTGAGGGGGAGTGTTAAGAAGTCACCGACTTCTCTATCTTTCTCCATCTTTCTAGAGAGTCCCACAAAGCATAAAATATAATATATTATTATATTAGGCACACCTATGTTCTAGAATTATCCCCCACTATATAGTATTATATTATTATAATTTTAAATATCAAGCCATGTAAACCGACATAGCTTGCCTATATATAGGCTTTGTCATTTGCAAGTTAAAAGATGGAAAATGCAAGAGAGTAGCGTGAGAAATGGAAAGTGGGTGCAAGTAAATAAGGTGCGTGCAAGTGAGAAAGATATTTGGGTAAGGGTCGAGAGAAATATTGTAGTGAGGTATGCTTGTAATATTTGTGGTATATTAATAAAAGTGTTATTTATTTGTAATTAGAAGTTTCCCGGTTAAGCCTTAATTTATGTATTTCTTTGGTGCACTTGAATTGGTTACTAATGGTCGGCTATGCCGCCTAAGTTATATGGTCGGCTCTGCCGCCTGAATAGTATATGGTCGGTTCTACCGCCTAATTGGTGTATGGTCGGCACTGCCGCCTAAGTTGTGCACTAAGAAATTAAATATAGAAAGGCTAATCGACTCAGGGAGTTGGTGTAGCACTAGTGGTCAGTCTTAGGTCCTCGATAGTGGGTGTGTTGGGTCCGTCGGGTTTCCAACATGAACTTTTAAGTGTTTGATATCCTTCACATGTGCTAATATTTGAAGTATATTTGATATGTTCCAAGAGCATTCTGGTATCATTAATCAGCAAATCGAAGAAGGCATGTATGTATCAATTGTCCTTAGCAAGGGTAATCTTCACTCGTGGTCACTTTTGTTTTGGGTTTGTTCTATTTTGGTCACCAGAATTCAAAAAAGACTATTCTGGTCACTTACGTTCGAAACCGTTTCTGTTTTGGTCACTGGACCGTTAACCTCCGTTAATTAAAAATAATAATTTCTAATTTGACCCCCAAACTTTTAAAACTTCATTTTTTACCATCTTCCCCAAAACTACATTAAATGTCTTCATTGAGTAATATAGTTTTGAAAAGATTTTAAGATCATGTTTTTGTATATGGCAGAACCGGGAAACCTGCATTCATCCCTTCCTGCAAACTAATTTAGTTCCATACGAGACAATTTACTAGAAACACGAAAACTCATCCGCAAATGGATGAAGATACCCTTCATACTGAGAAATACAGATGGCAACATGAATGTAAGAGTTTGTTCGTGATGAAAGCGAAAAATAGTCAGCAGCATTCACTATGTCAATTCTATATGGGTAATTCCCTTGTCTTCCAACATTCTCCTGAAACGCAGCTGCAGCAGCTCTTCTACAGTTGACCTAATGCAAATATCAAATTAGCATGGTCAAATAAAACTAATAAAATATTAGGCAATATTTATGATATGGAACATGACAAATGCATAAAAGTCAGCACCTCACGATCATAGCATGCCACACTTAAGAGGTGGGGAGCAAGTTGTTCCAATACATTTATCATATCTATGTGATGATAAGCACGGCCAAATGCCCAACAAACGTAGGCAGCAGCATCACGTACATGAGATCCAACACTATGCGGACCTCTTCGAACATCATAATGTAATGCCTGTCAAGAAGACCACTCATAATCAGCAAACAAATTTGGGTCTTATCCTTGGTGCATTTGAAGAAACAATTTCAGGTTAAATTGCCAGTAAACCAGGCTAAGGCACCGAATCTTCATTGGGGATGAAATTTGACAACCATATCAAGTTTTTTGGATTCAAGGAGAAATTCATCTAGGTTTAATAGTAATTCAATTACTTTGAGAAGATTAAAAACCACACAACCTTTATGACAACAAGTACAACTTTTGGGAGACTGGAAGGTAAAAGCAATCCTCTCCTAGCCAGTTCAGCCAATGCTAAGCAACCCCCATGCCATGAACCATCTCCCTGAAAAACATTACATATCAGCATGAACCATATAATCTCTACAAGCTAAAAATGGTTAAAGAATAATTTTAGAAGGAATGCATATCAACGTGAATCCTATAATCTCTACAAGCTAAAAATGGTTCAAGAATAATTTAAATGGAATGCAAGTGAAATATCATATTGCTAGAAATACATAATAATCCAACTTTCCACCTCTCTTTTTCTTTTGGGCGCGCAGGGGGTCTAATATGATATATAAGAGATGGCAAATACATCAGCATACCTCATCAGCAGGGGGTCTAACATGTAAACATTTCATTTTTGCAGTTCAATAGATCAAGAAAACAATTAATGATTTTTGCAGTTCTCCCCTGCAGTGGGAAGTTCATTGAGTTTTGGGGAAGATGGTGAAAAATGAAGTTTTGAAAGTTTAGGGGTCAAATTAAAAATTATTATTTTTAATTAACGGAGGTTAACGGTCCAGTGACCAAAACAGAAACGATTTCAAACGTAAGTGACCATAATAGTTTTTTTTGAATTCTGGTGACCAAAATAGAACAAACTCAAAACAAAAGTGACCACGAGTGAAGATTACCCCCTTAGCAAAGTGTGGGACTAGGGATGTAAAAACAGGTAATCGGATGGGTTTCAGGTCGGGTACTGTCAGGTCGGGTAAAATCAGGTACAGGTCATTTCAGGTCATTTTTTTGTTTTGACTCGACTCGGGTCGGGTGCGGGTCCATTTCAGGTCGGGTCCATTTCAGGTCGGGTCCATTTCAGATCGGGTCCATTTCAGGTCGGGTCCATTACAGGTTGGGTCAAAACGGGTCGGGTCCGAAGCAGATAATTGACAGGTTAATTCGGGTTCGGATACACTTCAGGTCGGGTTCATTTCAGGTCGGGTCAATTTCAAGTCGGGTCCGTTTCAGGTCGGGTTCATTTCAAGTCGGTTGCATTTCAGGTCGGGTGCATTTCAGGTCGGGTAATTTCAGGTCAGGTAGTTTCAGGTCGGGTAATTCAGGTCGGGGTATTTTCAGGATTGAAATTCGTATTGAGTTTGAGTTCGGTACAATCGTATAACTAGTCGATAGATTTTAGGTTGGCCTTCGTCAATCGTCATTGATTTGGAGTTAATTATTTAAAGTCATACCAAATTAAAATTATAAAACATTGGAGTAATTAAAAAAACAATGAAAAATGGTCAATTTTGACTGAAAAATGGTCAATTTGGATTAAAAATAAAGTTTCACGGATTATAATGAACAAAAATATCAAATTAAAATTATAAATCATTAGACAAATTTAAAAGAAAACAATGAAAAGGGGTCAATTTGGAATAAAAATAAAGTTTTGGGGACTATAGTGAACAAAAATATCAAATTAAAAGTATAAAAATTAGAGTAATTAAAAAGACAATAAGTAGAGGTCAATTTAGAATAAAAATAAAGTTTAGGGTCTAGAATGAACAAAATTTCAAATTAAAATTATAAAACATGATGAATTAAAATATATATATATATGGGTTAATATGGAATTAAAATAAAGTTAAGGGACTAGAATGAAGAAAATATCAAATTAAAATAATAAAATATTGGACAAATTAAAAAAATAATTGTGGGTCAATTTGGAATAAAAATAAAGTTTTAGGGTCTAGAATGATGAAAATATCAAATTAAAATTATAAAACATTGGACGAATTAAAAAACAATGAATAAGGGTCAATTTGGAATTGAAATAAAGTTAAGAGACTAGAATGAACAAAGTACCAAATTAAAATTATAAAACATCAGACGAATTAAAAAAACAATAAATAGAGGTCAATTTGGAATTAAACTAAAGTTTAGGGGACTAGAATGAACAAAATATCAAATTAAAATTATAAAACATCGGACTAATTAAAATAAAGTTAAGGGACTAGAATGAACAAAATATCAAATTAAAATTATAAAACATCAGACTAATTAAAAAAATAAAAAGTGGTCAATTTGGAATACAAACAAAATTTAGGGACTAGAATGAACTATATGTCAAAGTAAAATTATATATTATTGGACTAATTAAAAAAACAATTAGTAGGGGTTAATTTGGAATAGAAATGATGATTTACGGGCTATAATGAACAGAAATATTAAATTAAAATGATAAAACATTGGACGATTTAGGGTTTATGATTTAAATGGTTTAGAGTTTAGGAAAATTTCATTAATGGTTTAGGGTTCACACATTAATAGATACATATATACATGTATATATTAGGGTTTAGGGTTTATGGTTTAGAGTTTAGGGTTTATAAAAAATTCAACAAGGGTTCAAGGTTCAGGGTTTATGCTTTATGGGTTAGAGTTTATGGTTTAGGGTTAGGGTCATATATTGATAGGTACATACATACTTATATATATATTAGGGTTTAGTGTTTATGGTTTAAGGTTTTAGGGTTTAATGTTTAGGGTTTAGGGTTTAGGGTTTAGGGCGATTTAGGGTTTATGATTTAAATGGTTTAGAGTTCAGGAAAAATTCATTAATGGTTTAGGGTTCACACATTAATAGATACATATATACATGTATATATTAGGGTTTAGGGTTTATGGTTTAGAGTTTAGGGTTTATAAAAAATTCAACAAGGGTTTAAGGTTCAGGGTTTATGTTTTATGGGTTAGAGTTTAGGGTTTAGGGTTAGGGTCATATATTGATAGGTACATACATACTTATATACATTAGGGTTTAGTGTTTATGGTTTAAGGTTTTAGGGTTTAGGGAAAATTCATTAAGGGTTTAGGGTTCATACATTGATAGGTACATGTATATATACTTATATACATTAGGGTTTATGGTTTAGAGTTTATGGTGTATGGTGTATGGTTTAAGATTTAAGGGTTTAGGATTTAAGGTTTATGAAAAATCCAGTAAGGGTTTAGGGTTCATACATTGATAGATACATATATATATATATACTTACATACATCAAGGTTTAGAGTTTATAATTTATGGTGTAAGGGTTTAGGTTGAGGATTTAAGGGTTATAGTTTAGGGTTTAAACTTTAGACTTTAGGGTTTAGACATTAATAGGTACATACATACATACTTACATGCATTATGGTTTAGGGTTTATGGGTTAGGTTTATGGTTTAGGGAAAATTTATTAAGGGTTTAGGATTTATACATTAATAGGTACAAACATACATACTCACATATATTATGGTTTAGGGTTTAAGATTTATGGTGTATGATTTTATGTTTATGGTTTAGGGTTTAGGATTTATGCTTCCGAGATAGCTTTTTCTCTCTCCTCTTATTTTTTAATTATTTTAGATAATAATTACACCCTCATCATTGCCCCCTCACTTAGGGATGTAAAAACAGGTCAACAGTTGGGTTTCAGGTCGGGCTCTGTCAGGTCAGGTCAAATCGGTTACAGGTCATTTCGGGTCATTTTTTGTTTTGAATCGATTCGGTTCGGGTTCGGGTTCATTTCGGGTCGGGTTCATTTCAGGTCGGGTTCAATTCAGGTCGGGTTCATTTCGGGTCGGGTTCATTTCAGGTCGGGTTCATTTCAGGTCGGTTCATTTCAGGTCGGGCCAAAACGGTTAATTGACAGGTTGATTTCAGGTCGGGTTCATTTCA